>OZ004633.1:5488610-6769270 GCA_963924495.1 Nemapogon koenigi
TAAAATATGTCATGTCTCCAATAGTTGAACGTCGTTCATTTATTGGAACAAGAAAAAGAAATTGAATCCATCACTTGAACAGTAAATTTCTGTAAAAATATGGTAAATAATGTTAATCTGTATCAATATAATCAAAGCCATATATACGTGTGTGAATTTAGCCCCGCACTTTTCGAAATCGGTATTTTCGTTAATTGTGCGGCATTGTGCTGCGTTTGTGTCGTACTGTGCTGCAAAAATCAGCTCAATATCTCAAACCGTTTTCGAAAAAAAAAATAAAAACCAAAAAATTACCAGCCCCGCACTTTGCGAAATTTGAATTTTCTTTAATTGTGCTGTATTGTGCTGTGTTTGTGCCGTATTGTGCCGCAAAAATCAGCTCAATATCTCAAACCGTTTTTGAAAAAAAAAATAAAAACAAAAATTTACCAGCCCCGCACTTTCGTCCAAATAAACCCAATTTTTTTTCAAAGATTGAGGCCAATTTGTGCCGCGTTGTGCCGTTAATAGAAATTCGATATCTCCCTCCGCTTAGCAGAAAAAAAAATGAATCTCAAATACAAAATAACAAATTACTTTTTTTACAACGCATTTATCGTACTTCCGCAAATTGTGCTAAGTTATGCTAACAGTGTAGAACAAGGAAACAGTAGGGGTGTATCGAAAAATGCAGGTGCTGCAAAAATAATGGCAAAATGTGGTGGGGGGTAAATAAAAAAAATCACATATTCGAATTTTTCAAACTTGTGCCGGATTGTGCTAGACGAGTACAACAACTTTTCCAAATAACAAAATGTCTTCAAATGTCAGGTTTTTGCAGCAAAGTCATTTAAAAAAAGCAGATTTTAGGAATTTCAATTTTCAGACCTCTGTACCTTTTGAACCGTTGCAGGTAATTGAATAATGAGACTTGTGCTGAGTTGTGCTAGTCGTGTACAACAAGTTAACAGTGAGAAGTGTATCGAAAAATGCAGGGGTTGCAAAAATTTTGGCAAAAAGTGGTGGGGGTAAATAAAAAATTCACATTTTTAAATTTTCCAAACTTGTGCCGGATTGTGCTAGACGAGTACAACAACTTTTCCAAATAACAAAATGTCTTCAAATGTCAGGTTTTTGCAGCAAAGTCATTTAAAAAAAGCAGATTTTAGTAATTCCAATTTTCAGACCTCTGTACCTTTTGAACCGTTGCAGGTAATTGAATTATGAGACTTGTGCTGAGTTGTGCTAGTCGTGTACAACAAGTTAACAGTGAGAAGTGTATCGAAAAATGCAGGGGTTGCAAAAATTTTGGCAAAAAGTGGTGGGGGTAAATAAAAAAAACACATTTAAACTTGTGGCGGATTGTGCTAGACGAGTACAATAACTTTTCCAAATGACAAAATGTCCTCAAATGTCAGGTTTTTGCAGCAAAGTCATTTAAAAAAAGCATATTTTAGGAATTTCAATTTTCAGACCTCTATACTTTTTGAACCGTTGCAGGTAATTGAATTATGAGACTTGTGCTGAGTTGTGCTAGTCGTGTACAACAAGTTAACAGTGAGAAGTGTATCGAAAAATGCAGGGGTTGCAAAAATTTTGGCAAAAAGTGGTGGGGGTAAATAAAAAAAACACATTTTTAAATTTTTTAAACTTGTGGCGGATTGTGCTAGACGAGTACAACAACTTTTCCAAATAACAAAATGTCTTCAAATGTCAGGTTTTTGCAGCAAAGTCATTTAAAAAAATCAGATTTTAGGAATTTCAATTTTCAGACCTCTATACCTTTTGAACCGTTGCAGATAATTGAATTATGAGACTTGTGCCGAGTTGTGCTAGTCGTGTACAACAAATTAACAGTGAGAAGTGTATCGAAAAATGCAGGGCTTGCAAAAATTTTGCCAGAAAGTGGTGGGGGTAAATAAAAAAAATCACATATTCGAATTTTTCAAACTTGTGGCGGATTGTGCTAGACGAGTACAACAACTTTTCCAAATAACAAAATGTCTTCAAATGTCAGGTTTTTGCAGCAAAGTCATTTAAAAAAAGCAGATTTTAGGAATTTCAATTTTCAGACCTCTATACCTTTTGAACCGTTGCAGGTAATTAAATTATGAGACTTGTGCTGAGTTGTGCTAGTCGTGTACAACAAGTTAACAGTGAGAAGTGTATCGAAAAATGCAGGGGTTGCAAAATTTTTGCCAGAAAGTGGTGGGTGTAAATAAAAAAAATCACATATTCGAATTTTTCAAACTTGTGCCGGATTGTGCTAGACGAGTACAATAACTTTTCCAAATGACAAAATGTCCTCAAATATCAGGTTTTTGCAGCAAAGTCATTTAAAAAAAGCACATTTTAGGAATTTCAATTTTCAGACCTCTATACCTTTTGAACCGTTGCAGGTAATTAAATTATGAGACTTGTGCCGAGTTGTGCTAGTCGTGTACAACAAGTTAACAGTGAGAAGTGTATCGAAACATGCAGGGGTTGCAAAAATTTTGGCAAAAAGTGGTGGGGGTAAATAAAAAAAACACATTTTTAAATTTTTTAAACTTGTGGCGGATTGTGCTAGACGAGTACAACAACTTTTCCAAATAACAAAATGTCTTCAAATGTCAGGTTTTTGCAGCAAAGTCATTTAAAAAAAATCAGATTGTAGGAATTTCAATTTTCAGACCTCTATACCTTTTGAACCGTTGCAGATAATTGAATTATGAGACTTGTGCCGAGTTGTGCTAGTCGTGTACAACAAGTTACCAGTGAGAAGTGTATCGAAAAATGCAGGGGTTGCAAAAATTTTGCCAAAAAGTGGTGGGGGTAAATAAAAAAAAATCACATATTCGAATTTTTCAAACTTGTGCCGGATTGTGCTAGACGAGTACAACAACTTTTCCAAATATGCAGTAAAGTCATTTAAAAAAAGCAGATTTTAGGAATTTCAATTTTCACCCCCCACCACTTTTTGGCAAAATTTTTGCAACCCCTGCATTTTTCGATACACTTCTCACTGTTAACTTGTTGTACACGACTAGCACAACTCAGCACAAGTCTCATAATTCAATTACCTGCAACGGTTCAAAAGGTACAGAGGTCTGAAAATTGAAATTCCTAAAATCTGCTTTTTTTAAATGACTTTCCTGCAAAAACCTGACATTTGAAGACATTTTGTTATTTGGAAAAGTTGTTGTACTCGTCTAGCACAATCCGGCACAAGTTTGAAAAATTCGAATATGTGATTTTTTTTATTTACTCCCACCACTTTTTGGCAAAATTTTTGGAACCCCTGCATTTTTCGATACACTTCTCACTGTTAACTTGTTGTACACGACCAGCACAACTCGGCACAAGTCTCATAATTTAATTACCTGCAACGGTTCAAAAGGTACAGAGGTCTGAAAATTGAAATTCCTAAAATGTGCTTTTTTTAAATGACTTTGCTGCAAAAACCTGACTTTTGAGGTCATTTTGTTATTTAGAAAAGTTGTTGTACTCGTCTAGCACAATCCGCCACAAGTTTAAAAAATTTAAAAATGTGTTTTTTTTATTTACCCCCACCACTTTTTGCCAAAATTTTTGCAACCCCTGCATTTTTCGATACACTTCTCACTGTTAACTTGTTGTACACGACTAGCACAACTCAGCACAAGTCTCGTAATTTAATTATCTGCAACGGTTCTAAAGGTACAGAGGTCTGAAAATTGAAATTCCTAAAATCTGCTTTTTTTAAATGACTTTGCTGCAAAAACCTGACATTTGAAGACATTTTGTTATTTGGAAAAGTTGTTGTACTCGTCTAGCACAATCCGGCACAAGTTTGAAAAATTCGAATATGTGATTTTTTTTATTTACTCCCACCACTTTTTGGCAAAATTTTTGCAACCCCTGCATTTTTCGATACACTTCTCACTGTTAACTTGTTGTACACGACTAGCACAACTCGGCACAAGTCTCATAATTCAATTACCTGCAACGGTTCAAAAGGTACAGAGGTCTGAAAATTGAAATTCCTAAAATCTGCTTTTTTTAAATGACTTTCCTGCAAAAACCTGACATTTGAAGACATTTTGTTATTTGGAAAAGTTGTTGTACTCGTCTAGCACAATCCGGCACAAGTTTGAAAAATTCGAATATGTGATTTTTTTTATTTACTCCCACCACTTTTTGGCAAAATTTTTGGAACCCCTGCATTTTTCGATACACTTCTCACTGTTAACTTGTTGTACACGACCAGCACAACTCGGCACAAGTCTCATAATTTAATTACCTGCAACGGTTCAAAAGGTACAGAGGTCTGAAAATTGAAATTCCTAAAATGTGCTTTTTTTAAATGACTTTGCTGCAAAAACCTGACTTTTGAGGTCATTTTGTTATTTAGAAAAGTTGTTGTACTCGTCTAGCACAATCCGCCACAAGTTTAAAAAATTTAAAAATGTGTTTTTTTTATTTACCCCCACCACTTTTTGCCAAAATTTTTGCAACCCCTGCATTTTTCGATACACTTCTCACTGTTAACTTGTTGTACACGACTAGCACAACTCAGCACAAGTCTCGTAATTTAATTATCTGCAACGGTTCTAAAGGTACAGAGGTCTGAAAATTGAAATTCCTAAAATCTGCTTTTTTTAAATGACTTTGCTGCAAAAACCTGACATTTGAAGACATTTTGTTATTTGGAAAAGTTGTTGTACTCGTCTAGCACAATCCGGCACAAGTTTGAAAAATTCGAATATGTGATTTTTTTTATTTACTCCCACCACTTTTTGGCAAAATTTTTGCAACCCCTGCATTTTTCGATACACTTCTCACTGTTAACTTGTTGTACACGACTAGCACAACTCGGCACAAGTCTCATAATTTAATTACCTGCAACGGTTCAAAAGGTATAGAGGTCTGAAAATTGAAATTCCTAAAATCTGCTTTTTTTAAATGACTTTGCTGCAAAAACCTGACATTTGAAGACATTTTGTTATTTGGAAAAGTTGTTGTACTCGTCTAGCACAATCCGCCACAAGTTTGAAAAATTCGAATATGTGATTTTTTTTAATTACCCCCACCACTTTCTGGCAAAATTTTTGCAAGCCCTGCATTTTTCGATACACTTCTCACTGTTAATTTGTTGTACACGACTAGCACAACTCGGCACAAGTCTCATAATTCAATTATCTGCAACGGTTCAAAAGGTATAGAGGTCTGAAAATTGAAATTCCTAAAATCTGATTTTTTTAAATGACTTTGCTGCAAAAACCTGACATTTGAAGACATTTTGTTATTTGGAAAAGTTGTTGTACTCGTCTAGCACAATCCGCCACAAGTTTAAAAAATTTAAAAATGTGTTTTTTTTATTTACCCCCACCACTTTTTGCCAAAATTTTTGCAACCCCTGCATTTTTCGATACACTTCTCACTGTTAACTTGTTGTACACGACTAGCACAACTCAGCACAAGTCTCATAATTCAATTACCTGCAACGGTTCAAAAAGTATAGAGGTCTGAAAATTGAAATTCCTAAAATATGCTTTTTTTAAATGACTTTGCTGCAAAAACCTGACATTTGAGGACATTTTGTCATTTGGAAAAGTTATTGTACTCGTCTAGCACAATCCGCCACAAGTTTAAATGTGTTTTTTTTATTTACCCCCACCACTTTTTGCCAAAATTTTTGCAACCCCTGCATTTTTCGATACACTTCTCACTGTTAACTTGTTGTACACGACTAGCACAACTCAGCACAAGTCTCATAATTCAATTACCTGCAACGGTTCAAAAGGTACAGAGGTCTGAAAATTGGAATTACTAAAATCTGCTTTTTTTAAATGACTTTGCTGCAAAAACCTGACATTTGAAGACATTTTGTTATTTGGAAAAGTTGTTGTACTCGTCTAGCACAATCCGGCACAAGTTTGGAAAATTTAAAAATGTGAATTTTTTATTTACCCCCACCACTTTTTGCCAAAATTTTTGCAACCCCTGCATTTTTCGATACACTTCTCACTGTTAACTTGTTGTACACGACTAGCACAACTCAGCACAAGTCTCATTATTCAATTACCTGCAACGGTTCAAAAGGTACAGAGGTCTGAAAATTGAAATTCCTAAAATCTGCTTTTTTTAAATGACTTTGCTGCAAAAACCTGACATTTGAAGACATTTTGTTATTTGGAAAAGTTGTTGTACTCGTCTAGCACAATCCGGCACAAGTTTGAAAAATTCGAATATGTGATTTTTTTTATTTACCCCCCACCACATTTTGCCATTATTTTTGCAGCACCTGCATTTTTCGATACACCCCTACTGTTTCCTTGTTCTACACTGTTAGCATAACTTAGCACAATTTGCGGAAGTACGATAAATGCGTTGTAAAAAAAGTAATTTGTTATTTTGTATTTGAGATTCATATTTTTTTTTCTGCTAAGCGGAGGGAGATATCGAATTTCTATTAACGGCACAACGCGGCACGAATTGGCCTCAATCTTTGAAAAAAAATTGGGTTTATTTGGACGAAAGTGCGGGGCTGGTAAATTTTTGTTTTTATTTTTTTTTTCAAAAACGGTTTGAGATATTGAGCTGATTTTTGCGGCACAATACGGCACAAACACAGCACAATACAGCACAATTAAAGAAAATTCAAATTTCGCAAAGTGCGGGGCTGGTAATTTTTTGGTTTTTATTTTTTTTTTCGAAAACGGTTTGAGATATTGAGCTGATTTTTGCAGCACAGTACGGCACAAACGCAGCACAATGCCGCACAATTAACGAAAATACCGATTTCGAAAAGTGCGGGGCTAACTTCACACACGTGAAAGATTGACCATAAATATTTATATGGCTGAAGTGAAAAGAAATGATGGCAGAGGACCTAGGTGTACTTTTATTGAATACTTATATAAAAATGTATTGATCGATGGAAATATTCAAAGTACCTACACACAATCGCCGAGCATAATATGTCTGAAAGGTATGATAAATATGTCAGAATCGTAACAAATGGCTTTCGATTGTCTCTGCCTATATCCCTCTTAGGATAAAAGGCGTGATGATAGATAGATAGTCTGTCGCTGCACTTTTTGTATGCAATTTAGATGAAAGTTGATGCTTTTAGCCGGTCTATAAGAACTCCAACTTCAAGTCATGTTGGACTTGGAAATTGAATTGACAGTCAAACTAAAATAATTACAATTAATAATTAAATCTCAGAAACTAATTCACTACCTATCTGAAGGTAAAGTATAGATTGTTAGTAAATTGTATAGTAAAGTACATCTGAAATATTAGGTATCTACCTACCTAAGTATTTTGTGTTCTTTAAAATTATTTTCGCCAACAAAAACAACTCATTAACAAAACAAACAAACATTATCTTCACGGCCTTTATGTGTATGCGGTGTGGCCCAAAACACCATAACTGTGTCGACTTTTTGCCAGTTGTGTTCATTTATAGACCTAGATGTGACACTTCTTGTCTGTAATTTTAGAAGAAGTGGCTTTACGTACCATCCGAAGCACGAGGAGTCGATGAAAGCACATATACTTAAAGAAAATTGGCGGTTAGCATTTTTGGCTCGTGTGGGAATTGAACCCGAGACCTATCGACTCCTATTTACCAATCATTAGGTAAATATTATTAGACTAGGTATCCATATATACAATAAGTCCAAATTTAAATTAAATATTTGTTTCTAACTTTATTTAAAACACTTAGTTTTATTGTTATTTCAACTTTGGATTTAAAAAAAATAATTAAACATTGCGATATCATTGCACAATTTATAGAGAAGTAACCAAACTACTATTAGACATTATTTATTTCAAGCCCGTTACAATATGTACGTATATAGGTATTATGGACATCCATATAAATATTAAGTGTCAACTGTCAATGATGACACGAGATCTTCAGCTTTAATTTCTGTTTATTGTTGTTGTTTTTCATATCAAAGAAATACTTGGTTCAATAAAAATGCTTCATTAATTTATTGATCACAGCGCTACATTTGGTCCTTCGAGACGGATTATAAGTTTAGATGTAGTGGGTAATCTCTGAAACTACTAATCCGTTTCTGAAAATTCTTTCACTAATAGGAAGCTACATTATCCCTGAGTGCTATAGGTTCGAAAAGCTAGTAATAATAAGAAAATAGATAAATATAAAACTAAGATCTCGTCTCATCACTGACACTTAATATTTTTAGATGTCCGTCCATAGACACAGTATATATATCTATATCTTCAAGTTTTCATTACCACATCTAAGCACGTAATAACTCTCGATATTGTGCTTTGCGGTCGATCAAAGATTTAGGTTGGGCACGCGTCGCGCTCGTTCTCTTCATAAATCACATTGTGAGCTGCATAAGACACTAAATGTCCACTTTATACGCGATTATAGTTCCTAATAGATATCAATATGTTAGTAACGTACGTCAGATTGTCATAATGTTCTTGTTACAAAGCCTTAGCTATAGATAATTTTAAAACGTGGCTTTCGAATTTTTCATTGAGACTGCACAGCAAAATTGTTTTGGTTTTTTTAATTACAGTCTCAATTCAAAAGGTTTATATAGCTGAAGTGAAAGGAAATGCTGGCAGAGGCGATCGATCTAGGTGTACTTTTAGTGAACATATAAAAAATGTACTGATCGATGGAAATATTAAAAGTACACACAATAGCCGAGCATGTATGAAAGGTATGATGAATATAAAAGAAGCGAAAAAGGTATGTCAGGATTGTAACAAATGGCATTCTATTGTCTCTGCCTACCCCTCTTGGGATAAAAGGCCAGATGATAAATAGATAGATAGATCAATTCTCAAAACTACTAAATTATAAACAAACACATCTTCGGTTACAGTGTCTTATTTTTGCCAGTTGCTCATATTTAGAGCAGAACATGGATGGAGCAGTCTTAAATATTTCTATAGGCCCTTCATATCCGTAGAGAAATCCATCAAAGCACATGGGTATTTTTAAAGAAAATAGGTACATATCATTTTTGGTGTGAGTGTGGTTTGAATCGGTTTATTCGAAACGATTTACATACATCAGACGTTAAAAACTTCTCATTTTCAAATAGGTAAGATAAGCTTTTTAATTTGTTGAATTTACCATCGGGTGGAAGGTTGTATCACTCTGGTTACCATAGTAACGCCTTGGTTAACGCAATCCCCGCACTTGAGTTTATGTGTTCATTAAGTGCTCCCGGCTTATTTATATCCCTTGGGATCTTTGTTGCCGACAAGAAATTAGGTAGCTCTTTGTCTATCGCTGACTTTGCACTTTATTTGGGGGAGTAATCACATAGATAAATTTAGATTTAGACTTGTTAGACTATTCAGGACATTTCAGGACAATGTATTTTATATACTTATTTACATAGTTTTCTTTATATAAAACGTCAAATAGTATCGTGTTACCAATAACTCCATTTGGTATTGATATAGGTACTGATTGAAAGCCACTCTATAAGAATTTTCTTAATTTGGCTCTAATAACAACTATGGTTGGTTTCAGGAAAATAATAGTCCGTACAATATAATATTTTAAAACTTCACGGTTGCTCTACCGCTCCAGGTACAGTGTTATGGCATAATAATTAATAAGATATTTTTATGGCTTATTCATACCAAAAAGACTTCAACATTTGGATTTGGAAATGTCTCCTAGTATGGTTGGTTTCAGGAAATTACTAGTCCGATCAATATGATATTTTTATAACTTCACGGTTACTCGACTGCTCCCGGAACAGTGTTATGACATAGTAATTAATTTTTATGACTTTTAAAAAGACCTCAACTTAGTTAGCCAACAGGAGATGGAAATGCCTCCTAGTATGGTTCGTAAGATTAAGAAAGTACCTACATATGTTTTTTAATAAAATAATTGACCAAGAGCTAGTCGAACTAGCGTGGAGAGGTTCCGTACCATTTTTTTCCGTGAGAACTTTAAGACAGGATATTTGTTTTGGATTTCCTATGAGTAAGGCCCTATATTTACTTTTTTTATTGTAGATATATTATTATATATTCCTAATAACATAATGTCACACGATGTACTTGATGATGCAGTTATATTATTTGCCTAATTATAATATGGGTGTTATGAGGTCCGGTGTGGTCTGCGTACGAGATTTACACTGCAGTCCGCCACCGACACACTTATTAATTTATTTGGGTACTAAAAAGATCTTAAATCTTCTCCTGCATTCCTCATACCTTTAAATACACACGATACAGTTCGGAGTGTATATGTCACAGATATATGATTAACTGTTCACGCCGCTCACATACCTCAGCGTCCGCCCGTTACAAGTTCATCCCGTTTAAATTTAGCACGACGCGTGCCGAGATCTGTGGTAAGGGGGTGAGGGGTGCGGTAAAGTAGGCGTTACCCGCCACCATCAGTCAAGTGACGAAAATTGACGGAAAATGGGCGGACATTGCGACGTCATCAATTACTGCGTCTTGGCGGTCATCGGAGACACGAGCGATGCTAAACATTCTTATACCATTTGTTTGGCCAAGTGTAACTAATTTAAATTTTTGAAATAACTTTTAGCATCATTCGGCATCATGAGGGCATTAAGGCACAGGTAACAATGTCCACTTTATGTAGGTAGGTAGGTACCTAACCTACCCTACAAAGCTTTTTTGATTCGAGTGGGGATTGATTTGACTTCATTTGTTATTTTTCTCTATCGCAAAAGATTTTTATTCGATACCGAAATTGTATTTGTATTATTCGGAAAATTCTTCAATATTATTCTGAATAATTAAGAGGCATGAAAGTAAGGATGATAGATGATGTTGTAAGTAGGATGAGGTTATGCTTTATTAAAAGGAAAAAAATAAATAATGAATACTCAGATACTTCATAGCCAGGAAATGCTGGCAGAGAGCGACCTCGATGAACTTTTATTAAAAAGTTGATAAATTGAGGGCTATGTTCGACAACTGATGTATTATTGATATGAGACGAAAATTTGTCTCTGCTTACTTTCTCCTGAAATAAAGGGCGTGAGAGAGAAAACATCCACCCAAGGTTCATTTCATTATCTCATATCAGAAATATTGCAAAACAAAAAGTTAAACTAAACATTAGATTGAGGCTTTGTTCCCGGAAGACAAGCAGTAGCAAAATATAACCGCCCTCTGCAATCGAAGCGCCATCTACCGGTATCTCAATGATTGAGATGCGATCTACAAGCTCATGGTTCCATCGATAATGCGGTCTAACTAGCCTATCTGTTACGAACCAATCATCAGAATAAGCCTCCGCGATACTACCTTGATACCTTTATTAAGTGGGTACCTACTTGTAGCTTCTATTATATTGCTTACATAAAAGTAATGATTCATTTTGGTAAAGCAAATTCAGAGAAACTTACTAATTAGCTAACTAAATAATAATTGAAAGATATTGCCTATATTTTAAAGCTATTTTGAACAATTTGAATTCCCTGTAAATACTTACTTATTCATAATTTTAATAAATAATGTTACTTATCCATTTTAATAAAGATTTGCTGTAATTTACATCAAGCTACCTACAATTAGGTAAATTTTAATTAGTAGTATTTAAATTGTACAAGCAATAAACCTCGATCACCAGTTTAAGTGGTCGCGTTTCTCAGCAAACGCAGGAAGCCGCAACCTGAGCAAAAGCTCGACGATCGATTTTGAAAATTGCACATAATTAGCATGTATCTTACTCGCACGGACGACTGTACGTTTAAAAAGTGGGAACTCGACCACAGGCCACATATTCCAGTAGCGTTTACCGAGTAACGGCAAGCGATGGCGACGGACACAAATTGCCTGAGGGGCTGCCACTGCGCAAATTGTACCTGTGCCGTTCTGTGAGCGCCGATCGATTGTTTTCTCTGCTCAACTCCTGCGCAACTCTGTCAGGATAATAGCTCACTACTGGCCGAGAGGCTTCCGACTCTCGAGAAGGCTTCACTCACTTCCCTCTACAACAAAGTAAAACTAATTTTAACGATTATTTTATCCAATTTCTTTTCTTTTTCAAGTCTGGTGTTGAAAAAAAACAATTTTGTGGAAGGGTACGGTTGAATGTGTTTGCATGAAATCTATCACAATTTAATAAGTTCCGCCATTGACAGACGGGCAGTGTCTGTCAAATGTATTTACAATACATACTTATATCTACTTTAATGTTGTCCCTAGCGAAGCCGGGTTGGATCTAGTATAATCTTATTTTGTCACCGTTTAGATACATTTTAAACCGCAAACAAATGATATTCATTTCGTACAAAACCACGAAATTATAATTAATGTTTAGATAATACATTTTCGAAGCATGACAAAAAAGCACCAAATAACAATAATCACACTATAATGTATGTCATTATGTAGCGAAGCGACAAAACGCAGTTAAAGCTAAAAATGAGTTAAAATAACTGTGTAAGTGTCCGCCTACGACCATTGTAATATAACCTAACGTGAATTCGTGAGGTGGAAAAACACCGTCTGTGCGTGTTTGGCCTGACTCCTTCGACCAACACCTACCAAACCATCATCGATAATCGCCCCAAATTCCTAAACGTACAACAACAATTTCACCGAACCCACTTTGAGGCGTTGATTTCGACAATTTCTGTCGGAGCAAATCAGTTTTTGTTATTGTAGATATACCTTACATGTCCGAAACGGTATTTTCTATAATGTGCTACGAATAGAATATAAAAAAAATATTTACAGTTACAGTTTACCTACAGTCCAACATGTTGAACAAAATATATTGAATTTCTCAGGTATTTTGTCAAAAGTTTTCTAGAACATTTTGTAGTCTGTATGTACACTGTAGGTACTACACTACTCCACTAAAATTTTATACGCGATTTTTAGTTAAAATTTTATTTTAATTTTTGTTAAATTTTGTCATTGTTTAAGTTAAACAATTTATTTCAGTAATGTAGAATATTTATTTAACTGTAAAATGTACACCTAGACGAGGTAGGTACATTGCAGTAGATCGAGAACGCATAATGCCTTTGAGGTAAAACAGGCGCCCCTCGGTCGCGGTTGCGGATAATTTATATGGAATCAAGATAATCAGTATTTCCAATAAAGCGGCAGCACTCGTAGTCACGTCCGGGACATTTGATCGTGTAACTAGAGGTATTTGAGAATGTACTCGATAAGCAGGTGGGTAATGTTGGCGTAATTACGCAAAACATTATCAGTGACCTCATATTGTGGTGGCGTGCTCGGCGGTTGTACGGAGCCTGCGGGCGAGAATCTATACTCATATGTTCAACTTAAACTTATATACCTAATATGGTCTCTTTCGTTTTCTTGGAAAGAATGGGAGATCAAATCAATGATTAGATTAGAAAAATAGGATATATCTCTATCTCGTCATTTTGATCATCCTGGAATTTGTAGTGTACCTAATACCATCACAGTCTGCTTAGATAATAATAATGTATGAAATTGGAACAAACAAGAGCGTTACGTGGAACGTTGAAGTGGAAACTGAAAAATAATCTTGTAGATAACTACATCTAGCGACTAATAAAGTCACCTCCACCTTGATTCTGATACGTTAGTCCGAAAACCAAACTTAAATAAGAAACGAAAATATGAAGTAAAACCTTCCCAAAAAATCTAATATATAAAATATTAATATAAATAAATAAATATTTGTTTGTTTGTTCGTTCGTATTCTATAGACTCAACAACTACTGGATGGTTATATGCTATTTAACACCACGCTACCTACCTAAGGTGTGAAATTGTATTCCTACTATGGACACGTTGAAAGAATGAAGGATGAAAGATTGACTAAAAAGGTTTATATGGCAGAAGTGAAAGGAAATGCTGGCAGAGGTCGACCTAGATGTACTTTTATTGAACATATAAAAAATATATTGATCGATGGAAATATTAAAAGTACACACAATCGACGAGCATGTATGAAAGGTATGATGAATATAAAAGAAGCGAAAGAGATATGTCAGGATCGTAATAAATGGCAATCGATTGTCTCTGCCTACCCCTCTTGGAATGAAAGGCGTGATGATAGATAGATCGATAGATTGTATTCCTAATACAACGTGTACAAAGGAGCGGGCAATTAGCTACTATATTATAAAAAAATAACCTACAAATTTCAAGATAATCAACACTTGAGTCCTGAAATCCAATAAGCAGAGGCTTTGTAAGTTTGACAATTTACGTCAAAAATAAGGTTTTTTTTTTACAGATTTTCAGTAAGTAGTAGTTATAATCATCTAAAGACAAATAGGTATCTAAAATTGTGCGAGGTTTATCTCGAGCGGCATTTGAAGTCTTTGATGTCTAAATTAGTAATACGAGTGCTTCATTGTCGCTATTAATTCGCATCCTCCCTCCAGTGTCGGGTAACAAAGAATGGGACGACCATTAATTAATCTTTAAAACTGCAACTAAACAACTTCGTGTCGGTTTAACTGGTTTGAGAGAAATGTACCTTTATTAGTTATTAGAGGAGCCTACAGGAAAATTTGACGGTTTTACGCTACGGGGAAAATTAAATTAGGGTCACAAAAGTGTTTTCAATCAGTATAGAATCACATAATTTATAAAATTTAATACAAACATGGACTGTATTCTTGAATTTCGAACTTGAAAAATTGTTGAAACTATATCTACTTATATAGGAATGTAGAATGTGATATAAAACGTATTAACTGCATCCGGAACGATGATATTAGAGAAAAATGCGGAGTGAAAGATGATGTTGTGACTAAAATGAAGAAAAGTAGTTTACGCTGGTTTGGACACGTTGAAAGAATGAAGGAGGAAAGATAAAATAAAAATGTTTATATGGCTGAAGTGAATGGAAATGTTGGCAGAGGACGACCTAGGTGTACTTTTATTGAACATATAAAAAAAATATTGAGCGAAGGCAATATTTAAAGTAGGTACACACAATCGCCAAGCATGTATGAAAGGTATGATGAATATAAAAGAAGCGAAAGAGGTATATGAGGATCGTAGCAAATGACATTCGATTGTCTCTGCCTACCCCTATTGGAATAAAAGGTGTGATGATAGATAGATAGATGCATTAGGAATAAAACGTTTACACCACAATTCACTTCCTTAGGGGTTAATTTTCCTTAAAAATCCTTTCTTTAGTGCACCCCTTGAAATTCTCATATTTATATCTTCAGTAGTATATAGGCTGTGCATTGATTGTCATGCAGTCAGCGATACGACAGTTTTATACCTATATTTAGATAAGAAATGTTGCGAATTTAATTTTCAACACCACGTGTGGTTCTTTACAATGAAGGTTTCATCTCACAGAATAATTATAGGGCTCATGTAATTCGCGCCTGTCTTAATACAATTTCATTTTTAATCATGTCACCCAGAGACATAAAGTTTAATATTTTCGACGATAAAAAACACAACTTTTTCAAACTGGATGAAATTGGATAATCTTCTTGGAACGCACGCCTCTACGCCACCTCGGAAACCAGTTATTTTTTACAATGTAATAACATCCTCGCTCATAGCATCACTGCATTAAACGTGCAAACACTGGACGAGTTTACATGAGCGCTGACTGAACCTTATGCGAACCCCAATTCGTGCAGTAATGTGTAAAGAAAGAAATGTGTAATCATTTTTCGTAATTCATATTTTCAGCAAATTCATTACCTATAATTTTACTTATTATTTTTTCCATGTCTTGTCTCGGAAATCGTTATTGTAAAATACGTATATTCAAGTTTATTTGAAAAGAGGAAAATGTGAAATTGGTCAGATAAAAACATTCGTTCTTATAACGTAGATAAGAAACGGAAAATTAAGGCAATTGAAAATTAAACAGATTTAATGCTTCGATGAATTTCGCATACATAATTAAAATCGTAGCTTAGTCTAATAGCAAAAAATATATAAAAGGAAATTAAGTATTACCCGTATAATTTATTTCACGCCCAACATAGAGAGGCGAAAATAATTCAACCTTAATAAACCCATTACGGTTCATTACCTAATGGATACCGGAAGACGAAAATTACTTCGCATCATTACAAACAGTCAAACCGCAAAACTTCCTCGAATAAAACTTACAAAAAGTGTTAATATTTCAACACATTTCCAGCTCTATTGAATGGTTGTATAAGGATGTATCGTTATGAATTCGAGCCATGAAAATGACACTTGCTAACCTATTTTGCGGGCGTGTTTGATGTATGGCGTCGGTCATTTCCCGCCGCTCGCCATTATAGCTGTCATAGCATATGTTGTATAGGGGTGAACTGAACGTTGTTTGTTTTGAAATACCGAAGAAAACAATACGTAACTAACATTCACTTTAAATAAAAGTTTACTTTCTATGATCACAAAGGTTTTTGTAAAGAAATTTCCATCCTTTGTCTATTACATTTGGTTTAGCTAATGACTGATTCCTGACTAATATAATTACGAAAGTGTGACTAGATATTTATTTGTCCATCTTTCACTTTAAAACGCAGCAACGGATTGACGTGATTTTTGCAAAGAGATGTCTGAGAATGACTTTATCTTTGGAAACCTTAAAATTCAACCGTGAGTAAAAATAATTATCTGACTGAGGTATTGCAATTTCTATCAAAGCTCGCAAACATAGCGGGAACAATTTGTGGAATAGCGTAAGTAAACCAGTAAAAACATTTCCTCGACAATTCATACTAGGGGGAACTGTGTACACAAAGAGAGTGGAAGTGAAACGCAATAAAAGTCGTATTAAGTCAAGAGCGAGAAAGACCTGCGGGGCCGTCTTTAAGACGAATGGCTTCAGAATGAATTTGTCTACGACGCTTACACACGCTTACTGGAACTGTTCTCTTTGTAAGGTATTTTAAGTGACATGCCGTTATTGCTTTATTACTGAAACTGTTAGGAACAGTGTGTTTAAATATATTTGAAAACAGTTGTACATCTTCTTGATTTTCATTACGTTTCTCATTTTTTTAAATAAGTAGTTAATTTCAAGTAAAGAATACAAATGAATTACAGTATTCAAGAGTGTTTTACTCACGAATAGGTAATGATGAAAGATGCACCAAAAATTTTGTTCAAAGGATTTGTCATAGAACCGTTCCTTATCTTTAAATTATAAAATATGATGTTAAATATATTGCTGGTGTATCGTGTATATTTTTTAATTAAAGTGGAAGTGTGACAGGAATAAATTTCTTTAAAAAAATAACATCAAACCGAACTAAGTATACAATGAAAGGTAAAATTGTCTATTAGTAATTAAATTGATATTTCTAATTATACTTGGACATTAATTACTGTGTTATTATACATCCCTACTTGCCATCGGAAGCTTATTTAAGGTGTCATTTGATCAAAAATTTAAAACCATACCTTTGTAATTAAACGCTCAATAAATTGTCAATTTTGACTTTAACCTGCTTCATATATTTGAAGACACGAACTATAATCATAATATGGTATATTTCTAAGAAACAAATGGAACGACGATTGTAATTACAAAGAGGGTGAATATAATTAAAACTAGGTTATCATTACTTAGAGGTGTTTGATATCACGCGTGTGATAGATCTAAAATTGTAAGAAATACTTACATCTGTGTGAGACATAATTATTGAGGGCCAACACTTCAAGATGGCGTTCACATGTTTAACTGTAAAGTAGATGTTTTACAGCAACTGAAATTGTATGAAATTATCATATCTAATGAGATGTATGTCAATTGTTGGAAGAATTTTGGTATTAAGTACAGGGATTTGAAATCCCGGATTACACATTATTTATTATTTCCTATAATATATTTTATGGTGTAAATCGATTGGTTTTTTAAATGTAGGTCAAGGCGTTTACTATTTTTATTTGTTATGTGACAGAAAGAAAAATAAGTAAAGATACACGTGTACTACATGAACCTTCCAATAAATCATTAAAACACGTGCGTCAACAATAAATCACTAAAATGTAAGTTATAATTAAAAATACGAATACAGATAAGATTTTTATGTCTGAAGTCTATAATTAATTTTAAAATTTCGTTAGATGAATCACCAATAATTAGATGCGTTGGGCGAAGGCCTCCAGATTTTCGTGACCGGCGAGGATGGACGCAGATGTTTACTTTGTAATTGCTCTGAGTCCTAATGACCTTTTCAGTATCCTTAAAACGAAGGGAATATAATTAACAACTGCCCTCAGAACGTGAGAACTAAAACCTGCCCTTTAATCTTAAATTATCCCAAATATTTATTTAATATCATTTAAAAATATGCCCTAAATATGACGAATATTTTTATAATTTCCCAGTTTCCTAAATAATCCCAAATAAAATCAATGTCAAACATTCAAGATCACTCTGAACAACTGCACTTGATTTCAAGTTAAGATATTTTATCACAATAAGTAATGGCTCCATTTGCTCATTTTTCCTTTCGTATCCACAATCATTACATACACAAGACGTTATTAAGCGCATCATTATAACAAATCTGCCCTAACAGCCACCATAAATCAACTAAAAGTTTCGCTTCAAGTTTATTCGCACGTCCTTATGCGTACGATTAATACAAAATTATAATAATTGGGCCCAGTATAATTACGTTATGTAATGTAAGGCGGACGATATACGGCCAATTTGAATTTCATGTAAAATATCGCGCAATAAATTTACATTTTATAACTTTGCCCTCAGACGTCCTCGCGAGGAACGATATCTCTGTTTAGGATCAGAAGCGCGTATCTGCAAATTACGTCGATCAATCTGCAGGTGACGAGACTTGACGTGCAATGACTAACCAACCTAGGTATGACTATCTATAAATAAACATAGCTCTGCAGTTAAATGTTAAATTCCTTATAGTAATAAACAATAATATCATTATCAAAGATAAACAGCTAATTTACATGATAATTTCAAATGACAATATGTCTATAAAATTTGAATACCTCATCTAAACATAAAATGTCAGTTACTTGCTTTATCATAGCACAGTAGATCACGATTTATTTAAATTTGCTCCTCGACATAGTGCACGGGCCGCTATTAAGACAACATTATTTTTATCCGCGTAAAATATTCGCAATATGATAATGGTTAATTCTTGACATATTTTATATAATGTGAGCCCGAGGCTATCTGGCCGACACTATGTCTAATAAATTTATGGACGTTCATTTCCATGTTGATCGGGGCACGAAATTATAATCGGCGAGCTCGGGGCGCGCGGCCGTTGTAGTCACTCTATTCGCAATTCTCTCTCAATAAATGCACTTGTGATGAATTTTCACCAGCTGTGTCGTGGCATGCGCCTCTATATAGAATTATATTTTTTGCTTTCGAAAAATTTCGGTTACAGTTGCAACTTTGCAAGAAAGGCACATTTAGCAGGTTGTCACTTCTTTTAATGTTATGTAGATAAGTATATATTATTTTTAGAAGAAGTGTGGCCTTTCCCTTCCGAAGCACGAGAACTCGATTAAAATATTATTGATGAAAATGGATAGCATTCTTGGTCCGAGTGAAGATTTAAACAAACTTGACAGACAGACAGACAGACCTCATGTTTTCCTTATTACTTTCAACCAAGGACTATTGGCATACGTCTCTGTTTCCAGGATTCATGCTTAGATCGTATAATAATGTATTTGCGTCGGCTGACCTCTTTTACCCAAGTAAGGCAAGTTTCAGACGTGTTCAGATGAAGTTTTTGTGATTTATTTTTAATCAATAAATATTATCAATATTTGTTTTTAGTCCATCCCTAGGATTTGCATTTTAAATTATTATTTTGAATTTCTTACACACACAGTTTTCTATCTTTATTGACCTCTTTGGCTTTAGGATTAGCTTTAAGAACTGTGCTTCATGTGATAAATAAATAAATAAACAACACATTTCCAAGATGCTTTTATTGTGTACTTCGACAGTATTTACCTGCGGCTCTGTTCGGGTATTTTTATTTATAGTGAAGTTGGATAAATTGCAGTAGAGTATTCTGTGTTGTACCTACACTATACTATAGCAAAGTCAAGTTCAAGCTACAAGTGAAATGCCGTCACAATAATATTTATTGCAAACATGGTGCAATAAAAAACTGCATTTAGATTTGGAAAGTAAGTCTCAATGGAAGTGCATTTCCACTTTCGTAGAGGAAATGACACACAGTGACACATCCGCATGTTCCGGTATTTAATGATGTGGAAAGAACTAAGCAGTGGGGAGCGAGTGAGGAAAATCATGTTTTCCTCTATAATTATGTTTCAATTCTTTACTATTAAACGTAGGTAATTGCGAAGAAAGCTGTAAGTCGTAGTCCTTAGGAATTTTTAAAATTGTTGTTTAGTCGTACGTTTCGTTATTCAACATTGTTGTAATTGAAAAGTAGTACAATTTAAAATATAATAGTTGTCACGTGATATTTGGATTAGAATAAATATTCAACGCATATTTTATATAAAAATTTATACTAATATGACGCAATCAAAGTAAAAAAAAGAAAAGTTATGACAATTTTATTTTCTTTTTTTTTTCTTTCTTCACGGGTTGCCTTACAGCTCCCAAAACCGTGTTACGGTTCCAGAGTACTCAGCGGAAGACCAAATCTCCCTCGTTTAGCCGATGGTATTTGAGAGGCTATACCTAACGAGTAATATAAATTTTTAATAAATTATTAATAATAAATAAATAAGTAAATAGTAAAACATTAGGTAGGTAAACTGTAAACATGTTCTACAGGTAGGTATATCTGGTCAAGAAATATTTTTATTCAATGTAGGTATTATACCTACCTATAGTGATACCTACTTATTTTTCAGTAGAGTTATACCTAACTGAAATTTGGAATATTCAGCGTTATAATGTCTCTACGCACTGGTTGATAAAATTTTAAGATTATTGCATCTGACATTAAATGAAAATAATTCTATAAGAAAAACACGACAACAAATTGTTAAATATATAGGTAATTATTTTTAATACGTACAGTTGATTTCATAGAAAATCTTTCAGCACCTACCTATTTAAATTGTAATAATCAGCTTCGTTCGAGTTCCATCAATTAAAAACTCCAAAGGGAAACCATCTAATCTATTTGCATCACGACAAGAATGTTATAATATAATATAATAATAAATTCTCAATTGACGTTTTCTGAATTTTAACATTACTACAAACTTGAATGACACTGATGTTCATGAGCGAGCAACGAGTGTTCCAAGCAAACCTCGTTGATATGCCCTGCGGAGATATTATCTCTGCGTATACGCACAGACAACGCCAGTCATACAATTACCTAGTCATTTTACTAAGCATTTACCTTCCAAAATATTGGAAATTATTCTACGCAGTACTACACACTGCCCATGGCTTCGACCATATTGATTTAATATCACACGTGGGCAGAAGCTACATTATTTATTTATTATTTTTACCATTTAATCTACATGAAACAAAAAGAAAATTTTAAATAGGTATAATATATATATAGGGAATATATCTTTCCATCATCATAAAAATAATTTAGCCTGTTCTGATCAACACATAGACGGACCAAAAATCACTACATATTATGAAACATAAATAAGCATCTGTCTAATAACCCTTTCTCGCAATCACTACTAAACAGATTTTTATGCTGTTTTAACAATAGGTTAATTCATGAGGAAGGTTTACTAGGATTAAACATGGACCCATCAATTTTAGGAGCTAAGTGAATCAAGTCGGTAAATATAATTAGCCCCATTAGTTTTCCTAATCCGTCAGATATATAACAAAATGATGTAGGAAACAATTGTGTAGAATTAAATTATCTACAAAAAAATCCGTGGTAGCAAATGTTATATCTATCTCTAATAGATAGATATTTTTTTACAATTCTGATTTTTTTGACACGATTCGAGACCGCCTGATTAGAAATCGAACCATCCCTTACTTACAGTATTTATAGGAAGTATCTTGCGGTATGTTTGTTGATCCACCCATATCTTTTTAGTGGACATATCTAGAAACTTGTGCCATTGTATTTCCAAAGATATTGGTAAGCTGATAAGATCTACCAAATATCAAATATCGTATTTCTACCTCTTGTATTTAATTGTATATAAGATATTCAATCTCAAAGTTTCATATTTTCGGACTTGTATTACCTCCAGCAAACGACTGGAATATATAAGACTATATATAGATAGCGTCCAAATATTAGAGAAAATCTATATTTTTTATATACCTGTAATATTTATGTAATACATAAGGTATCAATTACCGAGCCAGACCATATTAACACATTTTTGTTTTTTCTGACTGAAACTTTAATTTATTACCTTCTTACTAATAAACGTTGTTGAACAACTGTTTAGTTATACCTACTATATTTTGTCACTGTCTTACAAATCTGTCATTTAATATAGGCTGTCCTTCAAGCGAAACGTGTATTAGCATCTCTACATGTATAGTAGTGAATATATGCGTCGAAAACGTAATTGATAGAGCGCTAGACTTCATACTAGAGGACCCGGGTTCAAATACTTTAAATGTCCATCGTACCAAAAAATTCTAAGGACGAATTTTCTTTAAGAATATGTCTTTTAATAGATTTTTTTTAAATAAAAGTTATAGGGGAAGACACAGTTGTACAACTATGTTTATTAGTATGTTGATATATAAATTAACAAATGAGGTCTATCAAAAACACAACCTTCTTTCTCTATGACAAATATATGGAATTAAAAATATTTTATCGATACGAAATACAAATTAATTATTGACAACGAAATTAACGTCGTATGTAGGTCCATTGGACTCAATTATGTCATTTCCAATTAGTAATTTCAACGTTATACTACGTCGCATAAGTAATAAAGCTTTGTTTTTTTAATGAAGTTGAATTATATTCTTCATACATTTTCCTAAGTAAAACAATTTAATATGTCATATCTAGCTATTAGGTACTTAAGTGGCATTTATTCAATGTAGGTACCATTTAATAACGAAACTTTCCAATAAGAAATTCTTTTTATTTTTTTATATAGGTAATTTATATCTGCCTAGATAGATTATAGACCAATAATAATAGTAAATTAAATAACAATGGGTCAATTTGTTTCATCTTATATAGTTTGTTCATAATACTTACTTATTAAATATTTAATAACTCTATTCAATTACATAATAACTGACAATAATATTAATTATTTTAATAATTTTCAATAATTAAATAAACTTATTTACATGCAGCAACTGATCCTGAATACCAATCTGCATTCGATTTCTTTATTTCAGACATTATTGGAATATGAAATATTACGAGATATAAATACCTCTATACAGAGTGAATTGGTAGATATAATGAAATTACTTTTCTTAACTCAGTAAATTATTGTCAATTCCTTACTATAAACGTAACATATTTTTTTTAAACATATTTTATATTTAAAATAAACGATTAATCTAAGGTAAATGTTTAATTATGTTAAAAATAAATCGTTTACTTACTGAGTTGTAAAAAATGTCTCTATAAGAAAAATAATGCTGAGTCAGTTAATCAGTATGACCCTAGGAAACATACCAAATGAACCAGACCAGATTTTCGGTAATCTGATTAGTTATACGAATAAATCAATTACGAGCAAAGCGTGACCAGAAATACTGTCAATAATGTCCACAATTAGCAACGTGCTCATATCAAACAGAACAGGTGGAAGACCTGCTGTAAAGCTTTATGTGTGTCCGAAATTGAAGTTTTTTTTGAGTGACCTCTCTTAGGAAGGCAAGTAGGTAGAGGTAAATCTACTTAATTATTCACATTTCTTTTGATATGTACGTAAAAAATATCGTTTAAGGCTCAGTATCAAGGAAAGTCGCATAGGAAATGAGCGAGTCGGCCACGCGCCCTATAGGTACTCTCTGTTGCAAAAAGCAATATAAACGGCCATTTTATGGTAATAACTCTATTTATCCCAGCATCGCCAAATATGCTCAACGACAAAATGACTTGTCCCGGAACCGTTGTACGAGGGTATCTTGAAGTCTGGAATCCGGTACATTTTTTATGTATTCGAACTTTATTTTAATTATACAAACACATATTTTTTCCCCCAAATTACAATGACAAATAAATCCGCCCTGGATAAAATAATTTGTGCCATCTTTTTAAGCTAATAACTTGCTCGACCTAGATTTGAATCTAGTTAAACGAACTAAAACCCTTGAGCTCTACATTTTCTATTAAGTATAGGTACGTGGATATGAAATTAATTTATATGGCGAAAGTTGAAAGAGATATGAATGAATATCTTAACAAATATAACTGCCTACCCCTCCTAGGATAAAGGTCATAATGATAGATGCATAATATAAATTATTAAATAGTTAATACTGTCAATAATTCCAAATTCTATTTTCTTCGATCATCGATGCTTAACTCGCTGACATTTTGTTAAGTCGTGAATTCGTGCCAAACCCATAACACAACCAGGCTTCCTATATTGAAAAACGTGATTCATTCATTTATCGTAATCAAAATACCAATAAAGTTAATAATAAAGAATGTAATATTCACATAAAACTAGTGTTTACACATTTTAAAACATTAAGGTGCATCGGTGGTCAAGTGGTTAATTAAGATGTCTGGTTTTATGATGGATCACGGTTCGATCCCGGATGCCGGCCATGTACCAATGGGTTTTTATAATAAAATCAAAAACTTATGCACCTACATAATCCGACAAATGGGTATCCTGGAACCGTAACACGGTTTCGGAAGCTGTAAGGCAACCCCTGAAAAAAGAAAAAAAAATCCGACAAACCGAAATATCAATAGAACTTTTTACAGCTGCGGGAAAACTTCGTGTAACTTTTGCATGTAACAATACATATTTCAGGTGGTTTACGGCACATCGCGTCGATAGATGTCGCATTGCCACTGTCTCAATATTGAAATTGAAACCTGTATCGCGCTAGTGAATATATGTAATAAATTGGCATATTTACATCTTTCCAGGGACACGCGACACGCGTAGGGGAGTATAATGTATATCCTTTTACTCACAGTCGTTCGATTGCTGTGTGTATTGCCATTTCTACAGGTAAGTCAAACCAAGCAAAAAACGTCTTAAATTATGAAAGAATTTTAAGGTCCTGGCATATAAGCCTCAATGTTGTAAATAATAATTCACTTGTAAATGATTCTAAAATAAAACTAAGGTAACTTTCAAAGCCACCATTACCATTACATCACATACTCACAAATAAATAATTAGAAACAATTAAATAAATTCAAATCAAAAATATTTCACCTCTGTTATCTGATTCAAATTTTTATGAACCAAAAGCTCTCCAATGAAGAAGCGGTACAAAACTCCCGTCCACCTATTGGCTAACTCATATATGAATCTTTGTTTTATAAAACCCTCACCTGTGAGGCCGGTGTCATTTATTTTATTCGAAAGTACCTACAAAGCTCAAGCCTTGTAATTCTTTTGGTAAAATAAAAACCTACGTCGGACTCGCTCGGGTGTCCGACTGATAATAAATTGTAAACGTAGGTACATACATACAAAATCTTTTTTATATAGACATATTTAAACTTCCTTTTCTAATAGAGCCCGGAGAACTGCATTTAAAAAAAAAATCTGTTATCACACCAAACATAACTTTTTGTGCTTTGAGCGAAACCATGCAGACCCAGTACGTAATGATGTTCACATTTCGCCCCATTTTAACCAGGATAGGTGGCAATTTATTCGTTGCACTTACCTAAGTAAATTGGTGACTGTTTATAGTATTTTAGCTTGAGCATTAAACCTGGTTTCGACTTCATTACCCTAATCGTTGGTGCCTTTCTTTATTTTGATGCTGGTGCTCTATTAATTCATAATTGAGATATTAATTAAAACTTTTAATATTAATTTAATTAAGAATCCTAAGAGAACTGAACCTAGCCGCTCTACCTCCAGTCCACAAGGGCAAGAAAACTATTAATGATATAAATGAGAATTTACAATCGAACACAAGAAATTACATCTCTAGAACTTAGAATTCATACCACCCATATCATTTAATTTAGGGACGTGGAGATGGTTCAAAAATATTACATTAAACGGTTTATCTGGTATTACAATCTCAGGCTTAATGAGTAAATTAATTGGATTGCGAACGGCGGCCATTGGTGTAATGACTAAAACTGGTTATAAGGGACTCGGGTTCGGTTCCCAGCCGAGATATTTCTACCTTAATTACGGTCGCGATCTGTGCGTGTCTTACTTTTTGGTAATATTATATTAATGTATTTTAAGTTAAACAAAGATTATCCTTCGGATTTTGTGGTTAAATATAAATTAAACTTTAAAATTATCATTATTTAAAATTTTATTTTTTGCATTTACCTACCTATCTAGGTAATCGGTCTGTTAGGTAACGTTTGTTTCAATCTCTAAAAACCTCAAAAGACTTGGCCACTCATTATGTAGCTTCAAAAAACAGCTAAATAAGAAACACTTGTCTGAGTACCCCGGGGCTGATTTGAAGTTGGAATACCTATAGATATCGTCAAGGCTATAACTTTAGATAAAATAAAAAATGCCTAGCATTCTAAATTTGGTTTTTCTAAATTAAACAATGCAATGAAGGTAGTAGTTATTCTACATATTTAACAATAGTTCAATTCAATTGGATTGGAATGTACAGTTTATGTGTAACCCAGATACAATATATTTAATGTAAGAAATATAATTATATGAATATGCAGGTGAACTAGTGTCTGTGCCTGAATGTTAGTTTCTCAACAGTCGGTTCCGCAATCGGACAAATTAAATTGTCTAACAACAAGACGCAATGATGAAATTATACTTAAGCTTTGATTTAATAGCACCCAGTCACCCACCTAATTTTCGAATATTCATTTTCATTCATTAAGTTGTCACCATTATGAAAAAAATTTTGGGGTAGCAATGTAGATAATTTAATATAAATATGGCAGAGTTGAAAGGAAATGCTGGCAGAGGACGACCTTTTATTGAACATATAAAAAAAAATTGATCAAAGGCAATGTTAAAAGTACACACAATCGCCGAGCATGTATGAAAGGTATACGATGAATATAAAAGAAGCGAAAGAGGTATGTCAGGATCGTTATAGCAAATAGTATTCGATTCTTTCTGCCTATGTTTGTATATTCTTGAGATAAAAGGCATGATGATAGGTATAGATAGATAGACATATTGAATAAAAAAAAAACTACAAAATTTGCTAATAATTACTATAGAACTAAGATCAAATTTTGCAACTTAACAATGTCAAAGGTGCTAATAGAAAATTCTCTACATTCATAAATGTTCATAATTTGATAAGGGTTTCAATTGCATATCATATAATATCCAATATAAAGAAAAAAATTGATAACCAGTGCGAAAACTTCGCACCGTTAGTTCAAGTGATTTCCAACAGATGGCGTCTTTTACAAAATACATAAATTAGTGTAATTTAAAAAAATATATTTTTTGTCATTAGAAAGGAAAACCATCTTCAAAATGGCGTATCAAACGTTAATTTTGATAAAGTAATTAAGGGAGATATGGCGTAACGACAAAAGAACACCCTTGTAAAATTATATATAGAGATTAAATAAAAAAGTTAGATACGTAGTTAAACAGTAGGTACGTTCTCTACCTAATGGTATTGCAAAAAATGTTACAACTTCTTAATTATATTATAGTAACTTTTTTGTCAGCAAGTGTTTAATTAATCAACACTTAACCACCGTTGTCTATGAAACTTTTAATTAACATCTAGCAAATGAATTTTTCATATATATAATTTTTAACTCAACAATTCCATTTGATGTTACCTTTATTAATAGTTTTTCATTTACCGAATTGTTTATTGTAATAAATGTAGTGTTTTTATTTATTTCTAAAATTAATTCTTTCACTAATATAAGTTTTAATTTATTTAATTGTTTATTCTAATGTAGTTAATGTAGTGTTTTTATTATTTCTTACTTTAAATTTAATTCTTTCAATGTGACTGTTTTAATATGACGTATTAGATAACTAGGGTTGTCAACTTAGATTAAATTATTATCTTCATTTTTGTTTTTCATTCTTTACCCAGCGGAAGATCAAGTCTTCCTCGTTCAACCGATGGTATTTGTGAGGCTATAGGTACCTAACGAGTGGCCAGTTCTGTTGATTGAGGTATATTTAGATGGAAAAGCCTCTATGTGTGGTTTGTCGGATTATGGACATAAGTTTTTAATTAAAAACCCATTGGTACATGGCCGGGATCCGGGATCGAACCCATGGTCTGCCTAGTTAATACCAGACGTTTTAACCACTCGGCCACCGACGCACCTTTTTATTATCTCTACTACATAAAATTGTTTTTCGTATAGTTTTATCTGCAACAGATACAATTAGTCATCAGTAATCAAGTCAATAAATCATACATTATTTTCAACAATGTGTCGATACATCGCTCCAGAGACTCGATAGCGCCTCTCTCCGCTTCACTTGGTAAACACTCGTAAGATCGTAATCGCATCCATCACGCAATCCCCACCTAAAAACGATCGCTGCGCCCTTATTAACATAAATTAAGACTAGTTAAGTAATACGTATGTTTCTACGCGCTCCTAGCTTTTAAATGTCAATCCCGCCCCGAGCCAGATGTGCACGCACCGCTCGATATGTTGGCCGGTAATGTGGAATACCTATAATTTGGTGGCCGGCCGGTGTCCGCGACGGAAGCTGTCACACTCGCAATTACAGTACCGAGAATCGGCGTTAGTTCGCAGAGGCTCAACTATTTATGTAAAATAAGAGCAACCGACCTCTCGTACGGGGAAACGGCCATTGCACGCATCGCTCATTAAGCACTTTAGAGCAATTTGAGGAGAACAGAAAAAGTTGAGCGGCTGGTCGAGGGACGGCAGCTTCCAGCATCGCGTGGTCAATTAAAACGTATACCGCCACCGCCGCGGTACTCACAACGCGTCTCATTCGCGCCAACGGTATCCACCGTCTTCGTTTTATTTAACTTTGCACGCGACTTAACTTGACTTTTAATTTTTTTGTCACGTCCGCTAGCGTACTGAATTTCAAAACAAAAATCAGACTGCAGAACTAAATATAGACTTCGAGAATCATAACAAGACTGCAATTATTATTTTTTTATTAGTTGAATGAGGAAAGCTCCCTGTAAGCAGATCCTTCTGAAAATTACCGATCTTTAAAAAAAATGCATTTCCATAGTCTTGGGAAATTGACCAACTTACTTACATAATATTGTAGAATGGTAAAACCGGTGACTGCTTTACCATTCATGCAGTGCTTGAGCGCGGCCATTCAACGTAAATGTCTGGCTGCATTTTTAACCTTTAGCAGAGATGATTTAAACTTTCCTCTTGAAATCGTACCACGATCTCGATCAGTGACATTCAATAATATTATCAACATACTTTGCTGCACTAATTTAACAAGTCTCCTCTAATCTCTTAACCTGGTGTTCACGACCTCCTAGGGACGACAAATGCAGATATTAATTTCGCAAACTGACAAAAAAAATTAACAATATTTTTTAGAAGATTCCCTACTCTACAAATCTTGAGGAACTATAATTCATGAACATGAACTGCGAACGATGAGGTTTATGTATAAGCAATATACTTTTCGTCATTTAGTAGGTAGATGATATATTTTTTATTTTGTATTTTTTTTTAGATAAATGGATGGATGGATGGGAAATTATTGTTAGAATTTCTATATATAATATAATTAAAAAATAGTGAAATGAAAATGAAAAAAAGTAGAAATAATGCCGAAATGAAAATATTCATGAAAAATTTAGGTACGAGACTAGCCTCGGATGACCTAAAGGATGGCTCTTACCTGACTCAAAGGATCAGTTTAATCATTCAGCGAGGTAACGCAGCCAGTGTTTTAGGAGGGTTTCTTTTTATAATTTGTAGGTATATATAGTTTTTCAATATATTATTTATTATTGTACATTCTATTGAAGTTGTAAATGTGTAAAAATGTTAGTTCAGTTTTATAATTGTATTGAATATTATATCTACATATAATAAAATTTTAAATAAAAAAAAAATGCTTGTGTCAAGATTGTCAAGAAACTATAGAACGACAATTTGTATATATATGTATAGGTATACCTAAATTTTCCAAAATATTATCTACATGTAAAAATAATAGGTTATCTCTTAGGGGCAAAGGGTGAATTTAGTTTCCAATTTAACTATTTAAACATTCAATAAAACAGGTGCCTGGATGACTTGCCACTTTAATTTTATTTCTCACTTAAGGGTTGAGTAGGTACTTACTACCTGATTTTTTTTTTCTCTTTTAAATATTTTTGAATTACTTTTTTAATAAATAGGAACTGATACATTGGTGGTACAATATCTATGTGGCGTCCACTGAAAATTGAGCGCATTCCACTTGAGAAAAGGTTTGGGAGTATCTTTTGATGGCAAATTTGTAAGATAGGAAATAATAATTATACAATAGACAGTATGAAAACAAAAATTACAATTACCTAATTAAAATTAAATGTTTTAAAATTCTTTTCAGTGATTTAATTTGTTTTTAAGATTAAACACATTCTCTATTACCACCAAATATCGCTACATTCATATGCCTATTGCATTGCATCCTTTGGGCTAGACAGAGGCCATAGACTATTATAGTACGACGATTCTGACAAACCTGCTCCATCCAAATAATGGACTAAAGAAATTATCTCCACATCATAGAGATACTATGGTATGGGATCAAATGTCACCACTTTACATAAAGTGCTAATGTTCTTCATCCAATCAACGTATATTTGATCTCTCACTAACACGTTGCCGCTGCGAACTAACGACGTTCGGCCAGGCGACCCAGTCGTAACTTGACATCGTAACATCACATTATCTTTATAATTACTCTAGTCTTATTAAACAATTCTCATATATATATACATTATATGATATTGGAAGATAAAACTTAAGGGTCTATCTGTGATTTAATATTAATTGTAAGCGCCGAGGTCCAAAAAAATTTAGAAAAAAGGTATCATGTACCTAGGTACATAAATAAAGCATAATTATATTATTATAATATCATCTTATGCTATATAGATTTCAAATTATGGATCATATTAAATAACGCAGGCTTGCCACCTTTTCTGTTCAATATAGACAACTGGCAAAAAGTGGACACTGTTACTGGTATACAAGCCGTGAAGGTGTCGTGTGTCTGTGTTTTTGTGTAAAATAACTAAACTGAAACTACTAGGTGATCTGCTAATGACTATAAAGCTTTGTTCCTCTGAAAGCTAATTGAAGACAAGTCACTCGCTACGTACTAACATCAATCAAGTGCTTCCTCGCCGTCCAAACGAAAACACTGTTAGTTTTGCCGCCGAATTATTAATTACATTCCCACAAAAAACTCACACACGGGACCGAAACGCATAAATTTCTTCCTTTTTCACCGCACAAAGGAGCCGTGGAGGAACACAATAACGTTAAACAGATTAGCCGTGTCGGACAGGTCTCGTCGCGGCATAATTTTTGGCGCCACTAGTCCTGCCATTAGATTAAACTAATATGAAGAGGAAATTGAGTAGAAAATGGATGAAGGCCCTATGTGTCATTAAGGATTGGTCACGCCGACAAACCGTAGCGGCCGACCTTACCTTATTTGACTTTGACTTAATTGAATTAGCATTTCGGTAGTTTTTACGAACTGTTAAAGGTGAGCGTAATGGCCAATATTATATAATAACAATAACATTTATGTGATTTGTATTATTACTTAATAATTACAGATACCCGAGATTTATATTTTTTACTAAGAATTGGCTTTTAACACAAACTTTTTTCTTCTTCACGGATTGTCTTACAGCTCCCGAAACGGTGTTAAGTCTCCCTCTTTTAGCCGTTGTTATTTGTGAGGCTATACCTAACGAGTGTCCAGTTATGTTGATTTAATGATAATTTAATTAAACTAAATCTAACTTGTAAGCAATTTTCTGCATAAAATTATCTTGATTATTTTTAAAATATTTAAATCATAAAGCAGGTAATTGTAGAAGAAATACATTCATAAGCGTGTGGAGCGGAGCGTTCAATGTGGGTAGAAAAGTCATCATTTATTTAAACGGTAAAAGCTATTCGTTTTACATGAGTTTCCAAAAACTTTTCCCTTAGTACGCACTATAATAATAAAACCACCGAGTCCACTCAACAAATCTGTGAGGGTTGTCGCTATGAATAGTAATGTAGGCGAGGTCGAGACCGGTCGCCCTCTGGGACTGGAACGCATCGGGCGCTCATCCGACCTAATACGTCCCTTATGGCGCGTACTAAATCGACCACACTCAAGGGAACGGTCTAACAGTCGTTCAAAGAATTATTTCTTAAAAGAAGTCGTTATTAGTTAGCATTTAAATCAGTTGCATGTATATACAATATATACTAATTAAGAGGTTGTATATAAGTAAACAATATAACAAGTGCTGAAACCGCGCATGCGTATGTGAGTGTAAACTCACATTCATGAGCAGATCCGGTGAGGAAGGCCCCTTGCCACTCATGTCGCCTGCTGGCTCATTGCCTGGCACTCACTGGAGTCACTCGCGTAAGGATTATAGTATGTTAAAGCGACCGACGAGGCGCGGGCGGTCTCCAAGCGGCGAAGAGCCGCGACTGCCGGGCGACAGCCCCCACCGAACAGCCGCGGCCCCCACCGCTACCGGCTGCCTCATTTCTCACTATAATTTGCGTGTTGCTTGTTTTTTACCATTATTACTCCCTCGTTTTGTTTTACGTATTATCGAGTGCATCCCGCTCGCACCGACCGCCATGCGCGCCGTGAGCGCCCGCCCAGATAATAGCGGTTGCAATTACGCGTGGCCAAGACGTATGACAGCTCGCGCCATCTAGTGTTGAGTGGCGATAATTTCTGTCTACCCCTTAGAAATTATTAAGGTATCTACACAGAATACAAGCCTAGAAAACAAAATTATAACAAAAATGAACACAGCATGCCTTTATACTACATTTAGTTAGCATTCATCCAAGTGGAAAACCTATAGCCAGTGAAAAAATACTCAATCATAAAATACCTACGTTATATATATCTACAGGGTAATATTATGTAATTTTTTGATTTTTGTCTTGCCCGGGAATCAAACCAAGGACATCAGTGCCCTGAAACTTTAACACTGCAAAGTACCTATTTGAAAGGATGCATGCAAACTTAAGTTTGACGATATTCATTAAAAACAGACGTAGCATAGTAAGCTGCTTTTTCATACATCATGATTAGGTATATTCCTTTTTTTTTTTTTTTTTTCTATTTATTTATTTTTTTATTTATTATTTAGTAGCTTTCTATTGAATATGTGAATGATTTTTAGAATCGATTGAGTAGTTTGAGAGATTACCCCCTACATCCAAACTTACAAACTTTCCCTCTTTATAATATTAATAGATAAATTATAATCGATAAAAATAAATAATAAAATAATAATAAGATAGAGAAAGGAATGCTTATAGATGGTTTTTTGTCATATAGAAAGACGGCGTGGATTACAATAGACTTATAATAACAGATATGACTGGAAGAGTTGGTCGAAGGCAGCCCAGAAGTTTAATTGATCAAGTTATGAAATTTTAAAACAACCGAGCATGGGACAGGATAGTAGGCGGTTTGGTGATATTCGAAGAAAAGCGCCACAATGTAAACAACTGTTTTTATTTTTTTATCTGTGTCTAATAAAATTCGATATGGTTTAATTTTAATGAAATTTTAAAGGGATCAAGCCGATCTAGGTACCATTTTATTTAAAATCTGCTCTTAACCACTAGATATTGCCCACGTAAGTTACCTAATGGATAATGAATACCTAAAATCGGGATAGGACAGGGCAGCACTGCAGCAGCAGTGACATAAAATATGACTAAAATAAATTGATAAAGCATTATAAGATGGTATGGCCAAGTGGACAAACTCTAAAATGAAACTAAGTAATATATCTTAAAATGAACCTATAAGTGACCTATCCTGATAATTTCAAATAATCAGGCGAGATCACGTGACAAAATTAAACTTCGGCTTCGCATTGAGCATGTTTTTATGAAAATTCACAACAAGAATTTTCTTGAGGGTAGGTATGAGATGTTTCTCTCTGGCCCTCGTGCAAAACAACGTCGATCAGTTGCTCTGTTCTGACGTGAAAGAAAGACAAACAAACAAACAAAGACGATTTCGAATTTATAATATTAATGGTCTAAAGAGGCTATAAAATATTCATGAAATCATTTTTAACCGACTTAAAATAATAGGAGGAAGTTCTCAATTCGACGCATATTTTATTTATAAAAGGAAAGGTTTCTATAAAGAGCCATAGTTTATATTAAAAGGTCGCAGTCGTAGGTACCTAATATAGACTAGGAATATTTTTAATCAATATTAAACAATTGTTGTTTATTTACAAAATGTTACAGACTAAATATCGGGCATATTGACCTATCATTTGCCATAGGTTATCTACAGGTGCTAAAGTTAAGTAACCTTTATCGAATACGTGAGTAACATGACAGATCAATAGGTTCATTACATCATTATTATCTTACTAATATTATAAATGTGAATGTAGGTATTTGTGTTTGTTAATTAAGCTCTCTAATGGATTAACGGATTTGAATGATCTCTCAGAGATTAAATCCTTGTCAATGAGATGGTAGAACTTTTTATATGTAGGTAGATATACCTACCTCTAACTTTTACGCTTTTATTCAGAAATATATTATTATACTATTAAATTTAATCCATACGTAACTATTTATTAAAAATGACAATTGACTGGTAAAATTAGTTCTGAGTATGGACCGTAACCTCGTTTCCGATATTAATTATATAATATACCTACCTAATATATTAATAAAATATGGAAGTACTTATATGTACCTACAGGTGTGACTTCAAAATTTAATATTACCTAGATAATAATTATGTGGGATAATATGCCATTTATCTGTGCCATGAGGTTGCACCCGCGTTAATACTTACTGCTCCGCCCCTTTGGGTCGTAGCGTGATGTTGCCTATCTATAACCTTCCTCAAGAATTGGGCTGTCAAATGCAATTTAACAAAACCGACTGGTAGTTCCTGAGATAAGCGCTTTGTCCAGAATATGCTCTAAAACGACCAAATCAATTTAGATGAAACTTTCTGAGATTTCAGTGGGTATCATGGCTATAAGTATCTAGGGCGAAGCCGAAGTTAATACCTGGATACGGCATTAGTGGATACCTACTTAAAACTTGCTCTTTATTTCATCTTGGTAGATACCTCCCTGAAAAGGTTGATTAAATAATAATATAGCAACTTTATTGGGATCGGGTTAGCAGTGATATCATAATAGGTTATATTGGTGATAAAATTAACTAATTAATTAAGAAATAATTTCTGACTAAGACAAGAAAAAAAACCACAAAAATATTTACTTAACATATTTTATGGTTCCTTACAGTACAAAAACTTAAACTAATTAAATAGGCACTTTAACTTAGGTACTTAATTTTTCGAAAAATGTATAAATTTTTACATTTTTAATATTACCGGGTAACAGGACACAGCTTTGAATGTTTTTTTACACTTATTGGCTTAAAGCTACAGGGGGTGGTAAATTGTAATGTCCTTGAAACACTCCATAATTTTCTTTAGCTGCACATTGATAGGGACTGAAGGCAGGGTATTGTTGATACATACGATGATCTCGCATCGGAGATCTACTATATAGCATCTCTTGCTTCTCATTTATAGGCCAATTGGATCCGGTCATGGGCATGCTAGCATAAAGTTGAGGACTACTGTAGTTAGCCGACATATTAGTTATATTAGCTACATTTGGCACTGTTGATTGATATCCTCCAGGGAACTGTCGAGAAGCCACGAGGGCATTCTCCTGCACTGTTCCAGTATTATTACTTCCCACGGAATTCACAACTAGAGAATCTACAGTACTTTTGTTATCAACATCACTTTTCTTGTCTTCCTGATCCTCAGTTTTTGATTTCTTGCTCTTCTTTGTCATATTGGCATGCGTCTTCACGTGTTTTGCAAGATGATCGGACCGCATGAATCTTTTGGTACACAGTTGACAGGCAAATCTCTTCTCTCCGGTGTGCGTTCGGAGATGACGCTGTAGTTCATCAGATCGCGTGAACCGTTTTCCACAAAACAGCCAGTTACAGACAAACGGCCGCTCTCCAGTATGCCAACGAAGATGAGCTTTAAGATGTGATGTTTTTCCGTACACTTTTCCGCATCCTGGGACGTGACATACATGTTCGCGTTTAGATCCATCCTTGCCGAAGTTAGGACCGAATCCGGCGGCTTCTGTGAGACAATTAGGACACCGACACTTTGCGCATCTTCGTTGTAGTTCTCGGACATCTTCAGTTGCAGTAGGAGGTGCTGGTGGCCAGTAAGGTGCGCTGGCATATTGAGGGGTGTATGGCAACTCATGCCAGGCTGTCGCGCCGCACCAGGCTCCTGAAGAAGCGCTGCTGCATGAAGACAGGTCTGATGCCGGCGAGATAGCGTCGCCTCGACCATAGGCACAACCGTAACCACCCATCATATTCATCACCTGTTGAAAAAATACCACAAATTGTAAATTATTTCATAATAAATAATATTAAAGATTTTTTCAGGGAATTGAATAAAAAAAATACATTTTGCCCTTAAGAAATTTTACACTACACTAAATTGAAATACCTATGCTCGCCTAAATTCCTTTTATGGTACACTATTCTAAAATATAGTTTAATTGGATTTCCAATAAAATGTTTTGAAAAACAAAGCGATAAGAAAATTTTATGAAACTGAAATTGTATTTAAGGTAATAATAAATACTCATTGATTAACAATATTTACATAAACTGCATTCACTATACTGAAACTTAATTTTCCACTCACTGAAGCATTTTTCAACTCAAAAATACAACCCTACTTTTTTCAGGATAAATGCAAAAGAATTCCAATTAATAATTGTAATTGTTGTCAAAGAAATGTAAACATGGGCGGGCGGGTGTATTAGTACGGACCTGTTGCGCGGGCGGCTCGACGTACTGCATTTCCGGTGACACAGCGCGACGAAAGCCTTCGACTGGATAATTACAGGGCGGCGCACCGTTCGCGTCGAGACGTTTTTAATAACTGGCTTCGAATAGACGTAACGAGCGGTTGTCACCTCGCCCCGCGCCTCGGGGAGGGGCGCCCGAGATGGCCCGAGGGTGCGGTGGTACGAGAGTTGCTCTCGCGCATCCCTTCGACAACCTTCCCCGCGGACGTCGCAGCCTCCTGCCCCGCTCTCGTGAAATATGACTCACATTGGTGAGAATGTGAAATGTTCACGCACAACTCTCTCACATTTAATAGATGCACAAATGATGAAAGCTTTGTTTTAAATAAGTAGAGGTACCTACTTAATTAAGTACCTGTATAAAATGGATACTTTTTTTATCGACGGAAACGGTCTCATTTTTCATGAAAATTGGCTCGTTTTACAGAAATATTTAAAAACCTGATTTTATTCGAAAGCTTTGGTGTAGGTAGGTAATTCTTTATATTGAGGTAAACTAACGAACCGTTGTTAACGGTCTTACATTCATAAGGCTACGACGACGCTCGTAGTCACTTAAACGGATTTGAAGAAAGTCAGATCAACGGAAAATCTCTGGGAAAGATGCATATTTTCTAGAAATGTTGGTATAGGTACCTATTATGATGGTAAAGTGCGTGGGCAATTTAATTTGTAAAACAAGTACAAATGCGTAGAGTATGTATTAATAACTACTTATAAACATTATTATAGATTTAATTAGTCCATACTAACGTGAAATTATTTCACTTGACAATTTATATCTAGTATGTATTCTCTGCTAAAAAAATAATACATTTTGACTAATCAAGAAATACTAACTAAACACAGGAATAATAACTAAATTATTTTATAGAAAACGTAGGTATACAGTTGTTGTTTAAGTTAAGTTAAAAGACGACATTTACTTCTGGACCTATACCTATAGATACTGATCTGATTCTATACCTGAAATTATAAATTGTTTTTGTGTGTATCTACTGAATTGTAAAAAAATATTTACAGAATCAGGATGTATCTAATTATAATATTATTATACCTATGACCTTCGTATAATAGCTAAGTTGTATGTTTAAAATACTTTTCCGCCTCAAACTCCCAGGCTTAATGTTTTTAATTTTTTCTCTATTTCGGTCGGCAGTTCGCAGCAGACGCATGATTTATGCATATCCAAGCGGGGCCGAACCTTTAATTACACGTTGTTAAAATATGGCAGTTTGTTAAATCGTTTACTATACTTTTGTTTTAGTAAAGGCCGCTCTGTGATGCTCAAAATCCAACTCTACATTTCTTCGGAACTTGCCTCATTAACTTTATTTTAAACAAAATTTTTAACTTTAGTTTTTCTTGAGTCCTAAACTCATAAGCGCATCACAACAATGTTATATTTTTGTGTATGCCCTCAATAATGCAAGAATAACAAGCGAACGAAGAAAGATGACTCTTTTTGGTAGGTACCTACCTCTCTGAAAATTGCATAATAATATCTATCTATATTACGTAGATGCAAATGACAAAGTGAATACATAGGGTAGGGTAGGTATTTGCTATTGTTTCTAACTAACATACGTACTTAGATATACGCAAATAGGTATAATATTTGGTAATCCATTGCAGTGGGTGGGCAGCACAGAAATTAGCCACTACAACCTCATTTAGAATAGGTACCTACCTAAGTAATGTCAAAAAAAAATACCTACCCAATAATTTCAACAATGCAATGATATCTACTTTATTTTAGTTTCTATTCCTTGCTTCTGTACTGACAAACAGTAGTCACAATAAAACGGGCAATTTCAAAGCAGTTCTACGAAAACTTGACCGATTTTCTTATTCAAGCTGGAGTAACCTGTCGACATGTTTATGGCGTGAAAGAACAATAAGGAACATTGAATACCATTAACGGTTGTGCTACTGTACTGTTTGGACAATGTCCGCCAAAGGCCACATGGTGTGGACAAAGCAAACTACTAATGCGCTATGATCGCCTAACGCCATAAATCTTTCGGACTCCTTGTAGTTTTTGCGCATACCCAAAGTGATCTTTTGTAAATCACCCGACTGACTCTTGTTGACGAGTTTTTTTTTAAGAAAATGATAGTTATAGAATAGTAATGCTCAATTTTTTTATAATTAATAATGAGGTTGCGTACAAGATTTTAGTGTTTATTTTACTAGGCACACAAAAGGGGACTCCCCAGACCCTACCAAAAGAGGTATAAAATGTCTAGCTAGGTATATGATGTACAGAGAGACCACAGTATTTTCAAATACCTATAAGTATGTATTTGCTGAAGAAATTGAAGGTATTGAGTGGAACGCAAAACCATCAAATCGATTTGATTATCTCTGTCGCTGTTTTCTTGACAATTTTATATTATCTTTCATCCCAAATAATAATCCAGGAATAACATAAATTGCAGATTGAATATAGATATCTACTCCGCTGGAGTTCCCTATGGTTCAGTCAATCCATCTCTGATTTCCTCAGTTTCCGGTAGCGGTGGCGTGGGTGCCGTCATAGCTGGTCAAAGCATAAAAGATGAAATTGGACACCACAAAGCTTTGCCGATGAATGCTATATAGCGCCCTACAAAGCAATCGATTTATTCAAGAGATCGCTGCCAAAAGACAGGAAGTGAAGACGGCGAGTAGACCAATTACCCGCCCTCGATATATGAAACCTGTAATTAATGTGAAATATATCAAATCCACAAAAGGTGCATGCCGCGTAGCAGCGGTTTTCATCTGGAAATGTTTCTAACTTTAATCATCATTTAATTAACAAAATTCATAAATTTAGATTATTTATATAGATATAGGTAATCTTCTAAATTAATCCTTAGCTTTAGTTGGCTTTACTTGTCCTCCGAAGCACGAGATGAAAGGGATGATTGAAAAGGATGATGAAAGGACGTAGTATAGGTAACATTTATGTGAAAGGTTATAAATTAGAGCAAGTGCATGAATTTGTTTATTTAGGTAGTAGGCTAGTAGGTACCTATTAGTTTACAAGAAGTGAAAAGATATACAAAAAAATTAAAAGGAGAGTGAAAGCGGAAAACAAGGTATTTGATGGACTAAACTAAACTAAATGCAGTAGAAATGCGGTCATCCGGAACGATGTTATTAGAGAAGAATGTAGAATGTTAGATGATGAACGGCTAAAATTAAGAAAAGTAGGTAGTTTACTCTGGTTTGGACACGTTGAAAGAATGAAGAATGAAAGATTGACTAAAAGTTTTGAATGGCAGAAGTTAAAGGATATGCTGGCAGAGGGCTACTTTATTGAACATATAAAAAAATATTGACCGAAGGCAATATTAAAAGTACACACAATCGCCGAGCTTGTATGAAAGGTATGATATGAATATAAAATAAGTGAAAGAAGTGTTTCAGGATCGTAGCAAATGGCATTCGATTGTCTATACCTACCCCTCTTGGGATAAAAGGCGAGATGATAGATAGATAGATCAATTAAAAAGCACTTGCATTAAAAATAATAATATTTTTTTAAATTAGAAATCTATCTTTACGACACAACAGGTGTGTAAAAAGAACGAACCGGTAGCAAAAGATATCTGATCGGATTTCCACTTTGTTAGATCAAGTATCTATCTAAAGGAGTGAAAATCGACAACTGCTATTGTCACAGTGTAATAAGATCACCTAATCTACCTGTTGGGATTCAAAGGCGCAGGTTTTGTTTGCACGTTGCATTGTCCAATGTAGAAAAAAGTTGGATTGTAACATGAATGTAAAAAGTTGAAAGCCTTTGTTGGTTTTGCTTGGCCCGTACGTAAAAATGTTTTGTTCGTGTCATGGGAAATTTAACGTGTTTTTCTATTCACGCAACACTTTACAATAATTAATTGTATTTTTTGCTAATGTTATTTGATACTTTGAATGACTACCTAATATGACTGAGGCTGGTTTAAGCTACTAAAATCCTTAAAGAAAAACGTGGTTTCGTCTCAGAACTCTCAAACTAATATCTCTGAAGGTCTTCTTTTATAGAAAAGCATCAAGATATTAATGAATAATGTGAAAAAGATTTGAATCCATCTATCATCACGCACTTTTTATCTCAAGAGGGGTAGGCAGAGACAATCGATCAAATGCTATTTTCTACGATCCTGACATACCTCTTTCGTTTCTTTTATATTCATCATACCTTTCATACATGATCGGCGATTGTGTGTACTTTTAAAATTTCCATCGATCTTAACTTTTTTTTGTTTTGTTTTTATTTTTAACGACTTCAAAAAAAAAGACGTTACTCAATTCGACCGTATACCTATATATATATTTTTTTATGTGTGTTCGCGGATAACTTCGTCGTTTATGAACCGATTTTGATGATTTCTTTTTTAATCGACAGATAATTCTTCCGGATTGGTCCCATTTTTATGTCATAAAAATTGGTTCATTAGTTTTTCAGTAATTTTGAAAAAACTGACTTTTAAGTCAATTATCAGTATGTATCTCGATGAAATATGTACCGATTTTGACGACTTATTTTTTTAAGGATATAATAATTTCTCGATATATCTCACAGATATATAACGAAAATCGGTTCAGTAGTTTTTCAGAAATTCAGTAATTTGTCTCTGTTTACGGCTGAAAAGTATGTATCAGAGAAAAGCCTTAGCAACGGTTGCTATTGACACGAAGTTGTCAATTTTTGTATCGACGGTGGTCTAACGGCTAAAGGTATGGTATGGTATGGTGCAGCTCAGGATGCAAATGGTTCAAATCACATCCACAGCAGTTTTTATTTTTCCATAATTTTTTTTTATTTGCGTTATTATTTGTCTCTCAGGGCAGCAAAATCACTTAAAAGGGAAAAATAAATTAACTTTTTAGAATAAAGTGTAACGCCTTCAAAAAAGTGTACCGACTTAATTTTGTATCCTAATTTGGCACCAACCAACCACCAACCGTCTTCAAATTCTACGACGAAATATTTATTATTTCTTACTTTTCAGTGCAAATTTTGAAGGCAGTACACTTTTTTCTAAAAGTAAATTTTTAGTAGGTAGGTATAAAGATTTGAATTTACGCGACTATTCGTTCCGGGGGGGGGGGGGGGGGTATGTAAGTACAATAACAGTGAGCGTTAACTCTTGACATTAATTTCAATTCTAATCTTAAAATTTTTTTGCGATTTGAAATTTCGATGCGATGGCGACAGTAGAGACAATTTTATTGAAATTTGTTTAATATTAGGCCATTTGATTAAAATAAATTTGTCACTGTTGTCGTCATTGCAACGAAATTAAATACAAGATCTTAGAATTTACTTATAATTGAAATTAAAGTCAACTCTTGTTGGTGGTTGCGTGTAGGTTTTCACTTTTCACATCAGGGACATTTTAATCTATCTATCTATCTATCATCACGCATTTCATCCCAAGAGGGGTAGGCATAGACAATCGAATGCCATTTGTTACGATCCTGACATACCTATTTCGCTTCTTTTATGTTTATCATACCTTTCATACATGCTCGTCGATTGTGTGTACTTTTAATATTTTCTTGGATCAATACATTTTTATATGTTCAATAAAAGTACACCTAGCTCGTCCTCTGTCAGCATTTCCTTTCACTTCAGCCATATAAACCTTTTTAGTCAATCTTTTATCCTTCATTCTTTCAACGACATAACTACATTTTACTCTTTAGTTAGGTAGGTCTAGTAGGTAGGTATCTGGTATTATCTTTCCCGCCTTTCCTCGACTTTCGCAACACAAAATTTACATTAAGTAGGTACCTACTTGGTTAAAAAACATACGCTAGTAATCAGCATCATCGAGATCAAAATCAATGTTTTGAAGAAGGCAATAAGAAATTACTAGAAATTACACGATCGGTGAATTTTAAAGACATCACCCATCGGCAAAAACTTATAGAGGTAGAATTCCGCGCGGACGCCCCGCGGTGACGGTGTCCTTTACCAGCGCCACGTCTCTACGAAGTGACAGCCGAAATTGCTCTACATTGGTAAAATCGTAAAAACAGCATCTATGTCACAGTTTATTGTAAAAACATATTTTTTTCTACACTTGGACCATATTCTTTGTAGACACATGTGAAGTGTTCCGACGGTAAACAATCTAATAAATTACCTACATACTTTGCATCTCATCAGAGTAGACAGGAATCCGAAGGAAATTTAAATGTCCATTCGCATGTAAAATGTATGAAAGGAATGTATCCACGCAGCTCATAACCTTCTTTTATCTATAGATCTATATACCTTTAACTAATCTTTATTCTAAAACAGGAAAGTCGTATTCACTTATTATAAAATAGCTCACGCACTGGTCCGGTATCGCACCGAAAAATTTCGGTCCGGCCGCCTTATGATCGGGATTGAACAAAGGCCACACATTAGCAATGTAAATCATAAGATCTAGATATATTGCAGATACACAAGATTCGATTAAACAAAAGCTTGTGGATATGTGTATGTGACAGATCTTTCCGGCCATCGAAATCAACTACAAATGCAACGATTTGAAAACGGATGGCGGACCGCGCGGACAAGAATTGGACGATTCTGTGGTCGATTTCGGTGGACCGTATGGCGGCGCGCCGGCGATTGGACGAATGAGTTGAGAGAGGATGGAGAGACCTTTAATGAGAAAGTAACTCAGTCCTTTTGATGAAAGATACGGAGAACGCTTGAACCCCTGGGAAAGGACATAGGCAATTTTTTTTAAATCCACCACCCTAAGGGGATATAATAAGGGACGAAAGTTAAATTAGTAATATGCGTCCCACGGGCGAAGCCGGGGCGGAACGAGAAAAAAGAAATTATAATATTTTTTTGTTTTTACCTATTGATTTAAAAAATATTTTACTATTAGGTAAATATAACCTCAGCTACCTACCCTATCCCTCAGTAATAAAGTCATTTTTTTAATTAGGGTTTAGTAACATATAAAGCTTAAAACATTTGTAGCAAGCACAAAAAATCCACCGAATTCACGACCTATCTATTTCAATACACTTCCAAAGATTATTATCAGTGCCGGTTTTCTTTATGTTGGCGAATTATTTTATTAAATTAAACACTGAAGTTTATGTTTTAGGCATATTGATGTGCCAATTTAAGTAACATCTTGGACAGGCAGAAAGCGACAGTGGCGATTCCTCTAAACTTCCGCCAAACCTAATATTATTAATAAAATAAATAAGTGAAACATGATTATCTACATTAATATATAATTATAGACTGCTCAACCACTAGCGATTAAATATTTAATGTCCTTAAAAAAGGTCAAATACGCAGTAGGTACGTATCTACTAAGAATAGACGTGCATGTATGAAACCATGTATGGATATGGATGGACCAAGAGAAGTATGCAAAGATCGAGAGAAGTGGCGCTCCATAGTTTTTTTGGGAAATAGTTATCCTACTAATATTATAGGTAAATGTGAACGTTTGGATGTTTGTGTTTGATCCTCAACCACGCCTCAAGGCTAAACGGATTTTTATGAAATTAGGAGTAGGTACCTACGTACATTTTATCCCGGAAAATCTGGAGACGTGAAAGACGTGATGATGGACAAAAATTTATTGAAAATTCTGCTAAAACAAATACCTACCATTTATTACCACTGGCAATTAGCAAAAAATTCGAATCTGGAGACGTGGAAGACCTGAATGACCTGATGATGGACTCTAGAGCCCTAGAGGGGTAATTATTTAAACTATTAGAGTTAGATATAAAATTGCCTAGTTAGATATATATTGTCTTATAAGACAAACTAAATTTATCAAAGACTAGCCTTCCGCACCCGGCTTCGCTCGTGCATATTATGTCTGTCACTCAGGGATATCGTAGCTTTCTATTGGTAAAAGAATTTTAAAATCGGTTCAGTAGATCCAGAGATTACCCCCTACAACCTCTCAATCTCACAAACTTTACCTCTTTATACTAATTATATTAGTATAGATATGGGGATTCTTTTGTATTTTTAACCGACTTCAAAAAAAGGAGGAGGTTTCTCAATTCGACCGTAGATTTTTTTATGTGTGTTCGCGGAAACTTCGTCGTTTATGAACCGATTTTGATGATTCTTTTTTTTTGTTGGAAAGGAGATATCCAAAGGGTGGTACCATGGATCTGATGATGGCATCCCAGAGAAATCGAGGGGAACCTTCGAAAATCGTAGTGGCGACTAGTGCGTTTGTTGATTTTTTTGTTTCATTAAATATTTTAACTGCAGCCGAAAGACAGTCAAGAGAACTCCTCAACGATTTACAGCAATTTACCTGGTGTTTGGACTTAATTCATTTCTATTGATGAGAACTTTGCACCCATATGGGTTATATTAGGTCTACCCATCACTAAAAAGCGTAAAATAAAATATTTTTAACAAAAAAAACCGACTTCAAACATGACAAAGTAATTCGTATTTTGATTCAGTTAATTAGAAATGATTAAATAGTAAGTATTTTATAATTTTGAAGTAAGAAATAATCAATGATATACCTAATTTTTTTCCTAGCGTCAATGGAAATAATAAATATTTCGTCGTAGAATTTGAAGACGGTGCCAATATCTATACCTATCTATATCTCAGAAAGCTCGTCTGAACTGACTCATACCGGCTTATGTCAACTTTGTATTGAGGTGACAATTTTGATGTCGGAGTTAGGGTCCGAATTCTAAATTGTCAATGTTCTTATTACTCCACATTCTTGTTTTTCCAAATTCTTTAGTTAGGTACCATAGATTTAAACAATAAAACAAAACTCATTCCTAAAGTCCTTTGACATACGAAATATGAAACTCAATATTTGAAAACACTTGGCAGTGGCAGTCTCACCACTATGAACACTTGCAACTTACTTAGCAAAAGTGAATTTGGTATTGAAAGTGACACCCAGATCTTTCACGCTGCTCTCTATTCTTAGTTGATTATTTCCAATATTGTAACTGAAACGAACTGGATATATTTTACGTGTGAAAGTGATTGAAATACTAATAGGTATATATACATATACGATGGAGCTGAGAGGTAACCATTGACTGTAGCTTCATATTAGTGAAAGAATTTTCAGAATCGGATCAGTAGTTTCAGACAGTTTCAGGATTACCCCCTACATCCAAACTTTACCTCTTTATAATATTAGTATAGATAGATATATATAACGGGAAATTTCTATAATGGTGATGATTATCAGCGCTTTCGAAATAATGTAGACGGGACTGTATAGACATTAGTGCAATAGCTGACTCCGATTCCCTGGGAGAGGTCGGGCCCTTGTATGGGATGCTACGTGAGTGTACACATTAGCCCCGTCTCATCTCAGGGAAACAGCAATCAAAGCGGGAGCTGCGACGGAAATCGCAGAGTCTAACAAACGGCGCAAATATAGTAACTAACAAATAAACTACAAATTTGTGCCGTTTGGTTAAGAAACTCTAGGTCCGTGGGGTTCAAATGACAAACCTCGCTCCTTCCTCGCTCAACGAATCAGCACCGCGATTTAGCGGGGAAATGCAGCCAGTATTCTTGCAACTATACTACGCGGACCTGATTTATTTAGTTATTTTTAATGATTAAGTAGATTAGATTTAAGGATTTTATATTGTTGTGTATATTTGATAAATTAATAAAATATGTAGCTATTATCAAAATCTATAAAACTGTAGTGTCGCCGACTGACTACCAACGTACCGCCTAAACCACTGAAGATATAAATATAAAAATTGAAAAGGTATATTGCTTAGGGGGTGTAGAGATGCACTAAAAAAGGATTTTTCGAAAATCAACCTCTAAGGTCACCCCCAAATTCCTAATACAACACGTACAAAGTCGCGGGCAACTGCTAGTATTATGTAGGTATATACCTAAAAGACCTAAATGAAACAATTTTTTTATTAAATATATTTATTACCACACACTTCATAGTACCTATAATCATTGCATTTATACATTTTCAATACAAATTTATTTTTAGGAAAATTAAGTTCTTTGTGTATTTAATTTATTTTACATAAATATCAACACATTTTGGTCACGGTCAGCATCAAAAGACAAATATAACGACATACTGGGAAGACCTGTGAATGTAAACAAGAGGTGGTAGCTATGAGATTATAAGTACATGATAAATTGTTTTAATTGCTATAATTTTATTATTTGTTTAATTTGTGTACCAATATAATAATTTCGAAATAATTAAGAGACGCATGATTGCATTGAATAAATGAACTGTTTGATCATTGAATAATATAGGTTGCGTAAAGATTTGTGTGAAAGATTGTAAGATTTCGTATGAAATTTAATGTGTAAATCATAAAATAAGTGATTAGAACTCTGCTTGGGATTTTTGTGGCCCTGTCAAGTCTATGAAATATTAAATCAATAATCAAACAAGTTCAGAATAAATATTAATTTAGTGCCATTATAAGTGTTAATATGTTTTTAACAAACGCTGAAATATGTCGACTTCCAGTTATTCCTGTAACCGTTCTGTGCAATCTACGATTTTCGATGAATTGTGGCGAAATTCGGTATTTCGTGAACTTATTAAACGTCTAAATTTAATTGTAGAACAATTATTTACAACATGGATAAGGCACCCAATTCAGCTAGATAAACTACGATTATAATGGTTATGACAATTTGTACGACAATCACTAAAATTACACTTTACATATTATGACTTTAACAACTTAATTTGGAATAACTTTTTCTGGATATAAATTCTATACACTAATTTCGTACTTATCATTACTTAACAGTAGTTAGTCACTATATTTGCGTACATATTAGATTTGCTATAAGAGTACTTTATGTATTACGATGTCTAGATAACGACATGTCCAGTTACACAATGTGCACGTACTTTTCCAGTTAGGCTAAGTGCAACTTACCTGTCAAATTAACCAGTTTCGTTGCGAAGTTATAAAAGTTATTGCTGAATTATCATATATAAAATATATCTAAAATTTGAACAGACCTTAAATCAAATATTTTCTGTAAAAGACACGATTTAAAAAGCATGCAACAATATTCCAGTGACAATTTCGTTAATTCACTGCCAGATTCATAAATTACTTATCTGCATTTAACAAGTATGACGTTATAAAATATAAACTTAGTAGAATATTATAGAAAAGGTACTTGCATTCGTCATTCAAAACACAAATTCATATAAACCTTACCTAATAATAAATACATATTCGTATGTAAGTCCTAAAAGTATTAAGTAAATCAACAAGGGGCCTTTTGCAAAATTATAAACATATTATATTACAATTGACGTACATATAGAAAATGTAATAAGTTTGATTTGATAAAAATATGAAACCTAAAAGCAGTAAAATGTCGTCTTGCTTGAAACCAAACTCCCAATATACATAATAGTGCTAGTATTAAAGTTGTTTATTTTTTAACGCGAAAATTACAGAATCAAATCAAACGAAATATTGCAAAGCGAAGACAATTTGTAATGGATATACTAGACAATATTGTTTTATTCGTAAATTAGTCGGTGCACTGAGGGTTCCATTATATTATTCAAAGGTTTATTTATTTTGTTAGGAATTATTTCAGAATTTTTGCCTAGCAAACTTCGGAGACTGAGTGAATGGTATATTTTTTTCATATAAGTATAACAATGTGGCGTTAAATACCTATTGTTTGAATCCGTTAAGCAAGACCTACAAATCACACATGGTAAAAAAGACATTCTCAATTTGCCCACTATTTATTTTAATATAAATATTTCTAAAGCTCTTTTATTAAAAATAAATGCTGGTAAATGACTTCTACAAGCCAAACTTCAAGTCGATAGCAAAGTATATTATATTGAGAAAAACGGCCGTGACATACAGGGTTTATTTTTGCCGGAACCCCAAAAAAATTAATTTAGATATTAAAGGGGGTGCGTGTCAAATCTAAGTATCAATAAATGTCACTATTATAAATTGTCTAATTGTCTACGCTATGGTAAATTTAGTTAGATTTGATTTCTTAAATTAGGCGTAAAAATATAAAGATAACAAAAATACGATACTAATGCCATCTATTTGTAGCTTGGTTTGACACGCTCCCCTTAAATCCAAAAGTATACACATTACACCATATAGTTACATTTTATAGAATAAACTAAAATATACCTCATTACAAAACCTGGAAAATCACAGCTGTATATAATTTTTTAAAAATAACATTACAAACCTCAAAGATGATCGAGAATAAATAATGTACGGGGGAAATATTTTAAAAACAACATAATCGAAACAAATATATAAATAAAATAAAATCACACAACACATTGCGGTCTATTATCAATAAACTTGAAATTATTTTTACAAACTAACGTTTTTCTTTATAATTCATCTCTTAAAAGTGTGTATCTGTTTTTGGACGGCGCCAACTTCTTAAACGTAGATTCTGGAGGTGTGGTTACTTTGACATTAGATTCTATACCGTTATTCATTACCACTCGAGGTTGATCGGGCCCGTAGTGGAATTCTCTGAAATTTATTAATATAGTATCACTAGATGTCTGCTCCAGCTTCGCTCGTCAACATTTATTGTTCACTGTTGTTTATGGCTATTGCTACACTCCACTGGGTCGTAGCGTGACTTTATATGGCCTATAACCTTCTCCAATAAATGGGTTTATTTAACAAAACATATTTTTCAATTAGAGTTTGTTTGAATGCTGTAATCTCTGGAACTAACAGTCTGATTTGAAAAAAATTAATTTGCTGTTGATAGCCCAATTCTTGAAATAACATCATGCTAGGACCCAAAGACACAGCTAGTATTAGTATAAATTTGTACAGAGCATTTGTAGTGGTGCTTAAATAACTAAATCTGTAATTACATGTACAGTGCGAGACAAAGGGCTTTAGAACTTCGGTTTTGTCGCGCAACGTCATTTGGTATGCCCTACAATACCGAAATTTCCTTCTAAAACCCGATGGGTATTATTTTCTGCCGGATAGATGCTAACTGTACTGTAGTTAACAACAGTTTAGTTAAAATAAATAATACAGTTTGGCCAATCTCCAACAAATGTTTAGTATAGTTGGTAGTATGTTCAGATATATTGTTATGGTGGTTAAAACTAATTTAAATTAATTTTATTAAACCCAGTGCTTGAACATCACTGGTCCACTTATCCCCGGATTATTTTACTTCGCGTTTACGTCATACCGTCAGGACTCAGTTACTTAATAGCCTTGCCTAACGCACACAACATACTGTATGTTATGCAGCTCAAAAAAGCATCCAAGCGCAAGATTGTGCAGTATTTTTAGAGTTTCAATATAAATTTTTTTGAGTACATAAAGAAACATAATAATTACCTGTGGAGTTTCCCAGAGTATAAGTCTTGTAAGAATTCTTTCAACTTTCCAGGCACTTCCATGTCTTTATAGTCAGAGAAGAGGTACATATGTCTGAATGAGTCAATCGCAATTAATGGTAAATCGTCCAGTGATTTACCTAAGTGATGGAGTGGGTGTTCAAATCTTACTCCATCGGCAGTCAAAAAGTTTACATTTTCTGAAATTATACAAATTATTCCATCAAATTAATTTATCTATTATCACGCCGCTTATCCACAAAAGGGGTTGGCAGAGACAATCGAATACCATTTGCTACGATCATGACATACCTTTCGCTTCTTTTATATTCATCATACCATTACATATTTTTTAATATTCTTTGTTAACTTTGTGCACTTCTTTCACGTCCGAATAGAGCAACGTCTTAGTTTGGGGACCAGAGACATAGACTACTATTATCCTAGGAAAATATCTCATTCTTCATTGAAATTTTCATAAATACAATTGTCTGTTCCAAAATAAGCTTTCTTAACGGGTTTCAGTACAGTCTATATCTAATCTAGCTATATACTTAACATTTATTGGAAATATTCTTCATTTTTAATTTTAAGCAATAGGTTTTTTTTTCTTTCTTCCCTGTTATGGTCCAAGAGACCCAGCGGAAGACCAAGTCTCCCTCTTTTAGCAGATGATATTGTGCTAACCAATTCTGCTAAAGTATATTTATATGGAAAAAGCTCTAAAATAGGGGGGAGGGTCCAGGATCAATAGATTAATTTGGAAAAATTGTAATTACATATTATCTAATTTCTTCCAATAGGTAGAATTTAAAGTGCTTCCAAATTTAAATATTTAAACCCGGAATTTAATATCGTTGTGATGGCACAAGTAACAACATTGTTATTGAAATTTGTGTTTAAATAAGTTCTCACATGCTACTCTTAAATAAAATTCTCAGGATTTTAGGATTGAAATTTAAGTCAAGAGTTATCCTCTGATGCCTTTTACTTTGTTATATGGAATCGAGGTTAAAAATATTTTGCCCTCAAATTGGAGGATGGGTATAGTCTCAGGTTTAACTACTGGTTTAAGACTAAGTTAAGCGATTATTAAAATCCGTAAGCAAAATACATTAGGCAAATACTTACGTTTGTCTTCAAGCAACTCATTTTGTACTATATCCTTGTATTTCTTCACACTTTCACTATCTGTAGGCTTATGAAACAATATAAGGAACGGCAACCCTTCCTCGGTCAATTCTTCGGCATTCTCGAATGTTATCTCTCGGACTAATGGGATACATTTCTTTTGCACCCAAGTGTTAAGTTCCTCAAAATTGGTGAGTGAGCCGTTGTATGTTTCATCTGGCTCGTTGGATGTCTTTTTGTCCGCTCGAAACACCACAATGGGGGTCCCTGGAAATATTTATATGAAATATTAAAGAATATATTCGGTTTTTATTGTTAAATATGTAGTAATTTGTTAGACAAATGTTTAAGACAGAAAGTGTTTAGAAACACTTTGTTTTTACATGTATGATAATTATAGCATAACATTATTAAACACCTGAATAAATAGATAATATGGAACAATACTGTAATATCTAACACCATCTGTATTGATAATAAATTAATTTAAATGTTGACATTAAGGTGGTTCGTTTTCCATACAAAAATGTAATTAAGATAAACTAATTAACTAATCAGTAAAAATGTCTAAGTATGGGCTTACTTAACTATTTTCGGCTTTTATGTTGCGCCAAATCAAAAAAAAAATACTTTTTTTATAATAGAAATAATTAATATTAAACATAATTCTTTTTATGCGTGTTTTGTCTAAAAAGAATTATGTTTAATATTAATTATTTCTATTATAAAAAAGTTATTTTTTATTGATTTGGCGCAACATAAAAGCCGAAAATAGTTAAGTAAGCCCATATTTAGACATTTTTACTGATTAGTTAATTAGTTTATCTTAATTACATTTTTGTATGGAAAACGAACCACCTTAACTAAAATAGCTTGATATGAAAGGGATTTGTGGACTACTTAGATTTTAGGTTTTTGATATGAATACACAAACACATCTTCACTGCGGCCAGAGACACCAGTGTTCACTTTTTGCTAGTTGCCCATATTAAATAGAATAGGTGGCAACCCTGTTGGTGCATAATATGTAAAGTGTTTTTTTGAATTGTCTTCTATTCTATTATATTTTTTGTGTAATGGTGGAGCCATTTTCATGATTTCATTTCAGGGTTTTGATGATTCCGCCAATGTCAAGTATTATAGATGTCTTGTCTTATTTGGTAAACAAACTTTGCACATCTTTTTATTGTATTTTTTTAAATAAAAGTTTTAAAAAAGGCATAGGTAGGCAGTCATGGGGACTGCCGACAGAAGTGAAAACTTAAAACTATGAGTAATAGTGGTTTTTAATTTATAAGTAGGTACGTATATAACGCCATCTAGCGATAATTTCATATATAAAAGTATCTTTGTTTGGAACGAAAATTCGCTATGAAAAGTTTTATTTTGTATTTTTTTTTGATAGTAGACGTTATTTGAAGAAACTAATTTCGGTATTTTTTAATTTTTTTAGTTTAGGTACATAGTTGCATTGGGCCACATTGGGCCAGCATTGGTGCGGCATTATTTTAAATATGCCATTGCCTATCAGTATTAAAACAAACAAATTAAAACTTCATTTGCTACAGGATTGCCAGATCAATTTTTTTTCCAGTACAGTAATCGAAATTTTGTACATTTCCCTTGATCTCAACTAAAATAAGAGTTGTGAAAAGAAAGTTTCACTGACGACTGATAACTTTTTTTAAACCAACGTGGCCTGGTATACGAATTATTTTGCAGAACTATGGAAAAGTCAAATGAAGGTTAAATCTTATTTAAGAAAAATATCGGCGATCTTTACGTTAAAAAAACAGTAAAATAAGATTTAAAGAAACTTTACATTACTAATTGTCAGTACACGAATTCCTGCCCTGACATTCTCGAGTCTAATACTCGAGCCGGACAATCCATGAACTTGTGCCAAAGTCAGTACACGAATGCCTGCCCGCACATTCTCAGGTCGAGCATACTCGGCCCGGATAATCCATGGACATGTTGCGTAATCATGTCGGTCGCGAATCCATAAGATTTCTCCCTATCAAAAAACATGCAAAGTTTGTTTACTAAATAAGACAAGTCATTAATCATAATTCATGTATCCGTTACTTTTGGACGCCGGTTTTACGACCCTTCCGAAGCACGAGAAGTTATACATACCTACACTACATACATACATATTACAATATATTTGTTCTGAAACCCAGGCCTATAGAAATTAAATAGTGTTTATTGTTGTAAAAAGGTTTACTGGCTGGTTGTTATCAAACACAGATGTGACGTCACCCTCTCGACATTGATATCACATGCTACACTTTGTTGTGCTAAGTAACATGACATTATGAACAAAGAAAATGTGTTTCTGCGTCATGTTCAATTGATATGCCCAGCGTGACGCAAATTTAATATTGTTAAGTAGGTAGTTTTTTAGAGTTCCGTACCCAAAGGGTAAAGACGGAAACCCTATTACTAAGACTCCGCTGTCCGTCTGTCACCAGGCTGTATCTCATGAACCGTGATAGACAGTTGAAATTTTCACAGATGATGTATTTCTGTTGCCGCTATAACAACAAATACTAAAAAATAAAATAAATATTTAAGGGGGCTCCCATACAACGAACGTGATTTTTTTGCTCGTTTTTGCTCGATATTGATAACGGCAACAGATAGACGCTTGAAATATTCACAGAATATTTAGTTATATATTCACTTTATGATAATGTTTTTATAGATAATGGTACAGAACCCTTCGTGCGCGAGTCCGACTCGCACTTGGCCGGTTTTTAATTTTCATCAAGGGTGTCTTCATCATTCAGTCAGTCAATATTATTGAGTATTTATGGTCAAATCTATGGTTTAGTTTATATTAACCTAATCATTATTTACATAACTTTATCAGATAACAAAATGAATCTGTATAAGAATCTGATAGATAAGGATAAAAATAGTAAACATACATTTGATTAGACTGACATTCTATGTACCTATTTGTATTTATTAGGTAAATAAACAATTTCAGAAAATAATTTAATCTATGAATTAAATAGTAATTGTTATCAAGGGATAAAAGTGGCCAAGAGGGCATTAAAGCATTAAAGCACATACATATATCGGGAATCACGCTTTCGCCAGAGTGATACATTAAAATTTTATACTTTTTCAAATGTAATTTACAGAACCAAACAAAAGCTGCCTCTGAATGGAGCAAAAGACGTTGTGGAGCGAGAATATTTTTATACGAATTTTCTTCCCGCATATTTGTATAACCGCAATTAAGAGCAAGCTTGTTAGCGCAATTAACTCAGTAACCGGCGCGGCTTATTTTGTCGATCTCTTTTAAAAGTTGTCAGAGAGGTACACTGCAAAAAGAATCGATAAAATAACCAAGGATAAGATAAGATAGGCCGAGATTCACATACCAGAAACAATAGAAAGAATGATTTCACAAAAAATCGGTCTTGCGAAAATACACAAAACGGACGTATTAAACGGTTCTTCAAGTATTATACAAAAACTATTAGAAATAGCAAGTTGTAGTTAATGTTTACATAAAGTATGTGAAATCATCTACAGGATAAATACGAGAAAATGGTACATTAGTAAATATATTAAGAGTACTCGCGTCGCAAAGTCGGTTAAAAATACGCGTGAAATTGATAACTTTCAGGGCTTCATAAAACTTAGGTGTAACTAATTTTCATATTTTTTTTAAATTCAGACTGTGTCAAATATATTTACCTTTCGAAAGCTATTTAAATTTAGAAACTAAGACATATAATTATCGCGTAATTTAAGAAGTCGTGAAACATGTAATTTATATGGGACAAAAGTTATGAGGCGTTTCCTTAAGTGCTTTCGGCGCTGTTTTTGATGAAGTAAATAGGTACTTTCCAAGCAGGTGTAGTATATAAGGAACATTAGCTTACCTAGGGCTAAAATAAAATGTTGGTGAAATTAACAACTGAATTAATTATTCTCAATCTTTAGACTCTGGCTGTGAGACCAATGTGAGGCTTATGATGGGTGATCAATCACTTTGCACTATAAGCCTTTTGGTAATCTGTTCTTTCACTTTTGTCTTTTCGCTAATTGAGAGGATGAACTATAAAGGGGAAGCCTTTAACCACTTCAATCCTTTTGGGTCCTAAATAGGATTGCAAGAAGCTTAAGGGTCCTATACTGGTATTTTTTCTGGGATAAACTATTCCCAATAATATCCTGTAAATAATCCACCTGTGTCACTATAATTTAGCATATAGTTACTTATTGAATTGAATAGGAAATATGACAAAACTATAATTTTAGATTATGAAAGAGACAGCAGGGGCAGAATATTCCTTTATTCTACCACCCATATTTCCTATTAAATAAAACCAATTAAAAAAATAACGACTATTTCACTTAGATAATAATATATTGAATAAGTAACTATATGCTAAATTACAGTGACACAGGTGGAGTATTTACAGATAAATTGGGAATAGTAATATCTCCATACAAATTATGGATATAGGGCCTATATAACTTGTGTTTCAATAAATTCAATAGGTAGGTATAATCATTTATTCCTTTTGTAGGATATATAAATTATTTCAATCAGACAGATACTAGGGTATAAAAAATTGTTACAATAAATCATACCTGGAGGATGCATTTGTTGCGAGGCTTCCCCAAACCCAACATGAAACAGGCACTCATCTTTAAGAGAAGCGGCAACTTTTCTTACTGTATCATACTCAGGTTGGTCCCTTCTGTCCATGTAACCGATTATATGTCTCTTGTCCTCATTCAGTTCAGTAAGTTCTTTCAGTGAGCTAAACGTAATTATAGGATCCGTGAGTTGTTTCTTAATAAATTCTGCAAAAGCTTCTACTGATCTTTGACCTGGAATTGGGCATTAATTGAGTATTAATAATATTTACGGCCAGATCAGGGTTTAGATTTTCATACCTGAAAGAGTTGAACCAACTAAAGCATTGTTTACACCTATTTAGGAATTGCGCAAATATAGACACTTGGTGTTGTGTGGGACAAAAGCAACTGGCAAAGACTTTTGATTTCATACAGTTTATATAAAATTGATTACTTTGCGCAGACTTAGTCACAATATCCATTGGACACAAAAGTAACTAGCAACAAAAATTATTCAGTTGAAGACACAGGTAACAATATTTTTTTTTACTCTTACTAACTATAGACAATAGATTATGTAAGTACCTAAGTAAAATCATGTTAGTTCTAGTCATTGTAACATTGCAAATTATCTATCTATCATCACACCTTATATTGCAAATTAGCTGTGCCTTGCACCTGTTTTAATGGTTACTGCTCCGCTCTTTTCCCGATTAGCGCATTCAAACAAACAAACCCTTCAGCTTTATTATTCTAATTAGATAATAGGTTTCTGTTGCAATGAAACATATTTTTCTGAAAAAGCTTACATGTTTTTTCAGAAAAATATGTTTCATTGCAACAGAATTAGAAAATTTTCTCTATTTACATATTATGTTAACACAATAAGGCTTTAATGTTATCATTATAATAGGTGAAGTATGAAGTTGAATAAAATTACATATTTTAATAAGATACAGTCAGCATTTACAGGTCACAAGTCAACATTCCAAAATGCTCCTGAATGATTAGTTAAAATCATGAAAGACTAGTTCCTAAACTAACACAGTACCTAACCTAACAGTAAGTGCATCAGTACACATACTTAGATGAGATGAAGGAATATACAGAACCAATATTTATTTCTGTTAGCTTAATATAGGTATTAATTGCTAATGTTGTAAACAGAAAGTTAATATCCTAGAAGATGCATATAACAAGATTTAATAGGGCAGATAATTTATTTGCCTCTCTTACTTACATCACATAGTTTGTGATTTTCAATTTCATTATTCATCTGCACAGGTAATAATAATATTTACAGAATCTAAAATTTAATATTTTCTTATGAATACAATAAGTACTAAATCTAAAAGAGGGAGAACTTGATCTTCTGCTGGGTACCCTGGGACTGTAACTTGGTTTCAGGAGATGTAAGGCAATCTGTGAAGAAGAAAAAAGTACTAAATCATCTTACCTCTATATTCCTTTTTGGCAGGTAATCCATTTCTAAACAGTTTCAGTGTGGGATATTTTGTTATATGGAATCTAGTAGAAATAGCACCTTCTTTGTCACAATCTACCTTAGCCATAACAACTTTGCCAGTGTCATAACCACCTTTTGTAACTTCATCAGCTGCATCATCAAAAATTGGCATTAACATATTACTAAATCTACACCAATCAGCATAGAAGTTGATGAACACTATCTCATTGGAAGCTGTAAATAATTCAATAAAAAATTAATACACACACACACACACACACACACCACCACACCTTAACAGTGTGGCCAGAGACACTAGAAACAGTGTCCACTTCTTGCTAGTTGTTCATATTGAACAGAACGAATGGCAAGCCTGTTGCTGCACTTAATGGACCTAAATGTGTCAGAAGTAATATCTATTATTTTTATTAATACATTTTGGTATTTGAAGATCATCAGTTTGTCTAGGTATCCTATTAGTCAACATGTTAGGAAAAACAACCTATTTATAAATAACCATTACATAAAAAATTATATAACAAATGTTTTATAAAAAGTAATGCATGAATAATAATTGAACAATTTCCGTTATTACCAAGTATCATGTCCAGGTTACTTTGCGTAATCTGCACGGCGCCGCTATCGGTCGGATTAAAGAAACTGTGACAAACCTGTAAGTAAACATAACAATGCTGTTATTATTCAATTAACTATAGAAGCTTAACTTTAACGACTTGTTAAAACAACTAATTGAGACTATTCTATAGTTTAATAAGTTTTTAGTAAGCTTACAGAAGGGAGATTCAGTGCCATGAGGACTTACCAATATAAACAAGCTAAATATATATTTTGAATCACATAAACGTGCCATATTGATGCTAACTGTCTTCAACAATGATAAATTATAATTTATTATCTAGTATATTAAATTAATTAAATGATATTATGCATTTAATTCCTTTTCGAATATTTTTTATTGCCAGCAAGTGGTGTCATTGGTGTCAAGCAAGTGTCAAACTCCGGTTGGCTGGCTGCTGCAGGCTGACTGACAGTAGGGGTATTCACTTAATATCGATATATCGTATTTACTCGATGTTTGTCATACGATATATCGGATTGATTCGATGTTTTGACAAATAATTTTTCTATTCGATATATATTTATAGAAACATCGAATCGATTAAAATAATAAAAACTAATACTCTGACTAATAATTACAATAAAAACAAAAGTAAATTTTAACTTTACTAAGGCCCACTTGCGCGTTCCTGGGTTATCCTATTAAACTCTGGGTTAGTTGTAAATCAAGGGTTAAACTAATAATTAGCGGTAATAAATTATTAGTTTAACCCTTGATTTGCAAATAACCCAGAGTTTAATAGGATAACCCAGGAACGCGCAAGTGGGCCTTAATGATTTCAATTTTAAATAAATGTCCTTAATAGGTAGTGAGTTTAGTACTTAATTTCTATTTTTTTACTGTCTAGAAGTGTTCTGGTATGTAATAAAATATTTGTATTAAGGGGCGGTGGTCAAGGTCATCTTGTCAATTGGATTAAGCCGTATTTTTATTATTCATGGGTTCTAAAGAGCCGAAGTTTTCGATACGAGCAGTGCCTTCGCGTATCGAAAACTATGGCTCTTTAGAACCCTAAATAATAAAAATATGGCTCAATCATCCAATTTCAAATAATAACAATCCTTTTGGGGTGAGGAAATGTTGTATACTCACGTTTTCAGGATTAACTTAGATTTGCCATATTTTTGACAGATTATACAAGATGACTGAGAGCCAATGTTAATTTGTAGTTTTTGTTTCACTTACAAATATATAACTCATCCCACCACTATACTATCTTAGTAGGTAGTACAATTCTATTCAAGTAACACTCATATAGAAAATCACTATTATTACAATACTAGTATAGCTGTTACTCTGGTATCTGATTCTAAATTCACACATACGAAATCAAGGACATAAAACTTTCTGCATTTGATTAGAAAAAGGTATCATTAAACTTTTGTGGATAGTATTCGATATTAAAAAAATATCGATGTTTTCAAGCGATATATCGAAAAACATCAATGCTGGGATCCGATGTTTTATATCGAATATAAATATCGATATATTTTTTAAGTGGACACCCCTAACTGACACAGACAGTATAGTGTTTCCACCATAGACGGGCTCCCCCTTTCGCCAATTTTTTCCCCTTTGACCCGGTTATACTGACCGGTGCGCAGTAAAAGTTACCTTAGATTTCGTTGGTATCGTTTTGTGTCGCGAGACAGAGCTCTAGGAAAAATAGTTAATTGTGATGTTTTAAACGGGAAAGGCGATCTAGGGCGTCAAACTTAGTGTTTCCAATCATTAATTATAATATATTATGTTTGTATTTTAACATAATCATCAAATCCGTTGCGACAATTAAACGACAGAAAAATACAGTGGTACTGGGGCTAGTACTAGACGTTTACCTCTCCCCCCGCCAAAATTGGCAGAAAAAATTGTTCGGTGATGTTTCACGTCTCCTTTGGTCAATACTCAAAGGTTTCCACTATTAAATATTTTGGTATTTGGTTTTCACTCTCCAAGAATTTTTCTCATACTTAAGGACTGTTGGTCAAGGTCATATTAAAACTGTCAAAAATATGGCAAATCTCAGTTAATCCTGCCGAGTTAGCATACATTTTGACAGCGACACTTTCGTTTCGGTCAAATGGCCTTGAACAGGCCAAAACGTTCATGTCCAACAAGGACCGGCCAGAGATAGCCCGGACCGGGCATGCCCTGCACAAGAATGCCGAGCAATTTGCTTGGCCGGACAAAGACAAGTACACAGAATTTTCCCGCACATTGTTGGGCCGGACCTCTCGGCGCCGGGCTATCTCTGGCCGGTCCTTGTTGGACATGAACGTTTTGGCCTGTTCAAGGCCATTCGACCGAAACGAAAGTGTCGCTGTCAAAATCTGTGCTAACTCCCCTGGAAAGGTGAGTTTATTTATACAACATTTCCTCACCACACAATGGATTGTTATTATTTTAAATTGGATTGAGCCATATTTTCATTATTAAAAGTTCTAAATATCCGTAATTTCCAAAACGCAAAGGCAATGCTAATTGACATCTACGGCTCTATAGAACCCTAAATAATAAAAATATGGCTCAATCTAATTTCAAATAAGTAATAACTATCATTGTGTGGTGAGATGTTGTATAAATAAACTCACCTTTCCAGGATTAACTGAGATTTGCCATATTTTTGACAGTTATAAGATGACCTTGACCACTGCCACTAATATTGTTATATAGTGTGGTACTAGACTGACTGCTACATGATGTTGGTGTTGTTGATAAACTAATTATAAACAGATACTCTGTGACCAATTTGACGTGAAATTAGACCTTACGGTGGGACTGCTCCCTTGACCGCGATAGTACCTATGTATATTATGTCTATGGGGGTATATTATCCCAGGTGATAATATAGGTAAAAACAAAGTATATAAAAATGTAGTTTATTCCATAATTCTAAAATGAATCAAATTATAAATGTGTAAAAGTAAAATATGGAAACTAAATATAAATGTATATAGGTACCTACTTTTAATAAATAGGTACATTGTTATAATAAAGCAAATAAAATACATATTCATAGCTTTACAATACAATAGACATAATAAGTACAGTGTACACTTTCTATTACATTGCTCTTCATAGCCATATAGCTTAAAGCTATATGTAGATATCTTAGGTACATATTATACAATTATTTATTGCTAACTAGTAGGTTCAAAAAGGATCCAATGACATTTCAAATAACACCATGACTTTTGACCAGCTGCCTTGTTTTATTATGATAATGTGTGTGAAGTTGAGAAACAACTATATAACAAAGCTGTTGTTCCCAACATTATCCCAAAACATGGGCAAAATATATTGAAAAATGCAATACAAATATATATATAAATATATATAAAATATATATGTAAGATTTTGCTGCATAATTCCTCTAATCTAATGTAATCTTTCTAAAATGAAATAAATTGTTTGGTCCCTTTTGTTTCGTTATAGAGTGTACACTGTAAATAATAATTTTATAAGTGACAGTCAATAGAACTGCCAACTACTTACAATGTAATATAAACAATACTTTACATTATTTTGTAAAAATCTTGGACGGACTGAGATTACATAATGTAATACAAAAGTAATTACTAAATACTTAAACCTATATTAAATTTTGCAAAATAACATTAGTAAAATCCACTGGATATCTTAAATTATATTCTTAGATAAGGCACTTTCACAAATTCTAATATGAATCCAACAGAAATATTGCATATTGTAGCTAATTAATAATTATATTGTTGTCATAAATCATAAGATTTAAAATTATTAAACATTATTGTATAGTTGGAATGGAATACATTGTCAATTTCAAATACAATAGGCAAGATTCAGTGAAAATAATAATAGTAGCTGACTATTCTAGATACCTACAATATTAGTTATAACTCATACTATATTATTATGTAAGTAAATACATAGGTAATATAGCTCACACATTTAATTCAAGTGCATAATGTTACTTAGTTACTATATAACTAATAACTAACATAACACACTGGTTCTAGTTAATGTGAAGATAAAACATAATTTTAAAAATACAGTGAAATCTCTCTAAAATTAGACTCAACTTTTGATATAGGTTTACTTAATTAAATGTAAAAGTGATTGGTAGGGAGTTTTTCTTTATAAAGTTTTCACTATATTAGATTCACTGAGATTCTGGTAATGATTCAATTAAGTATCATGTACTAATAGTACATACCTAGAGTTACAAACATGAATATAGAAAATAAAATAATGACAATAATATCATAGGTAAAGAAGATATAGATGAAACAGGAACACCATTCTGTAAAAATAAAAAGTTAATCATTAGCATTATTAAATTTATATAAAGAGAATGTTGTTATAGGTTTCTATTGTTAGTTGTATAATTATGTTTTATAATAACAGAACTAATCTCAATCTATACAAAATATATACCTGAAGAGTTTTATGTTTGAATATGCTAACCTCAGGACCACCAGTCTTTGAAATGTTGAGTTAAATAACCTGTTAATGACGAACTTTATAGGCTATCCCAAAGCATAGCAGTTACTATAAACAAAAATCAATCCAAAACTTTCATGGAGTTTTAGAGAGAGAGAGAGACAGAGAGAGTTTTACAAGTAGCTTATAATATTTACTTATTATATTATTACTTGACCTGAATAATGACATGCTAAAGAAACATTAACAACTTTTTAGATTTTTACCAATTTAAGTACTATATATTAAGTATTATGTAATACTCACAATAATATAATAGTTACATCTATCCCCTTGACAACAGTCAGAGCAGATCCAGTCAAGGTACCAGATATGTGTGCATAATGGCATATAATGCTGTCGAGTTGTTGCACATTCAGTTTTATTAGAACACCTTTTAGACACATAATATTGCTTCTTTGCACCCTGGGACCAGTATGGTGTGCTACCCCATCTGATTTCAGTGAGACAAACGTCATGATTGTATTCACAAGTTTTTATAGTGTTTATACATTTCTCATTGTTGTCTTCTTGATTTTTGCAAACATAACACTCCAAACCCTGCACTGAAACAGAATTGATAATATTATTTATTGGTTGGGGTCTGTATTTCATTCATTAAAATATACAAAGCCATTATCAAACAAATAATACTGTTGTAATTATTACTGTAATTTGATTTTCTAACTAAGGGTGGATGCTATTTCAGTCATACATAAAACTAACCATTTTTATAACCGAGGAACACAAATACAGCAATAATTATCATACAATTCTTCATTTTTAATTCAAACTTTTTAATGTTTTTACATAAAAACCACGCCCGATCCTAATAAATCCGCCCGTTTCGTTTGGTTTGTTTTGATTGTTATTTTGTCATATTGACTCATTGTCCTTTTTATAAAAAGGTACTCTGTGGTTTTGTCACTGTAATTTTTTTTGCAAGCAATTGATTTATCAATAGAGGCAAAGGGGCATAGTGTCATTCAGATTGTCCATGTTTGAGGTCCTTCGTATTCGTAGATAGAGAGATTTTTTTACAGATTATCACATCAACTACTTTTGTAGGAGGTCTACTACCTACTACCACTACTTATACTTTACGAAAACATTAACTACAACTTGCTATTTTTAATAGTTTTTGTATAATACTGGAAGAGCATTATGTCCGTTTTGTGTATTTTCGCAAGACCGATTTTTTTGTGAAATCGTTCATTCTCATGTTTCTGGTACATGAATCTTGGCCTATCTTATCTTATCCTTGGTTATTTATCGATTATTTTTTGTAGTGTATCTCTCTAACAACTTTTATACGAGATATCGATAAAATAAGCCGCGCGATTTACTGAGTTCATTTACTGCGCTAACAAGCTTGTTTGGCTCTTGAACGCATTTTCACTTGACGCACATATTTATATGCTGGCAATACTGCATTTATATTTTACGTGACGTATATGACGTTTTATTTGACATTTGTTTGTTTGACACTTCACTTTGCTTGAAATTTGGAATTATTGAAAAATATATAAAATTCGCGATCAGAAACAGATTTACTAAGTACTACTTTATAAATTATTAAAGAACATACATTTTTATCACAATGGAGGGTATTTTATGGAAGTGGACTAATTATTGGAATGGTAACTATTGTTTATATATCCTTGTCTATATCGTGTTTGTTACTATTATTATATTGAGTGTGAATATTTCCAGGTTGGCAAACCAGATGGTTTGTACTAGACAACGGTATACTATCCTATTACAAGTCGCAGGATGAAGTCAGTCAGGGCTGCAAGGGGTCTGTTAAAGTATCAGTTTGTCAGATTAATGGTAAAACATTTTCTCTTTATTTATACAAGTATAATATAGTGCAATAAGACTTCGTTTTCTAGATAATTAAGTGTTAGGGTTTTCACGTAAAAGGAAACATCTTATACACAGCAAATAACTTCTAAATATATTTATTTAAATATATCTACATACAATCAACTTGAATGTCTGCTCTTGACAGTGACTTTCTAGTTGTAGTGACAGACGACAGAGCTGTGCCACTGTGCCAGTACTCACACTCCTCTTCACGGCACTGTCGTGGTACTGATCATCATCAGGAGAGTCCTAAGCTGTTTCGCAATTTCAACAGTCTAGGACCAGCTAAAGCTTTGGTCAGTAGATCTGCCTCCATTTCTTCAGTCCGCAGATATTTGACCTCTAATACTCCTTCTTGAATACAATTCCGTATGAAGTGCATTTTTAGGTCAATATGTTTTGACTTTGATGTCACCATTGCATTTTGACTTAGCTTGAGGGCAGCTTGATTATCATTCAATATGACTATGCGTTCATAGCTGGCTCCTAAGTCTTTATAGAGATTTTTTAAATGAATCGCTTCTTTCGCAGCTTCGGTTAAAGCGATATACTCGGCCTCAGCTGTAGATAGGGCAATGCTTTTCTGCTTTTTCGCCATCCAACTTATTGGTGTTCCAGCATATTTAAAACAAAAACCCGAAAAAGACTTTCGATCTAGCTTACATGCACCCCAATCAGCATCTGCCATACCAAACAAATCTTGCCCAGTTTTTCTAAAAATCAGGCTGACGCTCTTTGTTCCTTTTAGATACCGCAGTACTCTTTTTGCACTTTTAAAATGCTCTTCTCCATAACAGTCATTGAATTGAGAGAGATAGCTTATCGCAAACATTATGTCTGGGCGAGTTGCCACTGCTATGTACATGAGCGTTCCGATTAAGTTTTTGTAGGGAAGATCTTTCCTTTCATCTCTTTCACCTTTTTCTAATATAAGACCTGGCTCTAAGGGTGTAGACGTGGGTTTACATTCTTCCATTTTGAACTTTATAAGAGTATCTTCTATGAACTTCTCTAGGTTCAGTTTTATGTCACCTCTTTTATAAGTTACATCTATTCCAATTAGCCTCTTGGGTGTCCCTAAGTCTTTTAATTCAAATTGTTTATTTAACAGGACTTTTACTTCTTGTAGCTTTCTTGGACAAGAGTAGGCAATTAATAAATCGTCAACATAAATTACAATTATAAGTTTAACTCCTCTTTTCTCTAATAAATAAACACATGGGTCAGCTTCTGATGCTTTAAACCCTATGTTTTTTAATTCTATGTCGAGTTTCTTATACCACTGCCTCCCTGCCTGCTTTAGTCCATACAATGCTTTTATAAGTCGACAAGTTTTCTCTTTTGGATTTCGTCTTATGTCCTTTAGCATACTCGCTGTCTTATTATATAAAATCAGATCTTCTTTGGTACTTTCTTCAATCATGATTTCTGTCAAATAGTATTCTAGGTAGTCAGGGTATTTCATTACTATTTTTTCATCTAGTACACCATTCAGGTACGCAGTTGTCACGTCCATCTGATTTAATTTTAACCCTTCTTCCATAGCTATTCCAACAACAGATCTGATTGAGCTAAGTTTAGCCACAGGAGCATATGTATCATTGTAGTCAATGCCTGGTCTCTGAGTGAAACCCCGTGCTACAAGTCTAGCTTTCCTTGTGGTGCTGTTATCTGGTCCAACTTTATTTCTTAGAACCATTTTGTAGTCTACTTCTTTCATTTCTTTATTTTTTCTTTCTACTTTCCAGGTTCCATTTTTGACGTGTGCTCTTATTTCAGCTTTTATTGCGTCATGCCAGTATTCATCGTCTTCATTTTCATCAGACATATAGGATATTTCCGAGAATAAATGGCTTTCTTCAGCCTCATCCATTTCAAAATCCCTAGTCCACGCTGGTGGGTTCCTTTCTCTTTGTGGCCTCCCATTCTCAGGTGTTTCTACAACTTCGGATGCGTCATCGTAAGTATCTACTTCGTCTATGTCAGCATAAGAAACGTCATCTTCTTGGTTGTTCAGATTTTGCAATGTGTTTTCATTTCTATTCTCTGTTATTTCAATTTCTATTTGTTGTATATTTTTATTTTTCTTATTTTTATTTATACCTTTAACTATATTTTTGTTTTCAGGTATTTGAATATTCTGTTCACCATTTTTTACAAGGTTTTCATAGTTTTGACCTTTTTCTTGGAAGTACATTTTATCTATGACTTTTATATCCCTGCTTATCATTACGTCATTATCTTCAGGTATGTATACTCTGTAAGCCTTCGAAGTCAACGAGTACCCCATGAATATACCTTCTTTGGCGTTCTGGGTTAACTTTCCCCGTTTGTTCTTTTTTAAAACAAAGGTCTTTCTGCCAAAAACATGAAGATGATGACCAGATGGTGTTTGGCCTACCCATTTCTTGAACGGTATATCGCCATTAAGTGCCTTGGAAGGGCTACGATTTATAAGGTAGTTTGCAGTTGCTACCGCTTCTGCCCAGAGTTGCTTAGGTGCATTAGCCTCAATCAACAAACATCTGGCTTTGTCTAACAACGATCTGTTCTTTCTCTCGCTAATCCCATTCTGTTGTGGGGTATAAACAGTGGTCAACCTTCTTTGGATGCCATTTGTTTTGAGGAAATTGTCGAACTCGTTGTTGCGATATTCTGAACCATTATCTGACTGTAGATATTTTATCCTTTTGTTATGGAACGTCTCGACTTCATTCTTATAGTCTTTGAAAACGTTGAAAACGTCACTCTTCTTTTTAATAAAATAGACGTGACAATAACGAGTAAAATCGTCTATGAATGTGACGTAGTATCTTGAGCCTGCTAAAGTCTCACACTCAAATGGTCCACAAACGTCGCTATGAATTATTTCTAGCTTGTCCTTTGTGTAGAGAGCATCATGTCTTGGAAATGGTAACCTTGATAGTTTGCCTTTTATGCAGGTCTCGCATGTTGCTAACATTTCGTCAGTAAACTTCAAACCAAACATAAGACCATCTTTAGCCATCTTCCTTAAATCCCTTTCATTTATGTGGCCAAGTTTGCGATGCCACTCCATGATGTCAGTATTTGTTTTTGGTGTGAAGTTTGCATGTTCATTTCTTTCAAATTCAATATAGTAAAGTCCATTTCTTCTTTGCGCTGTCAGTGTCACCTCGCCACTTTTCTCTATGACGTAGGCTTTGTTTTTCTCGAAAACCACTTTATGTCCTTTGTCTGTTATTTTACCCACAGACAATAGATTGACTGACACATCGGGAATATACAGGGTGTCAATAAAGTTATAACCTTGATTCCCTGTACCGACTGTAATCTTTCCTTTACCTTGAATTCTACTTGTATATTTGCTTGATGCCAATTGTAGACTGCCATTTTCAGGGCTTATGTTGGAAAACATAGATCTGTTACCGCACATATGAGATGAGCATCCGCTATCTAGACACCAGATATCTTCTTTATTATCTGATTCTGAATCTGCAGCGCTCAAACAAACATTATAAGTTTTTTGCTTGTTTCCATTATCTTTCTCATTTGTATTCTTCTTCTTTCCCCAACATGTCTCGATAGTGTGACCTTTCTTTTTACAGCTCTTGCAAAACAATTTTTGCTTGTTTTTCTTAAAATGATATGCTTCTGAGCTTTCAGGTTGTTCGCTACCACTCCTGGCCTGGTATTCTTCTAGAATTTTTACTCTCAGGTCTTCAGGGTTAGGTAGTGTATCTCGAGATTCTATGGCTATTCTAAAGTTCTCAAACTTTGTTGGCAGACTGTAGAGGAGCATTATGCTTAGTAATTCTGGTGGTATTTTAATATCCATATCGGCGAGTTTATCCACAATATCCATAAAATTATTTATATGGTCACGGATATCTTCTTCTGTGGTCATTCGTTTCAGTACTAACTGTTTTAATAATGTCGCTTTCCTTGCAGGACCGGTGCTTTGATACGTAGATTTTAACTTCTCCCATACTGCCTTAGATGTTGTGCAGCTTTTAATTTGTTTTAATTCAGAAGGCGAAAGTAAAAGTAGGATTTCAGATCTTGCCTTTAAGTCCTCTTTGTTAAACGCCAACTTCGCTGCAGCATCCGCATTTGGTAATAGTATTTTCTCGCCGCTTACAATCTCCCAATAATCATTTTTAATTAGGACTGCTTGCGCCTGCAGGCACCAAGTGTCATAGTTTGACTTGGACAACACTTCTATATTACGATAACTCGTCATATTCCTTTCGTGTATATATAACCACGCTCTGCTACCAATATGTTAGGGTTTTCACGTAAAAGGAAACATCTTATACACAGCAAATAACTTCTAAATATATTTATTTAAATATATCTACATACAATCAACTTGAATGTCTGCTCTTGACAGTGACTTTCTAGTTGTAGTGACAGACGACAGAGCTGTGCCACTGTGCCAGTACTCACATTAAGTGCAAACTAAAATCAATGGTTTACATTATGGCTGCAAGAATTTGGGGTGGCTGAGGGTTGGAATAAGAAGATCCAAATTCTCCCCAAAGTATTATAGTCATTATAGGTATTATAGTCAGTCTTAAACATTGTTTCCACTCACATATGATTATAAAAATGGTTAGATTGTGTTTGTAAAGATCAGTTGTTGCCGAGCTGATCTTGTATAAGTAGATTTATATTTAGATGGTGCTGGTGTACTGCATTGAAAGTAATAACTAATATCAAAAAGAAAAGAAAGCTAATATTATGGAGGCTCTACTTAACTAAAAATTTCACCTACACTAAAACTACAGAAACAAATTCTCCGTAGATTAGGAATAAAATGTATAGCATTAATTTTATGAATTACAGTAAATGCTTTGGACAATACAAGACTTGATTTGGTAATTCCTGGTCAGCAGCACATGTATCTAAAAGCTCCTTCCCCTCAAGATAGACAGAAGTGGCTTGTGGCTCTTGGTAGTGCTAAAGCTTGTGTAGACTCAAACTCAGATTTTAAAGGTGACTATTTTTTTAATTACTAAAATGAATGTGTAGTACCTACTTGTTAACTTTTTATACAAACATGACCATCACCAGTAGTTTTTTCATTGTATATTAGACATATGTGTTGATTTGTCAAAAGTCCAGCTGAAGAAGAAAAACCATAGTAGATCAAGACTGCAGTTATTGGTTATGGAAATAATAGCCAAATGTGTCAAGCAACCAAATTTAAATATTTAATCCTGTAAGATTCTAATTAGACTCTATACTAAAATGACACATTCACTTAAATCCCAATTGTTAGATTTGTGATGTAAAATTAAGGTATCATTTGATTTTTGTCAATTTTGTGCCTACTTAAAATTCTCTTCTTTTCTTGTGGCTCTACCAATTTATTATTATGCCGATTAATTGGTATATACGATGATTCCGCCGACTGTGATATGCCTTATAAAATCACAGACTAGTCACAACTATCACGGATCCCCCATCATGTCACAATGGAACACGTGCGTCGGTCGCCATGGCATGACTTTAAAATTCTCATAAGCATGTATATCCTGTGTAAAATACATTTTTGTTTCAGTACTGGATGATGCTAGCAGTTTGAATCATAAAAAATCTGAATTGATGCTATATTGTGATTTAATGATGCAGCAAGTACATGAAGTTAAAAGTGCTGTTAAAGCTGAAGGTGGTCCAGAAATTGAGGTAAAAAATAAGTTGAAAAATTTGATATCAGCAGAGACACAGATTGTGCAAAGAGGAAATACAACCATAGTTAGTTCTTTAAAATAATATCACTAGTATCACTACATTATAAAACAAAGTCCCCCGCCGCGTCTGTCTGTGACCTTATCATGCAAAAACCGTTTTCATGACTAGAGTAGATAAGTTAATTCACGGGGATACAAGCACTTTTAGGAGCTGAGCATTAACAGTATAAGTAAATCAGGTCAGGAAAAAAAGTTAGCCCTGGTTAGTTTCATGGTGTATGCTATCATGGCATATACAAATGTTTATCAATATTTTTTATTACCTATTTCAGAAAATTGATGACACTACAAGTTTATTGACCGCTACATGTGACACATTTATTAGGACCTTGGAGGACATAATGAGACTAACCAACCAACCCACTCCAAATATAGTTGGATTTGATAAACCTCTTGTCACTGAAGCAAAGACTGTATATTCAGCTATAAAGCAAAGCGCCTCAAATTCTACAAAACTGCCACGCCAAACTCTCAGTAGAACTCAGTCTCAAGAAAATAGGTGAATTGAATTTGTATTATATGAGTAAAATGAAAAAATTTAAATATACTGTAACAAAATTTAAGTTTCTCCCACAAAACAGTTTACAACAAATAGTTTTTCTATATATTTCTAAGTGATAAACTTGTTTGAAATAGCTAGTTTCTTACACTAAAATGTTTAGTTAAAGTTATGATTGTATAAAATTTTGGAATTACAAACATTCCTATAGATTATATTTGTAGCAGCTTTATAATTTTTTATCCAAAAATGTGATTATTGTAGTTTAATGAGAATTTATATGATAGATTTTTGCTTAATTTAAATTATGTATGTATGTATAATGTGTAACTAACTTACCTTGGACAAATGGTTAATTGGTTTAAGGAATGACCCTGTGTGATTGGAATAAAAAGGGTGTAAATCTATTTTTAAATAATTCATATGGAGGAACAAAATCATGTAAAAAATAGTCATGTTATACCTACATCTAAGTTACATATTATTTAAATTGATTATTTCAAAGTAATTATTTGGTTTAATGTATTATTTTTGTGGTCATTAGATTAATTTGATATGTATGGGCCCAATTTTGTTATAAACATAGGCTGTTGGTTGATAGGGTAGGTTGGGACACAAAAACTGCAACCTTGTCATACTATTATTTTTTTATTATGAAAAAAAAAAAGTTGTAAATTATATTATTATCAATTTAAGCATGTGGCATACATTAGAATAAATATTAGAGAGCGTTGCATACCTACAAATTATTAAAATTTCATTTGTTTGTGACATTTAATAGCATTTAAATATGTACATGTATAATAATAATAATATAATAATAATAGCCTTTTATTCAGATATACATTAAAAAATCACTTAAATCTAAACATTTTTTCACACATCGGTAACTCTGTCTGTTTGCCTAATGGCAAAGGCCTCCTCCATCTTTTTCCATTTTATTCTATCTCCTGCCAGTCTGGTCCAAGTTTTTCCTGCCTTATCTTTTATCTCATCATCCCATCTCCGAAATTGTCTCCCCCGCTTCCTCTTTCTATTTCTAGGATACCAATAGATAATCTTTTTACTCCATTTTTCTTTTCCTCTTATTGTGTGACCTGTCCACCTCCATTTTAAAGTTCGTATTTTTACTGTTACATCTTCTATTTTTGTGGTCTTCCTAAGAGTTTGGTTTTTTATTCTATCCGATATTCTTTTGCCGAGCATACTCCTTTCCATGGCACTTTGGCAGACTTCTAGTTTTCTAGTGTGAGCCTTGGTGAGAGCCCAAGTTTGGCAGCCATATGTTAATACAGGTAGCACACAGGTGTTATATAGTTTTCTCTTGATATTTACACTAATATGTTTGTTTTTCATTATCTCTTTTAGTGCCCAGTAGCTTTTCCATGCTTTTCCAATTCGTGTATCTATTTCTTTGGACATTAAGTCGTTTGGTGATATTAACTGACCAAGGTAGACATACTCTTTTTCATACTCAATTGTTGTGTTATTCACTATTATTGGTTCTTCTTTGTAGTTTGTCATAGCTTTTGTTTTCTGTGTATTCATTGTCAGTCCTGCCACCCGACTCTGTAAATCCAATTCAATGAGCATTTCTTGTAGATTTTCGTGGGTTGTTGAAAAGATTATAAGATCATCAGCAAATCTAAGATGCGATAGATATTCTCCGTCAATGTTTAATCCACAATCATCCCACATGAGGTTTCGAAAGATGTCCTCTAGCACTGCTGTGAAGAGTTTGGGTGACAGAGGGTCTCCTTGACGTACACCCCTTTCTAATGATATTTTATCTCCCTCTTTTTCTAATTTGACTTTTACTGTGCTGTTTGCATATAGGTTTTTTTTCAAATATCATTAGATAAAATATGTACATGTATGTAGTATTAAAAAAAATTCAAGGCTGATAACATGATTGTTTCTGTAAATATTATGTTTCATTATATTTCAAGAATATTACTATCTTCTAGTGTATAACAAACCTCATAATATTTGATGACCTTTTATTTCAATCAGCTTCAATAAATTTATTATTTACTTTATTGTGTCTAAAAACCATTGAATTATCCTTCTATAGTACATAACTTAATAATCTGTGAAATATATTGTATCCTAAATCATTGGTTCCAGAGATTTTTTTATGAATGCGTTTAATTTAATGAGTCATCGCTACGTGATTACAATAATAATAAATTTAATACTTATTAGCTGTTATATCTTACAAATTAATCTTGCATGTTATTCTTAGTAATCTTTCACAATAAAATTGTATTATGATTTGTTTAACTTTTGGTATGTATGTATGTTAGAAAACCTAAAATAGTCTGTTAAATTTTTAAACTTAACTTTATTGAAATGTATTTAAAGATAGAAATAGATTATAGCGGGGTGCCATGGACAATTAAGTTGCAACCCTGAGACAAGAAGTGATATTAAATATACATGACATGGCCAAAACTCATTCACACAGAGATTTTCATATATCTTATAGGTATAAAATATTATTGCGAGAAAAAAGATTACTAGAAATAATAAGCAAGATTGTGGTTTTATAAATGTAAAAGTATGCAATTAACAAAATATTCTTTAAAGTTAAGAAAATCAAATCTACCAGTAGTATACTTCTAGCAAGAAGTAGGGGAGACAGTGTAACTTAAAATTAAAAGTTATTTCTGGGATGCTGTAATAAAATGTGCTTTAAGTGTAAAATGAAAATATGAGTAATCTGTTGAACAGAATAAATACACAATACATTTATTATTTCCTCTTTAATTTCATGACAAACTTTTCACATGCAAACATACCCTGGCTGGACCTACAATAAAGTTTGAATTCCAAAAGAAAACAGTCTATTTCCCTTTGTACTATAGCTAGAGGTTTCCTAGATTGGGGTTTTAAAGACATTTACTTAGACCCACACAAATAAAATTAATATATTTTATCTTTTCTATACCTAATCCACATAGGATTTTAAACAAACAATGAGAAAACAAAATCAGTTACACAGTTAAAACACTTTATTCAATAAAGTTACATTTTCAAAAATTACAAGTATTTCTGGAAATAAAAACGACATGCCTAATTAATTAAAATAGAGAATGTTTAAACTACCAAGTTGGAGCCCCAAATCTTAAGACACTTTTCTCTTGTGTGTCTAATTCCATACCAACTTTTTTCCGCATGTAAAAAATAGTGCAATCTCGATTAGTACAAAGCACTTCTTCATGCAAACTACCTTGACATCTCTGACATTCTGTCCACAGCTTAGAAAATTTCTCTTGAAGTTGCCTCAATTTAAATATTTCAGAAATGTATAGTTGACCTTCTTTATTTGTACAATGCTCACAAAGTGCTTTCTTGGAATCATTAGGCATGACTGTTTTGCAGCCAATACATTTCTCCTTTTTCTTTGTAAAAGCAGCTAAAGCACCTACTTTAGATGTGACCATAAACTTTGTTCTTGTATGCTCTCCTTTAAGCAATAATGACTCGGCTTTATCACCAAGAATGGGTTCAAATATCCTCAACAAAGGCTTTGATAATTGATTTTCCATGTAGTAGTTAAAATCTATAGGTATACTATTTTCCAGAACATATATAGGATCTTCAGCTTTCATATAGGCAGGAGTGTTTTTTGCACCACATGTTAAAACATAAGGAACCCTATCACCTAATTTAGGAGCAGTTCCAGGATCACGTTTTCTCATTTTGTTAGCTAATTCAACATGTGCCTGTTTAGCAGCATAGTCACTTTTAGTTAACTCTTTTGTAATAACTAGCTGTGAAATGTCAATACGATTACATAATAAATCTGCAATTATTTGTTTAGCATAATTAACAGCACCATCAGGATCACGATCAATTAATAATTTTTGAAGGCAGGTGCTCATCACATTTGAAACCAAAGGTGAATTATCTCTTCGTACTGTTTCAATACCTTTACAGTCCATTTTATCATACTTGTCGGGTTTTGTAAAATATAACCCTGCATAGCGTTTTTTATTAATAAGTAAATATGGATAATACACTTTCTCAAATTCTAATTTTATTGGCTTCACAAATTTAGATGATACAAATTCTGCAGCTTCCCGACCAAGCGTCATGCTTTCTTCTAAAGTTTTCACTCCAAACTTGACCATAACAGAATCAGTGTCACCATAGATAACAATTGCATCTTCTTTATATCCATTGGCTTTTGTATACTTCTTTTCCACTTCAGACTTTGTGAATTCAATCATTGTTCTGCCATAAGCAGTAACACTACCAGATATTTCAAGACATGGCAACTTACCCACTTGAGCACCAGTAAACCCATACACTGAATTAGCACTTATCTTCAAAGCCAATTGTCGACCATCTAACACAGACCGCTTGAAAGGATCTTTTTCTTCTTTCAAATCAGCTTTAGCTTTCTTTCTAGCAGCAAGCAAGGATTCCAAAATTTCTGGTAATAATCCTTTTCTCACACTAGCCTTAACAAAAGTATTTTTAGAAGGTGTTACTGTAAAATTATCTTCATTTAAATTCAGATCTTTTAATGCTTGGGGAGGAACAAGTGTAGTATAACACAAATTGTGTGCCATCATTATGCTGGGATACAGAGATGCAAAATCTAATGTTGAAATAGGATCGGCATAGTAACCTTTCTTTGGTTCAATAACAGTGGCACCCTCATACTGGTCATCAGATCCTTGACCATGGTAAGCTGGCATTAAGTAGCCTGCATCTTTTGCCTTTCGTAACAATTGACTTACAACCTTTATTTGTTGGCCACGTGTCAGTAGACATGGCAAGGGAACACCTGTCACTCTTGACATTTCCATATAATTAACAATACACATTAACTTGTTCAAAAGTTTGAGTGGCAAGTATGCATCTTTGAGACAATACATGGCCAAGCGTCTCCTTGTTTGTTCACTTTCATTTTGGAGATCAGTAATAATGCTATGATGGACATCTTCTTTCTGTTCTTGCAAGAAATGATAGCTTACAGAATTAAGAGTATATGAACGAAGCTTATAATCTCTCACTAATATTAGTAAGAGATCAAATGGAACACGGCCTTCAAAATTAATAGATTTATTTTCACGTCTGCCCATTTGCTTTGACTGTAGTATTGAATCCTTAATAACAGATTTTATGTCTTTTATTCTACCTAAAAAGTCAAAATTGTTTACTTTCAAGTGTTTTGCACGGTTTATCAAATAAGGCCAATCAAAATTTGTTATATTGTACCCTGTAATAATATCAGGATCTAATTCACGGAAGAAGTCTGACCATTTTGCAAGCATATCAGATTCCTTTTGGAAACTCAGCACTTGGGATCCCACAATTGGAGCACATGTGTTCAATGTAAAGACATTCCTTAGAAATGGTTCAGGGTCACCTTGTCTAATAACCATAGAAGCAATTTGTATAACTGGATCATGATTAGGTTCTGGGAACACCCCTTTTCTTCCTGCACATTCAATATCAAAACTAAGTATTCTAAATGGTGCAACTTTAGACCATTCACCCTCAGGTTCATGTGATATAAAAGTATTCCATGCTACATCAATCTCAATTTGACATCTTGTTATTGGTTTAAAATTGCTATCTTTAGTACGTATAAACCATTTACGAGGAGGTATTTCTATCCAACTACAGCCAACCACACTAGTATCAACCATGAATCTAATATCAAAATCAATGTTAGTCTCATAAAATGTTGGGTCCATTAGTTCAAAAGTCATTGGCTGTCTCTCCATCAGACGTTTAGCAGCTGCAATGAGTCTTGGTAATGCTACAGAAATTCTTGCAAATGTAGTTTCATTCTCGCCCTGATAATACATTATGGATTTAGCTTTCATTAATCGGATTTCCAGGACGGCTTCTTTTACATTATCTTTATTCGATCTCAAATCTTCTAGTATAGCTTTATTAAGGGTCTCTTTTAAGTTGTTACATGATGCTAGTGTGAAATTTAAAGGCACAGTAACATAAAAATAGGGAGTAAATCCATGAACATGACAGCATACAGAGTTGCCTTCCATCGTTGTACCATACATACGCATAATTGGTACTGGACCAAGTTGTGAACCAGGCATTCCAGGCATAGGTTGTCCATTATAATGATCTATATCAATCTGTTGAAAGATAAATTTATCTTTTTGGGCATTTAAGATTGGTGGTGCAGGTCTTGACCATCGTGAATTTGTAGATTCTGTTTCAGGCCCCTCACCAAATATTTCTGGACTATCATTGAATTCTGCTGTCTCCAAACCAGCTAAATGATCTTCGAAAGTACATTGCATCTCATCATCTTCGTCATCCACAGATTTAAACTTCTTCGCAGGTGGGCCTTTACTTTTATTCATGGTGAACAACTTCCCGCCAAAACTGTAAAAGTTTCAAATGATATAATAATTTTATAAGTATTTGAAGTAAAATTCGTAACGAAATTAAGAATTGTACCTTTAGCAAACAATTCGATGGTAGCTTTTATTTATTCCTAATTCCTCAAAAATAGAAATGTTTTGAAAAATTTAAGAAAAATCAGCTTATCAGCTCCTTTATTGACAGCTCCAAAGAGGAATAAAAACATGGGAGAGAGTGATTGAGTGTTGACAATTTTTAGTGTTGTTTTGACCGTTGAAGTTGCACGACCGGAACGACCGAACTATATATCTTATTGAATGAATGTTGGAATGTATTAAGTTGTTAGAGTCTCGGTCAAATTAAAAAAATAAGGTGTTACCAAAGTTTATCAATAGATGGCGAGAATGGGTCGAGCGGGGCTCGTGATTTATAGTATCCTGTATCGTTTCCCAAAGTGGTCTCTATGGATTCGATTTCTACTTGCTAAGTCCACGTCAGCCAGGAAATATCGCTACGGACGGTGGTCTACAAAAAAAAATCTAGCAGGGGGTCTTCGGCGTAAAATGTCATAAGTATTCCATACGGTACCTAATGGCCTTTCAATAATTTCGTTATGTTATTATAAAATATTGTCTACTATCCATGAATTAACTACCAAACCTCACACACACCTTGATTTATTCCATTTCAACATCGACCCGCCCCTATTGGAAAACCCTTTATAAAAGTACGAAGATACCTACTCAAATAAAAATTACGTAATATTGGACACGGAAGAGTCAGTAATGGACAGTATGGATTTTATTATTTGACAGTCATTTTAAAAGTAGAAGCAGATTAATGGTCTTCTGAACTTGTCCAATCTATTATAAAAATAATGTAGGTAATATTTCAAATACATATACATACATCACAGAAATTGCTAAGTTCTCAAATCCAGTCCGCACCGAAAACCAAATAACTTTCATACCACAAAATTTTACAAATCTGTCATTCAATATGAAAGACTAAGACAGAACTATTCGACTAACTAGACGAACTATATCTCATGAAAATATTATTTTTAGCATGAAATTTTGATTTTGAATAGTTCTTGTTTATTACTAGAGTGTAACTTGCAACCTATGATATCTGAGATTTTAACATCAGATCATTGCAACAAATATATTTAGGTACATGGCGAATCTTGTTGCGTCAACTAGTTTCATGACACTAGTTTCACGTGTAAATATACAATTTAATCATGCATGCATTAGATTTATGACATATTCTATTATGACACCAAATAGGTTTCGTGATCAGCACAATTTTTTTCGCGACACTAGTGTCTTTCAGCTACTTTCAGTGTCGCGCCAGAGTTTCACGTCGAAAATGACAATGCAGGTAGGTACTACTTTATTTTGTACATAATCATATTGTGTGCAATAACATTATGGGTTACAAAAACAAGCTTTAATGCCGGTGGTGCATAATCGTTGTGATACCTATAGAAGGTTCTGATACTAAATTGTATGCAATTTTGCAAAGAAAGTGGTGTCGTGCATTTAATCTCAATATGTATGAAAGACGAAAGTAGTTTCGTAATGTAGACCCTGCTTCTAGGTAATTATTATTATACTCAGGGTTACTTACAACTCTCGCTTAAATAAAATAAAAAAATAAAGAAACTACTTAGGTAGGTAGATATAATATAAATTTTAGTTCCTTCCTATGGAACCATATAAAGAATTAGGTGATTTTGTTTCGTTATTTAGGTATTTATCAGGAACTTGCGAACCCGGTAGACGTTGTCCTGCCAAAACGTTGACTTGCCTGCACAAATAAAAAGTCTTTTCTAGCGGCGGCATTTAAATTAAAAATTTTAAAATAAAATAACACATTGTGACATAACTATAATAGTTAGACATATGCTGTCGCGACACTTTTTGTAGATAATGATATGTTCTTCAAAGTCGTAGTACATTATTTTGTTCTATCATCAATAGTTTTCGCAGCGCACGCGATGTAAGGATTACAATTATTGGAGTTTTAGTAAGGATCCCTCATTTTTTTGAAACGGTGGAAGCATTTTTCAAATTAGTCCAGTAGTTTCGGAGCTTATTCAATGCAAACAAACAAACAAACAATTAAACCTTTCCTCTTTATATAATATTAGTAGGTATAGATGAATGCCGAATTTAAATCACTCACTTTATAACACTTGCTTAGGTACATACCTTAAATCGTTTTACGGAGACTATGTTATTTCTATACTTATAGGTATTAGGTATTGGTATTATATTATATTATATTATAATGTACTTAAGTGAATGGGGGTGCTAAATATTTGATGGATACAGACATAAAACAAACAAGTTTACGACTAACATAAAAACAGAACAGCGTATAGTATTCCATTTTGAGAGAAATCTCAAGTTCTACGTTAGTATTCTGGCAATAAACTTATAACATAGTCATTGGATTATATATTACCGACTAATGTCGTGGGAACATTGTAGTAATATTCTGTCTCTTTGCAAGAAAGAAAATTACATTTTTCATATAACATAATATCATCATGTAAGAATTAAATTGGCCATCATAATGGTGAATAAGTCCAGGCACGTGTATTGGTCTTAATCGGTCTCATAAAGAATTTACACAAAGCACCTACAGTAATTTGTGAAATTGTCATTAAAATTTTATTTTAAATTTATGTATCGTGATTTAGGTAGGTTTTGCAACTATCGCATGGACTAAGGTTTTAATATACCTATTCTGTAACTAAGGATACGAGTTGGTCATTCACCGTGCCGTAGATACTAGTCATGCAACCCAATGTTGGGTGATGGGTTGTACTAGATACCAACTTCATATGAAAATACCTAAGTTAGCAGGAAGTAATTGTGTTGATCTGTAACAAGCAGACAGACAGATAACATAATATATCCTATAGTTATAGCATAATGGTTGATCCTTTTTGTGTTGTAGGTTTTGTGATCTATTGATTCTACTTTATTTAATTGTAATAGTTGACTTGGCAGCTCAGCAACAGAATGTGAATGTGCCAAGTTTCACACGTCTATTCGTCTAGCAACGTCTGTGGTATAGGGCTGCAATAAATAACTCGCGTTTCATAGATTGTAATAAAAATGAGAGTTCATTATTTAATTGATTGTATATTTCATGCCTTGTGCCTATTCTACTGTGCTGTATTTAATCCAAATCCATTCAACTGTTACGGTAGATGGATTAACAAACATCGAAAGTTTTTAAATTATAATTTAGTTAGTTATTATTTGGCATATATAATTGACTTACTTTGTGTTGTATATAATAGAAAAAATAATTGTATCTTTGATTGGCAAATACATAAGTAATTTTCCATAGTTCTATGTACCTATATTTCCATGGTTTTTCATTACAATCGATGGAAAACGTATCTGCCATTTGACGTTGCATAAACCCTAGACATGCTATTTGATTGAGAGCTCGACTTGATTCGGTTTGCCATTGAATTATTTTTAATTTTTAACGTAACAGATCAGCTTGTTTTTTTTGGAGATATGTTTGTTTCCTTTACAATGGAAATCGTTTACATAAGTTTTTGATTATAAAAAACCCATTGGTACACGGCCGGGATCGAAGCATGGTCCCCGTCTACTTAATACCAGACGACTTAACCACCGACGCTTAGATTCTTAAATTTTGATTTCGAGATTTTCGCTGCAGGCACCTCAAGCCACTCGCCTGGCTCCGTGCCTGCAATCATCACATTTGGCTGGTCATAATATATTTTTAATCTCAAGAGCTGAAATTTAAAAATGCTTCAGTATTTATGGAAGCCCTATCATAACATAAATACGAATGAGCGCGACAGGGGCAATTGAGTGGCGACGAAACTCAGACAATTAGTTAATTCAATTCCGAGACACATTTCATTATTTTATCTATCATCTGCTTTGTCAACTTAGGTGCTGATGAATAGATAGATGCCCTCTTATGGGGTAAAATAGGGTAAGGGAAGTCGGGTCGGATAGTTAGTTAAAAAATACATAAAATATATGTACACGTACAAGAAAAATGATCTTTGAAAGTTTTATTGAAGCCAATTCTGTTGACAATAATTTCAATAACATGACAGAAGGAGACCCTTATAGTTATTTATATAGGTATATAAGTTTTTGGTAAAAATGCATTTAAGCCAATACTTGTTTCGAGTCATGGATGATATTACAAAAAGGATTTACTAATGGAAATAGTCTGTGACGCTGGTTTCGTTGCCTTTGGTACACATAAGAACACTTGGTTTATTAGAGTGTTTAGACTACTAATTTTGTGTGGGTGGTCTTGATTCACATTGTAACAACCAAACCTCAACAACAATTAGTCAAATCTTGCCTAAAGTTGTGACTGTAGTTGGGAACTTAGGATGAACTGGATCTTTGTTCTCGTCTTTCTCTCATAAATCACTTAGCTCACATCTACGACATTGGATCTTGGCATCGATAATTGAATAAACTCATTCATTAGGGGAGAGACATAAAAGTCGCCGCACAAACGAACCGATTATGCTATTTTACGAGCACCAGTTGATGCATTACCCCACCATCTTTATTAGGACTGTTTATGTGACCTCAAAGCTTTGAGGAACGCAGAGATAATGATATGAAAACAATACGTTGGTATTTATAACAAACTATAGAAACAATATAAACAAATTAATTCATCTTACTTTCTTATTGCAAAATTTTGTTTCTTACTAAATCACTTCGCAACAGTTAAAAGGATTTAAATGAAAGTTACAGTGATATGGGATAGGATACTTTTTATGAAGGGGGGTGAAATATTATAATGGCGGCGGAAAGTCTATTTTGTACATTTCCACGCGAAAAAAGTTTCATAGTAATACTGAAACTTCTGTTTGACTTGCAGTTGCATCTATCTAGCCACCTATCATCACGCTTTATCCCAAGAGGGATAGGCAGAGACAATCGAAAGCCATTTGCTACGATCCTGACATAGATCTCTTTCGCCTATTTTTTATTCATTATACCTTCCATGCATACTCAGAATGTTCAATAAAAGTAGGTACACCTAGCCTAGGTCGTCCTCTGCCAGCATTTCCTTTCGCTTCTGCTATATAAACATTTTTAGTCAACTTACATTGGGCATACAATATTTTTTTAACTTTAAACTAAGTAAAGGAACAAGGCAAGGCCTACGGCCAGGAATTTATTTCGGTTTCTGACTGTTGTTTGAGTGAGGATTTATCAAGATTAACTCATCAAAATGATTCAACATTCACCGGAATTCAAAAGTTGCAAAGAATATATATCTTTTGTTTGAACTCTACATGCAAGAAGGAAGCACTTTATCTATGGAATGTGTCACCAGTCGCTGCAGTGGTCCATCCCTTAAAAGCTGACTAATGGTTGTTTAGTCGGCATCGTCAAGGAGAATTATAAATGTGTATTTCTCACTTTTATCTAATCTGTACTGTACACTTCTTTTAAGATTATTAGGCACTTGGATCGTAGGCTTTTTTTATAACAAGTGGCATAACAATACGTAATTTACAAGTATTACCTAAGTTTGTCCACTTTGTTAGGCTTTGGAACGACTAAATAAATTGATGAAATTTGATGTGGGAATGGGCGTATGCAATTTCTGCATTATTTCATCTCAAATTAAATATTTTAATTATCTTATCATACAAAGCACCTTTTTCAGTGTTTTGAAATAATATATATCTGTTGTATCTGTCTATGTGCCTGCGCTGTTAGCTGTTTTCTCCTTCTTTGGCGTTTTACGTTGAGATGGCATGCTGCTTCAAATTTGATTTATAAATATACTTAGTGAGTTTTTTTTATTCTTTTAATCGCCATTGTTCGCAGTTTTTCATAGGTTCATTTTCATAGCTCGATAGGTCGAATGAGTTTTATTAATGCACTATTATAAGAAAGGTTATTGTATTCCGTACAATTGGGTTGAGTAAGTTGCTATGACAATAATGTTATCTTGTTCGATGTGCAGTCGGTCAATGCACCGAACATTAATGGATCGATTCAGACTCACCCGGTGAATTCAAGAAATAATAACGACTTGATGACATTGGTAATGTTGGTATCTTTAGAGGTTTTTGACATTTTATCAAGACTACTTCAGTTTCATTCATTAACTTTTACGTAATTAATGCCTATCAAGTAAAACAAAACTTTACTTTGATACGGTATTTTAAACATCGAATAAGTAGTCACCAAAAACAAATTAAAATTATTTTCTGATTATACAACAGGCGTGTTACAAAAATATAACTAAAAAATATTATAAAATATACAGAAGTACCTAAAGGGTATAAAATTGACTATATAAATAAAAAACACACAACTAAACACACCTTCACGGCCTTTATATCTTACGGTGTGGCCAGAGACACATGTGACAGTGTCCACTTTTTGCCAGTTGTCCATAGACCATATTGAACAGAACAGGTGGCAAAGTCCGTTGCTGCACTTTATGGACCTAGATGTGTCACTTCTTTAACAGACCTAAATATCTGTTATTTATAGAAGAAATTAGGACTTTACGTGCCTCCGAAGCACGAGGAGTCGATTAGAGCACATATTCTTGGTGCTTCGCATTTTTGGCAAGAGCGGGAATTGAACCCGGGAACTGGTTTCAAGGCAACGATCTACCAACTATATAGGCTATCAACTCCTATATATAAAGAGTCTGTTTGTCTGTCCGCACGTCTGTTGCAACTACACTATTTAATGTTTTAACCACCCGTTTTAATGTGAAAAAATAAGAGACGCGTATTTTTCATTTTATACTTTATTTAGTATTAATATTTTAATAGAATTTAATATAATTCGAAAAATAATAAAATGGCAAAATTAGGTACTGCGTTGCCTTGCCCTTGGCCACTTCTTGTCAGTAATAAAAAAGTTAATCTGCAAAAGTCAAAGTCATGTGAAAACTGCACTTTTAAAAAATGGATTGGCAAATAACACGTCATTATTCCTTTTTTTCGCATTTATTTTTCAAATACTTAATACTTTTTACAGTATAATCACCAATTTCCACCAGCTTTCGAATTTTCGTTCCTTCCCAAAAATTAAACGTTGTCCATTTATATTTTCAGACATTTTTGTTGTTGTGGCAGGAAACTTCACAAGTTATGAAAAACAAAACTTCGAGGAGTAAATGAGATGATATGTAGATTATGTATGGGTGCCCTAAAACTAAAAGTATGTTTAGGGTTCCAATCCGTAGTTAGATGTTATATAATTATTACGTTATAAATAAAATAAAATAATTACATATAACTACTCTGCTAAAAATAATTATATCATATTTTATGTCAATGTAAGTATATTCAAACTTAAATTTATTGGCAAATTGTTAGAAGCAGACCTATTTTAGAAACTTGTTTTGAATAGGCCAAAGGTCCCGATAACAAGTGTCAGATTGAGTTCTTTGGTTATTTACCGGATGTAAATAAAATAACTGTAGCTATTGCACATAAATTGTAGTGAAATAACGATATTACTTCGTATTCATCATTATTTATTTGCGTCATAGATAGGTACCTATACAATAATATATTTGAATAAATATTTTCCGATTTACTAATAAATTAATTTAAAAAATATAAAATCAAAATACATTGCATAACTTTAATAATTACGTAATGTTTACGGCCAAAATTTTTTTTTCTTCACGGGCATAGAGCGTAAGAAAAAGCATTCACGGGTTGTCTTACAGCTCCCGAAACAGTATTATCGATTCCGGGTCCCCAGCTAAAGACCAAGTTTCCCTTTTTTAGTTAGGTACATATATAGTTTTTAAATGTATTTACCTACTTATTATTTTTTATTATAGTTAAGTTGTAAATGTGGAAAAATAAATAAAAAACTTTTCAATTACTCTATAATAGTTGGCGAACAAAACGGATCTGGAGGAAATAGAGATTGTTATCGCCTATACATACAATAATAAGTTTCTAAACAACAGTAGGCACTTAATAAACTTTAACCTCTATACTAAATTGCTATCGATGTTATTTTGTATCCACATTTTATATGGTGGTGAGCAAATGATAATATTTTATAAGCCAATAAATTAGGCCGGCCGCGACAGTAGCACGAAGCCATAACCCTTACGAAGCCGAGATTCATACACAAGCTCCTGAAGATCTTGAACACTGTTTATATGATTTTCATCAAACAGCTAAGAACCATCCCGAATGAAAGTTAGTTTAAACTTTCATATAAAATAAAATATTAAAGAAGTAATACATCTAGGTCTTTTAAAGGCAGCAATAGGCTTGCCAGCTGTTCTGTTCAATTTGGAAAACTGGCGAAAAGTGGACACTGTTACTGGTGCCGTGATAATGTGTTTTGTTTGTGTGTCATATAAAAAAACTGCATTGAAATGGGTCCATCTGTTTGGGAGCTACCTATGATGCCCCAGACAGACACACACACACACAGACTTAGGCTTCAATGTTATAACAGCCCCTTTTTTTGGTCGGGGGTTAAAAATGAACAATTTAGAAAAAACAGGTCAATCAATGAGTCGTTTTCTATATGTAATGATCGAAACTGCAGGCAAAGACTATTTAAACCAGTAGTTAAGGAGATAGACTGCAATAATTGCACCAATCCATTCCATAATAACAATGAATAATGAATTCGGACTATTAATGGAGTTAACACTGTATTTGTGATCTCTATGACGCGTTAAGAGTTCATTATCAGTAATTTGCACAATCAATATGGACCGTGACGTCACATTCGATTACAGGAACATGATTTGGTAGCTGTAGCTAATGGGGAAAGATGTGTAGGCGTATGAGTACTATATTTTAGTAGATCACTGTTTTACGTCAATACCTAGCTACCTTGTAGATTGTTTTTAAGGATTCTTGGTTCCAAATGTTTATTTATTTGTTTAAAAAATATACCTTTTTTAACATACAAATGAAAAATCTTTAATTCATACTTCCGGTCACGTGACTGCAAACAGAAAGTTACGTCACAGTCATGTAAATTTCAAATAAATAACCACATACTGTGTAGCTAAAACTATATATAGTTCCACAAACTTATCTGACCCGGTGGCCAAAAGTGGAACTAATGATACAATAATAAGTAAATAAGTAAAATGTTCATGTTTCTTCTACGTATTGTTCTTTCTACCTAAAATGAATATGGCCAAGCGTTACAACGTGCATATTATATACCCACTTTACATTGAAAAGTCATTTTTATTGGCAAAACATGCGACAACAGCGCCGCTGTCACCGGGCCAGCTATGTTTGTGGAACTTTATACTAACTGTCTGTCAATCTGTCACTAAGTTATTTTATCTAGTCTGTGACCATCATATTGTTATTTTGGTATTATGGTATTTGTGAGGCTATACCTAACGAGTGGCTAGTTCTGTTGAGGTATATTTAGATGGAAAAGCCTCTAAGTGGTGTTTGCCGGATTATGTACATAAGTTTTTAATTAATAAACCTTTTAAAAAAAAGTGCACCGACTTCAAAAATTTGCACTGAAAAGTAAGAAATAATAAAAATTTCGTCGTAGAATTTGAAAACTGTTGGTGCCAAATTAGGATACAAAACTAAGTAAATATCTAAGAAGATAAAGATCTGTTCAATATTATCTATGTTTGTATGTACTGATGATCGTAGGTTCCTAATGAATTGTCTAGATTAGTGAATTTGGGAACTAAGTTGTTTCTAATTTGGCACCAACCGTCTTCAAATTCTACGACGAAATTTTTATTATTTCTTACTTTTCAGTGCAAATTTTTGAAGTCGGTGCACTTTTTTTTAAAAGGTTTATTTTACCCTTTTAAGTGATTTTGCTGCCTTGAGAGACAAATAATAACGCAACTAAAATTATATTGATGAAAAATTTAAAAAAAAAAAACGCTGTGGATGTGATTTGAACCATGTGCTTGTGCATCCTATGACTCCCCATTACATTTAACCGCTAGACTATAGTCACGAAAATTGACAACTTCGTGATAATGTCTTAAAAAAAATAAGTTGTCAAAATCGGTACTTATTTTATCGAGATATCAAGAAAAATGTACTTTTAAAGTCAGTTTTTTCAAAATTTCTGAAAAACTAATGAACCAATTTTTATGAGAGAAAAATGGGACCAATCCGGAAGAATTATCTGTGGATTAAAAAAGAAACCATGAAAATCGGTTCACAATTGGCGGAGTTATCGATGTACATACATACAAAAAAAAAATAAAAAAAATACGGTCCGAATTGAGAACCTTCTCCTTCTTTTTTTTTAAAGTCGGTTAAAATACCCATATATATGATTTTATTTACAGCTATAATTTAAAAGTATTTCTAAAAACACTGTCAACACCCTATTGGACGTAGGTACGTTTAATTATTGAGTGAAATTATAAATTATAAAAAAGCTTTATGAAACTGCTAAATTCGACCGAACTATATTTTTCCCTGCTAACATTGTGTCGTCATTAAACCATTTGTAAGTAGTTTACAAGGATATGCTGCGACGTCACGAATCTCGTGTTACTACGTATTTGAGGAAACTATGTTTGCATTGTCATGTTTGCTAAACAATTATTATTCGCGGTTGGATTCGATATAATTAGATTATACACATTTTCATTTGTAAATAGGATTAAGGTGAACTTCCTTTTGGATTCATAACATACAAATACAAAGGTATTATGAAATTATTCTTCTTAAAAATACATTTACATTAAGTCTTTCGTTATGATAGTTCATGTATAATTAAGTTACCGGATTATTTAAAAAACAGTTATTGTTGTTTCAACGTAAAACAGTACGGTATAGTTATTTCTATGCTTACTTATATTATATTCTATATAAATATAGGTCAAAATTCATTGTCGAGTGGGTGAGCCGTCACAACTGAGAAGTCGCGGGTTGGATTCCTACATCGGACCATGTACCAATGGGTTTTTTATAATAAAAAATTATCCGACAAACCGTACAAAGAGGTATTCCATCTATATATAAACGAAGCTGGCCACTCGTTAGGTATAGCCTGAAAAAAATCATCGGTGAGAAATACTTTGTCATTCGCTGGGTACCCTGGGGCCGGCAACGGTTACAGGGAGCTGTAAGGCAACCCGTGACGAAAAAAAAATGTGTTACATAGACAGACCGTAGGAACCAGGTTTATTTTAATTAGCTATCCGTCCTGGCTTCGCCCGTGGAGCCCATATTAACTTTCGTCCCCTATTATGGTCTTGGTGTTCATAAAAAAAATCCTATAGAAAAAAACACTTTCAGTTTTTTCCCAATTTTCCAATTTTACTGGCAACTTTTCCAATTTTTCTTTTCCTAAAAACCTTATTTAGACTAAATTATTACAAACATTAAAAGCCTTTAATTATTTTTTTATAATACATAGATTGCCAATGATAGCCTGGATTAGATGAAAAGTTCGTGCCATAAATAGTGTTGTCGATAGTAAAGTTTGCAAACAAACGGGGTCTTATTCAGGATTATCCTTGATTCAATACGAGCATTCGTCTAAATTGAGGATTTCTTTCTTTCGGATTCCTTTACCGAACGCCCACGTCGTCGAATATAAATCAAGTCATCTCATCCCACGCGGAAAAGTTAAGGAATGGAAATCCTCACCCACACATTAATTGTTTTAGCTTTTCTACTTTAAGCGTTCTTGATTCCATCACTTGTCTGAGTTAAGTTGAAATTTCTTGAAGATTAAGATTAATGTTTGTTGTTAGTTATTTTTACGGAAAATCAAGTAAATTTCATAATAATTTGTTTCAGACATACTCGTAGATCCGTAAAGAAACAGTATATGTATAGCTACGACATACATCGCAGTATTTTGTAAATTTTCTTTTTTCGAACTAAATGTATTTTTTTTTCTAGTGTTTGTTATAAAAAATACATTCAATTAAGATATAAAAAATATTAAGAGGTATCATGAACCTAAAGGAGGCGAATGTGAGGTATGTCAAATGACATTCAGTTTCGCCTACCCCTCATGGGATAAAAGGCGTGATGATAGATATAAGAAAAATGTGTATTAAATACTTTTGTCTGATTTCAATTGCCATATCTCTCTGAAATATTACTAAAAGCGATAGCATTGTACTGTAAACGACAGTTTTATGATAATTCTTACTTGCTATTATTTACGGAACGTTAACGAACAAAGTAATGGTAGGGTTAGTTGCAGAACGATGTTATCCTAAATTATGTTTGAATATGTATGGATGTAATGTTTTCACGATTATTTACTAAAACTTATGTATATGTACATATAAGTACTTGTTCGTGTATGTTGAGGAGATAGGATATCTCGAATAATATAATCGATTAAAAAATAGCTATTTTCGAGGGGGTGAACAAAGTTAATGCTGGGGATTGAAACAAGTAATTTAATAAATTACTAAGGGATTTCTGAATAAAATTAGCAACTATTAAATCGGTAGGTACTAATAATATACCAAACTTAGATAAAGTTTTAGAGGTTTAATAATCTGTACTAAAAGTCTATTGATTTCAAAATACTTTAACAGACAATAAAATCACAACTAAATTACGAAAAATAATATACTTACTTAAAAGTAACCTTTGTTGCTGTATTTACGTACTATACTTATACATATTTCAGGATCTTAGGTTGATTTTTGGTAGAATAAAATTAGCTCATGTTTTATATATATATATATATATATATTTTATTTTATTTATTTATTTGATATCAGACTACGATTTTGCAGCGTTGGCAGTAGAAACGTTAGGCCCATGGTCATCCGACACAAAAAATATTATTAAGGGTATTTGGACCAGACTTATATTGGCTACTGGTGATATAAGAGCTGGAAGTTTTTTTTCACAAAGGCACTATGCCACAGGGGGGTATTTTCGACGGCATGTTTTTTTAGTTTGTAATTGAAATTTTTGTAATAGGTTTAATTGTATATATAGGTAGATATATATTTGTTGTAATGTTTAAGTTATTCAGAGAGATGTAAAATGAAATAAAAAATATATATTACATAGAGGAGAGACAGTTAATCATAACCACTCCCCAGTCTCTACTTTACAAAATAATATTGTTAAGAACAATGTAGTAAGCTTTTTGGCTTTCACATAGCGTGTCATTCGGCCTAAATGTTGTGATATATTGTTACGAGCTAGGGTTCGAAGAGATTTAAAATACCGATTAAATAAACAAACTTTACTTCAACACCACAAAAATACAGTTACATAAATGAAAACACTAAAATAACACTTAGTCGCACTAAATTCCACTTCACTGTTTCGCTTTGATCGCTCTGATTCGCACTGTGTTCTCCCGGCGACGATCCTCTGTTTATATTGCCCACCGAACATTCGAGAAACGCCGAGATTGTTGTACAAAGTTGAAGACGCGGCTCGATGCGACTCGGCGCCAAATACCTACACACAGACCGCGCCCGATTTTTGTACCTATGGCTAGGCACATACGGTCCATTTTCGTTTGTACTTTGATTCTCTCTGGATGTTTCTAGAGACGTCTATCGACCTTGATGTGTTTAGGTATTTATTTGTGCGATTTAAGTACCTATTCGTTACACTGCCCCCCGCTTAGACTTGCTCGTCCCGAGCAATATTCGAGCCTTTGTAAGGAGCCAGTCGATCAATATGGACAACCTTTAACTGTCCACGCGGGCATCGTTGGATCCGATAGGTCACGTCATTGATCCTCGTGATGACCTTATACGGGCCTTCCCAGCGGTTCTGCAGCTTGGGAGATTTGCCTTTTCGGCGTTTCGGGTTGTGCAGCCACACCAACGATCCCTCGTCAAAACCGTTACTATTGAAGTTTCTATCGTACCTGGTCTTCATCTTTGTACTGGCCACAAGACTGCTCTGACGAATCTGGTCATGTATGTCGCACATCTTGTTTTTCAGGTTCGATACGTAGTCACTTACAGGTTGCGGCGCATCCGGAGGTCCGCCGGTCAGGAGATCAACTGGTAGTCGGAGTTCTCTCCCAAAGTTGGCATAAGCAGGAGTCACCTTTATGCTTTCATGCTCTGCGGATCGATATGAGAGCAAGAACAAGGGAATATATCGGTCCCAGTCCCTCTGGTGATCCTCAACCAGTTTCGCTAAATGAGTCTCCAAAGTGCGGTTGAACCTTTCAACCATTCCGTCGGACTGTGGGTGATACGCCGTAGTCCTCGTTTTATTTATTCCCAGGAGACGGCATACTTCCTGGAACAACTGCGACTCAAAGTTACGCCCTTGATCAGAATGTATCTCCAATGGTAGCCCGAACCTGCAGAATACTTCGTTGACCAACTTAGTCGCCACTGTTGTCGCTTCCTGGTTGGGAATTGCGAAGACCTCCGGCCACTTCGTGAAGTAGTCCATCACGACCATAAAGTACTTGTTCCCATCTTCAGTGACCGGGAACGGTCCAGCAACGTCCACCGCAATTCGTTCCCATGGAGCGCCAACATTGTACAGCTGCATACGTCCCCTCGTACGTGTCGTAGGTCCCTTCACGGCCGCACATACTGTGCACTTGCGACACCAATCCTCGACATCTTGCCGGCAATGAACCCAATAAAATCGTTTCCTGATTTTCGCCAGGGTTCGATTCATGCCCAGATGTCCTCCCGAGGATCCATCGTGCACGGACTCAAGCACTGCGCGCACCTTTGACCTAGGCACGACCAGCTGCATCAGTGTCTCCTGTCCACTTGGCGACTCCCACTTGCGGTACAGCAACCCGTTGTGCAGCACTAGACTTTCCCACTGAGCCCAGTAGCTTTTCGTGGTGGAACTCATGGCGGATACAACATTCCAGCCGGGCCTTGGAACATTCTGCGTCTTCCATTCCATTATCGGCGCCAAGTTGTTATCCTTGAGTTGCTCGTCTCTCGTTCTCTCATTCGCCCATTCGTCACTAAGGTTGTTAGTCGTAATCACTTTGATGACAGAATCGCTGATTTCACGCCTCGAGCAGTGTTTACAATCTTCAGGGCACGGCCTGCGTGACAGTGCGTCAGCGTTGCCATGCGTCCGTCCTCGTCGATGTTCGATCGTGAAATCGAATTCTTGTAACTGCTCGATCCACCGAGCGACTTGTCCTTCGGGATCCTTGAATTGAAGTAACCATTTCAACGCCGCATGGTCTGTCCGTAGCTTGAACTTCCTTCCGATGAGATACTTGTTGAAGTGTCGTACTGTCTTCACTACGGCCAGAAGTTCGCGTCTGGTTACACAGTAGTTCCTTTCTGGTTTTGACAGAGCCTTGCTGAAATACGCTATCACAACTTCCTTGTCCCCCTTCCGTTGTGACAGCACACCTCCAATGGCGATGTTGCTTGCGTCTGTGTCCACCACAAACTCGCCGACTTGGTCCGGGTAGCCCAATACAGGTGTTTCACACAGCCGTTGTTTCAGTTCCTGGAACGACTTCTCACAGTCCTCAGTCCATTGAAACGAACGCTTGTCCTCCGTCAGCCGATGTAGGGGCTTGGCTACTCCCGCGAAGTCGTATACGAAGCGGCGGTAGTATGAGCACAGACCAAGAAACGCCCGAACATCTGTTTTGTTCCGCGGGGTGGGCCATTCTCGTACAGCTACTGTCTTGACAGGGTCGGTTTCTACGCCATCCTTTGTAATTACATGCCCGAGGTAATTCACACGTTTCTTGAAGAAGCTACACTTCTTGGCATGCAATTTCAGGTTCGCGAGCTTCAACTTGGCAAACACTCTTTCTAAATTCCCCAGGTGCTCGTTGAAGTCGCGTCCCATGATGATGACGTCATCCAGGTAGACTAGGCAAGCTTTTCCAACGAGATCCGCAAGCACAACTTCCATCAGCCTTTCGAACGTTGCGGGAGCATTGCATAACCCGAAAGGCATGACGTTGAACTGCCACAGTCCATTTCCGGTCGAGAAAGCAGTCTTTTCCTTGTCCTTGGGATCGATCTCTACTTGCCAGTATCCACTCTTCAAATCCAGTGTTGAGAACCACTGGTTTCCACTCAACTTGTCCAAGGTGTCGTCAATCCGGGGTAGAGGGTAGCTGTCCTTTCTGGTTACGTCGTTCAGTCGACGATAATCCACACAGAAGCGAGTGCTGCCATCCTTCTTCTTAACTAGCACAACCGGAGAACACCATGGGCTCAAAGAAGGTTCGATGACATTAGCCTTCTTCATGTCTTCCAGCATGCACTGTACTTCGGCTTCTCTTCCAACTGGGATTCGTCGAGCACGTTGACGTATAGGTAACTCGTTGCCTGTGTTGATGGTGTGTTTCACCAATGACGTCCTGCCGAGATGCCCATCTCCGTCACTAAAGATGTCAATGTAACGAGTGAGCATCTCCTTCGCTCTGTTGTACTCGGAGATTGACAAGTCCTTCTTTGAAATATCGACGAGTTCCAAGGGGTTTGCACTGTTATTTTTCATCGTCGACAGCTTCCCCTGGGTGCAGCTCCGCATCCAATTCGCCTCGTCGCACTTCGCCACGACTTGATCCTTTTTGAGAGTGACAGGAGCGCCATTGAAGTTGGTCACCCTTACTACAGCTCGTCCACTCTGGCTGTTTACTAAAGTTGGAGTGAGTAACCAGCCTTTATGTTTAGAACGTTCCAGGTGGTCGATGATAGAGCACCTCGTATTGGAGGGGTCCCCATTAGTTGGTAACTCCACATCGACAAGCGTCTCCGAATATGGGTTCAGTTTGACGTCCTTGGCACAGCGCACATAGCCAGCATAACCACCTTTCAAAAATACCTGTTCCTGGCCGCACTGCAGTACACCGTTGCGCAAGTCGATGCCAAACTGGAACCGCTTCATAAAGTCGAGTCCGAGAATGCAGTCGTCTATAATGTCGGCCACGATGACGGTGTGTGGGTACTCCCCGTCACCCACCTTGAGTGTCACCGGCAGCTCGTCGTATGCGGGTATTGGCTGACCGGTTGCCGTGAAGAGTTTCAGACAGGAAGATGGACGTCTGGTTCTGCTCGTAGATCGTCCCAACAACTGAGGTCTCACAACCGTACGCGTTGCTCCTGTGTCGATCGTCATCTCACATGGCGTCCCGTTGACCTCGCCGGCGATCACCAGACTGTTCCCGTCGAAAACTTGTTGGATGGTAACTTTGGGGGCTGTGTCACGAGCAGCCAGTACCTGCCCCGCGGCTCTGGCTGTTACTCGTTTCCCGGAAGCTCCGTAGTTACGGCACGGACATCAGCTCCGACGTCCCGTTTCGGCACTCGTTGATCCGTGCCTAGTCGTTTAAGCGCCGGGCAGCTTGCTTTAAGGTGCCCCAGCTTGTGGCAGTAGAAGCAGCGGGGTAAGTAGCTACGCCTCTCTGCTACAGGTGTCGTTGTTGGAGTAGCCTCCTCCGCCACTTGTCGCAATCGCTGAGAACGAGGCTCCTGTCTCACGGCTTCCACCTCTAGAGCATGGGCGAGTGCATCTTTCAGGGCGGTGTGGTGGCCCAGTCGAACTGCAGCTCTGACCTCCATGCTGCGGATGCCGTCGATGAATGCTTGAACGAGGTTCGCAGCAATGAACTCTTGTCCGGCAGATGGGTACGCCTTCCTCACGATCTTCTCGATCTCCAGAGCCCATTGTTGCAGATTCTCACCAGCATGTTGCGTCCTGTCCCTCAGCTGCGCTCGGTAGACGTGCTCCAGGTGTTTGTCGCCGTACCTGGAGTCCATTGCCTCGATCAGGTTCCCGTACGTGGTGCAGCTGTCTGGAGAGGCTTCCAAAACAGACAGTGCGCGGCCTCTTAAAGCCACTGTCAAGGCGGTCAGAGATTGCTCGTCTGTCCAGCCGTTGGCAGAGGCGACCGTTTGGAACTGCAATTTGTACGCTGTCCAGGACGTAGTCCCGTCGTACGGCGGCACCTTGACTCGGGGGCCAGAGACGACGGCGCCTCCAGAAACAGGAGCGGTCAGCTTCAGTTTCCTTACTTCATTCTGGAGCCCCTCGCATCGGCTGTCCAACTCTCCGTAGCGGTCGTTAAGTCTTGCATCCAGTTCTCTGCTCATCCTAGTCTGTATTTCCTTGCAATGCTGTTGGAGGTCTTCAATTCTCTCCTCGTGCATGTCTGTAACCCTCTGTAGCTGCTTCACCTCCATAGTCACCTTTCCCAGTGATTCTGAAAGCAGCTCCTTTAGGCTAGCAGACTGCTCCTCTTGACGTCGGGCCTGCTCCTCTTGACGTCGGGCCTGCTCCTCCAATAGCTGCCGAGTCTGCTCCTCCTGACGCCTGGCCTGCTCCTCCTGACGCCTGGCCTGCTCCTCCTGACGTCGGGCCTGCTGCTCCTGACGTCGGGCCTGCTCCTCCATTAGCCAAACCAGCATCCCCATATCCAATGCCTGGGGAGCACCCGTAGAACCCGCAGCACCCGTATCAACTCCAGCAGCAGCTCCAGCACCAACAGCAGCAGTCCCAGCAGCACCAGCAGCGGCTCCAGCAGCAGCTCCGGCACCACCAGCAGCAGTCCCAGCAGTCCAAGCAGCACCAGCAGCGGCTCCAGCAGCAGCAGCCTCGTCGACCTCCTCGCCGTGATGTCCAGCAGTAGTTTGTCGTGTTTTGGGTCGCCGTGATGACGACGAGTCACGTGGTGTAATCGGCATTTTTGAATCCCACACTCCTGACACCAATTTGTTACGAGCTAGGGTTCGAAGAGATTTAAAATACCGATTAAATAAACAAACTTTACTTCAACACCACAAAAATACAGTTACATAAATGAAAACACTAAAATAACACTTAGTCGCACTAAATTCCACTTCACTGTTTCGCTTTGATCGCTCTGATTCGCACTGTGTTCTCCCGACGACGATCCTCTGTTTATATTGCCCACCGAACATTCGAGAAACGCCGAGATTGTTGTACAAAGTTGAAGACGCGGCTCGATGCGACTCGGCGCCAAATACCTACACACAGACCGCGCCCGATTTTTGTACCTATGGCTAGGCACATACGGTCCATTTTCGTTTGTACTTTGATTCTCTCTGGATGTTTCTAGAGACGTCTATCGACCTTGATGTGTTTAGGTATTTATTTGTGCGATTTAAGTACCTATTCGTTACAATATGTTCTGTGAATGCTTGTATTATGTTGAACATATTTCAAGCCTCATAAAGCAATCCCCTAGAGCGGGCGTTATCCGCGCCTTTGTGGCAACTTGCCAAGGGAGACGGTCGGATTTTATTTGATTTTTCACGATGCATAAATATTGAGGCTAGGATTTAACTTTTTAAATAATTTCAAAGGGATTTATTCAAATTTTATTTTTAATGTTCCATCCAAAACGAACTTTAGTATTGGTGCCTATCTGTTGTTTTGTTTTATCTCTTCATCATGTGAGTACATTTGAAATGGCTAAGGTTTTTTAAATTTCAGAGCTCGAAAAGTCAACGAAAAACGCTAAATATGAACCATTTTCTTCGAAGTTAGTAACTTAAAGGATCTGAAATAATTCGTACACAGGCAAAACATTACGAGAAAAATAAAACTAAGCAGACATTTATATTTTTTGAGGAAAATATAAAATCTGTTCATTTTATATTCTTTGGCGAGATCACAGTTTTTTTTTCTATAAACGAAAAAGCGTAGAGATAACTTTAATTTGACATTATGTTGATTCTGTTTACACATTAAGTCGACAATTAAATGTGTATATCGTAAAAAACATTTTACAACATCAACCTTAGCGTTATCTGTCCTCATTGATTTATACAAAGCTTTGCAAGGAGAGAATTTTATCGTCGAAATACCTTTAAACTAATTAATCGATAAATAACAAACATAAAAAGTTACATGTAAGCATGTGGGAAGAACACATCAGCTCCTCATGTCCCTCGATCGAGTCGCTACCATATACGGCGCTTGTCTCGGTCGCAAAAACTTATCATGGCATCACGTTGAAAGAAATCTTTCATTCAAGAAATCACAAAGTGCATATGAATAAGATTTGTAAAGCTTTGATCATATCGTTGTTTTGGTCGCCGGGAAAATTACTAATGACATTGTACATTTTTATGATAATAATTTGTTTTATTTAATCAATTCGACATTTATTTGGTTTTTTAGTTATCGGAATTGTATATGGAAAATATTTATGACTCCTTTTTTATTAGTAGTTGTGGTAAAATGTATGCAAAAAATAAAAATAAAACCACCCTTTTCATTTGTATATGATTGTTTTATTATTTTCATGTTGTACTGAAAACCTAAAAAGAGAGCGTCATAGTTGGAAATAAGCCAGTAGTGATTCGGCTAGAAGCTCCATAAGTAGAATTGAAAAGCTCGTGTTTGAAGTTTATGTTGTGTTACATGTTACTATGTAATTGAATTTTGACGTGAATTGTTTGAACTGTTTGTATTACATATGACTGCCATCAACTTGATATACGTCTTTAGTCAAATAGATAGGTGCATTTGTATGTTAGTTTTTTATTTATTGATGTGTAAAACCTTTCCTCTCGGCGAGAGGCTCTCGCTTTCCTGCAATCTGTGGGAGTGATTTTGTGAAAAGAGACAGAAGTGTGTAACAGGACGCCGGGCAAGCGCACGCTATTTGATTTGACCAATGAGCGCGCGCGGTGGTAGAGTTGGCCATCAGATGGTACTAACCCATTTTCCGAGAGGTTGGTACTGTCAGCCAACAGTGTGTACCAAGGTGATATGTCAGATGTTACACATCATAAATTATGCGACTACCTCGTTTTTTTATTAATATTTAGTCTAAAACAGTTCTGTTCCTTAAAACTCATTAATGTAGCACTCTTAAATTTCGTTTGCCTCTACTTGTACATTGGGTCACTGAAATGGGACAGTTATGAGAACATTATCTTTTGTTGTTTGGGGTTATATAAAATTTTAGGGAAGTTAAAATAAAATAGGTCACTCTGTCTTTGACCCAGAACAGTAAAACTGTAATGACATAATAATAATATGAAGTTTTAAAAGTGGATAATATTTTTATTTCTTATTAAAATACTACTTACATATAAATTTAATCTAAAAAACCTTAAAACTAAAAAGAAAAAGAAAAGGGGCGGAGGAATCAAAGGTAGAATACCTCTTCCAGCTCTGAAGATAGTCCAACCGTGCCAAGAATTACCCCTTTAAATCTTTAAGCTCTTAGCTCGGTGATCACCAGACTTTTCGATAAGAAGTTTACCAATTTTATCAGCAAACTTCTTGGGGTCAGATGACCAAGGGCCTAGAGTCTCAATCGGAAAAGCAAGAAACACAAAGTGATCTAGCAGCGAGAAATACTTTTAAATTTTTAAATATAAAGTTAAACGTAAACCACTGGATATGTACCCTAATACTTTGAGTTCATCTGGTAGTCGCTCAAGTAATGCCAATACTTATTATATTCCTTCAAAACGCATCGCAATGTCGCCAAAGTTGACATGAGATGAAATGTCCATTAATTGTTGCAATTAAGTGCTAGTTGTCGCGCCGAAGTGCCCCGTGACAAACTTACAACGGATGAAAAGGACGCGACCGGAATTAATCAAAATAACTTTTCTTTTATTTACCACAATTAGCTGAATCAATATCTAATTAATCTTCGTCTACTTTTGTCTGCAAAAACAGTACATGCAATTTAACACTCACTTAATAGCCAGTGGAACTCGCTGAAGCATATAAAAAGACGTAGGTAATTACATTTTATATAAAGTTGCATTCAAAGTTAATGGCGACTGGCTGAGTGAAGGGATATCATCTCACGTTTAATTCCTTCAATAGGCTATAAACAAAAACGTTTGATTTAGCTATAATTAAATATACTTAGTTAAAATTATTATTCTAGCAGTATGACTTCCATTCTGTCTAGAGCAGAGCGTTTTTTTCTATAGAATCTGACATGATATCTATCATCATGCCTTTCATCCCAAGAGGGGTAGGCAGAGACAATCGTATGCCATTTGCTACGATCCTGGAATACCTCTTTAGTTTTTTTATATTCATCATACCTTTCATATATGCTCGGCGATATGTACCTACTTTTAACATTGTTTTGGCGTAAAAGGCATGATGATAGATAGCAGTGGCGAAGGGTGAATATTTTCAGAATGGTCGAAGCCGTAAAATAACTCACTCAAGTAGAAAAAATTACTTATAGAGTAGTTACGTTTGGATTGATATTATTTTATAAAATGTCGTTAGTTTTCCTGAAAGTAAGCCGAAAGGAATCTGGTTGTACAGGCTCATCGCCGCTGATAGATAATATAGATCATAATAAAAGAATAAGTACGATATCTAAGTTCTTCTAAAAAATGATATGCGAAGTCATATGCGGCTAGCTCGTATATTAGAAATACATAGTTACTGATTTACCAGTACCAAAGTAAGTATTGCAACATATTTGGTAATAGTATTTTGTAGAAGTAATACACCACCTATGTTAATATATTTTTAGATTGGATGAGTACATGCCACAAGGAGATATGTTCTTTATTAGACATTTCGTATGCGAATCACGCACTAAATTGCTACACCCACAATTTCGCAAGAATATTTTATATGAGATATATTATTATACATACCTATTTATACTGCCAGACAATCTCTTTTAAAAGGGATATTTAAAGTTTTCAATTTTTAAATCAATTTGGTCGCTAAAGACAGCACGCCAACTGATCGGTACGGTGAGAAATCACATGTAATTACTAGAAAGTTGTTATTAAGGGTTGACAGAGATGAAGGCGAGTTTTGACGTGTAATGTTGAGGTAGTCATTATTTTACTTCTTCGCTCATTTCATATTACCTACTTTCAAGATTGGAAAAGCTGTACAAATTGTTTAATTTGCCTACCTAATTAAAAGAGTATTGTTTTTGGTATATTAGCGTGCCACGTAGCATACGCTCAGGTCCATACGCATACGCCGCTTTTCGTCCCGCTCTTTTGTTCCTCTTTCCGGACTTTTTTCCCTTTTGCACGGTGTCACGCGTGTTTGTATGGGAAAGCGCTGAGCTATTTATTTTATATTCATCGAAGAATTTACCGGAACCTGGCATTTTCTTTAGCTTAGGTATGATTTAAAATAAGCCAAAGTGAATGTATTTTAATATTGGTAACAATGTACACATTAGCCAGTTACTCGTTTTAAACATGACAGGTGGCTGGTGGCATGACTGTTGTTGCACTACAACTTCCTATAATTGTTTCTACACTGTGAAGAATACTCTACAAATACATTTTAGAATATAGATAATAATACTCATACTTAGAATGATTTACAATACTTGTGCTTTAGAATATAATGTATTAATGTAATGTAGATGAAATATTGGCTAGCACTAGTATTTGCAAATAATAATATGTACCACTTTCTGTATTTTTGCATACCATGAATCTGGTGAAAGTACCTAGCTACCTACTCTCTCTGCAAATAAATATCTTTCTTTTGTTTCTAAATATTATTTTCAGAAGCAGTGCGTCGAGTGATTCCTTATGAAATCCATTTTCGGTGTAATTGGTTTATTTTAAATCAGCAACTAAGTATATATTATAATTTAAGGCAATATATTAAAACAATCTCAATCCATACAATGGAACTACAAGTAAGCTTGTACCTATATGTGCTAAGGTTATTTCTAAGTCCTATTATAGTGTCTACAAGTTGTTAATACCAAGTCTCAGTTATCTGTCGACAGGTAAGTAATGACTGATTGAGTAGATATCTCTTGAAATCAGTTAATAATTTATAAGATGTTATAGAGGTGTTTAGCATAAATGTCCTTTATGAAAGACCGCTTGGTTACGGCGCCGCGGCGCCTGTTCACATTACGCCGTCCGCGTACACAGGAAATTGCACAGATTGTTAAAATAACACCCATTATCTGTATAATGATAGACTGCTAGGTAACAAAGGATAACTTAACAAGAATACTTCGTAGATACCTACGTTATGAAAATATTTATATATTGAATGTTATTCGATTTGATATTAATCGGTAGTGGCAACTTAAGGCTCTGAAGTGCCAAATTATATACCCTATTGGCATAATATATCTTATAGATATATATGTACATAGATGTAGCGAAGATTTGTATCAGGATGGGGCAATATTTGATTCAGGGTCGTCAGGAGGTCGGATGTGGGGATCGAACCCGCGACTTCTCAGTTGCGACAACAGTCAGGTTTTTTCATTATAAACTTATGTACCTACATAATCCGACAAGAGGCTTTTTCCATCCTCAACAGAACTGGCCACTCGTTAGGTATAGCCTCACAATACCATTGGCTAAACGAGGTAGCCTGGAACCGTAACACGGTTTCGGGAGCTGTAAGTCAACCGTGAAAAAAGAAAAAAGAGGTGTTTAAGGTGTTTGTCTAAGTTTATTTCAAGGTACACCACGCACATACTAAAAAAACCCCATACGTAAACTAACACTAGAAGAAATAAAATACTTCGGTGTGGTGGGTGGGTCAAAATGTCAATCTGAAAAAAGGGGGTTTCTATTCTAGATTAAATTAATTTAGCTCATACTCTTATCTATTGAGGTATTTAGATTAAGGAAATCTTAGATTGGGACGACCTCCTTTTATTATTATCATCATATATATAATACAATAATTATTATCTTTAAAACCCCTTTCACACCCTATTTACATCTATGTTTAGTAGTATAATTTAAGAATGATTTATTTATTTCGTCACATTTTGAGTATTTGAATCATTATTTATTGTTAAAATATTTTTTATTCAAGCTTTTTTATTTCAAGTTTCGAGCCATAAATTTTTTGTTCATGCTTTTTAAAACATATTTTATAATAAAAAACATATTTGGAAAATATTTTTTTTTTGTAATTCATTTTTTAAAACAAAACATTGAAAAAAATAATTAATTTAAATATTATTATAACTCCTAGCAAGTTTATGCAACAATACACTCACTGAGTTTCTGAAAATACTGGGTTTCAACATGAAGCTAAATACGGTTCAAGATTTTTAATTTTTTTTCACGGGTTGCCTTACAGCTCCCGAAACCGTGTCATCGGTCCCAGTGTACCGATTTAAGATTAAGATAAAGTCTTAATATTTTTTATCTAATATTAGTTTTAAAATCAATCAAACAAAAGAAATGTATTATCTACACTAATTCGCCTTAGTAATAACATAAATATGCTTAGATTAGATAATCACGATGTAGATATTTGTTACAATGTTTTTCCCTTTAGCATAGGTAGGTACGTAATTGAAAAAGGTTAATGTAACATAAGATCTAGCGGTAGGTTACATGGATAAGGGTTTTTGGCAAACGTCGATAAAATTATTTATCTTCTAAAGAGCAATAGACGTAACTCTAAATACAAATAGATAACAGAATTTCACAATATTTCATGATTATATTAATCACTTGCCAATTCATCGTGTAAAATTAGGGCTGACCTAGATCTAAACACAGATCTCACATTATTAAATTATTATTTTCATGCTTGATTATTTGCTTAATAAATTTTTGTCCAGTTTTTTTTTAAATACTGTAAGTAGGTAGGTAGGTTTGTTCATCTTTTTTTACACGCTTTATATTAGTTTCACCTGTAACTATGTATGTATGTATGTAAACAAATCTTGGAAATCGAATTTAACCAACTTCTAATTGTCGTATGGATTTGGCGCTTTGCAAGTGTGTGTAATTCGGATGACAATACTATAATTTGGTACCATCGATGTGATCTGATAATGGAGCCAGGATGTGGATAGTTGAACTCTGTAACGAAACGACGTAACCCCATTGAGTTTGGGCTCATTTGGTTTACGCAAATTATTACTGACAAAAGCGTATTTTTTAGTTTTTTTTATAAGTAAACTATTAATTATATGTAGGTATACCATCATACCATCACACAATCATACCATCTTATCATAAATTACATAAATAATACGAAGAAAAAATTACGACATTTTGAATTAAATAATATATGAACGATTTTTAGGGAAAAATTTTGGAAATTAATATTATAATATGTAATTAATATTATAGTAGGACGCTTATCTATGAAATAATTTTAGTAGAACTGATTAAAGGCCCTGTCCCCATAACTTGTATGGGAATATTACTATTCCCAATTTCTCTGTAAATAATCCACCTGTGTCACTGTAAGTTAGCATATATGTAGTTACTTTTTCAATATATTATCTAAGTGAAATAGTCGTTATTTTTTCAATTGGTTTTATTGAATAGGAAATATGGGTGGTAAAATAAAGGATTGTTTTACCCCTGTTTTCTCTTTCATAATCTATCACAAAATTTTTAAAGCGCTGTTTAACCATTACTCTTCAATTAAACGTCTTGCATTTTTGGTAGCATAGTAAAATATCAAAATTAAAAATTATTTTATGATTTTTTTAATTGGTCAAAAATAACAAAATAATGAATATTTAGAATTTTCAATAAGCTACAAAAAATGCAAGACGTTTAATTGAAGGGTAATTGTATAACATGGCTTTAAAAAAATTGTGATAGATTATGAAAGAGAAAACAGGGGCAAATTTAAAGGGCAAAGTTTAACTACCCATATTTCTTATTAAAAAAAACCAATTGAAAAAATAACAACTATTTCACTTAGATATATTCAATAAGTAACTATACCTATGCTAAATTTCAGTGACACAGGCAGGTGGATTAAGTATATACAGAGAAATTGAAAATAGTTTATGCCAGAAAAAATATGGATATAGGAGCCTTAACTTTGACTAATAAGTTAAGGGGTTTTCCATAAATACATAAAACATTTATATAAATCGTGAAGTGAAAGGAAATGCTGGCAGAGGACGACCTAGGTGTACTTTTATTGAACGTATAATTTTTTTTATCTACTCTTATATCGTAAAGTCTCTATTACAAAATCGAATACTTCATAATGATATGTTTTATTTACACGCGTCTGTAATATGTCAAACTTCGATAATGTAATATATTACAGTACCGAAGTTTTCATACGAAAATTAACTTTTAAAAAAAAGTGTACCGACTTCAAAAATTTGCACTGAAAAGTAAGAAATAATAAAGAATTTCGTCGTAGAATTTGAAGACGGTTGGTGCCAAATTATGATACAAAATTAAGTAAGGATCTAAGAATATAAATATCTGTTTAATATTATATTATGTTTGTACTGATGATCGTAGGTTCCAAGAAAGTAAGTTGTTTTTAATTTGGTACCAACCGTCTTCAAATTCTACGACGAAATATTTATTATTTCTTACTTTTCAGTGCAAATTTTTTAAGTCGGTACACTTTTTTTTTAAAGTTAATTTTTTTAAAAGTTAATTTATTTTTCCCTTTTAAGTGATTTTGTTGCACTGAGAGACAAATAATAACGCAATAAAAAAAAAATGGAAAAATAAAATAAAAAAATACTGCTGTGGATGGGATTTGAACCATTTGCATCCTGAACTGCACCATACCATACAATACCTTTAGCCGTTAGACCACCGTCGATACAAAAATTGACAACTTCGTGTCAATATAGCAACCGTTGCGAAGGCTTTTCTCTGATACATAATTTTCAGCCGTAAACAGAGACAAATTACTGAATTTCTGAAAAACTACTGAACTGATTTTCGTTATATGTCTGTTAGATAATGTCGAGAAATTATTATATCCTTAAAAAAATAAGTCGTCAAAATTGGTACATATTTCATCGAGATACTGATAATTATCCGCGAACACACATAAAAAATATATATATATATATACGGTCGAATTGAGTAACGTCTTTTTTTTTGAAGTCGTTAAAAAACGATATCGTTATGTTTTGTTTTTTTTTAAATGCAGAAAGGGCAGACGATTTATTTTATACAGCCATATTAAACTCTATGAAAATATTGACACACGCATGGCCCAGTCACTTAGGTTTGCCGCCAATTTGTCGATTAAGAAAAATATCTTGGTTCAATTTGTTTTGTACTATTGCATGGGATTAGATAAACTAGTGTATGAACGGGCAAATAACTTGGAATTAAAAAAAAATTAATTACCCCTATTATGATCCCGTATCAAAACTACTATATTGATATAAGGCAATATTAAAAGTAAACACAATCGCCGAGCATGTATGAAAGGTATGATGATTATAAAAGAAGCGAAAGTAGTGTGTCAGGATCGTAGCAAATGTCATTCGATTGTCTCTGCCTACTCCTCTTGGGATAAAAGGCATGATGATAGATAGATATAAATCGATAAGTTAAATTAAACAGCCATTTTATTTAATGACGCATACATTAATTCTTTGTCCATTTGTTGCGTGTCGCCTGCAATTATAAGCAAATGTACGCACACAAAATAAATAACATTATGCTGTATTAAATACGTCAATAGGTTAGATGGAGATAAATACATGATGAACGATCTACGCGTCGGGTCGGAGCCAGCGATTATACACCCATTAACACTTTGCTATAGTTAATCATAGTGGCCTAAGTCATGGAGATTGTGTCGTGTGGCGACGACAAAGCATCGTGTGAATAACAAAACCGCAAACTTTGCAGATATCTATTACCGATATAAAGCGAATCTGTCATAAAGCGAACAAATCATATAAACATTTATCAACAGAATATCATGATCGGTTTTCGTTTCGATAACATATAAGGAGACCTCATATGACATACAAATTATATTGCTTGAAACATATAACATACTTTCAGAAAATTCAGTTCCACAATTTCAATAATACCATTTTTAGGGTTCCGTACCTAAAGAGGGACAACGGAAACCCTATTACTAAGGCTCCGCTGTACGTCCGTCTGCCACAGAACCGAACTGTCTTTTGAACCGTAATGTAGATACTTAAAATGTTCACAGAGTGTGTACTACTATGGCCGCTATAACAACAAATAATAAAAATTAAATAAAGTTAAAAATATTAAACTCAAAATTTTCACAGAGTGTGTAATAAAATAAATGAATGGGGGGTTACCCATACAAGAAACGTGTTTTGTTCGGCGTTTCTGCTCGATCTTAATAATGGCAATACATACAAGTAAAATAACAAACAACAAATAATAAAAAAAGGCCAAATGTGAGTCGGATGAACATACTTATATTATAATTTGAATATACAGAGCTGAGCTAACTGTTCTAAAAAATAATGTATGCATAATTCTAACTTGAGTAGGTATGAATGAAACTAAAATAGATTAACATTACATTACATTAACATTATATTGGATATTCCTGAGCTAAAGTTGTTATATTGCACATTACAAGATCAATAGATTGTGTCGCAATTACTGCATTAATATCTGTCGACAAGTAGATACTCTGTGATTGAATATATTACAAATTATTACAAGACTATCACAACCAGTGTCAGATGAATTATGCACTACATAACAGTTGTCTATTGGAGAAAATCTTTAGATACAAAGCAATAAATAGGAATGAAACTTCATGAAAAAAGTTAAATCGACTTCAAAAAATATGCTCTAGTAAGAAATAATTACATATTTTAAACTCTTGAAATTGTTGAACCAATTTTTTCATAAAAACTTCAGGCTTACCTCCAGAAGTAATAATTATTGCCTTTCAAACCACACAGTGACTAATGAAAATCAATGCACATACATATACCAGGGTTATAATATAAAAAATCTGTATAGTGTATAATTAAGTTATTTTAGAAACTACTGCACCATTTTTGGTATGATATTTAAATTCAGCAGATTTATCCAAATAAGGCATGATACATTTTATTTATAGATTCCTGAAAAGCTGTAAGATAATCTCATAAAATTATTGTTACCATCAAAAAAATTATCGTTTATTACAATCTGTCAAATTGCTACCTCGATTGATCTAAAGACTTTTCGATTTATGATATTTCGTTTAATCCATAAGGCATTCAGTTTTTTCAAAATTCCTGAAAAGTTACTGAAGCCGATAAACCTGAAATACATAAAATATGCTGGATAATGTCGAGAAATAACCTTTCGATTAAAAAAATGTTCAAGCAATCACAGGTGATATACCTAGGTGTATGCAAATTACTGAAGTCCTGAAGATTGCTAAAATGATTTTCTTGAAATATCTGTGAAACCATTTCAAGAATTTCAAAAGTTTTAAAATAAAAAAATACGTCATTTAAATATTATCATCGACAAATTTCATGAAAAAACTAACCCATATCGACACAATACTATTTCGACTGAATCATCGAAATCGGTACATTTGATAACTGACGGAGAGTCGGAGATCCTTATATGCAAATTATACTGAATTCTTGAAAATATTATAGGTGATATTTTATTATAGAAGTTAAAGGACACAAATAAAAATAGCTTGAATTCGGAGGCCCCGCGTTCTACTTGACTCGAGCAAAAAAAGTAAGCACCAATAAAATTTGTAAGGGAAAACTTTTGTAAGGGACACACTTCTTCTAAAAATAATCATTTGATACCAATGTTTTTGCCACAGGACGTAATGTCCGTTTTTCTAGGCTTGTAAATTTTTAAATACGTTATCATTTAAAAATATTAAAAGATGTTATATAAAATTCGCAGAACCAATAATATGAAAGACATGAAAGTACCAAATTTTAATAAGACAAGTACAGATACACGGAGGCTATACCTAACAAGTGGCTATTATAGTTCTGTTGAGGTAGGTATATTTAAATGGAAAAACAGAGGAGTTTGGTTTGTCGCATTATGTACATAACTTTTTACTCAAATAAGTACACAAATACCATCGTCTAAACGAGGGAGACTTGGTCTACCGCTGGGTACCCGGAACCGTTTCACGGTTTCGGGAGCTGTAAGGCAACCCATGAAGAAAAAAAAAGATAAACGGACTTTAATCGTACTTAGTCGTCAAGAAATAGACATAATAAGGAGCAAGGCAGACAGATCTAAAATTATTATAACTTATAATAAGCTTTCCGCCCCCGGCTTCGCTCGTGGATATTTTTGAACAAAATAAAAAATACTCAGGGATAATGTAGCTTTCGTGAAAGAATTTTTAGAATCGATTCCGTAGTTTTAGAAAATACCCCTTACATCCAAACTTACAAACTTACAAACTTGTGCCTCATTCCGTTAATTTGATGAAGATTAAATCTGTCACTCAAATAGATATTATTTATACCGTAGGTATTATTGGATTTTTTTGCTTCCCACTTATTACTCGTATAATAACCATGTGTCGATCTACATTTTTGCATTAAAATGAAAAGTAGCAGACACCCACGCTCTTTACAAATTAATGTCATACAAGTTTTATATAGTTGCACACCGTTTTCCTGTTTCGTGTATTTCTTTTACATAAAAGCTGCAATTGAAGTCTCATTGTAATAAAAATTTATATTAAAATGTTTCAATAGGCTTCTCGCTTTGAAATGTTAATTAGAAGACGTGTGTTCCTCATTTAGTCGACGACATTTAGACTAATTTACTTCGATTTAAGTATTTGAGAAAAATCTCGTGCACGGTTCAGTTTGTCGGATATCTATAAAGTAATTGAAGTGAAAACTTCTTTAGGCGCGTTGAGCGGGAAATCTTATAGATTCGCGACCTGTGTTCCCACATTTTATTATGAAATCACATTACTTTTACTTTAAAATAATTTACAATTAAAAAAATATATGTGTACCTATTCAGCCAACTAACTGATTGCTTAAGTAATGAAGCGATTCTGATGTCTTCACAAAAAAGACAGATTTAGCATTTAGCCCAGTGTTTAGAGACTCAGCTGGTTGTCCACACATTAAGCGTAAATATATTTATATCGACAAATCAAAGAGCATCAATATAATATATATTATACCGTTGCAGTCATTAAATCTATTTATGAAAAATACAGGCACCTATTTGTTTAAAAACTTTCAAGGCGTGGAAGTTATCTCGTATATTTCTAAAATAACATCAACAAAATGAGAGAAAATGTAAATCGATATTGAAAAATTATCGCTTACACAAAAATCGTAGCGATTTGGCAACACTGAAAATGATACCGATTTTCAAATATTTTTTTATTGCTACCCGCTGTTATGGGAGAAGGTTTGAAAATATATAAAAAGGGTTATTACGAATTTGCTATATGTAGTTCTTTGTGAGTGGACTCGAATGTAATTCATAATAGCCCCGCGGGAGGCTACATCGGAGTGGCCACGACACTTCGCCACTCAGTGTTTCGTCAGTATCCATGCTGCTAGCACGACGCACCGTGCGACCAGCCATTGCGATCTCGGATATAACACGCGCTTTCGAGATTCTTATAATCTCAAACGTTTACCTCCAAGAACATTAGAAGTAACCTTTAATACATTTCGTGGTACTACCGGTAAAGTTTACCTCAAATTTTCTTAGTGCATTTTTTCATATAACGGGCTTCCTCAAGTGCATAAGTGAGGTTTTCATATTAAACGGTACTGGAGTGTTACAAGAACTTTTTACGGTAAGTTTTTTTATTTACTCTTAATTGTCACATTTATGTTATTCTCATACATTCAGTTTTGGATAATGTACCTATGTATTTTTAGAAAGTGTCTGACGGAGACATCTCATGTTTACTTAGGTTATTTAATGTTATTGAATAATCCTAACTTGGAATAAGAATTGTTTTTAAAATAATGATATTCTTATTAGAATGGTCTCAACCGTTGTTATCGGTGCAACTTTTCCATTTATTTATGCGATTTGTAATGACAAAGTAATTTTTATTGTTGTAGGTACCTACCTACTATATATTTAAATTTATTGGAGAAAAGCGATGATATGCCATTCAAGTTCTTTGAAAAGTAATTAAAATGTCTAAAATCCTTTAGGGTATAGAAATGTAAATGAGAGCAGTTTTTAAACAGTTACGTAATCGCTGAGAGTTTTATCAAAATTCATTAAGCCGACACGGAGCCTGTTCTGGATTAACATTCAGACATATGTACAATAGTTTTATATAATATTTATTCATTCTTTCTTAAATATAGTGTAAATAGCATATTCCACTTATTACTAAGTATTAATTGTGAAATCACAGACAGATAAAATTTATTCTAGATTAAAATATTATTATGTTGAGAATTTCAGAATTAGATACAGATATATTTAATTATTCAAAAGTGCATTCACAAATACATTACGATTTTTTTACCAGTAATGTAATAAAATACGTTATAAAAAAAATAGTTTATTGATATTAAAAAAATAAATGGATTTTAAGTACAGCTCCCACCTTCAGGTGATAATGACAGCACGGAAAACTTGTTAATGCTTTTTCCTTATTTGTATTTTCAATTTTGGTGGTTACCACGGTCGTATTAATATTGTATACTTATTTTATACTATGGTAGGTATCTGAATATTTTTTAATCTATCTGAAAATCATGTATAAATAGGTATAAAATAATTTATAATATAAAGAGAGAAAAAACAAATCAATATGGACTGTGATGAGTTTTCCCGCTCGAACCGTTGTTCTGAGTAGCTTTCAAAGCTCGTAGTTTTTTTGTAATTGTTGTTATTTTTCATGAAATGTGGTGAAAACCTAAAGTGCTTGATTCAAAATAACAAAAAAAAAGTTAAAGAAAATATTCAATGAAATTATGGTTTATATTTAAAAGCCCTGCTTTTCCATATGATTAATAAGAGTTAACACAAAGGATCTGAATGAATGTATGTATTTGTACAGTGAGACAAATTAATTTAAGAGTCGCTGAACTGTAAAGATCCGTGCGTGCTAGCAAGGCTGAGACTGCAAACATAAAAGGGTTAATATGGAAACATTTATATTAACTCTGTGGGAATTTAATTTTTAACTACATATTTACATCTTATGTATGACTACATTGTATGGTTTGTTGTGACAGTTTTATTCTTTTTTATCCTTGCCATATTATACTAGATTAAGTTATATTACATATCTACGATTTTAGGGTTGATGCCAACACTTCTATTTTTCAATGTAGACACATACTAATGTTCATAATAATGCCCATTGATACCTAGTTATTCGTTTACAGTGTTTAAAATAACCAAGTTTCAATTAACTATTCGTTTTTCACGTAAAAAAATAGTCGGTGCTGGGCTGGGACACTTGGGGCATTCAATACCTATCTAATCTAATAATAGACACATTTGTTAAGTCAAGACAAGACTGTTTCCGAGTTCAATATACCTAAAGCCGGCGGAACCTATACCTACTACTAATTAACAAAAATACAATAATTAGACTCAATAAGACCGGTTTACTACGTTTTCTAAAATGTGACGTTTTTAATTTGTTATCAAGATTAGTGATTACTGATTATACTTGCTTGAAGTGACTGACTCATGGTTTATCACAACAAGTGACCAAAATTGTGTAATAATGATTCATTGAACTTTGTTCTTTAGTAAGAATTTACATGATCATGCATGGACGTAAAGTTAGGTATTTTGTTAGACGTCAAATTTGGACCTACTAAATAAATGTAATGGCGCTTATTTTATGTAAATAAGGTTGGTATATTGTCTATATATACATATCTTAATGTATGGATATCGAAACCACTTAACCATCATCCGACTTTTTTAATGTTATGGACATTTCAATTATTTATGTATAACTTTACATAATTTATGCAAAAGGTATCAATCAAATCACACAATGTTTTTGAAATATTGCAAGACAACTATAGGTACTGGGAGTGTCTTGTCCTCCCCCTAATTGTATATGCATGACAAGTTATTTTATTGTTTTCGAGCTACGAGCATATTTAAAATTCGACGGCCTTAAAATATGGTAATTGAACACTCTAAAATTAGTGTAGGTACTAACATTGACTTTTAGTACCAAAAAAAGTATGAAAATGACCATATACGGTGCGATTCCGATAGGTATAGATGTAATATCAATACGACATAAATAATAATAGTGTCCCCCGCCGCGTCTGTCTGTGCCTTTTTCACGCTGGGAAGGTTTTACGAGTATTAAACATGGTGATAGGGTCCATGTTTAATGTTTAGGAGCTGAGAATTACCAGTATGTGAATCAAGTCGGGGGAAAAAGTTAGCCCCTGTGAGTTTTCATGGCGTATATATCCAATTCGTCAGTGATATAACAAAATTATATAGGAAGGAATTGTGTAGAATAAAATGAGCTACAAAAAACTCTGCTGTAGCATAATTATATGTATCTCTAATACTTAGTTATAAACGGATGCATATGTATTCAAATTGTTGTAAACCCATATTGTACCCATGCGAAACCGGGGGTGGGGTCGCTAGTTTTTAAATAAGAATCACTTCTTATTTTCATCGAAGCAATAAATTTTATATCACAATGATATTTGGGAACATTGAACTAATCGTCACATCTTTGGTCACAGTAACATAATATTATATTCCTGAAAGAAAAGGTGAAAATCCTCAATCAAAGAACAAGAGTGCATTTATATTATTAAAAACATACCTACTAAGTCTGTATTGAAAAGAAAATGTAAAATTATGCAAATACTCGTAGAATGGTGTTTTCCCACTGACGATGCACGATGTATTCCGAGAAATATGTCAAAATGTATGAGTCAATTGAAATTGAGAAGCGACGTCATAATATTTTGTTTAATATGTATACAATTTATGATTCTTTGAAAAGTTTCTATGAGTTCTACTATTACTTCAATGGAAATAGCAGTAAAACCGATGTTTGCAATAAATTAATATTGCAATTGGTTCAGTGATTCCGAGTATCTGACATTTTTAATGACTTTGATGTGGGATATTATCTTATCTTAACGGATAATATAATATAAAAAAGATTCAATTTCTATACAATTTAGTTTTTTTTTGTAATTTTTCTGTAATTTTAAAACTTTTTTATTATATTGGAAATAAATCTATCTATCATCACGCCTTTCATCCCAAGAGGGGTAGACAGAGACAATCGAATGCCATTTGTTACGATCCTATACCACTTTCGCTTTTTTATATTCATCATACCTTTCATACATGCTTTATTATTTTTATTATTTATTTAAATTATTTAATTTAGTAAAATAGAGCTCTATCCGTCATTCATTCTCAGAAAACTAAGAAATGTTTTCATTTCCATCCACACATCTACTTACACATGTTTTGCGCCACAGACAGACGCTTCAGAATATCCGTCATCACATTAGATTTGTCATAGCTATGACGAATAGTCTGAAAGCTATGAATGAGTTAGGTAATGTTAAGTAAAATATAAATAAATTGTACCGTTACGAATCAGTTCCCGCAGGAATGATTCATAAAGCAGTAACTCTTGTCTCAATGGGATGAATAATTCGTCGGTTAGTGTATTTTAAGAACAAACATGTGTCTGTTACGTGAATAATTGAATATGATCCATATTAAGCGTACTATTGTTTAAGCGTAAAATATTAACACCGATTTTTAATTAATCCGGTACTAGTGTATTGGTTATTTGGGGTTGCGACCGTTAACCGTTGTACTAAGGAGACTTCGAAGAGAAATATTTTTATTATTTCACTATTTTCCAAATAACCTAGGGAAAAAAATTTTTGGTCGACATAGATAGTTACTTGAAAAGAAAAAAAAAAGTTTTATTTATTCAGGGGGCGTCGGTGGTCGAGTGGGTAAAACGTCGGCTCACAAACTATGTACATTATTCGACACGGTTGTACAAAGAGGCTTCTTCGATTTTGTCTTCCGCTGGGTAAGGTAACGGTAAGGTAACGGGCAGGTAACGGTTCCCGGGAGCTGTAAGACAACCTGTGAAGATTATTTTTTTCAGGGGTTGCCATACAGCTCCCGAAATCGTGTTACAGCCTTACGGCCCCAGCGTACCCAGCCGAAGACCAAGTCTCCTTCTTTTGGTTGATGGTATTTGTGAGGTGTTCTGTTTTTAGATAGAAAAGCCTGTAAGTTTGGTTTGTATAAACATAATAAAATAAATTAAAAATATGCATTGTACGGTTTTCAATTTTGATTTTTATGACCATTCATTAATTAATTACAAACGCTGAAAATATTTCCGGGACAATGCATAACCTTTCCGGAAAAAAATGTGACAGTTGACCACTTCCGCATTGTAGGCTTATTTGTTAGTTATTAGTAGTATACCCCTGTCAAGAATCCCACTAATATTATATATAAACGCGAAACTTTGTATGGATGTATGTATGTTTGTTACTCAATCACGCCAGAACGGCGGAACGGATCTGGATGAAATTTGGCACATAGTCTTGAATTGTCATTATAGTCTGGAATAGCACATAGACTATTATCCCGGAAAAACGTATGGTTCCCGTGGTAGTTTAGGGGTCAGAGAATGACATATAGGTACTAGGTACTTTATATACCGCGAAAGCGGGCGAGGGAGGGTCAAATTACAGCCACGGGATTATTTCTTTTTGGATCTATTTCCACGCGGGTGAAACAGCGGACTAATAAAATAAAATAATTACAATTAAGTGCACTCATATTTGATAATTCGGATGATGACGAAAAGTTAGATTGTGATATCTGTATACCTATATATAGTATATACTGTACTATAGGCGGATTTCCGATTTCCAATATAGTGTATAGAAAGTTGGTAACATTCTCACGATTGGAGAGCGAGCCATCTCTAATTAAAGTTTACTTGGTTTAGTCGTGGGCTCGACGGGATCCCGCGGGGCCCAGAACCTAATTAGCGCCCTTTCTAGCTATTTGCAAATGGTATATGAACTTATTAATGCATTGTGTGTGGTTAATGAGTTATAACTACAAAATAATAAGCTCTATGTGGTAATTGCTCTTATCTGTGCTCTTAGTTAGGTATGTTTCTTTACAACCATGTTCCTGAATGATAGATTCATAAACTTTGAATTTCTATTATACACAACACACATGCAAGAAGTTACAAATATTGTTTAAGTAATCATAACATATGGACGTAATTTCTGTGGGTTTTAACCGACTTTGAAAAAAAGAGAAAAAGGGGTGTCGGTGGTTAAGTGGGAATGACGTCGGCTCACAACTGTGAAGTCGCGGATTCGATCCTCCACATCCGACCATGTACCAATGGGTTTTTATAATAAAAAAATCTATGTACATTTTTCGACAAACCGTACAAAAAGGCTTTTCCATCTACATACCTCAACAGAGCTGGCCACTCCTTAGGTATAGCCTCAAAAAATCATCGGCTAAATGAGGAAGACTTTGTTTTATTCCCGGGAGCTTAAGGTAACCCGCGAAAAAAGAAAAAAAAAAAGAAAAAAGAAAAGGAGATGAATGGTTCTCAATGGATCGTATTATTTTTATCTTGTATGACTAACTATTACATCCTAAACTTTACTTTCAAGGAACGTCTCTGTATAAATAGAGGTATATAAACTTTCTTAGCACCACTTCTACTTATTCTTATGACTTCTTTTACATTTTCCAATTTTGATCTAGGAAATAGGTCTAGATTTAGATAGAGATCCAGAAAATTCTGAGGATATTGGGGATTATAATACTCCCCCTCTTGAAATGCTGATTTTTTTGATGATTTAAAAAACATACCATCTTAATTCGGAGTTCGATTGATCCTTCCTGGTTACCGCTTTGCTCAACTAATATTAATTTAAGAAAATTAACGTTAAAATAATAAATTACATAAATTCGGATGTTGACTTAAAAACAACGATCAAACAATATTTGTTCAAAATAATGATTAATCAATTCGTATATTGCAACGTCACTAGCATATCGGATAAACGCGTTATGACATAATCAGAGTTCTTGCGAAACAACACTAGAATTTAAAGAATTTCATTTATCAAAAGCGGGAAAGTAGTAAAGGTGTATTTATCTTAACGACCTCTCAATAATATTTAGTTATCGCATACCATCGTGGTTGCTCATTGAAATCCTGGTCCCCACTATGTGACGTTAAGATAAGGTTCTTAGAAGTAAACACGTTTATGCAGGTTGGTATTTAAAAATGAAAATTGCATTACGTAGCCTCTCTATGTACCTACTTCCGGCGATTGGAATCGCTTAGGTGTTAACTGTAATAATGATAATGCGCTCGTTAATTACAGTTAAAGTGCAGGTAGTTCACTGCTAACTTCTTAGTAATTATTAATATCGTATTTTCTTTATTTATAGCAAAGCTTGTTTCTGTTTCACAGAATTTATATTATTAGATACAAATACATGACATATTTTAAACTTTTAAATGACTAAAAACGTTAACCTATCGGTAATTGATAAATAATTTGATGTCTTGAAATCATGTGACTCTTATTATGTACCACCTTTTACATGAAAAGGATTAATAACTTCTAAAAATCTATCTAGGTATCTATATAATAAAAATGAAATGCTGTTCGTTGGTAAACGCATCACTTGAGAACGTCTGGACCAATTTGGCAATTATATGAAATGTTTGTAATAGCATGAATCAAGTTTTTAGGGTCAGAAAAATTTGAAAAGTTGGCCGGAAAATTCTGGAAAAACTGAAAGTGTTTTTTTTATGGGATTTTTGTATCAACTAAAGTTAATATGGGCTCCACAAACGAAACCGGAGCGGAAAGCTAGTAGTAACTAAATAAATATGTATTTGACGAGTGATTCACAAATTATAGGTATAGATATATTATTTATTATCTAATAGTGAGACATGGTCAAACTATGGAGTTACTTGTACCTACGTTTGGAGTAATCATGGTTTGTTCATATTTGTAATTACCATCACGACTTTATCACTGTATCACAATTTATTAGGTATAAATAGCAAGTGTTTTCATATAAAAAAATCTATGTAGAAAGGATAAGAAAATAGTAGGTACTTTTAATGTGGTCTCACTCAACTTTTTTGTGTCCTCACAAATACCATTGGTTATAACCACTTCTGATGAAGAAAAAAAAACCGCCTTCAAAACCAAAATGTGCTTTCCGAAAGCAAATGCACAAGTCACTATAAAAATACCCAAATACCCTGCCTATAAAATTTGAAAAGTTCTCAATTTCTCCAGATCCTGACCTGATGACCATGGGACCACCTAGAAAGTATACCCTTTCAAATAAAAAAAAAATCCAAGTAATCGCGGAACATACATAAAAATAAACCTTTTAAAAAAAAGTGCACCGACTTCAAAAATTTGCACTGAAAAGTAAGAAATAATAAATATTTCGTCGTAGAATTTGAAGACGGTTGGTGCCAAATTAGGATACAAAACTAAGTAAATATCTAAGAAGATAAAGATCTGTTAAATATTATCTATGTTTGTATGTACCTACTAATGATCGTAGGTTCCTAATGAATTGTCTATATTAGTGAATTTGGGAACTAAGTTGTTTCTAATTTGGCACCAACCGTCTTCAAATTCTACGACGAAATATTTATTATTTCTTACTTTTCAGTGCAAATTTTTGAAGTCGGTGCACTTTTTTTTAAAAGGTTTATTTTACCCTTTTAAGTGATTTTGCTGCCTTGAGAGACAAATAATAACGCAACTAAAAAAATATTGATGGAAAATTAAAAAAAAATACCCCTGTGGATGTGATTTGAACCATGTAATGTGCTTGTGCATCCTATGCACATTTAACCGCTAGACCATCGTCACGAAAATTGACAACTTCGTGTCAATAGCAACCGTTGCTAAGGCTTTTTCTGATACATAATTTTCAGCCGTAAACAGAAATTAATTACTGAATTCCTGAAAAACTACTGAACCGATTTTCGTCATATGTCTGTGAGATAATGTCGAGAAATTATTATATCTTGAAAAAAATAAGTGGTCAAAATCGGTACATATTTTATCGAGATATCAAGAAAAATGTACTTATAAAGTCAGTTTTTTCAAAATTTCTGAAAAACTAATGAACCAATTTTTATGAGATAAAAATGGGACCAATCCGGAAGAATTATCTGACGATTAAAAAAGAAACCATCAAAATCGGTTCACAATTGGCGGAGTTATCGACGTACATACATACATAAAAAAAAAAAAAAAAAAAAAAAAAAAATACGGTCCGAATTGAGAACCTTCTCCTTCTTTTTTTGGAAGTCGGTTAAAAACATAAAAGATTTCGACGAATCTTTTGAAGTTCGGTTAAAGAGAGGAAGACTTGGTCTTCAACGGGTGAACTGGGACCACAGCCTGGGACCGTAACACGGCTTCGGGAGGTAAAGGCAACCCGTAAAAAACTTTTTTGTCTGAAAATAAAATTGAAATATTTGCTTTTTTGGATAAATCAACAAAATATGTTAATATCTCTTCTAGATACGATTATTTTCCTTTTCTGTCCCATATCAAATTAAATAATTTATATTATAGGTAGATACATTTTATTATAAATCAGTCAGGGCAAAGACCGTTTGTCTACCTTTAGTAAAGAGGTCGCTGTTATTGATATAAATTTTATTTAATTATTCATTTGAATGGAAAGACCACGACCTACGTTATCTGTCTCTGAGGCGGTTACTTGTTTATTGTGAGTTGTGCAACATTCATTCAATATGAGCAAGTAATAGACTCTCTGTTTCACAATGTCTGGATAAAGTTCCATTTAGGTTAACTGCAGAAACGTAACCTAGTTAATAGGTATGTGAACCTGGTGTTACAACTTGTATATAGCAAGTATTTATACTAAACTTTCTAAGTAATAGGTATTATAAATGCGGAAGTGTGTTTGTTTGTCCTTTTTTCAAGTCAGAACAGTGCAACCGATCGACTTGATTTTTTTGCACAGATATTTTATAGTTGTGACTAAAATGAAGAAAAGTAGTTTACGCTGGTTTGGACACGTTGCAAGAATGAAGGATAAAAGATTTTAATAATAAAATTGTTATATTTTTAGAGTTTCGTACCCAAAGGGTAAAAACGGAAACCCTATTACTAGACTCCGTTGTCCGTCCGTCTGCAGTCTGTCCGTCTGTCACCAGGCTGTATCTCATGAACCGTGATGATGATGACTCACAGATGATGTATTTCTGTTGCCGCTATAACAACAAATACTTAAAAAACAGAATAAAATAAATATTTAAGGGGGCTCGTGATTTTTTTTGCCGTTTTTTATAGATAATGGTACGGAACCCTTCGTGCGCGAGTCCGACTTGCACTTGGCCGGTTTTTTTAAATGAAAATACAAATATATATACAATTTAACTATAATAAATCTTACAGCTATAAATTAAAAGTACATATTTAAATTTGTATTATTGTAAAGTAAATGGGAAATAAGCCTCATTGCAACGAACATATAACGTTATAAAACTTTCAGTTATTTTATGTGTTGGATGCCTACCTACCTATATATATATAGGTATATGTATATATATAAATGTGCCCGCGTTTATGTGAAAGTAAAAGAATTTCAGATTTCGCCAGCTAGAAAATCTGAAATATTTCAGTCTTAATGGTCAATTTATTTTGCTAGTTTTATCTCCTTACTTCAAAACTCCAAACAAAGACTAATAAACTCATATAACTATTATATTGTTCAATGAAGCTTGGGCTAGATGTAATAAAAAGCAAGATGACATTAAGGTTACCGAAAATCCAACGATGTAGAAAAATAGAGCAATAAAGAGGTTTCTGACTCTTGTCATGAGATCGCAAAAGTATAACTTGTACGTAAACGATCCTATTAATCGTAGATTTAAGTAACGCCTCATAAATAGTTTGATTTAACGATGGAAGATAAAATAGGCCTATAAAGTTGTATAAGGGTAAACAGTTTAAGTTGTTTTTGTTGGGCATCGTGTATACATTGAGCATAGAGACACTTATTTCACACGCAACTACGTTATTCCAACTGGTGCATTGTGAATTATAAAATGATTAGGTTTATTCTAGCTACATTTTTCTCTATGTTCTAATTTTATATTTTTAGTAACTATTTACAAAATGACGCTCTTCAATACTAGATATTGAGGCAACTAATGCAAGTAGGTACATACCTACATAGCTCACAGACACAACTGAGAAAATTATCAAAGTAATTTAGAACAAAGTTGATTTAAATCATTAGATTTTTTTTAAAAACATCATTGATTTATATCAAATCGTAACTATTATTGTATTGTACCATAAGTGAGAAAAATAATATTTTTACGGCGAGGGCGCTATTTTAAATCCTGAGCACAGCGAGGGATTCAAAGTACGCCGCCTGAGGAAAAAATATTTTTTCGGCCGAGTGATACACTCTGCTTTCATCTCCCTCTATGAAATCGTAACAATATTTTTTTTAGATTTAGCCGCGCGTCACCTATCTTACCTGCAGTAACTTTATTCACACAATATTTGCTTGCGATCTCTTTGCCGCGGAACGGTTCTAGCAACATTCATGTTCCAAATTCATAACTCATTATGCCCTCTGTGAAGTCCCTTGGAGAAATTGAGGAACCAATCGTCGTTTTTCGAATAGATGGGATGAAAAGGTTATGTAGTTGACTTTCATGAAAATGAAAATATAAACTTAAATATATTGTTAATTAATCCTGGTTAATAAGCCCCTTAATAGTTGAACGAATTGGTTAGTAGAGTCCTTTTCTTCTTGAAAGTGTTGCGTAAATTATTATTTATGCGAGTGGAGCTGAGGGTAAAGTCTAGTCATTTTGTAATTATTTTAAATCATTATTGTTTTGAACAGATGGGGAAATAGAACGAACTTCGTGACACAAATAAATTATAATTGTACTTGTCGAGTGTAGGCAATTATAGGTAACCGTATCAGTGAATTATTTATTACCTATTTGATATATTGAGTTATTTATTAAATTGTTAATTAATTTTGTTCTCTTTTGATAAGTTTTATGTAAACATAACCGATAATAAGTCGTTTTTAAATAACGTTCAGTATACAATTATAGGTACAGAGTGTCGTAAGTCGTGACATTGTATCACGAAAACACTTTTGATGAAGTGACGAAATTGCAACTAAGGTCACAAAATAAACAACTTATGTCACAATCTATAAACAAAGATTTGTTTTGTCCTCATCTCTTTCTAAGCGTTCGGTCAATGGCAACATTTCATTTTTCGTAAGGTACCAAAATTCGAAAACCGTTTGGAGATTACATACTAGAAAGCTTATTTTTATTTTTTTTTTATTTTTTATATCCTTTAATTTTCGAGTTATTTTAAAAATACTAAAATATTGAAAAATGAGGATTAATAGGTGCCCCAATCTGTGCTAACCCTCTAATTTAAAAATACTAATGTCTGTTGGCAGAGTTGTTAGTTATTGACCTCAGGTGTTGCCTTCTATTAATTTTACCCATTTTTATTCCATTTGAAGCTAAATTAATAATTATTCTTTAAATATAATTATAAAAATACTTCTTTTATATAATATTCTTTGGAAGTTTTGCTAGTTTCGAATCACAGGAAATATATTTACGAGTGAAACCGCGGACAAAAGCTAGTATTATTATATACATTATGAATAATGTTGTAGGCGATTTGAATTCCGGCTACGGAAACACCTATTTGGAACACGGTATATTATACTCTTTGCATTTCTATAACGTATACTCTGTGGCTTGACTGACACTATCAGTCACTTTCTTTGGGTGACAGTTTATATTTCTTAATTTTAGTCCTAGCTAAGGTTTTTAGTTTATAAGTCCTCAAAATTTATAAAAAATCGTAATTAAATTAAAAATATAAAAATTCAACCAAAAATAAAATAAAAAAATACGTGTAACTTATTTTTTAATATATTTTTAATAAAAGTAATAAAAATGGGTGATTAAAAAAATGAAATGTTGTCCATTCCTCATACAGTTTAATTTAGATATGAAATCCGTTCAACCGTCACGCTTTGAATAAATAACAAGTATAAGTATTCCCGACTCGAATAGGCAGTAGTATTAGGTAGTTTTAAACTAGTAAAATTTAATATTATTGGTTTGTATTTATTTATTTAACGAGCTTTCCGCTTTGGCTTCACCTGTGTACCTACATTTTTGAAATGTGACATTATAAATTATACCAAAGAATTTCCGGGATAAAAGTTAGTCTATGTCACTCTCAAACTATCCTGTGCAAAAAAATACGTTAATCCGTTGTTCTGTATTGATGTGAAAGAAGGACAAACAAACACAACAAACACAATTTCGCGTTTATAATATTAGTCAGGATTAGTTTCCCCTGATCCAAATGATTCTGATAAACCTTACTTGCTTCATTCAAATTTTCTTTAAAAGCGTACCTACGAGTTGGTTGTGGAAGTTTGTGTAAAATCACCGAGACTTTTAATTTTGGTAAAGACACGACCAGTCTAGGGTCAGTGGTTTTCGAGATCTGGCCCTTTTCAATTTTGATCTTAAATTTCGAGAGACATCCCTTTCTGAACACGTACATGTAGATTTCTTTATTGTAGACCTCGTTAAAAGGAAAACTCATCTAAACTCTACTTTTAGCCCCCTCTGACACCAATGCCTGTACTTCCTGTCAATTATATTTTTCTCCCATTATACTTTAGCTAAATGGTCTATAAATTCAGATTTCAGCTAAAATTAATTGTTATTGAGAATACTTACTCCAAACTTGCGACCACTTCAAGTGACCCTTGCCAAGTTTTACAATCGTTCAGAAGGTAGGCCTATTCTACTATTTTTTAATTTAATGGTATCACATTACCTATACTTTTCTTTACATAATCTATCTGTTGAGTTCTGTATCAGGGTCTGACAGAACGCTTGTAGCAGAGGCGCAGAGGGTTAAAAAATAAAATTACTGTACAAGCATGACTTGTTACAATAGACTCGTACGAATGAATTTATTTAAGTTGTTCGGTCGTATTTACACACATTTTTCCTGGTTACGGCTATGATATTTTCTGACTGTCTTTTGTTTTATTTCTGTATTTCAGTTTATTTTTAAACGACTTCAAAAAAAAAGGAGGAGGTTCTCAAAAAAATAAGTCGTCAAAATGGGTACATATTTCATTGAGATATTAAGAAAAATTGACTAAAAAGTCAGTTATTTCAAAATTTCTAAAATACTACTTAACCAATTTTTCCTAAAAATGGGACCACACGGGAAGCACCAGCTTTCAAATAAAAAAATAATCATCAAAATCGTTTCACCCAGTCGAAAGTTCTGAGATAACAAATTTTCTTAATATCTCGATGAAATTTCATTTTGACGACCTATTTTTTTAATGATATAATAACTCGACATTATCTCACAGACATATGACGATAATCGGTTAAGTAGTTTTTCAAAAATTAAGTAATTTGTCTCTGTTTACGGCTGAAAATTATGTATCAGAGAAAAGCCTTAGCAACGGTTGCTATTAACACGAAGTTGTCAATTTTCGTATCGACGGTGGTCTAACGGTTAAAGGCATAGAGTACTATATAAGCCTATGGAGGGGCCATACACGGGCTCCCCTTTTCGCCAAATGTTTGCCCTTTGACCAGTTAAACTGACCAAGTGCGCAGTAATAAGTTACCTGAGATTTCGTTGTTATCGTTTTGTGTCGCGAGACAGAGCTCTAGGAAAATAGTTAATTGTGATGTTTTAAATGGGAAAAGCGATATAGGACGTGAAACTTGCGGAAACATAGTGCTTCCAATCATTAATTAAGTATAATTATTATGTTTGTATTTTAACATAATCATCATATATAACGTAAAATCCGTTGCGACAATAAAACGACAGAAAAATACAGTGGTACAGGGGCTAGTACTAGGCGTTTACCTTGTGTAAATTAATGAAATATTGATGGAATAAGTATGGGATAATTTGGTAAATGTATAGATATTGTTATTTTATCGTTATTGTACGCCTTAATAGGCAGCACTTAGGGGACGCAATTTCAAACTAACACCGGAATATATATATATATCTACATATATGCAGTACTATGTGAAACAATAAATATATTTTGAATATTGAACTTCATTAGGAACCTATGATCATTAGTACATACACACATAGATAATATTGAACAGATCTTCATCTTGTATCTCTCCGGTGGTAAGTCCAACGCTCTACCAATTAAGTATCGACTGCATCTTGTCACAGAGATTTGTCAAACTCAAAACAATATTCACCCATACTTAGTCTAACCTAGTACGCTGCTTAACAGTTATAAACTCCTTAAGCTACAAAACTACCATCCAAATCAAATAGCAGAATAGGCTCTCTACTTGTGCACAACTGGCGACAATCTGGCTGCGTGGGCATTATATCGGCGCGGCGACGATGCGAGGTCGCGCGCTCACCCTGTTATCACTATGTCGCTCATTAACTCTATTAATGTGTCACTTGATATCACATTTCGACCTATTGTTTTATTCCACAACAAAACTATGTCTTGAGAACTTCAGGCCGTGTACCGATATATTTTCAGAATATTCGATAAGGGCAGTTTCAATTTACTTTTAGATTTTATTTAAAATATAAATTTGTGGCGGCACGCGTCGTTAGATGTCGCATCGCTATTGTCTCACAATATTGAAATTGAAACCTGTATCGCGCTATTGAAAATATTTAATAGTTTGGCATACAACTTTCCAGCGACACGCGTTGTGGAGTATTCCTTTTAGTCACAGTTGTTGGATTGTTGGTGTGTATTGCCATTTCTGTAAATTAATAGTCGATAGCCTAATTGGTAGGACGGTGGACTTGAAACCGGAGGTGTCCCGGGTTCGATTCCTACTCTCTGCCAAAATGCTAAGCACCAATTTTCTTTAAGAATATGTGCTTAATCGACTCCTCGTGCTTCGGAGGGCACGTAAAGCCGGCGTCCGGTCACCAACCCGCCTGCCAAGCGTGGTGACTATGGCAATTCCTCTCAATGAGCAACCACTAAAATGATGCGCTAGAGGGAGATCATGATCCAGCAGTGGAGCTTAAAATGTTGATGATGATGATGATAAATTAATAGAGCAACGTTTAGTGAGTTACCTGCTGTCTCCTATAGATATATAAAAAAATATGTATCATTGTTTTGAGGTTTTAGGCGTGTGAAGGATTTTTTTCTCATCACATACTTTTTAATGTTTGTAAGTATATATAGGAATCCTTAGACCATGCAAGAAAATAATGAATTATTGTATCTAACGCTACTTATATAGAAACTTACCGACGCTGCGAATAAATATATGTATTTAGGTACATTTTAGCATAATTGCATACAACATGGGTGCAGCGTATGCAGGTATATAGGCGTGAAGAGTTGAGAGGGCGTGGCGCACCCCGGCAGCCGCCGACCAAACGCCCCGCCTTCCAATTAACTATGCCGCTTTTTATCTCAAAAACCTTCACTCATTAATTCGTCACCATTGTGTGCAACGGGACCCATACGTTCTCGAGGAACCGTGCCAAATTTTTAATAAACTCTACGGGCCATTGTATGAGACTAAATCTATACAAATAGTAAAGTGTGTGACTGCAGTGATTTCGTAATTAATACCAATATTAAGTATTTATTATTTTTAGAAAATTTAATGTCTGTCGAATCCGTAGGTCAAATCTCTCCTAGTTTATTCTGAAAACTATGATAATCTCTATATCTTAAATGGTTACTTGATTAACGGAATCGCGTGAGCAAGATACGGGCGAAGCCATGGGCAGCATTACTAGAATCATTATCATACCCATATGAAATTATTGAAAGTACGACTCTGGCACGTAGAGGTTAGGTTAGGGTTTTTTTATAACCGCACATAAACCCACCCTGGGTAAAACTCTACGACCTTTCACGTAGGGGTAGTGCAATAGGTAATAATAAATAATAATTAAAATACTGATTATAGGCATTATTTTTTGATTTGCAGTTAAATACTACCTGAACAAATTAAACTTAATTAAAAATACTTTATGTAAATGAAATTAGCTTGACAATGTTACTTTAAAAATTGCTGGTGCTGTTAAATATTATTAATGTCTTTCTCAAAGTCCAAAATACTTATTTGAGAATAAAAAATGAAATCAACTGCTACGGAGTTTAGGTTAGGGTAGCCACATATATTTACGTGTAACTAAGGGTTGTGCTACACACAAATCAATTGCAAGGTCGGGGAAAGACAGTAGATACACGGATTTGCCCGCACATTGTAGTGTTGGATATTCTCGGGCCGTGCATTCCTTGGCTGACCCTGTCCGTCGTTTTTGACCTTCAAGTAAAATCAAGAGTATGTTAAACCCACTGTACTTTTGATTCAGATTTTTCAAATTTTATTTTGATAGAATATCTTAATATTAATTTCTTATTAAAATTAAAAATTTTCTCGTTTAATATAGAGAGTTTATTTGGAATTAATACCTTTATAAAACTTCGAAATATAAATGTTAGAGCTTTATAACATTTGAAGTTGAATGAAATATATAAATAAATAAAAAAGTACAGTGGGTTTAATACTCTTGATTTTACTTGAAGGTCAAAAACGACGGACAGGGTCAGCCAAGGAATGCACGGCCCGAGAATATCCAACACTACAATGTGCGGGCAAATCCGTGTATCTACTGTCTTTCCCCGACCTTGCAATTGATTTGTGTGTAGCACAACCCTTAGTTAACAAAGATGGGCTTGGTGGCATGCACTACCAGAATGAATGTATGGGCGGCCACAGACAGCGCGGCACAGGTGGTCCCTTAGCTTACCTCTAGACAAGAATAGCGTTTGTCTCTCAATTGTTTGAACAATAAAATATTCATGATGCTCGTTTACTCTACAGTCTACTGTAGGAGTGAGCGGCTTAGAATACATACAATGTGTAAGCTAACAAAACAATGGTGCCTTCAGATATCGAACCTTCAACTTGCTTATATTAATACATTATACTTAGCTGTGGTGCTTTCGCAATCATTTCAATGATACTTGCCAGTAAATACTTTTAAAGTTATTATAAACTAGAGAGAGCAGGGTACAAAATCAGCTTATAAAAATTGTAATACCCACGCTTAATCTATTAGAGATAGATTATATGCTACTGCAAACTTTTTTGTAGATATATTTTATGACGGATTAGACAGCGAACGACATGAAAACGCGATAGAGCTAACTTTTTCCCCGACTTGGTTCACTAATACTGTTATTGCTCAGCTCCAAAACATGATGGTTTCATATTTAATACTCGTAAACCTTCCTCGTGAAACCACCTATGTAATGGTGAAAACCGCATAAAAATCGGTTCGGTAGTTTTTGCGTCAAAGGGGCACAGACAGACAGACGCGGCAGGGGACTTTGTGATGAAGAAAAGCATTTAGTGGTTCCATTGCAGTTTTCATTTAATTAAGTACCTTCTTATTCTACGTTAACAAAAATAATCTATCTATCTATCTATCATCACGCCTTTTATCTCAAGAGGGGTAGGCAGAGACAATCGAATGCAGTTTGCTACGATCCTGACATACCTCTTTCGCTACGTTGATATTCATCAATACCTTTCATACGTCCTCGGCGATTATGTGTACTTTTAACATTGCCATCGTAGTAGTAAAAAAATAATGTTTGAATATGAATAAAATGTTTCAACTTTCCCAGAAACACTTGCGTTGTATAGATATGAATGTAGTTTTAAGTTGAGTACGTACTGTTTCTCATGTTTGCGTCTGAGAGTTGGCTAATGGATATGTTATGTTAGAATACGTTAATTGAATTAGTCAGTTAGACGCGCCCCCACTCTTCTTAAACGCGTCGACAGAATCATTGTTTTGACAACGCAGCGTTACTTTGTAGCAGTAAATGGTCTAAAAATAAATTTCTTATTTAGATACCTATTATTTATCTATGTATATCATCACGCCTTTTATCCCAAGAGGGGTAGGCAGAGACAATCGAATGAAATTTGTTACAATCCTAACATACCACTTTCGCTTCTTTTATATTCATACATGCTCGGGGATTGTCTATACTTTTAATATTTCCATCGATCAATACATTTTTATATGTTCAATAAAAGTAGGTACAACTAGGTCATCTCCTCTTCCAGCATTTCCTTTCATTTCAGCCACATAAACCTTTTTCGTCAACGTGGACACCAGCGTAAACTATTTTTCTTCATTTTAGTCACAACATCATTGTTCTCTCCGCATTGTTATCTAATGGCATCGTTCCGGAAGCGGTCAATACGCTTTATATCACACTTACCTATTATTTTATAAGTAGTTTTATATGAAAAAAATATTCGAGAAATGTAGTATACATAAGAGTATACACATATATGTAGTTTTGTAGTCGATATTTAAGTATGTAAATGTATTTTTTAGTTAAATATCAAAGTATCAATTTTTTGTATGTCTAACATACGTACGTCTCCATGTAGGAATTTACACAAACTTAAAAATTTTACACTAATGTGTGAAGTATTGATGCAAATTCACTTTACTGACATTTATTAGTTTAGTCTGGATAAACATAGAGCTACGGTAGTTCCTAAAGTTGACTGTTTTTTGAAAAGATTAAATGTTTATGTATGTATAAACTAAATTATTATTATCTAAAATATTTGATAAAGTATAGAGAATAATAACAATATTTTAATTATTTTATTTAGCTACTGGATAAGGGAATGTATTCACCACAGAATACACAGAGCCACATCAGGGCTTATTTTATACTAGCTTTACTTTTTTCCGCTTCGGGAGGATTTCTGGAATCAAAAGTAGCATTAAAACCATTGAAAACTATTCTTGTGAAAAAGATCACGTCGATCCGTTGCTCTGTATTGACATAATAATTCATAGTTTATAAAAAAAAAAATATATATAACACGCTTTTGTCAGTAACGCACACTTGCGTACAGCAAATAAGCCCAGTGGGTTACGTCGTTTTTGTGGCCACCTTCCGGCTTCCTCATCAGGACCCTGGACATAATCTAGGACCAGAATACTTGTAAAGACAAAATCAAACCAGCCCAAACTCGACGGGGTTACGTCGTTTCGTTACAGAGTTCCACTATCCACATCCTGATCCATCATCAGATCATATCGATGGTATCAAATTATTGTATTTTCATCCGAGTTACATACACTTGCTAAGCGCCAAATCGATACGACAATTAGAAGTTGGTTAAATTAAAAACAGGTGAAACTAATATAAAGTGTGTAAACAAAAAGGACAAACAAAACTTCCGCATTAAGGATTTACCCATATGCAGACTACTGCATGGTAGGTAATTGTTAGGTAAGCTATAATAAGATCTTAAAGTTCTTTAGACCAAATCGTATAAAAAATTGGAATAAACTGCCAATATCCGATATTCCGTCTTCTTTTTCCACTGAAACTTACCATGCTATAATAAAATTTTCATTATGAAAGAAGTCTATATTAGATAACGGCTCTTGAAATAATCTCGTTTAAAACGAATTTAATTGTTAGTAGAACATGAGTAAATCTTTATTTTAGATTTAAACCAAATATTTGCTCCAGATACGTAATCTGTACAACTTGCGCATTTGGACTTCAAATGTAAAATTATGTTTGAGGTAAGTAGGTACTATAGAAATACTAATCTATTGTAAGAAAGTTAGAAATAGGAACGCAGCTAGCGTCTTTGGGACTATGCCGCAGGTCTCTTGGAGGTTTTTAAGATTTTAATATATTAAGTAGGTACCTAATATTAGTTTAAAATATTATTTTTTAATTTTATTAATATTATTTGTAGGTTTGCAAAACTAAAACCTGAGAAAATGAGCGAATGAGCTAAAATACTTTATTTTCAACAATTTCCACGGGCGAAACCGGGCCGTAGAGGAAGCTTAATATATAAAAATTTCAAAACCTCGTTGATATAATATCAAATACTTTTTAATAACATTTCATGAATGAAAATGATTCTACCGTAGTGCTACGAAACACTTTTTAAATTATATTTCTAATTAAATATTAAGGTATTTTGTCTGTGGATAAAATAATAATACTAATAGACTTACTAGATTGTTCAATGGCAGTATAATTTATCAACCTACTTAAATTTATCAAGCACTTGTAACTATAGTTATTTAGCCAAAGCATACAAACAACAAAGCTTAGACCGTTAATTAACAATTTAGTACAAGGATCTTGTAACTGGTTTAATAAGATTCAAAGTTAATTAATTGCTCTAGCGAAATCAAAAAATTAATAAATTCGTCGCTCGTTCGAGTGTGTGATACGGTTATAATATTGTATTAGTTATGTCAGAACATCAGTGGTTAGAAAAAATATTAAACAAAAATCGTCGTTTTGTGTTTATTTCGTAGAAATCAAATTGTAAATTATATTTGTAGAAAACTAAAGGTAATGTAACTGTAGACCATTGGTAGCACAATGCGTGGTTACAGCATTGGTTTTGGACTAGATTTTCACTCGAGTGAACAAATCTAAGAAACAATTTTCTTTAAAAAAAATGTGTTTTAATCGATTTCTGAAATCACGTAATTAATTAATTAACGTAAATCGTCATTCTCCTAAAAATAATAGATAGTGCAGCGACCTGTTTTGTGCGAAATGATCTATTGTCTCTACATTTTTAAAAATATGCCTCAATTTTTATAGGCCAGCACCAATATTATATATGGGAATATTTGAACCATAGAGTACTAAGATTAAGGAGGGGACATAGACGAGCTCCCCCTTTCGTCAATTTTCTGCTCATTTGACCATGAGATCATAAGGATAGTAATAAGTTACCTTAGGTTACGTTGGTATCGTTTTGTGCCGCGAGACAGAGCTTTAGAAAAATGGTTGCCGTTGCGACAAAAAACGCCAGAAAAATACAGTGTTACGGGGGCTAGTACTAGGTGTCTACCTCCCCCCCTTCACACCTCCAAAGTTTTGAACTGGTAAAAAAAATCAAGCTGAATACTAAAACAAACTGAAAAATCATAGAAAATATTTATACCCTCCCCGAGAGTACATGTGTATATTTGGCGTCTAACGTGGTCTAACGTTGTAAGTAGCGCACGACGGGTTTTTCCGCGAGCTCAATGCTAGCCTCCTATATAAAGTTGATTGCCCCACATCTCCTTTATCGAAGTACACGCAGGTATCAAATCGTATAAACCGTTCATTAGTGTACGCGAAGCAAGCATGTATGTTCTAAATTATAATGTTAGATGTCAAATGATATGTCGTTAAGGCCCCGTATCGAAGGGATGAAATTATGTTTTGTAGAAATACAATTTTTGTAATAAATTTCGGCGAGGCCTACCTAACTTTTATATCTACCTGTGTTATTGAGTATTCTGTGGCCCTACCTAATAAATTAAGTTACCTCTATAACCTCTATTACAAGTAATGAGTCTTCTTTCAAAAAATAAATAGAGATCTGAAATATTTTCACAAGTAGCAAATAGTGTTATTAGGCTGATCTATCACCTAAAAAGTCACAATCAAAGCTTTTATACATAAGCAACCCTTCAAAACTAGAGCAGGACTTCTTCAGTTTGGTTTCAGTTCAATTGGTTTAGTGTTCTATACCGATTATGAATTTGGCCGACTAGCCGACTATCGACTAATCGGCCTCAAAATTACCGATTATTTGCCGACTATTCTGTCAATAGATCCCCTTAACAAGTACCTACTAATTAATTGACTATTTAAGATTGTTTAAGACTGGTTGATTTGCTACTTAATGAAAAAGTACTGGCATTTCAGTACCATTTATTTCCCGTTTCCTGTACCATCATAAGTGCCTAATAAAAGTGGCTTTACATACCTATCTTTTATTTTCAGAAGATAAGATAGAACATTATTTTAGCAAACAAATGCATTTTACTGACTGTTTGTGATATACCTTAAGGTCAGTGCAAACGTAATCAAGCCGGAACTCCAGCGCCCTTACCATCGCAGTTAAGATGAAAAAATGTATATCAGGTTTCAAGTTTACAGTTAGGCGAGCGTTAAGTAATCCGAGCCGAGAGTAGCGAGATAATGTTGCGCACGCGTGAAATATATCCGAGTGTTTTTATTGCGACCGCGTTCCGCTCTCAGGTATGCGAGTGTCTCTGCAGCGAAGAAATTTGGCCGTCGACGAAGTGGTTTGCCTCATGACGACCTTGCGATGCCCGGCAGGCCGCGTCGCGCCCGTGAAAGTAGGTGAGGCCGGAGTCGCCACGCGGCCCTTACCCGCTTTCCACGGTACATGAACTTTCTAAAAAAATTAATCGATGCGGTTAAGAATTAGAGAATTTGTTTTGGATGTATTAAGTTTTACTATTTGTCTCGCAAAACAATTAGTGAGTGAGCCCATATTTTAAACAGTTGTTCATAAAACTGCAGTTATTGATTGTAGAGCTGATGCCGGCGTCGGATTTTCGTGCCCTCTGAAACATTAGACGTCAATCCTTTTACAATTTTGATTCTTTACTTATTCTCGAGTGAGAATTAAACCTGCGGGTCCTCCGGTTTCAAGTATAAGCTCTAATGTGCAATAGACGCTAGTTAGAAATTTGAATCTGATTGAGTCATGCTAATACGCATTTACATAGATATTTAACTTTTGCACTTTGTGGCTTCACTTGCATGTCTATATCTATCTATATGTATGGAAGTCGAACAAAAAAAAAACAACGTCCTGAGTCAGTATAGGATCTAAATCGTTCATATATTTATTCACACATAAATTATCACATTCCAATATAAAGTGTAAAAAATTAATTAAAAATTTCCATAATTGCTAAACACACTAAGTAGGCGGTGACTGAGAAACTGCAGAAACTCGTAGCTAAATAGGAAATTATACGGAATATAAATAAGCTGGTAGAAAATGTCCTTAATTATAGCATTAATTAATTTGTGTTTAGTGTTTTTCAATCCACTTTACATCGTTTCAGTACCATCGCTCTCTAAGTAAAGCCTTAATTAATTACCAAGTGAATTGTTAAATAGTACTAATATTATTAACACCCTCTATCGATATTGTAAAGAAATCCATTTTTAAATCCCAACTTTTTACATTGTTTCGACATTGTGTCACAAAAACTTGTTATACCGCTTTTAATTAATGCTCGTTAATTGTTGAGGCGTTTAAGTTTCTCATGAATTACAATTTCGTGAATAATTGCATACGAGAAATCCCATTGCATAACTAATTATTCGAATCATTGAATAACATTAAGTCTATATTGGTTTAATTAACGAATACAATGGTTGCTGATTTGGTGGTAATGTTACCTGTTTTGTAAAAACAAATTCATCAAAAATGCATAAGTTAAAAAAATAATAAATAGTTCTTTATTCTTTCTTCACGGGTTGCCTTACAGCTCTCGAAATCGTGTTACGGTCCCAGCGTACCCAGTCTCCCTATTTTAGCCGATGGTATTTTTGAGGCTGTATACGAGTAGCTAGTATAACGCCAGTATAACGAGTAGCCAGTTCCGTGGAGGTATATTTAAATGGAAAAGCCTTTAAATGTGCTAAGGTGGTAAATAGAATAAAATAATATTGAAAATAAATGACAAATATTACATGACTGGTTGTTTTTTTGTGTGCTGAATATTGTTTATAAAGGTATTGACTCATAAAAATGAGTATTTATCAATTTGCACTTACGCGAGTTATCTATCGATTAGAAAATTTGAAACTTTAACCGTCGGTTCCAAGTTCAATCTTCACTTGAGTTGGCGAGACATTGTTAATGTCTTTAGAAGCTCATGTCTCACGAACTATAATGTGTCTTATAAGTATAGGAAGTCCCATCCTACATCCTAATTCTCCCTGTGTGCAATGATGGGATTTGACATAATATGCACTTCTGTAGAACTTCTAATTTCTACGCAATAAGGCTCAAGATCGTATATACGAAAAAATCTTCTTTCCCTTTCGAAAAATTTCAATGGAAAGATTGCTGGAGTTATAAGCTTGTGATATACGTATAGACTCTCATGACGAAATTATAAGCACCTAATAGCGATCTATTTGGCTACGGATCCTTAAAAAATGCGAAATTTAAATCTAGATTTATAAAACATCAACAGTTAAGGCACGTTCCAATAATTTAATAAGTGGAATTAAATATTAGAAACAAGTCGACATTCCGAGTTGCTTAAAGATTTTATCGTCTCAATTAGCGGTTGCACAACTGTTCCGTGTAATTAAGTTCGCAACTCCGATCTATTTATATTTATTAAGAGCACGAACCATCTAATTACGTTTTTTTACTCAATATTTTTTCATAGGAATATCTTGTTGAGAAGGATATACAAAAGGAACTTAGTATAATTGACAATATCGGACGAGTAATTACTTAGTCGTTGGTGGTGGCGCTCCCTGTCGTTTAAACACACTTAAATGAACAACTTTTTGCTTCGGTATATTATTATTAATGAATAAATAGTTATATGTCCGAGTATCAGAGGTCGACGTTCGCAAGGTGTGCTGTAAAAAAATTGCTAAGGACGTTCCGCATCTCCTAGATACAACCTTGTTCTAGCCAGCTCGCTCACTTTATTAACTATAACGAGCTGTGCCTTATTATCATATAGCCTATAACCTTCCTCAATAATTGGGCTATCAAATGCATAAAGATCCGACTGGTAGTTTCAGAGATTAGAGCGATTAAACACACAAACTCTTCAGCTTTATTATAAGTATAGATTAAATTAACATTATTTCTTTATCAGATTAGTATGAAACTATTGTTTGTTGTTGGCTTTATGACTTTGAGTATGTACCAATGGAGATGTGAATGTGTATATACCATGTTCCCGTAAATTAAAACACTTTTAACTCTTAACACATTTAACTTTTAAAACTCTACCAACGAAACCAAAAGTAACTTATTTGTATCCTAAAGGGCAACATTATGGCCAAATAAGCAGAAAATTGGCGGAGGGGGGAGCCCGTCTATGCTACCTTCATAGTCTTAGTACTCTAAGGTTTATTAACAATATTTGTTACGTAGACATTATTTATTCTAAAAAAGAATTTCCTAGAACACCTAATTCAGTTGCATTCACCAGATAAACTATGCATCTCTGAATCTGGTCACATACGTAACGGCATACAGTCTAGAATGCACGAAGGTGTAGATTGGAGACGTTGCAGTAGTTAAGTTAGCTGGTAGTTGTTTCACATTAACGAGCTCTAAAACATCTTTTTCAATGATGATATTTACCTACGATTGATATGATTATTTATAAAATCACTTAAAAGGGAGAAATAAACATTTTACAAAATAGTGTACCGACTTAAAAAAATTGCACTTAAAAGTAAGAAATAATAATTAATAAAAATTTCGTAGTAATTCAAATTCTGCAACGAAATATTTATTATTTCTTACTTTTCAGTGCAAATTGCTGAAGTCGGTACACTTTTTTTTAATTATATAATAATATAATAAAAAAAAATAAAAAAATTGAATAAAACAGAAAGCTTTCAAAACAAATGTAGGTATTTCGCTTTAGCAATGTGAAATATTTTTTTTAGATACAAATTAATTTTATATAAATTGAGATGACAAGAAACTGAATTAAGTACAAATCTTAACGTAATTAGGCACAGAAACAATAAAGACAGAATTCATGATAGAACTTCAAGGCTTAGCGAGAATAATGGATAGCAACCCAAATTGATCACAAATTGATCACATTTCTTTCTACCAATATAAAAAGTAAAACATACTTTATATTTACGTTCCATTTTGAGAATACACATATTAATATGACTAAACAATTAATGCGTCACTTAATCCGTCTACGCCACTCACTCACCCTGGGGCAGAATACAGAATATTTTTATTTTTGATCTCACATTGTAAAAGACGATGATTCGTAATCATTTCTCAAAAAAGCTTTAGTGGTAAAATTTCTTAAATGTTTCTTAAAATAAGGTACATGTTAGCGCGTGCTCCGCCGCCCATGTCCTGCTTCATCAATCACGATTGTGTTGTATCTGGGTCGCCCAAAAAAATACCTCGCAACAAATAAATTACTTATCACTTACTTCAGATTATTTGGAGTTCAATGACTCACACGTCATAGCATTGCCTTCGCATTTAGCGAGGCCATTTATGCATATCGTCACAATTGTTTGTAATAATCGGACAAAATACCTATCACAACAAATAGCTTATAGTGATAGCGAAACATTTTGGATCAGCTGTTTCCTTCGATTTAATAAATATCAGTCTTTTCAATACTATTCATCAAATGAAAGAAGTGTACCGTAATATTTAATAATTCTTTAAAAAAAGATGCTTTTTGTTAGGTACTAAAGTTCGCTCAATATGATTCGAAAAATATTTTTTTAGTCTAAATGGTACTTTGGCATCACTAAATCCTTCAGCTATATATAAAACACCTTAAAATTAAATATAACTAAATAAACATAGTTCGCGTGGAATTGTGGCAAGAATACTGGCTGCATTTCCTCGCTGAATCGCGATGCTGATTCGTTAAGCGAGGAAAGAGCCAGCCCTTCTGTCACCAGACACCAGAGGAGATGATCAGTCGTTCATAATATTTTCAGAGGGGGATGTAGCGTGATGCTTGGCGGGTGAAGACAGCAGTATGCGGGCGCAGCGGCCGGCCCGCGTCGCGCATCTCGCCGTCTACATACTTCTAGTGGTCACATTCGCCGGCCGCGCCGCCCGGGCCGCTTCTAGCCTTATCAGTAAGTACACCTGTCTTATTTTTATACGAAATCGTTATATGCAACGACAATCTTTGTTGAGCAACAAATGTTTTAGAAATATCATCTATTTCACTCATACATACATTATTTTATAGAATCTATACCTTACAAATGATAGTTTCTTTTCTCCAAAGTTTGGATATTATGGGTTCGTTTTCGGTAGGATTTCGGCTATATTTTCCATGGTTGTTGAATAGGTTCTAGAATCTAGCTAGATTCTTCGTCAATATTTCTTCTTTCTTTGGGAAATATATGTGAATATCACATAGGAAATGGCGGAGATGTAGTGAAAAAATCGTTGAAAAGAAAGATCTCAGTAGCAAAACTAAAACGGAAGAGTTGTTATTTAGGTTATTTAGTTTATTTATATGGTTGCTAGGGCGATAAGCTACCTAGTTCTATTTAACAGATTTATTTCTTATATTTAATTACATTTAGCAAATGATGAAAAAAGTATGGTTGATTTGTTTTTTCATAACCTTATATACCTATAAGTATATGGCAGTAACCCACAGTAAAGATTTTCAAAGTAAGCGGCAGTGGTAACACTATATTAAATTTCAGTTAACAAAGCTACAAAATGGCACTGGTAAAGTCAATTCCTCTATAAATGCTTTGTAAGCTTGTATACTATTAATTAAAATTCAGCAATTTCTTATTTATAATATTGTGTCCTTATATTAATTTTGTAATCCTTGCGATTTCATTTTGGTTGGCAGAGAAACATTTTGTATAGTCAGTAGTTTACATCGGTTGCACAAGCACGACGACAATTCTCTGGTTGCGAAACTCTGGCTGGTTGGGTCCCACATAGATCATACGCTCGCTCGCCTCTTACTTATTTTCATATAAGTACCAAATGAGAATGCATCATGTCGCGTCCCATTAGTGATTGTGTACGGAGCCATTGTTGCGATACTAACTGTAAATTATTTTTGACTAGCTAGTCTTTATAGTTTATAACTAACAAGCTTTTAGCTGTGGTTTTACGTGTGCTAAATATTTTCAGAGCATCTTTCCGTTCCATTTTATCCGGGATATAATATTTTATTTCTGTTTAAAATGTCAACCAAATGCGGCTAGGTTTTGGCGTCAATGAGCCCTTACACTCTAATTTCACATTTATAATGTTTGTTGTAAAATGGTTGTAAGGCATGTATTTACAAATGTCATGATCATTTTATTTGCTAGATTCTGTATTTTGGGAGTAGGTAAGTATTTGATTTCTTTTAAAATTAAGTTTACGTAATTTGATTAGGTATTTGTATAGAAATTTACAACAATACAAAAACTTAGAGCATGCTTGCTTATGATAGATAATTATTTACTAATATTATAAAGAGATAGTGTGAAATTGTTTGTGTGTACGTAAGAAGAAAATTCGAAAACTACTAGACCGATTACTGTTATAAAGCCACAATATTTCAGATAAACATAGGCTATGTTATATTTTAAAAAATTGAGATTTGCAACATAATATTATATTATAGCAATATTTGTTGGGAGGGTTGCTATTTTTTGCATTACAATTTTTTGAAGAAAAAATTTTACTAGACAAATAATACACACAATTTATACTATGCTTTAGACTTCCGTTTAGTAAGTAGATAATAGTCTGGGTATTATGTTCGTATCAAAATAAATACAATCAGGAAAATCCAAATATAAAGCCTTACATAAACAAAAGGTATCCTGAGCAGAAATGAGTTTCCATTTTGTAAATTTTCTCATTTTTAACCGACTTCCAAAAAAAGAAGGAGAAGGTTCTCAATTCGGACCGTATTTTTTTTTATGTATGTATGTACATCGATAACTCCGCCAATTATGAACCGATTTTGATGGTTTCTTTTTTAATCGACAGATAATTCTTCCGGATTGGTCCCATTTTTATCTCATAAAAATTGGTTCATTCGTTTTTCAGAAATTTTGAAAAAACTGACTTTATAAGTAGGTACATTTTTCTTGATATCTCGATAAAATATGTACCGTTTTTGACAGCTTATTTTTTTCAAGACATAATAATTTCTCGACATTATCTCACAGACATATGACGAAAATCGGTTCAGTAGTTTTTCAGAAATTCAGTAATTAATTTCTGTTTACGGCTGAAATTATGTATCAGAAAAAGCCTTAGCAACGGTTGCTATTGACACGAAGTTGTCAATTTTCGTGACGATGGTCTAGCGGTTAAATGTAATGGGGTGCATAGGATGCACAAGCACATTACATGGTTCAAATCACATCCACAGGGGTATTTTTTTTTAATTTTCCTTCAATATTTTTTTAGTTGCGTTATTATTTGTCTCTCAAGGCAGCAAAATCACTTAAAAGGGTAAAATAAACCTTTTAAAAAAAGTGCACCGACTTCAAAAATTTGCACTGAAAAGTAAGAAATAATAAATATTTCGTCGTAGAATTTGAAGACGGTTGGTGCCAAATTAGAAATAACTTAGTAGGTACCCAAATTCACTAATCTAGATAATTTATTAGGAATCTACGATCATCAGTACAAACATAATATATAATATTAAACAGATATTTATGTTCTTAGATGTTTACTTAATTTTGTATCCTAATTTGGCACCAACCGTCTTCAAATTCTACGACGAAATATTTATTATTTCTTACTTTTCAGTGCAAATTTTTGAAGTCGGTGCACTTTTTTTAAAAGGTTTTCTTAGTAATTTTTTTAATCATTTCATTAATGGCAGAGCAATATATTTAATTTCCTCTAATAACAGTTAATAATATAAGCGATTTTCATAGATAAAGTTTAGATGTAAGCGATATTACGTCGTATCCTCGGGCTTCTACTAACACAGGAGCAACTTTCTAAAAATTATCCTCATCTAGACTATATTCTAGACCATTTAACAGTCATTATTGAAACGACCACTAAACGCTTTACGTATAATAATTTTATGGATATTTCGCATATGCCATAAGAAGTAAAATACTGTTATTTAACCACTTGTGAGGTGTTAAAATTGTCATGTATATTCGCACTTTGAATTTATATTTTCTTACAATATGAACATTTTTATTAGCTACTACTTTAAATTATACAGGGTGACTTGGGAGACACAAAATTCAAAATTTTTCCTCGCTGCTGTATCACTTTGAGTTTCTTTTTTTATTTTAAATTTTATTTGTGTTTACTATTTGGCTTACTTACATGAATTATATGTTTGGGACCACACATGTATATAAACGTCGCGCTGTCATGGTAGTCCCGACCTACAGAGAGAATACCGTCCTGTCTACTTTAGAATTTTTAATAAGTTGACAAAGTTGACAAAAAAAAAAGATAAAAACATGCAAATGTTTCATGTTCTAAGTACTTTATTTTTAGTAAGTACTACCTAAGTTAGGTACACTAAGTTCTGATCACGTTTCCAAGTCACCTGTATAATTTAATCAATTTTAATGGAGTTTCTTTTCAGTTTTAAATGCTAATGCATACAACGATCGTGAAACGAACTCATAGGTTTATTTTACAGGTTAGGTTTATCGCAATTAATCTAACTAGAGATACACACTCAAACAGGCTCTAACTTTAGTATTCTTATTAAAGTAGGTAGGTACATACTATAAAACTTCACTATTTATTTTCTCTTTTGTTAAATAATTATATCTTATGTTCTACTTGGCCTCGTCTCAAGTTCGGCGACAATTTGGTATCGATCATTGACATTGGCCGTTGATTGTATTGCCCTCTTATCTATCAATGTTATTTTATCGATTACACTCTTACACTGTAAAGGATATACGTCATTTTATATCAACACCATGATTGACGGCATAGTTTTTAATAAAATATGTTTTTTAGAGTAGGTACGATAAGATATTAAAACTTGAATGAGACAGATAATGCTATTTTCAAGTTGGGTCAATAGATTCAACAAAGTCGCCGGCAAAAGTTTCTCGCTTAATGTATTGTAGACAATTTCATTTTGACACACGATTTATGTATGCAAATCTAAAATTATTAGGATTCATCAACCTTGACAAACTCGTAATAGTTGCTATGTGAACTTTGTACCAAAATTTTTCTTTTATAATACCGTAAAGCAACACGATCATAAAACTTAAGTAAGTAAAGATGTCGAATGAAAGAAAGCTAAAAGTTAGGAAAAGACCTGAAGGAAAAGCATCGAAAGGCGGATTTGCTATAAAAATATCTTCTTAATACGGTACAATATATTAATTGTTAAGACTAAGATAACAAATTAATATGCTAGAAGAGTTATAAATCTCGTGTCAGTTAATGACCAAAATATTTGTGACTGTGAACCGGTGGCGCCGACATCGGCCACGCAATAAGAATGCGGATCCGCGGCTTCTAAATCAAGGCGAGTATGGATTGTGGACACATCGACACAACAAACACATAATACGCCGAAAAATCTATTCATAATATTACCGCGAATTAAAAACCAAGACGTTATATCTAGGATTTGTATTGTTTACGTTTTTGTTTATTTTCTTAAGTTCCCGAGCGTAACTACTGGAAAAATTCACGTAGATAGAGCAAATAAAAGTGACCAAAGATCTTTTACATAGGTACCTAAATCTATTAAAAGGCAAAGGGTCTGCAGTTCTGCACTCAAGTTCAAAAGGATGATTTACAATTTTCAGTCCATCAGTTCTACTTACTGGGAACTGAAAACACAGGGTAGGTAAGGTATCTTATTTTGGAGCCAAAGCAATATATTTATATGTAATGTTTATCTAGATACTATTAATATTATAGGTAAAGAAGAAATATTTGTATGTGTGTTTGGGGTAATTTCTGGAACTATAAAAATGATTTTTAAAAAATCTGTAGGGTATTATTTACTACAATTTTAAAAAATTCTCGGTTTTCCGAATTTATCAGCTATAAGCTATTAAGTTACACTAATAATGATATTTATATTTCAGAAGGTCACCGTGCTCCCTGTTCCAACGAAGGAGAACCAGTGCTCCTGAAAGACGACTGGATCAGTTGTTTTAGTTGTATATGCAAGGTACGTGCTAAAGTAGATATATATTTTATAGTAACACAAAATATAGCGCATAAGTGGATTTGAGAGACCATAAATAGAAGTGACGTCCTGTATTAACGTAGATACTACATTTTAGACGTCATTGATTGTACGCTGCACGTTGTATGCTTTTAATTACGTATTAAGCTTTTGCTCGCAGCTAAGCTCGTTTGAATTTCTGAATGTATTAAAATATCTGTGTGTTTTGCGGCATCAAAATAAGTTTTAAAGTTAAGCTCGAATAATTAAAATTCTTCTATAGAAATAGTAGACCATGTATTTAAGATGCTATAGTTTGGTTCCATTAAGTGCAGCGACTAGATTGCCCCGTGTTATTATGGTGAACTCTCTAAATATGAACATTACTTGTTACTACTTGTCTCTCATGCGGTCACGCCGTAATGTTAAAGGCCGTGATGTACGAAAAAGTTTCCACGCTTTGTGTGAAATCATTTCAGAAGACCAAAAGTCTTGATCTCATTCTATTCAGCTTTACATTTAAATCGTACATTGTATTTCCACTTCGCTAGGTCATTTCAAAAGTTCACAACCAGTTGGCAACAAACTCAGTCGGCGATTCACCCCAGTGGGGAATTTACTTAGAACGGTATAATGTTTAACAGTTTCCATCTCTGTAGACAGACAGACGTCGTCGTACAGACTCAATCACACCGCTCACTTAGAACAAAGATGCGAAAGTGATGTAATAGCACTTATATTTAAATAGGTACATATCAGTTTTACTCAATCGCGAGCAAATTAGGGTATTGTTTTTAATAATTTACACGCACCTTAGTTGAGGTAAAGCATGGTTCAAAAAGATTAGACTAAAGATGGGTTTATATTACGCGTTAGGGTAGCCTCAAAGAAAATATAATTAATTAAAATGTCTTCTGTCGGTGGGAATATCTTTAATACCAGATTCTTTAAATCTAACAGTAATTATGCTACTGTTGTGTTACAGTAAATCATCTTATGTAAGCAATTCCATATGAGTATACATTTTGAAAGAAATAAACAAATGAACCTTGAAAATATTTCGGTTGTTTCCATTTCAGGCTATAAATAGTATATTTGTTTTTGTAATTTTTGAGTACTTAATGTTTCAAGTTGATAGTAAATGCCACATCTGGTACAAATTGGATCTCCTGTATCTTTGTACCTTACGTTGTATCCGTTTCTCTTCTATATATCCGTCTTTCTAGTTTTCCGTTCCCTGCCTTATTCTTTTAAATTCTTTCATAAGTTTCTAGAATGCTTATTTTCACGCCTCTTTTTCTTCTTCCTTTTTCTTTTAGTAGTTTTTCTTTAAACTTATTCATCGCATCCTACGAATCACTTTCCTACCCTTACACATATTTTGTTCATCCAACCCTAGTGTATACTCGATGTACCTTCTTTATGTTTTTATTTATTCTTCATTTTTACTTTGATGTAGATCTTTTAATTAATTGTATTATATTTACTTCATAAAATTGTTTTTAGTATAGTGTTTCTATCTTGTGGCCAGACATAAAATAGTAAAACCCGTATAAACAATTAATTCGAAACGATAATTGTTCTAGTATGTGGTGTGTTAAAAATATACTTGAGTAATTTAGATCCTAGTTCTGTTGTTGAAATTGGTGAATTGAACACGTTTGTATTTTTTGAATGTTTATTATGTTATGGCAACTATAATGAAGTACGAAGTACGTCACTTTTAAATGGATGTGCTAAGTGCCTCACCATTACGAAGTTTCGTCTGGTATACTCTTTGATAATTCAATTATTTTGCTGATAACTTACCATGGAATGGAATTATATATTTTGTAGGGATTTATTATATTCTCACAAAATTAACATAATAAAGAGTAAAATAACAAAGCATAAAAAAAAAAAAAAAAAAATATTTTCTAAAAAGTAATCCTCGCTGTCAACTGTAGGTACCTAAAATACTGGCGACATTAATGTAGATGTATGTTATCTTTAAAAAATATCTCTGAGTTTTCCATTACAATTATTCATTAGTTATAAGAATCTTTTCTAAAGTATTTACTTATTTTATGTTAAGTAGTTGCAAAGCAAGTTTGCAAGATCGCGCTGTGTGCACGCATCGGCGCGCAAGCTCGCCCATACTTTGATAGAAAAACTTAACTGATATGCGGAACTTCAATTGAATCAAGTATTATCACAATCTTGTACGTTGTTTCATTTTACTTTATACTTTTTAAAGCAAAACACATCAATCAATCTTTATAGTGTCGGTATATGGAATTGTAATGATGCAGTTCAGACATATTTTTTAAATGTTAGAATTATTTTTCATGGGAAATTATATTCTTGCAGTGCACTTGTTGTTTATTAAATTTTAATAGGTTTTAGGCTTAACCACTTTGGCTACACTTACTAAGTTGCCACCCTGGACCATGCCATCTAGGGTCCCTTGTTGTTGGTTTGAATGGGTTGTACCATTTCTTGAGTAAACCTTGCGTAACACTTATGTTGTCTACCAAACATACTTTGTATGAGTTTTGCTAGAATTAAATAAAGTAAATGCCTGTGTTATGTACACACCATATCTACGAAGGCGGTATTTCCCAGCCGATCTCACCTCGTCGGATGACTTGCGCGGAATTCGAAAGCCCAGCATCTCGAGATTTATCGCTTATTCTGCATTTAAATATACTTTGCTTAATGGGATTTTTGTCGCGTGCCAAATATCCTTTAATTTTGTGATCAAATAGTACCTGTATCAAATTAGTTGGATAATATCTTATTTTGGAAGATTCTCTTCCCATTGAACACTTGTCATCATTGTCTGACATCCTTGTGCCAATTGCTATCCGTCCTCTTACTTATAAGACGATATATTAATATTTAAAATTATTACATATAATAATGGCTAATTGAAGAGCTAAGCCACCTGCACTTACGGCACTTGACCCGGGGAGCCATTAGCCTTTTTATATTCAGCAGCCATCGATACCATCTTGGACGGCTACCGCGCACCGCTTACTTTAATGAGCCACCTTATTTATCGAGACGCATTTTACGACTCAACTCTGTTCAAACATTAAACTTTACCTCTCTCTACTAAAATCAAATATTACTTACAAGATGATAGATATGAAAATTAGACATAAATGTTGGTATAAACAATAATAATTCTTAGAAATAATATAGTCAGGTACATATTATAAATTGTAATAATAATGCATAATAAATGTTAATAATCGAGTTGGTTGTATAGAAAATAAATTTACCATATTGATCTAGGCTCCCTTAAATGGTTGGGCAGATATTTCATAGCTACAAGTTTCCAATGCGGCAACAGTTTATTATTGAATTATTCAGAATTTATAGATATTTAATTGTATCAGGCTTATTGAAGTTTTAACATTTATAAAGACACTTGTTTATTGACAGTTGCAGGACTTGCACAGATAATTAAGTGATACAGACACTGAAGCCTTTTTTGTCTCCTTACCGACATATCTATAGCATAAATTACAATTTTGAATAATAATTAATAGTTACGAATATGTTATAGCTACGAGCAGTCGTTTTTAAGCTTCACTGTTTTACAGATAAGTCATAAAATCGTTGACATAGAATATCTACAAACATGTTTGTTAGTTCTTTTGAAGGCTAACATTTTTTTGGATTAAGTATCTATATAGGTATTATACGTGAAGGCAAACCTTTGTACCCCTTTTTAATCATGTTGCGCGTCGCCGAGGAGTATGAGATTTAGCATAGTTAAAGTTTATATGGAGAAGGTGTGCAGAAAATAATTATTTTTATTTAATGTGTTGGAAGTTCTTTAAATTAAATTAAATTAAATTTTGATTGCTTACCAATGTGCTTGCTTATTGCTTATCAATGTCAAACATGGCGGCTCGCATAGAGTAAAGATTGTCGCTAAAGAACAAAGAGAATATAACCACTACGTTACAAAGAATATTAAAATGTTGTTAATAAATAATTGCAGGTCACTAGTTTTTAATATTTGACATGACTGCAGTTCTATTAAGACTTTCAATGGAATTCTGCAGTGTGCAGTTTTTTCTTCTTCACAGGTTGCCCTACGGCCCCCAAAATCGTGTTTTCAGTCCCAGGGTACCCACGGTCCGCCTAGTTAGTACCAGACGTCTTAACCACTCCGCCCCCGACGTACCTGTTTTTCAATTATGTAAAATCTAGAATATTATAAATATATATTTTTAACTAATTTAAATTTAATTTAAATCCATTCAGTCACAAAGTAATAATATTCTGAATGATGATGACCGAGATGAATCGAAGATGAGACTAAGGATAGCCTCATGTAATATCACTAGGATGACGTACGTCTCTCGCTGGGTAATACTGGTGGGGTAAGGCACTTGTCAAGGCATATTGTAGCCTCTGGGAGGACACATGCGTGTATCCATTGCATGCATGTAACGGAGATTGTTGTATTCTTTGATGTAAATGTGAAAGTGGGTGAGTGCAGCTCTCCGCGTGCAGGTGTCGTGCAAGGTTTGCCGCGAGCGCGCGCCCGGTATGCCGTCTCACCGGTTATTCTAGCACACAGCGTATTTTTTTACACACCACACATCATCGACATTGTTGTTATGTTTTGCTGTCGAGCAAAAAATAATTTGATTGGATTTTCAGCTTCATCTATGTATCTAAGTATTTTTGGCTGTGGTAGATACCTACTTATAGGTAGTTATTCTGTTTCTTGTCGCACTTTTATTATGTAATGACATTCCTTGAGTTCAGGTTTTGGTTCGTGTTCAAGTTTTTGTGATAACTGCGAGGTGGTTAGCCGAGTGGTTATCACTATATATTATAAAACAGAGTCTGTCCATCTGTCTGTACACCATTTTCTCCGTAAACTGAATGAAACTCACTGAACAGCTAATGAAGCAGATTTATATGTATTGAACAGTATCCTATCATAGTGAACTAAAATATATGTAAGTAATTATAACATTATTTCCTCATATAGTCAGATTTTGATTTAATAATTAAGTTAATTACTTTGATTAAAAATTCAGTGCTTAAAAAGCAGGAAAAAGTTTGGTATAAAATACTTAGGTCAGTAAGTATATAGGAAATAATTGTATAGAATTAAATGCACTACAAAATAGCATCCGCGACTCTATATAATTATAAGTAGTCATAATTTACGCGTGTTTAGAATTAACATTACGCGTAAAATATACAGTAAATCGTATCCGGGCAAAGTCTTGCATGATTTTATTTTAGAATTATAAAATATATTGAATTGTTAATGACAAGTAATGTGGTTTCGGTCCAGACAGCATCAAGTACAATAGTTAGCTAGTACCAAGGCCCTGCAGGCGCCAACACAAGCCACAACTGACCTTGTCTTCGATTATGATCTAGGTAGGATCGTTTACTCAGGCGCAGACATTTGATTAGTACTGACATTATTAGAAGTCTTGATCAATAACATACTCGTAATATATGTCGAATGAAAACAAGTTTTGTTTGTATTCCGAAAGAATAATAAATAATTTCGCAAGTTATCTAAGAACCGGTTCATTTTAGTTTTCGTTTTAAATATACATACTATCTAGTTTTAAATTTAGCCACAATGATAGAGTTAAACATGTAATACATAATACCTGTTTATATTTGTAGTTTCAATATAAGCATATCTTACATACAAGACATTTTTATATTAGCTAGGCTGATAACACCTAGTTATCCACATTTTATCCAGTTGTCCATATTTAACAGGACTGTGCCTTTCTTGAACTATAACAGCTGCAGATTTACGTGCCCTTCAAAGCAAGATAAGTGGATTAAAGCATTTATTTTTAAATAATGTTATTGTGCTTAGCATTTTCTCACGTTTGTATACAATTAAAGATTTGAATCCAGGACTTCCGGCTGTAACTGTCTATATAACAGCTGTTTCTAACTTTTCCACTAGCAATGCCCTAAAATTCCTTTCATTATTCTTTATAAATCGTAGCAGTAAATTAAGTAGGTTACTTAAGTATGCATCGGTATAATTTAATATTGTATGTTTAGTTATAATTAGGACATGGAAATAGAAATATTTTCTATCAATTTGAACAAAGTTGTGGACGAATCTGACACTTTCTCTACTATAACCCTGTAACTTGGAATTAAGAGCTCCCCTCATAACGTTTGCAGCTATTCATAAATTACGCGATAACTATGACTTGGGTTCGAAATTTCAGAGCAGAAATGAAACAACAAAATCTGTTATTTTTCTGCGACTAATGTACAATTTTATTTTCTTTATTTAATAGATAATTTCACATAATTTAAGAAAACATTAACGACAACTTGCTTTTTAAATAGTTTTTGTGCAATACTTGGATAAACCCTATCCTCGGTTATCTTATCGATTTTAATCGTAGTCCATCTCCCTCACATCTTTATAAAGAGATATGGACGAAAATGGGAGATCGATTAAAATAAATCGCACGTAAAACTGCGTTCGTTGCACTGTGATGCGTCGCTTTAATGAAACATTATATCAATCCTAAACAAACCGCAAACACAGACTTCTGGTGATATTATTTTTGATATAATTTCCTCTAAGAAATTCGCCCGCTGTCACTTATTGACGTCGAACAGCTTTGTCGATCAAAGTTCAAGGTGGTATCTAGTTTGCGCAACACTTCAGGAAGTGTTCAGGATATTTGGGCGCTATCAGTGCGGACGGGAAGCGGCGTGGTATGAGGGTCACCCTAAAAACAGATATCACGCGTTTTTTAATTAATTAATTGTAACGTATACAATAGTTTTTACGACAAATATAAAGACAAAACATTAATTTGATACATAATTAAATTGAAAATCAATAAATATTTAATTTTAGAATATATACGAAGCTTATATTATGGATAGAAACAGGTATTCCTGCATGTGTAGAATTTCCAAAATATGTAAAACTAGGGTAGAGGTAGGTCTCTGAGCTCACACGCCTCAGATGTCCCGGTCATAAGTAACCTTTTACGGATACTTGCTGCACTTAGAAGAAATATTTTTTTTTACAATAAAAATAAATTTAAATCACCTGAAAATAAAATAGTGTTTGATTTGGGAGTTATTTGAAATCAATTAAAATATATTTCAAGTAGATAATAATATTCCTACAAGGAAAACACTCAATAAAGTTATTAACCCGGCACTGATAACTCTGGGACTCAAACAATAATAAGGTCAAAATATAAATTACTCACTTTTGTTATATTTCCAGTCAATAAATAATGATTTTTGTTTACTTTCATTCAATTATTTTCATGATATCAAACCAATTTTTTTTTTTTTATTAACGATTTTTACATTGACGTATGAATTCCTGATACCTCTAACCACATTACTCTTATATAATACTATAATTACACTGTTTTACATATTTTAATTTCAATGAATATTAAAGTTCCTGCGTTTCATTCTGTCGGGCGGGCTAGTTCGCCTATTACAAAGTTATGAAGTTTCGTCTTCAGTATTTTCCGCATCCTGCAATCGAGGCTTAAAATAGTGGACATGACTGGCACATGGTTCACACTCAGTTTCAATTCAATAGTAATAGTCTGAAAAAAGTTGTGTGATAAACAAAGACAGATATGTAAACAAAGCCTCGCTTTAGGGGTCATTTTTTTGTCATTTGACTTCGGGACCCAAAATATATGTACAGACCAAATTGAAATTGATTAATCAATTGCTAAAATAGATACTTTTTAGGGTTCCGTACCCAAAGGGTAAAAACGGAAACCATATTACTAAGGCTCCGCTGTCCGTCCGTCTGTCTGTCTGTCACCAGGCTGTATCTCATGAACCGTGATAGTTAGACAGTATTTTTATTTTTTTTGACTGACTTAGTCGTTGGGGCGGGCCATACGACGCAATCGGTTTAGTGGCTGCGTTTTATTTAACGCTAGCCGTAATAGTTAGTCAGTAGAAAGTTTTACTAATGATGTATTTCTGTTGCCGCTATAACAACAAATACTAAAAAACAGAATAAAAAAAATATTTAAGGGGGCTTCCATACAAACGTGATTTTTTTTGCTCGTTTTTGCTCGATATTGATAACGGCAACAGGTAGACGCTTGAAATATTCACAGAATATTTAGTTATATATTATTGAAAATTCAAAATAATAATAATTTAATTATTTTGGATTAATTAAAAAAAACATAAAATATTTTTTATTCTACCACCCATATTTCCTATTCAATAAAACTACCTTATTCAAAAAACTTTAAAAATAAAATATTTTAATTAAAATAAAATTAATATTTAAGGGAGGGGTGCTCCCATACAACAAACGTTTTTTTTTTTTTTTTTTTGCCGTTTTTATAGAACCTTTCGTGCGCGAGTCCGACTCGTACTTGGCCGGGTTTTTTAGTTTAAATTTCCATGAAGTAAAAATGGAGCTCATTTCTAATTTCAGTAGCCCGTAATGTTGTATCTACACGATATGAAAACTAATGGTTAGTCGACAGACTTACAGTAAGAATTCTTTTATCCAACGCGACGTGTTATATAAATATTATTTAGTTCAAAGAGGTGCTACGTGAAAAGTGGTCGAAGTATTGAAAAGTTGTAAACAACAGACTATAGGACCGACCTTGCGTAAAACTTTATTGAAATAAAATATTGAGTGTTTTCTTTCAAAATATTAATTAGACCATTAGACATACTTTACTAACCTAGAGTTCACACATTTTGTTTCGAGTATTTTTATGTTCGTCGTGATGTCGTTGTCTTTAGTAAGAATACTATCTTTGTTTATGTCATGTTATCTTTTAATTATATCATGAATATCATTTTAATGAATTTCTTCGAAGTCTCTTAGGATTCTCCTAGCGTCAAGGGAAACTATATGACATGCGAATTACCTATTATAGGTAAAAACTATATATCTCATGTTTTATGAGCTTGTTCGCTTAGGTGTGTACAAAATAGAAGCATTGTTTCAATCATTCCCATTATGTACCTATTTACTTTGAAATTATGTTTGAATACTTTTTAAAATAAACATTAATTTTTGCCAGTGGTTTAATAATGCTCGTAGACTTTTAAGCACCTGTCGAAGAAATACCTAAAGAAAAAATACTCTAAATTTTGATTTAACAATAATGTACCTACCTATCAAAATCAACAACAACAAACAAAATGGTTTTCTATATTAGTTTTCTTTCTTTTGTAATTGATATGGATTTTGTTAGTTAAGAGCCCTATCCATAATTTGTATAGGGATATTAGGTATTATTCCCAATTTCTCTGTAAATAATCCACCTGTGTCACTGTTATTTAGCATATTTATGTTGTTACTTATTCAATATATCTAAGTGAAATAGTCGTTATTTTTTCAATGGGTTTTATAGAATAGGAAATATGGGTGGATAAACTTTGCTCCCGTTTTCTTTTTCATAATCTACTACAAAGCTCTTTATTTTTTTTAAAGCGCGTTTTATGGTAGCTTATTGAAAATTCAAAATAAAAATTATTATTATTTTGAATTTTAAATAAGCTACAAAAACACGCAAGACGTTTAATTGAAGGGTAATGTAATAATAGGATAAGGGTAATAAAATAATAATTAAGATAAATAAATACGGATACAACATCCATTCATAAATATAATCTATGGTTTCATATAGAACATAGAAAATTGAACAACGCAATATACTCACTGATTCTTTGTTTATTGATCTTTAACACATATTATGGTTCAATTAATAGGTTATATCAGTTATCATCATATCTAACAGTATTAACGGTTATTGTGTCGCAATTGAACTTTATTAACGATCATGTACGACAACATAAAGTATTAATTGGAAGCTCATATAGCTATCTTTATATGTATTCATTATTTTCTAATTAGTTGATGTGAGTATGCATATCTAGTAAATTACTATATTGTTTATTAGTTCATTCATAAAATTCAAGCACGAGTACTTAGGTACGTAGGTAATAAATAAATATTTGAGATATAATTTGTCAGGATATAAGATCTCTATGGTCTCTGATAGATTGTTTGATTCAGAAAACAATTGTATTTCATCGACATTTATAACTCTTGACTCGAAAGGTCGAAGATATCTGTCATTTTTTATTCAAATTGTATGATAATATCAATTTAAGAGTTACTTTGATCTATATAGCATTTATACCAATGACATTCATCAATAAAATCAGTTTTTTCATAATTCTAAAGAACCAGTGAATCAATTTACATGAGAAAAGAATTGGACGAACCCAATAATTATCTGTCGAATAAAAAATGAATCCACAATATCGGTTCACAACGGAGTAATCGTTGTAGGTACATACACATACATAAAAAATACCGTTCGAATTGAGAACCTACTCCTTTTTCGGTCGGTTAATCAGCACAGTGAAAATGATGTATTATAATATTTCATTAAATCATAAAGACAACGACACATCATAGATTTCGTTGTGTTACATCTAGGAATCGAACTCAGCATAATGAAGTGAATGTTGTTAAATCTATCAAACAGATGTCCACAGCTCGATCTCGTAGGTTGGCTTGACTATTATGCAAGTGTCCACGAATTAATTACCTACCACCATTTGTTAACCGACTTTAGTTGCTTTGAACTGAATAATTGCGTTAGTCGTTATATACTGTCATTATTTCCCTTCATACTCTAAAGTAAATCATATCATATGATGAATCTTCTTTATGATAGTTTCGGATTAGTCTATTAGTTGCTAGTTTCGAATATCAAATGTAGTTTTGGATACCTTCATTATTCCATGACAATTAATAATTATTGGCTACATAGAACTGTGAAGGAAAATCAACCTATTCACAGTCACACATATTAATTAAAATGTAATAACTAGCTGTGCCTTGCGGTTGCACCCGCGTTAAGAGGATGTATAGAGGTAATGCCAGTTTTATGATGCGTAAAAGTACATGATCCACTGCAGTGACCATAATAAAAAAAAATATATGATATTCTTGAGGTTATGCGTTATTAAGATACTGTGTTCAAAACATAATACAACTATATTGATTCGATAGAAAAAAATCACGAATTTACCTCTAAAAAAATATTTTACTGTCTAGAAACAGTACTAAAATGCATGCAATGATTCTGATTTTTTGACAGATTTTTTATCTAGCAATATACTATCGTAATACTGTTCTATTTTTTAATCAAATTTTCAGCAAGTTCCTTTATTCTCATTTTCGAGATTTTATGTACGCACTGCACGCGTGTGTGCATAAACGCTCGTGTACCGACAGTACACAGCAGCCACGTCGTTTGGTGTGTATGTGTACCCGCGTGGGGGCGGTGCCATCTCTCAAGGTCGTTGGCTCTACCCAGCGTCTTAATAGTTACTGTTCCACTTCTTTGGGTCGTAGCGTGATGTTATATAGCCACTAGGCTATAGTAGTATATAAACATTAATTTCTAGGTGTGCACTTTTCCTAAACATTCAATATTTTTTAATTAATCGGTCAAGTTTGATATTAAATTCTAATTGCACTTGTTGAATCAGAGCGGCAGAAATATTGAATATAGATTTCTGCTCCCGGCTTCGCGCGTGGATATCTTCAAAGAAAATAAATTATAGCCTATATCTAATCGTAGCATTCTATTTGTGAAATATTATTTAGATTTAGTGAAAGTGGGAAGCGGTCTTTACGTAGAATGTGTGATATAAAACGTATTGAACGCATCCGGAACGATGACATTAGAGAAGAATGCGGTGTAAAAGATGATGTTGTGTCTAAAATGAAGAAAAGTAGTTTACGCTGGTTTGGACACGTTGAAAGAATGAAGGATGAAAGATTGACTAAAAAGGTTTATATGGCTGAAGTGAAAGGAAATGCTGGCAGAGGTCGACCTAGATGTACTTTTATTGAACATATAAAAAATATGTTGATCGATGGAAATATTAAAAGTACACACAATCGCCGAGCATGTATGAAAGGTATGATGAATATAAAAGAAGCAAAAGAGATATGTCAGGATCGTAACAAATGGCATTCGATTGTCTCTGCCTACCCCTCTTGGAGCGTGATGATAGATAGATAGATAGATTATTTAGAATCGGTTGAGTAGTTTGAGAGATTACCCCTTACCTACATCCAAACTTTACCTCTTTATATCTATATATATAAAAAGAGAAGTTCCGATTCACTGATCATCAACGCCCAGCCCAAACCCTTGGACCTATGAAGCTGACATTTTGCACAGAAGTTCCCTTTATTATGTAGACAAGGAATAAGGAAGGAAATTTCGATATTCAACCCCTAAGGGGGTCAAATGGGGTGAATACGTTTGTATGTAAAATCTTATTTCCTGCGTGAATCAACTTGAAACTTGGTACAAATATTTTTCAATACAAATAATAAATACATATTTCTGGATTTTTAAAAACAACCCTTAAGTAGAAGTGCAACGGGGTGTAGAAGTTTGTATAGGGAAATCGTATTACCTGCGTTGTTCAACTTGAAACTTGGTACAAATATTCTTCAAAACAAATAATAAAACACGTATTTTTGGATTTTTAAAGACGACCCTTAAGGAGGGGTGCAACGGGGTGTAGAAGTTTGTATAGGGAAATCGTGTAGGTATCACCTTGAAACTTGGTACAAATATTCTACAAAACAAATAATGAAACACGTATTTTTGGATTTTAAAACACGACCCTTACGGAGGGGTGAAACGGGGTGTAGAAGTTTGTATAGGAAAATCGTATTGCCTGCGTGTATTAAGTTGAAACTTGGTACAATAATTCTTCAAAACAAATAATAAAACACGTATTTTTGGATTTTTAGAAACGACCCTTAAGGAGGGGTGCAGCAGGATGTAGACGTTTGTATAGGGAAATCGTGTAGGTATCAACTTGAAACTTGGTACAAAACATCTTCAAAACAAATAATAAAACACGTATTTTTGGATTTTTAAAATCTACCCTTACGGAGGGGTGCAACGGGGTGTAGAAATTTGTATAGGGAAATCGTGTAGGTATCAACATGAAACTTGGTACAAATATTCTTCAAAACAAATAATAAAACACGTATTTTTGTATTTTTAGAAACTACCCTTAATGAGGGGTGCAACGTGGTATAGAAGTTTGTATAGGGAAATCGTGTAGGTATCAACTTGAAACTTGGTACAAATATTCTTCAAAACAAATAATAAAACACGTATTTTTGGATTTGTAATACGACCCTTACGGAGGGGTGCAACGGGGTGTAGAAATTTGTATAGGGAAATCGTGTACATATCAATTTGAAACTTGGTACAAATATTCTTCAAAACAAATAATAAAACACGTATTTTTGGATTGTTAAACACGACCCTTACGGAGGGGTGCAACCGGGTGTAGAAATTTGTATAGGGAAATCGTATTGCCTGCGTGTATCAACTTGAAACTTGGTACAATCATTCTTCAAAACAAATAATAAAACACGTATTTTTTGTATTTTTAGAAACTACCCTTAATGAGGGGTGCAACGTGGTGTAGAAGTTTGTATAGGGAAATCGTGTAGGTATCAACTTGAAATTTGGTACAAATATTCTTCAAAACAAATAATAAAACACGTATTTTTGGATTTTTAAAAACGACCCTTAAGGAGGGGTGCAACGGGGTGTCTAAGTTTGTATAGGGAAATCGTGTAGGTATCAACTTGAAACTTGGTACAAATATTCTTCAAAACAAATAATAAAACACGTATTTTTGGATTTTTAAAAACGACCCTTACGGAGGGGTGCAACGGGGTGTTTCTATAGGGAAATTGTATTACCTGCGTGTATCAACTTGAAACTTCGCACTAATATTCTTCAAAACAAATAATAAAACACGTATTTTAGGATTTTTAAAAACGACCCTTAAGGAGGGGTGCAACGGGGTGTAGAAGTTTGTATAGAGAAATCGTGTAGGTATCAACTTGAAACTTCGTACAAATATTCTTCAAAACAAATAATAAAACACGTATTTTTGGATTTTTAAAAACGACCCTTACGGAAGGGTGCAACGGGGTGTAGAAGTTTGTATAGGGAAATCGTATTACCTGCGTGTATCAACTTAAAACTTGGTACAAATATTCTTCAAAACAAATAATAAAACACGAATTTTTGGATTTTTAAAAACGACCCTTAAGGAGGGGTGCAACGGGGTGTAAAAGTTTGTATAGGGAAATCGTATTACCTGCGTGTATTAACTTGATACTTGGTACAAATATTCTTCAAAACAAATAATAAAACGCGTATTATTGGATTTTTAAAAACGACCCTTAAGGAGGGGTGCAACGGGGTGTAAAAGTTTGTATAGGGAAATCGTATTATCTGCGTGTATTAACTTGAAACTTGGTACAAATATTTTTCAAAACATAAAACAACCCTTAAGAAATTGTTAAATTGGGCATGGGGAAATATTTTTACGTGACTGGGAAGATATTAATTTATAGGTACCGAATTTATACTTTTTTGACGGGGAATTTACGGGGGTAAAAGATAAATTAAGGGAAATCTCTGCGTATTTACATAAACTACGTCATTATTCCAATTCTACGCGAACGAAGTCGCGGGCAAAAGCTAGTATATATATATTATATAGTTTAGTACTATAGATGAATAAAAAAATTTTTTTTCTTTCAGAACGGTTTTGTTGAGTGTCGTCAAGAGGAGTGCGGCCCAATGGGTGATTGTGCAGTCATGATGCCACGCGAGGGATGCTGTAATAAATGCAAGGGATGCTGGTACAACGGCACCGTGCATGCTTCTCATACAGAATGGTCTGAGGGCGAAAAATTATTCAGATGCGATGCTGGAGTAGTCACAATATCTCGTCCGGAGTGCTATACACCGTGTGATAACCCTAAACATTTGCCTCATGCACTTTATAACTGCCCAGTTTGTGATGGTGAGTTAATTTGATTATTATTTCATTGAAAAGTAATGCAGTTCAAATAACAGTCAAATTTTGGGTGCCATGAATTTTATTTGGCTGCATGAAACCTTTAGAGCTTTGAGTGGTCACTGTTGACGTAAATTTCAATCCTAATCCTAAAATTCTAATTTTAATTTCGTTGCGATGGCGTTAGTAGCGACAATTTTATTGAAATTAAATTGTGTTTAAATAAGTTATCTCATATACCTATTCTACTTGATTTAAATAAAATTGTCGCTATTGGCATCATCGGCGAAATTAAATTCAGTATTTTAGGATTTGAATTTAATTTAAATCAAGAGTAAGCTACCTGGATATTCCGGGATAAAATTATTTTATGTCCAGAATTTTATAGCCTACCAATTAGAAAACTCGTTTTCGTTACTAATTACCACATTGCCTAATTAACTACAATAATTGCAGAGATGTTACTATACTTTTTTCGGCTTACTTAAATAGTTAGGTGTGAAAATAGTATCTACATAATCCGAAACTAAATCTATACCTATCTACATGATACAAAAATCGTAAATATTTGTATTCTGTATTGTTATGATTTTTTTTTCTTGATTGTTGAAACTGATTGAAACTGAGTCAGATATCTATATAAAAAAGAGAGTTCCACTCACGATTATCACGGGATCTCCGAAACTACAAATCTAACATACTTGATATAAGTAGGTAATTATAGATCTACTACGTAGGGATTTATTAAAAACGGATTTTTTGAGATTCGACTTCTGAGGGGGTAAACTGAGGTGTCAGATAAATCTAACACAAATCTTGACTAGATTTTGTTCCAAAATGCATCTAGGCGTCGATGATCTAGCTAAGGGCTTTCGAATATTCTATATGGTGTTCGTAAAGAATTATATTTCTTAATCGTAATGATTGGTGGAAAAAATCGAATGGAATCGCGTGATTCACCACGCATTTCACGCACTAAGATATTTACAACGTTTTCCCAGCATCCTTATAGCTGAGTACATAACCACGGGATAATTGTCTGAACTCACTCGGGCCGTACGATCGCCCACCCAGAGGCTGTCGACGAAAAAAAAAGCAATCTATAGGAAGGCACCGAAGACCGCAATGTCGGACAAAACAAACAGAACCACGCTAACAGAATTCATTAAGGCATCTAACCGCAAAACAATTTTCGCGTAATATAAACGAGATGTTATTTGAATACTTGTCTGTCATTGTGTTTATTGTTAGTGCCGAATGTCACTCAACTTTTTTTAATCTTAATTCAGTGGCGCTTTTAACATTCCATGCGGGGGATATCTTCATGTTTTGCCAAGTCATTACATACATACGAAATATTTATGACAAGCCATGTTCGGAAATCGAATTTTGGACCTTTACCTCAGTGGAAAAAGCTGTTTATAACGTTAAGTTTAGATAAATTAGACATGACAATTTTAGGCATATCAGTCAGGAGGTTGACAGTATACCTATCTCTTAAAATATTATTGAATGCACTTGGTAGTTACGTCTATATAGATAAACAATAACATAATAAAATTATCATCACATATTTTTGTCGTCAACAGTAAATTAATGACTCCGGTCTTATCTATTCTTTCAATACCCCATTCTGTGACTTCTTTCAATTATGTTGGCACCGGTTAAGTAAGATAAAGCAAGGCTAGACTAAAGATGGGTAACCGCTTGTCCTATTAAAACTAGGGTCCTTTGATTCTAAAATATCTTAATACCAGTCATTAATGAATGATGCCCTGGCCTGGAATACCCGTGATGTTTTTTCCGTAGCAACACATTAGGTAACTTTGTAATAAATTGACATTGTCAGTTGACTTCTTAAAAACAGTTTTTGTAAGATAAGAAGACGACATATTTTTTGCCAATTGCACAATCGCTATCGACTGCTTAAGAAATATGATTAATTAATTCTGCAAAATTCAATAATAGCTGCCAGGAACAATATAGTTACCTCCCACGCCTTCGGAATCCGTCGCTATCCCAATGACACAAGAATAAGTTACGCAGTAACCAAACAATGGTCGAGATCGAGACATACATAACTTGTTCAAGCAACCACTTTATTGCTGGTGATGACCGCCGTTGGATAATGTCATTGCTTTATATGGACATGACATTATATCACAATAAAAAATATGCCACTATTTTCTATGAACACGTTCTAACTATAATAAACATTACGATTTTATTGTTACAGAGTGTTGCGCATAAAAATCGTGGCACATTACGCGTACTTCATCAACGAAGGTTTTGAAGCGTACAATATCTTCCGCCCGGGCAACTTGGCAGTTTCATAAAATATCAATTAGACAGTGCCAAAATAATTTATAATTATAATATTACGTGACATCGGTAATCTATAATAGGTACCTTTTTTGACTAAGTGCTTATTTTATCTTAGATTCTCTTTTTACAATGTACCTATTACATACCATACAAGCAAAATAAAGAAAATTATTTATAGCTGGCGCCACAGGCAATTAAGGTTACCTAAGTTAGTGCAACTTAAAAGTGCAATAAAGCTCATAAAACAACTTAATCTCTTTTAATTGTGAAACCTGTACAATGATCGAGCTTTTAAAACTTACATTATACATGGTTTCAATAAAATATAATTGTTGAAGCTCTAAATAAAGCTTTAAATAAGATGTTTTGGGTACCTACTTAAAAATTTTATGCATTTAATCTTTTTTTTTTTACAAAAATTGCCCGACGTGGAAATTGAACCTGGGACCTACTCATTTTATTCACTTAGCATCAGATACTACCATCATAATGTAGGTAAAATTATTGTTAGTGTTTAAATTAATTTATTGCCTCCGTGCCAGTATTTCTAAGAATAAAGTACATGATCTAATGCTCCAATGTCGTCATACGAAATAGAAGACAGCTTTGCAAAATGGACCACCCAATCGTACCTCGGTTAGGTCAAGTAATTTCGAAGGACTCTCAATGATAAAAACATCTCAAAGCCCAGCCCAATATAAAGTAGCGTCCCTTACCTTTCAAAAAGAATAAGATCTCATTTGATGTTCACAAGGGTTCATTAAAATTATATATTTTTGAGTGGTTGGCGAGTCTCCCACGGCGTTGCGTCTCTATTATTGACCATAAATCAAAAAGTTAACAACCTACTTAAAAGGCTGTAGCGGAGCTTAGTTTTTTTTGGATACCTTCAAAGCTGCCGACGACGTTGCGGCTGAGAGCGCGGGGTGTACCCCGGTATTTGTTTGTTTTAGGATCCAGCCCAACAGGCTCTTTTACTTCTTTTTTGTTTCGTTCTGGTTATTATTTCTCCACGAATTACATTCTTGCTTTATCAACGAGAGAATAAATTAAGTTCTTGCTCCTTTTTCGATTATACAAATGCAAATCTGAAATCTGTATGTCTTCAACTCAATTATGGTCACGCTTTTGGTGGAGTTGAAAGGAATTTTCACGGCTGTTTAAAAGGGTCAATAATTTAATACGTTAACAAGGTATTTTGATTTATTGAGCCGGATTATATTGGATTGCACATTGTCGGAAAATTTAAAATCCTTTCTACAAGTTAAATGTTAAAACAGATTATTTTCGTGTCTATTGTCTATCTAAACAAGTAGGTAGTTAAGTATTGTACAACAAGGTCAGCTTAAGGATGGATGACCTTTATACTAAAGAGGCCTTTGGGTCTTAAAATATCTCAACGGATGTATATAGATAGCCTCAATAAAATGTCATATAATAGTCTAATAAGTATGACTTTATGTCTATCCCTTGGTAGGCATTCTGTACGCCGTGATGTTTTTTTTAAATATATAAGCTGAAATATAACGAGCTCGCGGTCGCTTCCAATTTTTAATCAAAATTTATCAATCATGTTAGGTAGAGACAAACGAATGCCATTTACTACTATGCTGATAATACCTACTTGGTTCGCCTCTTTTTTTTTGATAAAAAGAAAATTTAATGATGCTAGCGACACTCTTTATTAGAATTAAACTTGAGTGTGTACTTGAACACGAATCAAAATTCATGTAGTGCTTCTCGAGGCGTTATTAGGTATGCCTGCGACGACGACCTGAGAAATTGAAATAATTAGCGAGTGATGGACGGACGACACGCTACGAATGCCACGCAATACAACTTGAATACAATTTGAACGTTATATAATAATTCAAGGAGAAACAGGTGCTACGCCGTCATTCCAATCAAGACGAATGCAAACGAGTTGACGATTTATTATCTGTCTCTATGACAGTGGTTATATAGCATCACGCTTTTTGTTTGAATAGAGTTCGATTTGGTTACGTTTAGCATGGCCTGAGTAGGTTTGTGGAAATAAGGTTGATTCCATATGAAAATACAATACCACCTAAGATACAATTTTCATAGAGAAAACACATTTATATTTAGGAACTGACAGCTCTTGTCTCAATAAGTGTAGCAGAAGTGCTGAAGTGCTTTTTTGTCTATGAATATTTTATTTTAGGTATCCGTACATCCTTTTACATACTTAATATAGTAAATGTGGACATTGTTACCCAGTGTCTTTGACTATGCCGCAAGATATTAATTTCGAATATGATATGATATAAATATATCTTTCTAAGGGCGGGGTGTTTCGCATCATGTACTTTCTAACTTCCAAAATGAGTACATTACAAATCTATGTACAATAAAACCGTACAATCTTTTATTATAAAACCCATTGGTAGGTACATGGTCGGATGTAGGGATCGAACCTGCGATTTCTCAGTTGTGAGCCGACATTTTACCCACTCGACCACCTATGCCCCTGAAGAAAAATAATTATCCTTATAAAGTTCTGACGTACATAAATCTGTGACGTAAATCTAGACAAATAAAGTGATTAGATCACTGTTATGAAAATGGTGACAAGAGTTTTTTGGTTATTCGATAAAATTGTATGTCAATTTATTTGATTATAAAGCTTTTTTCACAAAAAGTTCTATTAAATGACAGCACGATGAAACGGTAATAGTAGATTACTGACCCGAGCAGAAAGGCAAAGACAGCCAAACAGCCTATGTTTTTTCGAGTGTTAAATTAGCTCTGAAAATAATAGTGAAATAAAAAGTCACACTTTTAGCGAGGTTAGCAACCTGCTTTTGCAAATTTACATCGCCAACGTCATGAAAAATTAATAAAAACGAAATTATTCAATAAAGCAACATGCCCGCCACATAAATCTTATAATTTACGTGTACCTTAATAAGTTGCCTACAGAAAAAGAACCTAATTTAAAAACAAAATCCAGAGCGGGATGTTTTTTTTTCATGAATTTGGAATTTACAATTAATTTTAGAGCATGAACTGTATCCTGTCTACTTTGTGTCTGGTTTTACGACAGACACTCGTCACACAATAATCGACGAGCGCGTACTAAATTGATTGCACAGTTTATATAGCGTGGCTCAAGCGTGCTCATGGAATGTTTGAATTTTATTTACAACTTCAATAAAATATATATGATAAAATATCTAAATGGAAATTCGAAGAGAAAATTATAACGATTATTATCTATGAAAGTTTCAGTTTTCACCATAATTCATGCAGTTGATTCAGTAGTACGCACAAAACCTATACCATACAAATACGATACTAAACGGGGGAGAAATTTGGTCTTCCGCTGGGTACCCTGGAACCGTAAAACTGTTTCGGGAGCTGTAAGACAACTCGTGAATAAAAAAATACGTAGGTACCTACTTGTAGGCTCACGATGACAACTTCCCATCCACCCAATGTTATTCGTATCTCAATCAATATCAATAAGTGGCAAGTTATGTTATCTATCTTCTGAATTTGTCAATAATAAATGTCGCGCACATGTATCTATTAAGTAATACCTGAAAATTAAATCAACAATAAAATTATATCTTGTTTTAGATGATGAAGTTTATATTGCATTATTATATTGTCGATTCTTTAACACAAACACATTGTAATTGCGAATTAAACACACGCCGGTGGTCGTACCTTCTAGCTAGTCTATAAAATCTGTTATAAGAACCCAGCTAACTTTTATTGCTGAAGAAAGTGTTTAATTTTGAACTCTAAATAAAATTATTTGTACAGACCTCACACGCATTTAAGTATGGTTATTATAAAAATGCGATGAAATTAATTTTTATTTAACAACGTCTTAAAAGAAACCGACGAACGATTAAAGGCTTCGTTTTTGTTGCGGCTGTAGAGCGATGTATTTCATTAGGCTATTACGTATCGTTAGCTTTTTTTAGTTTATAACTTTGAACGAAACTTGGTTAATATTAAGAAGGTATAACGTTACAAATATCAATCGGTTCATATAAAATTGTAAACTTATCTACTTGTTAAAAAGGTAGAGTCATGAAAGTGAAATCTGATGACATTCAAATATTTTGTCTTTATCCATATCTTCATTAGCATAGACATAGATATTTATGATAAAGTCTCCTTCTTCTTGAGAAACTATCTATCTATTTATCAAATTGTACCTATTGGGGGGACTATATTAATTAATCAAAATGCTGACTGTTATATTTCCACCTGATCCATGAATCTGGATGACATATTATGTTATGGGTATATAAAATATGAGAATATTTATGAAATTAGAAATTTAATCAATGATCTATCTATATAAAAAATCAAATAAAAATTTGCACGCAACTAAAAACAATGGAATGTATAATAATATGATGAATAAGTTGTATAGGTAATAGCCCCAGGTGGGCACGAGATACACAACGTGTGCGGCCGTTCCGCCCGCCGTCATTAGTCCCTGATTGATTCATCGTCCACCAACTCTAATTTATGGAGAGTCCTTTGTCGTACCGCCCCAATGTGGATTTCGCCCGCCTTTCTGGGAATGCATCTAAACAATGCGTTGTGATTTTCTTTTGGTGCCAATTTAACTCCTATTTTATTAGTCTATTTAGTATAGCAATATTGCTAACTCTTAAACACCAGGCGTTATACTCGAAATTATTTTTACAAATCCAAGAAATCGATTATGTATGTGGATATAAAGACTTACTTTTTTCCACAGAATCCCGCCCAGTTTATTAAAGATCTCAAATAATATTGCTGAAAGTGTTATCAACAACTCAGTCGTTTCTGGCTCGGCCAATGTGTAAATAGCATACTTTTATCTTTAGTAAACGAAAAAAAATTCCATTGCTGAAAATTAAAATTTTCTATTTCAGAATGTGTAATAAACGGTCAAAGAGTACGGGAAGGTCGAGATATTCGTATTCCAGAGGAGCCTTGTTTATCATGTCGATGTTCAGCCGGTGGACTATCGTGTGCTAAACGTGCTTGCCCTGTACTACCTTGTCCCGTAGCACATCAACATACTCCTGTTGGCGAATGCTGTCCAAAATGCACACATCCTACTGCTGACAAACTATTGCCAGGTGAAGTGTTACTCTATTAAAATTAAAATATACCTACTTACCTTATTTAATTTATTTACACATGCCAATTTTATACCATAGGGTACATGGACCATGAACGCTTACCATACAAGTGTCTGATATCCTGGCCCAACCTGTTTGGCGTCGAGGATTAAATACAAACCATCATAGGTAAACATGGTAAATGGTTAACTAGTATTTAGTAAAATATTTTTTTCGGGACCTCAAATAACCATTATCTAGGAAAACATCATGTTATTGCTATTCACATCAATTGAAATGTTACCATAAACTTTCGAAATAAATATGGAAAAATCCCCAATTGGTAGAATCCGTATAGCTTCATATTCGTATTATAGTTAAGTAATTGTCTTTAGCTTGGGAAGTTGGGGTAGTTAGTATTTTAGTTTGATACCAAATCTGCCTATATGAATTAGAGCAGAAATATAATTAACACTGAACTTGTTTATTGCAGGTCACGGTTTGACAAAGCCATGCATCATTGGCAAGGAGTTTCACGCTCATTTAAGTCCATTCCGAGTAGATCCATGCACTGATTGCACTTGCATGAATGGAACTGCAGCATGCGTTAGATATACGTGTCCTGTATTAACATGCGGAGCACGAGCTCTACCCGCGCCACCTGGGAACTGTTGTCCTGTATGTCCGCACGTGGAGGAAGCTAAAGCTGCTTGTGTTATAGCTGGTAATACATACCAGGTCAGTACAATTTTTTATCCAAGCGGAAATATTCACCTGAAATTGTCATTAATGACCCAAGAAATATACGGTCCCGGGTTCGAATCCCAGTACTATAAAAAAATATATTTGTCTGTAATGCCATTCCCTCCCTAGTTTATGTAATGTAATTTTTACAAGACATCGGTTTCAGATTATGTTTTGGTAAGATTATCACATGCTCCTCTTCTTTCTATTCAGGATGGCGAGACGTGGCAGCTGGATGCTTGTAAATCATGCGAGTGTCACGGTGGTGAACCCAGATGCGCTATGGAACGATGTCCTCCCTTGACTTGTCCCCCACACCAGACCCTGCGACGTCTACCAAACCAGTGTTGTGCACGCTGTGTTGACCTCGACGGCGTCTGTACCGTGTTTGGCGATCCGCACTACAAAACTTTCGACGGAAAATTCTACAGTTTTCAAGGATCCTGCAAGTACCAACTGGTGTCAGACTGTGTCGGTGACACTTTCTCTATAAGGATATCTAATGACGCCAGGAATACTTCTCACTCCTCATGGACGCGAACCGCCACGCTCAGAATTGGCGCTGTCAAGGTCAACCTGGGAAGGAAGATGCGTGTCAAAGTGGACGGCGTACGTGTGCCGTTACCTCACCGGGTAGAAGGCGTCGCTCACGTAGCTCGCGCCAACGGTTCCGTAATTGTACGTGCGGATATCGGAGTGCAGTTACTATGGGACGGCGATGGATTCCTTGAAGTGACAGTATCTAGTGCGTACAAAGGAAAACTGTGCGGACTCTGTGGCAACTTCAATTCGAAGGCAAGCGACGATATGACGACTAAGGAGGGTCGACCTTCTGACGATGACCCCTGGAGATTCGGCGCATCGTGGCGTGTTGGAGGGAAACGCGCGTGTACCCGACGTCGTGAACGCCCGGCGATCGCGCGGTGTCGAGGAGCTCGGCAGCAGCGCGCGCGTCGACTGTGTCGCGGTTTTTTCCGTATTGACGCATTTGCAGCGTGCGGTACTAAAGTGAATCCTTCGAACTACCGCGCGGCGTGCGTTCGGGATGCATGCGGATGTACGGGTACTCGGTGTCATTGCGCGGCGTACAGGGCGTACTCACGGGAGTGTACGCGATTGGGTGCTGAGCCTCGAAGATGGACAAAAGCGGCGTGGTGTGAAGGTCCTCCGCCGGCGTGGTTGCTGCGAGCCGGTCCGCACACAGCGATGACCCCGCGACTAGATCCTGCCGTACTACGTAAACACATAGCCCCACGTCCGCGGCCACCGCCTCCCATCCTGCACTGATCGCTGACACACCCGCCCGCCCTGCTAGTCAATGTAGCCGTCGCGCCTATTTGAGGTGACTATTATTTATTTTATTTTATTTTACTACAAACAGTTCCCCACATCTGATTGCTTCCTGACAACATGCCTATATAGATACTCAAATATTTACTCACTGTGTAACTCGTTAACTAAACTGCAATAATATTGTCTTAATTTTATTTTCAGTATTAAGATGTATGTCGGAAGGTGTGGAAGACGCGCGAAGACCCCCTTCGAAAGGAAATAAGATCTATTGAAACAGTATTCTGTACTTCTACTTAAATTTTAGTAAATTTTATATAACGTCGCGTGAACTAGTTGTAGCTACTTAACAATCCCCTTGACAATAAGTCAGCCACGAAATGCCTCGCGGAACTAACTCTCTTGGCAATACACACAACGCCCAAAGACAATATAGGTACAATTATAATCCTTTAGTAAAAAATAATCGCTTATTACCTATACAGAATATAGCTTTAATTTCAGCTGGTCTCAGTGGTTGTAAATGTTATTAGCTTTGCTGTTGTCACCCGATTTTGACTAATATTCACATAAACTATTGTAATATTACATGATTGCTTTAATTTTCTCTGATACTAAACATTTCTAATGATATGTGATACTTTGTTTGTAATTAATGAAACATAATATTTGGTAAATAGTTCAAATTAAGATCTCAACTTAATGTAGTTATATATTCTGATGCATTGTTGATAGTTGGTTGTAATGTAACTAACTGAAGCCAAGACGCTACTGCGACACGATGAGTATAATGTATGCCTAAATAAGTTTTTATATTAAGTAAGTTATAATGACATGATTCCTTAAATTAAATATTAGACTTAAAGATGTTACCAATGAATATATTTCGACATAATTACTGAATACGTAGCCTATTTTGTTTTAGCTACGACCTATTTTAATGTTAAGTAAGTGTAGTTTTTTTTATAAAGTAACGATACTTAATTAAAAACCTTAAAAAATGGAGATTTTCTAGTTAGTTAGTTTTTATAATTTAGACAAAGATACTGAAAATACGTTGTAATATTTAGCCTCAATTAAGAAACTAATGATTTTTCCATATAATTATTGACTATGACAAACATATGCTCAAATATGTATATAAAAAAATCACCGCAATAACACACTAAGTATTATTCATTCATTATTCCAATAAACAAACTTTAAAAAATATACAGAAACCAGTGTCTGAATTTCTTAGTTTTGGTGTTATAAGCTGAATCATAATGTCAAAAGTTTTGAATGATTTTTCAAGTTCATAGTTAATTTCATGCTTTTAAATTCAGAGACATGATTTCTCATTGGCTTTTATAGTTAGAAAATAATAACCTTTTTGATCCAGAAGTTTGTTGGAAGTTTACATGTTTTCTCATTCACCTACAATACCTACTACATCATTTAGGTGGCGTTGATTTTATTTAAAACTTTATTTTAATAAATAAATTAAATAATTTTATTAACTAAAGAAAAAAATAATTGAAAGAATGAGATTTCATGCTTTGTTATTTAAATAAACAATCATACTAGGTATATATTTTATGACTCTCTTGTATTATTTCCAACAATATTAGTAAGTATAGCATATTTACTCTGAGCATAATGACTAAGATTTGGATGAGCATAGCCACAGAGCATAATATAGCTTTAGCGCTTGTATGAGTTGGATATTCGTAATAAGTAATCCAATTTCAGACAATAAAAATAAGTAAGTTATAATTGTAAATTGTTCGGTTCAAGTTTAAATAATTATTTCTAATAATAAAATGTGTCATTATTTTTATATTTATTTAATTTAGATTTAATTTTATTTTCATATTGTAAGCCTACGTTTTATGTAGGTTTTAATTTATTACAAAATCTGATTTTATATTTTGTTTTTTAAATCGATATATTGTTGACTATTTAGTTATTTTGATATGTTGACACACGAATTTAGTTATAATAAATTAATTGTATCCTTGCACTGCCTCAATGTAATTTCCTGAAAAATCGTAGAAAGCTTATAAATTCTAATTATACAATATAACTGGCGGTGATAATAATTAGTCTTTATTGCCATATACATGTGCTATATTTAGTATTACATATACCTAATATAATAGCAAAATAATTTAATAATACAAAATGTGAGAAAAATATTTAATGAACACAGAACCTAAAACTGACACGGTTGTTTTATTTTATCTTCCTAGATATAAAATAATAATTCCTCCAGAATATTCAATTAAATTTAATAATAAAACAATGTGTACCTAATCAATTTTACATTCAATTAAAGAGTAAAGAACGTGTTGAGTAATTTGGATTTCTCAAAGAGATCTATTATTTTTTACTGGACTACTGCCAGATTTCCCGAATTTTGTGTCATCAAAATTATCTAGGACAATTTGGCGCTTGCTTTGAAAGCAGCGAATTCATTATTTTTATCTTCAAGAGAAATATCAGAATTTTTACTAGATAGACATGTATTTATTTTTGGATTGCATCCGTTTTAAGTTTTTGAGAAGAATTATTTTAATGGCTTCTTTTTTTTTTGTGACAAATATAAAAAAACACATTTTTCTAGGATTAAAATTAGTAGAATGAAACAAAATTAATTAATAGAATAAAGTTTTAATAATATAAAAGTTCACAGTCACACACATCAAGTAGTCATGAATTGTTTATACAGTACATACGTAATACTTTAGTGTTAACCAATAAATTTTGTATAAATTTCGAAGGCTTATAGTATCCAATGTCCCTCAAGAAGTTGTTAATATCGAAGAGAATTTTGTATTCACAGTAAAATAGAATAGCACAGAAAGATGAAGTTGAAATTTTATTCGCCGGTCATCATCTCCATGAATTCTGAAACATAAATTAGCTAACTTAGTTAATCAATTCCTGATATTTCCACTTTTACATTTATTTATGATAGTTTTTTGTACATTCATTAGACATGAGTAGTTCAGGGGGTAAAAGCATAAAAAGCCTTAAAATTGTAGTGTTTTAATTATAAAGAAATATATGCTTCACCTGCGTCACCTTGGCTATGTCTATGAATGGGTTTTTATAAAGATTCCGACAAACTGTTCATTGAAAAAGCAGGAGTAGAACGGTCATCTATTCTATAATACTGGGATAACATACTTTCTAACTAATATTATAAATGTGAAAGTGTATTTGTTTGTGGGAAAAAAAGTCACGGCAAGCAAACAGAGCAACGGATCGATGTGTTTTTACACAGAGATAATTGGAGCGCCGGGGAGTGACATTATTTTATCTAGGAAATCCTTTGGGGCTAATCTTATGTCACTTTAAAAAAAACCACGGACGAAGTAAGCTATCTATATGAAGAAATGTTGACAAATATTTATTATAAATAGTTTCTGAATAATCTAATTAGAAATCAGCGACGAAGATCCTTTTGTATTATTCTAAATCAACTTACCATCGAAGTCAACGGTGCCGCTGCCGTCAGTGTCAATCTCCTGAATGAGACCGTCCAGTTCTTCTTCTGTCAGCTGCTCGTCCAGTTCTCGCAGAATTTCACGTAAGCTCGACGTGGGAATGTAGCCGTTACCTGAAAAACATAATATATTCTATAAATTTGACTTTCACTCCCACGAATCAAAATTTTCCGTCATTATAAAACTTTTCACGTACTGAAGATTCCAATTCTTAATTTTCACTTTTGAAACAAATTCGTGCATTTATTCGTCATAATGTGTTTATCAGATTTACAGGTGACATCTGTTGCTTTCTTTCTCCCACTGTATTCAAACAATGCTTGTTTTTGAGTTAATTAATCTTAGATTCTCTTTTGCTTATTGAAATATAAGGTATTATAGCTTTCCGCCCGGGCTTCGCCCGTGAAACCCGTATTAACTTTCATCCCCTAGTATGGTCTTTAGTTGACACAAAAAAGCCCTTTCAGTTTTTCCCGAATTTTCCAATTTTCCGGGCAACTATTTAAATTTTTCATTTCCTAAAAACCTTATTCAGACTATTACAACAATTAAAAAAAAATTCAAATCGGTCATGCCGTTCTCAAGTGATGCGATTACCAACAGACGCATTAAATATTTTATTCAAGTATATAATATATTTATTTACATAGACAGGTATATAGACAGATATTAATATGTTCGTATTTTTCAATATATTTCAATATAAAAGCAAATTCAGAGAACATAAGGATTTTTTTGGAAAATTTTTCATCAAAATTTCTTTTAAAATTTTACCTTCTTTGTCATACAATCTAAATGCTTCCCGCAGTTCTTTCTGCATGGCCTCGGCGTCCTCTTCAACGATGAACTTTGCGGCCAGGGTGACGAATTCAGGGAACTCTAATCGGCCAGATTCTGAAAATTTATAACGAAATACTTTTAAAATGTGAAAAGTAAGAAAATTTACTGAAGAAATAAAAGGGTCTAAATAAATATAATCTTGATAATTATATAAATAAATATAAAATGCTGTTCTTTCAGCGTATCACATTTTTTAATGTTCATCTGAATAAGGTTTTTAGGGGAAGAAAAATTGAAAATGTTGTTTAGAAAATTGGAAAATTCGGGAAAAACTGAAAGTTCTTGTGCTTTTCTCTTGGGGATTTTTGTACGAACTCATGAATAATAGGGGATGAACGTCAATATAGGCTTCACGGGCGAAGCCGGGGTGGAAAGCTAGTTAATATTATAAAGAAGGAATTTGTTTAGGGGTAAATCTCTAAATAATACTAAATATTTCACTAGTAGAATGCTATGCGACTACATTTTTTTTCTATTCTAAAATCTAGCGCTAAATAATCTAATTGGAATAACATATTTTCATATAATAAACCATATTATTAAATTTATTGGATAAAAAACTATGCTTACTGTCGGCATCGACTTCTTCGATGAGTTCTTCAAGGATTTTTTTATTGAAAGGCTGTCCCATCATACGCAAGATGTCGGCAACGAAATCACATGGGATACTGCCTGAACGGTTGTGGTCAAAACCATCGAAGGCTTTGCGCAAAACTGTAAAAGAAGACACATTTGAGATTTAGCATTACATCAAAACTAATTTCTTCAAAAACTTAAAAATCTTCTAAAGATAAATATAATCTATAATCAATATCTAATTGAAAACTCTATTGAAAACCTAATGTCGATTATAGTTTTTGTCTCTAAATTTTTAAAATCTCAATCAAAACTTTCATGCGCTGAAAATTCAAAGCATCTGAGATTAGAGCACAGTTCAACGCTCTCGAATGTAGTGCGAATAAGTTGTGCAATGCAGCTATTTCGGTGCAGCGTGCAATGCATCGTTTAGGAGTCGAGTGGATGTAGGCCGCCGATAAATAACACTGGCAAATACATACTACTAATACAATGTCTATACTCTTATTTCTATGACTCAAGCATCGTCTAATGGAAAATTTTAGGTAAAATATTAAATAAAGCCAGAAAAGATCTTTTTAATCCATAGACATTTCACATAATGCTTGTGTTATATTGTAAATTTTACAATAGTTTAGGTATAGCTTTATTATCCTCAAATCAAAATTATTAAGGATTGGAAATGCGAATTTTCAGGATTTTAATAAATAAATAAATAAAAATAAAAAAGCCTTTTATTTCTTGCAAGAAAGTACACACTTTTACACACGTTTACACTTCTATTTAAATACTTACTACTATTTTTAAAATCTATTTATATGCTAATTTTACACATTCTTAGTTTAAAGTAGGATTTATTTAATATGTTTGTTTTTAGTGTAAACTAATTTGAAAAAATATTACTACTAAATTAGACTATTCTGTCTGCAAGAACCCCTCCTCAGGTGAAGGCCTCCTCCAAAGAAGCCATTTATCTGTATATTGTTGTTTGTTTGTTTGTTTGTTTTTTTTTTTTTTTTTTCTTTTCTAGATATATATAGTTCGGTATTTTTATAGTTTTTTTTTCTTTGGAGGGTTTTGGTCATAATCTTCCACGGTGACCAACCGGGTTGGAAGATAATTATTGTTGCTTGTTTGAGTTTGTTTGTTTATATAATTCGCGCTAGAGAGGGGTCTTAACTGCTATATATTGTCTCTGTTTTTACTGTCTTGCTTAGGTGTTGTGTTGTTGGAATTTTTGTTAACTAAAAAGTTTAACATGCTCGGCTTCAGAACTCCTTCTGAAATACTGTTCGATCTCTGTAAATAAGAGTGTACTTTTAGTGTTTTTTTATTTTTTTTATTGGCTTGTGTGCTTGTCTCGTCTTGTGGATAGAAGTTATTTGTCGGATTTTAATACCTACCTAAAATTGCATACAGACGGAGTTGGTGGAGGATTACTTCCATAGTAATAAATGCAAAAGTAACTCTGTCTATCTGTTACACTTTCACTGCTAAACCACAGAACCGATTTTGATGAAATTTGATACGGTGAAAGCTTGGTCTCTAAGGAAGGACATATACTACTTTTTTTTAAATCTAAGGGATGAAAGTCAGTATGTTGTAATTTAGCAATATGTTTTACATATTTAATGTTTATAAATACGTCGTCGTCTCAAAAGTTAGGCCGAAATAAACTCTTTCAACGTTTTAATGATACAGTTGATGGAAAATATAAAAGATGTGTAAAAGCTCGTTTTGAATTTTAAATGTGTTTATGTTATGATTCTAGGAAATCGACCCTTTATATAATCATGAATCATTTATGCAATAAATTATCAGGATTCTTGCATACATACTATAACTTATTCGAACAAATTAATATAAGATGAAAAACCAAATCATTATTATTTTCCAAACCACACACATGATATAGGAATATACTGTAGTCTTTGATAGTACCCCTAGGGTACATGATAGACCCCGACTTTTGCGCTATAAAATATGAATAAGTGATCAATCGACTGATCATCTCTTCTGGTGACAAGAGGGCTGGCTCCTTCCTCGCTCAACGAATCCGCATCGCGATTCAGCGGGGAAATGCAGCCAGTATTCTTGCCACTATTCCACGCCTGTATTATTTAGTTATTATATATATATATATATATATCTTTAGATTTGATTTAAGGTTTTTATATAAATTTGGTAATCATTTTAAAATTACTTTATTTATACGAAATGGTACTGAATTTTCGGTTATTAATGTTTTCTTGAAGACGAGCAGTTAAAATTCACATTAAATCAAGTGAGACCGAGCAACATAAAATTGTGGTTACAAGAATATTTCAGTCACGGAAACGGGACGAGACCGTAAAGTAGTAAAACGTTTAATAGAGTCGTGGATGTTCTCGACTCGTAATAATTTGGACCAGACGAACCCGTGACGCAAGACCTAATAATCTGAAAACTAAACCAAGGACAGATTTTCACATAAAACTAACGGCATGACTTTTCTGTAGGTATTGAGAAATTGGAAACTGTGCAGAGTTCATAAGCCACAAAATCAAAGAACTCGTAGCAAGGCCATCGCGTTGCAGCTGTCTACCAATATTTTGGCAAGAAAATAGTTTTAAAAAGTAGAATTTTATTTTTGCCAGCAACGTTGTTTAATTTTAATCGTCACGTTGTCTTGGCAGATATCTCAAAGCACACAAATTTATCGTTATTTTTCGTGGATTTTAGCCGCTTATTAATTACACGCGGGACGTGGCTCTTTCGAAACGGGAACACAGCTGTAAACTGCCGGAATATGCTGCTTTTTAGTTCCAATATAGTTTCCTTCGTATTTGATTACAAAATCTACAAGTCTCTCAAGAGGAATGGAATAGCTTATCTGGCCTATTTATCTATTTCGTAAACTTTTATTTATAGATTTTACTGAAATTTCTGTTTTAATGTTATAAACACAATCTCAACAATGTTGCTAAATAATGACTTGGCACTGTGATCTCAATAACAACACTATTAGGAATTTAGACAATTTGAATTTTTTTTTAAAGTAATTTACACAATATTGCCTACGGGCTACGGATATGCCTGTATCCACTACATATTATAAAACAAAGTCCCCCGCTGTGTCGTTTGTCTGTCAATCATCTTTTCTCACTCGGGTAAACTAAGTAGGTACCTACTGAACAGAACAGATTTTGTAACGGTTTTCACTATTAGTATTATGGGGGCGAGGTCGCTAGATTTGATATAAGTTTCACTTCGATACATTATTTATTTTCAAAATCTTCTAAGATATTAAAAATAAAACGTACCTACCATCATTAATATAGTCGTTTCAATTTTATTTATTTGTTTTTATTTACGGAATGCGAAATGTTTTTAAAAGTAAGACAATGTACCTACATGTATTTTTGAACGCTCTACAGATAAATAACAAAATATTGAAACAAGAAGTAGCGTGCCCTAGGTTATGGATTAGTATGAATCATTTTCCAAAATACATTAGTCACGGCTATTGAATAGTAAGTTTGCAAAGTTGGCTTGCAGTTGTGGCAACAAAACATCGTATACTGGATGCGTAGCACTTGATTTAATGTCGCTGGCACATTTTGAAACTACACTCCGAATATTATTCCATTTTACACCAAAATTTATGCATTACAATCTTCTTTTCTAACAGCTACAATTTGTAAATATAATTTTAGAAGTATCATAAATAGACAACCTATAACCGTATATCAAATATTTTATTTATTTGTTGTACAACAACAAACTTTTCTGGCGATAATAGTGTTTTCAAAAATTGTTTATGGATTATAACCGAACTTCTTCTCTTTTTTATGGGATCTTTTTTTTATGGACCGATTTGGATTTTTCCAGATGGTTTCATGGTAATCAGGTAAGGATCTGATGATGGAATCCTGGGGAAATCGAGAACCATTAAATTTTATAAGCACAATTGAAGCGATTTAGGTATTTTTTTATAGTGACTTGTGCTATTGCTTTCGGAAAGCACATTTTGGTTTTGAAGACGGTTTTTTTTTCTTGATCAGAAGTCTGTTTTTGTCTGTCGTTTTATTGTCGCAACGGATTTTACGTTATATGATGATTATGTTAAAATACAAACATAATAATTATAATTAATGATTGGAAACACTAAGTTTGACGCCCTAGATCGCCTTTCCCGTTTAAAACATCACAATTAACTATTTTTCTAGAGCTCTGTCTCGCGACACAAAACGATACCAACGAAATCTAAGGTAACTTATTACTGCGCACCTGGTCAGTATAACTGGTCAAAGGGGAAAAAATTGGCGAAAGGGGGAGCCCGTCTATGGCCCCTCCATAGGCTTAGTACTCTATGGCTGAAGTGATTATTTTACACTACTGATTCACCCTTACATATTATGAAGTCAAATAAAAAAGCAAGGTAATAATGCACCTACCTATGTAATGAAAGTATTTTTCAGTAAGTTGATACAATTATTTTGTATTGTAAATACATATATTGACTCTACATTTGATATTATAGCTTATTAGCTTGATTTTTCATAATAAAATAAAATAAACATAAAAAAATTGGTAATTACCTAATTGATAAGGAATTAGAAATACTGAAAAATTACACTCGATTAAAAATTGATCTATCCAAAGTTAATAATGAAAGTTACGTACCACGGAACATTGGCTTGCAGCCAGGCGTAGATGTGTTCGATTATCTTGAAAAATATGAAATTCGTTTTCTCACACCGGCCGTCTACACGCCCGTCAACATGACATCCAACGGTAAAAGCACAATTTGTAAAGAAATTTCGTTAAACACTTTTGAATTTATAGTTTTGATAATTTATCACTTTTATTGTGACAGTCGATAGTTAGGTACCTTCTATACACCTTTGTATAAAAAAGGAATCATAAGTAATTTATTCAAGTGTCATTTTATTGAAAATTAGCGAACCACCTCTAGCTTCGCATTGCATGGGTACAAATTTGAATACCTACATAAATACGTTAATCTTTTACACTCTTATTAATAAACTCGAATTAGCGACGTAGTAACTAAACTGTATTTCGTCTCCGTGTATCATAATGAATTGCAGATTTGTTAGACGGAGACGAAATACAGTTTAGTTACTACGTCCCTAATTCGACTTTATTAATAAGAGTGTATGAGATTAGACATGTACCTATATGCTACTCCGGACTTTTTTTAAATAAAATAATTATAAATTAAAAAATAAAATTAGACAGGATACGCCATGAAAACGCACTGGGCCTAACTTTTTCCCCGGCTTAATTCACTTATACTGTTAATAAATTGTCAGCTCCTAAATATGATTAGTATTAGTAAAACTTGCTGGTGAATCAAAAATCCGTTCAGACAAACAGACGCGGTAAAAGACTTTGTTTTATAATATGTAGTGAAAATGAAAAACGGAGCTTTTATTTTTTTTGAATGATAGATTAATTTGAATTTTTAATAAGAGCAACATTTCTAAAAGCATTTCATGAATAGTTGTTCGAATATTTTGCTAATGATTGTTGTTGTAGTTGGTCTTTTTCACAAAATCATCATAAAGGCATATCGTAATGAAAGGAAATTGGAAAGACGCATATCGGTTAGACGGTCAAGCTGTACTATGAAATTGAGACTCGTCGGTTAGAAAGGTCGATTTAAAATATACCATATTGCTACCAAATGTCATAAGACTCTGCCAAGTTTTCTTTAAAATCAATTTTGTTTTAGATAAGCTCATCTACATACAAAATTGAAGAGGTCATCGTCCGCAAGTGTATATATATAAATAAATATTATGTTTAAACAATTCGCCGATCAGCGAGCCTATTGTAAAAATACTATTTGATATTTTTCACGAATCAAGCCCACTCCAGCGTGTTTTCGTATATTTCCGTCCGCCTAATTACACCTACACGTGAATTTTGGAAGAATAAATTTATAATGTCCAGATAGCACCTGTTAAATATATGCCGTCAGCCTCTATTGTGTTATTGGCTAAGTGCCAATTCTAACTGCTCTGAGTTTTACAGTGTTTCAGGGAAAGTTTATGAAAAAGTAAACTTTTTCCCTTCTTAGTGACAAAGCTGACAGGTGCCACGACAACAGCAGGAATTCTTTGCTCATTTCTCCTGTCTTATATTTTATGTCCAGTTTTGCAGTTATGACAGCTTAATTTGAGTTGTTAAAAGAGAGTGGTATTTTTTGTTCTTGCTTCTTACAAGCTTTTATATTGTTTAGTTATTAAGATATTATTTGTTTCTTATTTAAATTTTCTAGCAAATAAGTATGTCCATTAATAAGCCCACAAGGTGACAGGTTTATTGACTTTTTGCACCTATTTGTAGTAGTAATACATCTTATTACTATGCTTTTGATATTGAATTATTTTCGATTATGTATCTACTAGAAGAAAACTTGGATAAAATTTACATTCATAGCAAGATTTTCAACTTGCTATGTAATATTATAAAACATTAAAAAACATATCTTACCAGCCATCTGCTCTGGGGGCAGCTCATCAGCCTGAAAACCAGTAATATTTACTTAATATTAATCATTTATTCGATTTTTTACTTTGGGGAGTGATTGTCCATTTCCATATCAATAACATCTTACTTATTGATCGAACTATAAAGCAAAGGTGCGTCGGTTACCGAGTGGTTAACACGTAGGTATGGTATTAACTAGGTAGACCACGGATTCGATCCCGGATCCCGGCCATGTAAAAAAATATTTTTTATAATTAATAACTTATGTAGGTACATAATCCGACAAACCACAATTGAGGCATTTCCATCTAAATACACCTCAACAGAACTGGCCACTCGTTAGATATCCTCAGAAATATCATTTGCTAAAAGAGGGAGACTTGGCCTTCCGCTGGGTACCCTGAGAACGTAACACATTTTATTGGACTAAAAGACTTGCTTCTAAAACTGTGTGATGATACTTCTGAAGTTATAAGAACACAAGATAACATATATCTATAATTTAAATAACAAAAATCAACAAGTCAAACTAAAAAGAAAACAAAGGGACACACAAGGAATTTTAACAAACGGTATATGTTATATATACTGTTTATGGGTATATAATATATTAATAATCTAGACTAGAATAATTTAATCTAATATTCTCTAAAATAGGTACTATAATATAAATCTGTTGTGTTGTAGTGCTGGATGGTAAAAACACAAGGAAAAGGTGAGTGGATATAAAAAAAGTGATATAATTTCACATTGATGCATAAACAATATGCTAGAGCTACAATAATACAATAATAATTGTGCCTGGTTGGATTGTTCAAATGTCATGCTATATATAAATAGGATCGGAAATTCACAAGTAAATCTGGAAGCTCTGCAAAGTGACACAAAATATTCCATATTCCTTAGAGACACATTTAACGTCTGGACTGTTTCGAAATCGTAAGTACCAAAGACGTCATAAATTTTACTTTACATGCAACTGTGATAAAAATAACCGACAGCGTCCTGCGCCGGATTCTACATTCGCACGTCTTAATTTCATTTATAAAACATTGCTTAGAAACATTTTTAAAATGTATTTTAAAGGGTATGCAGAGCTTTCAGATGTATACAGAACAAATTGTATATGGTTTTGGGACTATCTCTAAAAGGATCACGTTGCAATAATGAAAACCTTTTACCTACCAGCCGTTTAGACTGCCAATAACTAATCTAAATTGAAAGTAAAAACATATTTAGCATCGTAATTATATTAAATTAATACTTATTTCTAAATAAATGTCTACAGAAATGCATCATTCTTTAATAAAGTTTATATGCTCGTTCATAGGCTTTACAAATTCCTGAAATATTATTGAAAACCTTTAATTTTCTACTGAAAATAGCACCATCATATTGGTAACAATGTTCAATTTTAGCGAATTAACCATATTGACCAGGTGAACCTATCTCTGCAATTAATTCCATTATATGTTTGCTATCATTTCTTAAATATCTTAAAGGTATCTATTATTTTCAAAAGAAGTGCTACGAGATTGAATGTAATTATTTAACACTAATGAACATTTTTCAAAATACAGTACCTAGTTTTTTTTTAATTTCTGAATTAATTCTCAATAACCTTTAATAAAATTCAAACAAGTGTCAAAATATTGGGATGACTCACCCAATCTTCAGAATCCAGAACCATGGTTGGAGTCACAAGTTAACACAGAGAGGTTCACAATACGACTGGCGAGAGAAGCTTTCAATGTATGGGGTTATTTTCTACAGCTCGGTTCTTAGGGCCTTTCGGTTGATTTAGTTTAATATAACAGGCGGCGCGGGCGGTGGCTCTCCTGCGCATTGGTGCGATGATATCGCTTCGACCAATCCCGCTTGCCCCAAACGGCAGGATGCTTACGTATTTTTAGTCGGAAACGTGGTCAAGAAAAACGTAAACAAGCTAAGAAAGTTTTGGTTATACTGCCCGCCCTGATGGCGACCTCGAGGCTGCCCGCCCCGCCCGAGCCGACTCATAGCACAACTTTTAAACTGTAATTGTATTTACAACGTCTATCATGTACAACGAATTATTTAACAGACTCCTTTGAACTCTGTGTGGGTGTTGGGTATTTTGTTTATAGAACAGTTGGGTAAAGTACTAAAAGTAGTTAGGTGACTATGTATTTATTAAAATCGAGGTACTGAACAGTCTTGAACTGAATTAGTCTAAAAGCAGGGCCATGTTATTACTAGAGATCTACTGTAAGCTGGTATGCTAGAAGTTCTACTTCACAAGATATATAGTGTCTGAGAATGTCTCCATGCCTTGGATATATTTCGTTCATTCATCACTACCGGAAGCTCATGTTGAGTCCTCCATTTCAGGCTTTATAATTTTAGCGGTGATTATATTAAAATAAGGGGGTATGGATTATTGCGAATTTTAATTATTAATCTAATAAAAGGAGTCGACAGCCTAATTGGTTGAGCTTCGACTTGAAACCGGAAGGTCCCGGGTTCAATTCCCACTCATGCCAAAAATGATAAGCACCAATTTTCTTTAAGGATATGTGCTTTAATCGACTCCTCGAGCTACGGAGGGCACGAAAAGCACTACTTCTAAAAATAAAACAGATATTTAAGTCTGTTAAAGAAGTGACCTTGGAGAGAGATAAAGACCGTGAAGGTGTGTTGTTGTTGTGTACTTATTCAAATTCTCTCGGCAGTCCTAGACACATTTTGGCAAACCTAAGTAATGGGAAAATTAAAACAAAATCCCGCCAGTATATCATTCACAAATCACTAAATCTAACAATCCATATAACTTTTAATTGTATTAAATGTCACTTGGCAATAATTGCTATTTGTCTGGGCAGCCTGCATTGATTCTTCTTCTTCTTCCTGGCCTAGTCCCATTCATTTGGGATTGGCTCTTCTAATACTCCTTCTGAGCCACATTTCACGGTTGTGGATTGTCTCAAATGTTGTAATAATGCTTTTCAGGTATTTTCTTATAGACTGCATTGATTGACTACAGTTCCAATCTGAAAAATTGCTATATTTGGATGTCCTAGGAAGTAAATTTGATCCTACATTAGCATATAGGAGAAGGTCGTGAAATTATTTCAATGCTCCATTGCTTGCCACGCTACCCTACTAATGGTTAGTTTAAAGTGTAATAAAACTAAAATTAAAATAAATAAAGTAAGATCGTTTCAATCTTGACCGAAATTGTGGGCCTCATTTCCGAATCTACCTATAAATTGTTTATAGTGGAAATAAAATAAAATAATAAGTTTTCAGCATGCGATAACCACAAAGATAACTTTTCTATAATTAATATTATATTAGTCCTATTTTTTTTCGAAAAGGTTGACAATAAACGCATCGTTATTAGGCAAAGTATTTTTAAACGGAAAAGTCATATAAATTTTAGTCAGTCAGTAGGATTGGGCAAACGAGTGCGTCGTGCATTTTGAACCTCGTCAAGATGTCATCGCATCATATCTTGCAATCACGCCTTTGGAAGCATTTTATTGTTCGGAAAAAAATTGGCACGAATCGAATATGCACCCACTAACGTCCTCTAAGAAAGAAGTTCGATAACCTTTCCTATTGTAAGTACAAACGAAAAAATATTATTGTTAGTAAACAAAAACATATTTTTAATTTATTTTTATATTTGGTTTGGTTTATTTATATTTAACATAACAAGACAGGGTGTCACGGCTTTTATAACTTACGGCGTAACGTCCATGTAACAATGTCCACATTTAGCCTGAATTAAAATTATATATATCAATGTATTCACCTTTGACCCGTCATGATCGGTGACGATGATATTGCCAATTTTTCGGCATACTTATAACAGAAATAAACAATCTCATGGCTATAATCTAGTAACATCTCCTGTCCTCATTTCATCGGCTAAATTAAAGGATTTCATCTAAACTCTACGGTTAGTTAACTATTACAAATTACAAGGTCTAAATGCAAGCGATACCTTTCGATAATCACTGTTAGCCACGCATTAATAAATCGTCAAAGCAGATATCTTATGATACAACTAAAATAGAAAATCCACCTAAAACATAAATAAATCTGGATTATCCAAAAAAATATGCTTGTTGTCATAATTCAAGCCAGAATGAGACATCTGCCTGGAACCTACAAGATATATTATATGTGCTTTACGACGACAACGCAAGGTGTTTATGTGATAAATTTCTAATACGACGATTTTCTTACTGCGCGAAGTTAATAGGTGATGCATAAAACAACTATTTAAAAATTTACGACTGCCTCGTTACATGTAATGTATAAAAGTTAAAATATTTTTAAATCTGCTCGCTAGTAATAAATAGCTACTTCAGCAGCTGCCAATACAAACTGCGCCTACATAAATCAATCACATTTACAACTATTTGCTACGGAAGGATACATTTAGCTGGTTGCACATTTAGAAATTTAGAATATTTGCTTAGTATCCATTTACATTTGGCTACATTAGCGACTAGACATTGTTTTCCGACATCGTTTTAGCTAGAATTAAAAAAATAGGATTCCTCGGTTATTTTCATATTATGTTATTTTTATAACTCGGGAACTAGGTACCAGTCCGATTGAGAAAATTCGTCTTTACATTAAATTGCCCGTTTTTTTTAAATATATATACATCACGGTACGACTCAAAGGAGCAGTGTAGTAACCATAAACGCGAAGTCGGGGCGGAAAGTTTGTGTGAAAAATAAAAATGTAAAATTAAATTGAAAATATTTGTGTAAAATCCAAAAAAAAAACCGAGGTGTATTATAACGCGTGTTTACAATTTTAAATTACGCGTTACAAACAATTGCTGTGTTTTCTTTTTAGTGCTTTTCCATTATGTTTACAAATAAAGCTATTGTAAAACAACATTGTAAGTGGGCGAAACAGCACCGATTCGCTTGTCTAATAATTTAATATAGGTATATGTAGTCTATATAGGATGATCTACATAGATATATAAAAGGGAGCTCATATTTTTAATTTTTACTTTATATTAGTGGCAATTTTTTTTCTTCACGGGTTGTCTTACAGCCTTCGAAACCGTGTTATCGGTCCCAGTGTACCCAGCAGAAGACCAAGTCTCTCTCTTTTAGCCGATGCATTTTTGAGGCTATTCCTAACGAGTGGCCAGTTCTGTTGAGGTATGTTTAGATGGAAAAGTCTGGTTGGTCGAATTATGTACAGTTTTTAATTATAAAAATTGGTATGTACGTGTATGTATGTGGCCGGGATCGAATAACCGAACCGTGATCCGCATAGATAATACGAGACGTCTTAACCAATCGGCCACCGACGCAATAATTTGTAACAAACATAAACGTAGAATTCTATTTAGTGTGAAATAATTGTCCGCCTCCAAAGATTATAGGCCACTATTGTAGAGTTTATAGTGTAATTCGAAGCTTTATCCCGTACAGCTGGTTGCTTAGGAATCGAGTATAAATAGCGGTCACAGGAACAAAACGTAAACAAATCTCGTTATACAGTTATTGCTCAGCGTATTTTTACTACCGCTAGGTACTCTATTGTTCTATTTTACTTGCTCACGTACCTAATCTAAACTAATACCTACGTAATGACTGCATGATTTAATTAGACATAATACATTATTAATAAAGATGTAGGTATATCAGAAGGATCAAAAGAAAATCGGAACATCTGATGGGACATATCATATAGGACGATAGAAAAGGGAGATATTTTGGAGATAGCAGTGTTATTGGACGAAAATGGATATTATGAAAGAGCAAAGAGCATTGGAATATATTACAAGAATTGAGAAAGAGGAAAGACAGGAAGGAGTTTCGGCCTCAAGGAAGTGAGTTGAGAGTTTTTGTGTAGGTATAGGTACTTATATAAAAAAAATAAGGTCTAAAATTAGGGCCACAGGCTGTTTTTATAATCAATATTTATAAGTAAAATAAACTACTTTTAGTAGGTAAACCCAACGATATCCTTTCAAGAGCCAGTTCATAACTCACGGGAATATCGAAATTAACTAAGATACCAGGCCCCAGGTTACGCAGCTAAAGACAAAGTCATTTAGCCAACATTTTTGTGGCCACCTTATTGAGACTTTTTCGAGTTTCATTTTCAGTACCTAACATAAAACCAAATTACGTATCATATCTATGTGCCAAGTCTTGTTAATAGACCTGTTACATTTTTTAAACTGCGAGAAAATTCGAAATCTGTAAGTCAGTAGGGGATGCAGATTCCTGAAATAGAGTCCTATAAACCTGAAGATTGGTACACGGGCCGGAATTACCGTCCAAGTAAGGAGAACATTAAAAAATCTGTAAATCCTCTCTCCGATACCTCAAAGTAGATTTGTGCAGGTTTCGAAGGAAAGGAAGGTTTCCTCGTGGATCCATTAATAAATTGTTCCATTGATGAGTAATAATCCATAATATTTCACATTGCTGTTTTCTACTCCTCGTAACCCCTGTGTAACCTAGACTTTGTCGCATTGACTAGGGATGTGATATTTTTGTACAAAAATAAATCTTAGTAAGATTATATAATATAAAAGACCACCTCAAGAATTTAACATACAACTATTCTAAATAAAAAAAAACCCTGAAAAAAATGAGTTTCATGAAATAACTTTGATACAAAAAGCTCGAGATATAACTAAAAAACAAATCCTGAAAACTAGGTACCTATTTCCTGAAACAGTTTTCACTAATTACAATAAGATAACCTCGAGAAAGTGACAATCCTGAAAAAAAACTTGAAACTCCTGGCATCCAAGAAAAGACGTCTAAAGAAAATATCGGGGGGTCGTCGCTCCCCGAGACATTGTCAGCGCAACCGGGCGGGGCAGCTTCCAACCTAACTATAAAACTCCTGATAATAACACATTTTTTAAGAAAATTCCAGAGACAACATTTATGATCTAACTTTTTCTAACGAAAAACAAACCATGAAAACTACTGAAACAGTTTTAATTAAATAATGAGTATCAGACGAAAAACGTGATAATCTATATATTTTTTCTAACAAAAACAGCCCCTAAAAGTAATGAAACAATTTTCGTAAAATAGGTATGTCATGTTTAAGACACAACCTCCGGATATTACTTTTTCTAACAAAAGCAAATCCTGAAAGCTACCAAAACAGTTTCCTTGAGTGAGACAACCACGATATAATAAATAAAATCCTGTAAAACTACTGTGATAATTTAATAATTGTATAATGTTGTAATAAAACATATAGCTTTGACACAAGAAACTCAAAATATAACTTTTACTAACAAAAACAAATTTTGAAAACTAGCAAAACAGTTTCCATGAGACAACCTCGAGATATAACTTTTTATAACAAAAAACAAATCCTGAACACTATTGAAGTAATTTCCATGAACTACCTACCTAATAATAACATAAGGAATTCAAATCAAATCAGAAATAATTATAACATGACTTAAAATGGCAGTTTCAGAATAATAGTGATATTTATACTTAAAATTTACAGATGTGTTAATTAATAAAAAAAATTACATTGTATGTATCCATATAGTTATACAATTCCAGAATATAAAGGTAAAGTAGAAATTAATAGAAACTGGAAAATAAAAAAAAATGTGTTCAAAAAATAGGTCAAGATATAATCCGCGACTTATATTTAAATTTAATCATAGAGTACTAAGCCTATGGAGGGGCCATAGACGGGCTTCCCCTTTCGCCAATTTTTCCCCCTTTGACCAGTTAAACTGACCAGTTGCGCAGTAATAAGTAACCTTAGATTTTGTTAGTATCGTTTAGTGTCGCAAGACAGAGCTCTAGGAAAATAGTTAATTGTGATGTTTTAAATGGGAAAGGCGATCTAGGACGCCAAACTTGCTGAAACATAGTGTTTCCAATCATTAATTATAATTATTATGTTTGTATTTTAACATAATCATCATATAACGTAAAATCCGTTGCGACAATAAAACGACAGAAAAATACAGTGGTACAGGGGCTAGTACTAGACGTTTACCTCCCCTCCCGCTAAAAGTGGCAGAAAAAATTGTTCGGTGATTTAGCTCTTCCCGTCTCCAGTCTTAAATACTTAAAGAATTTAATAAATGAAGTCATTACGGAGAAACGGTTTTTGTACAAAATCCACTAATCTTCATTCGTTCACTCAATTCACACAAATATTAAATAACTCATCCAACAACTTCCGTTCAGTAAAAAAAATCTTGCTCATTCTTCTTTGAGTATTTACCAAAGGAGACGTGAAGCGTTTAAATCACCGAACTATTTTTTCTGCCACTTTGGGGGGGGGGGGGGGGGGGAAACGCTTAGTACTAGCCCCCTGTACCACTGTATTTTGCTGTCGTTTTATTGTCGCAACGGATTTTACGTTATATGATGATATGATATATGACAGAGCAACCCCCTGCGCCTGATCAGTTACTCCATCTTATCAGCTCCGGCTGTAAAAAGGGGTGCTAGTGCCGAAAAGCAGGCTTGACGCACAGACTACTATATATGAGCTTGACGTGCTCGGTGATGTGCCGCCAGTGTCTTGGATGGTAATGAACCTTTTTAATTACTTTTTCTTCTTTCTCCAGCCTTACCCCATGTTTAATTGGGGTCGGCTTTCCTAATTGCTTTTCCGGTTCGTCAGTGGGTCTAGTTCTAGAGCTTTGAGATCATTATTGATTGCTCAAAGCCATGAGAGTCGGGGCCTGCCGCGGTGTCTTTGTCCTGACTCAATGTCCAACACTTTCCGGACCATGTGGTCTTCGGGCTTTTCATTAATGTCCATACCAACGTAGCCGTGTTTTGGTGAGCTTTTCAAGTATTGGTGCCACTTTTAGACTTCCACGTACTGTCCAAGAGGGTGACGCCCGCCGACCAGCACAGCATCCTCATTTCAGCTATATGTAGTAGTTGTTTGTTGTTGTTTTTGGAGTGGCCAGCATTCGGCACCATATACCATTGTGGGTCGTACTACGGTCTTATACACTTTGCCCTTGACGCAGATGGGCATTCTATTGTCGCATAGAACGCCGGTTAACTCTCTCCACCTTTGCAACCCTGCATTTACACCTTTTTGATTACCTACTTATCCAAAATCATTCTAATAAATATTTCTGTAATTTGATTTATTGCGTTTTTTTACTGGTTGTCGATGAAATATAGATGTTGCTGTCATTAAGAAAGAGAATTTTTGTCAGAATCCACCATAACATGGAAATTCACCTGTATACCTGTGTATCTCAGGTTGCGCAGATTAAGTATCACATACAGAATAAATGTACCAAAATTCAGCTGGTTATGACGCATTTTGTATCTTTGTTAAATTTTGATCTAATAATCCTGAGCTAAAAGGGGAAAAAATTGGCGAAAGGGGGAGCCCGTCTATGGCCCCTCCATGGGCTTAGTACTCTATGTCATTCTTCCGTCAGGCGTTTGTCAAACAACTGTCACTTACAGTCTGTGACCACACACCACACAACACTAGTAGACAGACGGGAAACAAACAAAAAACAAAAACATAGTCACTGAAACTAACCAAAACTAACAATCTCGTTTTTTCCATTCCATGGATTTAGTAAAATATTATACTTATCTGTGATACGTATTGTTGTGGTGTTTTCTTCAACGTTTTTATACAGCAACGGGTTCGCAAAATTCAGATTGTTTGTACAATAACAAATAATCTATCAAATGGTGCTTATGATTTACTGAAATAATGGATAATTACATTATAATTTCCTTTATAGGAGAAGGTTCTTTTGGCAGAGTGTTCAAAGCTAAGAATAAGGAAACACATGATACAATCGCTTTGAAAGTTATAAGAAAGGTAACCTTAAAATGTCTACTTTCATTACCTAAAAAAAGATACCAACCACTTGATAATAGTTACAAAACTAACCTAACCTAATCTTTCTATTTAATTTTATCTGTTATGCTGTAATTGTAAATGTAATCTCTAAAATCTCAACATAATGTCAACTCCATGACCTCGTCCCTCCCTCCCCTTTTCGCACCCGCACTGCTCGCACTCGATTATGCTCTTCTGTCATCTTTTCTATAAAAAAAATAATGTTTTCAATTTAATTTACAGAAAGGCAGATCTTCTAAAGACCTCAAGAACCTCCGTCAAGAATGTGACATACAAAGGCAACTAAAACATCCAAACATAATACTCATGATTGATAGTTTTGATACGGACACTGAGTTAGTTGTAGTGACAGAATATGCAGAGAAAGAACTGCATAGTATCTTAGCGAAAGAAGGCTGTCTTGATGAAGAGAAATCAAAGAAGATTACATGGGACTTGGTTTCCGCATTGTACTACTTACATTCTCACAGAATTCTTCACAGGTACCTACTGCTTTTAGTTTCTATGTACACCATTAAAATTACATGTTTTAATTTATATTGTATATACAAAAAAGGTTTTTACAACATTAACATTACATGTGTCAAGTTACTTATATTGTAGTTTAATATAATATGGGAAAAATGGGTTAATATGGAAATAGTGTATTGTGAACTAACAAAACTAAACAAATCATTCACATGGTATCGCACTGAGATGAGTATGTAATGCAAACATTAATTTAATTTATAAAAGGGTAGACAATACCTATGCATTTGACTTTAAAAGCTCTCTCATCTTTTATATTGATGAAACATAGATTTTGTAATTTAACTTTGTTTAATATATCTTTACAGGGACTTAAAACCTCAGAATGTCCTTTTGGATAGCAATGGCAAAGCCAAGCTGTGTGATTTTGGTTTGGCAAGGATTATGACAAATGCGACTCATATTTTAACATCAATTAAAGGAACTCCATTATATATGGCTCCGGAATTAATTGATGAAAAACCTTATGACCATCAAGTGAGTTTTTATTACAATAATAATTTTCTGTTGTGCTGAATTTAACCCTCAGTGGTGACTAAAGCTCAAATCTCTTTTTGTTCGCCTGAACTAAAATATATTAGAGATGTACAAGTCTGACGTTTTTGTGGTACTGAATAAGAATATGTATCTTTTGGAAATACATCTAATTCCAACTCTCAGTCACCCAAAGTTCCTACGGCAATATAATATAAGCGCAACCTAAATAATTATGCATCACATCATTGATGATGTGAGGCAATCTGCATTATGTGGTCAACTCGACATGTTTTGTGTTGTGTCTATAAACATCTACTGATTCCAGAATTCTGGATCTAGAACAGCATGCAATCCATACCAGTTGATAGAATTGCCTGATTCATTATGTGTCTAACCTGAAAACCAGAGAGCCTCAAAAAATAAAATAAAAAAAAGTAAATAAGAAGATAATTCTATATCCTTCACTGAGTAACTTGGGGCAGTAACATAAAACTGTAATAAACCAAATATTAAAAGTTTATATTATTATAGTGTTTATAAAAATAGATTGTTACACCATTTTATTCACAATTCTTTATTTGATTTGCAGGCAGACTTGTGGTCTTTAGGATGTATAGTGTACGAGCTCATGGCTGGTCAACCACCATTTTGCACAATGTCTATATGGCAATTGGTACAAATGATAAGACATAAACCAGTGCAGTGGCCTAGTTACATTAGCAAAGATGCTCGCTCATTTTTGCAGGTAAGTACATAAACTTTGTTTTATTGTATACTAGAGATCCAATGGTTATGAATTTATACTAATATATAAAGCTAAAGAGTTTGTATGTATGTTTGCTTTTGCTAATTTCAGGAAAGGAAAAGAAAAAATTAAAGTAAAGTCAGATTAACAAAAAAAGTTAACCATTAACGCGGGTGCAACCGCAAGGCACAGCTAGTTATATAATATAACCTAAATCTTCCTCCACAAATTCACTAAATTATGATGAGAACCACATCAAAATCCATCAAGTAGTTTAGAAATATAAATTGACTTTGTTTTATACTATAAGTGATAGCAACTTTTAATAAAAGCAATAATAATTTTACTAATCAAATAAATATAGTGAATATACACAAAATAAAAAACGTTGATTGGTTTTTATATTACTTTCCAGGGCTTGTTACATAAAGATCCTGTAAGGAGAATGCCTTGGCCTGAAATACTGGACCACCCATTTGTCAAAGGTCACATCTTGATTTTACCAGAGGACAAACAAAGTGAATCTCCATTCACAAAACCATTAACACATAGTCAGCAGGAAGCTAAGCTACTACAGAAGCAGAAAATAAGCAAACAAGCCAGGTAAGCATTAAAATTTTGTTGGTAAAATAATTAAATATCAATCACTGTCTATTATTATTTTAATATATAATATAATATATATAATATAATATATAAATAAATATAATTATTTATTAAAATAATTTTGAAGCACTGTGACAATCTTGTTCTTGCAGAGTACTCTAATAAAGAGCCACTATTTATAACATATTGAATGTACAATTTATTGCTAGTATGCCTGTATTCTAGATACTGAGGAATTCCACATGCCACAATGTTGACACATCTCCCTTGCTTTCAATATGATTGTACATTTTATAATTAAAAACTTATGTATAGGTACCGGGACGGTTCTTGAGCGGTGGCCGTTAGATGCGCAGAACACAATTTTTGGGTCTGCTTGACAGTATGAGGTATTAATTTTAATTTTACCAGCAGTAAAAAGCAATCGTAAAAACAAACACCAAGAAATGAATTATAATAAATATACAAGTTATATTGAACTCGAATTACATATGCGCAAACATTCCCCCACTTTTTCGTCGAGCGCTCAAGAACCGTCCCGGTACCTGTACATAATCCGACAAACCACACTAAGTCTTACAATCTTACAGTCTTAACAGTCTTACAATAACAAAACAAACACACCTTCACTGCCTTTATACTTTGTGGTGTGGCCACTTTTTGCCAGTTGTCCATATTGAATAGAACCTTATCCATCGAAATATACCTCAACAGGACTGGCCACAAATATCATGGGCTAAAAAGGGAGACTTGGTCTTCCGCTGGGTACCCTGGGAACGTAACACGGTTTCGGGAGCTGTAAGGCAACCCGTGAAGAAAATTGTAGATTTTGAGTGTGTACTAATTTTATTATTATATATTTTTTACAGAGTTCAATCGGAGGAAATAAAAATAAAAGATAATAAAGGACATGATCCAAACAGTGGGCGCGCAGTTGTGCAAGCTAATGAGTGTGTACCATTATCTGATGATGATAGTGTGAGAGCCACCAGTGCTTTTAGTGTCAGAGACAGCCTTAAAACAGACGATGAAGATACATCGCAGCCCATATCAGCTGTCAATGCAAAACTATTGAGACACGAGTATAATGTGATGAAAAATTCAAATTTAATTGTTGAAAATCTAGAAATCAACATGGCACAATTGATGGTTACTAACAAAAAACACGACGCTCAGAAAATGGACAGTGTAACTGAAGAACCGGTAAAATCAGAAGGAAAAGCTATTGAATCAGCATCCAGTAATGAAATGAAATGTAAAGCGGACACTAAACAAAAACTCAAAAGTAATATTGACACAGCGTCCCAAAGCTTAGAAAATCCGAAAAGTCCTTCTAAATCTGGGAGTGATGTTAGTTCGGGTTTAAGCAAAAGTGTACCTCCGTCATATAAACAGAAGATTCTTCAATTTTCACGTGATAAACTGAGATTCGGTAGTGGTGGCAACAAGTTAACAAGAAGCATTAAGAGATCTTTCCACTTTAGCAGGAGTTGGGATAAAAATAAAGACAGTCAGAGACGTACGAGTGAACCAGCCGACGGTTTACATGAATCTGGAGACAATGAAGAAGAAAAGTGCTCCAAAGAAGATAAAGACCAAGATGTCGAAAAAAATGAAATCATAGAAGAGGGTAGCGATGATAGAGAAATGGCTGACAACGACAATCAATTATTGGAAGAAGAACAACAAAATGGTAGTTAAACATATTTTTTTGTTTGCACGAAAGTAAAAATTCTATTTTTTTTTGTTTAATGGTCATCAAATTTATGATGATGAGATCTCCATGGAGAAGTCTATACTTTCCAGCCGTGCGAGTTTTGTCTACCGGGTATAGACCGACAAAATGTCTACATAGACAAAGCAGGAAAATGTGTCGCGTCGTGTTAACAAGTTTGACACGTCAAGTTTTGTTTACGTAGAGAGACTTTTTCCTAGCCAGACACGTATAAAAAAAAACTTAACAAATAATGAAACATGGATTCCAAGTCATAATGGATCAGAGACTTGTATCAAAATCTAAAACAAAACCATCATATTTCAAATTTCAGTGAAGGAGCCTACCATAATTGAGTTAGAGGAATGGGAAGCATTCATAAATTCCAATATTAGTGAAGTAATGGATGGTGATGTGGACTCATTGACACAATTAAATATGGTATGGACTTTGTTTTCAATTAAATTTTCATACAGGTATGATAGAGTAGCCTACAGTAATTTACGGGTGCTCTTAGATTCCCTAATCCCTTACATAGTTTAAGGAGAAGGCAGAAGTAATGTTCCTCAGGTTTAAATTAGGATGAAGCACCATTCCCCTTTAAACTTTCCTCATCTTATATTATCTCAATCAATATATATATTCTTAATTTTTGCTATTGGTCCATGCTAGGTATTTGCATTTTTTGTTAGTTTTTTACTTTGTTTTAAATTTATTATATTCACACACACACACATAAGATGTATCTAAAGGTGCTGTGATTGCTTTTGTTTTTTTTTTGTTTTCTATTAAGTTAGACATACAAATTGTTAACCTTTTTGGCTTTAAGATTAGTTTTAAGAATGGATAATTTAGTTTAATTAGTTGCTGTGGTTTATGTAATAAATAAATAAATTAAATAAATTTTCATCTTGACGGCAGTTATACCTTGCGGTGTGCAGTGACACTAATCACGGTGTCCGCTTTTTTGCAAGTTATCCAAGCCTGTTGCTACACTTAATGGACCTAGATGTGTCACTTCTTTAACAGACGTTACTTTTGTAGAAAGTGCGGACACCGAATTTAAGTCTATTAAAGCACAATATTCATGGACTCCCATAGCAACTTTCTACCAAGTGGATGGCGTGGCGAGACATATGTGCTATCTATAAAGCTCCTTATTTTTCTTAAATTTACGCCCTGAGACGTCCTCTCATTCCCCGATTACATAATCAGTTTTTGTTCAAATATTCCAGGTGAGCATGGTCATTGGAGTGGTGGCAGGCGGCGGTGCCAAACTGTGTGGTGCTGTAGCGGCGCTGTTGTCGTTACCGTCTGTGTTACCCGCTTTACAACGGCATACTCTACTCAGTATTCAAGACGTAAGTGTTTATATATTACTAATTTTAGTTCGCCTTTTCACACGCGTGTCAACCGAACAGAATATAATATATTTCCTTTACAAATTTAAGTAATGTGTTAAGGCGTGCGTGAGTGAGCAACAAACATTCAAACTTTCAAATTACCCATCAAAAACATTTCATGTAAAGTATGTTGCCAAAACTCACAAGCTCATAGCGCTTTCACTGTTAAAAAGTTATTAAATCTCAAGAAGAGCAAAGCCCCTAACTCTCCAAGCTCTAACTCTGCAAACCCTTCATCTTGGTCAAGAAGTATATGGCTTGGTTGTTTCGCGGCCGTCGCACAGACGCTGCCATGGACTTATGGTAAGAAATTAATGTTGTGTCATGCCATAGTTCTATTTCTCTTTAAATTATTCTCTCTTATTATCTCATTAAACTTTGATATAATCATTTTCAGGTGTATTTGGAAGCGAAAGTTGTGCATAATTTTGTATTTGCAATAAAAAAATTAATGAAAGACTGCAAGGACAAACAAGAAGATATGGAGAACAGGTATTTAAGTTTTTTGTACATTATGCCAAAATATATTGATAGGCTTTCTATCTCTACTAACTTACGATTCCTGCCTGCTTCACAATCAGAATCTGACTGAATTTTTTGAACTAATGAAAGCATGCATCTATTATAGTTTTTTAAAGAAAATGTAAAAGTGTTTGGAATCTGCTTCTCTGGAACTACGGAACCGATTTATAAAATTACTTATCTTCTGTACGGCTTGAACACAATGTTTATACAGGTTGTTAATTGTCACATTTCGCAGTTGTTTCATAAACGATTGCTTAATGCTCACCCGATCCCATTAACACAGCTATAGGCAATATTTTTTATCTATGGTACACTTCAAGATAAGCGATATGAGACAAAATTAGAATCTGTCTAAGTCTAAATACACACAATCATTCCAGAAACATCAAAATCCAATGAGACGTTTCGTAGCCTATTGTGGACTAACATAAATTTTATTTATTTGTACAGATTAGGATACTACATTACTGCATAAATAACAATGAACAACATTTTCTTTTTCAGATTAACGGCTGTGATACGAATGTTGGAAGTATGCACTTGGCTCTGTCTACGCTCGTGTCGTGCTGTGCGCCAGCTAGCCAACGCTATTGATACTCATGCAGCACACACTGTCTTTGCGAAACTACTTCATTGTTGTAAGTTCATTTATACCTTCGCACGCGTAGAAAAGTAAAAAATAAATTATAAAAAAAATTATATGTTTGATTTTCATTGTAAAGAATACTTAATAAATCGCGTTATTGTTTTATCCCGACTATCCATATTATGTTTTTAGAAACAATGAAAAGTTATTTCAGTAGAACCCAAGATTCTTTTATTTATTAACACAATATTTTTCTATCTTCACGGGTTGCCAAGTCTCCCTCTTTTATCCAATGGTATTTGTGAGGCTATACCTAACGAGTGGCCAGTTCTGTTGAGGTATATATTTAGAAGGAAAAGCCTCTAAGTGTGGTTTGTCGGATTATGTACATAAGTTTTTAATTATAAAAAACCATTGGTACATGGCCGGGATCCGTAAGTTTTATATGAAATATTTCATTCAGCCGTTTCAGCATGAAATACGAAACTAGATCTACTTTAACTTTTATATATTGTAGGGATTTTGATTTGAAATCCACAAACTAATAAATATCGTAGCCAACATTTTTATGAAACTTTTACAACATTTTTTACGTATGGTTTTAATATATGCTATATATATATATATACTAATGGATGATCTTCTTATTTTTCAGATTTAAAAACTCCCAGAATTTCTCTAAATATTGTTGGATTACTAATTCCGATACTCCAAGACTTACCTGAACACGCCGACGTTGTGGAGAAGATTTTATTTAGTAACGACAAATACAACTTTCTTCGTTTGCTGGAGCAGCCCAATGATGCTCTTCGGATGCGAGTCTGCGTACTCATTAGTTTGCTGTGCACATTCTGTTGTACGTCGTTTTCGGTTGCCATGGAAAGTAGATGGAGTAAGGAGGGAAATGATTGTTTGGAAGCTTTGCAGTCCCATTGCAACGTTACTTTGAGCAGAGCAGCTAAGTTAGCGATAAAAGAGCTAAATAACATGCCATTTTATTCCAATTGATCAGTAAAGTGAAAGACCAATTCTAATTATACTTATAAGTATTTTTTTTTATTTCTTTTGAAAGTGTTTGATTACTGATTCTAAATGGCATGTTATTTTTATTATCAAGATAATGGTTGTTATGTTTATATAGCAATATTTTAATAATTGTGCCATTATCGTAATTTATAAGACTGATCAAGAAACGCGACGAATTAATTCTGCATGATTTTCAATGTTGAAGTTGTCACTTTAAGACATATTTTAAGTATATATTTTGGTTAAGGATCCGTTGCTCTCAGTCATCTTGTATCTGTCAAAAATATGGCAAATCTCAGGATAATGTTGTGATCTCTAAAAACCGGTTAAAAGTTCTGATTTGTTTTAAATGTCGGTAAATATTACTTTGTGTCAAAAATTGCCGTCCATTGTAAATGTATTAATTTTTTTGTGAATAATTATAGCTAATTTTTATTTAAATATTTTTTCTTAAATTTTTATTTAAAAAATAATAGATACGTCATATCTTATTTTTGGCACACTATTGAGAGGGCTAGCATAAGTTTGTTGTGTCGTTCTGTCGTCATCGTATCGAGAAATTGTAAAGCAATTTTTTCTTTAAGAATATGACATAACTATGTTTAGTACGGCAAATCTCGTCACAATGACTATAGAGCGACTCAAAAACTGACCAAGTATTCCACACTACTCTAGCTAGACCAATAGCCCACTCTACCTTAATTTTGATATGTTTCTGTGCTAATTCAACAGCATTGATCAACTTGTTTAATAGCAATTAATTTGATTTAAGCAATATTATTTTGGCCACACCAAAATGCATAAATAACGTTGTGGTATATCGCAATTTTTCAACATTTACTAAGTGCGTAAGTAACTGAATTGCAAAACAAGTTTAAATTTCTGAATGACAGAAATGACTACATTCATAACAAAAAGCATTATGATATATGAGTCACTAACAAATGGTGTCGGCACACATGCAGGTTTCATAATCATCATCGATATGCAAATTTTCTCATGAGATAAGAGTGACCCGATTGTTTAAGTGTGGTCAATGCACTTGTTTGTTGTCGATTACATAAAAAGGTGAGTGGCCGGCCTCAAGGTGTAGGTACGAGTACCTCTATGGTAGAGATCACTAATATTATTTACTAGTTGTGGCACATTGCTTTGGTTTGCATTTTTGAGTAGGTATACTATACCAATGGAGGTATGAAGCGGTTAATAATTTTCTAGAGCTCTGTCTCGCGACACAAAACGAGACCGAAAGTAACTTATTAGTATGCTAATGGTCAATCTTATGTACAAATTAAAAGAAAATTGGCGGAGGGGGAGCCCGTCTATGGCCCCTACTTAGTCAGGGTTTGCACTGTTTGCACAGACTCAAGTAATTGATTAATTGTTTACCACTAATTTATTTGTAAGTATAGTAGCCGCTTAGATCATAAAATGTATAGGTACATGTATAGCGTCGCCTAAGAAACGAGTTCAGAAAAGGTCCAATTTTTGACGTGACAGCTCGATACTACAAATCGTATTTTGTATGTATCTTTTTTTGGATATTCTGTAACGTTCTTCGCTATATGTAAAACTAGCTGCTGTGCCCGTGATTTCATACGCGCAAACATGTGTCATCTATACGCATGTGGAAATAATCTCATTTAAAAAATGCTTGGATTGGAAAAAGTTTGTATTGCTATTTAGTAGGCGCTTTATAAATACGGGCATCTACGCATTATTACGCAAATTGACATATCTTTTTTTTTATTTTTCAACCGCATTAAATGAAACAAACACTAAATGTTAGCCTAAGCTATATAATTCGTTCCTTAGCCAAAAGCGAAAACTAAATTATGTAGGTACCTAGGTATGTATGTTTGAATGCGCTTACCTCAGAAACTACCAGTACGGTTCAAAAAAAATGTATTTTATAAGATTTGACATCCGAAATAATAATGGTTTCGTTTTTGCTCATTTGCTACAGAAAAATTATACAGCCTATAGCACGAATAACATTACCCTCTTTCTCGGGCAGTCGGGTAAAAATGTGTGGGATCTTTTTGTTGGAAATTTTATGTTCTTTAATTGTTACATACTTAGGTATAATAGTTTTCGCTAGGATTGATAGTTATGGAAATATTGCAAAAAACGTAGAAACCTTTAAAACCACCCTGTGGTTTAAAACGAATAGCCATGCCAAATTTTAAAACACCGAGTTATTATTTCCTGGAGCACCACACATTTGCCATATTTGACTAAGTTATGAGGTGCCTAACTAATAATAAGTGACTGAAAGAGAAGATAAATGCTTGCCACATGGACGCTTGTTAATTATGTGGACATTGTTCCCCTGTGTCTGGCCAGTAGCCCGTGAAGACAGTGATGGCGTGTTACGGCAAAACTGCATAAACAATATTATTTAAAATAATAATGTTTTAGTAATTTGACACAATTTCTTAAACATTCTATCGATCACAATGAATGGTATAAATGACGTCAATAGTAAACGGAGACTCGCACAGAGAGGTGGTTGACCTACCTAGTGAATTTGTAGAACAATACTGTCTTGTTGATAATGCGGTACAGTAGGAGATAGAGCCGATACTCCTTCATTTTAAAGATAACTATAAAAACCAATGCTAAAAACATCAACTGTCATCAAGTAATTTTCAAAATCAGCTAGTGAGAATTTGTTTCCTACAGGAATCAATTTCGACTTGCATGTTAGCGAGAACAAGTCCTAGTTATAAGTTGCTTATTTTTACTAACTTGTCGATTTTCTGTTCTAGGCTCATTCAGTCTTTCCAGTTTTTCGTCTGTGGTAAACATTACTTACTGGTGCATCTAATGACCATGTCTAATAAGGTATTGGTTTGTGTAAATTCGTGTACGTAGTTTTGTAATATCTTAGCTATGTTGTACTGTATTGCGATGAAACCGATAATCTGCACCATGGTCCTGTTTCACCCGACATTTGTATGTGTAAGTCGTACATAGGACGTGATCTGATAAATGAACCTAATCTATGCGAAATAACACCTACCTGTGAATCGGACAATAGACATCATCAGAGTATGCACAGAGTCTACTTCTTGGTATAGATAAAGTCTAAGGACACCGATCATCTAGGTAGTATTAAAATGCGAAAATATGTTTGTTTGTATTTCTTTAACGTCATAGGCTGAGCAACGGATCCACGCTCGAAAGTACTTTTTATCCCGGAAAAATATCTTAGTTTGTTCTACCAGTCAGATTTGAAAAAATATTTGTGCATTCGAATTCTTGAGGAAGGTTATAATCTAACATCACGCTACGACCCAAAGTAGCAGTAAGCAAGGTACAGCTAGTAAATAAATAAAATTGAAGTGTCTGTCTGTGATGTCAAAATCAATATCGAATTTAATATCTAAAGAAAAAATAATAAAAATATCAGTAAAATCAAAATAATACTGGCATTATCCTCATAGCACTAGTTACACTGCATGCGGTCTATTACTAATAAAAACTGATGATTTCCTACGATTAAATAGGTATTTTTCCTCTTTAGCTAGAGTGAGGATTAAAATACCTACTGTTTATTAATTTTTAGTCAGGCAGCCATGGAAAAATAGTGTAAAATATTTACGAATTTCAGTAAATGGATGCTGTACCTAGAAGAAAACGGTGCATTACCTTTCCTTGGTTTTTACATCCACACAACCTCTCATACAAGTTACTAAGGTTACCCCTTCTTAATGACCGGGGTTGGTCCTCAAAGTCAGAAATTACATAAATTCCTAAACGACCTATTACGTTTAAAATCCCTGAAAAAATGAGAGAAGAAAGTCTCAAAATGACAAGAAAGTGTGGTAATCCGTTAGTGAGGTTGTCGACCCGCCGTTGCTCACTGTACCATTAGGTCACAAGTATTTTGACAACGCAGCGCGGAAATTATCTAACCGGCACGCGGTTTGCGAGGACGCGGTTCAACGACACTGCCCGGAGCCTCGATGAAAGTGAAATTATAGTGGGGGGCATTTTTAGCTTGACCGAATTGCTCAAAAGTGTCGTCTGCCTATGTTTTGGTTAGTACCTACCTAGCTAATGTAATTTCATGTTTCAATGTTTGTAATATCAGACAAGATTACCTATTGGAAGATGCATTATGCAGATTCTATTGCTTATTAATATATCGGTCTATGTTCGTGGTTGAATGATTTCTTGTTCAAATTCTTCATCTTCATTATTAGAGGAAAGCAGGCAGGGAAACCAAAATGGAAATGGGTAGACGACATAGCTGAAGACTCGAGTAGACGTAATAAAAACAGTCATTTGCAAAGGATTTTATTAGACTTTTGTCTGTTATTCTCAATGATTGTTTCAAAAACCGCTGAAGGATTGTTTATGAAATTTTCAGTGATCAAGTGTGTCTATTTTTTTTAATTTCCAGAGATAGGTAGAAAAATATATTATAGTGTATTGCCCATAATAATCTATATATAAACATTCCTATGACTATGTTAATGGAATGGGGTGATTGATATCAAAATAAAAAGGATGAAGTAGTGGGCATCTAGTCTTTATAAATAAAAATGAAATGCTGTTCGTTGGTAAACGTATCACTTGAGAACGGCTGGACCGATTTAGCTGTTATTTTGGTTTTTAGGGAACGAAAAATTGGAAAACTTGCCCGGAAAATTGGAAAATTCTTTGAAAGTTAAAATGGGCTCCACAAGCATAGCCGAGGTGGAAAGTTGGTCGTGAATAAAAAAGTTACACATATATCTTCTGAAATATATGCCTAAAGTGAAATTTTGTATTCTTTATTGATATTGGTTAGCTGAAGTGTGTTGTGCCTGTCGGGTCATCGCTCGGCTCTTGAGTTAATAACATATTATGAAATAAAAGTTGCCGTACTGATATCATAAAACGGTAGGTTATCATCACCGCAATCTTGATATAAGATGTCCTAGATATTTTAGTTTGAACGTTAAACAATCTACAAAAATTAGATGAGATTGATCGATAAGAGTGTTAAGTGTTCATAGAAATTGTGGTTTCGGATTTGAATAGAAGTTGAACCTTAAAATATATAAAATAAACTTACCTAGTCCTTATTTGAAAACTGAAAACAAGACAATCTCCTTCAAACACTCGCGGCGAGAAAGCAAAAGAAAGAAAAGTCCAATATATACCATCGGATGACTTTATAATTAAATATTTTGAAAATTACAGAACTGAGGCCACTCGTTAGCCTCAAAATATCATATATAATAGATCTTGTCTTTCGCTCTGTGGTGAGCCCGAGCGAGTAGTTGTCCGAGTGGAGGAATAGTCTCTTTAAAAAATGTAGGTATATAGAGATGAGACTCAATAACAAAATAATTGTATAGGGATTTAAAAACTACATAAACGTTTTAAAAAAAAGTGTACCGACTTCAAAAATTTGCACTGAAAGTAAGAAATAATAAAAAATTCGTCGTAGAATTTGAAGATGGTTGATGTCAAATTAGGATACAAAATTTATGGAAAATTAAAAAAATACTGCGGTGGATGGGATTTGAACCCATGTACAATGTGTATCCTGCGCTTCACCCCATACCTTAAGCCGTTAGACCACCGTCGATACGAAAATTGACAACTTCGTGTCAATAGCAACCGTTGCTAAGGCTTTTCTCTGATATAATTTTCAGCAGTAAACAGAGACAAATTACTGAATTTCTGAAAAATTACTGAACCGATTTTCGTCATATGACTGTGAGATAATGTCGAGAAATTATTATATCCTTAAAAAAATAAGTCGTCAAAATCGGTACATATTTCATCGAGATATTACGAAAAATTTACTTATAAGGTCAGTTATTTCAAAATTTCTGAAAAACTAATGAACCAATTTTTATGAGATAAAAATGGGACCAATTTAGAAGAATTATCTGTCGATTAAAAAAGAAACCATCAAAATAGGTTCACAACTGACGGAGTAATCGATGTCCATACATACATACATAAAAAAAAAATATACGGTCCGAATTGAGAACCTTCTCCTTCTTTTTTTGGAAGTCGGTTAAAAATAAATATGTTTAAACTTATTTTATTATATTATTTAATTAATTAAAAGAAAAAAGAGAAAGAGTGGTCCGCCTAGTTAATACCAACGTCGTACACTGGCTAATTACCTAAATCTAGGATCTGTTTGTATATCATTAAATTGAAATACTGATATCACTAAACTAATACCTACAATATAAAGGATTTCCCTATATTATACAAACAATGATTTGTATTAATTACAACAAAAAAACAATTAGAGTAGGTATATCAAAATCGAAGTATCGTAATAAAGAAATAAATTATTTACTTACTCATACTAACTTCTGCCACCAGTTACACCCGTGTGTTTTTTAAAGAGAATGAAATACCTACTTGTTCATATAACTGTCCTGGATTAAAACATAGTACGTAGGTACTAAGTATTTATCTCGTAAAATCTGGAGACTTAAATCACCTGATGATTTAGAGATAAAAGGAATGCTTCTCAAACAAAAACGATTTACAATTAGCAAAATAATGGAACAAATTAAGACTTGAAAGATCTCATGATGGACCCTAGCTAGCTCAAACAAAAAACTATTATGAAGCCAGAAAGTATTTCCTTGTTCCATTTCCACGCGATTGAAATCGCGAGCAGAAGCTAATTGTAAATTATTATTGCCAATATTATTGTATACCTATGTGAATAAAATAAACATATGGCATTCAACTGAATTATAAAACGTAATAAAATTTCTATATATAATAACCAAATACAAAACTTCGAAATAATAATTGAAAGAGTTTCATTTAGACAAGATTTTAAAATTATTGTTAGGTTTAAATAAAATAATCGGTACAATCTAGTAGGTAAGTGCATTGATAATAAAAGGTATAGGTACCAGGCAGGTACTTTACCACCGCGGACTTTTTTTTGTCTATTATTTAATTCTAGACATTTTTTTTCTTACAATATAATATACCTATATTAAAAAAATACCTCTCGGATTAGGAATATTGTCAAAACCGGAACAAAATCCATTCCTACTGAATCTAAAAGAAAAAAAGAAAGAAGCCTGCGCACAGACAAACAGACGCTGCGGGGGAGCTATTAACCGACTTCAAAAACAAGGAGGATGTTTTCAATTCGACTGTTTTTTTTTTCAGTGAATATTGGTGAAGTTTTTCAGAAAATTAAAAAAAACCGTTTTTTAAGTACTTTTTAATACGAGATCTAAAAAATATATCAAAGGCAACTAATAACACAAAAAAACTCAACAGGATCTCAACAAGCGTTTGTAATTAAAAATAAATGCATGCATGTTTAATTAAATTTATTGCACGTTTGTTTCCCATAGAAGATGGCATGACAGACAGGATGGCACCACTTCCATCGATACTTATCTATCTTTTCTGTTTATTGTCCAATCTCTTTCTTGATTGATTTTAGCAAAATATACCATCATAGTTTCAATACCTTACGGTGTGGCCATAAACATTAGGTTTTTATCAGCTACCTATTACATTCAAGTGCGGACGCCTTCTTCTAGTGCCCTGTGAAGCGTTTTGATGACGTACAAGTGTATACAGTATACCTGATGCACTTTTGTTAAGAATTAGTGATGTAACGATTAATCGGCCCCAAAATGACCGACTATTTCACGGACTATAAAAGTGGCTGACTACTCGGTAGATCCCAATTAAGGCTCCTATAACCATAATTTTTCTGGGATAAACTATTTCCAATTTCTCTGTAAATAATCCACCTGCCATGTGTCACTGTAATTTAGCATATAGTTACTTATTTAATATATCTAAGTGAAATAGCTGTTATTTTTTCAATGGGTTTTACTGAATAGGAAATATGGGTGGTTAAACTTTGCCCCTGTTTTCTCTTTAATAATCTATCACAAAGCTCTTAATTCAATTATATACATCGCGTTTTTTGTAGCTTATTGAAAATTCAAAATAGTAATTATTTTGTTATTTTTGACCAATTAAATAATCATAAAATATGTTTTGTTTAGAATTTTCAATTTATTATTCAATTATAGGACCCTTAAAAACCCATACCAACGTCCTTGCAAGAGCATTCAACCCGGAACGTGCGTTACACACTTGCAATGGTTGGAATGACATTGTGGACCGATAAGGGTCACTACGATCTTGATTATTACTTATGTAAGTGAACGATACCTCTAATTTACCGACGAACGTAGCGGTCGTTGCCCTATGATAACTTAATTACGTTAATGAAATAACAATTAATTAATTTTCTAGTCGGAGGATAATAACCTTTTAATCTTTTACTAAGAAAACTCGTTATTAAATCATCTAGACTTTAAATATGGATATGTACCTATAATGTTTTATATATATTTTGTTTGAAACGAGTAATGTTTTCCCCGTCACGTGGGAAAATATATCTCTTAAAGACACAGTTGACAGTATCTATTACAGATAATGTTTAATCAACGTAGGTATTTAAAATATGAAAATCCTAGATCACTGTGAAATAGTATCAAGAAAACTGGCTGTATTTTCATTTGGCTGATATGTGGAGCAAGGCGATATAATAAAATTATACTTTTTGATAATTTTTTTATAGAGTAGATGACATGTGACATTGCCACCGCCTGTTTATTAAGCATATGTGGTTGGTCCATGAATGCGCGCGACTGGCAGAGCATAATACAGTGCGCCAGTCGCGCCCACGTTTGAAGGACACCAGTTGTAGGAAGCAGGAAAGACCGACGCCGGAAGTTCGTTCCACTGTTTGACAGTGCGACACAGGAACAAGTCACTCAACTTTTTCGTTCGTATGCAGAACGTGTCCACTTATGACTGAACTTATTAGAAACAATAATAATATTATGTGATGCCGTGAGAGTAATTAAATTAATTTAATTATTTCCCATAGTTAGTAAACCGGTTGTAAATTTTCATCTGTTTTTCGATCGGTGTTGTTGTTTGGTGTAGTACAATATAAAAGACTTATGGTCGTGAATGTGACTTTACATTACTCTTTATAAATGTAATTTCACTGATATGTATTTTTAACCGAACTTCAAAAAAGAAGGAGGAGGTTTACAATTCGTCGGAATCTTTATTTTTTTTATGTATGTTCCCCGATTACTTGAAGACGCCTGGACCGATTTGGAAAATTTTTTTTTTGTTTGAAAGGGTATACTTCACAGGTGGTCCCATTTTTTTTAGTGAAAATTTGTTCAGAAGTTTTTTAGAAATTTTGAAAAAACTGACTTTATATGTACATTTTTCTTAATATCTCGATGAAATATGTACCCATTTTGACGACTTATTTTTTTAAGGATATAAGAATTTTTCGACATTATCTTACAGACATAATGACGAAAATCGGTTTAGTAGTTTTTCAGAAATTCAGTAATTTGTCTCTGTTTTCGGCTGAAAATTATCTATCAGAGAAAAGCCTTAGCAACGGTTGCTATTGACACGAAATTGTCAATTTTTGTATCGACGGTGGTCTAACGGCTAAAGGTATGGTATGGTATGGTATAGTGCAGCTCAGGATGCAAATGGTTCAAATCCCATCCACATCAGTTTTTATTTTTTATTTTTCCATAATTTTTTTTATTTGCGTTATTATTTGTCTCTCAGGGCAGCAAAATCACTTAAAAGGGAAAAATAAATTTACTTTTAAAAAAAAGTGTACCGACTTCAAAAATTTGCACTGAAAAGTAAGAAATAATAAATATTTCGTCGTAGAATTTGAAGACGGTTGGTACCAAATACCCAAATTCACTAATCTAGACAATTCATTAGGAACCTACGATCATCAGTACAAACATAGATAATATTGAACAGATCTTTATCTTCTTAGATGTTTATTACTTTGTATCCTAATTTGGCACCAACCGTCTTCAAATTCTACGACGAAATATTTATTATTTCTTACTTTTCAGTGCAAATTTTTGAAGTCGGTACACTTTTTTTTAAAAGTAAATTTATTTTATTACAACTTTATTTCTTTACCTACTATAATACATGCTTACTTATTCTAAATATTATATTTACAATTCTTTTACATTAATATTTACAGTTACATTCACATTAAATATAATATTGTTTATATTGCATATTAGTGCGGTAAAAGTCGTCTCCATTTTGTTCCATATTTTCCTATCTTTTACCACTTCCTCCAATCTATCTCTTGCAGTTTTCATTATTTCATCTGCCCATTTCCTATTAGGCTTCCCTGCCTTTTACCGATCTTTGGAGTCCATTTTATATTTATATATTAGGTACTTCTATTTAAAATTTTAATTATAGTCTACTTTCATGACTAAAAGTGCTTCCACTGTACATGTAACCGTGGACATGTTTCTCTTTCAATAGAATATTTGACATTGTCTTATCTGAAACAATTAAATTGTTACAATTTTGAATTGAAATCAACATGTTGACAATTGACTAATGACAAAGAGGAAATTCTCTCGAGAGGTAAATGTACCTTTTAATCGCGTAATATTCCACTTTCTAAGGATAAAGTTGATATAAACAAACTATTATTTAGTTTCTAGAAAACATGTTTGTTTACTCGCGTAACTTTGCACTTTGAAGGTAAGTACCTACATAATTAGCTAGTTATTGAGATAACGAGACAATGAAATAAAAATTTATTCCAATTACAACAGTGTTTTGGATTTCGAACAATGGAATAAACAGGATACATTTAAATAATACAAGGTACTTACGAGGACCTTAATAAGAAAAAAAATTATGTTTGGTATAAAATAATTAAATTGGCTCCTATTTTCTCAGTAGGTATAAATACAAGAGTGTTTTTTGAACGCCTTTTGTACACCTATCTCCGTCAATTTTATGTACCGATTTGGATGTTTTTTTATGATCGATATAAAATTCTTCCAAAAAGGTCCCATATTTTTTCATGGAAATTGGTTTAGTACTTTAGCAGGAATTATGAAAAATGGATTTTTGAAATCTAATATTAAATAAAATTCCCGTGTCACAAGTTAGTTGCCATACTCCTTCGAAACGGCTTGACCGATTTTTATGATTTTTTTTGTGTATATTCGGTAGGGCCCACGATCGGTCGTAATCTATTTTTCATACCCCTAAGTGATAAGGGTAGGGGTAGGGGTAGTAGTAGTGCAGGCAAGCCAACGTTTGGGCAGGACAACGTCTGCCGGGTCCGCTAGTAGATATCTCAATAAAATGTGAACTTCAATGACCTCACAGATATTTCATGGATTTTTTCAAGTACCTATATACCTATTCAGTATCAGTTCAGCAATTCAATTATTCAGGAATTTTATAGTAGGCAATTTGTATATATTTTAGATGCGCCAATAATGTACCAATTTCGATAATATCTTTTTCAGTCAAAATATAAAAATTAAATTCCATACTTATTTTTTTATTAAAATTGCTCGTAGAGTTTAGTCACTCTATTTTCATCAAATATATATAAATACCGATTTTAATGATTTCTTTTTTATTGAAGAAATAGCTTTCCGACCCGGCTTCGCCCATGGAGCCCATAAAAGCATTTAAGTACCTACAGTTTTCCTGATTTTTCCAATTTTCTGGGCAACTTTTCCAATTACGAACACAACAAAAAAATCTGTCAAATCGGTCGAGCCATTTTCGAGTTATTGTGAGACTGACGCACGGCTATTGACTCATGAAAATCTGTGCAACCATTTTTAACGCATTTAGTAATTTGGGCATATCTTCGTCAATTAGGTAATTTCGTTCTTAATTGAAAGACATATTTATCGAAGCAATTGTCTGAATCTGTAGGAATTATCTATATAAATAAAAATCAAATGCTGCTCGTTGGTGAATACTTGAGAACGGCTGGACCGATTTGGCTAATAAAAAAAATCTGAATAAAGTTTTTGGTGAAAGAAAATTTGGAAAAGATGCCCGGAAAATTGGAAAATTCGGTAAAAATTCGGAAAGTCAAGACATCGTAAAACAAGAAAAACATAATAGGTGATCGAAGTTAATATGGGTTTCACGGGCGAATGATTAATTTAAATGTAGTTTCCAATCATATTGTTGGAGAAACAGATGTCATGTCGGTCTCTACGTTCCCCTATATCAATAATTTAAATGTATGGTTTCGATTTTGTTTAATTACTTGTTTATCCAGTAAAATTTAAGTGTCTTCATAGCCGTGGGGTTTACCACAGAATACATAATAAGTATTATGTCATAAACGGTCAAATATTCGCAGATGTTCAATGTACGTAGAATAGGGAATTTGTACAATAACTTCAATTTACATTTTCTGGCTTTAAATAAAACATATTCAATCTTTGTTATGTTTCCTTTCATGCTATTGAAAGGGACCCCCCACTATCTTAAATCGAATACATTACATATGCGATTGAATGACGTTATTATATCATAGACCTTGAATTTCAAACATGATTGTGATTTCAATGAAATGAACTGCAGATAAGTTCAAGGATTTTAGGGCTAGTTTTTACTCCAACCAATTATGCCCTTATTTGATATTAAACTAATCTTATATTATAAAAATATGTGGTATATGATTTTTTGTTTGCATCCATTGAAAGAAGAATTGACTAAAACTGTTAAAAGTAATAAAATTTACATAAGAGAAGTTTCCAGGAAGTTCCGGTGGAGAGCGTCCTCGCTGCAAGCACTCATAAGACATGTGAGGTGTGATCTATGTTAGAAATAATCCTGAATCAACACAAACTGAATCTACGTGTCTCTAAATAACTCAGCAGAACTAACCACTCGTTAGGTATAGCCTCAAAAAATATTAACGACTAAATGAGTAGTATACGTGAAGATATACAGAAAAAGTTTATAGATATATACCTACTTACCAACAATGAACGCTCAAAGTTTCATAAAAATTTGATTACGCCGTTGGTAAATTGGGACCATAGATTTAGTATAGTCGCTCGGGCACTCTACTAGATTGGCAATACAAAAGGGACAGCGAATTTTTTGAATAATGTAACAGCCTAGCGTTATTAGTAATTTCGGTTACTTTTCTAAAATATCCTGTTTTAAAGTATAATTTAGTGTTTAATTATAGTTAATGCAGTGCCTGAATGTAAGTCATCAACGATAAAAAATCCACAGAATTACACATTTGTCACTCACACTGTTGTATAAATGTTTTTGGTCTCGTTCTTTTCGCGACATTGCCAATCTAATAGAGCGCCAGCATACCTACTACATCTATGATTGGGCAGACAAACAAAAATTATAAAATTACATATTTACTATTTATCCTTATCGTGAGACTAAAATAATATCGTATTAGCCTTCTACTATTAATTTTTAATGCATACCTAGGCAGACACTTAAATTTTATTTATTTCTATAGAGTTAAGTTATATATTTCACCACATGGGAGTACCTACCTAGTTGGACCGAAACCTAAAATTGTGACACGTGTAAAGGGAAAAGGACAAGGTCAATAGGGAATTTTATAAAAGAATGAAGTACGTCAATGTATGAACAAATCTGACCTTGATATTATACCAGTGGTTTTCAAATGGAATGTGGATTCAGGTTTGGTCCTTTCAACTCTCAAGGATCTTTTTATTCATGACAAGCAATAAATCATTAAAATTCAGATAGGGACTTTTTAATTGAATGTATGTGTTTATTTTTTTAGTTTATTTGACACAGTGCAATTCAATATGGAAGTTATATAAAGTATCAAATAAGTTTTACTACAAAAAACGTATTCAAATAGGTTTAAACTACTTGAAGGTAATGTTCAATCCTCACTGAAACCAACTGAAAATACTACCTTTAAATGTGGATAAAATTCCAGTGCCCCTGGCCACGATCGAAAGTACTATGTTGGTACGTAATATATTATTATTTAATCTCATTGTAATTTTAAGTTTGAAATTATATTTAATTACATACATAATACAATAAATTATTTATTTTTTAAGACAAGGAGCTAAGTTCTCGATTCAAGTCAACTAGGTATCTACTACTAGGTCTACTGCAATCATAGACTACAAAGCCTTAGGAGGGGCCATAGACGGGCTCCCCCTTTCGCCAATTTTTTGCTCTTTGACCAGTTAAACTGACGAGGTAAGGTTTCGTTGGCATCGTTTTGTGTCGCGAGACAGCTCTAGAAAAATTGTTAATTGTTATGTTTTAAATGGGAAAGGCGATCTAGGACCAAACTTGCGGGATCATAGTGTTTCCAAAATAATACAGTGGTACAGGGATTAGTACTAAGCCCCCCCTCCGGCCAAAAGTGGCAGAAAATTTGTTCGTTTGGTATATGTAATGGATAACAGGATAAATATTTATTAGCAAATCACAAATCAGTGCTACCACAGCTAATCTAATAATGATGAGAAGTGATACTTTTAATAAGAAAGCATTAGTGATCTTTAAAAACCACTATTTACTCAAATGCCTATTATATTAAAAAAAAATATTATCTCTGTCTACTTCTCTTAGGATAAAAGGCGTGATGATAGATAGATAGATACTCAAATGTCAATATTCTTGGCTCCACAACCTTTGAAGCTGCTACGAATAAAATAAAACATTATAAGTATTTTTTTACGCACATCAAATTAATTAAAATATTTCTGACAACGATTTGCACTTTAAGCATAATAAATTAAAATGTTACATAATATTAAATTGTTATAATTTATATTCAATTTTGTTTGCTAAGAGATTCAGAAGGGTATCTTCCGAAACCGCGAACTCTAAAATGTTACGAAAACGGCTCGCAAAATGAAATTATCTTCGTGACCTTACGCACAAGCAATAATTTCGCAAGCGTGGGCTGGCCCACGTGGCTGCGGTCGCTTACACAACGGTCCCCAATTCACTAATTCACTATGACCACAATCACCCAAGATACATATTTCTCAAAAAATGTGCTACGAAAAGATTGCTTGATATTTACTTGCCATATTAAGATTTCAGACAAAGAAAAATACATATTAGGCACTTCATCATAGAATCTTAACCAATTTTAAAAACCTAAAAAACGGTTCCTTTTCGAATACGACGTTCCAGAATTGACCTTCTGATCAAAAGTTTTAGCTGTCCTCCTATTGTATCGTGGTTATTTCAGCAATGGGCATTTTTATGCGGCAGAGGTCCGCGCTGTATTATTTAACAACGCTTGTTGCGATGTGGACATAAACTATAGTTTGACTATGCAAATTCGGTTTAAAGTAACATTTCAGTTAACAATATTATGCATTATTTATGAAATGTTAGTTGCTAAGACCAAGTTGAATATAGTTTCAGTTTCATTGTGTCCATTCTACCACATTTATGTGTTATGTTAATAATTTTGTGATTTGGCATAAAGTTAAGAACTAATAGGGTTTTTTATAATTAAAAACTTATGTACATAATCCGACAAACCACACTTAAAGGCTTCTCCATCTAAATATACCTCAACAGAACTGGCCACTCGGCTAAAAGAGGGAAACTTTGTCTTCCGCTGGGTACCCTGGGACCATAACACGGTTTCGGGAGCTGTAAGGCAACCCGTGAAGAAAGAAAAAATTTAAGAACTAAGAATATTAAGGGATATCATTGACATAATGAAGTACGAAAATATATGAAAGCCGTCAACAAAGTGTATTCCTTGTCAGTACCTACATTTTGGCGTCAATTTATAGGTGTAGTTTTTGGTAAGAGGATGTCATAGTACTAAAGTGCGAACTTTATTGTTTTGTGTATAAAAAAATCCTAACTTAAGAGTTATTTGCAAGACTTTGAAGTGGTGTTTTTCAACTATTTCGGATACTATTTAAGAGTGTAGTGTACCGCGTCCATGTCCATACAAACGGAGAAAACGTTTTACTACCCCTAAATATCATTTAATTTTAACGATTTTGTAATATGTTACTGACATAATGAAAAACTACGTACGTATTTTTTCCTTTTTTCAAAATTCGTAATAGGTCAAAAGTTATAAGCCCCTCAAATCTCGGTTTTTTTGGTTCATAACTTGCTCGTTATAAACCGTCTGTAATTGAGAAACAAAGCAAAATTTCAAAAAAAGCAAAACGTACGTACGTAGATTATAATCTGCTAAAACGTTTGATACCAAAATTATAAGGTTTCGTTATAGTTTAGTAGGTGTAAATCGTTTTCCCCCAAAACGCAATTTTCAACGAAGAACATACCTACGAACACTCACGAGCTGCAGTACTCTCTGTCGCACTGATGCCCGTGGAAAGAGCGCGCTTGAGACAGAATATGATTTTCTAAATACCTATTTCGCTGCGTACGCTGAGCTACACGATCCTCTTAAGTACCAAATGATAAAACTTATTATATTTTTTGACTTTTGAGTTTCAAATAAGTATATAACTGTATCTTTCAGCAATATTAAATTAAACCGTGTTTCCGAAACATATTTAATAATTGTAAATGACAAGAAGCATAAACAAGAGTACGCGAGTACCTGAAAATGATGTCAAGGGTAAATTTAAAAATGTACGATATGTGCAATAACTACTTACTAGCAAATCCCTTATATGCCTTAAAACAAATCAATAAAACATTTTATTTTAAGAAATTAAATGTTACACACAGCGAATATTTCTGGTAATGTGTATATTTTATGCTCCATGGGTGGGCTATTTTACAATCCTAACTAATACCTACTACTAGGGGTGTTTAATAAAAAGTGAGAATAAAATAGATACTGCTTGGTAAGATATAAAATTGTTACTGGCAGGCAAAGCCCTATACATTTGTTACAATATTAATTTAAAAAAAATCGATTTTAATTTGTTTTTTAAAAATTGTAGTCACTTCTACATTTCGAAAATGGATAAAATTGAAATTCGCGCGGTAATTAAATATCTCTGCTTAAATTTTTTTACTACGGAGCAGGTAAATCAAAACTTACAAGGAACATTAGGGGCTCATGCTCCTCCATACTCTACAGTTGCTCGTTGGTGTGCTGAGTTTAAGCGAGGAAGATCTATGTACCTACTCGTAGTGTACCATGTACCACAGGAATTTTAGAAAAATAAAAGGTGTTTTTTTCTTTCGTTTGAAGCTTCAAGCTTTGATGAGCTCATCAAAGGAAAATCAATGAAGCATTCAACATTGTATAGACCGCCTCGTAAATTCTAGCACTGATAAGCAGATATATATATGTACATATACAATTCTTGACGTAATAACAGTAAAGGCCACAAAATCAGGTCAGTGCGAACGGATTATCAGCCTCACAAAAGTAGACATTGACCGTTGGGTTAAGACATGGCTGCTGATGTAAAGTTTCACCTTCAAATATACAGCTGACTGATACGACGGACTACACAAATTGTTTTAATTTCAGTGAGATCTAGTTATTTCTGAAGGAAAATAAGGCAATTATTCATTTTAGCGCCCTAAAGCTAAACTATTTTTTTAGGATTTCGGTTTATTTTTCAAGTTTGATCTTTTATTGTTTAATAATAATTGTTAAATTCTTGTAAATACCCAAAACACTATATATATATTTCATCTGATAGACCGGTATGGATTAAGCATGGTGCGTGAACGTTAGTCAATCAAAGCTATCAGAAAATGTCAACATGTACGCACTTTATATACGCTCGCATTTAATTTATACCTTACTTTGCCTGTTGCTGTAAATGGGACTAGAAATAATATCCATATTTTCAGAAAAATCAGTCAAATTATTTTTCACTGACTGAAGTAAAAATTAAAATAGAGACTTCCGGTAGCTTATAACGGAATTAGTAACTGCCACGAATTTAATAAAAACGTACCTATCTCACAACTGATGCTACAACCGAACAACTAACGAATTAAAAAATGACATAAATAAAACAGTTTTTTGACATTAACATTTTGATACATTATTAGAAATGTCATTTACTTGCGAGCAACTTGAATACAACAAGGTATTTGCAATTTGCAACTGGTTGCTATAGCGACCGAATTGTCGTTGCGTTACTGGTTGTTAGTTGCAAATTTTTAGCTTGCCGTTTGAAGTAAAATTGACGTTCTTAAATGTTTAGTTAAAAGTCGTATTCAGGAAGATATCAAGACAAACACAATCTATTTAGATCTATTAAAATTCATTGTATGTGGAGACCATGAACTAAACCAAACAAGATCAATGTGATATTGCAATAATAAATATTATATGTTCTACCATTGACCCTGTTGTCAGACATAAAGTACATAAACAGTGGGTTATAGACATATAAAGTTGTGTTCACAATTGTTGAGTCATTAACTAAAGTTTTAGTTTCAGCGCCTATCAAAGTTCGTGCGTCAATTTTAGGTGCGTGAGTACACGCGATTTTCCACCACTTAAATACTAATTTGTTTAAAAACATTTTTGGTTGAATCTATTACATTTTTACTTTCGGCACAATATATGACATTGAATATACCAAGAACACGAGCTTTTTTTTTTGTTGTTTGGTTTTTTCTGTACCAAGTTTTATTAATGTTTAGAGCGGTTAGATCTTCAGTCCTCATTGGAGCCAAAAATTAAGCATCAATTTTCTTTTATGATAAGTGCCTTCGAGATTCGAAGAGCAAGTAAAGTAAATTTTATTATTATTTGGTAAACAAGTAAAATTGTTAATACTTATAACTTTTTTTTAAATATGGTTTACCAAATAGACAAGACTAGAAAAACAAACTTTAAAGCTTTTTCATCTCTTCTTCTTTATCACGCTGGTATTTCCACAAAAGCTTTTTGACCATTTTTTTAAATATAAAAATTAAGCGCCACTTTGATATATATGAGGTAATCTCATTTCATCAAATGATGTAATGGTAGATTATAAAACAGTTTTTCCTTATAATTGTTTATTATCTCAATGGCGTACTTGGCTTATGTTTACTTAGTATGCATAATAAACAAGGTGATTCTCACTTGATGTAGGTAAGTGTAGAATGTAATATACTTCAGATAATTAATTATTATTTATTTTTACAACAGTACTCGTATAATAATATAATGAAAACTTAAATATTTTGTAAAAAAGCCTAAAATACCAAAATACTTAACGAAAACCCTACAGAAATGAGAAAAAATTTACCGTTATTTCATAGAAGGGATGGCAACCCTCAGAAGTTTTGTTTTTAAATCAAATCAAATGTTTTATTTGCAATAATACAATATAGGTCTTAAAGTTATAGTGAGTATGGATATGTATTCAATCTGCAAGCAGGCGTGCAAGCATTAATTAGGTATATTTTGACTTTAAAAATTCTACACAATTACAATAATTTTCCGTATTTTTACATTATTATTATAAGTAACATCTACAGAACTTTGTTTAAATTAATAAATAGGTAGGTACTTACCTGCTTAATTTTATTTTTTTAAAAGTATTTACAGTTTTATTATTTGAAAAATACAGCAACTTGAGCCTTAATAACAACTCTAATCATACAGACAGACGGACATTCATAATATATTCTTATTTGGCTAGACCCTAAAAACCAACTCTCGTAAAGGTTTTTTCCGTATTTAATGCGCAAGGGAAAAAATTAAAAATTATTCTATCTAAGCAAATGAAGCTGGTCAACATTCACGAGAATTATAGGGGCCATGATTATAGCAAAAAATCCATGACTTATCCGAAGGCAGATTGCTTGTAATTATTTACTAAATAATACAGTTGCGCATTCACTGGCGTCAGCACATATATAGAGTTGTCAATGGTATAAAAATAGTGCCTTAATTGATGATCGTACTTATTTGAAAGATCTACATTTTTCTTCAGCATTTCAAAATTTGTATTCAATAGGGGTGTAGACAATTTTTTAGAAATACTTTTAAATTATAGCTGTGTAAGGTTTACTATAACTAATAAAATAACTAGATTTTTTTATTTGTATTTTCATTAAAAAAAAAAAATATTTTAATTTAATTTTTCAAATTCCCGCGAAAATGTTGATGACGTCACGTTCTAGAAAATATTGGTCACAGATTAGATAAAATAACAAGGAAATAACTTAGTCAGTGACAGACTGACAGACAGTTATTATACTATAGTTACTAGTCTGTGGTTATTTATTTGACATTTAGGGTATAGTGACGTCACTTCCCGTTTGCCGTCACGTGACCGGAAGTATGAATTTATGATTTTTATTTTGGATATGAAAAAGTACATTAATTAAACAAATAATATGTAAACATTATTTTCAGTGATTATACGTTATAGACTATATAAAAAATATTATTCTGTATTTATTTTCTTTTACTGTCTACACCCCTATTAGATATTATTTTTATGATGACAACCCTAGAGCATCGTAATTCACCTTGACCTTACTAGATGTCAACTCGGCGCCACAAAGACTTCACCCTTCGTTACTGCTTATGTAATAGTCTCATCAATAATAGGAAATGCAATCATTACATCGCCTATACACGATACGATTTATCAGAAGATGGATCTTTATTTGTCACTATATTGATTTATAAATTATTTAAAAGTTTTTATTTATAATTAGAAGTTGGATTGGATTAGTGTTGATATACAAAGTACCTATATTATTTAGGCTTTTCCATCTAAATTTACCTTAACAGAACTGGCTGCTCGTTTGGCTCGACTTGGTCTTCCGCTGGGTACCCTGGAACGGTGACACGATTTCGGGAGCTGTAAGGCAACCCGTGAAGAAAGAAAAAAAAATTATATTCGATCAATATGATTATTTTATATTGATCGTAGTATTTTATAGTTAGGTACTTAAGATTTTATATACCGTCTTTTTCCTTTGTCCCATTAGTTGTTCCATTGATGGGTCCACGGAAAATTCAAATTTTCCAATGGTACCATGGAAAACTTAATTTACTTTTAATAAATTTTCCGTAGTCCCATCAATTAATAGTGTTGTTTATTAAAAACCCATACTTAACTCTTTTAAAGTTAATGAAATATACTTACTCACTATATATTCATGTCCTCTGAAAAAAAAGAGTCTTACAGTAGTCGCAATTCCAATTTCTTTGCTTTCGCGGTTAGATACGTACATTTCCGTTTTCATTTGACGTTGCACATTTCCTTCCCATTTCACGAAATTACTCCCTACAAATTAATGCCATATAGCTAGAGCTAAGGTGTTACACATCGAAAACTGTACATTAATTCTAATTTAATTTTCTAGTTTGTATTAATTGTTAGGCAATTTTCTCTGAGATATTCTGAACAAGGAAATAAATAGAGAAGTAGAAACGATTGGTACAAATTATTTAAATGCTACAACATTGAAACTAACAATAGGAACAATTGTCAAGACAGTGACATCTAACGAGGCAATAGAAGTGATTATGTGCGACCTTGTCATGTACAAGGAAGACAGCTCGTAAATTTCCTATTTGACGGTGCACTTCATCATATAAACGGTTCCGTAAATAACACTTGTTCAAACTAGTCTATTGCAACTTTTAAATTTCCGTGACATTTTTCAATTAAGCTGATCTACTTGTGATTCTGCATGATGTAGAATATAAAAAAAACTAGCGTCTTAGCAAAGGTCGAGAAGATGTTTATGACAAATTCAATTTTCCCGGGGGAATAAATTTACATTAAATATATTTTCTCAGTATAAAAAAATGCGCTTTTGTCATTGTATTGTACTCCAACTATATCTGTGCAAATCATGTCGTTCTGTTCTGTTTTAACGTGAAAGAAGACTTTTGCATTTATAATACTAGTATAGATAGATGCAATTATGAGTGCCTTAGGGTTCCTGAGAACAGTGTTGCCGGACTCCGGAGTATCCAGCGAAGAACATTTAATTTACCCCAAGATTATGCGACTGGCCAGTTTCGTTTAGGTATTTTCAGATGGAAATGTTTCTAAGTACTTATAACAAAAATTTTCCAGAATGACTTTTAATTTGAGGTTATCAATTAGTTTCTTAAGTTTTCGCTTTTTCTAAGACTCTGAGCAAGCAAGTGTTGACATACCAATCTGCAATCACTGTCCTTTGGTCTTCAAGCGACACTGTTGTGTAAAGTCCTGATTTGCCGTAAAAAGAAGCAATCATTTTCTTACCAATGCTTCAACTTTTCTTAACTTTCATCGGCAAGTCTTCAAAAGGAAAGACCCATTCTGCCGACTGGCTTTTTCGACCCGGTTCAAAGCAGTACACCCAGGTTTCTTCACCTATCACGATATTATAGACAGCCAATGACTGTCCTCCATTAAACTTTTTTATAATTTTACGGCACCACTCGACGCAGTCGTTTCTGGTATTCCGTTATATCATGCAGTATCCTTCGAGTACAAATCATCAGAACCTTCAGATGCACATGTAAAATGTTTTGCACTTGGCTCATTCCTATGTCTAATACAGTACGAATTTGCTGACAAGTATTTTTTTGTCAGTTTCAATCAGTTGTCGTACAGTATTAACATTGGATTCTGTAACCGCAGTCGCCGGCCGACCTTCACGTACAATATCATAGAGATGATCAGGTCCACTTCTAAATACTTTGACCCACGAATACACAGAGCTGCGACATGAGGCTTCATCACCAAATGCTATTTCAATTCTCTGGCAACAGCGATAATCATAAAAAATCATTGAGTAAAAATTGTAATAGCGACACACAATTTTCTAAAGGACGCCACAATAGAAAAACAAATGACAGTCTCGCAAATTAAAAAGTAACATGTTCCCAGAGAGTTCCATTTTCGAATTCCGTAAAAGCTTTTTTTATTTGTTTTATTGTAAGTGACCGGACACCCCACGTATTTCGATACCAAACAAGATCATTTTCACATTAAGCCGCCATATTGATTAAATCGAGTTGCCCAAAGGTGACAGAATGTCATCATTCATTTTCATGAAGCTTAATATGTCCTTGTATATATTCAGAAGTAAAAAAAAGTTAATCAAACATATTTCCTACCACTAAAATAGTTCAAACGACCAAATGCTATTCTATTCTATTTTTTTTCAAAATGGCTCCATCAGGGTTTTGATGATTCCGCCAATGTCAAGTATTATAGACGTCACAGTAACAATAAGCCGATTAATCGGTAGGTAGAATGCTCCCGCCGGCCGCAATATGTCCTATTAATCACTGACTAATCACAACTATTACAGCGCGGGCGGGATTAAACTGGATTCCCCAACACGTCTCCGCGGCGCGTGTGCTATCCACCAAGGCGTGTCGTGGAATCGACCAAATGCTAAAAAAAAATTGATACCCGTCATTTCGTTTTAGAAATTTATTTTTTTATTTAAATGTTGCGTTCGGAAACTGCACGGCTTGACATTTTTATGAAAACCAAACATGATATTTTTAAATAAGCGATATTAATGTTTACTAGTATCTATTTATTTTAAATATTTACGTCCTAAAAAAGGCAATAGTACAATTTAGTTATAAACTTAAACAATAAATACAGAATTTTGTGCCTATGAGTTAAATTGCTAGGCCAATGAGTTTCTGAACGAACCATCGCCTAGTTTATTTTTTTCAGCGCCGAGTAATCAAAAGGTGGTGTTCAAAATTCGGTTAACTTTGCCTCACGCTCAGTTTTTACGCACAAAAGCGCCCTTTTCGTGCTGGAGAGGTGAAAATATACTTTTCTATCCCATATCAATTTAATCTGATTGATCTGAATGTCTGAGTAAAAATCAACTACCGCTATGTTAGTGTTTCTTTTCAATAAAATAAATAAGTATGCAAACGTATAAATAGGTACTAGAATTTATTCTATTGACTTGACAGATGTAAATAATGTACAACCGATTACTCATTCTTGGTGTTTATTTTCTTTGATCAAAACATGTTTTCTTGTTTAGATAGATATCTGTCTATTATGTTTGTCTTTATTGACTTGTTTGTTCCTTCACCCTCGAGAATAGTTGATATTAAACGGAATAAAGTAGTAGGAAAATCTCGAAAAATCTAACGTGTAATAAAACTTCGTACTATGTAACCACAGTTATAAATGACTAGCTTTCCGCCCCCGGCTTCGCTTGTGGATATTTTCAAACAGTATAGCCTAATAATGTAGCTTCCTATACAACTTACAAACTTCCTTACAAACTTTACCTTTTTTAACCGAACTTCAAAACAGAAGGAGGAGGTTCTCAATTCGTCGGAATCTTTATTTTTTTTATGTATGTTCCCCGATTACTTGAAGACGCCTGGACCGATTTGGAATTTTTTTTTTGTTTGAAAGGGTGGTCCCATTTTTTTTAGTGCAAATTGGTTCAGTAGTTTTTTAGAAATTTTGATTAAACTGACTTTATAAGTACATTTTTCTTAATATCCCGATGAAATATGTACCCATTTTGACGACTTATTTTTTTAAGGATATAGTAATTTTTCGACATTATCTTACAGACATAATAACGAAAATCGGTTTACTAGTTTTTCAGAAATTCAGTAATTTGTCTCTGTTTACGGCTGAAAATTATGTATCAGAGAAAAGCCTTTAGCAACGGTTGCTATTGACACGAAGTTGTCAATTCTTGTATCGACGGTGGTCTAACGGCTAAAGGTATGGTATGGTATGGTATAGTGCAGCTCAGGATGCAAATGGTTCAAATCCCATCCACAGCAGTATTTTTTTTTATTTTTCCATTAATTCTTTTTATTTGCGTTATTATTTGTCTCTCAGGGCAGCAAAATCACTTAAAAGGGAAAAATAAATTCACTTTAAAAAAAAAGTGTACCGACTTCAAAAATTTGCACTGAAAAGTAAGACATAGGTAATAAATATTTCGTCGTAGAATTTGAAGACGGTTGGTGCCAAATTAAAAACAAGTTAGTTCCCAAATTCACTAATCTAGACAATTCATTAGGAACCTACGATCATCAGTAGGTACAAACATAGATAATATTGAACAGATCTTTATCTTCTTAGATGTTTATTACTTTGTATCCTAATTTGGCACCAACCGTCTTCAAATTCTACGACGAAATATTTATTATTTCTTACTTTTCAGTGTAAATTTTTGAAGTCGGTACACTTTTTTTTTAAAGTCAATTTATATAATATTACTATTGATAGTAATCAGTCTAGAATGAAAATTCTCTATAAGTAGGTAGGTATAGTCCGATGAATGGATTTTTTTTGTATAGAGATCCTGACAATTCTTCATGACTCACTTGGTTAAAGTTATTAAAAGTAAATTTCTGTCCAAGGCATATTAGAATATAGACAATTATTTGAAAGCTGGAAAAGCTTTGGGCTAAATTGTTATAAATATAATTTCTATTTATTTATTTAGGTTTGACGTTTATAAGCAATCCCTATGGATTCTACATCAATAAAGAATATTTCATTGGATTTAAATTGTGGAAGCTGGAAATCCAGTAAATACATGACCTCCGATTTAGCTTTTTTTGACTTGCGTTGTGAATAACAAAATTGAACTCCATAATACAAATGAGTTTTCCGCTCCACATCAACTGGACAAGATAATTGTTAATTTATGAATGATGCAAGATTAATTAATTTTAAGATTGACGAAGGTTAACTTTTGTTACACCGCACAAAGAGGCTTTTTCATCTACATACCTCAACTGAGCTGGCCACTCGATAGGTTTAGCCTCAAAAAAAATTCGGCTAAGTGAGGAAGACTTTGTCTACCTACCGCTGGGTACCCTGGGGCCGGTTCCCCGGAGCTGTAAGGCAACCCGTGAACCAATATATCAAACGAAACTTTGAGATCCTTGAATTTTGACGCAATACATAATGGAATATTTTTTATACCTAATGGAATATAACTTGAATCACAACTTGCATGAATGATACTTCAGGTTTTCTAACATTTTGCAATAGTATAAAAATAGCTACTACGATCTTTTATGCAGATAATTGTTTAGATAGCCCTGAATATTGAGTAGGTATCTATTCCTTGATAATAAAAAGTAAAGTAAAGTTAGGTAGTCCTTTTAGGCTTAATTTTTAAGGTTCCGTAGTAAAACAAGAAACCATCATAACGTCGTTCAGTCTTTAACAAAAATCTAGTGTCTACAGGTTTAAACCGAATTTGATAAAATTGTTAGAAATATAAATTAACTAACTGGAACTGTACTCTCTATGAGCGGTCCGACACGCACTTGGTCGGTTTTTTTAATTTTAGACGAATCAAGACAACAATATATACCTTAGGTACCTATCTAGCCGTTCAATACGGAACTCTAATTAAGTTTTCCATAGCATAGCTAATCGTGACTATTACAACTACAACGGAATAGTTTAACATAATAAATAGCAGAATTTAACATATTTATCTCGTAAATTTGTTCTTATTTTTCTCTGAAATATCACATTTTCTGGGAACAAATCTATTAATGAGTTTATTGAACCAATATAGGTTTGATATCATAAGAATTTCGAACCATTTCCTTAGGTAGATATAGCTATCTGTTTCTCATTAGACACCTGTGTTCGAAGCACGTGGCCAAATACAACGCAGATAGTAATACCTACCTACCTACTTGATGTAAATATATTTTTTAATACAGCAAAGGAAGATCGTTGGTTGAATAAATTATCATTATAATTATATACCTAAATAATAAATAACTTGAAGCGAAATATTAAAAGATTTCTCTGATATTAAAGATTTTGTCTGAGTGACTGAAAACCAAGTAGTTAGGTAATCTTTAAATAGGACATCTTTCCTACTGGCATTGTAACACAAGATATGCATGACGACGTGCCAACCTCGACTATCCAACCGTCGGGCAGCGGCAATCATGCCTACGATGCACCGTCTCCTCACACTTGCGTCCCCTATTTATTGCGAAGATGACTTACTTAATAAGGTCTTTGCCTTTACACTATTGAAAAAATTAAAACTTTAAGGGTTTCTTGATGTGGTCAAGACAAGTTTCTTAACCGATTTAGAAGTTTCACAACCACTGACCACAGTGACTGTCCCTATACTACTCGTTCTGAAAAAGTTTACAGAGTGCGGCTTCAGAGAACCTACCTATATTTAACCAGCCTCTGATGTATGTATGATAACATACTATTCATGTAAATTATTGATTTTTGCTAGTTTTATTGACGTATTATGGAAAGTACCTATTCTGTTACAACTTTTTACGCTTTAGGTTTGGCACAGCAATCAAGTCAGGTCAAGGCCGATCCGAAAAGTTGTTCGGCGCCGCTCGTAGACGTCTAAATTGTTGAAGTCAAATATATCTTCTACTTATAAAACATACTAACTTTGTCAATGTGTTTACCCGTATTTTCTAAATAAAAATAAATAATAAAAAATATGTCTACGTTTCGGATCCAAGATATTTGGGTTAAGATAGAAAAAATTATAAAAAAAAATTTCAGTACTGTTTACGTGTAAAAATTATGACAATAATTTACAGAATTTACAAAAAACTTTGAAGACATGTTATGTCAAAAACCTATTATTCTTTTTACAAATTAGAATAACTTTTTTTGAACGAATTGCCGTGACACTTTTGCAAAATTCCCTGCAGCCATGCGTTGGAACTTCTTCGTAGCATATTTTGCAATTACACCTTGAGCTCCTGAAAGCCATTGTTTGTTCATTTGCAAATTATCATAAGCTTAACTTACACACAGAAAACATTACGTTAACAGTTTTTCGGATATCATCATCAATATTTTGGATAATCCTATTTAAACCCGAATAGCCATAAGTTAAGATACCTACTCTTCTAACATAACCAACTACTTATAAATATATTGAAATTAGGTATTTACTTAAATTTCGCTGTAGAAATATATACTAAAATCTACAGTGAATATAAACAGACAGATATTCTTCTATATACTTATGATTGGAAGATTAGCATTTTGTTTCATTAAAGTATCAAGCCAGACATTTAAATGTCAATATTCGAAGAAAATTGTCTTTAATATTCTTTATTGGACTGTGACATTCACACGTTATTTACGATATTATTTTTTTATTATTATTTAAATTATATGAACATCAGGTGTAAATGTGACTCATTTCTTGAGAAAAATGACTTCGACAGATATCTTATGTTGAATAATATTATAAAGAATACCTAATTATATCGTTGATGAAGCTTATTGTCAAACTATTGGTTCAAATAAATTCCATAGGTATACTCATACATTATTCTAAACCTAGGTTCAAATAACTACTGAAAAATATGCCTGGATATCTTTATTACCACCTCATTAACTTATCTAGCCATTGGCAATCATTACATTATTGATTTATTATTTTTCGTAACTCTAAAAGTAGATTTCACTACATTACATACATTCTAAAAACTTCAATTTTATTTATTTATAAAATTAGGAATCAAGTTTGTCATTCCAGTTTTTAATATATCAACCATAAATAACATTAGTATAATGGAACTTTAAATAAATATTTAAAATGCTGTTTCATATACCAAGGTATATTTAAGAACAAGGTCTCATATGAAACTTCTCGTAAATTGTACCTTAAAATTTAATAAATTCTCATTTCGAATGTATATGGGTACCAAAAGGAGGGCGATTACGACTGCCACCCTTGACCTGTAGATCTTGTGAAATCCTATCTCCCGAAGATATGTATGGGCAGCCTTCGCCTTGCACCCAAGGTGATGTCGCAGAAAATTCGGTCTTGCGATCCATGCAAATGTACAACTATACATTAATATAGTCAATAACTTATCCACATGCTATTTGACCTACATAGAAGTTGGAAGTCAAAGGACGAATTTAAAAATCTCCATACTTGATATGTACTAAAATCATAATTAATTATTACAAAATCAAATGAACTTGAACATTATTCTTATTATACTTACGCCATATAGTAATTAAGTCAAAAGTTTTTATCTCATACTAGCTTTCCAACCCCCGGGTGTGCTTATGGAGATTTTATAAAAAAGATTTTAGGGGTTAAATTAAAATAACAGTACATATTTCACTAATTGTGTCGAAAAGAATTATTATACAAAGTTTCATGTAAATCTGACCAGGAGTTGAATTTAAAAAAAAAACGCTGAAATCCGTGTTTCATTAATTCTGTCGAAGAGCAAGGTAAATTTGATCAGAAAAATATGATTTCCCATACAAATTTTGACACCCCATTTCTCCTTAAAGAAATTCCTACACCATCTCCACTCCTTAACGGTTTAGGCCGGGCGATGATGGGTCAGTGAATCGGGACTGTGCCTTTTAAGTAATATAGATTGAACGGATTTAGATGTTTTTTGAAGTGACCAGAGAAAATGTAAGTATTAATTTAGCAAGTTCCCCAAATTATAGTTATACTCGTACATATAAAACCTAATAAATAATTAAATACGAACCAGAATATAAAGATATGTTATATAGTTAAAGTCTATTCTGATAACAGAAGATAAGTTTAATTGTATTTCATAAAGAAAAAAGCTAGTAAACAAGAACATTAACAAGTAGCACAAAGAAGATGCTTAACGATTTTGTTTGTATTGATCGTAGGTGCACGTAACACAGTAGTGTGACTATATTATTAGCCGTGGCCTTGACAGTATTTATATACAGTAGGCGCCAATTGCGTAATATCAACTCACTAGTTCCGCATTGTCTATCATGTTTACTACAAAACCCTGTCAGGGGATCAATCGCCGACCGTGAACCGAGCGTATGTTCTCCAAATTAATAATTTACCCGCGATAGGCTATAATTTAATTTGCTTTTATCTTGCTTTGTATATTAGTAATTATTAATTTAAACTTTAGATATACATGAGGTCAAAATTTAAATACTCTTAAGATGCAGGGGTACAAGGTACAAACTCAGATCATTGAAACGTCTTTGTGTCGTACGATCCAGATGTCGGTTCAGTAGTTAAAACCCTGTGGGAGGTATTATTTTAAAAGAAACTTAGGGTTCTGTAAAATATAGCATTATTATAAGAGGGATTGTTATTTTTTTTCCCTTTTAGAATTTTCCACGAGCGAAGGCAAGCGTATTTATAAGCTAAATTTTTACGATATCTCTAAAATTGCTCATGGGAAAGCAAGTTCTACATAATAACGTGTACCTAAAACCTTTAATAAATAATTCAATGGTGACAGACAGACATACATCGAGTAAACCCACAAATAGAAAAGTTCTATTATATTTGGTATGGAACCATAATTTAGCATATTGCTGTATAAATGGTTTATATAGATTATCTCAATGGATTAGATTAATCAAGATCAGACAACATTATTATAAATTACATGAATACCACTTCACCATCAACACTTTCTTTAATATGAAAACCTGATAATTTTCTAGTAAGGCTGTCGCGACATTAATGTTATTCCTGGTGTATGCTTATTATAAAGTAGAAAAACATAATTTTGTTTCGTGTGAAAATAACACAATGATGTTATGTTATTGAAAGATAATATTTTATATTGTAATGCAATATTTTTCATGGAAATCATTGTGAATGGATTGTGTGAATCACTGCATCTTCATTGTTGTAAACAAAACCGTAGGTATACTATGCTATCTTAATCATATGTTTACTTGTACTGTACGGTGTACACGCTTACAGAAGTTCAAACGTTTAGAAACACCAATATATTTTAATCTCTTCTGAATTTATTTTGAATTTATTGGCGCGCCTTGGGGATAATTTCGAGTCGTATGCCGTCAAGCCGTCACGCCCCCTATACTCCCTTGTGTGTGCGTGGCGCGTATACTGTATACCTACTTAGTTGCTTCTCCATGTGAGTGTGTGTATTACTGCGTGTGCCACTCTATTCGACTACAGTATACATGACGCGTCAATTTCGATGTTGCACATCTGCCGGCCGTCCCGTGACAGCCACATTTTTTAATAAAAATCGGTTCAGTGATTATAATATATCTTGAATATGAGTTAACTGACATACAACATGACAAAGCAATTATAAAATAAAAATTCAATTGTCTGCTTTTTTCTGTACATCAATTTTGTACTCCTTAGTAGGAAAATATGTTTTGATAGTTCATGGGTCTTTAGAAGAACCTCGATTGACATCGAATAACATTACAGTACCTACTTCTAAAATAATATTATTAAACAAAAAAAATACAATTTTCCACTGACCGTGACACAAATCTTATAAGTAGGTAAGTAATAGTATACATACTCGTAATTCTATACAAAGGTCCCTTCTATGGTGATTTTCTTTGGAACAAAAATTAAGATTTATAGTTATTTAATGTAAAAATAAACTAATAATTTTAATAATATTACTTCCTCATTTTCTACATTTAATTATACAAAAAAGTTGATACTTCCTTATTTTTATATAATTTCAAGGATAATTACTTTATAAAATAATTCTAATCAGTAGTTCAAAACAATTTTCTACCTTGGTAAACAACGTAATATGTTATTTTAAAGGTAGGTATAGGTACCGGGACGGTTCTTGAGCGCTCGACGAAAAAGTGGGGGAATGTTTGCGCATATGTAATTCGAGTGCAATATAACTTGTATATTTATTATAATTGATTTATTGGTGTTTGTTTTTACAATTGCTTTTTACTGCTGGTAAAATTAAAATTAATACCTCATACCGTCAAGCATCTAACGACCACCGCTCAAGAACCGTCCCGGTACCTATAGTATAGTAGAACATGGCACTAGTGACGGCTAGATGAACGAACTATGGCAGGGAGAGTTTCAGTAGTAGGTAAGCATGTGTGATACCTGGATTTAAATAATATTTAATATAATATAATAATATGTAATATAATAACATTTAAATTTAAATTCCATTTTCTTCAACAATAGGATGTGTATGAGAAAGAAAATATTTAGAAATCGTTCAATCAATTCATAATCATTGTTTTTAAAAATCCCGCTTTTGTGTACATAACAAATAGCAGAAAATGATATTGTTCAATTGAGGGAATGATAAAATAATAAAGATATATAAAAATAATTTACATATCGGCGATAGAAAATGAGGTTAGAAAAGAACCCACATCATGTAATGTATATGACGCACGGAATACAAACTGTGTAAATATTTGGCGGAATATCGTAGGCACGTGTATGCACTTCATGAGATGACCGTGAACTAAGACGACCTCATCTACCATCATCGTCCACCATTATAAACAATTTAAACGATCTCAGAATTACGGAACAATTGACTTTGTCCACTTTGTATTTTCCGTCTTCGCTAGGATCAACATATTAATTGAATACAAGGTTTCAAAATTCACGGCTGTATCAGTTTATGTAATATATAATGTCTTCAGAAGCTAATGTTTATGTTATTACTAGACGACCAGTGCAAAACGCACCGTTAGTTCAAGTGATCTCCAACAGATGACGTCTTTTATAAAATACATAAATTAGTCTAATTTTAAAAGAAACATTAGGTACATTTTTATTTGTTTGATGATTTTTCGTCATTAGAGGGGAAATTAATCTTCAAAATGGCGTATCAAATATTAATTTTGATGAAGTATTAAGTGAGATAAAAAAAAACAACCTTGAGAAATAATATATAGATATCATTAGAAACATATTATTGCAATAGGCATGGACGTAAAAAATTAGAGGACGGATCGCCGCGTGCATATCTCTAATATATTTTTAAATTGTTGAATAAGTGGTAAATTACTAACTTACCTATGAAATGTGATTCCTTGAGATTTTTTATGAGTAATGGAGTTGTTTTTGCGTAATTTTACTACACAAGACGGTATTGTTTTTTATTTTCTTAATGCGGCTGATCAGCATAACCAAATGAGAATGTGTGCGTGAGGCTCGTATTTACAATGAAACTGGCATAACTTGGTTGCTTCACTTTTGTCTAAGCGGCGATCCGTCCTCTCCTTTTTTAAGTCCATGGCAATAGGTATAAGAAATAGAAATCGTATCTAACTAATTTTTATCGACTGAAAATTGATTCTGAAAATCTCAGCTATTTGTTTCACGACTTTTACTACGCCGCAACTTAAGGCATAGCCTTTTTACCCAAGCAACCTATCTAAATATTATCTAAATCAAGGTATAATAATAGTCCCACCGTTTTATTTGCCTCGTGTTTCAGCTATATATTGCATCTACTCGACTGCTTCAATGACATTGATTGTTATGTTCCGCAAGTATACGAGTACTATCGGTTATATAAACACGATTGTCATTGAACATTTATATAATGCACTTCAGTTTCATACAAGGCCGTGATAATAGCCCACAAATGTAACGGGATTCAAGTCGATGCCTATTTATTTATTTATTTTTTTTATTACATAAAGCACAGCAACATGTTATCCATTCTTAAAACTAATATTGAAGCCAAAAAGGTTAACAATTTATATTTCTAACTTAAAGTTATGATAGAAAAAAAGCAATCACATTATAGACTAATTTTATTAGGTATGTTGGGGGTCTTAAGGTTTAATAATGTGTGTGTGTGTGTGTGTAGGTGGGGTATGTGTGTGTGTGTATAAGAAGTTCAAAATAAAGTAAAAATTAACTTATAAAGTAAATCCCTAGCATGGACCAAAAACAATAATTAAGAATATATATTGATATGATTGATAATATAAAAATAAAAACTTTGCTCACCTTTCCCTACCATTCAATGAAATAAATTTTACTCGTTCCAACTGGCTAGTACTAGTACGTAGAATTCATAGATAAGGGAGACTAGAAGATGATCTTTTTGTTGATACCTATACCTCGTTACTGAAATTACTGAAATTATTGACTTTACTGAAGTATGTACTTCGATATATACAAAACCACAATAAAATTCCCGTGGAAATTCCCCTATTTAATGAACTTCTGTTATTACTGAGTACCTACCAAAAATTCCATTACTGTTTATCTACTACAGATAACAAGGCGTGCAGTGCCTCTAATTTTGTTTTGCAAATTAAAACGACCCAATATTTCAAAATATTCCAATGATAGGAGCCTGAGATAAAATATAATCAAATGTTATGTTATTACACAAACTTTTAAGTATAATCGATTTACAAATCATCTCTTTTAATTTAAATGCTATTTTTTAACAGAGTTTCTGGTTAATATTTTCAGTAAGTACTTATACAAAAAAAAATATTTTTCAATTCATAAATAAAACAAAATCTCCTAAGTACAATTTAAACTAAATATTTACGTTTAATCAACGTAAAACATAAAATAATTCTACTTTTGTTATGATAAGTACCACAAATATAACAAATAATGACAAAAGTTTACAAATTACATAATTTATTTACTTAATTTCGTTGTCATTTACGGAGTCACCCTGAGAGGTTTATCTGGGTGTGCACTTAGGTACAAACATTTTACTATACAAAAGTTTACAAAAAATGACCGATATCGTAGTTTTGTAATCAAAACAATTGCCACGTGCGTGTTTTATTAAAATAAAATAATAATACAAGAGTCAAAGGCCAATAAAATCTTTAACAATAAAACTGTCACTATCTGTGTTATTACACGATAACTTGGTAATTGTATACTATCAAAGCCGTAAAAAATTACGTGACTTTCATTATTTCATGACGGCAACTCCGACGGGTAGTTCGAGAAGATACTTACCCTGTGACCCGTTTGGCTTGTAATCGGAAACCTCCAGACACCTTTGAGTATAGGCACTCTAATAATAACTAAAATAGATAATAAAATGCTAAAAATAGGATATATTCATATTTAACAATATGATTAATAAACTGAATGACTTTGTCTATAACATTATGTCCTACGCAAGGATTTAGAGATAACCTGTATTTTACGCGGTTATGAAATTTTAAAGCGAAATAGATGATGAAGCACCTCTAGAAAATATTTTAGCCTCCCAATGCCTGTAACCTGAATATTATGAAATGAAATTAATAAATGCATAGTAAAAACCAAATACAACCTACATATGCGAAAATTTCAAATATATCTTATACAGATGAATTTAGTTACAAATATGTACTTTGAAACATTATATTTATTTAGTTATTTGAAAGTTTTTGCAACGCAATAAAGTGTCTAACATAAAGGAGGTTATCGGTATTGGCCTAACAGTCGATCTATTGACCAGAATGACGTCACGGGTATCGTTTTCCCTAAAGCGCTTGAGTTAGAGGGCGTGCGAATGGTCTGCTTACGCAAGTAAATTTATCGATTAGTTATGCTGCGTAACATTTGCAGTGATATTGCTCAAGTGTCGTTGAACCGTCAAACTAAATTTACAAACCGTGTACATAAAACACAAGGAAAAAACTAGAAAAATAGGAATTAAACGGAAAATAACTGTGGAGTCAGAATGCAAAATAGGAAATCGTTTCGTGACGATTTGATCACTTTGAAAGCTTTGAAGACGGCATACGTCAAAAAGCTAGCTAGTATTATGTCAAACAAGGTTTAAAAAATTGGTTAAGATGTCTGGTATTAAGTAATAATTAAAAACTTATGTACATAATCTGACAAACCACACTTAGAGACTTTTCCATCTAAATATACCTCAACAGAACTAACTGGCCACTCGTTAGTTATAGCCTCACAAATAACATCGGCTGAAAAAGGGACTCTTGGTCTTCCGCTGGGTACCCTGGGACCGTAACACGGTTTCGGGAGCTGTAAAGGCAACCCGTGAAGAAAAAAAAATCTGTATTTCCAGTGTCAAGTATTTTTTTAAATTAACTTGTCAGTATCCTTTACTTGTTCGTCTGCGTCTTGGTCTTCGTATAACTCTCTTCTTTACGATTTCCTTCCCAATGGATGTTCTTTATAAAATTATGATGTCGTACCAGTTTTCCCAACATCTTTCTTTCACTGTTTTCCATTGCATCGTTAGTTTTTTATCTGTCCAGTTGATTTCTTGCATTCTTATCCAGCAACGGTTAAAAAATCTCGTTCTTTCTTTCTATCAAATAAACCCAGAGAAATAGAGAGAAATTGTCAATAAGTATCTAAAATTGACATATTCCTTAAGACAATCACTATCGCCAGAGACAGTCCATATCAAACAGAATAGGTGGCTGTCAGAAGTAAAGATTTTTGGTCTCTGACCACTCCTCAAGGATATAATTACCATCCAATTTCATTGAGACATGCAAACCAATAATGAGGTTACATTATGACGTTAGGTGGTCTTGTTCAACCAAAACAATGTTATTGCCTTTTTACGTATCATCAGCATCATGTAACGAGAGACGAAAGTATCAAAGTATGTAAAATCGACTGAGTCCCAGGAAGGCATTATGATTTCGACACCCAGCAAGCTATTGGTGTTTCCAGGAGGGCATATAACGGACCATAGACTTTGAAATAGGCAGAAGAGCCGATCGATTTAAATATCATAAATGAGGCAGGTATAGGTGCGATTATTATCTATAATAGGTATTGATAATTTAAATATATCACAAATTATTAAGAAAAAAAGTAAAATAACAAAATGAATCTGTCATTGATATAACTAATTCTTATCTGTCAATTTAAAAAAATTAATGGCAATGAATGTTACCAAGCGAATTTAAAATAAAATAAAATATCAGCTAGTTTAAAAGCAAATATGGTTAAAATTATCTAGTACGTTTTGAAATAATTTTAGCTGTCTTGGGAGTTACGATGATAAGCTCACACACACGGTCAAAGGCTCCAAAACTCCAAACCTTTCCTAACTTATAGCAACCCTTTTTTGGGCTCGGCGTGAAAATAACAATTATTAACATGATTATTAATTATCTCTTACTAGTGTAAAAAACAGGAAAGATATAAATGATATGACGTTTTCATCATTTAAAATTTTATACAATCTAGACAAAAATAACTCTATAACAGGTGATCGATGCAATGTAATCTGCATAGTTCCTGGTAACAACATGTGGACCTATAACATTATCGTGGTCATTGTAATGTGTTGCTAATATTACGTAATGCAGTTCTTATGACAGAAAAGTTAAAGATACAAATAAATTATAAACAATTAAGTAATAACTTATCTTTTGTTAATGAAGTTAAATTAAAGATACTATATTTTGGCGATGAATGGGAATAAAGGAAAAGTAATAAATAATTGGTCAATTGCGGTTGGATATTGCAATATAGATGGCAATATGCTTTCAAAGACTTCATAATATAGTATTTTCTAGCAGTGTGAAAAGTTTAATTTCCCATTAGGTAGGTTTATGATTTTGACGATACCTAGATATCTATCTCTAAATATTATATTTAAAAAAAACTTTCATCCCAAGTTGCAGGTTTGTTATATTCAAAGCGTACACTACATTTGAAGTCAATTTGATATTTCTAAACGTATTTTCGTAGCGTTTATTTCTTGATACACCGGAACCCTCAGTTCGGACATTCGACTCGATTTTTTTATTTATAGATGATTATAATTGCCAATTTATTAGTTAATAATTACAATAAAATGATATTCGGTATGTAGCTCGTTAACAAGAGAGCCTTCCCTTATCACGCAGTAGTATCAAGGAGACAATACAAATGTGTCACCTACTTAGCTCTTCAAGGTTATTAGTATTATTTTTTTACGATAAATAATTAATTCTTGTATTGCGGATGTCACTCGTTCTGATAAACTTGTTGTCTGGCTCCAGTAGGATAATATTATGTGATAGCTAAGATATAATTGAATTGACCACAGACAGGTATTTTCGCAATATCAGGACAGTGAAATAAATAGTTGCCTCTTCTTAGGTATATCAGTGATAAATTTGTTAAAAGAAGTGCAAATGTGTACGACAGGTCGATTAAAGTTAAAAAGAAAATGTTTCTAATTAATTGCTAGAGTGAGAATTGAACGTTAGATCTTCTGCTTCAAGTACAACATTCTGACCATTATGCTACAGTTGATCAAAAACTTGAATGATCATTATCAATAAATAGGGCTGAGATGAAAAAAACACTTAAACTTTTCAAATTATCTGTTCAAATAGAAAATATTTTGATGAGCTAATTTTTTTATAATGTCATGCAAGTTATTGTAATACAATACTATTTTATTTATTTCAAAAAATCAACAGCACTTCATAATATAAACATTTCGGAAAAAAACAAGTAAAACATATTGTCATTAATGGATTTCCACTATGTTGATGTTACATAGTATGTACGGAGACATTATATTATTAGATCAACAAACAAAATAAAAATAAAAACAAAACAACAAAATTAGGTAATATAAAATAATAATCAAATATCAGTCAAAATTACAAATGTCAATGTCAAAAAATGTCAAAATAAATCAAAAAATTACACAATATAATTATAAAATGTCCAATTAAAAATACAATCTAAAACTAAGAAAAATAAAATTTAATGAAAATGAATATAAAAATAAAAACAAATATTTGTGTAGTGTGTGGTGAATAAGTGGGGGTGTGTGTTTGTGTGTATGTATATTGTATGTACGTATGTATGTACAGTACCGGGACGGTTCTTGAGCCCTCGACGAAAAAGTGGGGGAATGTTTGCGCATATGTAATTCGAGTTCAATATAACTTGTATATTTATTATAATTGATTTGTTGGTGTTTGTTTTTACGATTGCTTTTTACTGCTGGTAAAATTAAAATTAATACCTCATACCGTCAAGCAGACCCAAAAATTGTGTTCTGCGCATCTAACGGCCACCGCTCAAGAATCGTCCCGGTAACTATATGTACGTGTGTATGTGCTAACTATCCACACCTAAATTAAAAAACTGTTTTTTGAAGTTGTTTTTGGACATGCAGAACATGTCCAAGTGAGAAAAATGCTTATTGCACTTACATATTATCATGTAATCCGCCAATAACAGCATTTCTGCCATAATTGGACCGCGCATCCGACAAGGGGAAGAGGTATGTGTGTCTCGTTCGTCTGTCTGATGCAAGCAGTACCAATGACTTGGAAACGAGATCAGGACAGTCAAATTTGCTGTTGCACAAGTCATACAAAAGTAACATGTCAATTAGTTGTCGCCTGTCCTCCAAAGATATCAGTCGGTGGTGTTCACAAGATTCAGTGCAGTCCTCGTCATAAGTACTTAGTTTTATAGTTCAAGTTTTTAACGTTTTTTTTCTGTATAGTCTCTATAGCCTTCTTATAAGTTTTGTACTGAGGGTTCCAGATGGAACTACAATATTCCAGTACACTGCGTACATAAGCGAAGTACAGGTCATTGAAAGGCATACTGACCCTCAGTACAAAACCAAAATTTTTGTACGTTTTTTTTGTCACAGTATTGACATGATGGGCAAACGTAAGTTTAGAGTCGAGAAGTACACCTAAGTCAGTTACAGTCTCAATTTTGTTAATTGATAAGTCATTTAGTTGATATTTATAGTGTATAGGTGTATTTCTTCTAGTGAAACATATGTAACTACATTTTGAGGCATTTAAAGTTATCTGATTTTGTGCATAGTAAAGACTAAGTCTATTTAAATCTTCCTGCATGAAGTTACAGTCTGATATATTTCTGATATTCATATATATCATCTTGTCCTCCGCATACAGCAAAAATTTTGCGTGTTTAAAACGTAGAGAAATAATATAAGAAAGCGACGTATAGCAGAGGCCCCTGAACCCTGGGGTACTCCAGATGATGAGTTATTAAATCAGACTTAACTCCCGCAACCACTACAGCTTGCTTTCTTTTTTCTATTATGATGATAACCATCTATCTATATAGATCTCCCTTAATCCCCAAATTAAAAAGTTTGCGCAAGAGTATGAAATGATTTACACGGTCGAAAGGCTTCTCGAAATCCGTATAGACCACATCAACCTGCAAACCCTTACCGATACTGGACAGCACGTCACTCGTGAAGACAGCCAGGTTAGTGACAGTGAACCGACCCTTGATAAACCCATGCTGCTGCTCAGGAACAGCCCTTGAAATAATGGGATATATACTGTTATACACAACCCTCTCCATAACCTTGCTGAGTACATTCAGTATCGAGATTGGTCTATAATGCTCCACGTCCATCTTTAACCCTTTCTTATGAATGGGAACAATGTTTGCGGTTTTCCACACTTCTGGAAAAACCCCTTCATGGAAAGAGCCATTAAAAATTATAGAAACGGGGACCGATAATGATGCAGCACATTTCACTATAAAACTGACAGGAATTTGATCATTTCCGGGACCCTTAGTAGTGTCGAGATTAATCAGTAGTTTATATATTCCTCTTTCAGTGACAGTAATCGAACCCAGGACTAATAATATTAATACAGTAAGGTGTTTTTGATAAGTACTAAATCGACAAGATTTACGTCTTATGCTCAGCTTGTTATAGTTAGAGCAATCGTATGAACAGACGAAGAAAATGCAAAAATTACTAAAAAGTACAGAAACCTGAAACCTTACGCATCCTGGATAACACAATCTTTAAAATGATATGTACTGTTTATTAACTTAAGTGTTTGGAAATTAATTTTACATCTTATCAATTTTATTTTTTTTGTTATTAAGTACTTCTCTCAAATTTGTTACAAGCAGATGATAGCAGCAATCTAGGATCAATAAGATCCAAGATTGATTTCCAAAGGTTTAAAAAAAATATCATACTTAATTAATTTCGTTAATGAATTTTCTGTTTAAGTTATTTTAACAATTTTCTAAAATTGTGATTGTTCGGACTTTGAACAACAAACAACTTTATTTAGATCATGTATTTGCAAATAATCATAAAATAACTGACTAGGAACTCTCATATATTGAATGCAATTAAACATTTTTAAGCAATTTAATTTTATCACGTCCAATGCAATTTGCAAAATTAATAACAATACGACTTCATAAAGGCTTGTCGATGAAGGAAAATGTCAACGTTTTTTCAGTAAATTCAGTTTTAGTAATAAACTAAAGACCCTGTATTAATTATTAGGTACTTCTATTATATTTTACATTGAAAACTTTTAACGTAACAAAAGTTTAAAATTTCGTAACAGCTGTTGCAAATTTTGTTAAAGACGCTATTATGTACCTATTTAGTTTTCATTAGGCGCTGTTTTTATGTCAAGGAACATATAATCGAGTTTAACCAAACACTTTTATAGTACTGTCGTAGGTTTCGTTTGCCTGTAGTTTTGCACCTGCAAGGTGACGTCTTCTGCTTACGTCCCATCGGCTTACGTAAGCGAGACTTTTTGTAATGGGAACGTTGACCTATTTTATTTACCTGCTTCATTGTAACCTGCGTATTATTTTGCAAAATACATTATTACGATGACGGCATGAAACAGAGATGTTATTGTATACCTTACATTTAGATGATCCTACGACGTTAAACAAAACACACAAAAAGCCTAAATGAACTTGAACGGTTCTTGGAAAATTTTAGTATATTGTATGTATATTATGGTTGTTACTTTTACTAATTATATTAAAATAAAGAAAAAATCAGTTGTATTTGCAAATAAGATTTTTAGGCTGGATCCAGACAATAGGTAGGTGTGTGTGTGGATACGAGTGGATTATACAGAAATAGTTTAAAAAATTGCCTTATATTAGACAGCTACTTATTTGATTTATTCTGATTTGGAATTATGGTCTTGATTAAAAAAAACTTTTTTTTGACGTCTCGCTATGGTAAATTTAAGAAATGTTGCCTTTACGTTGATTTCTTTAACACTCAGGCTAAGAATACGACAAAAACAAATCAGTTTTTCAAAGTGAACTAATTTTCATGAAAACAAAACCTAGCTCAGGGCGGTTTTAACGGCGAAATCACGAAAAAGCGATAAATTTGCAATTTTGCAAAAATGTGTAGGTACTAAATATTTTCGTAGTAAAATTTGAGGTTAATTTTTGTCCAATTAGAAATTACTGATCAGGGTACCTACAAACAATTTCAATACAATTAAAAATAAATTATTATTATAAATTATTAAATTCTCTAAACATCCTAATTAGACCGACTTCAAATTCTACGACGAAATACCCACCTAAATGTTTAGGTACCTATCTATAATAATATTGATACTGGGTGTAAATGAAATATTATCTATATATTATAAAATATTATGGTATGATAGACAGAGAAAATTAAATCTTGTGTTTGTGTATTATAATTATTATATTATCCGAATTATAGGTACCAATATCAATGCTGATGTCGTCATGGTATCGTACCTACCTATCGTTGAATTGTGTAAATATTGATATTTAAATACGCACAATATGGTTATTTTGACGTAATTTGATAGAGTTATTACAAAATCTCTCCGTCTTATCATTATATTGAGAAAGATATTGAATGTATAATAAAATAACAAACCAAGTAATCGGAACCTTATCGGAAGGTTTGTTTAATTTAAAATTTTTGGGCATAATGACGCGCCATTTATTGTGTCAAAGTTCAACATTATGCGTAGGTGATTTCTTATATTTATCAATATCAAAAGATTAGGTGGAAAATTGTATTGTTTACAAAAAAGAATAAAGCAAAGAGATGTTATTGAAAACGTAGGTATCACGTATATTTCCACATATAGGTAGGTATTATTATTGTAAACTTAAACTAAACTAAAAAGGTGTTATGTTTTTAAGGCCTTGTCTTCTCAGGGTTTATTAAAAGATAAATAAGATAATACTTATATAAATATTTTTTATGTTTAAACCCCATTCTGATATCAGGATGATCATCATATCATTATCTATCACTGATTATGTTAAATTAATACAATTTTAAAATCGCTGAAACTTAATTTTTTTATTATTATAGCAACATTAGCTTGCTCTTATTAAGGTATAAAGGTATTTATTTATCTAGTCTACTAGTTCCGCTTGATTGCTGTAATAACAACAATAAGGAATTCCCAGTAAATAAACCTAAGGTCGCAATTTGCAAATGTAGGTAAATTAATATAAGTCAAATGAATTTGTCATTATAATTCGGCTCAAACTGGTTGAAACTGATTATAGTTTGAATTTTATATTTAATTATCATGCAGTCTTAGATAAAATAGTAAACTTCATAATGACCGCGATAAATCGGCACAAGACGATTAAAAGGGACGGTCATTGGCTTTTAGCCGCGTGCACGACTAACGTCGCATTAGGTGCATAGTAAATGTATCTAAACATACAAGTACACTCACATACAAAACTTACTTCAGCTCAAAATATATGAATATCACTAAAAGCTTGAATTTGTTAATGAATTTCATCCAGATCCACAGACAGCTAACTTTGAGTAGAGACCAGATTTTTAAAATATTTTGTTCTAAAATCTAATAAATTTCAAACATAAAATAAAAACATTGATAATTACGTACCTATTAGATTCTGAATATTCACTGAAGCCTAAATATATTTTCAGCTTCAGATCACAACTTTAAACCCCATGTCAATCAGGACTCATGGATTTCATGTCACGTTGCAATGCTTCACAATAAATTGTCATCCCTTGTTTTTACAGAATTTCTTTACTTTTAATTATTTTGTATAACTAAATGATAATATCTCGGATTATAAGTACAAACATTACATAAACAAATAATTAGGCCCATAAATATGTATAGTCATATGCTGTGAAGCAGTCTTGTATTCTCAACAGTTGCCCACTAGGAATTTCAAGTGGGTGCCGTTCTCGATGTGACAATCATTGGAATCGCATCAGTGAGGTCGGATCGCGGCGACTTGGGCACGATTGACCTCAAGGCTGTTTTGGCGAGTCGTCGACCCGCCGTCACCTTGCAGCTCACGAGCTTACGCAATTTGTGAATCTTATCATTTGCACACGGGTCTACTTTAGCTTAACCTTGTTAAAATTGGAAACCCGAAAATAATTAAGGTTCCAATATTAGATATAAGTTTTGGAAATTAGTTAAAACAAACTCAAAGCCTCGCTTGTAGTTTGGGAATTCATTTTTGTCCTCTGTCTGCATAGATCGTGCATCTTAGCTTAGCTAGTAGGCATCTCGTATCAAATTTATTTCATTAGGTAGGTACTTTCTTTTATTACGTTATACTTAGTTTTAGAATCGAATTATTATTAAGTAGGATTTAAATACATAAATACATTTTTAGTTACCTATGTGGCTAACTAGCTTTCTATCCCCGGCTTTGGCCGTGGATATTTTCAAACAAAATAAAAATAGCCTATTTCACTCAGGGTAGTCGTTCATTCATTCATCCCTCTATCCATGAAATATTTTTTTAAATCGGTTTATAATATTAGTATAGAAAATTACAAGATTATACATATTAAGATAAATTTAATACATAATTTGGTTGTATAGATAAGTAGTATCTACGAAGTGCTACGACGGTCGTAGAAGCCTAGAGTGGGGCGCAAGTGGGAAGAGCGAGTAAGCGCCTCCTATTTATTGGCAAGGCCACGCCAGCGGCGCACCAGTGCGCAAGCGACGATCGCGCTCGCTAGTCGCTAACATCCTCAACTCACGCGCATTTACCTATGCGCGAAATATCCCGCGCTACATCGTAATATGAACAATCGGTCAAGTTAAAGAATTATCAATAAAAGTTTGAGATTTTATCGTGTTTGAAGTCTGAACTATGTTTGCGAATTCGAAACTGCTCTGGGCGGGCTGGCAGGCGCTGAGTTACTGCTGCGCTCGTACCTCTCTTCCGTTGGTGGTAGCTACGCTGGTGGCGTTGCTGGCAGCGAAGTTGGCTTCAGCTCTCAGAACGGCGAGGTCTCTCCCGCCGGGCCCTTGGGGACCCCCGGTCGTCGGGTACCTGCCATTCCTTGGAGTTCGGCACAAGACTTTCCTTGAACTGGCGAGAAGCTACGGAGCCCTTTTCTCAGCAAGACTCGGCAACCAACTCACGGTGGTGCTCAGCGACTACCGGCTCATACGCGAAGCATTCCGCCGCGAAGAGTTCACAGGTCGACCCAGCACTCCGCTTATGCACACCCTCGATGGTCTCGGTAAGTTAAAGTTTCGTAAATTAAAACATTAAATTATTTTTTTAAATACACTTGAACTATTTCATTGTTTCAATAACTGAAATAAAGTCAAATTCAACAACGCTATCGAAGTTTACAAAAAAATATATTAATAACTACTGAAAATCAGTACAAAATGCAACACTAGGCAGGGAGGGCCGCAGGCGCAGGTGGGCGGTACTAGCCACGCCCGCAGCGCCTCCCACTTATAGAGGTATACTGCATTTTGCTCACAAATGATCTTCTCCCGCAGGTATCATAAACAGTGAGGGTCGTCTGTGGAAGAGCCAAAGAAGGTTCTTACATGAAAAACTAAGAGAATTCGGAATGACATACATGGGAAATGGAAAGAAAATCATGGAAGCCCGTATAAAGGTTAGTTTATCAGTAATTTCAGCATCAAAAAACTAACTATAATAGTAAAAAATCTTTAAATCTAATTAATTATTTTTCTATCCAGAATGAAATCTTCGAACTCCTGGCGAACATTCAGAATACGAACGGCTCACCAATAGACGCTAATCCACTTCTGGCGCTCGGCGTATCTAATGTCATCTGCGGTATCACCATGTCCGTCAGATTTAACCACGGAGACGCACGATTCACACGCCTTAACTTCCTCATTGAGGAGGGAATGCGGCTATTTGGAGAAATTCACTATGGAGAATACATTCCTCTATACAATGTACGTATTTACATTTATTTTTGTTTATATCGAATTCATTACGATGGCAGTGAAGCAGGCATTCATTTACTAACGTTATCATTTTGTCAACAGTATCTGCCCGGCAAAGCTAAGGCCCAGAGCAAAGTTCAACAAAATCGCCAAGAAATGTTTGAATTCTATCAAACGCTGATAGATGAACATAGGGCTACTCTTGATATGGACAATGCGAGAGATCTGATTGACGTTTACCTTATTGAAATAGAAAAAGCTAAAATTGAAGGAACAGAGGGCGAACTATTCGAAGGAAGAGATCACGGTAAGCATTTTTATAATTATGAATAAAATCAATATTAAAATTGTTAGTTTGCAATTATTGGACAACAAAATGCAAGTAGAATGTGAGTTAAAATAAAAATATATTTTCAGAGCTTCAAATAAAACAAATTCTGGGAGATTTGTTCTCTGCTGGAATGGAAACTATCAAATCATCACTTCTGTGGATGCTAGTTTTCATGTTAAGAAACCCTGAGGTGAAAAAACGTGTGCAGCAAGAATTAGATAGCGTTGTGGGTCGTGATCGACTTCCGACGATCGAAGACATGCCAAACTTGCTATATACCGAAACAACCATTATGGAGACCTTGAGGATGTCAAGCATCGTTCCTCTAGCCACAACTCATTCCCCTACTAAGTGAGTATTTTAATTCATCATAATTTTGACAATTTTAGCTATCATTATAAATGCGAAAGTGTGTTTGTTTATCCGAAGCACCGGATCACAGCAATAAATAATTGGTGGGCCGGAAAGTACCTAACATCGGTAGATACATTCCGTAAAAATAATTAACTAAATAAATAACTTCGAACAAATTCCTATTGGAATATTTAATAAAGTTGGAATAGTCCATATGTATCTACAATGATGTATTTTTTCTCAGGGACGTTCATCTTAATGGATACCGCATTCCCGCGGGATCCCAAGTGGTTCCGCTGATCAATTGTGTTCACATGGATCCTAATTTATGGGAGGAGCCAAACATGTTTAACCCTGAACGGTTCATTGACGAAAATGGCAAAATCAGACGACCGGAATTCTTCATGCCTTTTGGAGTCGGACGACGCATGTGTCTCGGAGATGTTCTAGCGAAGATGGAACTGTTTATGTTTTTCTCATGCATAATGCATCAGTTCGATGTGGTGTCGGAAGATGGCGCGGCATTGCCATCACTTGAAGGTATTGTGGGAGCGACAATAGCCCCGCAATGCTTTCAGGTTAGATTTGTGCCGCGGTTGCTTCCTGAGGAAGTGACTCCGGTCCGTAACTGCGGCGCACACTGAGCGCGCTGCTCCATTGCCGCCTACCCGCCGCACACCGCACGCCCACCAGTATTCGTTAGATCACTCGTTTTAGAGCGCATCATATACATTATTAGCATTAAACTTTTGTAAAACTTTAACGACTTCGTGTTAACGAAAGTCCAGGCTGTGTTTAAAGTGTTCAATGTAGTGTAACAGTAGTTTTAAGTTATTTAATTGTACTGACTTTTCCCATCGGTGAGATTATTTTGTAAACATTTTTGAATACATCGTCTGTGAGAGACAGTATGTAGATTCAACAATTGCAAATTCAGACGAATTAAATTATATTTAAGGATAGTTATTAGTTGTAAAGCATTTGTAACGTTATCTAGCAAACCAAAATAAACAATATTATCTAGATCATTATTTATTAAGGTCACGTGCGATTGTGTAGTTTTTGTGTGATCTCATCAGTGTGCACTTCCAAGTGCGACGTCACACTGTCGCTGCGTGCTGCTCATATTAAAATCTACCTACTACAACATTCTCCATAAAGCTTCATGACGTACTTCACATAAAAAGTCTGAATGCAGTGAGTAAGGTCGACTTTAAATTTCACTTTCTTTTCGAATTTACAAATCATTAAATACAATTAATCTTTGATCTTTTAAAAATAATATGAGCAGCACACACATTATGTAATTTTGCTGTTGTATCTCTTTGATCTGAATGACTAAAATATTGAATGATACAATGTTAATACAAAAATATGTTATAACTTTTACATTATTTTTATTTTACATTTCTCCTTTCGTATCCTGCCTGTCTGAATTCGTTTAACTCGTAATTCAGAAAAAACTAAATACGTTTTGATAGAATTTTTAGCGATCGGGCGTTCGCGCGCGTAGACCCGTGTTGCTCTATGTTCGAGTTACGTCTAAGTAGGTACCTAGCCTATATAATTATTGGAGTTAATAGGAGCATAGATATACTTTTTTACGCTTTTATTGTTAGTGTACCATTAGTGTACCATAACATAAAAATATATTTCAAATATTGCAATAAACTTTTTGAACATTTAATATTCTGCTTAGTATTTTTGTCAAATTCTTATGATTTACTGGAAATATTTATATACGGTATATACTTGGGTAAAAGCACACAATAATACATTTCGACAGATTAGATTTATTAGGTTATATTTCTATAATAGACCTCAGGTACTACCTAATTATACTAAGTACTAAATTGTCTAAACATTCTGACAATATACTTAAATGATAAAGAATAATACTAAGGTAAGGTATATAAAGAAAACCATTGTATGCACTATTATAATTATATATAATATTCTTTAATATTTTTCATATAATCTTAATTTGATCAATTCTCTTTTTATCTATTCTTTCTACGTGTGATTTAGTTTCATTCAAATGCAATTAATTCCTATTCGTGCGGATTCAAACTATTGTTTTGAAAATGTATGCATATTATTAGGACCATCTTAGGACCCTTTTTATATAGGATCACAATAATACTGCATCGGTGGTGGAGTCAAAGTTACACCAACATTTCCGAGTAATTCTTCTTCCGTAGGATGTTCACCGGCTAAGCGGATTCGCCGGCGACGTAATAAGCGTACAATCAAACCGCATGATAACATTCTGGAAAGCTCGTCGCCTGGGCACATTCGTTTACCTACAAATATATAAATTTAACAAAATTAATTAATAATGATTTTATCCCTTCCAACTTATTCATATTACTTGATGGCCTTACTTACAGTGTGGAATGCCCCAGACGGATATCCTGATTGTAAATATTATATTCGTAATGAAGCCTTTCTCAATAATTAAGAAATATAAAAATGAATTAAGAGTTTTACTACAAAATTAAACATAAATAACCCCTTGTTAAGTTTGTTAACACTGTAAACCTACATACTTAAATGAATAACTGATATTTTTGAGACTACATTTAAAGAGTGTCCAGAGGCCATGTTCTCTAGAGTTCTAGAAAATAGTTTCACACAAACTAACCTGTCTGAAAAGGTATAAATGCCAAGGGTTTTAGTAAACTACCATCAGGTGCAAGGAAGCGACTGGGATTAAATTGCTCTGGATCCTCCCATAATTCTGGATCGTTGTGAATCGCCCATTGTAGCGGTACCACCATTGTTCCTTTGGGAATCCTGTATCCGGCTAAATTAGTATCCTGTGAATCAAATAAAAAAACATGAAATATAACATTTTAATAATAATAAAAGCCTTTATTCAGACACGTACATACAAATAATTTTCCAATTTTATCCTTTTTACAAAATTAACTTAAACTAAATCTGCCTCGACATCCCTGCCTGTGTGCCTCTTTCGACAAAGGCCTCCTCCTGCCGTGACCATTTCACTTTTTCAACCGCCACCTTTGTCCACGTGTTACCTGCCACAGCTTTTATCTCGTCGACCCACCTTCTGAGTGGGCTGCCACGTTTTCTTGCTTTGTTTCTTGTAAACCATATATTAAAGTTTTGATTAATTTTCTTTGCCTCAGATTGTATGCCCTGTCGATTTCCATTTAAGTTTTCTAATAGTCACTATAATATCATTTGTTCTGGTGTGTTTCTTTATAGTTGTAGTTCTTACTCTATATGATAACCTTTTCCCCATCATACTCCTTTCCATAGCGTTTTGACATATTTGCTGTTTCTTATTTTGGGCTTTAGTAGTTGCCCAGGTTTGACAGCCATATGTTTAGTACAGGCAGTACGCAGGTATCAAACAGTTTACGCTTCATACTCATTTCTGTGTTTATCTTTATCTCCTTCAGACTTCAATGCCGTTTCCAAGCGTTTCCTATGCATCTATCAATTTATTTTGAGGTTGAATCTCTTGATTAGCTTACTTTACCCAGATAAATATATTATATTTTGCTGTTGTTGACGTCTATAAAATCTTTCTTCCCGTTTGTCATGACTTTGTTCATGACTAGTCCAACTTTACTGCTTTCTCTGTCCAGTTCCTTTATCATTACATTCTTTCATTACTTATCATTCTTTTGATGGCGAGAGGATTATTAAGTCATCCGCGAATCTCAAGTGTGATAGATTCTCTCCATTAATTGACAATCCACTTTCCTCCCAATTCAAGTGACGAAAACCCTCCTCTAGGACGGCTGTGAAGAGTTTTGGTGACATGGAGTCGCTCTGGCGTATACCTCTTTCTATGTTTGTTTCTTTGCCCTCCTTTTCTAGTAGGTATCTACCTATTATTCTAGTTTATAGATATTTTTTAATATTCTGATGTATTTATTTTCTATACCCTGGTTTTTAAGCGCTTACCATACCTTTTCATGTTCCAGTGTATAAAAGGCCTCACTGTAATATACAAAACAGCAGTGAAAGGTTATATTAAATTCTTTACATTTTTCGAACAGCTGTTCACAACGTGTATATGGTCCGCTCCTGAATCCCACTTGTTCTCTCGGTTGATTCTCTTCGAACATCATGCTTATTTCGTCGAGAATTATTTTTGCGAAAACTTTTTATATATTTGACATCAGGCTAATAAGTATATAATTATTAATGTTATTTTTGTCTCCTTTCTTGTGCAGCAGTGTTATAGTTAATGCTGTCCATTATTGGGTGTTATTGGGGATGTTGGGTATTATTTAGTTCTGCAAAACTTCATTAAATAGAAAAGTGAGGATTGGTATTAGGAATTCATTACTGACGACGTCTGAACTTAGAGCTTTGTCTCTCTTTTGACTTTTTACAGCATCTACTTCTGCAATTATTAAATCTAGTACTTCTTTTCCGCCTATCGCCTCGATCTGTTATTTGACAAGTGTTTTTATTTGAATAAAAATTGTTCCGAAAAAAGTTAGTGGCTATGAAGATGATTTCTGGGCGTCTGGCTTCACATTTCTTATTTTTGTCAGTGATATTGGGTATCCAATTATTTTTTACACCAGATGACTTGACACGACGTGAAACTTCTGTACTACCAGTGTGGCAAGCGTATTTAACATCAATATCAGAGTTTTCGGCGGTCTCCGAAGAGAAAACATAAAGTACAACATATAAGGAAACGTGGCTCCACAGTCATTTTCATAATCATTTTATTTGATTTATCCTTCTGTTGTGCCGAATTTTTTTTTATCGGTAACATTCAATTTACATATTAAAATAAAACACAATTATTAAAAATAGCTATATATCCTGTTGTCGCTGTCATACAAGAATTCTCATACGCCAGGTATCTGCAATGAATAAATCAATGTCGTGATTCAATTAAAAAAACACGACTACATTGTTATAAAGTTTAGTTGATTAATCAGCAGCTGATACAACTTCATCTGTGTATTTATAATAATGAATGATACGTCTGACCTAAGATCGAATTAATGACAAACGATAATACAAATATAACCTTCACAGGACTTCTTTTAAGACACATTGCTTTGGAATATTGTTTTTTGTCAATGTTTCCGATATACTAAATTGTCACCAGGGTATACAATATGCATGCTTATTCTAATGATTTCCGTTTGTAATTTCACTTATGAATTATTTTTTCTATTCCTAATTCCCTATCTTTCAGATTTTTTCGTAAACTTAGCGTTATGATAAAAATCAAGTGAATAATCCGAAATTCTTCACAATGTAGCTGCTGATAGTACCACGTCCACTCAAATAAGCATTAACGACGTTAAAGACAATGAACTCCAGGACATGAGTTGATATACCCAAGTTATCTCGACACTCGGTTACCGCTGAATATATCGCAACATTTCATGTACAAAGTGTGCATAACAATACCAGTCGCCCAACCAGAGCATTGACGCTGTCACTGGTACCCCTACCAAACGGTGCTACATATTTTATTCGCACATAATGGTATGTTATACCATGTTTTTCTTACCTGAGTACATCCATGGGGTATTCCGAGTGGAACGATAGAACGAATCCTTTGGGCTTCGCAAATTGTGGCCATCAGTCGCGGTAACCTATCTCCATCCACATCCGTGTCTTCAGGGTAAACGGAGAAAATCTCATTCCTAACAAGTTCCTATAATAAAATAACGAATCCTTTATTTTTTGCCACAAACATATGATCATAAAATTTTAATAAACTAAATTCTATACCTAAATGAATGTATAATACTTATATTTAGATCTGATTTATAAAGTTCAAGATAAACGAATAACCTTGCAACCGAGCCTTGCTTTTTACAATTTTTTTAATGTTGACATTTAATAATTTTAAACATAGATTATTGAATTAATTGTACGTCACGGATTAGATAAGAATGAGTTATATAATAAAATGAGAAATTAAAACTGCAATCATTGAAACTTGGCGAGAAGTAGGTATACAGAAATACATTTGTTCCTTGATTTTGTCTACTTTTAATTAGTAAAGTAGCTAATACATACTTCAGTTATAGTAAATCAAACGGTCACTCTGAATTATAAGTTTGACAGAATTCAATTAAGACGAGGAACGACTCAGAAATTTCTAATCGTAGGCCACGCCCTATACTCGTGGTTCGGGCGCATGAGTGGTTCGAGCGCAACGATCACGTCATGCAAGACAACGACGGCGCTTTGTCCGTTCTTGCTGCAGAAGTGAGAAGGGCATAATGTATCGCTTCTCGGAATAAATGACGTAAGCGACACATTACAAATAAATAATTTATTAAAAACGATCACATGCAGGGAAAAATCTTCTTAATCAATACTAGGTACTGAAATTACCTACAGATTCGTATAAAATTAAAAGGTAAATCCCTTCAGAGTATGGTCGTATGACTAAAAAGGTGTTTTTGAAGAGGTGATTTCAAAAATTTAAGTTATCGAGAAAATTTTCACCAATCATGTTTTCATCCTACACAATACTAGATAAAATCCTCTAGTTTTCGATGCACAAATTGTATGTTCATAGCATTGGTAAGATTCGGGAATTTCAGTTCAGGAATCAACCAAAATTATTCGTTCCTCCCTTTAAAATATTTAAAGCTAGATAAATCATTTATTAATTAAATTTAAAGTAACGGGCTCACCATCTAAGATGAGGTGCTAAATTAAATTAATAATTACCTGTTCCTCTGGGTATAAAGCCATGTATAGTAAAAACCAGGATAGCGTCACAGATGTTGTGTCAAGCCCTGCACCAAACATATCAGCTAATAAATAATGTAGTTGGTCATCTGTCATAAACATAGCACCGTTTTCATTTAAATCGTAACGTCTCTTTTGCTCTTTCAAGAAGTTATCTAAAATGCATTCTCCTTCAGTCATTATTAGAACTTCTGGATCGAAGAAGTGATGCTCAGTCTCACTCGAATGCTTAGTATATTTGACACATTTAATATGTCCTTCAGGATGTTCTTTTAATATATTGTCATGGTCTTTACGAACGGCGCCCTCGGGTTTTTCTAATCCCAACAACTTCCGGCGTCTGTTAATAATACTGGCGTAGAGACGGTGAGTTTGTGCTTGACCTCGTGTTAAGATCTCCATTGTGTTCCGAGTGCTCTTGGAAAAGAATCTAAAAGACAATTAGATGATATACAGAAGACGTCAACTCACAATTAATTAAGTTACAGGATTAATTCATATTTTGTTATATCGTCTGGACCTTCTAGATCTCGGTTTTCAGGATAGTGTGAGTTGTGAACAATTAATTGGAAACTTTGCAAGAATTAAATCTTAAATATTATATTCAATCATAAAAATACCTACATAATGTATTCTATTTTCAGACCTCTTCGATAGTAGCATTAGTTGTACTGTTGATTGAACTATGGTAGTAGTAATAATCAACAAAATCATCCAGTGGCACATCGACAAATTTCAATATTTTGAAGTCAAAGTAAGTTGGTATACTGCTAAGAGTCAGAAACTACTTAGAAACTTACCTTACAAATGGCAAAAAGTTAACAACACCAGCAACACCCATTTCGTGTGACCCTTCTTCTTGGATTTGTCGAAGCCAATTCCAAGTTTTGTCATTTGGAGGGAATTTGAAGCCAAAAATAATTTCGTTTACCACATTTCCCAATGAATTAGTCAGCATATGAGGTAAATCTATTGGTTCGTCATTAGTGGAAGCAGTAGCGACATTCTAAAATAAATAAACATACTAAGACAGGAAAATAAATTTTTGATAAGGTCGTATCTAATCACAGTAACACTTATGTTTAGTATACAGAAGTAGGTACGATGTTAAATAGTCTTGCACCCTCAATAATACCTAGATAATAATTGTATATTGGTAATCTATTCACTGATGATCAATCCTACATTGCACTGTACACTTGTACCGACTTCGGTACAGCCAGATAATACTCAATAGGTAAAATGCGATAACTTTGCATTATTTTGTGGAAATTAGGTTGGCTCGGTTCGTAAACAAAATTAATCGTGTGATTTTTTAAACTAGAAGTGAAAAAAATTAATTGTATAACATGACCGAGCAGAAAGTGACCATCGAGGGTTAGTTTGGACACACGAAAAACACGAGTGCAACAATAAGTCACTCTCAGCGAGGTTCGTAATCTGCTTTTCTTTCAACTACAACAAAAAAAATTAACTAATCTTTTTATTAATCTTTTTAAATTTTCTTTAATTATAATTATTTAAAAAAGCCCGCCAAAACAATTTTTTTTTAATGAAAGGCAAAGGCAATGACAGCCAAACAGCCTATGTTTCTTCGAGTGTTAAATTCGCTTTGAAAATAATAGTGAAACAAAAAGTCACACTTTTAGCGAGGTTAACAACCTGCTTTTCCAAATTTACATCGCCAACGTCATGAAAAATTAATAAAAAAGAAATTATTCAATAAAGCAACATGACCGTCACATAAATCTTATAATTACGTCTACCTTAAAAAGTGCCTACAGAAAAGAACCTAATTTAAAAACAAAACCCAGAGCGGGATGTTATGGGTTTTCATACAACATTACTGCATTTAGCATTATGTGCAGTAAAGTAGCGCCTACTGATCGCTACCTATATTGTCAAGTAATGAGGAAAATACTGCGTAGTTGGATGAAAAATTATATAATTATCTACTACTAGCTTTCGGTCTCGGCTTCGTCTGAGGAGCCTATATTAATTTTCATTGATGGTTTTGAGTTCATACAAAAATACCATAGAAAAAAGCACTTTCCAATTTTCCGGACAACTTTTCCAATCTTTCTTTCCCTAAAAACCTTATTCAGACTGTTAAGAACATTTTAAAATATAGCCAAATCGGTCCAGTCGTTCTCAACGTACCAACGAACTGCATTTAATTTTTATTTATATAGATTTAAATCAAACACGATTTTCTACGCATTTTTAATAAAGTAATTAAAAAACCACCAAGAAACGAATATAAGAAAAAATTAAACTTGACGATCATGTTTTTTCCATCGAAGTCTCGGTAACATTTGTCAGTGACATTCAAAGGTCACTTTCAAGAAACTCTTGTTTTTGTTAACAAGAAGTTTGAAATGGTCTATGGTCCGGGCACCTTCACAGTTTAACTTTTTTTAATGTAATTTATCTCCGTTGACGTTTTTCATCAATCGATATTCAATCAGATTTTAGAACATGGTATTAATAATCTGGTTTTTAATGTTAGACACGGCTATTAATTTTAGTTTCATCAAGTGAGTTGATAACATTGGATTTGCATAGGACAAAGACCACAACTGATTCTTCAAGACTTTTAGTTTTTAGAAAATATATTTATTTTTTGTGTTTCTACAAATTATGATTATGATACCTGTTTGAAAACAGTCCGGCCCTTCAGCAAAAAAATAATCACATCGATCCTTTGCTCCGTTTTGACATGAAAGAATGACAAACAAACACACTTTCGCATTTATAATATAGGATTGTATGAAAAATAAATAGCAAATTTATCACTTAGGTAAATTAATTTTAAAACATTGTGATAATAGGAATTCTGAAAATTATTGAAAATAATTTTATACTTATAAAAAAATTCGCAAATAAATAATTATAGAATGTGAATTTATAAATTTTTACATTAGAGATTTTTAATTTTATAAAAAACTATATTACTTATAGGATGAAACTTACATCAAATTAATCTATAGATAATTTAATGTTATACCTTTTTATAATAGATATCTTTAAAATTAAGATAAGGGTAAGACGTCTGGTATTTACTAGACAGACCCCGAGTTCGATCCCGGATCCCGGCCATGTACCAATGGGTTTTTTAATTAAAAACTTATGTACATAATCCGACAAACCACAAGCCTCTAAAGGCTTTTCCATCTAAATATATCTCAACAGAACTAGCCACTCGTTAGATATAGCCTCACAAATACCATCGGCTAAACGAGGGAGACTAGGTCTTCCGCTGGGTACCCTGGAACCGTAACACGGTTTCGGGAGCTGTAAAAGCAACCCGTGAAGAAAAAAAAAAAAAAAAAACTTTAAAATTATAGAAAACAATTTTAGATAAAAAGAAAATTATAGCATTTAATCATTTGGTCATTTAATGGGTAAGTATTAATTTTTAAATTAGAGATTTTGAGTTTTATAGAAAATTATATTATATGTAGATACTTAAACAAAATTATAGAAAATGAATCATTAGAACATTTAATTTTATAACAATTAATAAAATAGAGATTTTTTAAATTACAGAAAACAATTTTAGAGAAAATGATAATTATAGCAAATGAATAGTTATAGAATGTAACTTTATATATTATGTATTCTAAAATTATATCAAAAAAATGTAGTGAAAAATTACGCGTATTGGCACGCATAATTATGTGACACGCTTGGATAACTTAAATTGGTGATACAACTATTGATAAATAAATATAGTCACTTAAAAATCAAATCGCTAAAATAAATCGGACCTTGTTTACGTAAATAGCTCATTTGTTAGTACTCAAAGCTGATAAAATGGCTTAATAAATGATAGTAAAAATAAGAACATAATAAGTATGTTAAACATATAATACACATAATACCGTTTAAATTAGTAGGCATCGTAGTCAAATTGATTGACTCGAAAGCCACTGTTAATAATTATGTTGCTAAGCTAATAGATACATATTTGTTCTACGATTTCACAGACAAGACAAAACATCATTTTGTTTATATCTATAAAAATATTTTTATTTCTAAAGCATGTTGGTTAATCTCACCTCTAACAATTCATGGACTCCATCAGCGATCCTTTTCTCCAGTTTCTCTCGAGAAATAGAATGTTTGCTCATACCAAAACTTTTTAACCAGGCTGATATTAATTTACGTTGATCTTTCCATAATGGTCCTTCAGCACAAATTATACCTATATGTAAAAAATAAATTGTGGCGTTAATTTGTTGTAAGGCTTGCTTGTTCATTAGGGTAGTTTAACCTATTGATGTACATTTGTACCTGATGCACCTACATTAAGAACTGGAATGGTCTGCATCTCTGTGTGTCCCTGTCAGCCACATAGATACTATGGACTACCTTGAGTCCTTCAAGCGAAAAGTGAAAAAGCCTCTCCACTCCACAGGGTATGCGACGATTTGATAAATGTTGATTGCTTCTTAGCAATAGTTGCCTTCATACATATGGACTCACCACTATTGCTTATCACCAGCCGGCGGTTAAGTCATTTGAGTCTTAAAATATGGGAATCAAACTATTAAAAAAACTATAAATAAATAATATATATGTGAAATATTTTACCTTTTCCATGCATTATGCCATGTGTGAGAAATAATGGAGCTCGTCCAGAAAAACAATCCTTAGAAAACGCCTCTCTGATTAATGTATGATCGGAGAGTACCACAGTGAAGACACTTCCCAACTGAATACTATATATAGTTCCAAATATTTTTGATAAATTAGTCAATGTTTGATGCGGTTGTTTGGCGTTCAAAAAGGGTAAATATCCCAAAATAGGGAAACCCCATGGCCCTGAAGGCAATTGTTGCATTTCTTTATATTTTTTGAAGAACCAGTATCCTGCGACGAACATAAAGAGCCAAACCAATAGAAAATCCATTTTCCTATAACAAAAGAGAAGTAATAGTTGTATGAGAGATTAATAATATATCGTGCAAATGGCATGGTATTGTCCCAGTATTATTTCAAATACAGTTTATTATATATATATATTTTAAATCACATTTTTTATAGAAAAGCTGATATAGGTAATAGAATGCTTCCTTTAACATATTTTACACCACTGACACTATCACCTTAAATTTTTATTAAATTATGTAGTTTTATACTTATTCCCTCTGTAAATGATGAGCTTTTAAATATTAATTTTTATATAAATACAATTATGTACTAAATTATTAAAAATCTTTAGGTTAAAAATTAATCTAGACGGTATCACCGATAATTCAAAATTATTTATCAATGAAAAACACCCATGACCTTGCCCTCTTGAAACATTATACAGTATTAAAGTACAGTACAGTAGGTATGCTTTAATTTAAAACAATCTTAATTTCGGCCTAATTCTAATGCCTACTTATCAAAGACACAATCGCGATGACAACGCAACTATCTAAGATAACAATAACTGTTTGAATGAAATCTAATTAATATAACTGTGATGGGAGACATTATTAGATATAACTGTTTAGAAAATAACGTACTTACTAAATATTATTATTAGCAAAATAGTGTGCTCATACCATCTAGGTCTTAAATCATCAAGCCCATCGCTAAACTTATAAGAACTAGAGCTCGTTAAATATTTTCTTAGAAGAAGTACGGATAGCTGTAGGAAAATATTAATCTAATATTATAAGGAGGTAAAGTTTGTAAATTTGTAGCAGAGATAAGATATGCTTGTGTTATATTGGACAGCTTTTCCTTAATAAGGACGGTTTAAGTTTTTTCTATAGAATTTGTCACATTTACGCAAAAGTTCTCGATACGATGTTATACCTACTTTTTTTTTATTTCATCAAATTTATTTTCACATAACAATACAAAACCTTATAATTAATGTAAACATTAAAATAACTAAATAAACCAGGTCCGCGTGGTATACTGGCTGCATTTCCCCGCTGAATCGCGATGCTGATTCGTTGAGCGAGTAAGGAGTTAAACTTATACACCAAGACATATTACTTGTGATTAATAGAATAGGAAATCTCTCATACGCCGAACATAAGTATTTAAATGTCTTGAAATCGAGAGCAAAACAAGAAGTTTTACTAGATAATACTTAATTTAATATTTGTAGACGCACCTTAGGTAGGACACGAAGAAGTTCCAACCAAGAGTAGTAGTGACATTATATATTACGAGCTAATTACTGCAAAGACCTCAAAAATAATGTAGTTCTAATTTTTTAGTAGACATTTTGCTTAGAACCGTAGAAGTATCCCCTCAAATGTGTACCTGACGACCGGTGTGAAGTTAGCGGCCAAAGTTAGCAGCCAATTATAACCCGACTAAATTAAAGACACCAACTTTTTTTTAAAGTCCACCCCCAACCCCGCTTTCGCCCCCCTCCTCGACCCTCGGAACTTCTAATTAATTTCTAAAATACACATTGCATCAATATATTAATATATAAATAAGCTACGACATAGAAAATAAAAATATTTAAAATTGGATGCTATGTCTAGATATGAAGGACATGAATAGCCAAGCTGAGATTAAGTCTGCAGGTGCAGAGGTAAAGCATCTCCAAAATGAGGTTGGTGAAAATCGCTTACAGAGGGTATGAAGGGGGTAGGGCGCTGAAAATTTGTAATAGGGAAAAAACAAAATACTTATAATTGGATGCCATGTCTAGCTGTGAAGGACATGAATAGCCAAGCTGGGATTAAGTCTGCAAATGCAGAGGTAAAGCGTCTCCAAAATGAAGCGGTGAAAATCGCTTACAGAGGGGATGACAGGGGAAGGGCGCTGAAAATTTGTAATAGAAAAAAAAAATACTTATAATTGGATGCCAAGTCTAGCTGTGAAGGACATGAATAGCCAAGCTGAGATTAAGTCTGCAGGTGCAGAGGTAAAGCATCTCCAAAATGAGGTTGGTAAAAATCGCTTACAGAAGGTATGAAGGGGGTAGGGCGCTGAAAATTTGTAATAGGGAAAAAACAAAATACTTATAATTGGATGCCATGTCTAGCTGTGAAGGACATAAATAGCCAAGCTGAGATTAAGGCTGCAGGTGCAGAGGTAAAGCATCTCCAAAATGAGGTTGGTGAAAATCGCTTACAGAGGGGATGAAGGGGGTAGGGCGCCGAAAATTTGTAATAGGAAACTTAATCCCAGCTTAGCTATTCATGTCCTTCACAGCTAGACATGGCATCCAATTATATGTATTTTGTTTTTCCCTATGACAAATTTTCGGCGCCCTACCCCCTTCATCCCCTCTGAAAGCGATTTTCACCAACCTCATTTTGAAGATGCTTTACCTCTGCACCTGCAGACTTAATCTCAGCTTGGCTATTTATGTCCTTCACAGCTAGACATGGCATCCAATTATAAGTATTTTAATTTTTTTCCTATTCCAAATTTTCAGCGCCCTACCCTCTTCGTCCCCTCTGTAAGCGATTTTAACCAACCTCATTTTGAAGATGCTTTACCTCTGCACATGCAGACTTAATCTCAGCTTGGCTATTCATGTCCTTCATAGCTAGACATGGCATCCAATTATAAGTATTTTGTTTTTTTCCCTATTACAAATTTTCAGCGCCCTACCCCCTTCATCCCCTCTGTAAGCCATTTTCACCAACCTCATTTTGAAGATGCTTTACTTCTGCATCTTCACACTTAATCTCAGCTTGGCTATTCATGTCCTTCATAGCTAGACATAGCATCCAATTTTAAATATTTTTATTTTCTATGTCGTAGCTTATATATATATATATATATATATATATATATATCTAATATATTGATGCAATGGTGTATTTTAGAAATTAATTAGAAGTTCCGAGGGTCGAAGAGGGGGGCGAAAGCGGGGTTGGGGGTGGACTTTAAAAAAAAAATTGGGATATAATTGGCTGCTAACTTTGGCCGCTAACTTCACATCGCGGTTACCTGACGGCGGTTTCTTTTATTTTTCACAAAAACTGTCGAATCTAGGAGAAAAGTGTCAATGATAAAATTATTCCCAATAAATTGATTATAAAATGATACTTACCTCATAGGATTTATAGTTTCAGAAATATGATGACCTACATTTTTGAAAAAAAAAATTATTTACTTAATTATCTTTGTTACGAACTCTTTCGTACATTAAAGTTTTAGTTTGTTTTTTAAGAAGAAAATTGTCATTATTTTAGTTTTTGATTTATCGCTGTCTTTTAATTTGTCTAGTTCTTGCTCCATGTTTTTCTTCCTTATAAATAGTATACTAATTTTTCCACACCGGTGCCTTTTCTTTTATACAGTCCATTTACAGCCAATAACATAGTGGTCCTTCGACAACACAATATAGATGTGGAAAAAATGGTATTAACAAGATCTCAGAAAAATATGTCGGTCAAAAATAGTAGTAGTGACAATCCTTCGCGAACCACGAAGACACTGGATGCCCAGGTGCCGTCTACCTCTGGTGGAGGCGGCGCGCCCCCAGATGTCTACGCCTCGTCGGTTTCGCCCAGCAGTAGGGAAAGTGACACTCACCGATCAAGGTCAACACCTCACCAATCATCAAGATCTGTGGATACTGTGAGAGCAAGAAAACTCGCCGCCGAGGCTCAACACGCTCGTCGCCTCGCAAACCTAGAGTTAGCGGCCGAACGAAATGTTGCTGAACGAAATGTTGCTGAGCTCGAACTCCGTGCTGAGCGAAATGTTGCTGAGCTCGAACTCCGTGCTGAGTTGGCAGCAATACAAGCTAATAGTAGTACTCGATCTAGTTCTCATGCTAGTTCTCGAGTTAGTAATAGTAACCGACCTAATGTAGAAAAGTGGTTACACGATGTACAGGATGTAGGTGTACCACCAGCGAAGCCTCTCTCCATTGTACATCCCGTAGAACAGTCTAAGTTAATCCAAGTTCTAGAAAATCTTGCAAATAAGCCTAATAGAGGTTTTGATAGAAAGTTACCCACCTTTGATGGAAAATCACCGACTGAATGGTTAGCTTTTAAACGTTTATTTCTAGATACACAATCATCATTTACAACTGCTGAAAATTTAGCACGCCTGAATGTAGCGCTGTGTGGCGCCGCCAGAGACGCTGTATACGTGTTGTTGGTGTCTGCAAATGATCCACAACAAGTCTTGTCGGCGCTCGAGATGAGATTCGGCCGCCCGGAGAAAATTGTTTTACAAGAAATTAGCGCGGTACGCACTTTACCTAAAGTCGGACCGGAAGGTAAAGATTTGGTTTATTTTACAAGTTGTGTAAAAAATTGTATACAAATTTTAAAACTACTAAACCAAACTGACTACCTACGTTCGCCTGAAATTTATAACACTCTTCTTAGTAAACTGTCTCCACTTATTCGAGCACGTTGGTACGACTACGCGGGTGGATGTCCAGAAGGGAGCAGCAAACTGGAAATGTTGTCCGATTTCTTGTCGGGAGAGGTAGAACTACAATCTAAATTTGGTTTAGTACAAGAGTTTTCAGCGTCAATGCCTGTTCAACAATCATTTAGCGGTAACAGAAAATTGCCTATACACTGTAATGCCGTCGCTGAAAATGTAAACAAACCTGAAAATGTAAATAAATATGTACGTAATTGTTTATTTTGTAAAAATGTTCATGACATAAATAAATGTCAAAAATTCTTATCACTTTCCATTGATGACAGATGGCAGTGGTTAAAAAATAATAAGGTATGTTATAGGTGTCTACGAAATAATCCACATAAATTTAAGTTTTGTAGTTTAAAAACTACTTGTGGTGTGGATGGATGTCTATACAAACATCACGAACTTTTACACAATTCAAATTTAGAGCGTCACGTTATAGTACATACTGATTCGGAGAGCGTAAATAAGTCTGGGTCTGTCCCATCGACTTCACAAAATTATTTTGTGAGTTATGTAGATACCAAGAAGGGAAACAGCGACGTTGAAATGTCGGCGCACGCTGCCACCACACTTCCTTCTAACACTGAGGTATCTCTACATCGCCCAATATTAAAAGTCGTCGCGGTAACTATTTACGGCCCGTCTGGTAGTATCAATTGCTATGCGTTATTAGATGACGGATGTACAGCAACTTTCATAGATTCTGAAATTTCTAATCGCATAGGACTTGAAGGTCCGTCAAAACAGGTTCGAATTGATTGTGTAGGAGGATTATCTCGCGACAGTAGTGTAAATTACGTAACTTTTGTTATAAAAGGACGCAATTGTACAGAGACTTTTCAAGTAGGTAGAGCGCGTTCCATTGATAATTTAGGCCTCGCATACAGACCTGCTGTACATAGAGAAAATATTTGTAAATATTCATATTTGTCCGATTTAACTGACGTTTTATGTTTCGAAGAAGTTAAACCTATGTTAATCATAGGTGTTGATAACTGGCATTTGATGATTTCTACCTCAACACGGTGCGGGACACCCTCTCAACCCGTTGCTATTAGAACCGCTTTAGGTTGGGTTTTATATGGGTTTGCCTCAAATAGAACAGCACAGGTTGATTTTGTAAATAATGCAGTAAGTTTTGATTCTTCAATCGAGACTGCTATTAAGGAGTATTTTAAATTAGACTCAATAGGTATTTTGAAAAAAGACTATCGTAGTGCTTCTGACGTAAGTGCCTTAAAGATTTTGGAAGACTCTACCCGCCGTCTTCCTAATGGCCGATTCGAGACCGGCCTTCTATGGCGTCCCGATATTAGTGATAATAATATTCCTAATAATTTTAAGTTAGCCCTTTCACGTTTCTTAAATCTTGAGAAGAAAATGAAAGGTGATGCACAGTATGGGGAGTTGTATAAGCAGAATATACACGCAATGATAGAGAAAGGGTACGCGGAAAAATGTGTAAAACCTCCAGAAGGTATAACATGGTATCTTCCACACTTCGGAGTAACACATCCTCATAAGCCAGGAAAACTTAGGGTCGTTCATGACGCCGCGGCTAAGTATAGCGGTGTTAGCCTTAATTCTTTACTTTTGGCTGGTCCCGACCTTCTACAACCGTTACTTCCAATACTTATGCGTTTTAGGGAAAATCCTATTGCAATTACAGCCGATATTAAAGAAATGTTTCCACAGGTCCGTATTAGAACTCAGGATCGTAATGCGCAACGTTTCATATGGCGCGACAACCCTTTTGAACCCCTTAAGTTGTACAGAATGTCTTCAATGATATTCGGAGCCTGTTCAAGCCCGTGCACAGCTTTGTACATTAAAAATTTAAATGCAACTCAGTATGAACACGAGTTCCCTGATGCAGCGCATGCCACGATTTATAATGTATATATGGACGATTATATCGGGTCTCATGAAAATGTTAAGAAAGCTGCTCGTATTGCATCAGATATTATTTCTATTAATAAAAAAGCTTGTTTTGAAATGTGTAACTGGATCTCAAACGATCCTGCTGCCCTTTCATTAGTACCGAAAGAGTTACGGTCAAGTAAATTAGATGTCAATTTAGGCAGCAGCTGTGACACTACTGCCACAGTTAGAACATTGGGTTTGATTTGGCAACCTGTACGTGATGAAATTAGTTTCAGTAATGGGTTGAAAGATAACAGATTACCAAATCAACTAACTAAACGTGATGTGCTGTCTCATGTCATGCGCGTTTATGATCCTTTGGGAATCCTTGGTCCGATTGTATCGAGAGGGCGCCATTTTCAAACCATTTGGCGAAAAGGTTTAACCTGGGACGAAAAGCTTCCTCAAACTGATCAAAAGCATTGGATGGAGTGGTTTGAAGATCTATTATCACTTTCTAAACTAAACATTCCACGGTGTTACAGTTTGAGCAAACTCGAAATCATTGAGCGTGAGCTTCATTTATTTTGCGACGCTAGCGAATTAGCATATGCTACAGTAGCATACTGGCGATTTGTTTATACTGATAATACGGTGAAGCTCGCTCTCATCGGTAGTAAAAGTAGAGTTGCTCCATTAAAACCATGTTCCATACCGCGTTTAGAGCTTCAAGCTGCATTAGTTGCAGCTCGTTTCGCTACATTCATTTCGGAATCTCATAAATACAAACCAACTAATCGCATTTTTTGGTGTGATTCACAGAACGTTCTCGGTTGGCTTCGTAGTGACGCACGTTCATTTAAACCATTTGTAGCTCATCGTATTGGTGAGATTCTTGAACTTACTGAAGTTAAGGAATGGAGATGGGTTCCATCATTGCTAAATGTAGCTGATGATGCTACAAGACTTAAACGTAATGTCCTGACACAAGAATCTCGCTGGTTAGTAGGACCTAACTATTTACTTGCTTGTAAACAAGAGTGGCCAACATTTCCACCAATAGATATGGCCAATAGTGCTAGTAATAATTTAGAATTGAAACCAACTTTTCGAACTCATTGTAATTTAATTTCATTAGAAGCATTACCCATACCAGTGGTAGTAAGTTCTCATAGATTAAGTTCTTGGATAAGGTTAGTCAGAGCTACGGCAAGAGTCCATAAATTTATCACTTTAATAAAGAACAAAGGAGGTCAGAAGGACCTAACCGCGGAAGACTTAAGTCGAGCAGAAGCACAAATTCTTCGGAAAAGTCAAATTGATTCCTTCCCCGAGGACATTCGGAACATAATCAATAATATGCCATTGCCCCGAAAAAGTCGATTATATAACTTATCTCCGTTTATTGATGAAAACCAAGTTATAAGACTAAGAGGTAGAGTCGATAATACACCAGATGTTGATAACGATATAAAACATCCCATTATTTTGGACGCTAAACATCAAGCTGTACGATTACTCATATCTCATTATCACAAGAAGGCTGCTCACGCACATACAGAGACAGTTGTAAATGAGATGCGTCAGCTCTATTGGATCATCAACCTGCGTAGTGCAGTCAGATCCGTCGCTCATAATTGTAAATTGTGCCATTTGCGACGTGCCAAGCCATTAGAGCCTCCGATGGGTAACCTTCCCATGGCTCGATTATCACACCATAAAAGACCTTTCAGCTTCGTTGGATTAGATTATTTTGGACCCCTTCAGGTTGCTGTCGGCAGAAGGCGAGAAAAGCGCTATGTAGCATTATACACCTGCCTGGTCACACGTGCTGTACATTTGGAGGTTGTATATTCTCTATCGACTGATGCCGCCATAATGAGCATACGTCGCTTCATTGCTCGTCGTGGTACTCCAAGTGAAATCTGGTCTGATAATGGCACGGCTTTTGTTGGTGCAGATCGAATGCTGAAGAACTTATACGATGAATCATTAACCACATTTACCGCAAACGAAAAAATATCATGGAAATTCATCCCGCCAGCATCACCGTTCATGGGCGGAGCGTGGGAACGGTTGGTTCGTTCCATAAAAACTGCATTGAAAGTTACCTTGAAGGAACGATTCCCAACGGACGAAGTATTACAAACACTTATCTTCGAAGCAGAAGCATTAGTTAATGCTCGCCCACTTACACATGTATCCCCAGATCCCGACTGCGACGAAGCATTAACACCTTTCCATTTTCTTATTGGATCGTCTTCCGGCAGATCAATTCCAGCTACAATGACTGATAGAGATATGTTGAGCAGATCCGGATGGAGAAAAGCTGTCAGACTTCTTGATTTTTTCTGGCAGCGTTGGGTAAAAGAATACCTGCCTATTTTACTGCCACGGCGCGGAGGAGGGATACCACCCAAGATTAATATCGGTGACTTAGTCCTCATAGTAGATAATCAGCTACCCAGAGGATCCTGGCCTCGGGGAAGAATAACACATATATATATCGGTAAAGATAATATTGCTCGAATTGCTGACGTAAAAACTCCCAATGGACTTTTAAAGAGACCTTTAAGAAAACTTATTCCTCTTTTGTAAATATGTGGACATTGTTACGAACTCTTTCGTACATTAAAGTTTTAGTTTGTTTTTTAAGAAGAAAATTGTCATTATTTTAGTTTTTGATTTATCGCTGTCTTTTAATTTGTCTAGTTCTTGCTCCATGTTTTTCTTCCTTATAAATAGTATACTAATTTTTCCACACCGGTGCCTTTTCTTTTATACAGTCCATTTACAGCCAATAACAATCTTTTTAAATTTACTTAATAATTTTAAATATAAGAACGAGGGAAGCTTTGACAAAATGAAGGAGCAACGTAATAATCTTTTATATGAGGTAATAACATGAAATAATAAATTTTTAGGTGCATTAATTCTCGATTTATTACTTGTGGCGTCAGGCAGTACAAGACAACATTTCAAAAAATATATACCTTGATCATCATATTTCGGAAACTATAAATCCTATCGAGATGAGGTAAGTGTCATTTTATAGTCAATTTATTGGAGATCATTTTGATAGAGGGGATTCAAATTTTTTTTGTGCAATGTGGGTAGTCATATTTCTAAAACTATAAATCATATCGAGTTGAGCTAAGTACCATTTTATAGACAATTTATTGTCAGTTTTCTACTAGGTTTTGTGGAAAATAAAAAATACCGCCGTCAGGGACACATTTAAGGGGGGAGGGGGGAAGCCGACAGTCTAGGGGTGGGGACTTTTGACGGTTGGTTGGACCTAAAATGCAGAAGCCCGCGACTTCGTACGCGTTGTGTTAGGAATACAACGTTTACATCCCATTTCACCCCTTAGGTGTTAATTTTCGAAAAATCCTTTCTTAGTGCACCTCTACGCTCCCTAAGGAATATACCTTTCAATTTTCATATTTATATCTTCAGTGCTGTGCGTTGATTGTTAGTCAGTAAGCGTTTAGATGAGTTATAGTCGGTATAAGCATATTATTATATATGCAGCCATATTATGCAGAATGTCCCTTTTCATAAAGAAGAAAATAGAGAATACCGTGAGTAAGCCTTTTATAGGGTGACAGTGAAAAATCGATCGAAAAAGGTTATCTACCTCTAGTTACTTTAATCTAAATTATTATTTTCCTAATCCTTCACTGTTTTTTTTTTATGATGTTACTATGGCATCCGTTGCTTCAGTTCAAAGCAAAAATAGGTAAGTCTTGTACTTGCAATTTAATTAGATTGTCATCACAACAGAAATTTTAATTGTCTACTGTGAAGAACTGAAGACAAAAACCATTGTTGATGCGATCGTGACTTAAGCGGAGTATGATTGACACGAAATTATTTCAGACAATTTAATTAGTATGCACAAACATACAATTTAAAATATTGCCTTATTTGAATGAATGAGTACACTGATTCTTTCTTGGATATCCTATAAACTCAACTGAAAACAAAAAGCGATAGGTCTTGCCTTTATCTGCCTTAAGGCATGTAACATGAAAAACCGTAACGTAAAATAATATACATAAATATAACGGAAGCGTGAGGAAAGGGGTTGATTATGTCATTTAGATACTATAAAAATACTCGGGAACACCTTATTTTAATAGATATTCTTTGACGAAGACCAATTAAGCGAGCAAGCAAGAACACGATAATGACTATAATTAAATACTAATGTACCTATTTACACAAATAATCGTACTGAGCGTATCCGTCGCCCGCTTAGATTACAACTAAGCTACGTTATTAGTGAGGATTGCAATGAAATTATTCTATTAGTGTTTATTAAAACAATATTGTTGCAGGAATTACATTGTATAATAAAATGTCTAAGTATTAACGACAGAAAATTTACGCTTAGCTATCTATCTTCTATCTATACTAATAAATATTAAAGCTGAAGAGGTTTTATGTTTGTTTGTTTGAACGCGCTAAACTCTAGAACTACCAGTCGGATTAGAAAAAATATATAGGTATGGTAGCCCAATTCTTATACAACATTACAACATCACGCTACGACCCAAAGGAGCGAAGCGGGTGCAACGGCAAGGCACAGCTAGTATATAAAAAAGAAAAGTCCTGGAGTCTTGGACCTAGAAAGCTGAAATTATGATCGGAGCGTTCCATTTATGATGTATATAAGGAATATGGAAGGATATTTCGAAATTAAACCTATAAGGGTGAAATGGGGTGTAAACGTAGTGTAACTGAGTGTAGCAACTTGAAACTTGGTAAAAATACTCTTCATAACAAATAATAAAACAAGTGTTTTAGGACTTTTTAAAACAACCCTTAAGGAGGGTGTAACGGGGTGTTGAAGTTTGTATGTAAGAAAATGTTGTATTGGTTGGATGTACTCGAAACTTACCTAGGGTACCTAGAGGATTTAAAAGATGACCTAAAGAATTTCAAAAAAAGGTACCAGATATTTGCATTTTTGAATCTCTGTCTCACGGACCAAGGTACAGGAAAAAATATAAACCTTTTAAAAAAAATGTACCGACTTCAAAAATTTGCACTGAAAAGTAAGAAATAATAAAAATTTCGTCGTAGAATTTGAAGACGGTTGGTGCCAAATTAGGATACAAAATTAAGTAAACATCTAGGGACATAAAGATCTGTTCAATATTATCTGTGTTTGTACTGATGATCGTAGGTTCCTAATGAATTATCTAGATTAGTGAATTTGGGTACTAAATTATTTCTAATTTGGCACCAACCGTCTTCAAATTCTACGACGAAATTTTTATTATTTCTTACTTTTCAGTGCAAATTTTTGAAGTCGGTACACTTTTTTTTAAAAGGTTTATTTTCCCTTTTAAGTGATTTTGTTGCCCTGAGAAATAAATAATAACGCAACTAAAAAAAATGATGGAAAATTAAAAAAAATACTGCGGTGGATGGGATTTGAACCTCGAACAATGTGCACCCTGCGCTGCATCCCATACCTTTAGCCGCTAGACCACCGTCGATACGAAAATTGACAACTTCGTGTCAATAGCAACCGTTGCTAAGGCTTTTCTCTGATATAATTTTCAGCAGTAAACAGAGACAAATTACTGAATTTCTGAAAAATTACTGAACCGATTTTCGTCATATGACTGCAAGATAATCTCAAGAAATTATAATATCCTTAAAAAAATAAGTCGTCAAAATCGGTACCTATTTCATCGAGATATTACGAAAAATTGACTTATAAGGTCAGTTTTTTCAAAATTTCTGAAAAACTAAATAACCAATTTTTATGAGATTAAAATGGGACCAATCCGGAAGAATTATCTGTCGATTAAAAAAGAAACCATCAAAATCGGTTCACAACTGGCGGAGTAATCGATGTACATACATACAAAAAAAAAATAAAAAATACGGTCCGATTTGAGAACCTTCTCCTTCTTTTTTTTTTCGAAGTCGGTTAAAAATTAAGGGAAACTCTTTGCGTATTTACATAAATTACGTCACTAGTCCTAATACAACGCGTACGAAGTCGCGGGCAACTGCTAGTTATATATATTTTATGTACCTATTACATTTCCGGACCCAGCTTCGTCCGGGCAAATTTTTTAAATTTGAAAATAAATTCCCTCTCAAACAAAATATATATTTTTTATAAATTTTAAGGTAATGTATACTCATAACTGTGTTGTAGAGTAGGTATTTATGACAAAAACAATATTTTATTCCCCACTTATTATTCCCCAATATTTTTAGTTATTTTTTGGAGGTTTAATTTCGAAAATGCTGAAATAAATCTGACGAAAAATTGTTTCCTACACAAATTCTTACATACCTTTTTTAAACTCTTTGTGCATTGGTTAGTGGTAGAATATTTCTAGGTGTTGTTTATCTGTCGTGACTAGAGTTCTAAAGATTTTATTTAAAGTTTCATGATTACTCCGATCCGATCCGACCAAAAATATTTGGGGTGTAATTTCAGAAAATGCTGAAATACAGTTTTTATTATTTATATTTCACTATAGTAAGTTTCAAGTAACAAAACAGTATAAAATTATTTTATTAAAATAATCGAATTAAAATATTAGCAATTGAACGATTATCGATAATCTAATAGTAGGTACTAAATCCGATGTTTTCACGTCTCTATAGAGCGAGCGAGTAGCTTCGCATTGCAAGGCTACCAACTGAACAGAACGGACGAGTGACGCGCACATGACTTGAACAACAATATCGAGGACAAAACCTTATAAATTACAATTTTACAGCATGATTATAACAAAAATCTGATACGGCTTAAACAAAACGTTCAAATATTTACCTTTGTGTATTATTTCAGGAAGGTTTTCAGCTCTTTTACGGTGAAAATTGATTGATTTTTCAGAATATTTCGTCTGTGAACCGCTGCCGAATGATAACGCGATGAAGTGAGTGAGTACAACGATCACGTGGGCCGGTGCTGCGCGACTGGCGTCGGTGGGGCCAGCGTGATATCAAGATCACAAATTATAATGTCTGCCTTATTATTTTAAAATTCAAAACACCCTGGCTGTTTTACTGCTTTGAACCCTGATACATAATTCATCTGAATAAATCGCTCGAAGATTTGGTTTCCAAATTGGTTATTTCATGGTCCAATGTCGTGTTTCTGGATTGTTTGGTGACATTATAATATTGTTTTCTAATAGGTATTTAAATAAGTAGATATTCATTTTATTTTAAAAGTGGATAGGGATACAAACAATACGATGCAACAATTTAGATTTAAGATATTTATGTACTTGAGTATTATTTATTTTTATTTTCCTGTAAAACCCAACTAACGTTAGGTAGATACACATAAAGTGGTTTTTTACTTGTCTTAATTGGTAAACAAACTCTGCATGTCTTTTTTAAATAAGTTGTTATTTAAAATTCTTAAAAGACGTTATATTAACAATTTTAAATACATAATAACTCAGAGCAAAAGTATTAAACTTCAAACGACAGCTAGATGAACTATATTATTTATAGCAGTTGCCCGCTACTTCATACGCGATGTATTAGTAATACGTTTACACCCAAAGAGATATATAAAAATGTTTTTGTTTACACCTCATTTCACCCCTTGATGATAAATAGCTTTGAAAGAAGAAAGAAAAAAAGAAAGATATTTATTTGCAGAAAGCCTTGGCACTTTCACCAGATTCCTGGTATGCAAAATACAGTAAGTGGCACATTATTACTTCCATATTACATGACACCAATATATTATTATTATTATATTCTAATCTACGAGTAAGGAAATTCTGATATTTATTTTGTTGGGCTATCAAATGCAAAAATGTTTTATAAATCCAACTGGTAGTTCATTAGATTAGGGCGTTCAAACGAACATACAAACAGATAGATAAAAATTTGGTTTGGCGCTGAGGGTTCAGTAGGTTGGTACCTACTATTTTTTCGGTCAGAACTTTAAGACAGGATTTTCGTTTAGGTTTTCCTGTAAACTATAAGAGAGGCCCCATATTCCTTTTTTTTTTAATTTTAGACTTAGTAGTTTCGGATATATAAGGGGGAACGGTAAATTTTTTTATTATATTAATTTAAACTATGCATTTAAAAAAATGTATTTATTATAACGAGCCCTTTCATTTGCTATGTCACATGAAGCACTTGAAAAAAACCCCCACAGTCGAAATTCGTAACGTACACGTCCGTGATTGAGTCATCAAACTCTACAAATGTACCAAATTTCAACTTTTTCGTCAAGTATATTCGAAGAAAATAAGCTGTGACAGACGGACAGATAGACAGACGGAGAGACACAAGATTGATCCTATAGAGGTTTCCGTTTTTTTCATCGTAGAGTACGGAAATCTAAAAATGTTGTAATATCAAGAAAAGTTATTGTTATTATGAAAATTTATTTTTAATATGTTTTGTTAATAAGCGCCATGTGCATTACTGGCGCCTCTACGCTTGTAGGTATATTGTATAATTTAATTAATTTTAATTTTAAATTATTTACTTATTTATAATATTTTGTAACAACTGGTATAACAGCATAATAATATGTGAATAAATATTTCTTGGTAAAACTATTTTCGGAACATTAACTTAGGATGTTGAATGATCTCACAAGAATTCAAAGGTGCTTAATTAGTAATTTGTGTTTCCGAGAAAACATCTTCGAATGTATAAAGTAGCCGACGTTGATAAAAAAAATTAAAGCTGTATCGGCGGAACAACCAATGTCGTTATAACATCTGTCCGTTATTGATATTTGGTACCTATCAAATTTCAGGGGAAAAAAACTGCCACTCGGCTTTAGTGCCATAGATTAAATAATAATTTGCTCGTGCCTACAATGGCCACATTCAGAGCAAAATGCAATTTTTAATAAACATTAAAATGGAAAGTATAAAGAAAGCGATAAACCAACAATATTTCCTATAAATTATTTTAAAGACTTTATGGAAAGAAAAGTTTCATACATCCGATGAAAAATCGGAAACCTTCTGTCTTTCTGTCTGTCTGTGACATATTATTTTCTCCGAATATACTAGAGTACTAGACGAAAAAGGTTGGAAATTTGTTACATACCTATATATTGTCACCAAAATACACGTCCGTTATAACGTAAATAATCGAATTTCGAATATGAAAATGAAAAAAAAAAATTTTTCGTGTTACATTGTGACATATTAAATAATCGTTATAAGAAATAAAAAAAATATAAGAATTTTAAATAAGAAATATAAAATAGATTTTGAAAAAAAATAGAAAATATAGGGCCTCGCTCATAGTTTACAGGAAAATCTATGAACGAAAATCCTGTCTTAAAGTTCTCACTGAAAAAAATGGTACTCGCTCTTGGCCAATTATTATATTATGCAGGGTCCCTAAATACTTCAGGGATAAAAACTAGCCTAAAATACTCCTGGCAAAGCCCTCTAACTGCCTGTGAAAACCATCTCGTTAGCCCGAACAAACAGGCAGACAGAAAAAGGAACAGACATAAAAAACCGGTGTTTGGGTTTTGGTAACGTGCAGAATGCGAAAAGGCAGTTATAATTTCGAAATGTTAAGGTCAGTTATTTGGTAACCATTGTAACAATGAGAATGCTGGAATTTTATATTTTTTATTTTCACAACTATCAAGTGGGTATAAAGTCACAGCAGTTATGGCAACTGGAATGGGCAGAAACTAGCTGCAAGAGTACAGGGCTCGCGTTCGTACGACGGGTGTGAAGGTCGGTCAGCGGCCGCTTGTATCGAGACACTCGTAGAAACCAATATTAATATTCTCGATCTGTAAACTGTCACATATTTAATCCACGTGCCACCCATTAAATTGTATATCATTAAATAAAATACCTCCATAGCTTAGTGGTAAACCTTGCAGTATGGATTTTCTGGGTTCACAGGCAAAATATTTTTGATTATTATAAAGTACTAAGTGTCTTGAGTTGGGTATAATAATCATGCTAACATTTAAGAGTTTTATAGGTAGGGAAGAATATCCAGTTCTGCGCGAATCTTGGAAGGAACCTAAAATATAATCTATGATCATCTCACATCTGTCGCTAAATAATTCAAGTAAAGCATGTAGTAGGAAAAATAGTAACATTTATATTATAAAAAATCGAGTACCTACTTTGGATATTGGTCTGTCTGTCAAGATCTTGCAGTTTTTAAATATTTTTAATATTGTCATAACTTGTAGGTAGGTAGTCTTATCCACAGAGCGATTTGTTCCAGCGTCGCTCAACTTAAGGGTCTATAACCTTAGTAAATGAGCATAAAAGTTATTAAATCCGTACCTACTTAAACCTGAAGAAACTCAACCATCATGGTCATCCGCTATGATGTCCGATCGGCTCAGTATTGTTTTCCATTTAAAATGTCGCCCATAAAACTAAATGAGCTTTTAATATTATTTTACTATTCTCATTCAAAGAACGGACAGTGTTACTGACACATGCAAGGTTAACGAGGTAGATGCCCGCTCGTGAGGACCATAAGTCACTTTTGTCAGTTGAGTGGACACGAGCAAAGATGACAGGTCGAAGGTCGATCGTTGTAAACGTGTTCATTAATCACGTTCGTTCACCTTAATTGTCTCACAAAATAATGTTCCTTTGTGACACCTAAACAGATTTTCGCATTGTGGCATAGCTAGCATATGAAGTTTTTTATAAAATAACGCGCGACGTAACGATGTGACCTAGTCGCTCATCGTCGCGTCGAGTATGACTTTTAGCCTAGTTACCAGAACATAAACAAAGTTATTACATATTGATGTGAGATTGTCACTAGGAGGAACTGCCTGTTAAAAAACTCTTAAAATTCAAACTAAACGCAACGCTACACTAAGTTAAATACATAAGTGTTTAGTAATTTTCAAAAGAAGTGCGCACGCCAACTATATTATGCCCTACGAAGCAAGAAAATTTGCTTAACTTTTTGGCTCAAGTAAGGATTGAAATGGAACCCACGGTTGTTGTCCAGAAAGTTTAAACTATATAGATATATCTAAACACGACTATACTAAAATTAAACTACACTTTTTGTTAGATAATCATGAATTGAAAATGCATATAATGAAATACTACACATACTCGTACAACGACGTTATCGTAAAGAAAGGACCGATCCTATCCGCGGAGTATGTCCGGCGCGGCGGAAAACATTTGTCAAGGTGGCAACTGAGTGCGCTTCATTAGTCGTTTAAGTGTTCATGCCCCGATAGTACATCGACAAAAGTCGGCGCCCCGGGCGACCATTCCTGCCGCGGCCACTGAACGGGGCAAACTTTTTTACTCTTTTTGGTTGCACAGTCCTGTCGGCACAGCCTAGAACGATCCCGCATATACTTCTTCCTTCTTTTATTTTTAGTGCGGGCGAAAAAGGTGGTCGACCAGCCGGCGTCGACGCAGACGAGGGTCAACGTATTTCAGGGCTTTTACCTCCGCAGAGGGCGCAGCTGTTGCACAATAGTCGAGAGGATTCTCGAACGGGCCTCTACTCTATAAATAGTCGTGTGCCCATTACTTTTATTATAATTTCTAGGTAAACCCTCTCTTAGAGTCAATGACTTGCTTTGTCCAGTGCAAAGGTCCACCACCTAGAGGCTGCTCATCCCGGTAGGGTCCTTGGCTTCCATAGAACATTCGAGATGTAAGTATTTGTATTAATAGCTCCGATGTATTGCTCATGCACGTGAAGGTGCAACGATGTTAGAAAGACAGTTTAATGTGGTTTAATCGCTCAACTGCAGTATTATGATTCATTTATTGGAATTTGCACTCAGAATGTTTTAGTTGTAATAAAACTCAGTTTAAAGTATTGGTAATAAAATGCGACTTCTTGTTCTTTAACATTAATTCTGAGGTCCTGGGTGAAATTCCTGAATGGGTAGCGTGCATATAGATACGAAGTCTGCTTGAGGGACGTTAGCACAGCAACTTTTTATAGATAGCATGTCATGAATGAGCCTATGAATGGATATGACAAATAAGAGTGCATAGTCCTAATAAAATTTGTCAGCTCCACACGCCAGCTCTTTGATAACGCAATTTTTAGCACGAGCCAAGGCAAGTGAACTGTGTTTAGTGAGTACAGAGTTCAACTCAGAGTATGACGCTTATATACTGGATACTCATCATCTGAACAGAAACGCGATAAGGTTCGTCTTTATTTGCCGGCATTTTTGACATAATAGTATATATATATATATTGTATTCCATGTTACTATCAATCAGGAATAATATTGCTCGTATCTTTAGTCCTATAGGACTAAATTGTATAGACATAGGGCAACTCGATAAACGTGGACATGCTTTGAAATAATTATATCTAGATACTAGCTTTCCGTCCCCGGGTTCGCCCGTGAATATTTTCGGACAAAATTAAATATAGCCTATAGCACTCAGGGAAATTGTAGCTTTCTATTCGTGAAATATTTTTTAGAATCGGTTCAGTAGTTTCAGAGATTAACCTCCTACATCGAAACTTACATACTTTAGCTCTTTATAAAGATAAAGGCAGCGTCATTGTGCGGTACAGTATTGATCATGAAGTCTTGTTGTGTATAGTACTTATATACAATTAATATAATATTTCTGTTTGGTATGTGGGTCTGAATATATTATCCAGAATATGCTCCGTTAATGTTGAATAAACTTTCAGCGACGTGAGCTCTAAAGGTTTCGATTACATTTTAATATTTTTTAACAAACTCGTTTCTTGCTCGTCCAAGACACTTGAGCTGAAATTGTAAAACGCTTATACATCATGCAGTATTGTGTATTGTATAATCAGATGAAATATGTTTCACAATTTAACGCTGTACGCCGTTATTTACTGTGAACACTTTGTATTTTTGCGGTTGGTCTTCTTGAACTTACATCATTGCTTTTGTTGATTTTTCCAAGTACACACTGTGTTTCGAAATATTTATTTTCGGTTGTGAGCGATTACGCAACTTGAGTCTCGGTGTTGGCATGTCCTTGCATTCTTTGAAGGAATAGTTCAACGCTGTACCGGTTCAATGACCCTACACGGCACGCCCAGCTTCATAATATTGTACATTACTTGAGTTCTATGTAATGAATTTACGTAACGCGTTTAGGCGTGAGAGGCGAGACTGCCTGGCGGTCGACGCAGATCCACGCGATAATGCTCCGCAATAACCATTAGAACTTCAGAGCAGATAAAAGTACTAAATAATTAATCATAGATGGAAACCACTGAAGTTGTTAATATAAAATTTGGATAGTGTTTAAGGTACGTTCTATGATGCAAGTTTTCGAGGGGTAAAGTAGGTATAAAAGTTTGTATGGGAAAAAATATTGTTTAGGTCGTATTTGTATACTTGAATCCTTTATAACACAAATAATTTATATATAAGATGGTATAAAAGTACCTACATAGTGTAAAAAGTGTCAGAGGATAATAATTTCACTATTCAAAAATTTCCATGGGAGGCTGTATCATCAAATATTGATTAGACAATCATCGACTCCTACACAAACAATTTGGTACGACGAACGTTGCTTGAGTATGACGTATATTTATATTATATCACAATTTGAGACACGTGCCCACCTTCTTCTTAGTCGTGGTGCTCTTGACAAAGCAGTCGTGGTCAATCAATTTATTTAGCATTATTATCTGTTCTGAGATTAGAAACACCGACTACGGACAAAGACCTGATAATAACATTTTCACGGTATACGGGATAAACCTTGTGGCGTCGCCAGAGCAATAGTTAGTGGGGACTATATTAGAGTATTCCGCTGGACACCCTGGGACCGTAACACGGTTTCGGGAGCTGTAAGGCAATCCGCGAAGAAAAAAAAACAAAAAAAAACAGTTCAGTAATAAGTGTCTATTTCAGAAGAAAACGTTTTGTAAGTAATTGGATGAGGACTGCGGAGACAATATATGCCATTTATATTTTTGAGGATATCGAAAAAGTATTGGTGGTTAAGTCCTTTTTTTTATTATGGTTTACTAAACCTAGATTATTTTTAAAGTTGTTACTATTGTATGCCTAGTTCAGAGTTCGAACCCGAAATAAATTTCTGGCTACGTCCATGATTTAAGTTTAAAACGACATTTGTTGAAGATCTAATGATGTAATAAGGATAACTTGTAAAATTGTATACTTACCCAAGTAGGTACCTATTACAAATAAATTATAATATGCAGCTATTTGTCGATGGTAAAATCCCCTTACTATCCTTATTGGTGCGTGCGTGTATGTAAATTGCACTTTTTTATTACGCGAATGTGACGTCTGTAGTTTTTTTTAAATATCGTTGAAATAAACCTAAATAAAGGAAGCGAGACTTAGGTATGGAATAAGAAGCATGAAAGTAAGATAAATGCAGTGGAAATGCGGTCTTTATGGAGAATGTGTGATATAAAGCGTACCTATTGACCGCATCCGGAACGATGTCATTAGAGAAGAATGCGGAGTGAAAGATGATGTTGTGACTAATATGAAGAAAAGTAATTTACGATGGTTTGGACACGTTGAAAGAAATGCTGGCAGAGTGGCCTAGGTGTACTTTTTTGAACATATAAAAAAATAATTGATCGATAAAAATATTAAAAGTACACCCAATCGCCGAGCATATATGAACGGTATGATGAATAGCAAAGAAGCGAAAGAGGTGTGTCAGGATCGTAACAAATGGCATTCGATTGTCTCTGCCTACCCCTCGTGGGATGAAAGGCGTGATGATATATAGATAGATAGAAGTATAGGTAATAAAAGGTGTTTTAACCCCATCCTATCTATCTACTTTTTTTTTATTCAAAATCCTATTTAGTAGGATTTTTTAAAGTTAAATAATATACTACAAGAAGGCGCTCTCATTATAGTGTGTGGTTATAAGCCTGTTACATTTAATGGGTTCCGGTTTCACAATTTGGCTACGGAACAAAGTCACATAAAATATGTGCAACTTGTAATTTGGTGTGGAAACTCTAGGTCCGTGGGGTTCAAATGCCAAAAAGTTTATTAAAGATATATCTCCTTGACTGATGATCATATCTTCTGGTGACAAGAGGTCTACGAATCGACATCGCGATTCAGCGGGGAAATGCAGCCAGTATTATTGCCACTACTCCACGCGGACCTGGTTTATTTAGTTATTTTTAATGTTCAGATTAGCTTTAAGGTTTTTATATTGTTATGACGTGTATTATTTGATAAATTAAATTTAAAAAAAACTTGTAATTGTAGACCATCTTCTTACAAATCTATGATCACGCTGCGAGGTATAAAGGTCGTGATTATATTAACTATGTTATGATCCAAAATCCCTATTCTACTAGTATAACGCCTGCAGAAAAATTAAATATGATGTTATTATTTTTTGTCCTAAAGGTATTCTGCAAAATTATTACCAAATCTTTATTTAAAGTTATTTGTTATGAAGTAATCATTTAGGTGCAATATTTATATATCCAAATGTATTTAGCACAGTTACATTAGTGTGCGCTGTCGTTCACACTTTGCGAACCGTTTAGTTTACAAGCATATCTATCTATCTATCATCACGTCTTTTATCGCAAGAAGGGTAGACAAAAATACACGTCATCTTAAAAGATAAAGTATGCAATATGAACCTACGGATGACCATAAATTTCCATTAAAATTAACATAGGTACATATCATAGAACAGTGAAAGTTTCAATAAAATCAATTTTGTCTGATCAAACACAAAACAAAGATTTCAGATTTATAATTTTCCAGGGATGCATATGAAAATACCTAATTAAGAACTTCTAAAAACAGTTTTGTGAGTAATGATTTCTTTTTTAATAGACAGAGTTTAAAGTAGACTCGTTTTATTGAAAATTGGTTTAGTACTTTTTCAGGCATTATAAAGATTTGAATTTTAACTTTAAAACACCTCCAAAAATTTCTGAAAAGCAAGAAATAATCAAATATCTGGACGTAGAATTTTCCAAATTAAAAACTATGTACCTACACACAAATTCGACCACTAAGTATTTGATTATTACTTGTGTTTCAGTGCACAATTTTTGAAGACGAAAAACGTTCCAAGTTCCGTATATATACAATCGAATCGCGCCCTGAATTTACCAATACCTGGAACACTATGAAATCATAATATAAATAATATTCGACTTGCTGCAAAATTATGTTATATTAAATATCTTAAAATAAGGAGTCTTGGAAAATATAAACGTACTTTAGATGTCCTTATGAAATAACATATTTTAATTAAATTTTTGGACATGAAGACCTTCTTTGATACATAACGAACACGGTAGTAGGTATATTAATGCGACATATTTAATACATATCTAGCAATTAAGTTTCAGTCAGGGTTTAAAGTAGATATTTTGGAGTCCGAAAGCAGTGGCAAATGTGTTAATTTTTGGCTACAATCCTGTCTTAATGTACGTTAAGCTTTGGTCCGAGCGCATACAGTGCGATACTGTCGACTCGGTGTGTTTACAAACAAAGAGATCAACGTTCGCGAAGTAGGTTAACTCAACAGCGGGCCCGCGGGCCGGCGCAGTGTTGAGCGGGTCGTGGTCGCCCATACACAACTATCAATTTCAGCCAATAATCTAAGCAAACATCATTTACAAAATTATTTTGTATACACGGGTAGAAAAGTACTTATTGAAAAATTCAATGGGAATGAATATTTTCCCTGGATATTAAGTAGACTATGTCACTCCCCGGCCCTCCATTAATCTTTACATCAATCTGGTTTAGATAAAATCTCAGAGTCCATCATCAGGTCTTCCAAGTTTCCACAATTTTCATCATCTTAAATTTTCAGGACGCACCAATACAATGCTGTGTATATAATTTCTTATTATTACTTTATTCCCTATCGGGCATTCATTTAACGATAAAGTGAAAGTAAATGGTAAAGGAGATACTGCACTATGAATTTGGTAGTACCCAAATTAATTATTTAATTTAAATATATAAATATATAAAAAAAAATTATTTCTAATTTGGCACCAACCGTCTTCAAATTCTACGACGGATTTTTTTATTATTTCTTACTTTTCAGTGCAAATTTTTGAAGTCGGTACACTTTTTTTAAAAAGGTTTATTTCTCCCTTTTAAGTGATTTTGCTGCCCTGAGAAACAAATAATATCGCAACTAAAAAAAATTGATGGAAAATTAAAAAAATACTGCGGTGGATGCATGGTATTTGAACCACGTGGAATGTGCTGTGCATCCTGCGCTGCACCTACCTTTAGCCGCTAGCTAGACCATCGTCAATACGAAAATTTACAACTTCGTGTCAATAGCAACCGTTGCCAAGGCTTTTTTCAGCAGTAAACAGACACAAATTACTGAATTTCTCAAAAATTACTGAACCGATTTTCGTCATATGACTGTGAGATAATGAAGAGAAATTATTATATGCTTAAAAAATAAGTCGTCAAAATCGGTAGGTACATATTTCATCGAGATATTACGAAAAATTGACTTATAAGGTCAGTTTTTTCAAAATTCAATTAAAAAAGAAATAATCAAAATCGGTTTACAACTGGCGGAGTAATCGACGTCCATACATACATACATACATAAAAAAAAACGGTCCGAATTGAGAACTTTCTTCTTCTTTTTTTGGAAGTCGGTTAAAAAGATATATAATTTCCTTTAGAATGTCACGTCAACTGATACCTAAAATTCTTTATTTTTAGGATTTCGTACATCCGATGAAAAAAAGACATAGGCGGACTGCCGACAGAAGTGAAAACTTAAAACTATGAATAACAGTGGTTTTAATTCATAATTCTCTAGTCGAGCATACTCGGGCCGGGCAATCCATAGTCTTGTGTCGAAAACATGTCGCAAACACGGGTCGCGAATCCATAAGATTTCCTTCCCCCTGCCAATAATCGCTCAACACGCCTAAAGAAGTTTTCACTTTAAAAAGGGAACCCATATAGGATCACTCTTGTGTCTGTCTGTCTGTCATATATAAAGATTAGCAGTCATGATCATATTATTATAGATTCTAGGGTCTAAACGGAGAAAATAACTAACGAAGACGTATTCACGATCGTGATGGAAAAGTGATGCTTGCTGTCCACAATGTAAATGCAGTTGGGATAATTGGTACAACACGATAATTTTATTAAGAACATAATTACTTATATGAATAAATGTATAAGTACCTACTATCTTATACTTATTATCGTAAAATATGTTTTAGTTTGTCCTCCTGGCGTTTGTGCACGCTAATCTGCACAATGGCTGAACCAATTTGTGATTTTCAGTTTTGTATTCAGATACTCTTGGACTAACATTTAGTATTTGTTGAATATATGTCAATTTTATTTCATAAATGATACATTTCATAGGATTTTTTCTACACTGAAATTTAAAAAAGTATACAAAAAATGTTTTTTTTCAGGCGCTCTATTTTGTAGACAGAAAAATTGCTTTTTTCTAAAGAAGGAAACCACAAATAAATATTTAAATAAAAAAGTCTCCAATATTGCGCTTTGATGGCGATACTTATTCAACCTTAATAGCAAGGAAGGCGAGGGTGTCCGTCCATGCTGTCCATACTGCCCATACTTGTAACGTCCAATACCAAACCATGGTTTAGGGCGCCCCGACCTTTTTCTTCAGCCTTCGTGACATTGTGCCTTTTGTCATCATCACGTGCCACTCTTTGGGTTCCAAAATGGCTGGCGCATTAATGTTGACGAGGGCCCGACGACGAAGTGCATATAGGAAACAATTACGAATTTAAAAATATCTGAGTTTTATGTTCTATTAAATAAACCGACAATGATTCTTCTTTCTACTTAGTTATAGAACGCTTAGGTAGAATACATATAAGTAACCAAAACAATGTTTTGTGAACATAATCCAGCTATTAAATATCATACTACCACCGCGGCGCCGTAGAGTGAAATGCATCCGTTCTTGAGTGCGGGAAACTTGTCCAGTAATTATGCCGTTATTCTGCACTATTACCTACAAATTTCACAAAATGTCATCTCGCAGCTCTGGGCGCGGACAGCTGCGCGGGCGCAGGAGAAATCGATACAATGTCCGCTCGGAAACCGCGCCGGAAGAAAGTTCCTAGTCAATTTGCATAGAGCGTAGCATATCCCGCTCCGATGACCTACATAAGCACAGTTTATAGTTTATTGTCGCGAACCCATTTCCGTGGGTGCACGACCGCCAGCTCTCTGGCACACTTTAACGTTCCGAAAGTTTCTCTCGCTCACTTCGAGAAATCTACAAACTGTAGGTACGAACAGCTAACTACGGTGCAGGCTGCATCGGTAGGCCGGACATCCGCTGTGCTTGTAGAGTGTGGATCATACTACGAACACATTTTAATATAATGTACCATTGAGATCCTGGCTAAATATGTATAACCAGGTGGTAAAGTATTAGCTTTCTTAAAAATATTGTATGTGTCATTTCAAAAATAGAAACAACCACAATAAACTCATGGTTCACTTATTAGTTCATCTATTTTTCGCTCCAGCTGATCAATAAACTCGATTTCATCTCAAACTACAAGTAACGAGAAAAACTTGCACTAAGTTCCACGTTAGAAAGCGTAGCCATTTCGCCATGAAGCTTAGAAAGTGTACATCAGGAAGAAAGTGAAGAAGTAGAGTAAAAATCTGCGATAAAAGTGCATAGAAACGCGGGAGTACAGCCGAGGGAACAATGCTCTCTCAGCGGCAATATCCGAATCTCTCTGAATTTTCCCTTCTTTAACATCACTTTTTCTGAAGATGAAACCATTGCGTCGCCCGTACACTTTTCTTGCCGCGCCTCACGTTTACCTAGTTCTTATTTATATCAATGCACTCATTTTTACTTTCTTTTCCGTTCGCTTTTGCTCGCTGAGTCGTTCCTACACGTGGCGTATTACAGTATATCACAATGTCGTCTCTCTAGAAACCGCAATAGCAAGTTTTTTTCTAAACACAGCTTACCATAACTGGTTGCAAATACAAACACTTATACTTAGATTCGCAATTATATTTATTTAGAAGCAAGTGTCAATGAAAAGTATTTGAACGTCATCTTATTACGCTACTTGCATGTGGGCACATGTAAAGGATTTAATCTTTGACTAAGTAGTTATTCATTTTTAAACCGACTTTCTCTGTACCAAATTTTTTCTGTGTATCTGGAGTAATGGCATTTTTAGAGTGCAGCTGAACACAAAAAGTTTAAAAGAGAAATTGTATTCTTGGTATCGTCAAATGCATAGGACCTAGAAACTATAATAATATTTAAAATACGAAAAACAATTCAATTGTGATTGTAATTTATTGTAAGTACATATCAATATTTATTCGGATTGATATTCGGTAACATTCTAATTTTCTAGAATCCTCGCAATGGAAATCATCGTTACCTACCTGATCGTTGTCTTGTGTTCTGCAGAATTAAAATATTAAACATTTGTTTAATGTTAGGTAATGAATTCTTAATATCAACTACCGGACTAGCACGATTTCGATTGATCGCTACGGAGATATACCTACGCGTCGGAAAGTGAAAAATTATTGTAAACACGTTCAATAGTCACGCACATGTTCTCAAGCGTAATCGGATCATTAACTATCGACAACACAATAATTTTCCACTACAATCCTACGTCGTGTGACAAATGCCTCTGGAAATGAGATGCTGGAACCATTTCTTTATTTTACTGACACGCCTCATGATTTCTTCAGTGTCAGCAATTGAATAGTTTGGATGGTCACATGCAAGCGGGAAATGCGGGAAAAACCCGTACATTGTATTAGACCCGCACGACACCTGCGTGCCGCTGTTGTAAAGATTATAAATAATAAAATTCCTCGCTTCTAGCTATATTTTTGAATAAATACAAGTAACAAGTTAAATACTTGTTTGATTCAAACTTGAGTAGTTTTTTTACTTCCTCTCTTCTCAGTATACTCAGTATACTTGTTTTTAATATACTACCTACCTACCTAGGCAGATAAGAAAATAAGAAGCCTATTATTATAAATGAAACAAAGAAACCGTGTATTTAAATATGAGCAGAATTATGAATTGCAAGCAAAACGACTTGCACGTGCAGAGAATAAATATACAGATATTATATTGTAGTGGCGGGTGTATCGCGTACGACGGGAAAGTCGCGTCGAAACGTTTTGAAGTCGAGAGAAAGAGTGTGAGATGGGCATTTCACCGCGCGGGGTCATTGCGCCGCCCGCGCCCGTACTATCGCTGATTGTGTCCCAATTGCAGAATGTAGGTCTAGGCCGGGGTTCGACGACCTACACGGCACACTTGCGCCGGCGCCTATAGAGCTTTCACGCCCTGAGCGAGGGTGGGGACGCCGCGGAAAGCGGAGAAAAACCTACAGCCGACCAACTGGGCGGACGAGGGACGCTTTCACGCTGTGCAATGATCAAAATAAATATTAACACTTGAGAAGTGATTGTTTACAGTTTGCACACTTACACGAGTTTCGCATTATGCTTTACTTTCTTCTTTGTGCAACATACATTCTTGATTTATAAAGCAATCGTTCATAAAGTTACTTAGGAACTAATATTACAGGATTTTACAATTCACAAGAGGAAAAGTTAATTTTTCGTCATTTTCTTTCATAACATGTTGCTAATTTTTTTAATTTAGCATTTATACCTGGTCAATTTTGGTTCATAATTTATTTATGTACCTATAAATGTATAGTATTACTATATGTATTTATTATAAATTTCAAAATAGAACTAAATAAATATCATTTTATTTGAAATTTTCACACAGTCTTTATTGATTTGTGAAATTTTAATTTATCATAACTTTAAAACGGTACGTGTTACAAGAATGTAGTTCATATATTTGTGTTCAGCAGGTCTAATTTGATAGAAACTTAACTCAATGTTATAAAACAATAAAAATTTGTTACCCAGTATATTTTGCAAATATTTTATTCTACTGTAGTGTTTATTTAAGAGCCCTATATCCATAATTTGTATAGGGATATTACTACATATTCCCAATTTCTCTGTAAATCTGTAATTTAGCATATATTAATTACTTATTTATTTATTTATTTTATTTTATTTATTTATTATAAATATCCCAACAACACCTACGTCCACACATATGCATTGTACATTTTTATAAGTTAGTAGACGCAGTGTCAATTATAGGGCTATTAACATTTTTATAACAACAACACAACATTGATAAGAAAAAAAAGTAATTGAATAATAATAATAACACAAAAAATACAATAATAATAATTTACACGAAAACAATTTCTAAACTAATATCTAAGAAAACTCAAAAAAATCAATTTTTCCAATCGTGGATTGGAAAGTGGCCCGAGAACCAAACACATCTAAGTCGTGTCGCTTATGCATCTTGTTATACTGTCCGACCATACGGTTAAGAGGAGAGACCAGACCGAGGACCGTTTTCGATTTAGCTAGCAGGAAGGGATCAAATGCGCTAGCTCTGGGATTTCGTATAGAAGCACATAGATTTAACCAAGGAATATACTACTCTCTACCGATTCAACAGTCCCAACAAGTTTGGACCGTCGACCTTGGAGTTGACCAGTTTGTAGAAGAATTCGGCATCCAGTCTGCATCTACGATTCCGCAGAGAACTCATGCCGAAGTACCTACCTTATTCAATATATCTAAGTGAAATAGTCGTTATTTTTTCAATTGGTTTTATTGAATAGGAAATATGAAAATATTTTAAATTATTATTTTTAATTTTCAATATGCTACAAAAAAACGCAAGACGCTTAATTGAAGGGTAATGGTACAAAAGCGCTTTAAACAAAATTAAGAGCTTTGTGATAGATTATGAAATTGAAAAAAATACGACTATTTCACTTAGATATATTGAATAAGTAACTATATACTAAATTAACAGTGACATAGGTGGATTATTTACAGAGAAATTGGGAATAGTTTATCCCAGAAAAAATTTGGATATAGGAGCCTTAAAATAAATATAAATATTTTAGATAATCTAAGCAAAATTCATTAGAATTTAAGTCACCATTTAAATTTTTAACCTTCTCAAGATTGTAAATGTCGTTAAAACGTCAATGAATGTTTGTAACCTTTTTGCCGCTTGGATTTTTTACACTTACATTTTTAAGAATTATTGAGGTGATCAATTATTAAAAACCCTCTTTAATATAATTGTTTCTCTCAGTCAAGACTCAAGATGAATCACGACTTCTTGGAATTCGGCCCTTCCAAATGCCATAGTCACTGATGTACAACTGAGTACAGAATTGTGTATGCTTGATATTTTTTAAGCCACACATTGGTCCGGCATCGCAAAATCGGCAAAATTTCCCATTCCAGCCGCCATAAGATCTAGGCGGGCCATTTGTTATAGAAATTGAACGAATCTGTGATCAATTTCGGTGGACCGTACGGCGGCGCGCCGGTGATTGGACGAATGGGTTGGTACCTTTAGCCTGACGCAACCTCAAAATACTCAAACTATATTATCGATAATGTCTAATTTCTGAGGTGGATTTCCTGTCCTCTATTTTGTTTTTACTCTTCAAAACTTTTAAATTTAGTGAACAGGAATCAGACGTACTTTTAGAATAGATTTACGAGCCACCAAAGTATTCCAGCATATTCACAAGATTTTACAGTAATATATTCCTATCGGGTAGATAGAGCAAAAACCGCTCAACCGCTACCTATGTCAGATATCTCTTGCTTCCCCATAATTGATTTTTTGGACTTTAAAATAGGACTGATTCATTTAAAAAACCAATTCAATAGAAATACATAACTGAAATAAATAGAGACTAGATGACCCGTGCGAATACTTCGCATCGTTAGTGGTGTCAATATTGTTGTCATAGTTCAACTGATTTCCAATAGATGGCGCCTTTTACAAAATAACTAAATTAGTCTAATTTTAAAAGAAACATTTAAATGTGATTTATTGTTTATTTTTCTTCTTCTTCAAAATGGCATGACAAAAAAACACCTATGAGAAAAATAAAGAAAAAAATAGGTAGGTACCTATGTATTTAGATAGAGTAAATGAAACAAACATTATTCCCCTCTTGTACCCTTGTGTATTCGGTAAAATTTTAATCAGTGCCAACTGTTCTGTAATCTAAGGTGCCAACGTAACATTTTTTTAAAGATTGTACATATTGACCTTCAAAAAGATGTTTACGTGGTCCTGACAATTCATGACGCCATAATCGCGGTCACACAAATGAACGTAGCTGTCAGATTTTTCCCATCATTAAGGTGCCAAAATTTAATGATGGACATCCGCTCCGTGCCACTGACCTGCATTATTTTTTGTTGGTTACATTTTATTGTTTCACGAACAATGCCACACTTATTTTGACAAAAAAACTGTCAAGTGTGAATAGTGTTCATGCACTGCTAATCCCATTACCTAAATTTAAAACTTTTATTAATTCGTTTTTATGAGCGTATTGTGCATGATCAAATTTCCCATTCCGGCCGCCGGATGATCTACGCGGGCCGTTCGTTACAACGAGTCCATAGTCGGTTTTGTGGACCGTACGGCGACGCGCCGGGGATTGGACGAATGTGTGGCAACCTTAAGTATTTTTTTTAAATAGAAAAAAAATTAAGTCGCTACGAAGTTCTGTTGCCAATAAAATGTTGCGTTAAATTTGAACGGTTTTCGAAGAAATATTTTAAAAGATATTTCTGTAATTGATTTCTGTGAAGTTTGTGTTAGTACTTGAGAGTTCTTTGAACGTAGTTGGTCGATGGTATCGTAGGCATCAGTGTTTCGATCAAAGGCACAAAACTTTTATTTCTGATTTATGACGAAATTAACGATGTCTCACCTATCTACATAGGAAGGTGCTTTGGAAATTCATTTTTTTTCCGAGTATAGATCAACAAAGAGCTCGTTATAGGGAATACAATAACATATTTTTTAAATTTTGAAACTACTGAATTTAAAATTTTGAAAAAATAGGGAATATCTATTTATGCCTTATAGTATACATACCTACGTACGGTACGTCCAACCATCGTCTGGATTTATGTGATACCATTATATTTTATTAAAACTATTTCCTATTAGTAGACTAGACTATTTGACACAACGTATGGTCCCATGGTACGAAACTCTCAGCGCGTACTCTCAACTTGGTCAATTATTTATCTGTGTCTGTTTGTGTCAAATAGGCTACTAATAGGAAATAATTGTAATAAAATATAACGGTATCACATAAATCCAGACTAACAACGACGCGCGATGGTTGGACGTAGGTATTAGAGGCATATCTATAAAAAAAACCCATAAAAACTATCGGATAAAGTTTTATTGATGAAAATTAAAAAAATGCACAATCAAACGTTTTTAATGCATTTAAATGACATTGTAGGAGTTTTTTTTAGATATTTTTTTCCCAACCTTCTATCAACTTCCTTGACTTTTAGCCCTGAATAGGCTTGTATATTTTGTATTTTATTTGTAACAACTAAAAAATATGTTTACGTTCCGTATGACTCTGAAAGAAATGGTTGACATTTTCAGTTCTACATCAGTCAAATAGATTATATATGTATGGCTGAATGAATTTTGATGAACCTTTCATGTTTTCATATATCATACTATTTATATTTGTTTCGGTATGTAAAAAATACATAAGTAATTTATTATTCTCTATTTTATTTGCCTTTTTATGGGTATGGAATATGAAACATGAAAGTAAGATAAATGCCGTGGAAATGCGGTCTTTACGTAGAATGCGTGATATAAAACGTACTCTTATCATTAAAGAAGAATGCTGAGTAAAAGATGATGTTGTGACTAAAATGAAGAAAGTAGTTTACGCTGATTTGGACATGTTCAAAGAATGAAGAATGAAAGATTGACTAAAAAGGTTTATATGACTGAAGGACGACCTAGGTGTACTTTTATTGAAAAAAATAAAAAATAAATTGGTCGATGGTTATATTTAAAATACACATAATCGCCGAGCATGTATGAAAGATATGATGAATATAAAAGAAGCGAAAGAGGTACGTCAGAATCGTAGCAAATGGCATTCGATTGTCTCTGCCTACCCCTCTTGGGATAAAAGGCGTCATGATAAATAGATAGATTTATTTATCTTTTAATAAACCTGTGCGAAGTTAGGGCTCTTTTAGCCTCAGTTTGAAGAATTTATGGGGATTCTGGTTTATTTTTATTAACTCCATTGGCAATATTTGTCTCATATGATCTGGACTCATTTCCCAGTACTACACTGTAGTTCCATTACTATAGTTTAGTATTATATTAAAGAATAATGGTATGTGTATTTAAAACAAGGTCGGAATAACTAGAGCAAGGTCGGCAACGTCAACACTCTTCTAGAGATAGTGTGATGTGACCTTTCCGTCCATTATCGCCTGCGGCTCTCGCCGACACCGATTCTTCGTTACATCTGGCTATAAATCTATATAGACAATAATAACAGTCATTTGCAAATAGTCTTTGTAGACCTCTCCCTCAGCTAGATTCCTATCCCTACTTTAAGTAATATAATTAAATATAAAAATAAAACGTAGGCCACTTGTTTGTCCTTTTTCACAGTGCTTTTTCATTCTTATATGGCTGTAAAAATGTGAATGAAATCTAGACTATATAAATCTTCGATTCAAATATAGCAATGTAGCATTGAGTTAAGAATTTTTATATACAAAGGAATAGAGTTCGCTCTAAACTGGCATCATCTTACCAAAACTACATCTTGACGCCAAAATGTGCTAAATTTGCCCCGCATATTCCGCCCCACAATAGACTTTGCCCAACGTTTTTATATGTCTACCCTATATCTACAATAGGCTCTAAAAGATCTCACTATATAGTTGAGATGCGAGGTTGCGGAGCATGGATTTTGTGAGTAGGTAGGAAGAGAATTTATCCAGTTTCGCTTGACATATTCCTTGACTTGATTTTATTTGATAAGTATATGAAATATTAAAGAGAGAACCGTGGCTATACTGAAAGCATCAATATCTCAATATAGGTAGATACCTAAGAACAAGTTAAATTATCTGACACTCACATGGATTACTGGTAGGCAGTCTCTCAGGCTTTAATGGTATTGCATTATCATTCATATCTTACTAGGAATCAGCGTGGAAAAAATATTTTAAAGTTTTGACTCCAAAGTACAGGGAAACACCATTAAATCCTCACATAAAATACATTAACATTTAGACATAATGGTAACATTTACTTGTATCAAATCTTGACAAGAGTTTCGCCGTTTTGCCAGCTATCATTAATCACTACCAATAAAGTGGCTCAATACAAAAAGTAGACTGACTCCGTAATTGATGGTCGCATTTACCACTCGGTCACAGTTAAATGCAGTTCCAAATAAGAGCAGGTGCACAAAAAACTGCAACACCGGTCTTCGTGGAATTTGATCTTATTCCAAGAATACTTTATCAGACCAGTTCGGGATGTAACCATCACTAGTTGAGTGGGTATGACGTCATTGGAATTACTAGAAAGGGACTCAGGTTATCTGTTCTTGGAATTGGGATCGTTTCGTGTCTTTGGAATGCGGAGACGGAAGCTATAAATCTTAGGGGATTCTTTTACATTTATTAATATTGGGTAGTAAACGCACTGAAAATTAACTTATAACCTTAATTATACTTAAACCCAGCTAAATGAGGAAGGTTTGTCGTCCGATGGGTACCCTGGAAGAAGCGACAAGGTTCCAGGAGCCGTTAAGATATAAGTAGCTATATAAGAAACTAAAGTAGTTCTATATTATTTTAAATAGCCTATAAATTGTCATAGCTACAAAATTTAAACCATGTTTTTTGCGAAATGGTGCCATACCATTTCCTCGAGCATTGTAATCAGAAGCCAGATCAAGACTCATAAGTTAAATTGTTTTAGCAATAGCTTTTAAGTCAGAGCAAAGGAATGCATGAGTCATATCTATATTTATATCTTCTGAGGAGGCTGCGTGGCAATATATAGCCCATTACATAATTCTTCCTGGATCCAGGCAAGGATAGTCTTATTTTAAAGCCTTTTAAAATCGATTAGGATTTAAATACAGTTTTACAATAAAAATCTAAAATTGGTTTTAAAATATATTGCTCTTAATTGCATTGTTACACTAGGTAACAAAAATCGGTATTAAATATTCAAAATGATGGTGTAAAATCGTGGTACATCTTGGACTCCTTCCTTTTCAAACTCTTCACTTAGTTCATGATCTCAGGAAGAGCTGGCTGCGGCAGCACGGAGGGTGTCTCAGGGATTTCTGGGAGGACGGGTGCGGGGAGCACAATAGATGGGACCTCAGGGAGGACAGGGGTGGGGAGAACTACTGCGGGCATCTCGGGGACCACTGGAGTGGGAAGGACGATGGAGGGCATCTCAGGGACTACTGGAGTGGGGAGGATGATAGAGGGCGTCTCAGGGACCACTGGGGTGGGGAGGATGATGGAGGGCATCTCAGGGACCACTGGGGTGGGGAGGATGATGGAGGGAACCTCAGGGAGCACTGGAGTAGGCAAAACCACTGAGGGAACCTCGGGGAGGACTGGAGTAGGCAAAACTACTGAGGGAACCTCGGGGAGGACTGGAGTGGGCAAAACTACTGAAGGTACTTCGGGCAAAACTGGGGTCGGGATCACGATTTCTGGCAGCTCAGGGGCGACTGGAGTTGGCGCTATAACTTCGGGCTTGTCAACAACGACAGCATCAGGGTGAGATTGACCATCGACGTTCACGATGATCTGTACCAGAGGTACTGGGTTGGCAACAGCCACAGCCACCAGGGCGAACAGAGCAATGAAGACCTTCATGTTTCTGTAAGAGAAAAATAATATTAGTATGCGTATTCAGTAGAATTTTAAAATAAGAAAGTAATGAAAGATGTATCAAAGTCATCAACAAAATTTTATGAAATAAATAGCTAGTAATTAATTTACACACACATCTTCACGGCCTTTATACCTTGCCGTGTGGCAAGTTATTTAATTTAAGAAATATTTAATTTAAAAATTTAATATTTATTAATTCCATATTTCGATGTAAGTATATAATAATTTCTTTACTCACATTTAGTAGTGTTGATACTTGCTGAAGTATTATGATTTCTGTTTGGTGCCCTTAGTTTTTATATGAATCGAGAACAATAAAAGAATAACATTTATCTGATACGCGCATTAGAAACTTCCTTATTTTAGTTATTGCCTACCATAAATTTTCTCTTGTAATCAAAAAGTTATCGAAATTATTAGAGATAGTTCATACGACTATTGATGACGTATGAAAGTTAATCAATAATTTTATTGCACTCGTATCTTTTTTAGTTTATATTGCACTTTTATGGCTTCCAAAAAGATAACCAAATTAGACTAGCAAAGACAGCGACTTGACTAAAACATTTTGTATGCATAAGAGAACCGCTAAAAAAGGTACCATCAGATCAGAGATCTAGATAGAATTTGTTAAATAATAATATAGACATTCCATCATTTATTTCAGTAGAAATTCTGAGCTGAAGTGAACTTATTTTAACTCTACCTATCACATTGTTAAGAGTGTCGCAGTCTTTTTTACACACGCAGTTCAGGTCTCACATGAACCTAAGATTATGTAAAAACTGAAAACAAAAGTCAAATCGTTCCACTTCTTGTGCAACAAACATGATTCTGGAGAAATAATCAACTTTAATATTTTTTAAGCCAAGTTATAAGTAAAAGTTCTAAATACCTAAATTATTCCTAACGCACTGGTCCGATTTGTTATAATTTATGATTTCAAGCATCAGTAAATGGTACATAACCATCTGTGAAAGAATAAACTTTTTTAAGATTATTTCACTGCATGACCAAATATTTCGTTCCAGTATTGGACTATCTCTTTAACACGACATATTAAGAGTCCGAATTTCTTTCGTGTGTTCATCAATGAAATCTAACTAAAGTATTAAAATTCTTTGTACCTGTAATCTTTTGTAACATACCTATGAAGAGTCGGTATAATATCTAGGTTTCACATCAAAAATACCTTGATTTGAGATAATAAAATAATAAAATTGCTAAAAAAATATAGTTATAATTCTTTATTCTAATTCGTTAATCTATACGACAGGTATATAACTTTATGGTATAGTAATTTTTTCAATGAAATTTTTTCAAATCTATCTCAATAATACATTTCATTCCAAAATCTTGCATCAATAAAATGAGGGAGTTATAAATCTTGAAAATTTAACCTTTTTTTGAAAAAATTGTAAGTACCTAGTTAAATATAACAAAAGAGAAAAGTTTCTCTAAACGAAGATTTTACTATCCTTTATTTTATAGAGTAGTCAGAGAACAAAGATACAAAAATTGCTATGATCCTGGCACACAACTTTTGCCTCATATATCCATACAATGGTTTCATATATGCTTGCGTACTTTTTGGGTGGTCTTTATTTTCGTTGAAGACGGGGGGAGCAAGTATTTCAATATTTTGAATGAAAATTTATAGTAACTGCTAGACAATAACATGATTTGATATATCCTGGGGTCATTGAACGATTACTATTGATCTAAATAGTTAACAAACATCTCTCAACCAAAAAATTCCGTAACTATGCAACTGTCCAATGTTAATATAGTTAACACATAGACATAGAGGCGTTACTTCTTTGAAATATCAAACTTATTTTTCATACTACATCATTGTTTTTATCTACCAAATTAAATTTGATTAGTATAGCAATTTATAGTCGTAGGCAAATATTTCATGTAGTTTTGAAAAGGAGAATAATAATCCTAAAATCCTGAGTTTAATTTCATTGTAATGGCGGCAGTAGCAACAATTTTATTGAAATTTAATTGTGTTTAAATAAGTTGTCACATGCTACTCGATGTAAATAATAAGTCAAGAGTAAGCTACCGGATTTGGTGTCAATACATACCTATTTAGGTTAATTTGGGCATTATTTGATATATAACTTAATAATGATTATCACAAAATAAACGCTAAATTAATAATTAAAAGATAATAGTTCTAAAAATCTACTCATAGCTACTAATTAAGTGATAAAAAGGTAATAAAAGACATCACCGGCAGTTAACAGTTTCATCAAGCTATACGTACGTACGTAACGACGTTGTAAAACATCGCATTAATCCCATAGATCGTAGAAGCGATCATTTCCCGCTGAACAAGTGAGACCGGCTCATTAAATTTGTGGTTTGACGTGGAAAATCATGCGAAACTAGACGGGGAAACGTAGAGTCGACGAGTGTATCTCTAAGATAGTACCTACTTGTCCGTGGAAACTATGTCACGACGTACACTCCCTTAGTAAAAGTACTTTCTTCTAGCCGCATTCGAAAACTTGTCCAGAACGAATATGTTCGCGTTTGTAACCTTGTGGAGTGTGACATAAGGCACGTGTTCATTTCCTTTGAGCAAAATTGAAGTGTACAGAGATTATAGGTATATATTTGTAACAACTAATTTATAATTAAAACTAATAAATAAAGAACAAACAGTATAACAATTGAAATATAAATATACATTTAAAAACTACTTATAAATAAAACACCCTCTCGGAGATCGCTGTCCTGCGGCAGGATCCCCAAAACACTAGCTGCATTCCCTCTCTGTATACCTATCGCCAAGCTGATACGTTGTCCAAGGTACGTACCAGCCCTTGAGACCGAAACTTTAATGATTTCATGAGCAAGATGTTTATAAAGCTTGTGTGCTTCGGGACCCCATGTGCTTAGTGCTGAGGTTCTCAAACTTATTTTGTCTACCGCCCACTTTGAAAATCAAAATCAATCAATCAGCACCCCCCCCCCCATTTTTTTTATTTTACCACATATTAAAAATCACAATGACATTAATTACTTTAATTTAATTATAGTGTGCTATATACGTTTGGATATTAATTTTTCTGGGCCCCTTACCGCCCCCCTCTAGGCCTCCAGCGCCCACTCGCCCACTTTGAGAAAGACTGGCTTAGTGTCTCAACTCCAAACATCATAAATATGTATCTTGTCCTAAGGAATCATATTTACGTCGTTTGAAGTTTTTAGCGGATGTTATAGGTTACTTTTTATCCCGGGGAAATATCTCATGAAAATTAAATTTTCATAAACAAATTTTCCTACACGTGCAAAGCAGTTACAAATTAGAAATTACTGTTTCTGATTTCAATATAATACAAATGTCTAAATGCGCTACTCAGATCAATTTACGTTTTACACGTTTCTAGGACCAATTTCGGTTAGAATTACTTTAAAATCAATGTCGCTTGTACAATAGATGCAAATTTTAGGAACGTTATTTTATTTTGTAACTAAAGCAAAGAAACGTCACCCGAATAAACCCTTCTCGTGCGGGTTTTGTTATATAAACATGAAAAAGTATTACAATATATTCGGCAAAGGATTTCCATATTTATGTAATTTTCTACCACGGCATTAACATAATGATATCATGCTTGCGTATTTCGGAATACACTAGTATATAACATTTTATTATTCCTTCTAAGCAATATTCTTATTTTTACTTTGGTAATATTTCGGCCCAGAATCCACTCGGATCTCTTTTTTCTTCACTGGTTCCCTTACTGTTGAGGTAGGTATATTTAGATGGAGAAGTATGTTTGATCCCAGCCACGTACCAATGGGTTTTTGTAATTAAAAACTTATATAGGTAAATATTCCGACAAACCAAACTTTGAGGCGTTTACATCTAAAAATTAAAATTGTTACAATAATACTTATATAACAATTAGGTACTCGAGCTACAAATAGATACTAGTACTAAGCACCAATTTTCTTTGATATATCTACTTATTTTAATCTTCTTCACATCTAACTTCACATGCTTTAAATTGACCGGGAAATAAAGAAAACTTCTTCCGAAAATAAATAGATAGATTTTAGAAGATTTTCGGTTTCATATCCTGTCGCTAAATAGAACTAAATATAATACCCTAGATATTTTTTTTATGTATGCTCGGCGCCGCTCTTTATTTATACAGAAAATTGGTGTTTAGATTTTTGGTTTGAGTAAGCATTGAATCCACTACTTCAAGGCTTACCATTACTCTATCGACGATATTTGTTATAAACGTGTCAAAAGTCTTTTTAGGCCACCGACAGTTTATCCGTTTATGTGTCTGGAACTTGCGAAAGAACCGTTTTCTCTTACCGAAGTGCCAATAAAACATTTCTTTTTATTATGCTTAAAGGTAAGAATTCGTTTCACAAAATGATATAGGTCAAGCGAGGATAATTCGCAATAAATCTTTGTCGAAAGAGAGCTTTCTACTACTTGAATGGATTTATAACGGGTGGTTAGGTCCATTGTTTCCAAGAAATTTAGTAAGAACTGTGGAATCTAATAAGTATTTTTCTACGAGGAACAGCTAACTAAAAAGATATATTTAAACTGATTATTTGTTTTCGAGTAATTTTAAAACGTTAATATTCTGTATTTTTATAGTAGAACTAAGGGGCTTCCTGGGTCTGTTTGCTTCATGGGATCACTAAAGACCAGGTTAGTAATGGGTAATGGTCTTTATTACATATGATGAGGGAGAATAGAAAGAATCCTGAAGGATAAATCTGCTATTAAAACGTATAACCATTGCCAAGCCTTAAAATTTATAAAAGTTTCTTTGTGTCTTAAGTTCAATTTTTCGCCAAATATTTTCTCAACAAAGGAAAGAGACTAAAGATGAGATTCGAGATGGTTTTATATTATGTAATCCTTGAATGGAAGCCAAAAATAAAATTGTGAAAATCATGCATGTAGAACTCATACAATAATAGATATATTATATATTTGGCACACACATTTTTATACGAAATTGTCTTGAAGATCCTTTGACAATATAAAAAATATTTCGTAACTAGATGTTACCCCACGGCTAAGCCCGTGTTATTAAATTTTAATTTTAGTGCTAACAGTGTTCACGCCACTATGCTTACATAGCCATAATAAAAAATATTAACAATGCGTTATTGGTTTATTTTTAACCGACTTCCAAAAAAAGAAGGAGAAGGTTCTCAATTCGGACCGTATTTTTTTTATTTTTTTTTATGTATGTATGTACATCGATAACTCCGCCAATTGTGAACCGATTTTGATGGTTTCTTTTTTATTCGACAGATAATTCTTCCGGATTGGTCCCATTTTTATCTCATAAAAATTGATTCATTAGTTTTTCAGAAATTTTGAAAAAACTGACTTTATAAGTACATTTTTCTTGATATCTTGATAAAATATGTACCGTTTTTGACAACTTATTTTTTTCAAGACATAATAATTTCTCGACATTATCTCACAGACATATGACGAAAATCGGTTCAGTAGTTTTTCAGAAATTCAGTAATTAATTTCTGTTTACGGCTGAAATTATGTATCAGAAAAAGCCTTAACACGAAGTTGTCAATTTTCGTGACGATGGTCTAGCGGTTAAATATAATGGGGTGCATAGGATGCACAAGCACATTACATGGTTCAAATCACATCCACAGGGGTATTTTTTTATAATTTTCCATCAATATTTTTTTTGTTGCGTTATTATTTGTCTCTCAAGGCAGCAAAATCACTTAAAAGGGTAAAATAAACCTTTTAAAAAAAAGTGCACCGACTTCAAAAATTTGCACTGAAAAGTAAGAAATAATAAATATTTCGTCGTAGAATTTGAAGACGGTTGGTGCCAAATTAGAAACAACTTAGTTCCCAAATTCACAAACCTAACGATCATCAGTAGGTACATATAAACATAGATAATATTGAACAGATCTTTATCTTCTTAGATATTTACTTAGTTTTGTATCCTAATTTGGCACCAACCGTCTTCAAATTCTACGACGAAATATTTATTATTTCTTACTTTTCAGTGCAAATTTTTGAAGTCGGTGCACTTTTTTTAAAAGGTTTATTATTTTATTATTAGTCTTTTAAATTCAATTTTATTTATAAGTAGGTATGTAAGAATAGGTGAGAAACAAAGAATATTTGTTTGGTTTGAATGACTAATGTTATGTGCCATAATTCATGCCATATTTAAAAATAAAAAAATGTATTTTGTAGTTGAGTTTTGGGTTATATTGCCTGTGCCTTTAACACTAAACTCTATGAACGTTTTGAGAAGAAGCCCTTTTACCTTACCTTAAACTCTTTGTTATGCCATAGATTAAAAAATAATTACTACGTAAGTCATGCTTTCATCTTCTTGTAATGGTATATAATAGTCCACGGTAGACTCATGAAGATAAACGTAGTTATTATATACATTATTAAAATCTTAAAAACATAATATAGAACAGGTCGCGTCGGTGGCCGAGTGGTTAAGACGTCTGGTATTAACTAGGCAGACCACGGGTTCGATCCCGGATCCCGGCCATGTACCAATGGGCTTTTTAATTAAAAACTTATGTACCTACATAATCCGACAAACCACACTTAGAGGCTTTTCCATCTAAATATACCTCAACAGAACTAGCCACTCGTTAGGTATAGCCTCACAACACAAATATCTGAATTATCATCGGCTAAACGAGGGAGACTTGGTATTGCGCTGGGTACCTACTCTGGAATCGTAACACGGTTTCGGGAGCTGTAAGGCAACCCGTTAAGAAAGAAGGAAAAAGAAAAAAAGAATATAGAACATATTGTCGGTAGCATGCATGCAAGTAGCATGTCCATAATAATATACAAGGTTTATTTTATGTTTTTATCTATATTATATTGATTAACAATGTAATAAAATTCGGATTCCATTTAACATTGTCATTATGGTTAGAATATTAGCTATCAGTTAGGTGCAATATAAATGTCGTCTGTCGGGTAGATTGGTAGATTATATTAATTAACAATAATTTATCTAGTATTTGTGATCTTTGGACTGCTAAAGACTATCTTAATATTTTCAACTATCCATACTAATATTAAATGCGACTTTGTCTGTTTATGTAACAACTTTTTACGGCTAAATCACTGAACCAATGTTGATGAATCTTGATACGGATAAAGCTTGAACCCTAGGAAAGGCCATAGGCTACTTTTTTAAATTTGTGAATGTTCCTAAATTCCAGGTTGACGAAATCGCGGGCAACAGCTACTCGTAGTTATCAATAATTTTCCTTTTAATATCATAGTGTCCTTAATTTAACAAAAATAACCTAAATTCTCTTTGATCTGATGACAATTCGTTCGTGTCTAAAACTACCATCAGTAGATCCTTTGGCCAGAGTGTTTTTACAGATGAAGGTAAATCAGCTTCAGCAATTCTATAATACCATAGACAGTTAAATAAAACACAATACAAAAAAAGGTAAAATGAACGCTAATCTTCAACCAAGTTGGAGTACTAAATTTTTTATCATTATAAGTCGCTAAGGCATAAAAAATTGACCCACGATGACAGAGCATTCCAATTGTACTTGTAGATATAATGAATGGCTGTGTATTAAAATTATTCGGCACTCAAACATTCAGTTAAGGCGAGTGTAGGCCACGGAGTTAAGTACGGTGGCTATAGTATGTTTGTTTACACTATACGAGTTGACAACGATATAGGTCAATATGAAAGACAGGTCAGTTTTAAAGTTTTGAAGTTTACCACAAAATCAATATTAGTGTTTATGTAAATACTAGCGATATGCCCCGGCTACGCACAGGTAGAAAAGTGGTTTCTAAAAAGTATTTTTACAGCTATATCTGTACAAAATATCACGTCGATACGTTGCTCCGTTTTGATAACACAGTTTAGCATTTAAACATTAGTTAGAATTGTAAGCTGAGATATGGATATCATAATATATGGGTTGTAGGCGTAGTCAAGTGTGCTGCTGCTGTTGACCAATAATAGCGCTAATATTAAAAGCAGGGGAAAATATCAGGTTAAATAATGGATTCTTTCTTAGTGCCAATTGTTTCGATCTCAAAATAGGTCTTCGAAGCTGCTAAACTTATGTCTTCGGCCGCCTTACCTGTTAACTGCTTTTGGCGAGCAAGCGCGAAACATGACGGTGAAGTTAGCATAAGTCCCGTGCATTATAGCTAAACTTTTATTTTTCCAATATTAAATAAAAGTGGTATTGTAAACTTCACCATCATGTTTCGCGCTTGCTCGCCAAAAGCATGTTTGTAAGCTTTATTTGTGTTCGCGGCATGGCGTAGGCAGGATTTGATTCAGGGTGGGGCAAAATTTGGTTCGGGGTCTTCAGGAGGGAGAGGCAAAAGCAAGAAAACTCCCGAGTTATTTTAGTATTTTTTGGGATACAGGAGGGCTAGCTAGCTAGCTAGAATGGTATTATTTGTTGCATTGACTCTTCGTGTCGTTACCGTATCGTCTAATGCAAAAAGGCTGTATCTCGGTAAATTTCGCCGCTCTCGCCCACTGATCTACATTTCACCTCCAATATGGGTCGCTAACTGCCCACGTTCGCCCCTCAAGCGCGGCCATTCACCTCGCCACTCCAAATCATTGTTCAGTAAACGCAAAGCGCAACTGCGGTCGTCGACCGCACCACTGCTTTGCCTTCTTCGTGAAACTTGCGAATTGGCTCTCAGCTTGTTCTTCCTGATGTCGTCTTTAAGATATTTATTTTCGTTAATAGACAAGTTGTTTCCTTTCTCTTATCGGAATATATAATTCTATTTTAATCTGTATTTTAAACTATGCCAAAAATATTATTCCTAAATTGGTAGTGTTGTATATTGTTGATAGATTCAAGCCTTGAGCAATAAAAACTTACGAGGCGCCTTTATACATGACGAAATTAATATTCAATTAACATTTAGGTGGTATCTACTCTTAATGTAGTTTTATTTGTCAAAATCGACTAAATACTAAATAAACACAAAACAAACACACCTTCACGGCCTTTATACCTTGCGGTGTGGCCCGAGATGCCGTAACCACTTTACCAGTTTTGCCAGTAGGTAGTCCATATTAAACAGAACAGGTGGCAAGTCCGTTGCTGCACTGATTGGTCCTAGATGTGTCCTTTCTATGTGTCACAATATCTGTTATTTTTAGAAGTGCGAACGCCGGTTTTACGTGCCCTCCGTAGACACGAGGAGTCGATTTAAGCACATATTCTTAAATATATAGATTTTCAGTAGGATTCCTGAAACAAGTTACAATTGCAATATCATAATCAAATTCCATTATTATAGCTATAAAAACAATTTCATACAAAGTAGGCGTTGTAGGTAGTAACCAAATTACGAATTATGGGGTGAAAGTATATAACTGTTATTTCATGTCTTTCAAGTGTTAAAACTTGAATATCATCTCGTGCTACCTTCTATTTTTGAGTCTTTGTACTACAAAGACATATTTATGATTTTCAACCTACATTTGTATTAAAATGTTCTTATTTCTAGCATAATATTTTGGACTTTCCAATTCCTGAATTATTGGTAGTCCATTAATGTTTAACATATTTTAATTATAGAGGTTTAACCAATGTAAGTTCCAAAAAAACACACACAATATAAATTATTATTGCATAAGTAAAGTTTAAAGTTCTGTTCAGGGCGGGGGCGGCACACAACTCCTCGAAGTATCACAATGAACTCTTACATAAGTACTGGACGTGCTTTCGAAAACATAATCGACCATTTTAACTGAATCGGTTATTTCGGTTCTTAAAAATTTAAGCGAAATACCTTATCGAATATTGAACATTTTAGCAAACTTTCTAAAGTTGACATCTAAACATAACTGTTGCACATTCAATTTATGGAAACCACAACAATGTTTGAATAAGTTATCTATTCACTATATTATTAGAACGATGCTAATAGCTGTGCTAACAGTATATAAATTAATCGTCAAACGTTATAACTAGCGATTATTTTTGTGTAGCTATTCTAAACATGCAATTTGGATTTGGAACAGGATTGTAGGGTCCAATAGCCAAAATGGTAAAAAAACGTCCTGCCATTTGCTAGGCTAGGCGGAAATTACGGTAAGTAATAATTTTAACAGGCACCATATGATGTACGGCATCATTGGACAATCCGACACACACTTCGCCGGTTTTAGTACAATTATTTTGCTCTACCTAAGATTCGAACCCGATGATTAGGATCACTAAGCGCAAATATCGTTAAAGTGGCAACGACTGATCAAAGAGAAAAGTTAGGCAGGAGAATAATACTACATGGTCCACATTCGAGGCAACGATGAGTTCATGACCGTTCGCCCTCCTTAACAACGCGGGCTTAACTCACCGAATTTCTCTACTCTGTTCCGCATCATCACGAACAAAAAGTTGAGACCCGTTCTTGTTCCGTTCGATGGAAGTGCGGCCTAGTTGCGCTAAGGCCGCGCCCGCACGCTACGTTGACACTTGTATTTCACGGTGCCACCGAATGTGATAATTAACTGAATGCGGTCAGAAACAATCCTTACAGTTCTTGAATGCTTTAAATAAGTCTGTTAGTCCGTAAACTGTAACCTAAATTATTTGAAGACTTGACGGATTTGAAACTGACGGATCCCGGGTTCAAACCTCACTCATGCCAAAAAGCTAAATTTTTTTTATGAATCTAAACGACTGCTCGTGCTTTACGCGCACGGAGAGCCGGCGGAAAAGTACCGGGTTCTTCATATCAACTTATAATCACTGAAATGGGAAACTAATTATTTCAGTGTAATATGGTTTTTAAAATAGAATATGTTTTTTTTTTTTTATTTTAACAGTGTAGGTAGTATACTTTACTCATTCCTGCAGTTAGTGATTAAGCTTCAAATTTAATACATTTTTTTACAATTTATTTACATACTTATATTATAGTGGCTATTATTGAAATTACGATACAAATCGATCGTAATGATTTTCAGGTTTTAGGTTCGAGAAATATTTTTGTATAAATTTAAAGGATGTAATTTGTTCGTGATTTCGCTGACTTTGATGTTATTGCATTTTGCCCAATATTGTTTTATATTGGTTTCGAAAACATTTTAAAGATGTTCCTGGATTGCGAATTCAGAATCAAAAAGTCAGTGCAGGGACATAAAATTGTAATTTAAATTAAATTGCATGAAGTAGTGCTATTAAAAATGTTTTTTTTATAAATAAGGAAAATTTATAAGCTAAACGCAAAATTAATTAGCTTAAACAAATATAGATACTAACAAAGCCGATAATCCATATCAAGCAATAAATTGTAGTTTTTATGAACACAATTCTTTGCCATTCATTGTCCGTAGACGTCTGAAGCGTTACCTGGGTAGGTATACTATTATACCAAAGAAGTAATTTATAACTTTTAATCATCGTCTCGTGCTTCGCAGGTACTTATATAAGGAATTACAATTGGCAACTGGGCTTGCCACCTTTCCAGGACAATATGTTTCATATTGATCACTATGCCACGTCGCAAGGTATAAAATTAATTAACAATAATAAAAAAAAATACTACGAAAATAAATTCTCTTAAATAATAAGTGTTTTTTACGAATTTATTTTACGAAATACAACTACGATTAAACTTAATAATGATGACTAAATTTAACTAATCTATTGCTACATAGTCCATACTGATATTTATTATATTAAGTGAACCGGCAATTAGTTACGAAATAGTAACACGAAGTCAAGGCAGTTCATAGACATCAGATTTGTTTTATTAATCAAATGTAGCAACAACAATAATAATTTATATCTATTTCATAATATTTAAACATTTTATCTCAAATAAATCTGCGTAAATTAAGCTATTATGTGTAAGCCCACATGCGACATTTAAAATGAGATTGCGTTTTCGGCTACTTTTAAAATATCTGGTCCATTAACCGAGCTGAATGTCAAAAGTCTACCCGGAGGCATAAAAGCTGAATAGTCAGGTGGCAGGTGTCTTGATTGAGAAGTTAATTATCGGAACCGAGGCATTCTGATTACTAGTAGTGAAAAATGAAAAATTAAGTAATACTTTGCCACTGTTTAAACTCATAAATAATTCAATTTCTAAAATCTCATTAAAATAATTTAATATTTAATACTTAATTACTTTTCAGGGTTACTTTCTTGACACACTAATAAGATATTCAATTAAAAATTTTGTTGGCGGAAGAGATTTGTAACGATGTCTCATAAGCCGCTTTAAATATTTCCTTACGTAGATTTAGCGGTGGTTGCGTTATTCGTCATAATAGCAGTTGCCAAAATGGGAAATTCTACGTCATATTTACCTAACTTTACATAATAATTAAGTATTTCGTCTGCAATTTAATTCATACCTGCCATTTTGGCACACCATAGAATCTTTTTTGTCGACCATAAAATTCGTGTGTTTGTAAATTTGATCGCGGAAGAATTATTTTCTAAATCTGTAATATTATAACATTAAGTTTTAGTGAATGAAGTATAATATAATATTTCTTAAAATAGAATATAGGCTAAGCATCATTACTCTTATCTACCCTTCTTGTACTCAGATAACTTCAAATAACATCAATGCACTCTAACATTGAGAATACGGAACGGATATCCCAAGTAAGGGTCTGTTTCCAGTTATTTTAATTTCAAATAAATACCATGACATTGTTTCATAATCGTCATATAACAATAATTGAGCACGCTATTTAAACATTGTTAAACAATACGTAATTGCAAAAAATAATAATAAAATGAACTCCTCGCAAAAAAATGTGTTTATTGAACTGCCTAATGAATATGACATAAAATATAATAATAATAAAATAATTCAATTTTCCACTTAAGAAATTCCTTACAATGTCATAACCATAGAAAAAAAGAAAACTAGGGCATAACCATAGATGACACATAATTTATGGTGGACCTGTAAAAAAAACCTATTGAAAACTTCACAGATGTCAATTAAATTTCCAAAAACCCAGACCTAGGTTTTGAAAACAAACTGTATCAGAGCCATTGTTTCGGTTTAACATAATCAACTATCCGTAGAACTGGTTTCGTTACTAACTTTCCCTTTTACTCGTTATAAGTTATGTTCAAAAAATAAAACGCCGAGATCGCTAGCTGTGTGCAATAAGGCACAGCTGAGCGCCGGTAAATGTGGCCTCCGCGTTCTCAAACGGCCTTTGCAGTTCGGTGCGGTCAACGACTCCACTTGGGGTCGTCGGCCGCACGTAGCAAGTTTTCACTTTCGTTCAGAAAGGATAACAGTAGTGCGCCCGCGACGCTACGAGCTACGAACGCTACGAATGCTACGAATTGCTCTTGAACTTTCAGTAACGCTTTTAAAATTAAACTTTATTTTTATCAATTCAAAGTTAAAAAATCTAAAATTCTTCTCTAAGTTTGTGCCTAAATGTTTGGTTTTACGAGGTTATTGCACTAGTAGAAGCCTATGTCGTAACTAGACGCTCGACCAGTGTCCTTTTGGCGCAGTTTAAGTATATTCGTGTATGTATAGAACGTTGATTTCGGTGTGCGGAGTTACTTAGAGGTGTGTGGGGTTGTTTGGCCACCATTGCGCAACCCGCGGTCGTCGACTCGGTTATGTCAGCGGTTTACGTAAGTGTCACCTCGCAAGTGCCGCGGTCGCCGTAGAGGCACGCCCTCGAAACTATTCGCGCACCATCGCCGGACGTTAGCGGGCGTACGCTACGATTTCTGTGTAGCGCTGCATTTACGGAGGTAAAGAACTGTTTTATTTAGGAAAAAACTAAATAATTCAAGCTACTTCTAATATTGGTATGCTGGACATGCTTTGGGATTTGGTATTGTCTGTAATAATATTTTTTTAACTTGTTGGTATTGACAAATAATTGCTAATATCTTATTATTTATAATAAAAAAAATTACAATGACAATTGACTGCGTTCTGCTAGGTTCTGAAAATATACATAAGTATGATAAGAAAAAGAAAAATTTGCTATCCGTGTTACAGTTCCAGGGTACCCAGCGGAAGACCAAATCTCCCTCTTTTAGCCGATGGTATTTGTGAGGCTTTTCACCTAACGAGTGGCCAGTTATGTTGAGGTAGGTATATTTAGATGGAAAAACTTCTAAGTGTGGTTTGTCGGATTGTGTCTTAAAAGGAATGTGTACATAAGTTTTCAATTATAAAAACTCCTTTATACATGGCCGGGATCCGGGATCGAACGAATTTTAAATACCTTTAGAAAATATAATGTATCCAAAAATATTTTTACTTTGTTGGTTAAAGTAAAGACTGTGCAATAAATGGTTGAACACCTGACTACACAATACCCATTCAAAATCCAGATTAAATAGTAAGATACATAGAGATAGGTACTCTGAATTATATGAGATCGAACTCCGTTCCCACCCTGCCATAACTATCACTAGAGCCCAAAAATGCCTAAAATATTTTTGAAAGGTTTCTATCTTTTTTTTATTGTCCATAGACCCCCTTGTCAAATTTTCCCTATTTTACGTCGTAAGCTTCCAATTTTTTCCCCACTGACATGGACCTCCAGCAAGTCAAAATTAGTCAGTACTTCCTGTGCTGAAATAAAAGATATTAAGATCTGACAGCTTTCAGCTGAAATCATCATTGTATAATTTTTAAGAAAATAAACGTTGAATTGTTATCGCCCAATCGGACTCAAATTGCACTCAACTCTAGCACAAACAGTACCTACATAAGTACAATTTACCTATTTGACCCGGATCCCATTGTTATTATCAAAGCCCTGCTTTATCAGAAGCCTAGTTGCCCTCAAGGAATAATTATTTGATACGCTTGTGGTTGGAGAGCGGTGCGGGGTTGCGTCAACACCAGAGAGCGGTTGGAGTCAACTCAACGCACAAGGTTGAAGAGGTTCAATGCTCTAGAAACAAGACCGACCCCGGCGACCATACTTCGGACATCACCTGCTAGTTAGTATGGCACACTAACTAAAATATTGGAAAGTATTTTTGGATATCTACATATTTATATAATGGTAATTTTTGTTGCCTCCTTGCCAGGTGTTTTTATTACTGGGAACCATCTGAGTTCAATTCCCGGATGAAAGCTCATGTAACTAAGCAAATGTTGTATGTTGCCCAGAAAGAAAGCAATACTTTCTAAAGTCATGACCACCAACTCTCTTCCTGCCTTTCTCTTCCATCTTATTTCAGAAACTGCTGCAACCTTTCCCAATAATTTGGTATTCCTTTTTATACTAAATCCATGATAATAAGTATCACATCATCGAACAAATATATTATTATTTTTACATTTAGTAGTTCAGGTGATTTAGCATTTATACTACCAGTTTGATGAAGATGGGTCCAAGCCTAAGCAAGTCTCTAGGAAAATCTAAAACATCTAGTATCTACAAATAACTAATAAAAAACCACAACTCGCACAACCTTCATTGTATGGAAAAATACAACTACGACCTCAGCACGATCATTGTGCCAACTTAGTTTTTAAAGCGTGTACCTAAGTACTTATTTCGTAATTTTCTTTTTATAAATAATATCTTCGCCTTCGACCTTTTTCGTGGCGGTGCCGAATTTACAATAATTGGTATTCTTTAGGCGGATTGTGTTCTTTTCGTAACTCGCTCATCGCGTCGCTTACACGTGACCAACATGCAAAATGGTTCTGATATTGAGTGGTTGCGAACACAGAAGTGGTTGCGACTTCGAACGGACGTTGGAATAGAAATCACAATATTATCTTTTTTAACTTATTTTTATATATAAATTTAAAAAAAATATTTCAAAAACATACTTAGTATTAGAGCAGTAACGTTTTCTCTAATAACAATACTCGTCGTTTGAGTACAATACAAAGATAGTAAAAATATACCTAAGTATATTTTGAGGTACTTAAGTATTTTGCTGGGCAATCAGTATTTTTAATGGGAAAAGGGCATTTTATTTGCAGTTAATAAGTTACCCAAAATATAATAAATGGCTCTGTAACCGCTGAATTAATTTTGGAGAAAGTTTCAGTGATCATAGTTTTGTTTGTTTCATCTCGAATTAGTTAATTTCTCAATTAGATACCTAAATGTACTTTTTATTTATCTACCTCGTATCTTTTTGTTATTTTATATTCTTTCGATATTTTAAAGGGTAAACTGATAAAATATGTAACAGATGTCCTTAAAAAAGATCAAATACGCAGTACTACTGAAATGTGCATGTATGAAACGATGTATGGATGTGGATGAAGCGAAAGAAGTATGCAAAGATCGAGAGAAGTGTTACTCCATACTCTCTGCCTAGCCCTTTGAGAAACAGGCGTCAAGTATGTATGTATTATATTAACAAAATACATAGGTACATAATTATTATTGTTTGTTTATTCAGTCCCAGTGGTATGGAAAGTGTCGTATGCGATAGCGACGGGCGCGTATACGCAGCCAAACGCTTTGCCAATTCTCAGTTGACTCTATTTTGACTGCAGTTCATCGACCTCAGTAACTGCGCAAGATTAACCATACCTCTATTTCAGTGAGCCACACCTGCCAACAAACATACGGACTGATATCGCAATTTTATTTTATTGCTTGATTCGACCGCCTACTATTTTGTCAGTGGTTTGGGAAAGGGAATTCTATGTCAACCCTAAAGAGATTAAACCTACTAATGGTTCAGCTAATTATTGAGTAACGTGCTGCTCTCAAAAATTTTACTAAACCAGGAAAACTTGTCTTCTGCTGGGTATTCTAGGACCAGTAACAAGGTTCCCGGGAGCCGTAAGGCAACTCGTGAAAGTAAAACAATTTTCAAGTTAATCTCTGCTGATGACCGTCTCCCTTATATGGTTCAAATTAATTAGATTATATTTAAATAAAATTGGCTAAGTTGCGAGTACGACACGCACGCTGAGTCCGTCGTATCATCCCGTTTTCGGTCAGAAATTTAAGACAGGATTTTCGTTTAGGTTTTCCTGTAAACTATAAGAAAGAAGGCCTTTCCCTATTTTTTTTTTTCAAAATTTTAGACAAAGTAGTTTCGAAGATAAACGGGGGCGGTTAATTTTCGTATATTTTCTTTAATATAATTTAAACTATGCATTTTAAAATTATTTAAAAAATACATTTGTATTTCTTATGACGAGCCTTTTCATTTGATATGTCAATTGAACTAAGAGAAAATTAAATATGTCAATATGTATGTTTTTTAAACTTTTTAATTTATTTCCCAAAATTAACCCACAAAATCGGTATTCGATTATTTACGCAATACGTCCGTGATTGGGTCATCAAATTCTATATTTGTACCAAATATCAACTTTTTTCGTCACGTAAATTCGGAGAAAATAAGCTGTGACAGACGGACGTCGGACAGATAGACAGAGTTTTCTCATCGGAGATGTAAGGAACCCTAATATCAAACCTACTGAACTCCACTGCTATATAAAGGAGTTGAAGATAAAGATCTCAGATGTAGAGTGCACGTTTTACAGTTAGCTGCATTGACGCGTGCCATCACCCATGCGTGTACCTTTCACGCACTTAATTTGGCAGGACCCAGTCACACACCTTCGATCGCTACCGAGAGAAAGTAGCTAACCTACGCAACGTGGGTCAACGACCAAACTCGATTAAAATTCACGTTTGGACAAAAAAAGTGACACAGTAACTGCCAATAGTTTATATTCAGTATGTGTGGTCAGTTTTCTTGAGCGGACGTTGAATGGATTCGATTAAGTTCACTTGTCTATTCCTGGTACGAACCACCAGTAAAGTTAATTCAGTTCTAAGTAATTTATCTTCGAAGGACTTATAAAGCCACACTTTTGTAGAATCTGCACCTCTGAAGTGAATTTATTGTAGTCCCATAAAGTGCAGCGATAGATGGTCAACAGTCCAAATGCTGAAGTTGTCTTCTTCTTCTTAGTGGTGGTGCTCTTGACAGAGCAGTCGTGGTCAATCATATGGCGGTCCACAGCACGACGCACCTTGTATTGACTCGCCATGGTAAACTTTCTTGGGAAGAATACTGCAGTGGTTTCCCCTTGCTTTCTTTTAGACATTTTGAGACTATTTAGGTCTTCAGACTCGCTGTAGCCTCTTCCAGCCAGTTGCCAAGCTAGGTGTATGGTTACACCGCCATTGCTCGGTCGCCAGAGCCTCGTTTGTTGTCTAGCAGAGAGTATCAAGCGTGCAGGTGAGGATAACATTTGGAGTCGGATAGATCTTATACAGGGAGGTACAGGCAGATGTCGCCCACGGCATGCGCATTGCGCAAAGATTTCATTGCACGTAGCTGCTCTAGTATGTTAGTACATAATATCTCATTGTACTCGTAATAATTTGAGTCGCTAACAAACTGCTAAATATATACCAGTTTATCTAAAAGTAAGTTATTAAAACCGAAGTGTAGTGATTGATATTCAAAGGAATTTTTGACTAAAAAAGGTTTATATAGCAGAAGTTAAAGGAAATGCTGGCAGAGGACGACCTAGGTGTACTTTTTTTAACGGCAATATTGAAAATACACACAATCGCTGAGCATGTATGAAAGGTATGGTGAATATAAAAGAAGCGAAAAAGGTATGTCATGATCGTACCAAATGACATTTGATTAATTGTCTCCTCTTGAGATAAGGCGTGATGATAAATAGATTAAATGCTTTTCGTTGGTAACGGCTGGACCGATTTGTCTATTTCTTTTAATATTTTTGATAAGGATAAGGTTTTTATAGTGTAGGAAAAATTGGAAAATTTGCCAGGGAAATTGGAAAATTCTGGAAAAACAGAAAGGCCTTTTTCTATGGGATTTATGTATGAACTCTCAACTCAAGACCATAATAGAGGATGAAAGTTAATGCGGGCTCCACTGGCGAAGCCGGGGCGGAAAGCTAGTCTTTAAGAAACACATACTAAAAAAATTATACATATTTTTCTAGTTATGACCAATAAAATGCAGGTATTAAATTCTAATTATCTGCCGAACCAGTGCATGGTACGTATGTATAGGGAAATGGATAGGCTGAAAACAAGGGCACCAAGACAAAAAATGACCGAATTAAAACATAACTGAATTGTGTTCCACTGCTCTACTAAAAAGGTGGTCAAAGAAGATTGCGTTTTATTCGAATAGGCGATGTAACATGTCATAAAAATTATATTAATGAGTTTTCTTCTATACTACTTTGTATATCTATGACATACATACATACCATCACGCATACTTTCCACAGTGTCAGACAGAAGGAATGGAGCACCTCTTCTATATCTATTTTTCTAATTACTTTTGTTGTCATAATTACATTTAATTAACTATGTAAGTCAAAGTCAAATGTCAAACAAGACAACAAAATTTTTATTTAATTTAATTTAATATTAAATAAGTTAATTTATTATACATAGTAATTCGATGTGGCCAAAACTATAAAGAATAATTAATATAAATAAAGATTTATGAAAAGACAAATCAGCTATGTACCTACAAGAAAATATATCATAATATTTTGACACCTAAATTTGAGTGACAAGTGTAAACAATAACAAAAATTTGGAATATGCCTACCTTTGGAGGCGTGATCCAAAATTTAATATATTTATATGAAACTATTTTGAACCCCATCCTTACCTACGATCAGAGGCCAAAACAAAAAAAATTATCTTGAAATGAAGATCAACATTGCCAAGATGCAAAATGGAGAGTGTTATTGTTAATCAAAAACTATTAATTTTGTGTTTATCTCATTTTATTGACACTAATAGACTTAACCCCAGTCGGAGGAAGTCACCATGTCCGACGATAGAGGAGGAAGTCAGCATGTCCGACGATAGAGGATGCCCTCCCTACTTGTAAGTGAACTGAGATAATTGGTGAATTAAGAAGTGATATTTAGTGTTCCAAAATAACTATAGAGAAATTTTTATTTTTATTTACATAAATTTAAATATATATTAAGTTTATTTTTAAGTTTTGTAATATTTTAATAGATTGCTAATGTCGCAAGCATATGGAAATAGCCAGTACAGCGACAATATCATAAACTCTTCCGTACAATGTCAGATATGTTCCCAGCCTCGATTTTTTAAAGGTAAACGAGGCCTCAATATTCACATAGCAAAAGTACATGGTGTTCCTAAATCAAATAATACTCCACCACATCCACCAGTCACACAAAATCTATCACAATTAGCCGATTTAAATCTAGAACACCTAAAGGCTACAATTCCTCTTGTAAAAAGAATCCCCAGAGGTGCAAGAATTACTGTCGCAACCAGCCTTGCCAAATGTATAGAAAAGGTAGCATGTGAAAATACAATGTTGAGCTGGGAACATCTTCTGACATTCGCATATCGAGTTTTATATATAGACAAAAAGAAACAGTATTCCAATTTGACAAACAAAATCAAAAACCATTGTTCAGACTTTTCTCTTCCATTTAGTATTCCACAAAAATCACACAATAATACGAATATATATAGAAAAGTCGAAACAAAAGTTCATGAAGGAGATTTGAAGGGAGCAGCGAAATTATTATTTTCAAATGATATTGTCGCTCCTGACTCTCTTGATACTCTTTTGGCCTTAAAATCCAAACACCCCCAACCATCTTCAAATATAAACCTTCCAGAACCACCTGACACATCTGACTCACACTTAGTTACAACGGTTGAAATGGTAGAATATGCAATTTTCAGCTTTAAGAAAGGTTCTGCTGCTGGTCTCGATGGATTGTCGCCGCAACATTTAAAAGACCTCACATGCGGCACAACTGGAGAGGCTGGCAGAACATTGTTACTTGCCATCACTCAACTCATCAACCGCATGTTAGCAGGAGAAGTCAACACCGAGATTCTGGAAGTTATATACGGGGCAAACCTATGTGCTCTTAAAAAGAAAGATGGAGGTATAAGACCCATAGCCATAGGTTGTACGTTGCGCCGTATAGCATCCAAAATATGTTGTAAACATATAAGTCCTTTAGTAAGCGACCATCTTCAACCGCTGCAACTAGGTTTTGGCACTAAAGGAGGTTGCGAAGCTGCTGTACATGCTTCTCGCACCTTTCTAGAAAACAATGGAGGTGACGTTTTTTTAAAGCTTGATGTGAAAAATGCATTTAACACATTAGACAGGGGAGCCTTACTGACACAAGTAAAACAAATTACTCCATCTATATATAAATATATATGGCAATGTTACGGTTCCACTACAAAATTAATTTTTCGAAATAATCCATTGGATTCTGCTGTCGGGTGTCAGCAGGGCGACCCACTTGGACCGGCCATTTTCAGTCTAGCCATTCAGCCCATCATTTCATCTCTCATCTCATCATTAAATATATGGTATCTAGATGATGGTACATTAGGGGGTGAAGCGAAAAGCGTACTACACGACTTATCAACATTAATTAAAGATTTTAATTCGATTGGTCTTGAAATAAATTTTTCTAAGTGTGAACTATTCATACAAAATAATGTAACTGCACATTCAGAGATTTTAAATGCTTTTACTAACATGGCTCCCAATATAAAAACATTAAACCAAGAGTCTCTTCGGCTTCTAGGAGCGCCGCTATTTCAAACATCTATAGAACCTCTAGTAAATGAACATATACAAAAATTTAAAGAAACCTCAAATCGCTTACTTAACATTAGTGCACATATAGCTTTTACAATTATTCGCTTTTGTTTATTTACTCCGAAATTCACATACATATTAAGATGCAGTCCCCTTTGGAAATATAACGATATTCTCATACCAATAGATACCATAATAAAAAATACACTAATAGAAGTTTTGAACTGTCCATTGGACGAAAAAGCATGGACTCAAGCTTCGCTTCCCATTCGTTTGGGTGGACTGGGCATCCGAAAAATTTCAGACATTTCCTTACCAGCGTTTTTATCGTCTGCACACAGCACATGCAATTTGGTAAACAAAATACTAAATCCGTCTTTGGACGGCATCAAATTGTCGTGTATTACTGACGCATTAGATGCTTGGAAATTGGCCTGTCCAAATCAAAATCTACCACTTTTTCCAAATTCGCAAAAACAATGGGACGAGCCACTCTGTAAAATTATACAATATGATTTATTACATAATTCTATTAATTTAACAGATCGCGCTCGCCTATTAGCAGTTTCAGAGAGAGAGTCAGGGTATTGGCTACACTGCATTCTATCATCCAACATAGGAACACAATTAGACAACACAGCATTACGACTTTCCATAAGCTTGCGACTTGGCATTAAATTAACCGAACCCCATCGCTGTCACTGCGGCCAAAATGTCGATCCTTTTGGACATCATGGGCTATCATGTGTCAAGAGTGCTGGGCGAATGTCACGCCACGCAAGCCTAAATGACATCATCCGAAGGGCCTTAGCTACTATTCATGTTCCGTGTCTTTTAGAACCGCCAGGTGTAGCACGCGATGATGGAAAAAGGCCTGACGGAATGACTCTAGTTCCTTGGTCAAAGGGTAAGTCTTTAGTCTGGGATGCTACCTGTGTTGATACATTGGCATCATCTCACATTAAAGGCACTTCATCAAGAGCGGGCTCGGCAGCTACGTCCGCTGAAAACTTCAAACGGCGTAAATATGAATCCTTAGGACAAGAATACATATTTATGCCGTTTGGAGTTGAGACACTAGGCCCATGGGGTCCCGAAGCACACAAGCTTTATAAACATCTTGCTTCTAAAATAATAAAAGTATCGGGAGACCGAAGAGCTGGTACGTACCTTGGACAACGTATCAGCTTGGCGATACAGAGAGGAAATGCAGCTAGTGTTTTGGGGACCCTGCCGCAGGACAGCGATCTCGAGAGGGTGTTTTATTTATAAGTAGTTTTAAATGTATATTTATATTTTAATTGTTAGACTGTTTGTTCCTTAAATTATACTAAAATAAAGAGGTGATATATGTGATTAACTACTGGTTTCCACTTTTTGCTTAGAGTTGCTTTAGACTTAAATAAATCGGTTATTTTTAATAGAAGCACGAGAACTCGATTATAGCACATTTCTTAAAGAAAATTGGTGGTTAGCATTTTTGGCATGACTGGGAATTGAACCCGGGTGCTGCCGGTTTCAAGTCAACTCTACCAGTTAGGCTATAATTATCGAAAATTTCATATCAAATTAGAAATTGCAATTGCTTTTTTTTTCAGAATTAGGTCTGCTACATATTTTGCCGACTCTGTGTCCGCCTAGACTTTTAAACGCAGCACATGTTAAGGTGGCCACACATTCTACCAATCACCGGCGTGTCGCCGTACGATCCACCGAAACCGCCCACAGACTCGTCCAATTCCTGTAACAAACGGTCATGCAGCGCCCGGAAATAGGAAATTTTCGGTGCGATGCTGGACCAATGTGTGGCCTACTTTAGCATGGATGTTAGTACAATTTTCAGTGTTATGACAAAAGTGTCAACTTAGTGGAGTTGATTTTAGTGATCTGTGAATAAACGCTAATTAGATAAACATAAGATATCACTGCAATCAAGTCAATCTATGCTAATATTATAAAGAGGTAAAGTTTGTAAGTTGTAAGTTTAGATGTAGGGGTAATCTTTCAAACTACTGATCCGATTCTAAAAATAATTTCACTAGGGAAGCTACATTTTCCTTGAGGCTAAACAAGGGAGACTTGGTCTTCCGCTGGGTACCCTGGAACAGTAACACTGTTTCGGGAGCTGTGAGGCAACCCGTAACGAAAGAAAAAGAAAAAAAAAAGAAAATTAATATTCTTGAGTGCTTAGGCTATATTTTATTTTGATCGAAAACATCCACGCGTGAAGCCGGGGTCGGAAAGATAATTTGTTATATCTAGACATGCCGCAGCGTGTCCGCCAAGTTCGGAGAGATTATTTTAAAGACACTGAAGAACATTGTGCATTACAGGCGTTATTCAAGGAACTATGAAAAAACTTGGTGTCCAGTTAGATATCACTTCTTTTATAGGGATCCTGTTATCTCAGTACATATCTTGCAAGTTTTATGTTACGAACTTGGCTTTCTTTTACATTTATGTTTTTGGCGGGATTTATATATAACAAAGGTCGTCTGAAAAGTGCCTTATTCATGCCTAATTTACTTGATGTGGCAAAAATTATATGAAATAATACCTATATTTGAATGGAATGATAGAGCCCTTTTGCTATGGAGCCCGCTCTAATCTCTGCGTCATCTGCGCTGTTTACATTCAATATTGTTTACTTAAAGTATAAATATCAGTTTTCAACTGCATATGTAATGAATAAGATTAGATTAGATGGATTAGACACCACGTGAGGCGATACTCATGCGTACATTTGCCCACATCGCACGTGCTGTGGAAAATCACACAATACAAGGACAGTGCAACGGTTCATTCAACCGGACGTTATTATTCAACAGGCCATGTCGTGATGAAACTGAGATCTTCATTATTATTATTAGCAAAGCTCGAAGTGTCGAAATATTTGTACCGCACGTAGCGTAGTGCCAGGTAGGCCTAACGTAGTAGGTGTAGGGCGAAGTCGTGTCGTCCTATAAAGTAAACAAAGGTAGGTACTATTTTAATATCGTGGAGTCCATATTAACTTTAATCCCCTATTATGGTCTTGAGTTCATACTAATATCTCATAGAAAAAAGCACTTCAGATTTAAAAAATATTTTGAAGTGATGTTCTTACCAACGAATAGCATTTCGTTTTTATTTATAAGAAGATATATTATTAAAGTTGGTATATACTTGGAATTCTTGAGAACCTATGACGCCCTAAGACTTAAAATCGATAATAGTTTATCAGTTCAAAATTAAGCCAAATCTGTGCAGCCGTTCTCAAGTGATGCACATGCCAACGAACAGCATTTAATTTTTATTTATATAGATTACTTATATCATACAAATAATAGGGTTTTGTACATTATACACATCTTCCGGAGCCGGTGGAGCGAAATCACAAGAGTGATTCATAACACGACAACTGTTTAAAGAAGAAAGAAGAATAAGAAGAATACCTACACATCAAGTACAAATAAACTAAACCTATTTCTCAATTCTCCATTGACTTTATTGAAGCTTCCAAACAAGTAGAAAGATAAAAGTAATTTCATAGCTTTATTCTGCAGAATCTACAAACGATTGATTGAAAATTCTTCAAATGAGATGTCAATCCTGCATTTCGTATCAACACTTTATCCATTCAGTTTTTACGGCGTAGTTTATTTTATCCCAAAATTATTCATATTGGATAAAATCACTTCTATCTCATTGATAAATTGTGGAGTAGGTAATCTTTTGAGGAAGCTTAAAGTCGGGTCTAGACTATGAATTGATTCTGCAACAATGTAAGTAGGAAGACTAGAATCAAGTAACGAGTTTTGTTACCTAAGCTTACAAACTGATGCAGAAACAGAAGTTCCTTTTTCCTGAATGTTGTTTTAATGCAATATCCAATAAATTAATATTGTCTACGATTCAGAATGTACAAAATTGGCTCAAAGTACTTATATCTATACAATACGTTTACAAAAAAATATTTCAGTTAAAGCGTTAAGTGGTTAAGACGTCTGGTATTAACTAGGCAGAACACGGGTTCTGTACATAAACCGACAAACCACACTTAGAGGCTTTTCCATCTGAATATACCTCAACAGAACTGGCCACAAGATAGATTTGGTTTTCCTCTGGTTACTCTGGGACCGTAATACGGTTTCGGGAGCGTAAGGCAACCTGTGAAAAAAGAATAAAAAACTTTAGAATTTTAGTCGGTATACGTGTCACTGACTGGATATTTATTATGTCCTACCCCAACCCCTACCCCTACCACTACCACTAACTTTGGATATTGTTCATACAAAAATACTAAAATAGCGATAAGAAAATGGGGACCACGCGCCTTTTTTCTAATACTTACATTTTTAAACTCGTGATATCTTTCGAATGGAATGTCCGAATTGAATAATTCATAAAGTTATATAAAGATATTGAAGCAGTCATCATTAATCATTTTTAACAACATAACAAGAAAAGGCGCTAAATTTGAAAAAAAAATCCTTGCATTTCAGTTCGAAAACAAAATGATCAATTGAAAATGTTTTTTAAAAAGATCGCACATCTGGAAAGTTCAATTCTATCTAGTGTGAAGCCTCGAAATTTCGGGGGGGGGGGGCTGCAGCTCCCTGGTTACGGGGTCTGTCCATATATATGTTTCAGCAAGGCTTGATAATTCTGCGGTCGAATTGAGAAATAAAATATTTTCTCTTGATACCGTTGCGCATTATTTTAAATCTATCTATCTATCTATCATCAGGCCTTTTATCCCAAGAGTGGTAGGCAGAAACAATCGAATGCCATTTGTTACGATCCTGACATACCTCGTTCGCTTCTTTTATATTCATCATACCTTTCATACATGTGTGTACTTTTAATATTTCTATCGATCAATAAATTTTTTATTTGTTCAAACACATAAACCTTTTTAGTCAATCTTATTTATTTCATCCTTCATTCTTTCAACGTGTCTAAACCTATATTTTTTTACTACTTTTATACTACCACAGAATGCTATTGCACTGCGGCTATGTCCTAATCCTAAGTATGTATTTGAATTACAAATTTTAATCTGAGATTTGAATATTCAGTAACTTGCTACCTACCGCCTACATTGTTGGCGGCAGAGTTATGAATACATGACCTTTTATTGTCATCTTCAATCAATAAAAGACTTGTTTGAAATGTCTGGCGGCTATTTGCCACTGCCAACTAAAATAGATTATTCTATAGGTACCGCCTATGATATTTTATTTTACATTTTGTGTTTTTATTTTTTGGTTACAGTAAAGTGTGAAGGTTTGATAACGAGTGTGTCCTCATTTATGGTTAAAATACAATCAAATATTTTTTCCGTGAGTAAATTAGATACCAAAAATAAATATATTTTGTTTGCCTGTCTGTGTGAAAGGATTTAACTGAAAAAATACTTTAAAATTGCACAGAATCTCAGTATTATTATTATATTATAGTTTTTTTTATCTCGTAAGATGTTCAAGTTATAGATGTAAAGAAAACTTTCAAAATTTCATAACAGTTGGTGTGTTATGAAAAAGCCAACAAATTAAGAGACTTTCTTATTATAACGGGGAAAATCCCAAACAAAATGTTACATCATTTTAAATATACAACAACATTCTGAGATTTATTAACTTGAAATATTTGGTTAAATGTCTACGTAATACGATCAACCACAAATTATACAGTTTGTATGACACAAGGGAAATTTTATTTGACGTCAAATGTTAATAGATTTGGTTTGATTATTATGTTACAAAATTGTATCTTCTGTGTCGTAAAATATCTTAAATATTTTGCCGCTTAAAACTAGAATTAGCTATTTTCGTCAACAATTAAATTAAAATTGCGTTGGCGGCCAAAAGGGGTTGATTGTTCATTTTTTAACATTAATATTAGATTTATTAACCTTTTATTAACCGACTTAAAAAAAGGAGGTTCTCAATTCGACTATATTTTTTTGTATTATTACGCGATTACTCCGCCAATTGTGAACCGATTTTAATGGTTTCTTTTTTTAATCGACAGAGAATTCTTTTGGGTTGGTCCCATTTTTATTTTGGTGAAAATTGGTTTACTAGTTTTTCAGAAATTTGGAAAATAACTAAAATACTTATTTAATTAGTTCTTACTTTTTAGTGAACAACGTTTGAAGTCGGTATCCTTAAAAAAAAAGTTAATGTAGTTTTCCCTTCTAAGTGATTTTGCTGTTAATAACAACATAATAATATCATTACAAAAATAAATCATCGAAATCAGCATACATTTCATCTAGTTATGACCATAATTGCCTGAAAATCAGTTTTTTTCTAAATTAAAAATTAAATTTCCAATTTATTATTGTTTACTACATTTACATGTCTTGACTGATTCCTCATCATCGTCGAGCTGACCGCTGAATGTAAATGATTTTTCTAACATTTCAACCGGGGGGGATACAACATTTTTAGTCAACTCTGATTTGCTTAAAATTTAGCATAGTAGTTAAGATATCATAAAATAAAAGACTTTAAATAAAAATAATAAACGAGAGCGTAGTCCTCAGAGAAAAGAATACTTGTGGACCATAATAAAGCGCACGATCAGTAATCAGTATGCATACATGAACAAGGAATACCGCCAAAACCGTACGCGAATGTGATGGTGTAATCGTGAGCGTTGTAGTAATGGAGCGGGTTCGTTCGCCGAGGAAAGCGAAAGTGATGCGTTCAGTGGGACAACGACCGACTCCTGCGCAGGCCAGGCTTCCTGGCAAACAACCGACAATTTGTTGTTGCTAAGCGCCTTTTCGAATGAAGACCTTAGGTCCATTATACAAACTTTATGAAGATCTTGCTTATATTTTTTTATATAAATGGGTAGGTATGTAATATGCTGAAAACTAAACGCTGAAACGCTAAGGGTAATTAGACTGAAAACTTCGAACGTCCGAGAGCCCAAGAAAACAGACACATCTTCACAACATTTATACCTTGCGGTGTGACCAGAGACACCAGTAACAGTGTCCACTTTTTGCGAGTTGTCCGTTTATGTATTGAGTACCTAGATAAAGTAAGAAAGTGCATTTAATTTAAATTACTTATGAAAAAAATGAAGCTGCAAATTGGTAGCTAGGTAACATGATGAAAAATAACGCTAAACGAGGGAGACTTGGTCTTCCGCTGGGTACCCTGGAACCGTATCATGGTTTCGGGAGCTGTAAGGTAATCCGTGAAGAAAGAAAAAAAAAGAAAAAAGAAGATCTTGCTGAATAAAATTTTCATATTTTTACTATCCCTAGTGCCTTTGAACATAATAATTATTATCATCGTTATTACGAAATAAGAAACATGTAAGTCTATTCAAAACAAATAAAATTTTCCGAAATTTTGTTGGTCATCAACATCATTTATCAAGTTTTAAAGAATTTTTAATCAAGTTACTTAATATGTTTGGTCAACAAACAACTATAAATTGACGCGTTTCTGGTCTTACCTACCACATGCAAAAAAAATATAGATAAACTTGCTCTACGTACATAAGTACATAAAATATGGTAAGGTAAAAGAATATTAACTAACAAAAATAACTGGAGGAAAATAATTTGTTGAAAAAAGTTGTCGATTTTTCCTTTATTTTATTTCGTGAGTATCATATGTATTAGAATGTTGCAGCTGGAAGATATAGTATGTACCGACAGTGTTGGGTGCGTACAGTAAGAAGTGCATTTAAGTTAAAAATTACTTTTGAAGAAACATAAAGCTTCAAATTGATAGGTATATGCTGAAAAATTACGCTGAAACGCTAAGGGTAATTAGGCTGAAAACTTCGAACGTCTGAGAGCCCAAGAAAACGAACACATTTTCACGACCTTTATACCTTGGGTGTGACCAGTAACAGTGTCCACTTTTTGCCAGTTGTCAGTTTATGTCTTGAATAGATACAGTAAGAATATATCTATTATTTTTAGGCCCTCCGAAGCACAAGAAGTATACTTATTTTTGAACGAAATTGGTGAAAAGAAAACGCCCGCGGATTCTTTGGTACATAAGTGTGCTAGTCGCAAGGTTGAGACCGATATGCGTTTTCCAGCATAATGTTTTGTTTTCAGAATTTGTTGCGCATTCAGAAAACGCAGTCTTTGATTAAATAAAAAATACCTAGCAGATTGTTGAACCCGTAGCATTAGCTTAAAAGCATTAATTAGTTCAGTGGTTTAGCCGTGAAAGCGTAACAGACAGACAGACAGAGTAATTATAATATTAGTATGAATAGAGTAGAGTAACATCTAATATCGTCGCATATACGTGTCCTTTGAAGCACGAAAAGTCGATTAAAGTATTATTTTTAAAATGAGTTAGTTTATGATTTAACCCGACCTCCGATTTTAAACTCCAACGCTCTATAGGGTTATATTTCTATCTACCGCGTTTTAAAAAAATAGACGGTTGATTTTAGCTGCAAAAATGATAAACTTAGAAAAATATTATACAAATAAAATAACATTAGTCTGAGCGGTGTTAAATTTTTTAACCGATCTTCAAAAGAAGGAGGAGGTTCTGAATTCGTCGGAATCTTTTATGTTTTTTTATGTATGTTCCCCGATTACTTGAAGACGCCTGGACCGATTTGGATTTTGATAGGATCCTGGAGAAATCGAGAACTCTTAAAATTTTATAAGCACACTTGAAGCGATTTGGGTATTTTTTGGAAAGCACACTTTTCAGTGCATAATTTTTGAAGTCAGTAGGTACAAGTTGATTTAACTGAGCACATATCCATACATCCATATACTACATATTATCCGAACTAATATTATAAATGCGAAAGTGTCTTTGTCTGTCTGTCTTTTACGCTTTTACGGCTTTTAAGGGGCGTCGGTGGTAAGACGTCGGCTCGCAACTGAAAAGTCGCGGGTTCGCTTCCTACATCCGACCATGTACCAATGGGTTTTTTATAATAAAAATCTATGTACATTATCCGACAAACCGCACAAAGAGGCTTTTCCATCTATATATACCTCAACAGAGCTGGCCACTCGTTAGGTATAGCCTCAAAAAATCAATGGCTAAATGAGGAAGACTTTGTCTTCAACTGGCGGGCCGGCAACAGTTCCCGGTAGCTGTAAGGCAACCGTGAAGAATAAAAAAAAAATAAAAATAAAAAAAAACAAATGGCATTCGATTGTCTTTACCTACCCCTTTTGGGATAAAGGCGTGATGATAGATAGATAAATATATTGTTGATTATAAAAAATACATTAAAAAATCGTTCAAAAATGAATACGCATACTTTGTACCCAAGATTTGTACCCAAAAACTACGGAAAGTCCTGTGGGGCCGACACCTTCATGCCCTATGATACCCCTTAGGAAAGTGGATTAAAAAAGCCTATGTTCTTCCCCGGGTACAAGCTTTCTCCGTATCAAAGCCGCCAGATCTCTAATCTGTGTCTCTAACGCACACTTATGAAAAAAAACTGTTAATCCTCCTGAAACTTCCCGCTGAAACTCAAAATTTATTAACGGATTTAGACGTTTATTACCGGGATTGATAGGGTTCATCGAGACTTGACTAAATATTGTGACAAAGATACAGCATATTTTATTGATTTTGTTTATAAATTTTAATTCGAGGTAACTCTGTTATATTCCCACTGTCCCACATACAGACTACTTTAACGCAAACACAACGATAGCTGTTTATGGCTGTACTAGCAACCAGCCCCCGGCTTCACATGGGTACAATATATCGGTTTACAAAAAATGCCTACACAATAATTTAAATCATAAATACGCATATTCCTATTATTTATGAAGTAAGATAGTACATAGTTTGTACCTACCTACTAAATAGTAGGAAACAAGGAAAACTCCTTGAATAGTGTTTTAAAATAATTTGTAAGCTCATTATAAATACTTGCAGGCGCTAAATAAGTTTTAACTAGCGGAGACTAGAGACTAGCGAACAAAATGTTATTTTCTAAAACTCGTAGGCGCTTGAAACGGTATTCTACGTACTTCTTTTATTTAGAATATTTAGATGTAAAATCCATTATGTGTAATTGCAGCAAACAAAATTTATAATGTTAAAATGTTCACGATTTTATTCCATTTTTTGGCCGAGATATTTTTTTTAATTAACTGTAAACAACACAAATCAAACTCTTATTCCAAAACTTTTTGAGCACGGTCCATTAAAAACTTCAAACTTTACGATGTCAGCCCCCATATTACGTATATCAGTTACTAACAAAAGGCGAAGGTACCATCCACAGGTTAATAAATATTTAAACAGGCCGAGAGTGAGTGTACCGTGCACAAGGAGTCTCAGTTTATTGTACATTACTAATCTGTGGATGGTAACCTTCGCTTTTTGTTAGTAACTGAAATACACGTAATTCGGGGGCATATTTGCAGTACCTATCTACACTGGTGTAGTGTTGCCATATCTCAACCTATGTAGAGATGAAATTTCCCTAAAGATTTATAACTCAAAACCAGATTTAATTAGAAAGTATTATAATGCATAATAATAGTAACTTGTTACTTACCCTATTGAGTGGGGGCGTATCACGCTAATAGTCTTCTAAAAAGCAACAAAAATGTTTAAAACCACGAGATATTAATGCACTATCTACTTATTGATCTACACAGTGATCGAATACCCAATGTCCAAATAAGACAGAAGACAAGAGTGATGGACATTGGAACTAGAGTTGCCACACTGAAGTGGAGATGGGCGGGACACGTAGCTCGAAGACACGATGGTAGATGGACGTCAAAGGTTACTGGTGGAGACCTAGAATGGGCCATAGAAGTGTCGGCCGACCACCAGCGAGATGGAGTGACGACATCGTGAAGAGAGAGGGAAGAGCGTGCAGGAGAACTGCGGAGAATAGGGAGAAGTGGCGCAATGCTGAGAAGACTTACGTCCAGCAGTGGACGGACGCAGGCTGAAGAAGAAGGTCTAAGTACTTATTGCCTAAATTCTAGAATTACCACGTAACAAGTTACCTAAGTATTAGTTATGGTTTTACTTAGTAAGTAATTAAAATCATAAAATCTATGTTAGGTACAGTTTGTCATCTAGCTAGGCAAAATTTTAAACCTAGGTAATTATCACTTCCAACTTATCATTATATTGATAATTTAATTTTCTAAGACACTCTAAACGGATTAGGTACTTATATCTAGGTAGGTAAGTACTAATTAGGTACGTAGGTACTTACAGCATCCTTTATTATAAGTACCTACATGGTATATCATCATAATGATACCTTATGCAGGCTGAGAACCACTGCTGAACATTCTTGACGAAGTGTTTAAATCTACATAATATAAATAAAAATCAATTATCACATGTATGACGGAGCATCAATTCCACTTGAGAACGGCTCGACCGATTCGGCTGATTTTTTTTTAAAAGTTGTTTTTCTATAAATTAAATTAATATGGGCTCCACGGGCGAAACCGGGGCGGAACGCTACTAAGAAATAAAGATGACCTATTTCATTTATTTAAGTATCATAATTTAAAATGTAGGTGGTACCAACTGATACTGCCTAGGTTTGTTTCTTTAAATATTTTCTGAAATTCTTAATATTTTTCGCGTAATTTAGGAAATTAGTTCCGAATAGATTCATTGAAAATCTCTGTGGAAAATCTTATGTTCTATCTAATACTAAATAATAATTACTAAATACTAGGTATATTATCAAGTCTGTGTTTCGATCAATATAAAAAGTCTTTTGATCGTAGAGTTCGTGGTACCCGGTGGTACCGCATGTGAGGCTGCATTGACATTGACTGCATTGTTTATAATTTCCCTCTCGGTGGATTTCGCTTATACAGCAATCGTTAGGGGCTTTATTGCGGAGGCGAGCATGCGCACGAAGCAGCGAGGGGGCGACCGAGTGTCGGCGGGTGGCGGGGGACTTCACTAGCACGTCTCACGCCGCCCGCAGTGCCCCGCGCGCCGACGTCCGCATCATGGTGAGTCATTTACGCTCGCTTTATTTACCTCCGTGACCTTTAAAATACGCATTTGCTACCTCGGTAAATGTTATTATATATCACAACGCTCTCCGTAACGAATCAATCCAATAGACGTTCGTTGCTTACGAGTAATGCCGAGTAGTGAATATTGACCGCTCTTTCCAGGTAGTGGATAACCGTGTCGACGAAGAAAACAAAAATACCCAAACATCCTCCATTTATATAACCAACTTTCAACATGGAGATGTACTCAACTATTCCCTCGTGTTGATCAAAGGCCTAATTACGAGAGGAAATGCGAACAATGAAGATAAATTGCTTTGCATCGCTACACACGATGGACTAGATAAAAAGTCGTATTGGGATGTTTACAACGGTGAATTTAAGGCTATAGTTGAACTGAAAAGAGGCAAAAATATTGTTAATTTTCAATTTAATACTGAATACAAATCACTTGTCTTAGAGTACACTCCTAGACAAACAAATCTTACAGTAACGCCCGTGTACATTATTTGTCAAGGTCATGATGGAGTGTTTCAAGGTCTACCAGACGTCGACTGCTCTGTTGAAAGTGCTTGCTCAAGAATTAGCACTGGAGCGAAATTAATTCAGTGCATAACAGCTGATAAACTATTTGAGAGCGGAGTTGGAAGGAAAACATTTCAGCTGGAGCATGAGGTGAATCAAAAAAAGCCAGAATGCATCGTATTTCGGAGCAGTTTAAATGTAAACAAAGCGAGAAAAATGAAACAACAAGAATTGTGGTCGCACTTCGGCAGAGAGCTCATGCTGTCTGAGATAGGAAGCAATGATAGAAAGTTTTTAGGATTTCTATCATGTACTCGATACAAAGGCACCGACTTGGATAAACCCCTTACCCACGATGAGATAGTATCTTTTACTGAAGGTTATGTAGCACTAGGCGGTGGAGGTCTGGCTCTCTTCGGAACAGCTTGTCTATATACGTGGCCCAGTAACGTCAACGAAATCATACCGAAAATTTTGGATTGTTCAATGGTAAATACGAAAAGATTCATGGACGACAGTGGATACCGAGGAACGTTGGGTGGTTGTTTTGCAACTACGCTTGGCTCTGTATTACATGAGTTGGGGCATACATTTGATTTAGGGCACACTAAAGATGGTATTATGGGACGAGGATTTGACAATATAGACAGAGTCTTCCTTGTAGGTGAAAAACGAAATATCGCCTGCAAAGAAAATAATAATATAAGTAACACGAGTGGGAAGCCTGTCCAGCATTCCACTATCTCTTTACAACGTAACATAAACGTGACAATGAATGTAGCTGAACCGCTAAGAGTTCTAGGTCCCAGAAGTAAAACAACGCTGGGAAACTTTGCTTCCATGTCAAAATCAGACATAGCGAGAAGAGGGCCGAATGTGACACCCATAACGAGACCTTCGAGCGTTTACTCTAATATATCTAATCGGCTTGCAGATTCAAAGAGAAATTGCAATAAAGCTAATGGAAATGACTCTGTCTATTGGACCCGAAACTGTGCTGTCTTACTTTCCTACCACAGGTGGTTTAACTGTGAGTATGGTAGAGAAAGACAAGCAATAACGAGATATTTGAAGTTCGACAAAAATAAGATGATGATAATCGCCACTGCCGGATTAAGGATTGTAGAAGTAAGAGATGAAAACAGTGGAATGGTACTTGATTCGTACGAATTCACAGATCTCCGACCTGAGAAGAGGTTTCTTCTACCGTTTACTTTATCACCTAAAAGCAAAGTATTTAATGTGATTGTGGAAGACGATCTTGGAAACGTTTTAAAACAAACATTCACTTATTAATCAAGCAAGTAGCAATACAACTTACTTACCTATTATTTTCATGTATAAAATTGGCGACAATAAAGTGTGTACTACAAATATATAGACTGAAATGAAAGTGCACATGTAGTTAACGAATACAATATTTTCAAATTAGGCTCCAAAAATTCAGTGATAAAATAAAGTGATAATGATAAATATTATGAATATATGAATGAAAGAACGAACTTTTTATAAAAATTAAAAAATAAATGTCACGGCAGGACCGGAAGTGGAGTGTCATTAATGTCATTGCAACAAGAAAAAAATATTATGTATTAGTAGCTGTCATTGCTGTTTATGTCATCGATGTTTATGTATGTTTTTACTTGCTCTGTGGTTTATGTATATATAAATATACTAATTTAAAATGTAGGTTTTAGTACTTTTCGATAACAAAATTATCATTGATTTATGCAGCCAAAAAGGTATTTGACGAGAAAGAAGTAGGCTCTGTTTAATGAATAATAATGGCAGGCGATAAAAATGTTCTGCCAGGAATGGTGAAATTTCCAGAAATTGTGGATGGAAAAATTGATATTATACAATTTATGGAAGCCTCCACCTATTTAGTGGTTTTAATTGGTGAGTACAGTTATTTACATGACAAACTGCATGAGGCTTTAACTAATATTTGTGAATGTTTTTGTATTGGTTAGAAGTGAGAGGTTAAACATGATAGTTATTTTTCTCATCCACAGAACGCCTGGGAAAGGTATTTACACCTGTAAAATATGACATGCAAGGGAATATTGACGTGAGTAACATTGAATAATTTAATTGTGAATTGTTACTAAGTAATCCATTTAGATTCTATTCTAGATCGAACCATAGTAAATAGGTAGGTATCCAATTAGTATCCAATCAAGACAATTAGACAACTGGCAAGCAAGACGCCATCTATAAATAGGTACCTGGGATTGGGTGAGAACAAAATATAATATTTATGTCAGTAATTGTAATAATTTTATTTTGAATACAATACAAAAAAAATGCGAGCATAATGGGAACCTTTGCACCAGAAACAAAATATTTTATTATCACTTTTTTTAATTTATTTCATTTATATATTATTATTTCATTTATTTTTTTTATTTTAATTATTAGTTTATTTAAGATTTGGTAAATTTTAAATAAGTTTTTATAAAAATTAAATTGTGGTAATATTGAAATTTTCAATATATTTTTAGTTTCATATCACTTGTAACATATTTTTATTTCAAATACCAGCCAGTTGTATTAGTAGGGAGGGTAAAACTTGAGTGTCATATTATATTACCAAAACTGGCATTTACCTTATTCAATATATTTATTATTTTATAACATGTTATTGCTACAGATGAATACTGTAAACTTTTTTCTTAGTAATCTACATTCTAATCACATTAGATAATGATAAAATGGACATTGAATTTTATTGTTTTATGATCTTATCACCAAAATGTCCTAAGATAATATTTTTATTTATTTTTTATTACTTGAGTTTTATTATCTCAGTGATGGATGGTTGGCTAGCACCTACAATCTTTCTTAAAAATATTTGACTAAGGGTTGATTCCCATTTGTCTGCATACTTCATCACTTCACCACACAAGTTTCCTAGTACTTAATATATATCCTATAATATGCTGAAGACTGTGAATGACATCCCATACTAAAGCCAGCTGTTTTTATAATGATTTGCTGATGCATGCAGCCAAACCAGAGGATCCGTAAACATGCTAATTTTATACAATAGATATAATGAAAATACCCCACTTCTTCCTTCTTTCCCAAAGAAAATTTAAGTTAATATCAAACAAAATCAAACCATGGCCATACCCTAGCAATCAACCAAATTGAACTTTTGCACTCGCCCTATCTTCAACTCTAAAAAGTACCTATTTACTTAAAATAAAATAATATTTGTTTTCAGAAAATTAATAATTGTTACAAAACACTTGGAAATCAATGTTTACTTGAATTGATTGCAACAGAAGTTAATGCAGGTCAATTGAAAGCAGCTGAAGGTTTACTATGGTTTAACAGGTAACTTTAAAAATTTGAAATATATAAGTGTAATTTAAAGGGTCTGGGGTCCACACTTCTTCTAAAAATAACATAAACATCTTTTAAAGAATTGACACAAGTAGGTCCATTAAATGCAGCAACAGGCTTGCCACCTGTTTTGTTTAATATGGACAACTGTCAAAACAGGATAGTTGTGACACTTTGACAGTATGACCACTGGAAGGTATAAAAGCTTTGAAGATGTATTTTTTAAACCAAGAACAAAGTAAGAGACAATGTCTTTGAAAAGTATTTACATTGACTTCATTTATAATAAATAGCATAGTAATATGCATACTTTGATGAGGTTCAGGATAAACCTAATATATGTTTTCCAAATTTTATTTAAAAAATATAAAATATTACTACATATTGGCAAATTTTCAGGGCTTTGATGTTTTTTGAAATTACGTTTTTGCAAGTAATTGATCATATAAGTCTAAATAACTATAATATTGGCATGACAAAGATATTAACACTTGCATATGAAGGATCAATTAAAAATTATCACAGTTGGGTCACACAGCAACTGTTCTCTGTAAGTGGGTTTTATTAACTTCCTAATTCTTTAATGTTTACTCTATATTCAATGTTACATTAAATATATCATCTAAGAAATTAATATTAAATGCCTGACCTACACAAAACCAAAGTTACAATATAGTTTCCATTTCAATGTTAATAATGAAGATAGTTCAACCAATATCAAACATGAAATAAAGTCCTATAACAACCTTCTTTGTACATTTTGTAAAAAAAAACTCCAGGTTTCTTAAATTTCTTTATAAAAATTTTGTTACAGTTGATATGCAAAATGTGTTCCAACTTGCCAGAGATGATTCATGCCATTGGTGAAAATAATGACATTGAAACAGTTCAGAACAGTTTAATAATTTTCACACAATCACTGACACCTGTAAGAAGTAAGATTGATGAGTATTTTAAAAGTAACAAATTATTTGTTCATGGAAAATAATATTTATAACAAAGTTATGACAATATTTTTGTTCTAAAAATATGGGATACCTATAAGGTATATCATAACACTTCAAATTGTGAAAATGTATATAGGCTAAGTAATTTAGAAGTATCACTAGTCATTATGTGGCTACCACTGCTTTCCACTTCCAATATTTATTAATAAAAATTGTTAATTGTGTTTTCCAGATATTTTTAGATTGCTTTATTAAATCTATTTATTACTAGGTATTATCAAAGCAGCAATAAATTTATACATAAGTTATGGACTAAGTCATGCATATATAAAATTGTATGTATTGTATTACTATTGATATAATAATAAATTAATAATGTATTTTCCTTTGTCTTTTGCGATTGCTAATAATATTGTTGTATGTATGTAGGTAATTTGAGTGTATTTAAAAGCATACGGGTGAATCAACTTTTAAGACACTCCTTTAACGAGAAAAAATCACACTGACATTAAAAATATTTTGGGCTAATATATGATAAACTTCAGCATAATTCGTTGTAAAAATTATTACATTTTTCTAATTTAGTACGTGCCGCGATGTTTGGGCTAGATTAATTGAGTTTTATGCAAAAAATTGTGTCTAAGGTAAAAAATTCCATCCCCTGCGTTACTATTTAGAAACGTTCTTTCGAGAAATTAAACAAATAATTTATACATACAAAAAAGTAATCATTTATTGGAACTTATATGCAGTCTTTTTTCATAATCAGCGTTATTTCTTTAATGTTACATAAAAAGTTATACATAGTTTAAATTCCACTGCGTTACTTTGAACACATTTTAACACTTAACTTTAACATAAATCTTCTTAAAATCAATTAGTGTCCAACACCATAAACTTTTGAATGTCTTAAACTTCACTTACACTCAACCCAACAGGTATTATCAATAAAGTAAAGTAATTTATTAAATTATCTTCCTCAGACTAAGAATTAATCTGGGGACACATTGGTAACGCAAGAGAAAAAAATGGTAACGCCTGAGAATATTAGGCAAATAGGTATTCTTGAAATATTTTTCTTTTAATACCAACACTACTTTTAAATAAAATTACATCTTAATTATTAACAACATACCTAATAGCTAAAGACTAAGCACTAAATTGAGATCTGATGAATACTAAGTCAGTCATTTACTTCTTCTCGAACACATTAATCGACACTATAAATTCGTAATAAATCCGATGACCTTTTCTAATTATATGTGGTGTTGGCAATTTCTGGATAATATCATCATAATGTAAGAGATATCTTTATCACCCATTCGGAAGCGTTTAGCATTTTCATCTTCAACTATCAAAACATTACCTTCACTTCTCCGTCTTCCTTCACATCCATTAATGCTTTCGGGATTTATTAACATATACCTTAACTAGCAAGAAATCATCAACACCAATCTTTGAATCTTTGGCATAACTTGAGCTTGGGTTGTTCTTCTTCTGAGGAAGGATTTCTTCGTATATATTTTTGCGTTTGATGTTCATGTTCTTCAATTCCTTTGTAAAATCTAGGATATTTAGTGCTGTTGTATCAAAATCTTCTGTCTTGTCCTGAGTGGAATCTAAAGCTTCTTCGGGTTTAAGCATTCACAGAATTCTATTCTTCCATAATAGCCCGTTCCACAAAAACAGCTTAATTCCCTGTATTTTATTGTTCCGTAACAACCCGAAAATACTTGGTGAACTTTTATAGTGCCAATTAGTCGTGGAATATTGTTGGTTAGAGCTTTCTGTTGATTTTCGATCTCTTTTTCGTCAATCAGATACAATTTTGTTTTGCTGATGTTTTTAATCTTGTTATAAAATTGTAAAACACAGCAATGTCTTGAACGTAAACCACAATGTTGTCCGCAGATCTCTCAAGGAAACCACCAATCCATCTTCCGGCCCATTTTCCGCTTTAGTTTCTCATTTTCTAGCTTTAACTTCTCGTTTTCTCTATACACTTTTGATCTGTCCTTTTTTACTTTATTCCTTTCTCGTCTTTTTACTGAAATAGCGATTGGCCTGCCTGGTGGAGTCGCACACGCAGGATTTTCTGGTGGTGGTGTGGATGGTGGAGGCGTCCCATCGTGAATGTCCAATGCAAAGTCTGATTGTGGTGAATCTGGAGGTGTATTTTGTAAAATATTTTAAGGGTCTTTCTCCGCTTTTCTGACTCCTGTTTTCATATTCTCCAAATCACTCTGGCATTATATCTTTCTCTCGGAGTTAAATCTTTTACCAATAGTTTAGTTTTCCTTGGCCTCTTCATGCTTATCCGGGTTTTTCTTTAATCGTTCTCTATATCGTTTCTGCTCTTCTGCTGCACTAAGAGGCATTTTTTTTTGTCTTCAATACAACTAGAATCTGTAAAAGTAAGAAAAATCTCCTTAAAATAGTTAAAATTGCTTTCTAAAAGTTAAATTAGTTTAGTTTAGATCGTATCTAGTTTATATAAAAGTTAAAAATAAGTTAAGAGTGCAAGTCAAACTGTAAATGTAATGCATTTAGTCCGTATGGAGTAGCCCATACATTCTCTGGTGTTACTAGTAACTCAGTAGAATATTATAAGAAATATCAATATTATTCAAATTGCATGAAATAAATAGCAATTTAAAGATATTGGCCTTAAAATCAGACCAATATGTCATTGATTTAAAGTAATAATAACAAAATATTAATAAAACTTACCAAGATTTTGGCGGTAACTCAGTACACCGACAATAAACCCACGCACACTACTCTAGAGCTCGTAGCAAACTGGGGGGTGATCGGAGCAAGTTTGACCTTGTTGAAGGATGGATACTAAATTCTAGACACGTGCAAATCATACTGCCGTGTAACTAGCGCCATTACTTTTTTGTAGACTCAAACTATAATGGTAACGCAGTAGATATGATTTTTTAGTCAGAGTTAGGGACAAATATAAGATTAAACTTTAAATAAAATTTGTTTATCAAAAATTTTATAAGGATACTATAAAAGAAAGCTTGATTCATTGTTATCCTAAAAACAACGTAAAAACACATGCTTCTTATAGGATTTATTAAAGTTATTGCAAAGAAACTATGGTCATCTGGCATCGGGGACACAATTTATTTGTATGAAAGTCATTTTTCATCAACTGCGTTACCATAGAAATTGTTTAATATTTGAATAAATCAAATTGAAAAATAATATTAACAGTATTGTTATAACTCTATTTTTACAAATAACGTAAGTTGTTTTTAAATAAAAGTATATTATCATGTTTTTTTATAACATTATTAGCGAGGACAGGAAAGGAGTGCCTAAAAAGTTGATTCACCCATACAGTTAAAATATTATAATGCAATTTAGTCTTATCATGAAGGGGTGTGATTACAATAATTTCCCTATTTATGTCAAACAATCTAGATGTAGGCATTCTTTTCTACACCTATATGATTTGACACCTGTAAACAGGGACTAGGGAATGATTGTATTATTCTATTAAAAATCCTTATTAATTGGACTAATTTATTATTGTTACATGTGTGATACATATTGTGTAGTTGCAATTAAACACTAAAACCAGCATTTGTAGCCATTATGAGCATGTAATGTTCTGTGCCTTGGAAAAGTACAAGGGCAAAATCTAACAAGTACTTTTAAATATTTTTGTATTTATATTATAGTACTAAGTAATATATTTCATTTGTTATTGTAACATTTCATTAAGTAATTATAATGTACTGTACCTAATAGTCTTGTGGTGGTGTCGATAGATGTCGCATCGTTACTGTCTCACAATATTGAAATTGAATCCTGTATCGCGCCTATGAAAATATTTCATAGATTGGCATATATATTTACAACTTTCCAGCGACACGCGTTGGGGAGTATTCCTTTTACTCATAGTTGTTGGATTGTTGTATGTAGCCATTTCTATAGTATATTTATTGTAAGACAGTACAGGTGACAGATATTAAATATTAGCATGAATCGAAAAGATTGATAAGATATTGCTCTGTCAATGTAGCATTTAGAGTTTGATGTCTTCATAATATCATTATGTGTTAAATTTGCCACGGTAGTGAGATGTTTCTGTAAATTTTACTGTCTTGTACCCCTAAAAAACTCATTTTTTACAACTCCAGATTCATTTTCATTGTACATAATTATTTACTTTTCCATAAATAAACATTTTTTGATATACCTCTTCAATGTGGGATAAGCAAAGTGACATTATATAGTTAATTACATCTAACTGAATCTAGCTGAATTTTAATCCATCTTAAATATTAGAAAGCACTTTATGAAGTATTATTAAAGAGCTAAGAGCTTTATACACACTATTCTACATTTTCAAAATAATGATTTGCCCTAATGCTCAATAATTCAAATCAACTTACCAAATGTCGTTTAGCTTTGTGTATGTAATAAAATATTTTGTTTAAAACAAACTGCTCTTTTGTTTTCATGAAACTGAACCCAATCATATTTTTCTATGGTCAAAGAAATCACAACCAAAAATGCAATGTTACTGGTACTTTTATCGTTATTTCTAACAAGCAATTAAATCCCACTTCTGATGTTACAAAGACTCAAAATACCTACCTCAAATTCACAGTCATGTAAAAGTGTGAAGAGAATAATATCTAATTGCACTTGACATTCTCATAATCATTATCTTAATAAGTGACATTATTCAATAAGGTGATACTTAAAGCTGTAGGTACTTACTTTTGATATTTAATTATTAAATAAAATCAATCAGTCTCTTCTTGGCCTTCATATCAAACAAGTAGCATGCTATTTATTCCTTAAGTAATTATCTCTTGCTACTTTAGATGAATACTTTAATACAAAGAATCCTATTATATTTTCGGACATTATTATTATCCATAAAAATGAATGTAGTGTGATTTCCAGAGGTGTGTTTAATAAATATGGATTAAATAGAAAGAAGGTTACTAATGGAGCCTGCAAAAGTACAGATAGCATGAAGAAGCCAGCCAATTCAGGTACCTGAAATAAATGATTTTATAATTGAACAGTAGATGGTGCCACTGACAAAATGGTAGGTATAAAAATATATATATATATATATATATATATAATAGTGTACTTAGTTACATGAACAATTATTTGAAATAAAACATAATTTTAAATTCATGATCATCGATATTTTTATCGACTTTTTAATAATTGGTTTGTACAATATCACCACACTAGTAAAGTCAGACTGACAGCCGTCATGAGCTGTCACCCGCACCATGCTACAGCGCAACTACTATAGTAAACTTACTTTACAATATAGATTTCCAAAGTGACCAAGATAGAGCCTTGTTGCCTCTATAAAGACTGATATTATGTAAACTGCTATAGCCAGAAATCGTGAAAGGTCTCCTAGTTTGTCAAACTGCAAAATATAAATGTCTAATAAATCAATGAAGTCACAAAGTACAGTATACTTATTAATATATTTTTCTTACTTACCCGACCATATAAAAATAAGGGTACAACAATCATCCATAATGGGTAGATGCAGCTATTGAAATATAAAGATTTCTGTAGTGCAATAACTAACTTTAGAGGAACTTCTGAAAATAAAAATAATAACAGTAGGTAAATATAGGAACCTACAATACACATAAGTAGTAGGTAGGTACTCATATTGGTATTATGTAAGTAGGTAAGTATGCTAATATTATATTAGGTACTTAATTTACAGAAAAAAATGTTTCAACCCACTATTAGAATTAATTTGATACATAGCAGACAAGATTGTTCGTATGTAATTAGATACTTGTAAAAGGAAATGAAACTCAGATTTTAAAAAGTGTGATAAGTCAGATAAGTAGATAGGTATATGAAAGGAACCAAAACGTAGTGATTATATTTTCTTTGAAAGGAACGTTTAAAGATTTAAAATGATTTCTAGGCAATGACCTTGGTCATTGTTTCTAGGTAGGTTAATAAATAATAAGATCTCTGAATTATTTTATTTCGGTAACCAGTAACGGCAGTAACCACCTTTTAATTTTGTTTAACTTCTGTTGCCCTTGGCAACGGAAATGTTGGTTGGTTGGTTTGTAAAACCACAGGGTAGGTAGGTAGGTATACCTAACTCTAGTATTAACTCTCGTCAAATTACTTGAGCTCTTTGTCATTTAGAGCACAGAGGAAGTAATTTAGAGCGCAGTAGGTAGATAGGTACTATCAACAAAATTAAAAAAAAATCGATTTTTGTACTGCTCGCCGAATGTCAAATTAAAAAAGCTCAACTTCTATTCTTTCCTTTAGATTCTATTTTTTCGTGTTGATAATTCCGCCAATGTCACATGTGGCGACATACATGCGCACAATATTATTTATTTATTTTCGCCTAGCAATACAGGCATGTTCATAGACACCGTTCCCCCACCCGGGGACAATAGAGTCAGATAGTCCGAGTTACGCACCGGGCACTCCGACCGCAGAGTCTATATAGGTTTCGTCCGAAACAGACAACGTAGTGATTATATTCTCTTTGCAGACTTCTCTTTCGCCGCCGCGCTTACGCTCTCATAGTATTCCTCCGTCCACGTGTGTCCTTAAGTGTATATGTACTTTTATATTAAAATCCTCTTTTACAAACCGAACACGCAATATTCTTTAACGCACCTTCTGACACAAACTCTAATAAAATACCCAAGCGTTAAATCACAGTTGAGAACTTCCTAAGGAGAGCAAATAAGTTCAGTAAAGCTCAACTTATTTGGTGAGAGTTATAAATACCTACTATTGCGAACTCTATTCTTTTGTATCATAAAAAAATCTAGAGAATAGATAATAGTTTATACCGATACCAAGATTAGAGCATCCAGTCGTTGGTTACAATACACTCATACATAATATACAGTACAACCTCAATCAAACAACGGAATGCAGCGGAATGATGAGTACTCTATGGGAATGAAAAATATCTTATCACACTTTGACTGTTAAAAGCCTAAAGTCTCGGTAGAGAGTACTTATATTCCTTGGGTTAAAGGCATAGAGTGCCTATGGAGGGGTAGACGGGCTCCCCCTTTCGCCAATTTTTGGCCCTTTGACCAGTTAAAATGACCACGTGCGCAGTAATAAGTTACCTTAGATTTGCTCAAAAAGAGAGTAGTATATTCTTTGGCTCAAACAACCGAACCATAAAGTTTGAAATGGACATTATACCAAAGCAACAGTAGGTACTCTTTGCTTTGATTATGAAAAAAAAACTGTCAAATCAAAGTGTGTGTTAACCTTTTAAAAAAATAACCTAAAAACTACGAAAAATATACTTTATTGTTTATTTAATTGGTCGTATATTTTTTTATTAATTGAATAAAATAGCCACCACGTGTGATTTTCTTTATAAGCATAATGTTTATGAGAAAGTGTTTAACGTCAACAGCAGGTACAATACTATTAATTAACTTATTGTCATTGCAATTCTATGATAGCCTATCCTTTTATTAGATAATATTAACTTGAGTTTACTTGAGAAACCAATTGTTGTCATGAAGATAATGTGAAGACTAATAAATTTTTGTAGTACCTATGTTATTTTACTTCTATACTTACAAAATAATATCGATTTACGTTTGGAAACTTCAACTTCCCAATTAAACTTATGGTTTTCTCACAGCATAAAAAATAGTGTTTAATTAATTTTAACATATTTACTTTACAGCATTACTTAGGCCAAGCAGTATATCATCATACCAATCAGCAGGAATTACGTATTTTCCTCCACCTAAAAACTATGATGGTAAGTTTGTAATCTTACAAACTTGATGTAGGTAAGTACCCATTATTAGGCATCACGCTCTTTTGTTCCACAATCATCTATCATTGTAAATTAATTTGAAAAATGAAGTGAAAGCTTTTAAAGTAAGCACGCTACTTCATACAATTAGTAATACAATTCACCCCCTTGGGCCTGACTGCTACCTGAGCATGATGTTAAATACCATATGTATAACCATACCCAAGAATTGGGCTTTGAAATACAAATTCGAATTTGAATTGTTCAAATTGTAGTTTTTGAATACAAACAAACAAATATTAATTTTTATTTATTAGATAATTGAATAATATTTAAACTACAACAAACATTTTACCAGTAAGTATGCTATAAAATTGAGAACACAGACAAAATTTTGTAAATTTGGTAGGAACGAAGATGAGATGATATTATTTTCTTTCAATTTTATTGGTTACTGCTCTGTTCCCAAAGGACATAGCCTAATAATCTTCCCTGTGAACCACTCTATTGAATGGTACCAACAGTAACAAAATCGGTCCAGTAGTTTTTGAGTCGTATCTTTTTCTTGAGTCTAAAGAAACAAACATATATAGATTTTTTTATATTAGTTTAAACTACACAACACACACCTTCACGGCCTTTATGCCTTGCAGTGTGGCTAGAGACACCAGTAACAATGTCCACTTTTAGCCAGTTGTCCTTATTGAACAGAACAGGTGGCAAGCTTGTTGCTGCAATTAATGGACCTAGACATGGTCTTCTGCTGAGTACCCTGAGCCAGATAACAGTTTCGAGAGCTGTAAGGCAACCCCTGAAGAAGAAAAAAAGTGTTGCTTTAACAGACATAAATATTTAATAAATAAGTAGGTAACTATTTGAATATTAAACTAATAACTAACAAATGTATTTTATTAATTACAGACATAGTATTGCCAGAAAGACAAAAGTTGAGAGTCTATGAGAAAGTACCACAGTATCCATCCAACATGAAACCACCAAAAATGCAGAAACGTCTCAGATACATGAGGGGACCTGAATTGTTACATAATACTTTACAATTGAAGCAGTATGGTATTATTGTGAGTATTGCAATTACTCCATCTATTCCATTTTATCTTAATATTTACAGTCCTATTGCTTTAGGGAGGCACTGATTGTGAGTAGTGGTGTACAGACAGCAAGGTTGATCAACCTTTTATCTTGTACAGATTTGTATGCATTAAGGTAGAACTACATTAGGCCGACATGGGCCACATAATATGCAGAACCCATATATTTAGTATTCTGACTAGTTGTGTCCACACCATGCTATGCAGCTGTATATATAAACTTAATATATCAGAAGTATGTAGTTCCTGCTTTAACATCACAAACACATAAAACATCTTCAATCCAAGATTAATTTTTTTACAAAGATTTTGCTCATTCTAATAGTCTTTTTTCTGAGAATCTTATTTCCAGCCCCAGATTTCTCAGTAGAAGACAAGTCTTCCTCGTTCTGCCAATGTTATTGTGGAGACTATAACAAACAATACAGTGGCACATTGTGTGCCCCTGTGATACTGAGTCCATGGACACAATCTGAGAACAAACCCTAGTTTACAACTAGACTAAACAAATTTTTAGTTGATATAATTTCACAGGCCACATGCGGTGGAAGACTTAAGTTTAAACATTTTGAAATGGCTCGTATCCTCATTGCTCATAAGTTGAACCTCAAAACTATGTTTGCAATTTGGCGTGTGGACCCACCTTGGCAGCCTGTCACAAAGAAGGGTCAGGGACAACGTATGGGTGGAGGCAAAGGTGCAATAGACCATTATGTAACACCAGTGAAGGCTGGAAGAGTTATTCTAGAAATTGGAGGCAGATGTGAATATGCTGAGGTAATTTAATTTATATTTTTTTACTATATCTATTATTTTTGTAATGGGTCCATTTGTTTTCTTTATATGAAATATTTCATACTTACTTATACATATATTATACAGCTGAAAAGTTTGTATGTTTGAATGCGCTAATCTCAGGAACTATTTTTGCATTAAATAAATTGCACATTTATTGAGGAAGTTTATAGGCTATAAATAATAGCATGTTATGCCCCAAAGAAGAGAGAATGTCATGTGTTTAGTCTTAAAATTGCTTACCTTCCCATATTTTTTTAACAATTTATTTGTTGGTAAATTATGGAAATTAATAAAGTTCTGTGAGAAATTGAAAAAGTAGAAAATTTCTAATGATTTTTTACCAAGGGGGTTCTACTAAAACATTTTTGACATGAATTGATTAATATTTTAATGAATAATAATCATGAAAAACATGTTGCTTTCATTAGATACAATCTGATTACACCCTTATTGCTTAAAAAGTTTATGTATTTTTTATATATAATTTTTACCTATGATGATTATTATTTTTAGGCACATTCAATATTAAGAATAATTGCTGAAAGATTGCCATTTAAAGCGGAGGCTGTATCACAAGAGATAATGGAAAAGAAAGCTGCTCAGGAGAAATGGTTAGAAGAAAATAATAAGAACTACTTCACAATGAAATATATTATACAAAATAATATGGGAGGCTGTCATAAAATGTTGTCACCAGTTGACCATAAATGGTTTGGAAAGTATAAATAATTTAGTAACTAGCATTAATTTTGTAGGATATAAATATATTTAATTATTGAATTTTTACTTTTTTATTAAATAAGGATCTAATAAGACCACACGTCATTATGTATTATATTGTATTGGTCGGTGTTGGCTTTTGAGAACACATTAAACGAAAATGGCGGGCAGTGGCGATTACCTACTTCAGCAATGGGCTAGGCTAGCCTGTGGGCAGCAGCATTGGCCTGTAATGACCCAGGCCATTTAATGGCAATGGCTTATTGTGGATCTTATGTTAGTTAGGCATATAATGTTAATCGAAAAACAAAAAAACACCTTCACAGCCTTTATATTCTGCGGTGTGGCCAGAGACACCAGTAACAATGTCCACTTTTAGCCAGTTGTCCACAGAAGAGAACAGGTGGCAAGCCTGTTGCTGCACTTAATGGATTTAGATGTGTCACTTTGGGATGTAAATATCTGTTATTTTTAGAAGTGCGGACGCCGGCCGGCTTTACGTGCACGAGAAGTCGTTTAAAGCATATTGTTAAAGAAAATTGTTACTTAGCATTGTTGGCACGAGTGGTAATTGAACCCGTGACCTCCCAGTTAGGCTATAGGCTAATAAAGTCAACGCTCTACCAATAGGCTAACCACTTCTCTTAAGAGCGTAGACGGTCTGCAAGGGAATTGAGAAATAGGTATTTGAAGAAACTATTGCCGTCGCCTCAGCCTTTGATCCCCCCCGTGGAGTGCGATAGGGACAACTGCAGCTCAGGCCGATTATACCTATAAAACCTTGACCAGATAGACGTTTCGTATTCCCCTGTTTTCTCCTCCAAAACTGATCCTATTTAATTATTTTTGGTATTGAAATTTAAAGAAAGAGTAGATCTATGCTCCTATTTTTCTTTTACATTAAAACCTTTTCAAATTAGTCTGGTAGTCGTCTGATCACGGCGGTATAAACTGCCTCGTTTTTTTTAGGTTTTTGGAAGGGCTTATTTTTTTAGGTAATTAGTTGTTGGAAAAAGTAAATGACAGGGACATGCCTACAGTAAACCTAGATTTTATGAAAAAAATAAGATTGCTCTAGAGGCATTATCCGTGAAGAAAATAGGGGAATACATTCGTATGGAGAAAATGCTACGCTCTTAATCTATTACAGTTTCACATATTTAATTTTTTTATTCATAGTCGGGTACAGTTAGCTGGTTCGTGGCCTAACAGAACATGTAATTGCGAACTTCGACTTTAAATTTTTTTTGTTAGATAATAAGAATACAAATAACATATCGTGACAATCGCGTTTTTGCGATTTACGGAAAAACTATGCATTTGACAAATAAAGTGTAATGAAATAAAAAATGCGCAATAAAAATACGAATCTAATGCGTTTTTTTGAGCTCCGATAGGTCCAGTAGTTTTTTAGTAAATTGCAAAAAACCGTTTTTAACGGCCATTTTTTCGAAATTCCATAATTTCCCTTCTATTGAATATGAAGACTTGAAACTTTGACAGAATATGTGTTTTATAAGCCTCAATATGCCTAGCCTCAATATTTCAGCAAGATCGATATTATACTTTTTGAGAAACTTTGAAAAAACTGAAAAAGGTCATTCCGAAAAGTGGCCATAAAACAGTTTTGGGCCAACGTAGACCAATTTTTCAAACGTGCTCTTGTTATTCGAGAGTTGCTCTACAACATCCTGCAATGCCGTACCATTACACCCAGCGAATGTGTGAAAAAAATTATTTTAAAAAAGGATCTTCCGCGGTCCGTTGGTAGGGGGGCGCCGAGCTTAATGGGCTATAGGGCAAATTTCGCATTGTTTTGTATTTTTTTCAAAAAATTGTTTAAATAATTTTGCATTATTTTATGCGTGTATATTTCAAATTTTCTAGGAGTACTCACAAAATCCATGAATCTTTTTTACTCTTTATTCGTTTTTACTTTTGCAAAGCTGAATCTACTCTGAATTGTTTATACGAAAACGTGTACATTTACGTATTAAACAATTGCATGTAACTTTTTATATTTGCAAAAGTAAAAACGAATAAAGAGTGAAAAAGATTCATGGATTTTGTGAGTACTCCTTGAAAATTTGAAATCTACACGCATAAAATAATGCAAAAAAAAAAAAAAAAATGCAAAATTATTGAAAAAGAACAAAACAATGCGAATTTTGCCCTATAGCCCATTAAGCTCGGCGGCTCCCTCAATTTTTTTTTTCACACATTCGCTGGGTGTAATGGTACGGCATTGCAGGATGTTGTAGAGCAACTCTCGATTAACAAGAGCACGTTTGAAAAATTGGTCAACGTTGGCCCAAAACTTTTTTATGGCCACGTTTCGGAAGGACCTTTTTTCAGTTTTTTCAAAGTTTCTCAAAAAGTGTAATATCGATCTTGCTGAAATTTGGTATTCATATTGAGGCTTATAAAACACATATTCTGTCAAAGTTTCAAGTCTTCATATTCAATAGAACGGAAGTTATGGAACTTCGAAAAAATGGCCCTTAAAAGCGGTTTTTTGCAATTTACCAAAAAAACTACTGGACCGATCGGAGCTCAAAAAAAAACTCATTCGATTCGTATTTTTATTGCGCATTTTTTATTTCATTACACTTTATTTGTCAAATGCATAGTTTTTCCGTAAATCGCAAAAGTTATTTTGATGATTTTTGTCATTTTTTTAGCCATCGTGCGGTACTGGGGTCGGCCTTTAAACTTAATATTGTTATTTGTATTGTTATTATCTAACAAAAAAAAATTTTAAGTTGAAGTTCGCAATTACATGTCACGGATTTGCTAACTCTACCTATTGCATACAGATACAAAAACATAATCATGTTCATGAATAACAAATTAGGTAGGTACTTCTAATGGTTCGGTGGAGAGTGGACTTTGGGGTAGAATAAAACATCACATTTTCAATAATGGTTTATTAAATTTGACATTTTCTGAAAGGATTCCGTGACAAGCCTCATTCTGCATACATGTATAAATGTAGTAGCAATAATTTTATATAAACATCTTTTATGACTATGGCAAAAACTCAACAAAAACAATGGTTTCTATAATAATAACGAATACTACAGTGTATAATGTCCATTGACACACCTCTATGCTAACGACGAAAGCCATACGAAGCCATACAAACATTTTATCAGTTTAGTCCAAGTTTCTATGATTTGACTAGGATCTCACCAGTACTCCTGCTTCTAAAGTTATTTTTAATTTGTTCTAAGGTATTGGTCATTATGGAAAATAAATAGTCTGTTTAGATGTATTAAAATGTTAAAGCACAATATTAGGCTTCCAGCAAGAGTACTGATTAAGATATATATATATATATAAAACACCACATATATTTAGCCGAGTATGTACTAAACACGAACACATTACATTTTCAACATGGTTATAATTCGCTTTTATCAATTTGAAGTATTAAAAATGTCTTCTAACACTTACTGCGTCATACAGATTACACAATACATGAACATTGACTATTTAGTATTGACAAATTTCACCCCATCATGTGCACCTCTCTACATTTTATTACACCAAGCGAGCCTACATTTAGATACTATGTCTGTATCATCATTTCAACATAAGTACCTATTATAAATTATATAACATCATAACAATATTTACAAAACTAACTTACAACTAAATGCAATATACAATCTCAATAAATATAGTGTTTACATATATCATACAAGCGCTACAATCCAAATATGATATGGCTTCTTTAAGTCGACTGCTTGCAGATTTAAACACCTGTTTGTTCTATGGCAGCCATTTTATCACATATTTATTAATTACAGGGAAAACAAAACAATCCATAGATTAAATACAGTTGTCAAAGAGTAAATGCAATAAACCTTAACATCTAACGGTGGGTATACATTGTAGTTATATTAACAAAATGCTTGTTAGGATCTAAAAGATGGAAGAAAGCTTTGTAATAGTTGAGCTCACATTTAAATAATGACTAGGTTGTGTCTTATCCTATGAGTACATTTACATATAAAGGGCATTTTGTATTGTTTGCAGTCTTATTATCTAATTATATTTTTGTTATGAACCTTAACAATCTAATTTTGTAACTGTTATACATTTTTATATTTAAAGCATGACATTCTATAAGATTTCATATTTATTTGTTACAAACTATGTTTTGCAAATTTTTAGATAAATATATTGTGAGGTAGCATTATTATCTTAAAAGGGAAAATAGGTACTTATTTACAAGGATTCATGAGAATTGCCTAATCTAATTTCTGAAGAGAAAAGCTATTGATAGTTTCTTCATAGCATAGTTTATATAGTAGCCTCATTACCACATATGCCTACAGTGATAAACTTTTATCATTTTAATAAATATGTGCAACTTTGCATATGACTAGACTAATTTACGTTATAATATTAGTAGAAAACTCCTAATTTATAATTTCCTTTTTCGATCACTGCAAGGATCCACGTTTAGACACATATTGTAGTCTGGATCGTACCTTTGATTCATTCATAAGACTCACTCAAATGCTCCAATAAGAATTTCAATTGCCGCTTCATATGGGTGTTTTTGTGGGCAATAGAATCACATAGCATTTGTGAGGGGGCTACAGGGTTGCCGTTCATGTAAGTTAGGTCATCCCTGTATTGAATGTTGTTTTGTGAATCAAAAGTACAATCCTCTATGTCGACCACCGTCGACGTTTCAGCACATTCATTGTACGCGTCGAATGTTGGAGCTTTGACGATATGCTGATAATTAAACGTTGACAATATCTGCCGGATCTTTGCAATGATCTGCTCTACTCAGGCGTTTGATTCCTGCAAATTCGAAAAATAGACATCAGTCATCTACTTGCTTTTTGAAATTGTTATCATTGTCTCCAACTACAGTGTAATTAAACTCTATTTAATAACTTCCCTGTCTAATAAGTCGCATATATGACTCATGTGTATACTATACGCTTTTGATGCACATGTGACTCAATGCATTTTTAAATTTTTATTCAAAATCTAATTCTTATTGTGTCTAAATATTTGAACAGATATAGGGAAGTTGTTAAATAAGTAGGTACTATAAATATAATATTTATCTCGCATAGTGATTGGTATGACAATAACAACGCTAGTGTTCTGTGAATTTATTGAACAATGACTGTGGTAGGCGTCAGAAATAATTCTCTATTCTGGTTCGATGAGTGATGATTGGTGTAATTTAAACTAACTCCTGGTATATTAGGAACATAGCCTTTGACGATTTTAATAAATATATTTAAAATCAACTTCTAATTTAATAATTATCATTAGACCTCTTATTTGGTTTGACATAAAATAAATATGAAACTAAGTATGCCCAATGACTTAGGTGTACGAGTATAACTAATAGTGATGTTAGTACATTTTTCTAAGGTTTTAGTGAGCGACACAGCAACAGCTACGCTAAAGCGAGGTGAGGGTTACATTGTTTGCCATTTTATACCTTAAGATTGTGGAAATAATGCATGATTTGGTCATAATCCATTTGCAAATCGTCCAGGCCAAGGTTCTCAACTGTTTGATCGTCGCGAGCGCGCACCACTCCGTCCTCTCCTTGAGCTGAATACATCGGGTTTCCAACTATTGTAGCTCGTTTCACCTCTGGAGATATGCCTCCTATATTAAACGTAAATATAAGTAAATCAAAACTTAAGTTTATTTAAATTTTAAGAATTAAAAATATAGATAGAAAGGCAGGACTATTTTACAAATATGAATCTCATTTCTGCTATTCCATTAGGTATATTCAAATGACTTCCCAAAAACGTCAATAGTAATTTAATCTGAGCCATTCTGAGCGAATATCTATATTATATTTCTAGCATCAAAAATCACTAACCTACGACAATTCAGGCACATGGAAGTTTAAAAAAAATGTGTATAGAATTAAAAATTGGGTGCCTAGTTATATTGGACGTATTATATACCTTTAGTTTGGTTATTTGCTTCAACAAAATCTTCCTTGCCGAGATTATCTCTGTGTTCTTTTGAACGATTTTTGTGGCGCATCTGTACTTCTGGCATACCTGAATGTAAGCATGGAAATGTTACATAATGTCTATAAAATACATAGGTACATATATTTGCTATTTACACGATATAAGAGGCTGCAATATGACTAAACTAATTTTAATAAAACTTTCAGTGATTATAGTAGCGTAAAATCTGTCTTTGTTTCATCTCAATATCTCAAACTTAACTAAAATAATCAATATCACTAGATAATTATAAAACAAAATCCCCCATCACGTCTGTCTGTCTGTCCATCTGTTCCCTTTTCTTGCAAAAGCTACTGAACTTTGCGATTTTCACGATTAGATAGGTTGGTTGACTAAGGTTTAGGAGTTGAGCAATAACAGTGTTAGTGAATCAAGTCCGGGGAAAAGTTAGCTTCAGCGCGTCATGGCGCATTCTGTCTAATCCGTCAGAGATATCAAAGAATTGTGTAGAATAAAATTTACAAAAATCTATCTATAATAGATACCTAAGTATTTGTGTAGGTAATCAAATTGTTGTAAACCCATTATTGTAGCCGTGCTAAGCTGGGGGCGGTTCGCTAATTTAGACTAAAGAAATCATAAAATAGAAGCATGTAAAACCAACCTATTCCAGAATCATGCATATAGTCCGGACTTTGAGGCATAACAAAGGTTCGTCTCGAGTCATCAGTGCCTCTGTTCAATCCAACAATTTCTCTATAATCCTTGTTTTCCATAATCAGAGGTGCGTCGTTGTCAAATTCGAATAATCGCGCGCAATCTTCCTTGTTAGTTAACTTCTCCACAGCATTGTCTTCAGGATCACTGTCATTGGTAAGCATAGGACTGACTTCTCGTTTTGATACTTTGCTGTCACGGGATACGTATGGAGAGTCAATTCTGTTTAAGTCGATTACTCTGGAATGTGATAATATTGTGTTAAAAAGTGTAGAAATAAAGGAAATGTGAAGGCTTCCCAACAAACATCGTTGGGATATTGTACCTATATAAGTACCCAATGTAGTCCTTCAAAAATCAGTAGGTATTACCTTTCTTTCGCCAGAAAATTGTAATATTTTCTTCCGGTATGTAGGTATGTGAAGTGATTCCTATGTTCTAATGACCCATAATTATTGATTTTCATAATATTGACGAAAATACCTCCACAGGTTTATGTAGGTATTCGTATAGACTGAAATTGCACATTCAGACATTCACAATTTTTGTTTTATAAACATTTTCTTATATTACAATACATACATACATACAATACAATACAACAATTACAATCTATAGTAACTTATATAATGTCAGCACACTATCATCTATGAATGTAAAATTAAACTCTCGCTGGCTACAATACAAATTGTTTGGATAAGGCCTTCACCTGTGTAGGGGTTCTTGCACATCAAAGGAAATATTAAATTTATATACCTAACTACTAATAACACTTTGTTTTATAGAACGAAGAACGGCATACAACTAAAATAACTATATAAATGAACTGGCCACCTCGTTAGTTAGTCGTTAGCAAAATGAGAAATAGGTACTTCTTGTCCGCTGGGTACCTTACCTACCTTACTTACTTTTAGAAAATTGGGTTTTGGTTTCGTAAAATTTGCTAACAAAAAAAAACAAACGGTTAAAAACCTGAAAATGTCCTATACGATCCTATAATTCTCAGAATATGCAACAATTTGAATGGGCGCAACACTAACCTATCTGTGCGGCGGCCATTTTCTGGAGACCTTTTTTGAACATCCCCTTCACGATCATATTTCTTGTGGTGATTACGTGAGTGACTGCGACGTGTTGGTGGCATAACAGTGTCTGGCAGAATCTGAAAATTTTCAATGGCCTCATATTATCACCTATATTATTAAACACTAGCTTTTGCGGTTTGACTGCCCTGGAATATTGAATCGTTCTGAATAGTTGTTCTTTGAGCAGCATTTCTCTAACTCTAATATATAGGCGGAACTACAAGGTCCACTATTAGGTCTTCGGAATCACATGGTTTCCGAAATAAAGCCTGTTTTAATACATGACATAAACTATTTCGTTCAAATTTCAACCAAATCCACGTGAACACATGAACCGATTAAAAATAAGAAAGTCAGTTTATGTTTGTCACTCAATCGCGCCTTACGGCTGAATGGATTTGGTTGAAATTTGAACGAAATAGTTTATGTCATGTATTAAAACAGGCTTTATTTCGGAAACCATGTTATAATAATAATTTATTTATCAGTATCACTTTTTGTCTGCCTGTACCAGGAAAGGCTCCAAAACGGCGAATGAATTTATTTATATAAGTACTTACTCTGTTCGGGTTACGAGGCGGCACTGGTACTGGAGGTTGTGGAGGTCCAGAGTTTCTGTGCGGAGGTACTGGCGGTCTGTACTCTTCTTCTTTCGTGTCAATTCTGAAAGTCAATTAACACTCTGAAACCTCATGTCATCTAACCATGTCCCATCTGGGTTTCTGGATCAAACTGCCTTTTAACATATTGTAATCCAAATTATTGGTAAGGAGAAATTACGTGAAAACTCTATTAACATTAAAGAGTTTAAGGGGTCGTCTCCACGAGCGAGAGAATCGCCGTCAGAGTTTGTATGGCACGGCGAGGCTATCGCCGCGATTCTCTCGCTCGTGGAGACGGCCCCTAATAGCTACGGATATTTCGTAAAATTTTGTTTTCCTTAATTTATGTGTTTCTGAATTTGCAAGCTCTGAATTAGCAATAGACAATCTGGCAGTTGGGTAGGCATCTAATACTATCAAGTCTGGATCGCTTAAGGGCCCTATTTCATATTCATATAATATTCATAATTTGTATGGGGATATTACTATTCCCAATTTCTCTGTAAATAATCCACCTGTCGCACTGTAATTTAGCATATAGTTACTGATTCAATATATTTAAGTGAAATAGTCGTTATTTTTTCAATTTGCATTTATTGAATAGGAAATATGAGTAGTAAAATAAAGGAATATTTTGGCCCTGTTTTCTCTTTCATAATCTATCACAAAGCTCTTAAATGTTGCGTTTTTTGGTACCTTTTTGAAAATTCCAAATAAAAATTATTTTATGATTTTTTAATTGGTCAAAAATCATAAAAAAAAATATTATTTTGAATTTTCAACAAGCTACAAAAAAAACCTAAGACTTTTAATTGACTAATGGTATAACAATGCTTTTTTTTTTCAAATTCAAATTTAAAAAACTGGGGCAAAGTTTAACCACCCATATTTCCTATTCAAAAAAATCCATTGAGAAAATAACAGCTACTTACTTCACTTAGATATATTCAATAAGTATCTACGAGTATATGCTAAATTACAGTCACACAGGTAGATTATTTACAGAGAAATTGGGAATAGTTTATCCTAGAAAAATTATGGATATATGAGCGAAATATTTAGATCCAAATTTACCAGTATTATATGTACAACAGGTACTTACTGCAAATTACGATTGTTTTCGCCGGAGTGATGTCTGCTATGTCTTGCTGGTTTCTTGCAATATGTTGTTGAATCAATTACTTTTTCACGTTTGACCACAGGGTCATTCTGCGATGGCAACTCAATGGAGTTAGGGTTATTAAAACTGGTCACCATTATGTTCCCATTTTCCTTAATAGCGTCATCGGGGTCCACGTAGTTGCAATTCAAAGGATTCGCCGTAATTCTCATTTCGTGGTTTGCACTTGCGTTGTCTGTAGTTTGAGTTGAGTTTCGATTTACCATCTGCCTGTTGCCGTTCCTTTCAATTGTAGCACGGCCTGAAATTATTAATTACTTAATTTATCATTGATTCTTTTTTTGAAATAAGTACCTACAGGCTAGGCTACAAGTGTTATCAATCGTCAATCAAAAAAAATATTATATATATGTACTTAGATATTTAACTATAACTTTTTTTTTTTTTGTACTTGTACATTTTTATTTCAATTTTACAATTTGGTTATAAACATAATGTTAAATAAGTAACTAAAACTAATTATAAATAAAACTTGATAACTGAGAAAAAAAAATAAGAAGAAAACAAATAACAAAATATAATTTAACATATATGGGGCTATATTAATATGTAAAGTTCCTTTAACTTGTCTTGCGGCATGGTGCCCAAGACGCTGGCAACGTTGCCTCTTTGTATGGCGAGACTAATTCGTTGTTTAAAGTACGTGCCAGCTCTCGGGTCGCCGCTGACGTTTATTAATTTTGAGGCTATTGATTTATAAAAAAAATTTGCGTCTTCGCTCCACGGTCCCATCGTCTCAGTGGCGAAAGCAATAAAATCATAATTTTTGCTTATAGAAGTATACTTTCTATGTTTATTTGATTCCGCCACTGAGGCAGCCGTCCCCGCTCGAATGCTAGAGCCTCGAATATGGGACGGGGCCATAGTGTCAACACAAGTGGCATCCCATACCAAGGCTCTCCCGGAACTTCAAGGCATCAACGTCATCCCGTCGGGTCTCTTTCCGTCGTCACGTGAAATTCCATTCGGTTCCAGAATAGCTGGCACTGAAACGGTGGAAAGAGACCTGCGTATGATGTCGTTGATGTTAGCGTGTCTAGGGATACGGCCTGCGCTTTTCATGCATGAAAGACCGGAGGTATCTACATCAGCACCACAAGGGCAAGAGTGGGGCTCGCATATTGATACACCAAGTCGTAGAGATACAGCAATTCTCATAGTGCTGTTATCTAAGAGAGTACCGATGTTTGGTGATGGGAAGGCTTCTAACCATGCACCGGATTCTCTTTCTGACACAGCAAGGAGACGTGCTCTATCTCTTTCGGAGGCTTCATTTAATAATTCTTTCAATTTAATTTCTATCAAGGGTTCGTCCCATTTTTTCTGTGAATTTTGAATTAGAGGCAAATCAGAAGTTTTACTATTTAGTTTCCAGGCCTCTATAGCATCATCAATGTGTGGGATCTTAAAATCATTTTTGAGTGAAGATGATATAATTTTATTGATAAGAACCCGTGACGCATTTACTGATGCTATAAAGGCCGGAAGAGCTACACAGGTAATCTTTCTAATTCCAAGCCCGCCATTTTTAATCGGAAGGCTGGCTTGATCCCACGAATTTGGTCCAAGTTTGAAGTTAAATATTTTTTCTAATATAGATTTTAAATCATCGTCTAGAGCATGTGTTAAATTTTGAAATTTCCATAAATGAGAATATAAATATATAGGAATAAATATAAGAAGAGAAATAGTCAAAAACTATAACTTGTATTTAGAAATTTTTGATCTAAAAATACAAAAATTACTTTTCTTTTACATCCTCTTTTTGACTATCTAGAATTCTAGACGTATGTAATAAGTTTAAAAAAATATATTACCTAACCAAACCCAATCATGTGCATTAGTAGTAGATTCCCTGGACGACTTATCTCTAGCTAGACCGAGAGTAGTACCAACGAGGCCAGCTACTTGTATTCGACCACCTTCCGCCATAGCTGCCAATGGTTTTGAATTTCCGTTATTCCCATCAACAACAGGCTTAAACCGAGACGCGTATACCACACAGGATACCACGAAAATCTACAAAATAAAATAATTGTCAATTAATATTTTTTATGATTTCAAAATCCCTCAACAGAACTGGCTACAGTTTGCTAGGTGGCCTCACAACGTCTATGAACTTGTCTTACGTTGTGTATTGAGACCGGTAGCATATAAATAGAAATCTGACACTCCAGTTCTTTTGAATATTATATTAGTTGCAAACATTCATGGCTTCACCAAGAAATGATAGCGTCCTGGATGGATGATTATAGGTATCTTAAATTAAAATAAAACTCTTACCACTATAGCAAAGCAGAAAGCGCCCAATAGCACGTACATTCCTAAAAGAAAATAAACATTTTAAAATATTCTAAGAACCTATTCTTTAATTACAAGGGAATGAAGTAATTTATTAACCCGTTAACACTGAGTAAGTCATTGTATGGTTAATTAGTCTAGTCATCAACTGACAAGGATATAGAAATTAAGATAATTATGTATGGTAACTAATTTATTATCGCCTTAGCTTTCAAGGATTATTAATTAGTATGAAAATTACTTTGATGAGATCGTTTCATACTATATAAGCGAAAACACTGCTAACATATTTTATCTCCTTGTACCTACTATCGGGATCAGGGGCAGTAGAATATTTGACTAGGTACCTGCCTACTCTTTATACTGTGGAGTGTGTTCTGTTGAAATAAAATAAGATATATAAAAATTACCAATTTCAATGGGAGTCATATGAGGCGGCGGGTGTCGTGGATGTAGAGCACTGTTCGTTCTGAAGATGGAACCATATTGTTGTGCTTGAACTGTGGGCTCATGGTTGTTCTCGTCTTTGAATGGAGGGAAACCTGAAAACAAATTACCATTTAGTATGCTCATTTATTGAAACTCTACCTACCTTTAATAACCCAAAAACGAAAGAATCTATTAAACCAAGGTCACAACAGATTTAGGTATACATAGGTACTATGTTTTGTCTTTCTTTAACAAATCTGACATTCATATGTTAGAGAGGCACAAAACATTTATAATTTTTGTTAAGGTCCTAAATAGTCAATTTCCAAATTAAATAATTTTACCTTTAAGAACATCACTATTTAAAAGATCTGATAACCCAGATCTGATTCCTCCACGCGCCATGATATCATCATTCTGCGGAGTATCAGGTCTTTGAGGAGAATCCCCTCCGCTGAAATCTACGTCAACGCTGGCAGCGGCGGTGGCCAAAGCACCAGGAACATTCTTCATATTAGCCGGAGTTTTTGTATCTCCTTTACCAGGCAATGCTACTCTACGAAGAGGCATTGATCGACATTGCTCAGGAGTAAGTAAAGTAACGCGAAGTAATTCGCCACTCCCTGAAACATGTTCAAATGTAAGTATCTATGTCAGACAAACCAATAGAAAAACACCCAAGTAATTAATTATGAGATAAAAATGGAATGCTACCAATGTCAAATTTGGCTTGGAGTAGCTTAATGAGAAGTTGTAGCCAATAGGTTACAGCGAGAGAGACAGGCGGCTTGCTTTTCAGCCAGTTAGTTCAAGACTGTTAAGGGTCCTATACTGGGAATTTGTATGGAGATATTACTATTCCCAATTTCTCTGTAAATACTCCACCTGTGTCAATGTAATTTAGCATATAGTTACTTATTCAATATATCTAAGTGAAATAGTCGTTATTTTTTCAATTGGTTTTGTTTAATAGGAAATATGGGTGGTAGAATAAAGGATTATTCTGCCCCTTCTGTCTCTTTCATAATCTATCACAAAACTCTAAATTTTTTTTAAAGCGCTCTTATACCATTATTCTTTAATTATATATATCGCTTGTTTTTTGTAGCTTATTGAAAATAAAAAAAAAAAAATTTATGATTTTTTAATTTGGCAAAAATAATAAAATAATTATTATTTTAAATTTTCAATAAGCTACCAAAAAATTCGACATATATAATTGAAGGGTAATGGTATAACAGCGCTTTTAAAAAAATTTAGAGTTTTGTGATAGATTATGAAAGAGACAGCAGGGGCAAAGTTAAACTACCCGTATTTCCTATTCAATAAAACCCATTGAAAAAATAAGAGCTATTTCACTTAGATATATTCAATAAGTAACTATATGCTAAATTACAGTGACACAGGTGGATTATTTACAGAGAAATTGGGAATAGTTTATCCCAGAAAAATTCCCAATATAGGACCCTTAACTGAATGTAGTTTAAAAATTCTAAGAAATCATTCAAGTAGGTATAATATTTTACCTTCTCCAACAGCAATGACACGCGGATGTTTTGAAGCTAGCATGGGTGCAAAAGCTACAACTTCTGGATCTAAACTCTCCACCAGTAAATAGTAATCCGTGATTGCAACGTCACGTAACGCCGTCTTGCTTCCATCAGAGAATTCCATATCGATGTCCAATAGACCTTCCTGTAAGATTAACATTTTAAGTTAAAACTTATAGTATGGAAAATTACAAAGAAAAAAAAACTATCATAAAAGTTTTGCAAGGACTATATTCTTGCGTTGGTGCCAATTTTAGAGTGGTGCTAACCTGATATTGTGCTGTCAAACGTCTTGTGACTGTAGTTTCCGATACGTAGCCATTTTCAATTGCATTGTCTGGTGATATGTTCAGCTGGAGTCCAGAGATCACACGAACCAGGAGACGAGATATTGTTACCTTGTCGTTCACAACTCGTATTTCCCTCAACCCTATGACTCGACCTTAAAAAATAAATAATATTATATCATAGATAGAAAAGAGCTTTGGACTTTAAATCGGAGGTTCCGGGATCAATCCTCACTCCAAAAAGCTAAGCAAAAAGTGTTTTGGGCCGGCTTTCTATTACAGCTACGTTTTGAAGTTTAGCGAATTCCTCAAACAGGTGGCAAAGTTGCTATAATAAGTGACCTCCGAAACAAAAAGGCAATAGAGCTGCAAATAAATTGAGGTGTTTTTTTTCGCTCACCGCTCAGGTTCCTCGCACAACTCTGATGGAAAGTCAGCTCAACTCTTATTGCTTCGGAGGGCACTTGCTAAAATGCTAGCTACCTACTTTGCCACCTGTTTGGGGAATTCGCTATATATGTCAAAATTTTTAATCAGTGTCGCTGCTCACGCCGCAAGATATGAAAGTCAAAATGGTGCTTATTTTATCACATCTAAACCTATAATGTTATTATGAGCCCAAGAGCTACAAAAATATACAAATATTTTGCTCTACCTGAGAATCGAACCCGGGCCAGCTGCTTCCTAGGATCAAACCCAGACCTCAGATCTAAAAGTATAGTTAACATAGGTACCTGTTATAGGCGAAAGAACTTGAACTTCAGTACGTCCAGTACTACGCCCCTGTAGTACACGACCTCGTAGTGTAGCGATGCGTGGGTCAGACACTCTCATAAGAGTCAACACCAGTTCTGTCACTTTAAGCCAGGTTCGTCTAGATACAAAGTATGAGACACGCCCAGAATCGTGATCTTTTGCTAAGAACCTTGCATATACCTGGTGAATAGAAAATAGTTTCCTTCAATTACAGTGTAAATAGATTATGATGATTTAATCTCTGCACCATACATAGGTTTTGAAATCGCGAGTAGGTACAGTTCTACATTATTCAGTGATTCATGTGTATCGTGTATCAACAAAAAAATCGTTTGCCAGGCGCTCTTTTTACGGACCTAGACTTAACCTTTCTTAAGGTCATCATTTATTTCATCTCATTTCACTATCATACTTTTATCACATTTCCACTCACATACCGAAATGTATTTTTTTTCTTTTAATTACGGGTTGCCTTACAGCTCCCGAAACCGTGTTACAGTCCCAGGGTACCGAAAGACCAAATCGCCCTCTTTTAGCCGATGGTATTTGTGAAGCTATACCTTACGAGTGGCCAGTAGCTATATTTTAGTTGGAAAAGCCTCTAAGTGTGGTTTGTTTATTATAAAATTATAAAAACCCAAACCGGGATCCGGGATCGAACCCGTGGTCTGCCTAGTTAATACTAGACGTCTTAACCACTCGGTGACGCACCTGCTTCTATCCAAATCCGTTAATCCAATTTTAAATAAAGTGTGATTATTACTCACTTCTACGTTACTTTGTTGGTAGCGTAATCTACACGACCGTTGATCTGTGAGAGAGTTGCTAACATCGGGTCGAGTCCCGCCCCAACCTCGTGCTGACATTGACCTCTTGAGGCGATCTTTAGTGTTTGTGTCGTCTGACACTTTCCACCCTGAAAATTAAGAGGGTTTTTATTTTTCGCCAGTGGAACTTTTGAAATGTTTTAGGTATTATGAATGAAAATTGGAAAAAAAATCACAGTACTCTGTTTTGATGTGAAAGAAGGATAAACAAACACACTTTCGCATTTATAATACGTGTTTATTTTTGTAAAGTAGAGATCTCACTCGAGTCTGAAAATACGCACAATATACCTACATGTGTGTATTTTCAGACTCGAGTGAGATGTCCTATTGGTGTTTTTAATGTGAGAGCAGTTATACGCGCGGCTTATTTTGTCCATATCTCTTTAGAAAGATGTGAGCGAGATGGACTACTATTAAAACCGATAAGGTAACCAAGGATAAGATAAGATAGACCAATATTCACGTACCAGAAACATGAGAATATACGATTTCTCAACAAAATCGGTATTTCGAAAAACACGAAAAGGACTTCGACGTTTCTATGTTTTTACAAAAACTATTAGAACTATCAAATTCTATAGTTAGTGTATTCTTAAAGTATGTGAAATTATCTAACTTTTAATGTCGAGAAAATTGTAAATTAGTAAATAATTATATGTTATGAGAACTCGAGTCGCAAACTTAACTGAAATACGCGTGAAATTCAGGATTTTCAAGGCTTCATAAAACTTAGGTGTTACTGATTTTGATTATTTTCTTTCCATGAGCAATTTTAGAATATATTTGTCTTTGAAAAGCAATTTTAATTTATTTAATTTATCGCATAAAACTGAAATTTTTTCTCAAACTTTTTAATCTGAAACTATTTTAATACATTTTTACATACCTTTAATTTGCGACAATCTGCTATCATCAACATCTATTTCAAGAGGGTTTTCAGGCATCCACACTGTAAATCTAGCTAGGCCGGTGTACGTGCCATATTTCACAATAACTGAAGCATTAGACGAGCCACGGATTTCTGATCCGTCTACATACACAGAGCTGCATGACGATGACACCTAAAAATCGCAATTGTAGGTAAGTACATTGATTTGGCGTAAAGAAAACTCAGTCAGGATTTTCTTTATAAGTAAAATTTAGATTTTCGATAAATCCAATTCGGTGGCATAACATCTTCACGGCTTTTATACTTTGCGGTGTCGCCAGAGAGAGAGACACCAGTAACATTTGTGCTAGTTATTAAACAGAACAGAATATTCGAAGTTTTCCGTTTGTTTCCCGCCGATGTATTTTCTTTGAAGCTACCTAACGATTTGTCGGATAAAAATCCCATTGGTACAAAGTTTGTACTACAAACATGGCCATTGTGGAGAGGATGATTAAATAAAATATTTTCTTTCAACAAATTATTTTTCAGTCTCACCTTAAGTACACTTTCATCTTCAGAGTGACAGGAACTTTGTAAAGTGACATCAGCTACTTGGCCTGCTTGTGATACGATGAGAACCTTCATAGCTTGAGACACTTGTCTCCCCGTCAACACAGCGGTGTTAAGGACTTCCCAGTTCTGAAACAAATTTAAAGTTTTAAATTATGTCCGAGTTTTATTTTGCATAATTTAATTTGTATAAGTTGGTATACTAGCACTTCGCCATGGCTGAAGGATCCCAAAACGGAGCAACGGATTGACGTGTGTTTTTTGTTGAGAATCTTGGAGTGACAAGGCTACTTTTTATCCCCGAAATCCGTCTGTCACAATTCTTATGTTACATTTAAAAGACACGTCGATCCGTTTTGGCGTGAAAGAAAGACAAAGAAACATCTTCAGTGCGGTACACACTTAGAGGCTTTTCCATCTAATATACCTCAACAGAACTGGCCACTCGTTAGGTATAGCCTCACAAATACCATCAGCTAAAGGAGAGAGATCTGGTCTTCCGCTTAAAGTTCTAAATAGCCATAATTTCCAAATCGCAAAGGCAATGCTCGTATTAAAAACTATATACGGCTCTATAGAACCCTAAATAATAAAAATATGGCTCAATCCAATTTAAAATAATAACTATCATTGTGTGGTGATGAAATGTTGTATAAATAAACTCACCTTTCCAGGATTAACTGAGATTTGCCATATTTTTGACAGTTATAAGATGACCTTGACCACCGCCCCTTAAGGAATTATTTCCAACCAATTGGAAATCAACAACACATTAAAAAAATACAATTGTAGGACACATTATAAAACAAATTCTTGCATCAATAAGCATTACACAGATGACCAGACAAATATTTTATCAAACAACGTGATCTATTCTGTTGTTAAATGTTCGTTATCTAGTTGAGAGAACAGACACGAGCTTTCATATTAGTCATGCCGTCGCATCTACTGTGAGCCGATTCTGTAAGCATACATTCTAAATTATGTAGTTACTTCATTTTGTTTTTCAAAATTCCTGAAATATCTGAATCTGAATCAATCTTGTTGTAAAATCTATCTAAATATATCAATCGCAATATACAATATAAAGTAGGTAGGTACCTAGATATCTCAAAGAGAGCAAGTACTGCGGGACAAACAAATACCATGTTCTTTCCTCCATCATACTAACTTTCATCGCCTAACGGGGTAAAGCCCTTGACTACATCTCCATGCATCACCCCCTCACTGTTGAGAATATATTAATTTATTATTATTGTGGCTAGTTTCCGAAATCCTGATAACTCCCATAAGGAGGAAATAGCTAGGCGACAATTGGCGCCCAACGCCCAAATTAATATATTACTCCATATTGTTTTATTTCAATTTTAAATTCTGTGACTTAAAATTGAAATAAAAATAATAGGTGTGCTACTTATCAATGCCAAAACCTGGCTAAAAATGGAAGAAAAATGAACAAATAGCAGACACTGTTCCAAATTCATATTAATTTGAATTATTCTTAATTTAGAGGTAGTCAGTAATTTATTTTGTAAGGAGGTTGACAAATATTCAACCCTCATTATAAAAAGTGGTCTCATTTATTAACGAAATGAGCACAACGTTACAGTATATTGTATATATGTATTTTAGATCTTGGACTCAGTGAATCGACTCATCAGTCCCTTGCCTAGGGTGAGGGTTAATAGCTTTACGCTAATATGAGATAAACTAATTGCTTAATAAATATTACTCGGTTACTTCATTAAGATGAGTAGGGCCCACACACGCGTATGTAAATTACTGAGATCACTTCAACAATCACTCTCTTGTTACTGCGGGAGGTCTTGTGTGTCATTGTAATAAACGTGTTATCATTTACAATTTACATGAGTGCTCCTCAATCTACGACTGTGTTTGTCACATTTTAAAGGGATCATAAATAAATAAATAATGTTTATGAGAGAATTTATTTGATAAGAAACGGGCATTGGCATAACAGAGAATAAGTAATAATTTCTTTTTCTAAATTCATGAAAAGCTTGTTAGCGTAGTGTTTTGAAATGGACCTTTTGGGGTGAATACAAAGAAAACACCTTTGTGCACTTGCAGTCAAGTAATAATTGAGAACACTTACAATATGCATGCAGCAGCAAATAATGGTAAACTCTAGATTTTTGACTTGAGAGGTGACTGGTATTTTGAAGGTCCAATCAAGCATTTAAAAAATATGAAACTTGAAAATAGATATACGTATTTCTAGTAATTTGTACTAACTACTGTTGCAATAATTTCAAAGGAATACTATTAAGCACATATGTAATCAAAGTAAAGTAAGAGGAACTCTAGAACCGTGGGGTTCAAAAGGCAAAATAATTATAAAATAAATATTCTCACGGCTGATCATCTCCTCTGGTGACAAGAGGGCTGGCTCCTTCCTCGCTTAAAGAATCAGCATTGCGATTCAGCGTGGAAATGCAGCCAGTATTCTTGCCACTATTCCACGCACACCTGGTTTACTTAGTTATATTTATTTTTAATGTTTTTATATAGTTGTGTTATTTAAATATTATATGAAAGTAAAAGTAGGTATGCCAAGTTGATGTTGTAAATTAACATGCAAGGTATAAATCAATTAAATTACGAAAGTTAATTAATGATACGTACTGCATATATTTCCATTAATTGAACAGATGCATCATTACAAGTCAATATATAATTAATTTATGTTTACCCAGGGTTTCGTCAGTTCACAATTTCAAACGTTAAGTAATAATATTGATTTTTAGAAAGGATTGTCGCAAATTGATAGACCGACACAAAATAATAGAAATTTCAGTCAATAAAAAAATTGTAAAAAAGAAAGAGACTTGATTTAGAAATCTTTGATACCAGAAGTCCCACGTTCATTCGTGCCAAGAAAAGCTAAGCATCAATTTTGTAAATAAGTACATACGACCTATACCTAGACAAAATCAAACACATTTATTATAGAAATTAATATGATTCTGATAATAGTTTCAGGTGCATTATTTATCCATTAGGGGAAGTTCAGCTATGTATCTTGTTCAGTAAAGCTAACAAGAAATACAAGGAGCAAACGTTTTCCTATAACTTGATCAAACATTGTGCAGAAGAATCTATATACGCAAGAGATTGCCCGTAAGAAACATATCACACTAAATTTTACAGTCCAACTAAAGCATATATACCGTTAGATTATATATAAAAATAATTATTTTCATTTATCTGATTTTTCACATAAAAATCCAATTCGTAGATGTTTGTTATTTGATTGGACGGAATGAAAAACACTTAACAAGACGAGTGTTTGACAATTCATCGAATAATTTAGTAACACAGTTGATACACACATGCCCAACAGAAGTGAACAGAATGTCCCGAGATAAAATTCTTAGTTGTGCAATAAATGGAATGAATTAGTTTAATGAGCGTGGGTCGGCCGCTGTTCCCGCCTCCATTAGACGGCGATAAAGCTCCATTAGTGCATATTATTCATCCAAACACTACACTGTTACAGGTTAATATATCAATATCACAAAAGACTTGTTCAAGAAAATGCTAAAGAAAGAAAAAATAATTCTATTAAATCTAAACTTAGGCAGGGCCTTAAAACAGGGCTTCATAATAAAAAGAGAAGTCAACAATCACAAGAGTGCAATGATAATTATCAATCAGTCTGCGCAAGTGCATTTTTTTAACTACACGCCTATTACCTAACTAAGAAGTTGTTGTTGATTTATTTTGAGATGGAAAAGCCTCTTATAGGACATAAGTTTTTAATTAAAAACCTATTGCTACATAATGATATTTTGAAAACTACTATAACGCATATATTATTATCTAGAGATGTAGAAGGTGTGTCGTAACTTTACATGCCACTACAAGCTGGTCGCAAAGTTTGGGTGTAAATTAACGGTTTGCTGCGAGGAACCAAATTAGTATATAATTTAGTTGATACTACCGTTATTTTCGCAGTAAATAATCGTAATTTTGACTCTTGTGAAAATTTTAACTAAATAAATGCGAAAATGTCTTTGTTTGTTTGTCCTTTTTTACGCTAAAATGGAGCACGCGGTTCAATGTGTTTATATAACAAAGTTAATTGGAGGTCCGGAGAGTGACATAGGCTACTTTTTATCCCGAAAATCTTTCAGCATAAAATTTTATGTCACATTTCCACGGGCGAAAAGCTATAGTTGGAAATAAAATTAGTAGAACAATCCTTCAGCCATTAAAGCCTTACGCCAGATGTGAAAAATTAACTCGCCCTAACTCAGTCAAATAAAAACATTCACTAATGTCGTTCTATTAACACCCCATTTGGACAAGACACATTTTTCGCCAATTTCACCACTAGTCACCTATCATGGCCTTCTTATCTTCCGCTGTGGCCAGAAACAATTGGTATAACAATTATATAAATCACATTTAGCTAGTTGCATACATTGAACATAACAGGTGGCAAGCAGCATATGGAACAATATTTGTAACTTCATAAAAAAATTGTATCTACTTCAGTTTCGAATCAGGATAGAACCCGAAATATTTACTCACAAGTTCTGGATTATAATATAATGGTACCAAAATGGTAATGTTTTTCTTCACAAGTTGCCTTACAGCTCCCGAAACCGTGTTATCAGTCCCAGGGTAACCAACGGAAGAGCAAGTCTCCTTCTTTTTATTATTTATTTATTTTATACCGTGGGTAACCAAACTCCTCCGAAACGGCTTGACCGAATTGTATGTTTTTTTTGTGTATATTCGGTAGGTCTGAGAATAGGTCGTAAACTATTTTTCACCCTACTAACCCCCCCCTTTTAATCGCGATTTTAGTATTTTTGTATGAACAATATCCAAAGTTAATGGTAGGGGTAGGGGTAGGCAAGCCGACGTGTGGGCAGGACAACGTCTGCCGGGTCCGCTAGTTATTATATATATTCCTAAATGAGTAAACAATAATTTCGTCTTAACATTGACAAATTTAGAGGGTATCTAAATGAACCCGTGAACTTGTGAGGTTTTTATAGCGGCCATTCGATAGAGGTTAGATATCCAACAAATAAGATGCCCTTCGTAACTCGCCGCGGTTGCCTTGGAAACCCAATAAAGATGTCGTTATAGGTAGTAATAAAAACAGTCCCTAAGCCCTATTAAATTACCAGAATATACGATCTAGGGTTAATTTATTATTACAATCTAGTTTCCAATAAATTCTTGATTCCATGGTTATCTTTCCAAATTAATGTTGATGTAAAGTTTCTGAAAGTTAATAATGTTTCAGATGTTTAACGGGAAAGTGGACTAAAGCTTTACTTAGAAGAGGTTTTTCCTCATTTTCCTGTGACAAATTTAATCCTCACTCGAGCGAAAAAAGGCTAAGCACCAATTTTCCCGACTTCCTGTGCTTCAGAGGTTAGGTTCGTAAAGCAGGCTTCCACATTTTTTTGTAAATAGTATAATATCAGAGGGTTTATGAAGTGAAAGCTTTAATCCTACAAAGTTCTTGCCATTTAATATTGGTGACTGGCTCAATGTGGTTTGATTGCACCTTATCTAATTATAATATTTTATCCTGATTTTTTAAAAGTAAGATATAATTATTTTGTACCTTAGATATGGGTAGCACAGCTTGTATGTCGTCCTTTTCAATGTCCAATCTTGTATTAACTCTATGTTCATGAGGTGTTTCTTCGGTAGACGACTCAGACCCCACAGGAGACAGTCTTGCTGACCAACTAAGTCTCGCTGTACCCCTGCCTGCTTCTCCTTCAGGGTTCTCCACATCTCCTTCACCTTCAGCTCCGACTTCTACCAGCCATGTGAAAACTTCTTCCCAATTTGGACCACCAGCACCTGGATTATCTTCTGAATCTCTGTAAGTAAAGATAATAGTTAAATTTTAATATCATACATAACAAATTGAATTGTTTTCTCCTCTTTTTTATTTTCTGCTTTGATATTCATATCTGTCAAATTCCGACCCTAACGAATTATAAATCTCAGTTTGCAGCTGTTACTTTATAAACCACTCATAATGAGAGTACCAACCAAACTTAGGTTATTTTAGGACGATTAATGGTCGCATTTTCTGTCTCTAGGCGAGATAGCTTCGTATTTTGGATCTTTAATTGTTCCGTTGTAACTGTAAATTACCGAAATGTTTATAATCACTAGAGCATACTGAAACAAAGCAGGCATTATAATTAAAACAAATCGTTCCTCCCGCACACACGTTACGACGCAAAATGTGAGCTATTGTTGTCTTAACTAAGCTACGTTCCATCTTCCTTTACTCTAATTTGTTTGTTCCGTTGCCCAAGTTACTCTTTTAAACTTTGGCACTTTTAAAAGAAACTTTGACTGTTATGGTTGACCTAATTTCCAAGAAAAGTTTGTGGTAAAAACAATTGTACTCATTGATTACTTCTGTAGAAGTTTTGTAATCTAAGTAAAGTACCTACTGCTTTGTGCTACATATCTAGATGAGTCACCGATCCTTTAAATCTGTGAGATGAGCCGTACGATTTTCAAAGTGAGATTAATAAGGAAATATTAAAAATGTCTCCAATTCGGTATGTAAAGTAAAAGCTAAGGTACGATTTTTATATTTTTATTTTAAATATTAAGCTATTTTAAGAAACTAATTTGTTTTTTTTTTATTTCTATACAGTAGTTTTTTTTAAATACATTATCAAAATTTTGGCACTGATGACGTCATTTTGTCGGCTGAATACTTCAATACCTTTGATATGTTGGTACAGAAAAAAGAACATCTGTGTTCTTTGACTTTGACATTTAACAAACAATAGTGTTGCCGTCTCTAAATCCTACAAAATCTACCAAAACCTACCACTTCTACATAAAACATATTAAAACAACAACAAAGAAACACATCTTTACGGCTTTTTTATAAGAACATAATATGTCCAATATTTCATTTCATAAGAATCGACTATTTTATATGATTAGAAGGACTAAATCTATTTTCAATTAGTAGAACAAGTCATGCGAACGTTACTAAAATTGTATTCGAAGTGTCAGATGAAGTCTGACGCAAATTATTGTTGTCGCGCGAGCAATATTGCAAATTCGTGCGGAAATGGAAATAGGTCTGAAATCCTATTTGTGAAGTAGTTAGTAAACCAAATGCAAATAGCTTATTGAAATGCAGAAACAGCAATTTTCCGAGCAAAACGAACCTGATGTAGAACCAATTGCTGTTATTAATATCTAATCGTAACAGTGCTTCAAAACCCTACTTCTTATGGGATTATAGATTAATTTTGGTAAACGTCCTCAATCAAACAAACATTCTATATTCATCCAAATCCCTAAAATAACTATACTTACATAGAAAATTCGTCGTCATCATCTGTTACAGGAGGGTCGAGTCTTGTGGCTGTGACAGTAGCAGCTCTCGTTTTAACTTCAGCAGTGACCGCCCAACGTGACGAGGCCGCTGTCACACTCACCAAACGTAGACCGGACTTGACTTTCATCCTGTGGGCAACATAATTCCATACAAAATCGTCTTTGTGCCAATTTATTCCATACTGACCAAAAATGCAACAATTTTAGTGATTCTTTTCTCTTTAGGAGTTTATTATATGTAATAGGCTGACTAACTACCGATTTCAGAATGTTCTACTTCATGAATAAAGATCATCATAATATTGACTAGGTATTTCATATCTATCTAATATTATAAAGAGAGAGTACGAATTTTGTGAGTTTGTTTGCATGTGGGAGGTAATCTCCGGAACGATTCGATTCTGAAAATTATTTCACTAATAGGAAGCTACATTATCTCTGAGTGCTATAGGCTATATTTTATTTGTTCGAAAATATCTACGGGCGAAGCCGGAGGCGGAAAACTAGTAGGTAATAAAGATGTGGTTAACTTGTTCTGTTAGACTTTGTTAAAAAATTGCTATATTTTACTAAAAATTATTGCTCTTTTGAACACAATATTTAACCAAATTCCCTAACTGCATCAGTAAATTTGCATTAGGAGAAGGTAGAAGTTTGCTATAGCGTCCCTCGTAACTTAAAGCAGGACACAGCCGCACCGCCCTGCTTGAAATACTGCTGTAGAGGCAAAATTTCATTAGGAACTGCTGCTATTATTTTCATATAGCACTTTTATGTTATTAAATTATTTGCATTTTTGGTTATATTCCGTTTTTATATGAAATATTATTTTAAATCAGCGTCTGTTTGTCTGTGCCCTTTTCACGCAAATACTACTGAACGGATTTTGATGCGGTTTTCAAAATAAGATAGATAGGTTGATTCACGAGGAAGTTTTACGAGTATTAAATATAGACCTATCATGTTTAGGAACTGAGCATTGACACTTATAGTAAATCAAGTCGGGGAAAAGATAGCTCCAACGCGTTTTATTAAATCTAATCCGTCAGAAATATAACAAAATGATGTAAGAAAGAAATGTGTAAAATAAAATTGTCTACAAAAAAGTATGTGGTAGTATATATCTATCTCTAATAGATAAGTGCGTATTTGTGTGAGAATTACAATTTTACAATTTTAGGTCGCTTGTCTAACATAAATGTATTGCTATCCCCAAAAGAATACCTACCCCAGGAATACCATTACTGGTTGCAGAATTTGCAGATAAATAGCATTATTTTCGAATATTTATCTTAACCTGGAACTTGAATCCGGGATACAATCGTATGACCTCTAACCTAGGGTAAACGTGTCGTCATTAAAAGTATAGTCATTTCGGTCGTAAAGATTATAGAAGTTCCTAATGAATTAATTAAAGAGCGGCACGACGCGACGGCCAATAAAGTTGTAAAAGTTCGTAATAGGGATTTGGCACCCGCCAAAATTGTAGTTTATACTTGACCGAGATTGTTAGAATGCAATTTTAACTTGCTTAAAACTGCTGTCTGTGGAATTAACCCCTTATTCCATTTTGAGAAAATTTTATTTTGCTTCAATATTAGCTGTGTATAAAAACATATTTAGAGAAAAGGAAGCGAAAGAAGTCATTCTCTGATGAAAATCTTCTTAGCAAACTCTTCATATTTATCAAATGGGTATTTAAAATAAATTAGCCAAGTTGCGAGTACGACTCGCGCGCTGAGGGTTCCGTACCATTTTTCCGGTCAGAACTTTAAGACAGGAATTTCGTTTAGATTTTCCTGTAAACTATAAGAAAAGTCCTATATTTCCTTTTTTTTTTCATAATTTTAGACTCCGTAGTTTCGGAGATAAGGGTCAATTTTTGTAGGTATATTTTCTTTAATATAATTTAAACTATGTATTTTAAAATTATAAAAAAATATATTTGTATTCCTTATGACGAGCCCTTTCAATTGATATGTCACATGAGGCACTTGAAAATTTTTTTTTTACATTTTAATTTTCCCCCCAAAATCGAACTACGATTATTTACGATATACGTCATGAAACTCTATATAATGTACAAAGTTTTAACATTTGTCGTCACTCCTATAAGGGTGTCCACTTTTTCATCGGAGTTGTTCGGAACCTTAAAAATTACGTAATCCGACAAACTGTTGCTGGTCGTCAAACGTCTCGTTACTAAAAAAACTTCAGCCGGCATAATTAGAAGACCTTGTCTACCGCTGGAAGCCATAACTGCTATAAGGCCGGTAAAGTTCAAGAAAAAGTGTTATGAAGAATATTATACTAATTATGATTACCAACCTGACAACAACGTGAGAAACGGAGCGCTGTTCTTCACGGCGAATAACAAATGGCAGATGAAGCTGGGAGTGCGGGTAGAGTGGTGCTCTAGGCAGTAACAATGCTGCATCACCAGCGCGGGCCTCACGATATCCAGCGCGTGGTCCCACCAGCGTCACACCTCCGAGCGTCCACGCCGGCTGCACCGACACTCGACCGCATGCGTTCTCACCATCTTCTGTGCCTGCTTCCGTAGCGCTGTACGCTAAACGCACAGTACGCGGCGGACGCTTGCCTTTTCCATCCGCCGGCCACCACGCCGCTGGAACTGTCAGCTCAGCTAAGCACGCACCCTGCTCGCCCTCAGGACCACATGTGGCTGTCAAAGTACGCGAACCCAGGGTGGCATGCAACGTGACGCACACACGTCGCGGCCGTCCTCCTGCCCGCCGTGCGCCCCCTTCCCCTCCAGTGTGGAATAGCACACGCAATACTGGAGCGTCTCGTGGTAATTCTCTGAAGACAAGATGCGCTGACACATCGAGACGGTGTGACGTCGCTTCCTGGAGCTCTATAAGGGAGGCGTTTCTGCGCGGCGGTTCTAATGGATCTGGCACCGCATATCGAGCCGGAACGGTCTGCTTCGTGGAAAAGGGACCGTAAGTTGCTCGTACTGAAGCAGGTGCTGAGCCCTGCAGCACTGTGAACCGGTCGAGTGATAGTAGAGCGCCTCCTGGAGCCGAACCCGGAGCCTCAGGTTGTGGGCCTGAGCCGCTCCATCGCGCAGTATGTTTCAAAAAGAAACCGCTGTCCTTATTCTCGAAGTGCACCTCCACTCCGAGAGCAGTTCCTGAAACAAAATTGAAATGGTTAGTTATAGAAACAATTAACCTAGTGTGAGAGAGATGCCAGGTGTGAAAGTGTTTAATTTAAACCATTAACAGAAGATAAAATGGATCTTTGCCAAGTGATCGCCACAATGGGCGCAGCCGTGTTCATTTATTCGTGTCATATGGGAACGTCGCATTGTGTATAGTATCCCGCAATTAAATACCAATGTAACTAATTCAAACTATGAAATTTTAAGTGCCATGCGTCTTACAAAATGTCTAAACCAATAAAATGCAGCGAAAGCTTACCACGTTCTGTTTAAAATAGCTAAATGTGGATTTTCTGACCGAGAGAAATATAGGTCATCAATAAGTCATGAATATAAAATTCTTTCTATAACAATTTACCTTTTCACTAAAAAATAAGCTTTGTAGTACAAAATGCTTTAATGGTGGTCAATCCCCCCGGGGTAAAACTTTGATACATGTTTCGCTGTATTTTTTGATGGAAAGTTCCCATTTTCTGAAAGGTTGGCTCTGTCAAAACCTTTTTCGGAAAGGTGTACTTTGATTCCGCTTGCCGAAGCAAACATTAGCACTGCTTGTAAATCTCATGTACTTATATAATATGACGTTATTGATCTATAAATGTTGTTTTCACTTCAATATAAACAACGTTCGACAACAAAAAAACATAATAACAATATTGAAACTTAAGTGGTGCCTATAATGACTGATGGCATTACAAGCGGTCTATAGAGACTGTAGTTGTCACTATTCTTCATAGCTGCCAGGGAGTATGATGGATGAGATGTCAATACCACGCGCTCCCAACGAAAACGACCTCGTTTGTTCAATAGGAAGCGATTTCGTTAGATTAAAAAATTCTACTAAATATAATAGCCAAAAATATTTTGCCTGGTGGAACTGGAAAAACTTTAGAAAACAAAAGATTCAGAAATATTGTGATTTTAGAATTGGTATCAAGAGTGTTTATTCTTTCCTAATTTGGTAGAGCTGAATTAAGGATATCTATACATATAATAAATCTGAAAAGTTTTTTTGTTTGAACACGCTATAAACTCTGGAACTACCAGTCAGATTTAAAAAATATTTTTGCATTTGATAGCCCAATTATTGAGCAAGCTAACATCGGGCTACGACCTAAAGTGGCGGTACAGTAACTATTATCGCCGGTGCAACCGCAGTGCACAGTTAGTATAAAATATAAATTAGTTGGCGTGAAAATACTCGAAGCTTCGGGTGAAGTTTTGTAGAAAATTAAAATCGGTCTTTCTTATTGCGTTCTTAGCTTTTAGGAAAACAGGATAATAAATATGCAAAAGTTAAAATTAGCAACACAAGTTAGGCTATTAAATTAACTTTTACGAAAACTTAGGTTTCTTTACGACTTTCGTATACGCAAACTAATAAACTGACCCAAAGTGTTTAAGTTTAAAGTTTTTATAAAGGAAAACTTTTGTGGCAGGAATATATACATGTAGATAAGCTCATTGCAAGTTGCACCAAGTGCCTTCGTAGGGTAACTTCCTGTTAGTCAGGTTCACAGTATTGCTTCATTTGCAAAGAAATGAGCCCACCATGTCGAGCTGGCGCTAATAAAACGCTAGAGCACGTGATGCCGTTACAGCAAAGAAAATTTCGTGCATTGCTTATTAAATAGGAAAAAGAAAGGTGAATTAAAAGAAATAAAGGAAATTGTTAGTTTTAATTTATTGTACTTTCTGGGAATGCAGTCATGAATATCTACTAACTGCGGTTGGTATAAGGTAATTGTAAGATTCAGTTTGTATACCAGTCCTAATGTAAGTAATTGTCAGAGAGAAATAGTTTAAAAGGTTTTTCTAGTTGGTAACATTATTGTTTTAATGAATCAATTTATTTTGTGATAGTTCTCGCTGAAAGGCCATTAATATCTTTTATATTAGATCTTGGCTTGTGACGGTTCAGCGCGCCGTGCGATTGGAAAACGTGACTCTATAAGCCCGCAAAACAGACGGCTTTCGTTCAAGCAGAAAATTAAAACTATGTCTGAATATGCAACTGTTGTCTTTTTGTGAATAGATGTATTCTGTGAAACCCTGTACTTCTTTATACTCGGCTTATGGGATTACCAGTTTTTTGGCAGAATATCTATCTACCTATGTCTGAAAGTATTCTTATTCCATTATTCTTTTATTTTCTATATTATCTGTATGAATGGAAGCAATGACTCTACATTTTTATATTTCGTAGGTACACAAAAATGTAAACTTAGGTGTGTTTAGGGTAATGAACGAAATTATAGATGACAAAAATGATGAAACATGGGTGAAATAGTGATAGCCAATGAAGAATAAATAGGATGTATATTTTTATGGAATTATTTACCAAATATAAATAAAAAAAACCATGTGTCTACCAAATGAGTCGTATAACCAGAATCGTGTATATTATAAAATCAACTGGACACAAGTAGGAGTTCCCTCGTCACTCGTGGGTCATGATCAGTAATCCCGGTTTGACAGGCAGACGGATTTACTGTCACACTGCATGATTTCATTATAAACGGTGTAATCCCCATATGCGTAGGGCAAAACAATCTTAGGATGCAAGCCGCTAAACTACTTTTAAAATTATTTTGAAATGAAATATTTGGAGAGTTGTATTCCCTATAGATTTCGAAACTGTATTTTTTACAAGAGTACCCACGAATTGGTCAAATGCACTTGCCAAAATGGTAAGGAGGAATAAGCTCGCGGAATTAAAGAGATACAAATATCAATAAAGTCTGTTTTAGAATTGTTTAATAACTGTTATGAAAAATTGGGATACATTGTACCTACATAATACATAATAGTGGAATTGAGATGCCATTTTTTGTCAGCTATTATACGAGTTTGCAGTGCTTACTATATTTAAGTAAATTGTTAAATATAACAATGAATATTTAATATGGTTTTACAGCTGCTACTACAAAAGCCATAAAGTCCACCCAAAACATTTTCTTACCAATTGTATATTTTCACAAGTTAAGCAGTCTCGTAATAGACTCGCTCTATAATTGCTTTGTAAACTGTTTATTTTGATAAAATATTGGTTAGGTTTTTCTATTCGCCTAAAGTTGGGCATCTAAATTTCCTTTGAAAATATCATCCAAAAAGATCTGCGTAACTCGAATTCGCGATTCGGAGCGATAATAAATGAGAAACATTTGGAAGATAAATGGTTAATTTCGTGCTTTCAAAACAGCAATTGTATCTTTTTTCTTTGATAATTTATAAAACATGTTTGAGTGAAATATATTCAAACCAGAAATATTATGATTAGAAGGGGATTTTTTTATTTACAAATTAGTACTTGCCTAATTTACATGTTGTGGATGAGAATAAGTTGTACAACTTACTGCAGATTGTGTATTACATATTCCGTTACTAATATTTTTAATTTAAATAGCAACAGACAGTTTAAATTTATAGGTAGAAAATATATTGTAGAATTTTTAATCAATTAGTATACAATTTTTAAATATACCATCACATGTTTTCAGAAGCAACACAGATCCAACAACATTAAAATTACATACATGAAAAGAGCTAAAACGTGTAGCTGTAGACCTGTAGGTACTTGCGGTAGGGGTTGGGGCGAATCTGTCCGATTTCACGTTCATTTACATAAAATGTATATTAACCGTAACTTTCAGCCTTTCGTATGATTCTAAAAAAAGTAAATAATGCAATACCTATATACACAAAACTTTTTATACATTATACATTTTTATTGCAAAGAAAATACAAGTTCATAAGTCAAAGCAGTTCGAAATTCTGACTCAGAATTATCATGCGTTTATTCAATGTATTCTTCTATTTACCTTCGGATATGAGATAGAGTACGAAAAGTGATGGCTTTACCGTTACCTAAAATAATAACAATTATTTTTTTCATTTATGAAATATTCCTTATGTCTTACATTTGAAAAATTGCTAGAAAAAAATTGCTTGTGCAAAACCACATTCTCTGTAAGCTTATTGATCTAAAGATACGCAATATGTTCACGTATTTCTACATAACATAGTAATCTCGGTTTTCGCAACCCTTCAAGCTTCGTCTCGTCTCATTACGAACCATCAATATCTCTACAACGGATTTGAGAGCTTTCAACAGCTTATTGAACACGAGTGTGAATGTCGAAGGTTTTACGTTCACTACAAGCTTTGTTTATTCTAATATTTCTTATTAGAAATTTATCACAAGGGAGAATACATTATTTTAAATAATGATACTATTAAATGTCAAAGCTTCTAAAAACTTTACCAGAAAAATGTTAATTTAAGGTCATAAGATTTATAATAAAAATTGTAATACAGAATACTTAAAATTATTATTAATTAATTTTCCTGCTGTCTTATTTTCAGACTATGAAAGAGAAAATATTCATAAACTTTCAAAGATTTCCATCTTCTTCAAACTTGCATTAAAAGTTCGTCTTGAAACTTCTCAATCTTAAAATGTTTGGAAAAGTTCAACACTATTATTGCATTCATAAATTACAAAATGACGAAGCAGATACCGTTAGTTTATAAGTAGCTTTTAGAACATTTATTATTTCTATCTAAATTAAAAGGACTATGCTATGAGTATCATTTATTCGACATTTTAATGTATTTAATAAATATGTAACAACCTTTTTTTTTTTTTTTTTTTTTTTCTTCACGGGTTGCCGCCTTACAGCTCCCGAAACCGTGTTACGGTTCCAGGGTACCCAGCGGAAGACCAAGTCTCCCTCGTTTAGCCGATGGTATTTGTGAGGCTATATCTAACGAGTGGCTAGTTCTTTTTTTTTTTCTTTCATCTTTCAATTAATTAATTAATTAAATATACAAATAAATGCTTTTTTCTATACGGCTTCCAAAACCGTGTTATCGGTCTTCCCCTTTTAGGTGATGGAATTTGTGAGGCTATATACCTAACGAGGTTTTGTTTAATTGTTGGTAAGTTGCATCAGTTGAGAACGGCTGGACCGATTTAGCTCATTTTTTTTAAATGTTCGTAATAGTCTGAATAAGGTTTTTAGGGCAAGAAAAATTGGAAAAGTTGCCCGGAAAATTTAAAAATTCGGGAAAAATTGAAAATGCTTTTTTTGTATGAACTGAAGACCATAATAAGGGATATGGGCTCCACGGGCGCAGCCGGGGCGGGGCGGAAAGCTAGTTATTCAATAATTATTTTGTTGTAGCGATATATTCACGATCTATTATCTAAATAATGGAATCCTAATTTTGTTTTTGCTTCATGACACAGGATACGAGCGAGACGAATTAGTATCAGTTTAGTATTTGTATGAATACGTCCTATATTGCACTGCAATTCATTGCGGTGGCAGCTGAGAATGTTCATGCCCGTCCTGAACGAATTCTAAGAACCGACCACCATGTCTTCATTAATATATCGATATACCACATTTTTTGGCTCCAAACTTCAAGAATATGTAAAAAAAAGCTAAAACAATAAAACTTGTTTGTAGTCTGTAAATTGCTGGCAGACAAAGAATAAATTTTATTTATTTTCATTACTTATATGTAAATCGTTAAAAACAAGTTGCCGATTTGTCTAAGTTTTACCAGATATATTAAAATAGATTCTTGATTCGACATCATGAATTTGTTTCCAAATATGCAGCAGCATAAAAATTCCAATAAGTACTTGCTCGTAAAGAAGGTGTCGAAATAAATTATCATAAGTAACGTGGTATGGCATTAATGGTCTCATTTCGACTCCAAAATTAGATCAAAGTGACGCGAAATGTATGCGTATAGATCACGTTGAAGAAATTAAAATGAGACTTCATGCTTCCAACACGAGAATGTATGTAATTTTTTTTTATATCTTCAAAAGGTATCTTGTTCGAATCATGTGTAGGTATGTTTTTTTTTCTTTCTTCACGGGTTACCTTACAGCTCCCGGGAACCGTTGCCGTCCCCAGAGTGCCCAGCGGAAGACGAAGTCTTCCTCATTTAGCCGATGATTTTTGAGGCTACACCTAACTAATGGCCAGCTCTGTTGAGGTAAGTAGATGGAAAGCCTCTTTGTACGGTTTGTACATAATATTTTTATTATAAAAACCAATGTCAAGGTACCAATGCCTACTTGGTCGGATGTGGGGGATCGAACCCGCGACTTCTCAGTTGTGAGCCGACGTCATTCCCGCTCGACCACTGACGCCCCTCATCAGTTATTTATCTGTTTCCCATTTCATCAAGTTAAATAACAAAAACGGCACCTACCCTTTCTTGGGTATACAAATATTATAGCTAGACTTCGAATACTTCGCACCGTTAGTGGTGTCAATTTTGTTGTCATAGTTCTGATCTCCAATAGATAACGTTTTATACAAAATAAATAAATTTTAAGAGACATAAATTTTTATTTGTTTGTTTTTTTTTCGTCAATAGATACCGACAAATAAACACCTTTGAGAAATAATATATAGAGATAGAACAGGTAATTAGGTATGTAATACTTTCATGAAATAGGTACATATTTCTTGCTTTATGATGTTTATTGACATGTTTACAGATAAAAATATCAAGATTTCACAGCAATTTATTGAGAGTATTATAGTCACCTCTTGTGACGTATGTGCAAACATATATATACCTATCTGTTAGGGTTCCGTCCGAATTATCAATTCGGGACGTACTAATCCATGGGCTCATACAATAGACCTACAATTCCTTAGATAAATTAATTTATATCCTCTGTATAGCACTGTACTGGTAAATAATTATTGTTGGAATATAGAAATGGAAGGAGTACGTACCAATTACGCCTGTTCTTCTCGATTCTGTGGCTGGCTATCTATCTGTGTATAGTGTCTGCCGCCGTGGAGCCTTTATTGCACGCTAGATCACACACTTCAGGATAATTATATATTCAGTCAATTTATATTTGCTTTAACGTCGCGGACAACTTCTCGACGCGACACGAATCTCGGTAGTACACTGTACAGGAGTGGGTAGACGAAAAACGGAACGAAAGGTATATTCACCATACACGACCTTTATTATATGAACTGAAATAACCAAACATGGACTACGATAGTGATGTATACCGTAGATATTGTTGCCTCAAAACGAACATGAAATATTTCAAATTGAATTTCTTTTGATGTCGATTGCTCTATCGTCGAGTCGCACCTACCTGAATTTTATTGTATTTCAAACGTTTGTTCAAGAAAATATTTTGACTTTACTGCAGTTTCATGCTAAAGTACCTACTAAGAATATGTACCTAAAATTTTTTTTCTTACGCTCTATGCTAAAAATGTATATTTTTTTTGTATATATACTTACTAGCTAATTGCCCGCTACTTCGTACACGTTGTATTAGGAATACAATTCACCCCCTTGGTAGGTAGCGTCATGTTAATCTCTATAACCATCGCGCAAGTGCGAACAATAAGATGCAAACATGCTTTTTCAAATCGGTCCAGTAGTTTCTGAGTATACATATAGAACACGAGCAAACAAACAAATATATTTTTTATATACTTATTAGATTATGTAGATAAATATTTCAAGTGGGTATTAAAATAATTTTGATCTCATTTAAAAATATATCTTTTGAATATCTAAGACTAAATTAGGATTCCACATCCGGTCATGGCGACATACGCACGCGTTTTCGTCGTGGCATGATGTGGAATCCAGTTTAATCCTGTTCGCGCTGTGATGGTTGTGATTAATCAGTGATTAATAAGACATATCACGGTCGGCGGGATTATCTTAAATACCGATTTATCGGCTATATACACTATAAAGGCTATAATACTTGACATTGGCAAATCACCGATGAACATTGGTGGAGCCATAATAAAAAAGAAGAAGAAGAAGACTAAATTATTCTTTTGAAATGACTGTCATAACTGTGAAAATATTTATACGATTTTGTTAATAAATCTTTGGTTAAATAATGTTTAACTTTCTGCAATTAAATAATACTTTGAATGAAAATAAGTTTTGAACAAAAATATACAAGTTTGTAATAAATGCGATTCAATAAAATATTTTTCTGAAGAATTGTGTTCGGGATGACTCCATACATTATATTGAAGGAAGTTTTTCGGACCCGAAATGGACGAACAGATGATCTAAGCAATAAAGAACGATTTAAGGAAAAGATGGCGGATGTAGAAATCCACGGATGCCATTTAAGTCTGTCTATTTTGAGATTAGATAACAGAAAATTGATGTTTTCCTAAGAAATATTTTGTGAGATTCGCAAAATCATGACATCACGACATATCGATTAAAGAAAACTTACCTTACCTATCTATACTTACGCGAAATAAGTCTTGTTTATTTTTAATTTCACATTTCACATGAAAATACAAGTTCTTAAGAAATAGTGTCAAGAACACGGCCGAAACACTTCGAGAAATTGTTTATAGTTAATATCTGTTATAATTTCTATTTCAGAACTTCATAGTTCTCCATCTGATAGCAATAATATAGTCTGTTCCATAAAAAAAACGATCAGAATATTGTTTTTATTTTTGATACTACCGGGGCTTTGTAAATGTTGCAATATAAAATTTTAAGTATTTAGGTATATATAATGTATATAAAATTTTACTCCTGTAGTAGTCTAGTGAGTCCATTAACAGCGGATAAGTAGCAAATAACAAAGTTAAACTTAAATATTGTTTATCGGTTGAACATGCTTTTCGATTTGAAAAGGTATATAAAAAAATGTATCTCAGGCTTCTGGGTCGGTGAAGCCTCTCATTAGGTTTTCTTGTATGAAATCTAAAAAATATGTCACACGATTAGCGTTATAAAAAGAAAAGTATGCGTTATAAAAAGAAAAGTATCGGTAAAATAAAAAAGTATACCGGCTTCTAACATTGTTTACTGAAAAGCAAGAAATAATGACATATTTTGTTTGCCGTTGAATTTGAAGTCAGTTGGTGCCAAATTAGGAGATCTTTTCAATGTTACCTATGTTTGTAATTGATTGTCTAGATTAGTGAAATTTAGAGCTAGGTAGTTTCTAATTTGGCACCAACCGTTTTCAAATTCAACGGCGAAACGAAATATTTCATTATTTCTTGCATTTCAGTGAACAATGTTAGAAGTCGGTATACTTTTTTAAAAAGTTAATTTATTTTTGCCTTATAAATTATTTTGCTGTTAAATAACATCATAATATATACGTAATATCATTACAAAAATAAACCGGCATACATTTCATCGAGTTATGACAAAAATTGCCTTAAAAATTTAAAAACTAATTTTCACCAATACAAAAATGGGACGAATCTTGAAGAGACATTTTCCAAATCGGTTTATTAATGACGGAGTTCTGAGATAGCAAACATTAAAAAAATATACCCGAATAGAGAACCTCCTTCTTTTCTTTTAAGGTCAGTTAAAAAGCGTTATTCAATACCTATTCACTCACTATTCTGTTGTACTAAATCCCATTACTGTCTAGTGTGTAATAGACCGAACAATATTAATTTATAGTACGCACAGCGTATCATGTAGTAAAAGATAAGGTTTACGAGTCAAATAAAGCACACCCACGCTGGTACATGGCCATATTGTATAGATGGTCATTCAATGTCGTGTATTCACATATTTTACTATTTGTATTCTGCAGTACACTTCATATTAATGTCAGCCGTTAGATGTCATATCCATCTTATTGGAGTTTACGTGTATTGAGACTTTGATTAAGAGCCGTACTCTATGGAAGTGCGAAGTCATTACTGTGCTATCAATTTATGAAATAATAAAACTTGTTATTTTGACAGGCACTTGTACGTTTATATCCGAACGTTTCTTTTAATTGGCGTATTTTAGAAATAATTATGAATTAAAAGAATGAAGTATGAAATATTGATGAATAGCTTTCGTATCTAACATATTAAAAATTTGTGTGATGAATATAAAAGACGCGAAAGTGGCGTTTGATTTGTCTCTACTTATGAGATTAAAAGCGTGAGCGTTTTTCTGATAGAATCTGAATTATCTGAATCCATGGTACCCACTTGCATACAGGCGCGATTTAAAGTTCATTAGCAGAAGTTCAAATAATATGAAAAACTAAAGTTGTTCTTTTACATTACTCTATCTCTATAGAGATATAAATCGATGTAATCACTATCAACACAAGTAGGTCGAGAACTGAATGTGTTTGGAACTCTTTGGAATACAAAATATACTGAATCAGGCTTTATTTTTCCCAAGAGAGAGCCTAGAAACAAATTGTATGTAGTTAAAGCCGTTAAAAACACGTGATTTTTCATTGTTTAAGTAAGTAACTACGTAACTTTATGTTAGTTTTCAGAACTTGTACTGAAAGTACTGTAATTTGATTTGATCTTTATTATTCTGATGTTTTCTAAGAACTTTTCGTTAAAATACAGTTGAGTAACAGTATAATTGGCCTCAGGGTACGCATCTAGAGAATTTATTACTGATATTTATATAATTTGAAAAACGAATCATGGCATTATATCTTACTGGTATCAAACCAATGTCCACGTATTTTATTTGAAACTTTCCGCCCCGGCTTAGTTCAGGGATTTTTTTGAAATATTACATAAGAATTTATCTCCGGCCCTCCAGCTATCTCTGTGCAAAAATCACGCTGATCTTGCTCCGTTTTAGCGTGAAAAAAGGACGAACAAACAAACACATTTATTTCAAAATCAGTTCCTACATACTACACGTATGCTTGACATATACATTAAGCTTGCTGAAATCAAAGTACCTCTTTACAACCTACCCTAACACCGAGAACTCACTAATTAGGAAAAGAGGAAGGGTGGCAGATATGTCGAGACTTGTTAAATAGGTATTGAAGGCGTCTAAGCTCAGTATTGTGGCGGGAAAACAATAACTTGTCACAACCATCTAAATGCAAATAGAAACAGCGAGAGATTTTCTCCCCCTTGATCTTTGTATTCGCTCCCTCATTTGTCGGATACAGAGCAGAGATTGTCAATGGCTTACGTAGTTAACGATATGCGGTGTCTACTTTATCTTGATTTAATACGTTGCGTTTGTCTTGTCCCCTCTATTATGAAGCTTTTACAAAACCAACACATTTTTACGGCTCTTATAACTTTGCGGCGTGGCTACATACACTAGTTACAATTTTGTATGTTTTTTTATTTACATATTTAGCGGTCGGTTAGAATAGGCAAGCCTATTGTTGCATTTAATAAAATTAAAGTTCTTATTACTTCTAGTATTTTAATTTATTATTTTCATAAAAATAATGTGCCTTGCGATGCACGAGAAATTGTTTAAATGTTAAAAAATTGGCGTTTAGTTTTTTTTAGAGTCACTTATCTGTATAGTATCATAGACATATTAATATTAAAATAAAATATCTAAATTATATGAGCACATTGTATACCAGAATGTTAAAGAAGTGATAATAGCTTGTATAGCAAATACGTATGACTCTGGACTCTGGACCGGAGGGAGCCTGGTGCCCCTTTTTGTCCAATTTCAGGCACCAGCTCTCACCTAGTCTAAATATATTAGTGCCACATTATAGAAGTGTTAACGAAATGTGAGAGAAATAAACTATATTTTATCAGGAATCCAAGATTCTTTATAATGGGTGCCTGCCTTTTTGAACTTGTTAACTGATTAAAATTACTACAAAAGTTTTAAATAAAAAACAAACAAGGCGTATTTTAGTCAAAATAAAAAATATAAAAGAATTAGTCATTAAGGTTATGAATAATGATATTATTGCGTGTTTCGTAATCTTTATCATTAATTATACCTATCATGAAAGTACACAACATTTACTGATCAATTGTATTTGATTATCAGATAATTCCAAAAATATTCGTGTCATTGACTTCAAAGAAATCAATTCTTACCAGTATTGAAAAAAATCTAAAGTCTGAGACGAAAATACGTTAGTAGGCAATGTCTATAGCACCCTATAGTCCGATAAACAAAGGAATGATGTCTGTAATAATGCCCCAGTCTGTGAAATACCAAAATAACTACGGAAAAAATGTATCTGTCAGGGTCTTCTTATATTGACCGGACTATCCGTTATGTATTTTGTTACACGAAAATGTAAATTGCACCAAGGCAAAGGAGAGTCTTTCAAACGGAGGGAGAGTATCTCGGGAGCAACCATAAATCCTGTTACTGACAAAGCAATTTAACTTTAGCTGACGGACCTGCAACGTAGGTCCAGTGTATTTATTACCATATGCCGTGTGAATATCTTACACTGAATTTGCACTGAATAACATAATTTGAGACAAGAAATAAAAATACAATATTAAAACATATATTTATGCTTATCTAATAAGCTCCCAGGGAATTAGTCTTCAACGTTATAGCCGATTTTGTTTTTAAACATTTTTTATTGATACATCTTACACACACATTTTCTTTGTTAGTTGTCCATATTAAACAGAACAGGTGGCAAGCCTGTTGAAAGTATCTGTTATTTTTAGAAGAAGTACGGTCTGAAGCACGAGAAGTTGATGTTTATTGATATTGAAAAGCCTCTTAGACAAAGCGGTCACCCATCATAAGTTCGACCTAAAATACTCACCACAATAATTTATTATATTGTGCTGAAACATGGGGTTAACTTAATAAATCATTGTGTAATTAAATCTATCTCGGGACAGATTGTCAGTGAGTTGATTAGAAACTAATGAAGTCTGTGTTAATATTTTGAAAGCGACAATGATATTATTTTATCCTACACGAAAATCTGTCAAAACTTTTTTTCTTCAGCCATGTCTCACATAAGGGTAGATATAAAGTGGAGAACCAGGCGTCCCTCGATTATTTCTTCGCGTACATCCATCCTGTTTTAGTTCCATCGCTTACTTATGGTAGCGAGACTTGGGTATGGAATAAGAAGTATGAAAGTAAGATAAATTCAGTGGAAATGCAGTATAAAAATGTATTGATCGATGGAAATATTAAAAGTACACACAATCGCCGATTATGTATGAAAGGTACGATGAATATAAAAGAAGCGAAAGAGGTATGTCAGGACAGTAACAAATGGGATTCGATTGTCTCTGCCTACCCCTCTTGAAATAAAAGGCGTGATGACAGATAGATATATCCATACAGATTCCTTCATTTTTTATAAATATTATAATAATGTATTCAGTAGGTACGGGGTTACAAAATTTTATATTTTTATTTCCATAGTAACAAAGTTACGATCAATTTTCCTTAGGAGGTAAAATATTACAATGTTCACAATTACTTTGAAGCAAGTTGTAGGACTTATAAATTTTTATAGTACCGTAAACAAATTATGTTTCGAAAGCAGTAAATACAAGTGCTACGGAGATGGCGTGATTCAATATAAAACTGGCTGTAAACTTATTTCTATTCTCTGTCGCCATACAAACATGAAATGAAATGAAAACGCAGCGGGGAGTTAAGCATTAGCTTTTATCTGACCCCATAGGTACAATCTGCATTAAGTATAAATAAAATTAAAGTGTCTACGTATGTGATTTCAAAATCAATATCCAAGTGAAATGTTATTTACAACTGTTTGAGATTATTCAGAGTAGGTATGTATTATTATAAAGTGCGTTCCGTACACTCAATAGTATGCATTAAGGTCAGACCAAGTTGACGCCCCTGTATGGCGCAGGAACAAATTAGCGAGAGTCCGACACACACTTGGCCGGTTTTTATTACTTGTTGTTTAACTTAAGAGCATGCATTAGTTAGACGTTTGTATGTATTGCCATTATTAAGATCGAGCAACAAACGCCGAAAAAAACACGTTTCTTGTATGGGGACCTCCATTAATTTTTAACAATATTTTATTTTTATTATTTCTTATTATAGCGGCCATAGTAGTACACACTCTGTGAAAATTTCAAGTATCTACCTATTATGGTTCAAAAGATACAGGCTTGTAACAGACGGACGGACGGACGTACAGCGGAGCCTTAAGTCTGAAATTGACCACAGATTCGTCCAATTCCTATAACAAATGGCCCGCCTAGATCTTATGGGGGCCGGAATGGGAAATTTTCGGTGCGACGCCGGACCAATGTGTGGCCTACTTAAGTAATAGGGTTTCCGTTGTCATCCTTTGGGTAAGGAACCCTAAAAACACATCTCCGTGTTCAAAAGCTCTCTAAAATTAAATCGCATTTAGAAAATTGTTAGAATAAACAATACACCATTTCAACCGACAAGGAACTGACAATAAACATTAACTCCCGGATCTAACGTAATGTAAGGATAGGAAATATCTTAAAAGGGAACAAACTCAAGAGAGCTGTTTGTATTTACATAAATTCAAAGGCTTTAGAAGAGCTCTGAAAATCCAAAGAAATCTCTTTTGCACCTTTGTAATGCGGGCTCGTTAAGGCCAGTCTCTATTTTATTCAATATTATGTGGGGGAAATTCTCATGTATTCTTATTCGATGCATTATTCCAAAAAATTGTTTTCACGTTTCAAAATTATATGTTGATATGTCTTTTGAAATTATTTATAGTATAGCAATTTGTTTTCTTTCATTTGGAATAACTTTTTATGTATAAGATAAAGGCAGGAAATTAGAAACTCGATAAAAAGAGTTCAATAAAGATCCACCCAACCGGGTTACGAGTTTTATAATTGTCACTGCTAACTGACCACTCCGTAAGTAAGCGTAATCATGTAAAATCTGATGAATGTTGATATTTCTACAAGACTTATTATCATGTTGTACAGTATCAGTATCCCATATTACCTACTTTAATTCAGCAGACATGCTCGATGGGTGATCTCTGTCACACCCTGCCCTCTACAAAACTATTATGATGTCTTATGACATAAATTGAATCTCTTTGCTTATGGCTTATAATCCACTGTATGTATAAAATGCATGTAAGTAGATGAAGGAATCCACAACAGCATTTTTTAAATACAACAATTATATTTTCAAACAAATACCCAACTAAAATGTGTCAAAATATGTATTTGAACGAGTATTTTATGAAAAATGGCATATTTCAATGAACGTCAAGTTACAAGTTTCGTAGCTTTTTCATTTTGAAGATTGGTGTTGTATTGTGTAGTATATACAATAATGGAAAACGTGAAAACATGTCGCATTGCAGAAAAACCTCTCGGGAAAAATAACACTGAAAGTCGTGTAGATTTCAAATAAAGCTGGCTAGAACTAACTCTAAAAATCTGTGCCTCTAGTGAGAAAAGGTACAATTCAAAATAGCTAACTTTTAGAAGAGTCAAAAAAAAATTATTTCTTGTACATTTGAAATTTACAATTTAGTATTAATTATAATTGGAAATGGTTATAATTATAAGTGGTATATTTACTATAACTTTTTGCGCTCTCTTCAAATACATTAACAGATTTTTTATGCCCATTCTTTTTTGAATTAAACGAATTGTAACCATTCAAATTATAGAATACTGTCTAAATAGTCCTGTGAAAATACTTTTCCATGATCGAAGTATAAAAAAATTACAAACGTATTTCATAAAAAGGTCAAGTTGAAAATCTTTTCACAAAAAAAATGACCGAAATAATGTACTGCTATTTGTACTTATTATATTTTTGCACCAGTTTTGTATATTTTGTGAGTCTAGTTCGAAATAAACCCAAAATATAAAATATTTATACGAATTATACACGTTTCGTATCTCCGTAATATTAAACAATATTTTTCTTAGACCATTCGAAAAATATTGTTTTGTTTATTATCAATAGCATAAAATCGAAAAAGGGTACTATTAGACTTATACCCTTTCTCACTAGAGGCACAGAAATACTCTAGTATTGATTATACATTTCTGTAAGAACATGAAAGATAGAAATATAATCTGGAATGTGATGATGAAAATAAAGGTTGGACGGACAATGGAAGACTATGTGGAGCCGTTAACTGAAAGAAGAACAAACAAATAAACACACATTCGCATGTATAATATTAGTTAGGATTAAAAAAGGGTACTTTCATCTAAGTAAAATATGGAAGGGGGAAGAAAAATTGGAAAAGTTTCCCGGAAAATTGGAAGAACAGAAAGTACTCTTTTCTATGGGTTTTATATGGGCACTACGGGCGGAGTCGGGCGGAAAGCTAGTTTTAAGTATATTACAATAGTTATATTTACCGAATGGTTCAAGAATTTCAACATGTGCCTTGAAACTGTGAACGTATCGTCACGTTTGAATATATAATGAAGGTAAAACATCTAGGTACTTGTACCAAAGGAACCAAAATTATGATCAATAAAGTAATAGTCGTAAAATAGATATTTTAGACAATGCATACATACTAGGTACAGAAAAATATAATTGAATTGTATATGTCTGTAATTATAAAATTAATATTAGTAGGATACGCTATTTACATGATATATTTTTATAATTTAAAACTTATGTGTATAATCCGAGAAACCAAACTTATGGGCATTTCGATCTAAATACATATATCTCAACAGAACTCACCACTCGTTAGGTATATCCTCGCAAATACCACCGGCTAAAAGAAGGGAACGATCGCACGTGAAGAAAAAACATGATATATTTTGTCGGAATACTCAGGAACTACCTACTGAACGATTTTTGATGGAACTTTCAGCAATCATCCAATAAAAGGGTTTCGAAGATAATATATTAAATGAATCATTGCGAAGTCGGGCTCCATCACTAGTTCAAAATAAATTGCATGTCATTGGAAACCAATTTATCGACTCTAGATTTAAAATAGGGACTACGTTTAATTGGGTGAATGGTGAACTCACGTGAGATCGTGTCGTGCCTGATCGCTGGATTTATGTTTCTACATGAGCACGTACCTTCATGTAAATTTAAACCACATTTGGTTAAGAAATTTCTCTGTTGTACAGATCGTAAGATATTATTTTGTAAAGGCATGTTGTTTATGTCGTACATTTCTCGATCTGACCGATATTTATTTTATTACAACTTACTATTTAATACCGGTAAGTATCTAAAGGCGTCTTCCATAAATAATATAAACTTCTATTTATGTAATGACAGATCTAGTCTGGTGTGACACGGTTGCCACTTTAGTTTCGAGGAACTCGCTAAATGTGGTAACCCTTGGCCAAACTGTTAGTTAAGTAACGTTTGTTAAGTTTGGGTTTAAGCTTCAGAGAAAGACTATTTTCGGATTAACTATAAGTAACAAGAATAATAATTATTGACAATATGAACAACCTCTTTTACAATCTGAAATTCCAAAAATATCATGTTTATTAACATTTATATCCGTACTTAAAATACACATCTGTATCGTAATTCCTCACAAACGTTTTTAGTATTTGTAAAGATCTATTTTTGCCCCTGCTTACAAAGCTTAGCGTGGGTCTCAGATCTGGCTTCTACATTTTCCGAGTAAAGAACCTTTTTACTCTAAAGGATGTTGAAAGTTCATCACGAATGTAATTAATTGGTAAACAGTTTATTAAATTATAAAATTATATTGGGTTCAGTCAGGCCCTTTGTTACGATATTTTCAATCAGGTACCATTAGTTGAAGTTTCTAAAATTGTATTAATCAAACAAAATACTATAGAAGGTTATTAAGTATATCGTACCATGAGAGCTCACTCGCAACAAACTTTTTCCCGGATTTGATAACTAATTGATATACATATAATTTTTAATACACATAAACCTCCTTGTAAAGCAATCTATATAATAATAAAATAGTATTTACGGCGAAAATCACACAAAGACGTGGCAGGTTTGTTTTATAATATGTAGGTAATTTGTTTTGAGGAGTTAACGCTGGAATTATTTTAACAAATGCAGGAAATCATGGTATTCATTCATCATTAATCCCTCTTTTCCGGTCGTCTCGGTTTCTAAAGAACAAGTCAAGTAAATTAATTATACATAATTTTATCATAACATTACTTCCTCCGGAAGATAACAGTTTGTCTGTTTGTCTGTGTAAATTTTTCTATCTAGGAGGTTATCTGTACCTACTTGAGTATTCTTGGCATTTTAAATAATGAACTTATCTTTATTATTTAAATCGGTAACTTTGGAGAAAAAATTGTTTATCCTGCAGGTACTCGAGGAGGTTATCCGTAATTTTAATACTAAAGAAATCCACATGTAACACATAAATATCGAGAACTCTATCTCACAATACGAGATGTTATAAACGGCTACAACCCATGTAAAAATAAAGGACAAGTAGAAATGCGTTCCCATTATGACACAAAATAAAATACAGAATACAAGTGCCACGTTTTATTTCGTTATCTCTCGGTGCGGCACGCGACAGGGAGGTTTAATTTTCTACAGCGCGTGATTTGTTTAATCCTTGATATCACATTGTTGAATATACATATTATATCTACACTGGGATGCTTACTTTAACAATTGTAGTAGGTAGGTACTAGTATTTTGTTTAAATATATTTTAAGTAAATATACAACATTGTAATCTGTGATGTACTCTCTCCAAGTTAGGGTAACGATGCAGGGACTCATACTGTGCTCTGATAATAATGTCGATATTTACTTATCTATAATACTACCAGTCGAATTTGAAAAAATAGTTTTGTATTTGATAGCCCAATTCTTGAGGTTATAGGCTATATAACATCGCGCTACGACCTAAAGGGGTGGAGCAGTAACTATGAACGCGGGCACGCGGGTGAAACCGCAAGGCACAGCTAGTATTAATATAAAATAATATAGGCAACAATATTGTTTGTCGCTGCACTTTAAATGGCAATTTTGTTAAAGCACTATTAAATACTGTAGATATTATACTTATGAAGAAGCATTTATAATAAAATGTAATAATATCTTACTCCGTTGAGATATTAACTAACTAGAAACATAGGTACCTAATCAATTCAATAATTAAAGAGAACTTTCAAATGCTTTAAGCAAGAAAGGTCAATAAGACGAAATGAGAGAAGTGAAAATTTATACTTTATAGATTTGAATATTTTATGAAAGGAGTTTTTAATTAAATTCCCTTCTTGAAGTTTTCTTCAATCCCTATTACAAGACCAGAAAGTTGATTAAACAAAATTTAACATTAATTAGGTGTTTTAACATTAAACATAGTTTGTCGAAAACATTTTCTTACGTTTTTATAAGACCTCGCAAGATAATTGTAAGGTTTTAAATTTTTTTTGTTATGATAGTCGTGTCGTCGAGTCAAGTCCTTGTAAGGAACCAGAAGAAAAGTCATAGGTAAAAAAACCTATGTTATTTTATAACCTCATCCGGAACTGGGTTAGTGATCCAGTCTACCAGATAAAATATCCGATCTCCTAAAGATAAAATTAATAATAACAACCTTTGCGAAAGCCGAATAGTGTTTCTCGAGATTTACACCAAAAAAACCTACTCTAAAAGAAAAAAAGTATAAAAATAAAATTTGGGAAACAAGAAAAAGGTATGTATGTATTCTAGAGCAAAAATTGATAGAGTAAAAACATGACAATATACCTATACGACTTTTTAAAAAGAAGACAAAACACTTCACTCCGTAAAAATTGGATTCGAAACAATCGACATGAATGCAGCCAGAGTCTGTGAAATTGTTTTTCATTGTAATTGGCACTATTTAGATAGTACCCAAAGAAAAGGAAGAACCTCTTTTCAATGGAAATAGCTCTTTGAGAATTTCCGAAGCTTGAACTCAGTCCAGTAATTTAATTAAAGTGAGTGGCGCATTACAGATGTCGAAGAGGTAAACTGCTTTAGTCTGCATTTTCAAGTCTTTTTCCGTCCATTATAAATGAGAAGTAGAATAGGAAGATTTCTGTTCAATCATAAATCACGAATATTTTTTAAAAGAGTTCTCTGTAATCTGAATAACTATCTCTCATTATTTCTTTTGGTCGATATTAAGTAATAAATTGTTAGATATAATATAAAAAATAAATAAAAATGTATATACATATATTTGTATTCTTAATTGATTTTATAACACTATTTAATATCTTAATATATAAAATTCTCCTGTCACAATGTTCGTTCCCATACTCCTCCGAAACGGCTTGACCGATCCTTATGAAATTTTGTATGCATATCCGTTAGGGTTGAGAATCGGACAACATCTATTTTTCATCCCCCTAAATGTTAAGGGTGGTCCACCCCTAAATTTTTTTATATATAGGGTTAGGGTTAGGGGTAGGGGTAGGGGTGGGGTAGGGGTAGGGGTAGGGGTAGGGGTAGGGGTAGGGGTAGGGGTAGGGGAAGGGTAGGGGTAGGAGTAGGGGTAGGGGTAGTGCGGGCAAGTCAACGTTTGGGCAGGACAACGTCTGCCGGATCCGCTAGTATACGATATAATATTTAATAATTATAGATTTTATTTTTTTATCTTTACGGGTTACCTTACGGCTCCCGGAACCTTTTAGCCGATGGTATTTGTAATATGGCCAGTTCTATTGAGATGTATTTAGTTGGAAAAGCCCATAAGAGTGGTTTGTCGAAACTCGAATTATAGTAATAAAACCCATTGGTACCTGTCCGGGATCGAACCGTAGTCTGCGTAGGTTATTCAAATCATCCTTGTCAATATAAAGCAGCACCTATTACGTGTCTTTATTTACTTTCATTATGTATGTGATATTTATATGTAAGTATATCAACTTAATTCTCGTATTTTATGATATTCCCACCTTCTTCACTTTCCAAGCTGCGAAAATGATTCCAAAGTCAGGTCCATTTCCGTGATAAATCTCATTACAATATATAAATGTTACATAGAATAAAAGATAAGTTTGATACCTAAAGTAGGTATCACTCGAACTGCCTAAATATTCCAGTCTTCAGAGATGGAGTACTAAGTTTAAAATTCGAAATCAAATTTCTAAAAATGAGAAAAGGATTTTCCGAGGCTAATAAATATTTCATAAACCGTATCTTCGTCATATTTTATGAGGCCGAATGAATTGCAAAATCTAGATTTTCACTTCTATATAAAAGTTTCTCTGAGCTACTTAGCTCTTTAGCTACTAGTGCAGATTGATGGTACGCCACCTATATTAAATGACCGAATTTCTTTAAGGTAGACAGTTTATTGTGATTAATAATATAACAACTAAACATTAAAAATAACTAAATAAACCGGGTCCGCGTGGAATAGTGTCAAGAATACTGGCTGCATTAGCCCGCTAAATCGCGATGCTGATTAGTTGAACGAGGAAGGAGCCAGCCCTATTGTCACCAGAAGAGATGATCAGTCGAGAGGATGCATCTTTAATAAACTTTTTGGCTTTTGAACCCCAACGACCTAGAGTTTCTACACCAAACGGCACAAAGTAGTTTTCATAATTTAACAGAATTGTTATAGAAAAGTTTATACATAACTAAACAGTTATGTTCAACAACATTTTAGTGTAAGCTATTTTTTCCAAATGGCATATGCCTAGGCTGACTACTCCGCAAAGCCTACCTGCCGTGATGGTGATAATACGTTTATCTTTGCAATATTGTGAAGGTTTTTAGGTCATGTTCAATGCTAGGGCATATAGCTAGTGGCACCCAGTGGCGTTAGCTACACGGACCGTCTATTAGCATAACCGGACGTGTTTTGAATGATATGGTAATGTAGGGACGACAAGGTACATAAGGCTCGATGATGGCGCCAATATTACTCAGATTTATTAACAACAAGTACGGCATTCCTTGAAACTGAATACATATTATCTCATTTGTATAATTGAATTCGGACTATAACAAGAAGGTACCTAGATATTTCATATGGTAATGAAATTCCTAGCTATACAGGGCTTAGCGGTTATTTGTAGAAAATATAGCAGTTGCACGCGACTTCGTACGCGTTGTATTAGAATAACATTGTTAAATAGGCTATCTCAAGAATTGGTCTATCAAATGCAAAAATACTTTTTCATATCCGACTGGTAGTTTCAGCGATTAGCACATTCAAACAAACAAACCCTTCAGCTTTATTATTAATATAGATTGTGTACATTGCTTGCCACCTGTCCTGTTTTATATCGGCAATTGGCAAAATTTGGACATAATTTAGTGAATGAAAATAAAAGCGTTGCTTAAAATTCTTTCGACACTATCTATAAGAATATACACATAAACAAAGCTTCTCATGTTATAATTATGTAAGGTTTAGGAGAATGACCCCATGTGTTTTAGATTATGGTTTGTAAACAAACCGAAGATTTATAAGCTAATGTTAATAAAATGACTTAAGTCCCTCCGCGAAGCCAATTATAATAAGACTGAGTATGACAGTAATTTCAATTAATTATTTGTTCCCCTCCTTCGGTAGATAAATGTGTCCCGCGGGTATCGTGTGGGATAAAACATGAAACTTTCCGGTACTTCCGGCCAACGCTGCCGTCCTTTGAATTATGATAATATATTCTACTGGTTTCATGTGAATTCACAGTGTTAAAATTATTATTTTTTATTATCAGAATAGTTACATTATGTGAAATTGATCTATGATTCGTGGAATCCGTTTAGTCTTCATAATTGTTTATTTCATATTTTAATTATGTTATTTTGACATGCACTTTTATTTATAATTTCACTCATATTAGCAGAAATCATGATATAACTTGAAATAAAAATCATTGTAATATTACATATAAATAGGCATTCCATTAATTTATTAAATTACATTATTACAAAGAAATCTTAAACAAAATAACTCAAAGTTAATGATCGTATCTTAAACTTTGTATGTTTGTTACTCAATCACGCTTAAATTTGAGTCACATAACATTTAATGAAAGTAACATCTTCATTCACTTATGTCAGTAATTATCTCTATATATTATTTGTCGGTTTGCCATATCTCCTTTTAATATTGTATTAAAGTTAATGTTGGATACGCCATTTTGAAAATTATTTTTCCCTCTATTGACGAAAAAAATAATCAAAGTTAAATATTTCTTTTAAAATTAGACTTAGATTATTTATTTTGTAAAATACGATCTATTGGAGATCAGCTGAACTATGACATTAATATAGACACCACTAATCCTAATTTCAATAAAATAATAATCTCAATTTTACCCATCATTAGATGGATCTACAAAATGTTTCAGTATATTGTAAAAGTTGCCCTAGTTTGCCTGAGTTTTCAGAGCCACATTAAACAGTTGCGAGCACACGCCTGCCGTTCCCAAGTCAATTTCACGCGTGATTTGTAACCTTTTATTTCATTTCGAGTCGTTTTACTTCACTACTGACTTCCCTTTGTACTGGGAAACTAAATATCTTCAACAATGACTGAGCGAATTTCGCTTATAACGGGATTCGGAATTGCAAGCTTTTAGAACCAACTGTGCCTTTATTTGCTACTATTTTTTAAGTTTTTTTTTAGAATAATGTCATAATGAGCAAATCAATAGATTTTCGTCGATCAGTGCTTTGATCAATAAATCGTACATATTAATTTTTTTGTGTAAAAAAAGATTATTTATTTATTCCCGGGTCTAGATTATTTGACATTCGTAATCATACTGTATTTAAGTAAGTATATCAAATTTCTAAATTTCATCATTATTGTTTACCTCAACCCCTTCGTTGATCGGACCATTTGAAGAAACAAATACATAAATTTATATTTTTTTATTTAATTTCTTCAACAATATTGCGCTTTTATTTCAATGTAGATATCAAGTCAAGATTTTCTAAGAACGACATGCAAAATGAGCGAGTGCTACGGTGGAGTGCATTCCTTCATTATACGGAGAAGCATTGCTTGCTTTTAGGTATTTAGTAAATTAAATTGAAAGTAGGCATAGTCGGTATGCTGTATATATTGTATGTATGATATTACAAACGCGAAATGGGTGTATGTGTGATGTTTGTTACTCAATCACGCCAGAACGGCTGAACGGATCTTAATGAAATTTGGCGTCTGGAATAGCACATAGGCTACTTTTTATCCCGGAAAAATGTATGGTTCCCGTGAAATAGATTTGTTTTTGTTTTTTACGGGATCGACCTGATTTTTTGCATAGTGGTAGTTTAGGGGTCAGAGAATGACATATACTACTGTTTATACCGCGAAAGCGGGCGGGGGAGGGGCAAATTACAGCCACGAGATTATTTATTTTTGGATTTATTTCCACGCGGGTGAAAAATTATGAAATGAAAACATTCATCGTGTTCTTAATACCTATAGATAAACCACATTAGAATACAGATATGTAAGTTAAGGATCTCATTACCATTAATGTCGGCTTACAATCACATAAACAATGTCCGGGTCACATACCGCGTGAACAATAAAAAGAAATCAATTAAACTTTTGTTCTGCATATCAAATACCTTTCGAGGAAGTAATAAATAACAGTTTGAAATGTGAAACATGCCAGAAGGCTCTGTTGATATATTAGAGTGGTCCGCAAGGCATCTTGTGTAAACAGAAGCTACGCAACCCGCTCCTGTTCTAGATAACAACTCCCTAAGGCCACTAAATTATTTTTTATCCTCTCTTGCAACTCTTGCTTATCAAATAACGTAGAGATATTGTTTACAATGCTATTGAGAGCGATGGAAATGGGACACAAATATACGTATTGATGTATATTGATAAAGATTAGAGCCTAATTGCGTCGATGCCGTAATACAAACAACTGTAGATCCCGGGTTCAAGCCTCGCTCGAGTCAAATTATTATAGCTAGGCCGCATGCTTCTGAGGGCAGGTAAAGTAATAGATCCTCATAACTTTTGTCCCATACAAATTACATGCTTCACGACTTCTTAATTTACGCGATAACTATATGTCTTAGTTTCGAAATTTAAATAGATTTTGAAAGATTTGGCAGAGAATTTAAAAGAAATGAAAATCAGTTACACTTTAGTTTTATGAAGCCCTGAATGTCATCAATTTCACGCGTATTTTCAAGCGATTTTGCGGCTCGAGTTCTCCTAATATATTATTTAATAATGTACCATTTTCTCGTATTTATCCTATAGATAATTTCACATACTTTATGAAAATATTAACTACAACTTGCTATTTCTAATAGTTTTTGTATAATAATGGAAGAACAAATGTCCGTTTTGTGTATTTTCACAAGACCGATTTATTGTGAAATCGTTCTTTCTCATGTTTTTGGTACGTGAATTTTTGCAGTGTATCTCTCTAACAACTTTTTAAAGAGATATCGACAAAATAAGCGGTGCGGTTTACCGAGTTCATTGCGCTAACAAGCCTGCTCTTAAGAAGTGACAGCTCTAGCTTAATTAAAAATGTGTTATCATTCAATAGCTAATTACTTAGTTGCAGACTCACATCCCCTACCGTTCACACAGTAGATTGTAAAAGCCTCGCTCGCAAATATCGAACAATATTCCGGTAGTGTAAAAGAAAAGCAAAAGCCATCCTTTTACGTTGAAACCAAGCTTTTAGTAAACACGCGCGCCATCTGCGGCACCTAACCAAAATAAAAAGCGTAATATTCACCACATACTCGGTGTGTGGAATTTCAAATAAAATGGCGATTTAACAATGATGAAACTTGGCGAATTGCACGTCTACCTCATAGAGTCGAGCATGTCTCCGTGTGTGGAGTTTTATGGCCGGTAAACGATGCGTTTTGCGCGAAAAAAAGCTTGTGTGCCGATAAAACGGGCCTCGTTCCAGAGATACGACGGAAGTGGAGGGTGGAGGGAATACGAAAAAAATTCAAGAATTCAAACGCCAAGTGTATACTTACTTTTGAAAAGAAGATGCTACGATATTCGTATGACAGGTTACCTATAACGTTCCTTGTAATTCAAGATTATACCTAACTTAATTTCAGAAACAGTCATAATCACTTGCCTGAACAGTAATAAGTCAGCAAATAATATCGTGTTGCCAATAGTTACCTGAAATCAAAACAAAATGTTTTTATTAATTATACAATTTACTTCATTTTGTACCTAAGTATTTTGTGAAATGAAAAATTAAATATCACTTTTTTTTTCACGGAAATAATAGATTGTTTTAGGTACTTGAAAAATCTTTTTCTGTTAAATCATTCCAATTTACGTGCAATTTTCAATACGTCTTCCTTTAAGAAACTTCCACAACAAAAAAAAAAACAGCGAGGAAACGCTGCTAGCCTTCTTGGCACTTTACCGCAGGACAGTGATTTCGAGAAGGTTTTCTACTTATGAGTATGTATCACTACATATTCATGATTAGAGAGCCACTCATGGGGTTACCTGTGTTTAATTTTTAATTTTTAATACGCTTATAAATACTTATTATTAGAGATAGATATTGCTACTGCAGAATTTAATAAATTAGTAGCTCAAGAAACCTTTTATCTCATAAACTTTTCTACCTAAATGTTGGAATTTCTTTTGTTTAATCAAAAGATTCCACGAATTTCTAAATCGTTAGGTACCAAAAATGATCCCACGTTTCCTACTAAAATTGCCAAAATTGTATGTTTGTTATATTGGAATACCGAAGCTTTCGATCGAGGTAGAACAAGAATTATTTTATCAGTAGGTAGGTAGGATAAAACATGCATGCTTTTGAGTTTGGGTATACAGAGAAAGATATTCACTTCCTGGAACCCTTTTTAACCCCCGACGCAAAAAGAGGGGTGTGTATCTGTGTAATATATGTGTGATATAAAGCGTATTGACCGCATCCGGAACGATGTCAATATAGAAGAATGCGGAGTAAAAGATGATGTTGTGACAAAAATGAAGAAAAGTAGTTTACGCTGGTTTGGACACGTTGAAAGAATGAAGGATGAAAGATTGACTAAAAAGGTTTATATGGCTGAAGTGAAAGGAAATGCTAGCAGAGGACGACCTAGATGTACTTTTATTGAACATATAAAAAATATAAGAGATATGTCAGGATCGTAACAAATGGCATTCGATTGTCTCTGCCTACCCCTCTTGGGATGAAAGGCGTGATGATAGATAGATAGATAGATAGATAGATAGATAGATAGATAGATAGATAGTATCTGTGTAAATGTGTGTCTGTCTGTGGTATCTTAGCTCGTAAACGGATCAACCGATTTTGATTTAGTTATTTTTTGAACTTGATCGAGTGTGTTCTTAGCTATGATTCAAGAAAATCTGTTCAGCCGTTTGAAGATCATCAACTCTTTTCTAGTCGTTGAAGAAATGTGAGCAACTTACTGGTCTGATCGATTCTAAATTTACCTATTATCCTGTGACTTCAATGATATTATAATAACATGGTAACCTTAACCTCATGCTGCTATATCATCTGGAAGCAGCAAGATACCCAATGGTGAGGCCAACTCGGGGGTTTTTAATATAAAATTTTATTATTGTTAATAAAAACTTCAGTTATCTTCACATAGCACAATCATAATTTCTTACTAAATCACATAATTAATCTTGTTTCCCAGAAAATATAATATAATTTACGAACGAAATTAGGTTAATTTGTACGAAACGTCGCGTGACCGTAGAGAAAGTTCCTTCATTTAGATTTCGTGTGTTTTCAGTTCAGTTCAAACCCTTTGTATGTTGTTATAGCTTTTAACTTTACCGCAGTTTCGAGAACTCCGGGTAAGTGAGACAGCTAAAATACACTGACGTAACGATTCTTGTTTGGTTTTTCATGAAACGAGAGTGGGGACGAACAAGGTTGTTGTGCATTATGTAAATGAAAAGCTTGTGCTCGTGAAAACTTTAGTTTCCGTCCCGTCTATTTGACTTTCGACTAGTGAAAATGTACGAATGTAGGGTTGTCTCATATTATTTTATATTATTTTTATATAGGTTTATTAGAAAGCGGGATAAATAGGTATCTGCTTTTATAATTTTATCAGTCTGAATGTTTGTCCAGAATATAAGGTGAATTAGTTAGTTAAAAATATGCAGCATAGTTTTTTTTTCAACACGGTTTGCCTTACTACTTCCGAACCAGTGCTATTGGCCTCATGGTACCCTGCAGCTGATGTTATTTGTGAGGCTATTCTGTACTGTTGACGTATATATTTATAATTTATATGGAAAAGCCTCTAAGTGTGGTTTGTCGGTTTATGTACATAAGTTTATAATAAAATTAGTGTTATAGGTCGTGGTCTGACAAGGTCCATGACGTAGCATTTACTTAGTTGTTATAACTTTTGGGAGCCATAATATATAAACCTCCTCAAGTTGGATTCAAAAATAATTAATTTTATCAAAATGTAAAACATCCAGACACAATATTTTAAAAGTTACAAAACCCTACTGGTACAAAATGCATTTTCCACATAATACCTACATTTTACCATCCATTTTGCTCTCATAAGCCATTTAACATAATCGAATGACTCCCGTGAGCGTGTACCGACCATCCCCTACCTAATAATATGAAGTGGTTGGCGCATGTCGACAAGTGTTAAAAGATTTTATCAGACCGCACCGGCTTTTATGTTGCAACAAAATCAATATTAACCCCACATAGATAACTAGGGTATATGCATACATAATAGCACTTAATATTAAATGACTTTCTGAATTTCAAGGTGAATCGAATAAATTAGGTCTAATTTCAGTCTAACTACGTAGGTACATGCCAATATTGCCAATGTATATACCTAGCCACTTTGGGATTAGGGCTATAAATAAGGTATTGAAATAAGGTATTTTTCCTTTTTATCAACGCCAAGTACACATTTAATCCTTCTAATGGTTTCCATTACTAGATATTTGCCTAGGAAACCTATCCGGTCCATAAATTTCCCGATAACAAGAAAGGTCAACTTGTATTCCTTTTCAGTACCACTTAAAGTTAAATTGAATAGAAATTCTATATAACTTGGACATTTATTGTAAATGCTATATTGAGACTTTCCGGGGAAATATCAAAAATAACGGGCGTAATAAAATTCACGCTTCAATCAGACTGTAGATTAAAATGAAACCAATTTGTGAAATAAAAGCTGACATTTTAGTTCCGTGACGTCCGGTGGTCGGCGGTTTTGTACATTACTCCTTTGGGGATGATAAATCAAATTTAAAGTAAATTTTATTTCTGCACACTCGCAGAAATAGCAGTACTATATAAATTGACATTTCGGATTATATAAAAAACTGATGCAAAAGTTTTACAAAAAACGGCATATAATAGGCAGTCATGGGGACTGCCGACATAAGTGAAAACTATAAATAACAGTGGTTTTTTATTTATAAGTAGGTATATAACGCCATCTAGCGATCATTTTACATATAAATGTATCTGTGCCCGGAACGAAAATTCGCTATGTAAAGTTTTAAGTATTATGTTTTTTTTTCTCATAGTAGACGTTATTTTAAGAGACTAATTTCGCTAAATTTTTTTTATTTCTTTAGTTTATAATCATTTTTTTTTTGCATTGGGCCAACATTCGTGCGGCATTATGTTAAATATGCCATTGCCTATAAATATTAAATAAAAAAGAACGTCATTTGCTACAGGATTGCCAGACTAAATAATCTTTTTCCAGACTCTTTCTCTTTATGTAGTAATCGTTTGTACGTTACCCTTGATCTCAACCTTGTCACAATATCTAAATACAATTTTTTTTCTATTTTTAATTATAGTAACCCGCCTCATTAACGACTGATGATATTTTTTAAAGCGACGTGGCCTGGTATACGATTTTTTTTGCAGAACTATTTGTAAAAGTGACCTTTATTTTTAAAGGTAAAATCTGTTTTAACAAAAATATCGACAATCTTTACGTATACATTTCTAAAAAAAATTGAAGATAATGCTATTTAGGCATTTGTCTCGAAACGGTTTTCGATTTAAGACCCCTTGCAACTAACTTTACATAGCAAATTGTCAGTACACGAATTCCTACCCGGACATTCTCGGGTCGAGCATAGTCGGGCCGGGCAATCCATGGTCATATGACGAAGTCAGTACACGAATTCCTGCTCGGACATTTCCCCCTACCCGTGCCTAAAGAAGTTTTCATTTAATTAGTAATTATAAATTTAAAAAAACATGTGAACCTCTGTCTACTGTGTGGGAGAGTACCCAACAGACTGACTGCATAGCCTCGTTGGATGGAAATGCTTATTCTTTCGGAAGAGATGTATATTTGCGACGTTTGGCCATTTCAGCATTGTAGGTCGCATTACAAGCTGTTAATGCTATGGAAGATGGGACGGTGCGAGAGTAACTACACATGTAGCATCCCATACTAGTGTCTAATTCATATATGTATTCAAAATAGAGAAAGTTCTGTGATTCCAAAATTATTAGGTGTCTAGCAGGTATAATTGAAAATTAGTGTCAATACCAAATTTGAAACTGTTACTTACTATTTTTTTATTGACAGACACATGAGTGGTTATTTTTGGGCTGAAGTATATACACTTTCTCACGGGTACACTTCATGTTTGGCCCAAGCCCGGATATGTTTGTACAATAAACATACACAGTACACACGCCTTTTCAGTCAAAGTTTTCCGCCCACACAATTGTCGTATTCCCTATATAGAAAACACAAACATTTCTTCTATTATTCAATTGTACACCTGCTTACATAGAGGAAAAAGTTGGGAAATAACTTTACCCACTAAAAGTTTTCACTTCTATGATGTTGTTACTGTGTTCTTTTGAATTATAAATAAGGACTTAAATTCCTCTTAAAATGTTTGATAATAAGGTGTAGTGCAATTATTACATAAACTCATTCTAATATTCAAATACCTACATAATTTTCTAACATTCAGCCCCGGCTTCGCCCTGCTGGTAGTTTCTGAGATTAGCGTGTTCAAACATACATGCAAACATATAAACTCTATATATTAATATAGATATAGATTTTTAGCTAGGCATTATGGCTTGGCAGCTATAATATTCTTTTTAGCAAATAGCAACATTTTTGTGGCTAAAATTAAATTAAAATCTAAAGTAAAGTGCAACATCTTCTTGGAAAATAATTAAGAGAACAAATTAAAATACCTGTGGGGGATTCTCACAAATACTTCCTGAATAGAAATTAATATTAGGTGTAATTGCGATAATTAAAAGCGGAGCTCGTAAAATGTTCCAGATATCTTCAGTACGTAGCTCTCTTCGCGACAACTTCGTTGTAAGAAAGTTTTAATTAGAAAACGCCCTCGCAAAGTCAATGGTGAGAATTAGGCTTTAATAAATATTTACTTGTCGCGGGGAAAGGTTTAAATCTAACAAAGTAGAGGCTGTTCAAGAAGAAATAAAATAACTCAAATTAGATAACAAATAACAATTATTAAGGAGTCGATAGCCTAATTGGTAGGACGGTGGACTTGAAACCGGAGGTCCCGGGTTCGAATCCTACCCCCTGCCAAAATGCTAAGCACCAATTTTCTTTAGGAATATGTGCTTAAATCGACTCCTCGTGCTTCGGAGGGCACGTAAAGCCGGCGTCCGGTCACCAACCCGCCTGCCAAGCGTGGTGACTATGGCAATTCCTTTCAATGAGCACCACTAAAAAAAATGGTGCACTAGAGGGAGACCATGATCCAGCAGTGGGTCTTAAGAGGTTGATGATGATGATGATGATGAACAATTATTGACTAATATTACCTTCTTCACGCCTGTATCGCATTAGGGTAAGCATAAAGAGATGAATAATTTTTACATGTCTCGCATATTTTACGAGCTTCCTCCACACTTTGTTAAAGCGCATCATGCTGAAAATCTAAGGCTGATCAATCAATCCATACATAACTCAAAAAATATTTATCTATATTTGATATTTAAATAAAATTAAATGCCTTTTTTTCTTTCCTCATGGGTTGCTTCCAAAACCGTGTCTGAAAGACCAAATTTCCCTCTTTTAGCCGATTGTTATTGTGAGGCTATACCTAACGAGTCGCTTGCAGTTCTGTTGAGGTACATTTAGATGGAAAAGTGTGGTTTATATGTTTTTAAAGTTCGTAAAAAAAATGCTGTTCGTTGGTAAGCATCGTATCACTTGAGAACAGCTGGACCGATTTGGCTATTTTTTTAAATGTTCTTAATAGTCTGAATAATGTTGTTAGGACAAATTTACCGGAAAATTCGGGAAAAACTTAAAGCAATTTTTCTATGGGATTTTTGTATGAGCTCAAAACCATTAGGGGATGAAAGTTAATATGGACTCCACCGGCGAAGCCGGGGGGCGGAAAGCCAGTAGAAAATATAAACACCAACACTCTACATACTGTCAATATATTCGATACACTCTCATCTTTTATAGGTACATACTTGTTAAGAGTACAATGAAACTAAATTGTATACAAGCTAAGCTAACAAGGAAATGAGATTACGGATAACAACTGCGCTTATAATAATTACTAGGGGTTCAAAATGCAGGCAGATACACCATCTGCATACAAAGTGGTTTGTGGTTTGGCACTACTCCTTCGTAATGTATGAAACCAAACATCTGAGCCTTACCTCGGTCTTGTAACGTTGTAACCGCAAGTTTTAAATAACGCGACTATACGTCTTGTAACGTTGTAACCGCAAGTTTTAAATAACGCGACTATAAGACTACGGATTTATTAATAGAACCCAATTGGAATTTTCCCACCACCTTTTTGAGAGATTACTAAAATTGGTTGTAAAACACGCGTAAAATATAATTTCTAATAATTATTATTTATAAAACGACTGTTTGATGACAAAATCTTGTATGAAATTTAAATTTTGCCACAGTAACGTTAATTAAAATAATAATGACACACACACAAGTCTAAATGACCATATTTTTATGAAATATATCCAGTTGGACAGATGAAAAGTCTATCTATTATTTCCAGTGACAGCATTACATAAAAATTGATAAATTACGTCCTATTCATGGTATAATTAAATTGAAATAAGTATAAAGAAAGTTAAAATATACGAAAATTAGTAGAACTACTGAAACAATACCGCAAACTTGTAAGCCGCCAACATATCGACTTTTCTCGCAGCGCGCTAATGAGCTTTTCCGCTTCACGTTCGCTTCTTTAACTAATTTCAACATAAATTTTATCACTTTAACGAGGAACTTTACCCTGGAGATTATGCAAGGTTGTGGTTTAGCATAATTAACTACAAAGATATTATAATTGGATTTCCAATGTGACTTTACGTTTGATGAAGGTACACAATATCTATAGAATTACAAAATTATAATTATTCAAATCCCGGATTAATTTTGTTATTGGACACTGCATAACATAACAATGCATAGCGAGTTGTCCATCGGACCCGTAACTCTCCAAGACATGCTCCCCTAGCAAGCATGTTGCTGAACTTGATGGGACTATTATAGAACGGTCAATATTTTTAAGCCTTATATACGTGTTCTCTGAAGCACAAGAAATCGATTGGCTCGAGTGACGATTGATCCCAGGACCTTCGGTTTTGCCTAACCATTGCGTCATCGACACACTTTTCTATAAAATTATATGTCGATTACCATTTCCTCACAGGGCAAAAACTCCTTCTTTCCGCCCAGGCAAACAAACAAACACACTTTCGCATTTTATAATATTAGTTAGGATTATAACATCACTCACAGGTACATTGTTGTAAGGCTCCCGAGAACCTATGGGGTGAGCATATATTTGACGTGACATCTTTCGTGTCGACCGAAATGCCAAAAACGTTTATATTGCATAAACAGGACCAGCCAAAGAATGCCCGGTCCAACACTAGAATGCCGAGCAAATTTGCTGGGCTGGGCGTTTTTGGCCTTTTGGTCGACACGAAAGATGTCACGTCAAATATATGCTCACTCCCCTGGTTATCGGCTCCAGGGTACCCACTCAACGAAAGAATTAAATAAGTAATCTTTATTTTGCCAATTATAGAGATTGCCTAATTTGTGTGGAGCTCCGTTGCGGCATTTCTGATCAAAACGCTTCTTAGTACAAAGTGATCACCCATCCGCAGTCTGACCTTGTTTAACCATAGAGCGAATGTTTTATAATATGTATATTAGAATCTTAAATGCATGAACGGATTCCGCAAAATTATTATTTCGGTATTCTCGCAATAACCACTGAAAAAATATATTTATTACCGCTTTGTATTGCCCAGACGACCTTAGAAAATCTATATATAGAATTATTATTCCATGAAACCCGAATTTTACGCAACTCAAATCCAATTAAATTTATTCGTGCCGAACAGATAAATTTAACACCCCTTGTAAATTGTTTATATTGCTATTTTTACAATTTATGGGAATCTTTATTAACGAGTTAATATTTTGATCTTACTATAATTTAAATCGATAAAATCCCGGGTTTAAAACCTTCACTCGAGCCAGAAAAGCTAAGCAACAACAATTGTGTATTTGGTAAACAAACTTTGCATGTCTTTTTTAAAATAAATTCTTCTAATAATTCTTAAAGACGTTGTATTAACAATTTTACATAATAATTAACATTTTTAACCTATTTACATTTGCATTTTTAAAACTCTTATTTAATAATTTTACATTAAAAAGACGTGCAAAGTTTGTTTATTAAATAAGACAAGTCAAAAAAAATACTCCTAATCCTTTCTTTTTCTCTTTTTCTTCTTCATAGGTTGCCTTTTACAGCTCCCGAAACCGTGTTACAGTTCCAGGGTACCCAGCAGAAGACAAAGTCTCCCTCGTTTAGCCGATGGTATTTGTGAGGCTATACCTAACGAGTGGCCAGTTCTGTTGAGATATATTTAGATGGAAAAGCCTCTAAGTGTGGTTTGTCGGATTATATACATAAGTTTTTAAATAAAAAACCCATTGGCGGGATCCGGGATCGAACGCGGGGCCACCGACGCACCACTCGCCGAATCCTAATCCTAATCCAAACTAGATATTAGTAGCTAATACTATAAATACGAAAGTGTGTTTGTTTGTTTGTCCTTCTTTCACGCCAAAACGAAGCACAGATCGCTAATAAGAGTTTATTTTTGGCCCGGATGTAATTAAAAATAAGAAGAAATTTTCCTTACAATTAACGCTCGTCGCTCACGTAAATCAACGTGACATCCGTTGTTTGCGATTTAACCTTTAGAAAACATAAGTATATACTAAAAGCTACCCATGACTTCAGTTTAGCTCTAGATATTTGTGGACACTCTGCAATCGATATTTCCAACAGCACAAATATTTAGTAAGTCACCTATTTTAAGCACTACATTTATTCTATTTAAATTTAGTCTGCTATTTATCATAATACTTTACTTTATTAAATAATTTAATAAAATATTCAAACCTAAGCTTTCCATCCCCGCAATTTTTTTGGATTTCGTACATCCGATGAAAAAACGGGACACTTTTGTGTCTGTTTGTCCGAATCTGGACGAATAAGGTTGAAAATTGGTACCCAAGGTAAGTTTGATGACCCAATCACGGATGTATATCGTCAACAATGGAATTTCGATTTTAGGGGGAAAATTAAAAAGTAAAAAAAAGTGACATATCAAATGAAAGGGCTATAGTTATTAGAATATCAAATATATATATTTTTATAAATTTAAAGAAAATATACGAAAATTAAGCGTTTCCCCCTCCTTATCTCCGAAATTATTAGTTTTAAATTTTGAAAAAATAAGGAAATATAAGGCATCGCTCATAATTTACAGGAAAACCTAAACGAAACTCCTGTCTTAAAATTCTCACGGAAAAAAATGGTACGAAACAACGCGAGTTCGACTCGCTTTTGGCCACACCCACTCCGGCCACAATTCCGTCACAAATCCTGGAATTGAAAGAGAAATTAGATATTGGATAAGATTGCATGGTATAATATTATATAATATTCGTATATTTTTATACGTTGATAGTACATAGGTACCTACATACGTAAGAACTTTCTTATAATAATGTAGAAATGCTGCCGGCCATAATACGCCTTCCATAAAACCTCTGTCAATATTGACTGTAAACTTGAAAGGAGCGTTGGAGCACCAATTATATATTGTACTAGCTTTTGCCCGCGACTTCGTTCGCGTAGAATTGGAATAATGACGTAGTTTATGTAAATACGCAGAGATTTCCCTTAATTTATCTTTTACCCCCGTAAATTCCCCGTCAAAAAAGTATAAATTCGGTACCTATAAATTAATATCTTCCCAGTCACGTAAAAATATTTCCCCATGCCCAATTTAACAATTTCTTAAGGGTTGTTTTATGTTTTGAAAAATATTTGTACCAAGTTTCAAGTTAATACACGCAGATAATACGATTTCCCTATACAAACTTTTACACCCCGTTGCACCCCTCCTTAAGGGTCGTTTTTAAAAATCCAATAATACGCGTTTTATTATTTGTTTTGAAGAATATTTGTACCAAGTATCAAGTTAATACACGCAGGTAATACGATTTCCCTATACAAACTTTTACACCCCGTTGCACCCCTCCTTAAGGGTCGTTTTTAAAAATCCAAAAATACGTGTTTTATTATTTGTTTTGAAGAATATTTGTACCAAGTTTCAAGTTAATACACGCAGGTAATACGATTTCCCTATACATACTTGTACACCCCGTTGCACCCCTCCTTAAGGGTCGTTTTTAAAAATCCAAAAATACGTGTTTTATTATTTGTTTTGAAGAATATTTGTACCAAGTTTTAAGTTGATACACGCAGGTAATACGATTTCCCTATACAAACTTCTACACCCCGTTGCACCCCTCCGTAAGGGTCGTTTTTAAAAATCCAAAAATACGTGTTTTATTATTTGTTTTGAAGAATATTTGTACGAAGTTTCAAGTTGATACCTACACGATTTCTCTATACAAACTTCTACACCCCGTTGCACCCCTCCTTAAGGGTCGTTTTTAAAAATCCTAAAATACGTGTTTTATTATTTGTTTTGAAGAATATTAGTGCGAAGTTTCAAGTTGATACACGCAGGTAATACAATTTCCCTATAGAAACACCCCGTTGCACCCCTCCGTAAGGGTCGTTTTTAAAAATCCAAAAATACGTGTTTTATTATTTGTTTTGAAGAATATTTGTACCAAGTTTCAAGTTGATACCTACACGATTTCCCTATACAAACTTAGACACCCCGTTGCACCCCTCATTAAGGGTAGTTTCAAAAAATACAAAAATACGTGTTTTATTATTTGTTTTGAAGAATATTTGTACCAAGTTTCATGTTGATACCTACACGATTTCCCTATACAAATTTCTACACCCCGTTGCACCCCTCCGTAAGGGTAGATTTTAAAAATCCAAAAATACGTGTTTTATTATTTGTTTTGAAGATGTTTTGTACCAAGTTTCAAGTTGATACACGCAGGCAATACGATTTCCCTATACAAATTTCTACACCCCTTTAACCCCTTCGTAAGGGTCGTATTTAGAAATACAAAAATACGTGTTTTATTATTTGTTTTGAAGAATATTTGTACCAAGTTTCAAGTTGATACACGCAGGTAATACGATTTCCCTATACAAACTTCTACACCCCGTTGCACCCCACCGTAAGGGTAGTTTTTAAAAATCCAAAAATACGTGTTTTATTATTTGTTTTGAAGAATATTTGTACCAAGTTTCAAGTTGATACCTACACGATTTCCCTATACAAACTTCTACACCCCGTTTCACCCCTCCGTAAGGGTCGTGTTTTAAAATCCAAAAATACGTGTTTCATTATTTGTTTTGAAGAATATTTGTACCAATTTTCAAGTTGATACCTACACGATTTCCCTATACAAACTTCTACACCACGTTGCACCCCTCATTAAGGGTAGTTTCAAAAAATACAAAAATACGTGTTTTATTATTTGTTTTGAAGAATATTTGTACCAAGTTTCATGTTGATACCTACACGATTTCCCTATACAAATTTCTACACCCCGTTGCACCCCTCCGTAAGGGTAGATTTTAAAAATCCAAAAATACGTGTTTTATTATTTGTTTTGAAGATGTTTTGTACCAAGTTTCAAGTTGATACCTACACGATTTCCCTATACAAACTTCTACATCCTGCTGCACCCCTCCTTAAGGGTCGTTTCTAAAAATCCAAAAATACGTGTTTTATTATTTGTTTTGAAGAATTTTGTACCAAGTTTCAACTTAATACACGCAAGCAATACGATTTTCCTATACAAACTTCTACACCCCGTTTCACCCCTCCGTAAGGGTCGTGTTTTAAAATCCAAAAATACGTGTTTCATTATTTGTTTTGTAGAATATTTGTACCAAGTTTCAAGGTGATACCTACACGATTTCCCTATACAACCTTCTACACCCCGTTGCACCCCTCCTTAAGGGTCGTCTTTAAAAATCCAAAAATACGTGTTTTATTATTTGTTTTGAAGAATATTTGTACCAAGTTTCAAGTTGAACAACGCAGGTAATACGATTTCCCTATACAAACTTCTACACCCCGTTGCACTTCTACTTAAGGGTTGTTTTTAAAAATCCAGAAATGTGTATTTATTATTTGTATTGAAAAATATTTGTACCAAGTTTCAAGTTGATTCACGCAGGAAATAAGATTTTACATACAAACGTATTCACCCCATTTGACCCCCTTAGGGGTTGAATATCGAAATTTCCTTCCTTATTCCTTGTCTACATAATAAAGGGAACTTCTGTGCAAAATGTCAGCTTCATAGGTCCAAGGGTTTGGGCTGGGCGTTGATGATCAGTGAATCGGAACTTCTCTTTTTATATATATAGATAGGCACTACAACTCAAAAGGTCCTCTTTGCTACATCTTTAAACTGTGAAAATAAAGTAAAATTATTTACTAATTTAAAACAAAAACCTAAAATAAAAGTCTGCCGTCGCGACCTTTGAAACAACTGGGGTTCTTATAATTAGCCGCTATGATTGAAATCACAAAAGAAATAGGCTTTTGAGCCGTCTTTTATAACTATAAATTGAAATGTCACTTTTATTTTCTCAAAATATTGTTGTTATATTTTTGTCGTTCACAAACAGAGATCATTTTTTCATGACGTAATAGGTACGATATGGAAATATATACATTCAGTATGCCTTTGATCTTAAAATATCTCAACGGAGCTGGTGGCCAGGTCACTCGTTAGACCCTGGGGCCTGTAACAGTAAGTAAGAATGTCTTACACTATTAAAATATTATATAGCACGCAAACGACCAAAAATTACGAATTTTCAGATGAAAATAGATAAACATGAAAAAACAACAAATATGATTGTTATTATTGTTATCTTTAGCCTCCCCATCAACCTCTGGTCCTAAACAGGGACTGACAGTGTTTTAAACATAAAAATAGAACAAAATAGTTACAAAGCCTTAGGGAGAAGCTCACCGCATACCGTACCCGGAAGATAAGTTTTATTACATTCCCAACACAAGAGAGGAATTACTGGGAACGTGAGCGGTCAAATATTGCCTTCTACGTTGGTTACTCCGTGACAATACTCTATTAGGAAGACAATGTCAAAAGTAATGCGAGAAACGTGGAAGTAAAAAGTTGGTGCCAAGCCTCCAGAACTCATTTCAAGAAGCCATTCATTCTTCTGTGTGCAGTAATTCCGAGTGCAGCCTCATTTAAATGCACCTCGAGGTTCGACGCGCTGGCGATAGGACGTCTTTGATGAATAACAAGGGACTCGTATTAGAAAATACCTTAAATGTAAATGGAAAAATTGTGAAGATAATACATATCATGAATGTTTGGTAACTCAAATGGTTAATGGCTAAATGGGTTTAGATGAAATATGCAGGAACTATAACAAGGTTTATGGATCTTAAAACCTCAGTTCAATATCATTAGCTAACTGAGAACGACATATACAAGTACCTAAGTTTTTTCCACTGCGAGCTTTAAAGCTACTTTTTTTAATTTAAGGAAGCAGGCAATGTATAGTATTGCATAAACGTTCCAGTTTCTTTCTTTCCGTGCTTTAAAAAAGCAATTAACATTTATAAATGTTTGAGCATGTCCAATTATTTCCATAATTTTCTCGTAGTTGATTGTCAAGTTATGTAATTCAGCGACTTAGTTGAAAAACCGCAAACTTTCCGAACTCCGCACATGGGGACAGGGGTGTTATCGCGTGCCAATGCCAAATTACGCTTGAGGCAGACATCAAACCTTGTTTCCTGAATTAGTTACAGTTACTTAGTATGCCTAAAAGCTTTAGGGTTGTCTATGTTAAAAAGTTGTCCAATATTTCATTTAGTAAATTGCTCTAGTTTTTGCAATTTTTATAGTAATGTAGAAGTTTTATATTTTAGAAGGCAAAGAAAAATAATTTCTTACATAGTTACTCCATGCCCTCGTTTGACACAGGGCGAGGTGCCTATAGGAGCGTTCCATTAATATTTATAGCCGGAAAATTATCATTAAAATATGTTTTGACCGCTCGTAACACAGGCTGACCCGCCGCGCTTCGATTCAATATCAAACCACAAAGGCCCTTTTTAGATGCTCTCTATTATTTTTCGAGAAAAAAAGAAAAAGCGAGGGAGCGTGGAGCGGTTATTACTTTTAATATGTAATCCCGATTTATAGTTGCCGTGTTGTATTAGTAATTTATACGTCCTAATAGCTTGAGATAAATATACACTTGAAGTATCAGAGAAAGTTTATTGAAATAGTGGTGTTGTCAACAGCTTGATATTAGCTTATTTATTACTCTGATGCTGCCAACGGCTAAGGCCCATATTATTTTAATATCACTGAGATGTAACAAAGAGAAGATTTTATGTATATAATCGGTGAAGTTTATTACTAGGTACATCACTACAATACCAAGTCTGTCTGTATGTGGCTTTTTCACGCAACAACTACTAAACGAATTTTGTTACGTTGTTCACTGTTATACAGCTTGATTCACCGGGAAGGTTTACGATTATTAAACATTGACTTATCAAGTTTCGAAGCTGAGCATTAACAGTAGGTATAAGTGAATCAAGTCAGGGAAAGTTAGCCCCAGCAAGTTTTCATGGCGTAAACTGTCTAATCCGTCAGAGATATAACAAAATATTGTAGGAAAGAATTGTGTAGAATAAAATTATCTACAAAAAAGTACGCGGTAGCATATATAGATAAGTCGTTATAAGCGTATTTATATAGATAGGTATTCAAATTGTTGTCAACCCATGTTGTAGGTACCGGTACCCATACTCATGAGAAACCGCGGCTGGGGTCGCTATAGTTAAAATTAATTTAATGATTTGGAACCTAGTACTGAACATCAATAATAAAGTACGATCTTGGCACATCAAAAGGAAAATTATAAAAATGTAGGGGTACTACCATTCCGCCCTAACCGCCCTTCCCTGTGGGCATTTTTGAAATGTGAAAACTATATAATATATAGCATACGGAACCTTATTTTTTACCCAGTGGAAGTTTTATAACAGTGAGATTTTTTTTCAAATCAGTCCAGTTTACTTCTTACAAACTCTAGGTAGGTAGGCACATCTATTTGTATGCAAGCTAGACATGCAAATCACGACAGTGATAAGTTTCCAATACATTAGCCGGGAGATAGTCCGTCCCGTTTTCTACTCAAGTCCACTAAACCGCGCGCTTATTTCAACGTTTCGTAATCAATTTGCTAAGCATATGTATTAAGTGTTGAAATTTAAATATTTATCGTCAGTCGTCAAGCCAGGCGGCCGATCGACCATTGACCCTGTATGGGTGTGTACTTAAATGCATGCTGCGACATACAGACTTGTCTGGAGACCTTGCAACGCATCTTACCTAGCAGGGACGAGTTTTTCTTTACACTTACGTTAAGTAGGTACACCGTTATAAGTTGTAACTTAAAGTTACGCGTGAATCAAGCAGAAGTGATAATTTTGTACAAAGAAATAAACTGACAATCCCTACTTCAGGAGCGTATTATAGGCTTTCAGAGAAAGAGAGAAAACATTAGGGGTCTATGTATGGTAGTATTTGACGGCAATGGTAGCAATACAATAAGTTCGATTTAAGTTCGTTAATTTTTTTAAAACTTTATATCGGTGGATTATGAATCAATTTGTTGCGGCGCATACAAAAATAAAACTTAAGTTAACAAAATCTTTGTTCCGTATGCATTGACTTAATAAAAATGTACAACATTGTTTTCCATCATCAGAAACAATAACCGTTAAATTTTAATTTAAAACTCTAAACAGGAAGGTGCGTCGTAATAATCGGCCGGCTGGTTTTCGTTAAAGTATCGCCTACGGGCTTCAGTTTTACAATATATAAACAAGTTCATTGGCCGGTTTTTAATAATTTCGTTATTAAACTTTTCTAGTAGAATTGATATACGAAGCTTCAAAACAGACACCTGTTTCCGATGGAAGATGAAGATTGAAAAATTTTGGTCAAATTAGCGCACGCTTCCCCGGCTTCCTGTTACACACTTCCGTCAATTTTCACGAACTCACTCCCACATCAGATTGCAGGAAAGCTAGAGGAAAGATGTTACACATCAAAAATCACACTTCCCTCAATCCTTTCTCTTGCTTCATTTACATCCAGACATTATGTTTGCAAGTTCATAAACCCATTTATGTACCTACCTATATATATATATGACAATAAAGCTTACCTTATACCTATACCTAGGTACGTTTTGAAAAACGACGCATATTTAAATTGGATTTCAATTTATTAAATTTTTTCCTTAGTTATTTCATATGTAGCCGAGTTTAAAATATCCACATATTTCATTTAATTTCTGCTTTTGTCGTTAAGCTCGCTTGGTAAATTGCTTGCTAATTGGACAGTTGAATTGGGATCAATTAAAGATTCCAACAAAGTAATTAGAAGCGATAACATTAATTAAATGATTGCATGCTACGAGAAATAGAAATCGAGACTAGATAACTATGTATGTATCTATTATCTATTTTACACATAACACATTAATTGTTTTTTATATAATAAATTTTTGCAGATGTTATTAAATACTAGAATCTCAGAACTAGGATGCTACCCACAGCGCTTCGTCCAGGCTCCAAGCCTTTTTTTTTTTTTTTTTTGTGTATTGTCTTTGCTGACCCAGCAATTTGCTCGGAAGAACAAGAAGTGTTGGACAATCTCGGGCCGGGCATTCCTTGGCTGGCCAATGGTGCGGCCCCTCGTTTTTTGCCTTCAAGTTAAAACGAAAGATAACGCGGTCCTAAGTATGCTAATGCCAGAGGTTTCGCTGAAATTTCGATCAAAATTCAACAGCCGTTTCGAAACCTAATTCTGAACAGACAAGAATTCTAAACCGATAAATATGAGTTTTAATACTATTCCATTTACCTACCTACATTTGAAATTAAATTTTGAAGTTTACTAAATATTATGAAATAGATACTTAGTTATGGGTTAAGAAGTAGATATACCTACTCATATAACAAAGTAAAATTACACAAAAGATAAAATAAAATTAGTAAATATCTAAGAATAAATAAATATCTGTTCAATATTATCTATGTATGTAGGTACTGATGATCGTAGGTTCCTAATGAATTGTCTAGATTAGTGAATTTGGGAACTAAGTTGTTTCTAATTTGGCACCAACCGTCTTCAAATTCTACGACGAAATACTTATTATTTCAAGTACTTTTCAGTGCAAATTTTTTAAGTCGGTGCACTTTTTTTTTTAAAGGTTTATTTTACCCTTTTAAGTGATTTTGCTGCCTTGAGATACAAATAATAACGCAACTAAAAAAATATTGATGGAAATTTAAAAAAAAATATAGCAGTGGATGTGATTTGAACCATGTGCTATGCATCCTGCAATGCACCCCATTACATTTAAATGCTAGAATATCATCACGAAAATTGACAAGTTCGTGTCTATAGCAACCGTTGCTAAGGCTTTTTCTGATACATAATTTTCAGCCGTAATCAGAAATTAATTACTAAATTTCTGAAAAACTACTGAACCGATTTTCGTCATATGTCTGTGAGATTATGTCGAGGAATTATTATGTCTTAAAAAAAATAAGTCGTCAAAATCGGTACATATTTTATCGAGATATCAAGAAAAATGTACATATAAAGTCAGTTATTTCAACATTTCTGAAAAACGAACGAACCAATTTTTATGAGATAAAAATGGGACCAATCCGAAAGAATTATCTGTCGATTAAAAAAGAAAACTGGCGGAGTTATCAATGTACATACATACATGAAAAAAATACGGTCTGAATTGAGAACCTTCTCCTTCTTTTTTTGGAAGACGGTTAAAAAATAAAACTCACTTTATCAATTAGGTATGCAATCTCATTGAAAACAATATAAATCAACTCGACAAAAGGTTGCTTCAGAAATCATTTAACCTTTTCATGCAAACCTTAATTTACTTCATCAACCTACTTCGTTGTACGTGACATTTATCGTGCGATCGAGCTTCTGAAGTACCGACCGTTTACATAACAATAATTCATATTTAAAAATAATTTTGATATATTTATTGCATAATAAAATAAAATAATGTTGCATAACAAAAATAAACGTCGATAACGTAATGGAGTAACAACTTTATTCTTCTTCTTTTATTGTGCTCCGCCAATGTTAATCGATGATTTGCCAATGTCAAGTATTATAGCCTTTATAGTGTATATGCCGATTATCGGTAGCTAAGATGATCCTGCCGACTGTGATATGCATGTATAATCATTGACTAACCACAACTATCAAAGCGCGGACGGAATTAAACTGGATTTCCCATCATGTCACGGCGAGACGCGGGCGTTGGTCGCATTGACATGACGTAGAATCCATTATTTTTATTAGTGTTTTATCAACAAAAAATTACGATCTAAATACGATTTTTGTAACCGATTCGATTGGTTCCCAATTTTTACACCAATTTTTACACAAAAGAGGAGTGTGATAAGTTTGATATCTGTGTGTCCGTCTGTGGTATTGTAGGTCCCAAATGAATGGACCGATTGACCGATGATTTAAATGCGGTTTTCAAGGCTTATTTTAATTTGAATTTGATTTCAATTTTTAATTTTGATTTTGCTTTTAATTTGTTATGATGTTCTTAAGTATGTCTGATGAAAATTGGGTAAACCGGCTTTATCAGAGACTGGTGTAGAGATCTTGGCTTCTATTACAACTAGTGATATCTAGTTTGTGCACAAGCCTATCCGTCTAACCCATTTTTGTGTCGGGGGTTTTCAAATTTCAAAATTATATTTTTCAATATGGCACTTGATGTAAAATATCAAGGCATCAAGAATCAAATTATAATCATACAGAGTAGAGAAAATTTCGGCGAAAGCTTACCATGCCAGACATATCGTTTTAATTAAATGTCAGCGCGGGCAATGCACCGACCGATTCTGAACGCAATGAATTAACTGATGTGGCATCTGTGACACCGACTGGGGCATAACGACCACTATTATATCCAAGTGTCTGTCTGTCCGTCACGTATGAATAGTCATTCAATTTGAGTGGAAAACTGATGGAATATCGCCATTTATGGATGCTGCGCAATCCTATTAATAGATTTGTTTTGGGGAACCTTTTATATTGACCTATCTATCTAGTTTGAGGCTAAAGCAATAGTGTTATATGTCATATGAGCGTCTGGTCAGGGACAGCCACACATTCGAAGAGTGGCTTGGGAAGTGGCGAGGAAAGGAAGGCCTACTGCAGCTCCCTTTTTTGTCGGTTTTTTGTGCGCGAATCAAACCCTACAGCCAGACTATGCTTCTCGCACTGCTGCTCGCTCTGCTCGTGTTGTCCTTAGCCTAAAGAAGTTTCACTTAAAAAAAGTAAAATTAATAATACCAGATAGTGTCGGTAAATATATACGCAATAGTATAAATTAATTAAATTAGTTGACATTTTGATAGAAGTTCTGAAATCACTCGAACAACTGAGTTACTAAACATGTACTATATAACTTTGTTAAATTGAAACACCAGCGATGTAGATATTAAGCCCTTGCCTAACACGACGCTCAAAGTATTCCAAACTTGCAATTTATTTGTCTCATGTGTGTCGTTTGTATCTCTCAACATTTCAACGAATATTTATCATATAAATAGGTACAAGTCTCAGAACAGACTAATATAGGCCATATGAATAGTAAATGCCTATGCCCTTATTCTGTTATAATTATATTAGCTATATGATTTCGCCACGGCAACGTGTTGGCGTTTATTGTTTACGATATAAATAATTATTTTAAAGAAGGTGGCCGTCACGGGACGCCCGGCAGATGTGAAACATCGAAATTGACGCGTCAAGTACACTGTAGTCGAATAGTGAGGCACACGCAGTACATATGTATACATACATACAATGACATTAGATTGTCTCTGCCTACCCCTCTTGGGATGAAAGACGTGATGATAGATAGATAGACGCAGTACATACCTACTCAAACGGGGAAACAACTAAGTGTATTGTATACGCGCCATGCACACACAAGGGAGTAGAGAGCGGCAAGAGATATTTTTTACATCAAAATAAAAGAAAAGCTTAGATAGTGCCATGTATTTTGTTCAGGAAGGACAAAACACGGAAACTTATGTTTTGGTAGTAACCTCCTACTGTCGATGGTTTTTGTATAATTTTAGCTTGACTACTTGATTCAAAAGGGGGCGGGGCAATGCAATTGGACTTCAAACCGTGGTAAGTACAATCCTCACTGGAGCTAAAAAAATTCAGAATAAGGCAAGTGCTTCGGAGGTCAAGTCCGTACCTTTTTAATTTAGCTCTAGTCTGATTAAATGCAGCGACACGCTCTAAATGTGGACTACGTACAGTGTCAAATCTAAATCAATTTAAATGTTCATAGATAAAAGATTTAATCTTTGTTTAATAAATTAAATTTTAAGGTATAATTCTGAGAAATTCTGTTAACGCGGCGGACATAAATATTATTTTTGTTTTGCAGAAAAGAGCTGTTCGTTCAATTTACCAATTGGGACAAAGGGTGACTCTTAGAGATAAGTTCAGGGATTATGACATTTTAACCTTTCCGTCACAATACATATTAGAAAATGTTATTTACGTTAAAAAGAACATCGATGTTTTTAAGAGAAATAGAGACATACACAGTATCAACACAAGAAACAAGGATAAACTTGTCAATTGTGTGAGTCGACTCCACAAAATAAATCAATCATTCAAGGGGCTATGTGTGCATTTTTACAATAAGGTACCCTCTCATATACAAGATCTTTCTTTCTCTAATTTCAAAAATACAATTAAACTTAAATTAATGAAAAAAGCATACTACAGTATATCAGAATACTTGGATGATAAGCATCCATGGGCATAACAACAATTAAATTATATAAATTGATTTTAATTGACTAATCACTAATGTACTTAGATTGTAATTGTATATTCTTTATTGAATTTCTGACATGTATATTAATTTTATTTGACATTTGATTTGTATTTATTGTATTTTTAAATTGCTGTAAAAATTTATTTTCTTTAATTAGGTTTGTAGAGAGAAGTGTATAAAATTGACGATTTCAAGTGTATCTTGTATACCTAAGAAATAAATGATCTTTGAATTTGAATTTGAAATTTGAATTTGAATAAGTTAAAAAATATTCGTTATTAAAAGGGCTTTTACCTGAAGTGTCTCACCGTCATTAGGTCGCGCCTCCATTAATGGAGCAACCATAATAGACTCGTGTGTTACGTCGTTTACTCGGTTGCCTCTTAATGGAATCGTCCGTAATACGATTATACCCTTTAATTATCTGACCATAGACAAACAAAACTCGTTTAAAATTTAATTTAATGGACTCAAACCATTTTATTTGATATTATTCTTCTTTAATTAAGATGACTAAAATGAAGAAAAATAGTTTACGCTGGATTGGACACGTTGAAAGAATGAAGGATGAAAGATTTACTAAAAAGGTTTACAATTTCACATGGCTGAAGTGAAAGGAAATGCTGGCAGAGGACGACCTAGGGATACTTTTATTGAACAAATAAAAAAATGTATTGATCGAAGGCAATATTAAAAGTAAACACAGTCGCCGAGAATGTATGAAAGGTATGATGAATATAAAAGAAACGAAAGAGGATCGTAACAAAATGGCATTCGATTGTCTCTGCCTACCCCTCTTGGGATAAAAGGCGTAATGATAGATAGATAGCGTGTGTTACCGTTCCAGAGGCCTTTCGATCACAAAATACCGTATACTTTCGATACTTGGGGATTGTAATTGTTACCACCGGTTCTCAGGAAGGGGCAAGGATTCTTAATAATTGAGTATGCTCACATTGCTCAAACTAATAGATAACCCAGTAGTCGAGTCGAACGAAAGATGGCACCGTCGTAAATACGCTAAGGTTGTTGGAGTTAAATGTTTTTGTATTGTGATTAATAATGACCAGATTTTTGTACGGTAATAATAATGTTTGGAATACGAAAAACGTGGCATGTTCAAAATTTTGGTGTAGGTATGGAGATTGGAGAAATGCTTGTGATAATTAGATTCCACTTTGGTTTTCTAAATTCTTTTCTCAAACGGATAAAGATGTAACTTTACTAATTTGAAACGTTTATTGTCAAATAATATCAGAAAATGTGTTCGCAGTTTACTTTATAGAACACTGGGCATTCCGAGCACGTGCCGATTATAGTGCCAGCGATGCGGATTCAAGATAAACTTTCTTTAACTAGAACAGGAAAATGTGTCTCTATAAGTATGTTATATGTTTGGATAAAGAACACACAGGATTTTGCTCATGGGACAATAACATAACCTATGTTCACATACATAAATCATAAAATATTCATAAATAAAAGTGTATTTTTTGACTTGTCTTATTTGTACAAATATAAATGTTTGTAACACCACTTGTTTATAGACTCCAAGACTCAGGGGCGCAGATTCCAATGAAAACTACAGAATATAAAAATAAATGAGATATAATTAAAGGAAAAGTATATAATCTACAAAATCTTAGAGAAACACGTATGTAGGTAATAATGAAGACCAAAATAATTTCTGTGACCGCAAATATTAAGCGCCAAGTTGATTCTTTCCTAAATGATGTCTATTAACTATGAAGTTGACATACAAAGTATAGAATTAAATAAAACTTAATAACTTAACGACTTCAAAAATTTGCACTGAAAAGTAAGAAATAACAAATATTTCGTCGTAGAATTTGAAGACGGTTGGTGCCAAATTAGGATACAAAATTAAGTAAACATCTAAGAAGATAAAGATCTGTTCAATATTAGGTATCTATGTTTGTATGTACTGATAAACGTAGGTTCCTAATGAATTGTCTAGATTAGTGAATTTGGGAACTAAGTTGTTTCTAATTTGGCACCAACCGTCTTCAAATTCTACGACGAAATATTTGTTATTTTTTACTTTTCAGTGCAAATTTTTGAAGTCGGTACACTATTTCCGGTATTGTGCTGCCCTGAGAGACAAATAATAACGCAAATAAAAAAAAATGGAAATATAAAAAAAATACCGCTGTGGATGGGATTTGAACCATGTGCATCCTACGTACCATATAGGTACCACTGTCGATACAAAACTTGACAACTTCGTGTCAATAGCAACCGTTGCTAAGGCTTTTCTCTGATACATAATTTTCAGCCGACACAAATTACTGAATTTCTGAAAAACTACTGAACCGATTTTCGTCATATGTCTGTGAGCTAATGTCGACATATTAAGAAAAATTTACTTATAAAGTCAGTTTTTTCAAAATTTCTAAAAAACTACGGAACCAATTTTTACTAAAATGGGACCACCTGTGAAGTAGGTATACCCTTTCAAACAAAAAAAATTCCTAATCGGTCCAGGCGTCTTCAAGTAATCGGGGAACATACATAAAAAAAAAAAGATTCGACGAATTGAGAACCTCTTCCTTCTGTTTTGAAGTTCGGTTAAAAAGTTCCTGAAAAGAATAAAATAAATTCAAACGATATTGACAAAAAAGGTACCTACGCAAAATAATTTTATATATTTTTGCGATAAATGCCTACCTACTTGTTTGTATGCCAACTTCATAGACATCTTTAAATGACAGACACATTCAATATAATTATCAAATATTTACTATCGCGTGAAATTAACCTAAAACTTCAGATATTTTGTCTACAGGTAAATCGGATCTAACTAAAGCTTTATCAATTTTGGTTGTACACGGTTTACTTATCTAAAGTTAAAGAGGCACTGAAGAAGCGAAGTCGTTCCTAACAGCACGTTCTGGTTTCATTAACGGCCCATTAAAATAGACTCCAAAATTAAGTCAGATAAAACAGGCAGTTTAAGCCTCATCGAGCGCTTTAATCCTAACTAATGCTTCGATTACTTATATTTTAAGCTCTTTTTTACTTTATAAATATGATGATTTAGTTTATTGCTTTGGTTATATAAAATTGGTTACATTTGATGTGTAACATCTTTCCTATCGCTTTCCTGCAATCTGTGGGAATCACTTCGTGAAAAAAGACGGAAGTGTGTAACAAGAAGCCGGCGTCATTTGATTTTACCAATAAGCGCGCGTAGAGTTGACCGTCAGATGGTACCAACCCATTTTCCGAGAGGTTGGTAGGTACTGTCAGCCAACAGTGTTTGCTTGTGTGTGACGAGAAAGAGAAATAGAGAAGGAGAACGCATCAGCTGTGCGCTTAACCTACAGTGTTGTGTATAAAATGTTAATGTTTTCAGGATATAATATTAATGTTACCAAGGTGAGATGTCAGATGTTACACATCATATGCGACTACTATAAGGCTCGTTCGTTTTTTCTGTGGCCACTGAATGCAGTAGAATTTTAATCTTATTATTAAACTCAATTTCAATTAGGTACAGCAATTCAAATCAAAACGAAATCAACGTTAAGAAGATGTTGGCAGAGAAAAAACTCCATTTCTATAGTGACAAAATAATTAAAGAATCAAGCATTACTCGCAAGCTACTGACTATCATAAAATAAATCAATCCTTATTTAATAGGCAGTGAATCCGTAAGCAAAAGCTGTAGGTTCTTGTTAAACAGGCTCAGTGTTGCTATGCTTTTGGTGATTCATTTAAACCCATTGTTAGTTCTAAGCCGAGAATCGAACCTATTACCACGTAATAAATATCATTATGGTTATGTGTTATAAGCACTATGTACTGTCAATAATGATAGGTTTCGGAAATTGCTGCAGCTGTTTTTATCTGGTTAGCTGTCAAGTTGATTGCTAACTGTGATATATGTATATGTATGAAAATAAATTATGAACATTATAATTATTGTAATAAATCACAACGTCAAAATTGTTCATTCCATTTTAAATCTACCATCACGTCTTTTATCCCAAGAGGGGTAGCTAGACACAATCGAATGTCATTCGATCCTGACATGCCTCTTTCGCTTCTTTTATATTCATCATACCTTGCATACATGCTAGGCCATTGTGTGTACTTTAATATTTCCATCGATCAATATATGTTTTATATGTTCAATAAAAGTACACCTAGGTCGTCCTCTACCAGCTCTAGCAGCCATATAAACCTTTTTAGTCAATCTTTCATCCTTCATTCTTTCAATGTGTCCAAACTAGCTTAAAACACCAAAAGCCCACAATTACGCCCTATTGTGTGACCAGGCATATATGCGAATTTAGCCAGTTGCCAATATTGAATAGAACAGATGGCAAGGTTGGAGTTGTCTCTTCTAAAGAGAATACCGTTTTCAAATCGTTTGTGGTCGTATTTATGTAAAAGGTTGTAAAAAAAACTATATCAACGATAAGTTCGCCTCTTATTAAAACCACAATTAAAACGCAGAAGCATATACTACTGTTACGTTCGCCGCTACTGTGGTATTACGTAGGACCTGAAGTATTAGAATCCGAAATGATAAATGTTTGCCTATAGCCGGTAGCTCATAGCTGTACATGACAGAAGCTCTGTCTTCCGGTTGGACGCTGTGGGCAGTAACACGATGTAGGTTATGTGCTTCGATGATCAAACAAGCTCTTTGTTGACAAACTGTTTCTGGACAGATGTTTTGCGAGACAGGTGTTTTACCTTAGCGCTAGTAAATGCCTTATTGCGAATTGTTCTTGAAAAGTATATTCGAGTAGGTACAGATGAAATTGGAGTATCAGTGTAGAAAAGAAATATGTTTTGTAAAATTATAGAATGAATACCTATTGTATAATTCACATTGAAGATGTTTAATAGGAAAGAAAGGAATTGTCTATATTCTCTATTATTTTTCTATGATAACCTGCAGCGAAAGAAATGTTCCTCGTTAAGACGATGACATTTTTGAGGCTTTGAAGTGGTTTTAATTTACTTAATTTATCGAGGTACTAGTATTGGCAATTTGGTATAAATTGGCTGATTAGAATCCGCGTGACCTGCACTCTGCACTACGCGCTTGCGAATTATTAAATGAATAAAATGGGGACTGAAAATGTAAAACTTTGAGAGAATGTAGAGGTGGTGGGCAGAACTTATTTTTTTTATTACTTTATGTACTTATATAATATCTGTCTGTCTACTATTGTTATTTCTCCTTAATAAATGAATAATTTAAGACAACACATTCTTAGAATCGTTCGAATTTAACCTCTAACAAGATTGACTACAATATACTAATATATAGTGACTGTTTTGTCAGTTCGGGAAAACTAATTAAGTTTATTTATTTCCTCGGGACGTGCTCCAGTGAGTTACGACCTAGCGAGCACTTCTACATCATTCCTTATATCTTATTTTTATATCTGACGAAATGGCGAGGGTGGTTCTTGACACGGCTACCCGAGGATTATCGTGGTATTATTACCCTCCTGAAAAATTACATCCTGGCTTAGGCACGTCTCTGAAAATTTCCTACAGGAATTATTATCCTATATAATATCCATATACAAGGAGCCGTAAAATGAAAGAGAAACATCTCGGATATAAATTTAATTTAGAAAACATGCGAATGAAAAATGTTTTCAAACATACTCGAGATTATTTTCTACTTTTGTTTTCACACCTGTGACTTTCTGATGCCTAAATGAAAATTTTAGCTTTGATCATCAAGATAGACAAGATTGTTGATTTCTTTTCTACAGTTTAGAGTACCTATAGATAGAATTAATGATTTTAGGATTTTATATTCAACCCTTAAATTAAAGTAAATAAAATTTAAGGGTACACAGGAAAAATAACCGTAAGTAACATTCCTTTTATAATTTCTCTGATAACTTTCTTTCAGTACTTTGTATTACTTATTCGTCATGACGAACACTCTTGTTAAATGTAAGGGAACGTGTGAAGTTTCACGTACATAGTGTACACAAAAAGCTAACTTTTAATCCAGGCCAAGAGGAAACTTGTCTGTCGAGTTGTAAACTTTTGAAATCTAATCAAGGCAGGTTCAAGTTGCAGAAAATAGTGTCAGAAGTTTTATCGACTCAAAAAGTTATGCGCACGTTGCAAACACCCTAATGGAGGACATTAGGGACACTCGGCTTGCAATATTTATTTTATTTGCAAATATCTATCAGATTTAATTTTTTCAATTAAGTACACAAGTTGGCAGCTTACATAATATTTTTTAATGTTTGCACTTATTTTATCTAATATCCTATTTATGATAATCCCGGTAATCATGTTTTATGATTCACATGAGTTTTTTTGTCGCTCATATTTTCTAATAAGCCACTACATTCTTGCGCAAACATTATTGAAAGTAGGTCAGTTAGATAAGAAAAGTCACAATAGAAACCTACGTAAGCGTGTGCGGGCTATAAAAGTATTGCATTTATGTGCAATATATCATTCTAGTTATAAAAACAGACGTAGGTGGATTTTCAATAACAATATTCAATGTCGGCGTAGGATGTTTTTAATTAACCAGAAAGTTGTCTAAATACGATTAACGAATTTAGTTGAGGTGTACACTTGGATTATCTTATATCTATAATAGACAGTCTATCACACCACAGAAAAATCCTAATTGATCGGACTATTTCTGATATAAATGGGATTATGATATTATTCCAAACTACACTGACGAGCAATATAAAAAAGCCACTTGCAAAGTGCCTAAAAAAAGCAATATAAAATTGTTTTTACATTGTTTAACACATTTAATTTGTTTTGTTTCCATTGCGTGTTTTTTAACCATTATTATACACTTGAATGTTGCTTTTTACTTAAAAAACTATGGCGTGGTTTCGGATATATTTCATGATAAGTTAGTATTATATATACTCTAAGATAAGTATATATAGGTACTAGTAAGTATATAATTGTTCGAAATATTATTTTTATGTCTTCTTAGACGGTTACAATACCTGCATATTTTTTACTTGCTTTGAGGACTCTTCATTGCTACTAAACACGAAATCAAAAAGCGCAATGCAGTTAGGACTCTGACCAATTTTTTTTAGTTTTAAGTTTATTAGGTGCGTGTCAGGTTCAGGTTTAACATCAAAAGCGAAATGCGAATATAACAATAATTATAATGTAGACTGTATTAAAATTTATCTACAGTTGTATTGTCTAATATAACAATATTCAACCAACAGTTAAATTTAAGTGGCCGTTATGAAAACAAAGTTGGCGCCAAAAGGAGATTAAAACAAGCAACCCCTATTTTGAACTTTAAACCTTATTCAAGGGCAGCGGAAATAAATCTGGATGTTTAATGTCTGTGTGCTGACCTGTTATTAATCGTTTGCGGCTTTCGAGCGGACGTACATTTGTAAGTAGTCTCCCGCTGCCTGCTTCATTATGTTTAAACATACATATTACTCGTCCCGTTCTCATTTATGTTAAAAGTGGTGTAGTGAAAGAGATGCAAGATTATGCCAACGATCGGACCGACAGATCTCGTTAATCTGTAAACGATTTCTTGACAAAAGATCTCTAAAGGCATACGAACCACCTTTAGAAGGTCGGCTAGTGTTTTATAAAGGAACTCCTCTAAGTTTAAATCTTGGGTATTAGTGGCGACCCGAGTCTGAATATGCCGTAAAGTCGCGTCATAAAATCGGGTTTTGTGGTGATTACGGATCTTGTGTGATTTCCTTTTTTTCTTTATCTTATAAAAGGTATTCCTTGTTTTAAGAAAGAGGTTCATTGTTATTCAAAATGGTGCAAATGCAATGTTATATTGATAAAGAATATACTAAAGTTATGTAAAACTAAAACTAAACAAAATAAACCTCTCCGTCCACTTGGCTCCCCTCGTTTGGAATGGCATGGTACGTAAAGCAGGAGGGTGTTTGCACTGATCACACAGCAGGCATAACTATAGATGACAGCTCTGTTCAAAAATCAGATTCCTTTTATGCGTACCAAGTGTCCAAGCACTAAGCTCCTAAAACACAACAAATGATGCAAGAATAAACAACCTGACTTTCATTTTGCCTTCACAAAGTTAACCAAAACGAATTCGTATTTGTATAGAGAATAAAATGTATATGTAGTTAAATCCCACCCTGTATTTTTTTGCCTTAGTAACAATATTTCATGCTAAACTCACTTTACGACTTTGCGTCTTTCTTTCACAAAAAACGGTTGCTTTATGCTGCTGATGACATTGGCACGTACACCGGTGAACTTCGTCAGGCGAGTTCCACAATAAAGTTTTGTTTGGAATCGGAAACTTGTTGGTGTTAATATTTCATGTAAAATTCTCATGAATAATACAACAGTTTACGTGTTAATCTCTCTATAGATTTTAGTAGTTGAAATTGTTTTACCTAAATAATAAACGAAGAAGACCTTTCTTCCCTATATATAATTAAAGATAAAATTATCAAAATATAATGAATTTTGACTTAAAAAATATGCGATGACAAACACGGTACGTTAGTCTAAAGGTGCCCACTCATTCGTCCAATCGCCGCCCGGCGCGCCGCCATACGGTCCACCGAAATCGACCACAGACTCGTCCAATTCTTGTACGCGCGGTCCACCATCCGTTTTCAAATCGTTGTATTTGTGGCTGATTTCGATGGCCGGAACGATCTGTCACACACACACACATCCACATGTCTATGTTTAATCGAATCTTGCGTGTCTGTGTGGGTGAGTGAATTGCATGTGATCTAGATCGTTCATACTGCGGCCGGACCGAAAATTTTCTGTGAGATGCCAGTGCGTGGGCTAGTTAAGACAGTCAGTTAAGTAATGGCAGTAAGAAAAATTGGCCAAGAGCGAGTCGAACTCGCGTGGAGAGGTTTTCGTACAATTTTTTCCATGAGAACTTTAACACAGAATTTTCGTTTAAGTTTTCCTGTAAACTATGAGCGAAGCCCTATATTTCCATTTTTTTCAAAATTTTAGTCTGCGTAGTTTCAGAGACAAAGGGGGAAGAATGCTCAATTTTGACTTTTTAATTTTTTCTTCAAAATTAACCCCTAAATCGAAATTGTATTATTTACTATATACGTCCGTGATTGGGTCATCAAACTCTACATATCAACCAAATTTCAACTTTTTTCGCAGACAAACAGACAGGCTGTCACAAGAGTGATCCTATAAGGGTTCCGTTTCTTCATCGGATGTACGAAACCCCGAAACCCAAAAATACATGAACGAAACACTGTAATGGATGTAAGTGATAAAAGTATGGCTGAGTCAAAGGAAGTGGTATTCCATCCCTCTCAGCTTATTGCTATGTTAGAACAGGCATAATAGTCAGTTCAGTCTATATGTAAAAAACAGTAAAATCCGCATCCAAATTATTCAGTGGTTCTGAAGACTCAGTCATATAGACAAACAGACGCGCGCCGAAGACTGATGACACAATACTTATGTCTAGTCACGCCATCCGGAAGGATCTACGCTGGCGACAACGTGTCTTGCATAAATAAAAATCACGAAGAAACAATAGGGAATGATATTGAGCAAACCAAAAACGATATTTTGTCTTGCGTCTCCGTTGACGACCGTAAATTACCTGAAACAAGGGTAAACAAAACCGTTAGTGTCAGCATAGAACGAAACCTCTCTATGAACGCAATTCGAATGCGAAATACAAGCAGGCTTGTACAAGGAAAATGACCAGAAATCACGTCGTTAGAGCTCTTAAACTCAGCTGCTTCCACTCTCAGAGTTTTAAAATCATTTTTCTCGCAAAGAGAAGTTTGCAACAGTGCGTGATACGAATGGTTGGCAGTCGTAAAACTTTGCCGTTAGCATAAATCAGGAGAATGGCTCGTTTTATCTGTGTCCGCTTGCTTTCACGGGAATCTGACACTGTGGTGCCGATATTGAAGATGCTTCTAATTGCTTTCATCCGACAGTGCTGAGTGAGTGCTTTTAAGTGATAGGTTTTCATTCAATAAAAGAGTAAACTACAAGTTGATTCTGAACTCGCAAAATAGACATATCGAAACGCTAGTGTTAAAGTATAACACAACCAAGATTTATTGAGCCAAAGTTACACCTAGTTATGACTTGTGGCTCTAATTATCTCGGTCGGGACTCTGGTTGTACTTTATCACTAGCGATAAGTCTATTTCGTGACTTCAGAATCAATGTGCTGAAACGTACTCGTGTAGTGATGCTATTTTTTTCTAAATTATTAACATTAGTAAGTATGATAATTATCTATTGGTTTTGTGTAGATAATTTATTCTAGACAGTTCTTTCCTTGATCATTTTGTTATAAGTATCTGTGACGGATTTTAGACAGCATACTTTAATGCTCAGCTTCTAAACATGATAGTTAATACTCGTAAACCTTCCCGGTGAACCAAGTTCAGAGACAGACAGACAGACAAACGCGTCGGGGCAAGAATTTAAAAGTACCTATGTCTGATTGCTGTTGTCAATGCTATAAAATAATTTATTCCTGTTGAACACGAGACAATAAATTGTCGTTGTTACCAGTAAAATTTTTTGAAACTCACCGCCTTCTGTTTCATAGCAATTAACATTAAGCACAGTTGAGCGACCTTTTCTTATTTAATTTCTGAGTATCGAAAAAATAACGAAGAATTGAATAGCTGAACTAACTTTTGGTAAAATCTAGTAATATAATAAGTCAATGGGTAAAATAGATAAAGAGATAAACTATGAAGCTTATAAACATGCTGTAAAACATTTTTTATAGCTAATCCAATTAAAAGCCAATACAATTATCAAATAAAGTTCCCGTCTGTCGCATCTGTCTATTCGATCTCAGAAATAACTGAATGGTACCGCTCTTACTAACAGTTAAACTGACAACTGTGTAGAAATGCCATTTATTACACTGACTATAACACAAAAATAGTAGACTAAGGGTGAAGTGGAACAGCAACAGCGCGGAAAGATTAATGGAGTTAAAATCGCATCGGAGCATAATGCAATAAAAGCCTTTAACTCTCAACACGGTCTGCAAGCATTCCCGCTAAAGTGCAGTACATATTCGTTTGCGTCAAATAAAAACTTAGAAATCTTCGCCGGCTCAAGTGCTGAATTTTATGGGAATGATCCATTTCGAATGGATGAGGTCAATTTGAAAATTGAGCAGTAGGTAAAGTGTTAAAATTTAGAAGACGTAAATTCTTATATTTTTCTTATGATAAATATGCAAAGAAAGAGTGTGTCTTTGATGTATGTATGTCTGATTCAAGCAAGCCATTATCCTAAGATTGTTTGCCCGCATATAATCCAGATATTAAAAATAAAAAAATATTTTATCTACTGTAAAGATAAAATATTTTTGATCGTTTGAATGGACCTTATTTTGTAATTTTAGAAGCTCAAATGTATAAAAATCCTATGACTTTAAATAATATGGGTAATGACGGTTAGATAATGACAACTCATAGTCCGTGATACCTACCACAGAGTACCTAGAGACGGATCAACGTTTATTAAATCCAAATCTGACACATTGTAACGTGTTGGTAATTTCTGCAACCTACAAAAATTAACTTTCAAACGTGTAAAAGCAATAGAAACTAATTTGGATTCTGTTGGTATTGTATGTTGAAGTTTAGAGTGAAATAAAAAATTAGACGCTGTGACGAATCCTGGTAGCTATAATGCCTGAATTTAGCATCTTCCATGCTATAGATGTCCTTATATACGCTTTTATATTCTAACTTGCAGCTCACTTTTTAGTTTTCACCTACTTCCAGTGAGGTATTCTCTATACTTGGCGAACTTTCTCAAGTCTGATGACAATACAATATTATGACATTACGGAGCTGATAAGTCAGAGGAACTTCTCTACGGTAAACAATTCATGTTGTGTTTGGACTCATTTGATTCGTTTTACTGATAAGTGATGACTAGGGTCTGATGACGGTGAGAGAAGACGAATAAAAGACGTCTTGATCAGAGACGTTCCTCACTCATATCTATTTTTTTAGGCTCTTTATAAAGTTTTTTTTTAATTAAGATACTTCATAAAATATTCATAAAGTGGATTTCGATCTACTTTTAAAATGGTGCTGATTATTTTTACCAATGAATAAATACTGTATAATGTATATAACTTGTATAAGGATATAATTGCTTGCTGGAAGATTTCTTTCATACAGGCTGGCTGGTTCTATTTTTAACCGACTTCGAAAAAAAAAGAAGGAGAAGGTTCTCAATTCGGACCGTATTTTTTTTTTTTTTTTTTGTATGTATGTACATCGATTACTCCGCCAGTTGTGAACCGATTTTGATGGTTTCTTTTTTAATCGACAGAATTCTTCCGGATTGGTCCCATTTTTATCTCATAAAAATTGGTTCTTTAGTTTTTCAGAAATTTTGAAAAAACTGACCTTATAAGTCAATTTTTCGTAATATCTCGATGAAATATGTACCGATTTTGACGACTTATTTTTTTAAGGATATAATAATTTCTTGACATTATCTCACAGTCATATGGCGAAAATCGGTTCAGTAATTTTTCAGAAATTCAGTAATTTGTCTCTGTTTACTGCTGAAAATTATATCAGAGAAAAGCCTTAGCAACGGTTGCTATTGACACGAAGTTGTCAATTTTCGTATCGACGGTGGTCTAGCGGCTAAAGGTATGGGATGCAGCGCAGGGTGCACATTGCTCGAGGTTCAAATCCCATCCACCGCAGTATTTTTTTTAATTTTCCAAAATTTTTTTTTTAGTTGCGTTATTATTTATTTCTCAGGGCAACAAAATCACTTAAAAGGGAAAAATAAACCTTTTAAAAAAAGTGTACCGACTTCAAAAATTTGCACTGAAAAGTAAGAAATAATAAAAATCCGTCGTAGAATTGGAAGACGGTTGGTGCCAAATTAGAAATAATTTAGTACCCAAATTCACTAATCTAGATAATTCATTAGGAACCTACGATCATCAGTACAAACACAGATAATATTGAACAGATCTTTATGTCCCTAGATGTTTACTTAATTTTGTATCCTAATTTGGCACCAACCGTCTTCCAATTCTACGACGAAATTTTTATTATTTCTTACTTTTCAGTGCAAATTTTTGAAGTCGGTACACTTTTTTTTAAAAGGTTTATGTAATTCAAATTAGTTGATTCGGGTGTAGCACACTTCTAGTACCTACACGCGAGAACCAAATTTAGGATACGAACATTTTGGTAAATCGTCTGAATATAATTTTAGTTAAACGTTAGAAGTTTGAATTAAAAATAACCATTAGGAGATATAACCATATTTTCGTCCAAAAAATTGTAACAAAAACAAAACCACTTAATTTCTAAAATCTACTGTAGCCTTTCAATTTACAAAATTGTATTATAGGCCAAATCATGGTAATTGAAAACCTCAAATAAGTGTTCTTACAGCTTACAAATTATAGATATAACTATTTCAAATGTATACTTACCGTGACTACATGATGTTCCCAGTATCAGCAGAAGAAGCCTAATTTAAAAAAGTTATGCCATGATCTTATGAATGCACATTTCCTTAGGACATCGAACTCGAAGCTGAATAGATCAGTGAAATTTTCTTACCTATTTCCATATTGTTTCGTAGAATACATGTTTCTCATAAGCATATTGAATAAAGAGGATACCTTATTATTGAAACACAAAGAAATTCTCCGATAAAATTAAAGCAGCTACGTCTGCCTGCCTAATGCCTTATAGCAAACACGTAGCTATATGAAAAATGTATGACATTGGCGTGTGAAGGCGCAGACAAGTCTTTGCATTAAATATAATTTATAAGAGAGTATTTCTTACTGGTATATCGTGACAGCTATGTATAATATATGTAGATCCAATGCCTTTTAGGAACTTTTTGCGACTTACTCAACACCTATTTAATTTAAAGGACATATGGAGTTCCTTCCTATAGATGTCTATTTTAATAGCCTTAACTAGGTGCCCACTCTCCAGTCTATTTCATCAAAATCCGTTCGTAATGTTCGTATACCCATTAATAAACTTTCATATTAAAAACCGACTTCTCGTTAACATTTTTTATAAATAATATTTTTTAACTTCATTATCTCTAATTGTGGAAAGATGTTTCCCGATACTTCAAGATCGTTCAAACAAATCAAAGACTATCAATTTTCTTTACTAATGATGCTTTCAATTGATTCTATTTGGGAATAGGTATTAATCAAAAGACAACAATATTTTAAATTGATAAGAGCTGTTATAATGAAGTCTTAATTTTCCAGGAAATAAGCTGGACCATTCGACACGTGACAACTTTTCAATGATGCCCGATGGAAACTCGCTTATAGTTCAAATTATTGTGATTTTTATATTGATGACCCTGAACAAACACTACATAAATGCTAATTACATCCATATTCATTACTAAATTCCATCTGAAATTCAAACAAACAAATTAAAAGAAATCCTAGTCTAGATCTAATTAGTAATAAATCTGGGAAAAGCATAAGAGATGATGCCATAACTTAGGCGTAAGCACATGTATGAAACACCAATATAGATCATCAATACAATAATTCACAAAGTGTGTTAACAACTATAATGAAAAGGTACTTTATGAAGACGGCATTCCCATTATGAATGAAGTACATTATAGCTATCAGACATCAATTAATTTTATCTTTGTGTCTGTGACGCCAATTCATAAGTGTTATACTGCGACCCGAGGGACCTCTAAGCAATTAGATAAAGAGGTCTTTGGTACAAAACTAACTAAAAGCCCTAATAAATTGATCAAGATACAAAGAGTCTTAGAAATTAGAAGGAACTATGTTACCAACCCCCAGGGTAACCTTCCCTATTTAGCCGATGACATTTGGAACTTTGAATTTCAAATCCACTAAGAAGGTAATAAAAATAAACCTTTGTCTGAAAACAAATTCGAAAATATTGTAGAAACCAATAACCGTAAATACAAGGATGTCTACATCATACAGGATGTTGTCTAGATACGATAGGCTAAAATATAGCGAAGACAAGGAAATAAAATGGCATTGGCAACGACGATCGATAAACTAATAGGGGACAGCGACAAAACGACCCTCACTATGTTGAGTAGAGGCAAGCAAGTGTCCTCTACAAACAGCCAACTTTTAATGATAAGGGTTCCGTAATAAACACTTCACTTAACCTAAATATGAAATATCTACTTCAATTAACGAAGTACGGGACCGAGATTTTTCTTTGATAAAAGATTCCGACGAATTGAGAACCTCCTCTTCTTTTTTGAAGTTCGGTTAAAAATAGAATGCTGGCATTTGGCTTGAAGGTGATAAGAGATCGTGGATCAAAGCTTATTATTTCAGAACTGAAATTGTACTTCGCGAGGTTTTTATTTCCAAATATTCGTGTTTTGCTATCACCTGTTTATATAGGGTTCCTTTCGCTCCGTGAAGTTTGATGTGTTTCTGTCTGTCTGTTATTTCACGTTTATCTATATCCGAAGAAATTAAGACATTTTATATAGCGTGTAATATAAAACTTACATCATTGGCTTTATTTTGGGTGTATTTTTTTAAATATAGAATTCTAAAAGAGTTCCTTAATATGCATATAATTTTATATCAACATTTATTAGGTACTTAAGGTTAGTGCTTTTGCTACTAAGTACTTATATATACTCGTATGTAAGATTATATGTGCAATAAAGTGAGTTTGATGTGAAAGATTTTAGAGCTGGCGGCGACATGACGGGGTTGCTTCGTCTAACGGCGCGACTATGTGGGCCAATGTACATGGTATGTCTGTCACTGACGTAAATACACATAGCAAAAGTTAGACGTGCAGATCTAAAAATAATTATCGTTCCACTTAAAACCGTAATACAAAAGTTTATAACAAAATACAAATGCATAATGAAAAATAAATTGTGTACACATTTTAATTTGGTGTAATGTGAAGTTTTCCCGATATCTTCTTTTTTTCTCGAAGAACCAATTTGCTTTCAAACCTTTGAGTGTTCATATTTAACTCTATCATCGATCTTTTCTTCATCTTCATCTTCATATTGTATCTATGTATTTTTATTTTGTAAAATTTAATATACATACGTCTGTTTGTTTACTTATAACTCGAATTTCAATGCGGTTTTCTTAATTAATTAGAATGTTTTAAATGACAATATTATAACTAAAACCTATTGGTTACAACATATACTAAACGATGTATTGACTAGTGTTAATGCTAGGGTTCGTTATTGATCATAAAACATTAATTTAAAATAGTTTATTTACACTAGCAAAAATATCAATTCATTTTTCTTTCAAAGATCAAAACATAAACAATGTCAATCTGACGACAAAGTAAAATTAAAATTAAAACTAATAATATAATGCAAAGAGTCCATAACAACTAGTAGAGCGGATAAATAATAGTATAATTTAGGTAAAGTAGAACAATATTTCGATGTGGAAGATAAACGCATCAAACAACGTTCCAGTTCATAAATCTAAAAAACATTTGTAATTTTTATCTTTAATAAAAACCCCTGTCACATAACGATTACATTACAAAAAAATGCAACCACTATAAACAGAATAACAACACCAGACGTAAATAAAATTGATATTTTTGCAACAATACGAGCACGTTTATGGGGACCACGCTTAATAGAACAATGGCCACGATCCAGATTAGGGGCGGACGTTGCTTAAAATGCTTTCCATGTTTCTACTCGTCCGGTCGACTACACGTTGACATACGCGGTCGAGTTGGAACCCAATTGTAACTTTGTTAACTTAAATTCAATATGGCGACTACATAAATAACCTAAAATATCATTAATATTAATTTTATAGCGGAAGCATACCCGTATTGCATTTATAGTTACAGAGAAAAGGGGTATAGCCAAGTAGTTAGAGATCCTACACACGAAACATAGTGCCTCGAGTTTGAATTACAGCAAAAAAGTAGCTTCTAGAAACCAAACTTGCCAACACCATCACACTCATAATAGATAGAGACCATTAGTATAAAAAAGAAGAAGATTATAAAAATGATGCTAATATTTTATGCAATTTTAAAATAAAATGTTGTCTAAAATGTACTATGAAAGAAAACGGCTAACATCAAACGAAGATAGTTTTGCATTTAAAATTGACTGTTCGATATAAACATGTTAGATAACGGCATTGCTCCGTCCGCGATGTCCTTATACGGATATAAATTATTTAGTTTCACTTTCTAAATACATCTATCTACTCCTAGACTCCTACTACCATCTTGCAGCAGCAATTAGTGTTATAGCACTTATAGCAAACACACAGTACATAATTGCACTTTCGTATGTTCCACTCTACCATTTAAAAAAATGTAGTTGCCTACTTGATTGATTTTACTTCATCTTATAAAAATATATATTTATGTTTCTTTTACGAGTAGGTATCCGTAGAAAGCAAACATGACTAGCAAAATACAGGTTTTATGTCGATTGGCATTGCTCATCGATTCATAGAGAATATTTTTAAAATGTGTGTGTTCGTTAGTGCTTTGTCATATTGTCATGAAAAAACGGAACCGTTATAGGATCACTCTTGTGTCACAGCTTATTTTCTCCGAATCTATTAGACGAAAAGGTTGAAATTTGGTACATATGTAAGAGTTTGATGACCTAATCACGGACGTATAGCGTAAATAATTAAATGTATGTAGGTATATTATCTAAAATTTTGAAAAAGTTGTTTTTTTTTATAGAGAAGACGACATGTGACCTTGCTACCGCCTGGCTGGTCCATGAATGCGCGCGACTGGCAGATCGTAATACAGTCCGCCAGTCGCGCCCACTATGAGAGATGCCCGTAGAGATGCTTTTTCACGCTTCGCTTAAAGGACCCAAGGTTGTAGAAAGGAGGAAAGACCGACGCCGGAAGTTCATTCCACTTTTTGGCTGTACGACACAGGAACGAGTCACTGAATTTTTTCGTTCGTATGGAGAACGTGTCAACGGTGTGAGGATGAAAACTGTATCCTGTGCGAGTAGTGCGGGTGCTAAAAGGGGATGGAGGGACGAGGCCATTGAGTTCTTCTGAACACTCCCCATAATACATAACATAATACGCTAAGAGAGGCTATGTCTCTGCGTAACTGTAGAGGCTCGAGATTTCGCGTGGTCTTTGGGTCATTGATGATGCGAATCGCTCTTTTTTGCAAACCGTTGAGGGCATCGAGGAGATACTGAGCGGAACTATCTCAGTTCTCACAGAAAAAAAATGGTACGAAACCCTCTCCACGAGAGTTCGACTCGCTCTTGGCCAATTATTTCTATATCGTATGACAAATTAGGTCTGCATTATCTTGAAAGGATGTTCGAAATAATAAAAACATTAATTTAATAAAGAAAGAAAAATAAGTTTCACGAGTGGAACAAAAAACTATTGACGTTACGCCTCCGCCACAAGAACACCCTCAAAAAGTTACTATGAGTCGGCATATTGCACTAATGGATCTCCCGAAAGATGAGTCATCGTGCCCATATGGCGAAAGAAACTCAACTATAGAGATATTAATGACATAGATTACATAAATAACGGAGCTTCTTTTTGGCATTCAAAAGGTAAACGTTTTGTATGAGCCAAAGACCCGATTAGAACAAAGTCTGCCTCTAGGCGCTTTTAGTTCTTACCTTTATATAAATGAGTACATTTCCTTTATTGTAATGAGTCCATGTTATGCTTTTTTTAAAGTCTAGAGTGAGGTTTACAATGCAAATAACACGCAAAATTAATTTTAAAAGCGATTAAAATACATATAAAAAAATGGAGAAGTGAGCTTTCGACTCGTATTTAGAGTTGGTATAGGCACTATGCTTTTTATTACGTTTGTAAAATTGATTTCAGTGACCTGTCGTTATAATTTTTCACGTAATCTTCAAGTATAGCATTAACTAAGGATCAGTTTTATAGGTGCAGGAGCTTCAGAAATTATATATGTTAAGTTGAAAATCTTAATAGAACCTACCTCTTGCCCTTCATTCTTATAAGTTTTCTGTAGAATGGTCGCGTGTTCCTTTTGATCAAGTATTCGTTACGTACAGCGTACAACATAATGCAATATAATATAAGCACAGAGTAATTAAAATTCAATTATTGTTAAACAAAACAATTTCATACTTCTAAAGCCAATAGTGTAGTTCGATTAGTAACTAGAAACTAATTAACCAAGCAACCATTTGTATGAACATTCATGTTAATTTGAACTTTACACAGACGAAATGCCAATTACATACACTATTTGAATATTAGTTATGAACGCGCACTTTATACATACTATATGCTGTTATTTAACATGAGCTTTTTAGGGACCCGTAATGAAATAGGAAAACATGGTTTAAACGTTTGTTTAGTGTTATAAATATATTTTCCTGTAGCTACCTTCCGGCTCCATTATCAGGACCCTAGACATCATCTCGGACTAAAGTACTTGGGGTTACGTCATTCCGTTACAGAGTTCCGCTATCCAACTCCTGGCTCCATGATCAGATCAGATCGATGGTATCAAATTTTTGTATTGTCATCTGAATTACATACACTTGCAAAGTTTCAAATCGATACGACCATTAGAAGTTGGTTAAAGTCGACTTTCAAGATTTGTTTACATGCATCGTTAGTTACAGGTGAAGATAATAAAAGAGTGAGTAAATCAAGTTTTCCGAGTTAATTTAGGGTTATGATGTTAGGATCACAACGTCTGTCTGTTTGTCTATGTCCGATTCATTCAAATTCTGAACGAATTATATCGTATTACATTTTATAAGAAGTATACTCGAAAACTACTAAACCGTTTTAAAAATTGTTGACACACTTATAGGCTGTTTTATTTATAAAAGTTAGAGTTTTGTAAAATATAACAATATTTGCCACATACCGGAGAACTATATATACTAATAAGCATTCATAACGGGTTAGGTTTATTTTATCTAACTTTGCCCAGTCGTCGAATTAGAAATTATCTTTCCATAATCCTAAAATAAACCTAACTTTACCCGTAATAATTATAATAATAGAAATAATAATCTCAAATATTAAGTAGTTTATTTGGACATATTTTGTACTTTGGGCATGTATTTATGTAGCCATGTTTTGAAATTCCTTGGGTATTTGTTTCGAGTCAAATAGATGTCTGTTTATTTTTGTGTGTTGGGACCAAAGTTTTGTTTTGAGTCTACTTTTCTATATAGAAAAGGTAAAATAAAATGTAATAGAAAATATCACGGCTATATGAAACGTTCCGTGAGGCAATTCAATCTCTTAGGCACACATGCGGACTTCATAAATCTCGCGTCAGTTTGGGATAGGCGAAGTACTGTGTCATAAATACGCCGAGTGTATGTCAAAACAGGGGGATTTGGACTCTTGTCTCCGGGGGCGAACCAGCCGACCAACGCGCCGCGCTGTTACGTCGCGAGATAATGAAAAAAATAAGATTTATGTTTATTTGTAATCAAATTTTATTACCGCCCTCGTACCCCTAACACAGTTTTGTAGCTTTTTATTATCAATAGAATGATGTTAACCACAGTGTTTACTCGGAGTTTATTCCTTCTGCGCAAAGTGGCAAAAATAATTCATATTTTGTGTATATATCTTAGAATAGAGTGCGTCGGTGGCCGAGTGGTTAAGACGCCTGGTATTGACTAAGCAGACCACGGGCTCGATCCCGGATCCCGGCCATGTACCAATGGGATTTTTAATTAAAAACTTATGTACCTACATAATGCGACAAACCACACTTAGAGCCTTTTCCATCTAAATATCTAACAGAACTAGCCACTCGTTAGGTATAGCCTCACACAAATACCATCGACTAAACGAGGGAGACTGATCTTTCGCTGGGTAGCCTGGAACCGTAAAACGGTTACAGGAGCTGTAAGGCAACCCATGAAGAACGAAAAAAAATTGTTTTAGAATTTTTTATTCTTTTGGATTTATCTAGAAATAGTTGAATGATTTTCCGTGTCCAGAGACAGTTGTAAAAATACATTTAGCCAGTTGGGCAAATGCATGTTAAATATCACTCCTAAACCAGAAGAACTGAAGAAACTTGCGGATTTGACGCTTTGCTGTACCTACAGAAAATAAAATGTATACGTCATAGATGTAGATTGGTACTACTCTAGATTGGTAATGTCGCCATTAGAACGAGACCAAAACATTATACATCAGTGTGCGTCACAAAAGTGTAATTCTGTGGATTTTTCATCTTAGATGACTTACATCCAGGGACTGCACCATGCACTGCATTAACCATAATTAATCACGTCTATTACGCACTCAATTATATCTTTAAAATAGGATAGGCAGTTACAGGCTGTAACAGTATTAAAAAAAACAGTATTAAAATCGTCTTTTTGTCTCGCTTCAACATACGCGTATTTATGCGCTTTCTCTTTTGTATTGCCAATATAGTAGAGCGCCCGAGCGTACGTAGGTACGGCTGTGTGAAGTTGGCACCCCCAAATTCGATTTTTCAGTTTTTTTTCATCAGGTTCGTTTGTCCACCGTTAGTCCACGTTTGTCCACCAAAAATTTTTTTTGTCCACCTATCAAAAAAAAGTTATTCAAAAGATAAAAATTAGGGGTGGAAGTTGGCACCCCCAAATGCGAAATTCTATTTTTTTTTTCATCCCGTTCGTTTATGCATCGTTAGTCCACGTGTGTCCACCAAAAATTTTTTTTTGTCCACCCTTAAAAAAAAAGTTATTTAAAAAAAACTAAAATTGAGGTGGAAGTTGGCACCCCCAAATGCGAATTTTCAACTTTTTTTGATCAGGTTCGTTTGTACATCGTTAGTCCACAATTGTCCACCAAAAATTTTTTTTTGTCCACCCTTCAAAAAAAAGTTATTCAAATAAACATTTTTTATGAAAAAAACGATAGAAACTGAATTTCCGGGTACGTTCAAACTACACTAAAGGTTTGAAAATCAAGTTTATAAAGTGGGCAAACGATCCAACCCCTCAGAGAAGAGAATCCACCCCTAGGAAGCTAGAGATCCCCCGTCAAAGTGAAAATACTTAGATATATACTGAATTAACTCGCGCATAACTACGTCTCTAAGGGTGGACAAACGATAATATGTGGTGGACAAATGAGTTTCTAGGGTGGACAAACAGACCTACCCCTTAGAGAAGCAAATCCACCCCTAGGAAGTTGGAGATCCCACGACAAAGTTAAAATCCTTAGATACATACTTATATCACGCATAACTATATCTCTAAGGGTGGACAAACGACAATATGTGGTGGATAAACGAGTTTCCGAGGTGGACAAACAAACCAAAACCTCAAAGAAGCAATTTCACCCCTAGGAAGCTAGAGATCCTCCGTCAAAGTTAAAATCGTTAGCTATATAATTAACTCACGTATAGCTATATCTCTAAGGGTGGACAAACGACAATATATGGTGGACAAATGAACTTCTGAGGTGGAAGAATAGACCTACCCCTCAGAGAAGCTAATCCACCCCTAGAAAACTAGAAATCCTCCGTCAAAGTTAAAATCCTTAGATATATAATTAACTCGCGTATAACTATATCTCTAAGGGTGGACAAACGACAATATATGGTGGACAAATGAGCTTCTGAGGTGGACAAACAGACCTACCCCTCAGAGAAGCTAATCCACCCCTAGGAAACTAGAAATCCTGCGTCAAAGTTAAAATACTTAGATATATACATAATTAACTCACTCATAACTATACCTCTGAGGGTGGAAAAACGACAGTATGTGGTGGACAAATAAGTTTTCGAGGTGGAAAAACAGACCTACCCCTGAGAGAAGCAAATCCACCCCTAGGAAGCTAGAGATCCCCTGTCAGAGTGAAAATCCTTAGATATATACTTAATTAACTCACGTATAACTATATCTCTAAGGGTGGAAAAACGACAGTATGTGGTGGACAAATAAGTTTCCGAGGTGTACAAACAGACCTACCCCTCAGATAAGCAAATCCACCCCTAGGAAGTTGGAGATCCCACGACAAAGTTAAAATCATCAGATATATACTTATCTCACGCATAACTATTTCTCTAAGGGTGGACAAATGAAAATATGTGGTGGACAAACGAGTTTCTGAAGTGGACAAACAAACCTACCCCTCAGAAAAGCAAATAGACCCCTAGAAAGCTAGATATCCTCCGTCAAAGTTAAATTCAGGGCTTTTTTCTTTAAAAATGTTTATTTGAATAACTTTTTTTTAAAGGGTGGACAAAAAAAAATTTTTGGTGGACAAACGTGGACTAACGATGGACAAACGAACCTGATGAAAAAAAGTTGAAAATTCGCATTTGGGGGTGCCAACTTCCACCTCATTTTCAGTTTTTATTAAATAACTTTTTTTTGGAGGTTGGACAAAAAATAATTTTTGGTGGACAAACGTGGACTAACGATGGATAAACAAACGTGATGAAAAAAAAAATGGAAATTCGCATTTGGGGGTGCCAACTTCCACCCCAATTTTATTTTTTTGAATAACTTTTTTTTGAGAGGTGGACAAAAAAAAATTTTTGGTGGACAAACGTGGACTAACGATGGACAAACGAACCTGATGAAAAAAAACTGAAAAATCGAATTTGGGGGTGCCAACTTCACAGAGCCCGTAGGTACTTGGGAAACATATGAGAATAATATTTAGCTACACATTTTTTCTACACGCCTCTACTACATTCAGCGCCGTCTGAAAATAGAAAAATATGTAAAGTAAAATATGTCTATATTGCGAGTCAAGTTTATTAAACATGAAAGGAAACTGTAGCCAAGTTTCTTTGCCAAAGAGGTCGAATGAACTGATACGCATTTCCATAAAATTTTGTTGAATGTAGTGTAATATTGTTGGCTATGGTAAGGTCTTACCAACTCATACGTCATCCCCCTACGGTCTACTCTATCGTTCACATCCCCTATAAGCTGTCTGACCCAATTACATCAGATGAGTGTTTTTAGCCTCCCTCATAGTGAAAGATAAATGGCTATTGATATTCTATGTGCTGTTAGCATCTGGGGAAGCTATTCATTCTCTGCTCTCGTATATTTCTGTTGAACTATTTAATTTCATGCATATACCTAAAACGAAATATGAAACAGTGATATATATATCTATACTAATATTATAAAGAGGAAAGATTTGTATTTTTGTGTGTATGTTTGTAATGAATAAACTTAAAAACTACTGTGCCGATTTCAAAAATTCTTTCACCATTGGAAAGCTACATTCACCCTGAGTTAGATTAGGGATCCTTACTAAAACTTAAGTAACGTAACCCAAGGTGTAAAAAAAGTGCCCTAAAACGTCTTTCGTCGCATGCGCTGCGGAAACTATTGATGATAGAACAAAAGTATGTTCTACAATATTAAAGAACATATCAATATCTACAAAAAGTGCCGCGATAGTATATGTCTAACTATTATAGTTATTAATAAAGACGATGGGTTAGGTAAGACTATCATCACGGGTCTTCTCTACTCTTCTGTGATACACGAACTAGTTCTCCACTACGTTACAATTAAAACACACATAACACAAACGTGTTCACGGTCTTTATACACCAGTAACAGTGTCCACTTTTTGCCAGTTTTCCATATTAAACAGAACAGGTGACAAGCCTGTTGCTGCACTTATGGTGTCGCATCATAGCGCAACGAACTCAGTGAAACGCGCGACCTGTATTGTCAATATCTCTTTAGAAAGATGTTCTATCAGGACCAGAATTGCAATGAACACTAGAAATACATTCGCTTGACACTTTAAAATGACATATGAAAACGAAAATGAAAACTATGTCAGTTGTAATTTGATGGATTGGTTCATATCTATTTGAATGTGATGGTTGGCATTAGAAACAATATGGAAACTTCAATGTACAAGCGAATATTAGCCTTTACGGGGTCCAATGCTGCTCCTGGCCTAATAGTACCTAAGCGAGATGCACTGCGATTAGAATAGGTTATATAACCACGGATAAGATAAGATAGGCCAAGATTTACGTACCAGAAACATGTGAAAGAACGATTTCACAAAAAAGCGGTCTTGCGAAAATAAACAAAAAGGACTTCAATTATTCTAGTATTATAGGTACAAAAACTATTAAAAATGAAATGTATGTGAAATATTCTATCTCATGGTAACGATAAAATTGTACATTAGTAAATATATTAAGAAAACTCGAGTCACAAAGTCGGTTGAAAATACGCGTGAAAATGAGGACTTTCAGGGCTTCATAAAAATTAAGTGTCAATATTTATCTTTCGGAAGCTATTTTAATTTTGAACCTAAGACATACCTACAGTTACCACGTAATTTAGGAATGATTCCAGCATGCAATTAGTATAGGACAAAGGTTATGAAAACGGAAAACTTATGTTCCTCCACTAAAATAGCTGTAAATTAGAATTATTATGCACAAGCCCAAGTTTGGTAAAAACAAACGTTCAGTGGCTAATCATGTAACAAATATTTAATGAAACTGGTGACACTTCAAAAAGTCAATAGGTACTTAACTCAAGCACCATAAGTTTGAACCACGTTTGAACTATGGTGAAGTTAACCTTGAAGTGACCCTGGTTTTATTGTGAAGGGCGGTACTTCCAAATGCCTATTCCATCAACGACGTACCTACTCGAATTAGTTATTCAGTCGATTATATTCTTCCCCCACGAGAGGCAACTCTGTCATTATCGCTTTAGTGAGAAGCGCGTGCCGATTCTACTCAACCCTTGTATGCTTGAAAGTTGATTACCATCCAATTTTCTCTACAAAGGGAACAAAAATGTATAATTGCCTCGGCCTCATAATATTTATATTTGTTCGTGGAGTACCTATGTATGTTACCGTACCATTGTTTCTGTGTTTACTCTATCGACCCGTGATGGCAGAAAGGAAAATATTGCGCAGCTATTAAAATTCTTTACCGACCTACTTTGTCTCATTTAAATAATAATACAAAATAAAGCACTTGAAGTTTTATTTAATGGGAGGGTATTTTGAATATTAATCTCATCAAAGGTGAGGGAAAATATATTTTACAGATGGCAATTTGGTAGAGCGTTTTATTTGAAGGAGGTACCTAGGTATACTTGATCAATCCTCGTGCTTCGGAGGGCATATAAATACGCACTTCTTATAACTGGAAATGACAGCCATAAAGTTTTTAAGAAGGGCGGCCTAATAACGTTTGTCTTTTCGGAAGATAAATACACCTAAGTTATATGAAGGCGACTTTGCGACTCGAGTTCTCTTAATAATATTTACTAATGTACAATTTTATCGTTACCATGACATAGGAAATTTCACATAGGTACTTTTGAAATACTTACATTAACTACAACTTGTTATTTCTAATCTTCTCATCTTATCATATCCTTGATTATCTTATCGATTTTAATCGCAATACATCTCACACACGTCTTTCTAAAGAGATATGGACAAAATAAATCGCGCGTAAAAATGAGTTCGTCGCACTGTGATGCGTAGCCTTAACGCAAAATGCTTGTCATGTTTCAATGTTACTTCTAGTGATTTTTAATTTGTAGCGACATTAATTAGCACTCGTTTCACATTTTTTTAAATGTCTACTCTAAACACGCTACCAAATAAACCCTGGCCCATTACATGAGTATTTACATAGGGTAGGTTAAGCAAGCAAGCAAATCTCAGGTAAGGTAGCTTTTGAGTAGCTTACAAAATCTGACCCAGCAAGGGTACCCCAGGGACTGGCGACAGTTGCCGATCCGGCCCGGTATAGTTTAATTACCAATTCTGTTTTGAGCGACCGATTCAACAGTATTTCTACTCGCTCCTCATTCCTGTGGGAAATAAGCCGTCGGACCATCTATTCCAATAGAGGAGATAGCTGCGACCAATTTAGCACAGGTCGTTATTCATTCCTATATGACATTTAATTTTATTATGTTTCGACTACGCGGCGACAATTTAGAATAGGGGGAAATTGTTTAGATATTCAAAGGGGTAGGCAGAGACTTAGGAAGTTTATTTATGTAGGTACCACATTCCGTCATTTTTTTTTAATTTTGTATCAGGCTTGTCCATGGATTTTAGTTTAGAATGTGTGTACTATTTTATTTTATTTTATTTGGGCTTGCCACCTGATAAATATATGAAATTTATCGGTGTCTCTGGTCACACCAAAAGAAGCCCGTGAAAAGATGGTATAGTTTATAGTTAATTTGCAGTAGGTATTGAACTTATTTGAAAAACAATCAATTTTTCCCAAAATTTCATGATTTTCAGCTAATGAGGCAAGTGCATGAATTAATGAGTGGAGATATTAGATAAGTACCTACTTCTACATCTATCTATATTAATATTATAAAGAGGTAAAAAATTGATTGTTTGTTTGTAATGAATAAACTCAAACCTACTGAACCGATTATAAAATTATTTCACTAACTTTTTCACTAATATAGATGCTATATTTAATATTGTTCGAATATATCCACGGGCGGAGCCGGAGGCGGAAAGTCTATAACTAATATTTTAGTAGTTATAGAGGTGGAAAGTTAACCAAAATAAGCGTTTTATGAAAAGGCTACTTTAATGTTTCATCAAAATGACTTGATAGTGGAAGCGTGAAAGTAATTTCAAACAGCGCCAATTTTCCCCTGGAATAGCGGGAAAATTAGAATTTCAGGACGCCAATACAAAAGGAGTAAGTCTACGACCTACATTACTTCGAAATTAAGTTACTTCCTACATCTTACACGAGCGTTAAGTTAATATAAGTACAACGTAAGTATGAAAGAAGCTCTACTGGAAAATTAAATTCTGGCATAATTTTAAGTTATTAAATATGGCAATCTTCAAGGCTTAATTTTAATTAAGCGTGGTTCGAAATAATAATGTTTCTGAATAAATTATGTCAAATGTCTGATAACGTTTTTTCAACTTTGTCCATGGATTTACTTCATAAATTATTTGAGGGCACATCCTTGGTAACTATTTGGAGGAAGCATTATGCTAAGGCCTTTATTCATAAACGTTTATTAGCAACGTTTTTGTTAAAATATGTTTTGTCACTCTCTAACAAACATGTCTTTACTAATAATAGAAAGAAACAAAACACATTTTAACAAAAACGTTGCTAATAAACGTTTATGAATAAGGGGGTAAGTATATTGTAAAGTCGTTCTGATTATCTTTCTAGAAATCAAGCAATTTTGATTTTTTAAATTAACCCTTGGCATGACCGCTTGATAAACTGCAGTCTATATGACTTTGTGTATCACTTGAATGCCAGTGATAAGAAATGTATTTTTACTTATGAATAATTTGTTGAATTGTAATATAATATATACAAATAATGGTTACGAATAATTATGTGACATTATTTTCATAACCTTTTTTATCTCGCTTAATCATGAATGTAAGTTAAAACAAAATGTATTGAGAACTTACTGTTATGTTACCTATGCGTTGCTCTGAGATTGTAGATTATAATAATAATAGTAGGTAGGTATGTTTGTTCATGCTTGCCACAATGCTTGCTATATGAATGAAAACATTGCCGCCGCGCCGTTTCTGAAGTCTCATGAAGTTTCATGAAGTCTGAGCGGTTCAACCACAAGCCTATTACATAGTACCTACTGTATGTATACCTACCTATCTATTTATCTATCATCACGCCTTTTGTCCCAAGAGGGGTAGGCAGATACCTACATATAGGTACATAATACAATATATTAAATCTTTTCTTATGATATATAAGGCTTGCCCATGGATTAGTTTCGATTGTATGTTTATTTCATTTGGGCTTGCCACCTGAATTTTATGTGAAATTTATCGGCGTCTCTGGCCACACCACAAGAAGGCCGTGACCAGATGGTGAATTTATAGTTAATTTGCAGTATTTTTTTCATAAAACTCATAATTTTCAGCTAATGAGGCTGCATGAATAAATGAGTGGAGATTAGAAACCTAGTACTTTTAACATTGCATTCAATCAATATTTGTTCAATAAAACTACCTACATCTAGGTGTAGGTCGTCCTCTGCTGGCATTCCTTTTCATTTCCGCCTATAACGTACCTATATTATATGCTGACAAAATACTTTTAACTACAACTTTGCCAAATATATCAAGTTAAATTCGAAACCCTAAAGACGGGCCCGAATTATTCAACAACATGAAATGCCAATTTACTTTGTTCAATAAGAAATAACCGAGTAAAGTCACAAGATAGGACTAGGTAAGCTTGTTTTTAAGTTTCCCATGCGCAGACGCAGGCGCCTTTCCCTCCTCCGTCCCTCCCCGTTGGATCGTAAACAGATGCCCGAGATGAAAGAGTACCGCGGCGCTAGCTGTCCGGGATCCACTTATCAACTCCCTCTTGATTATGCGCCGACTGTCATCGTACAGAAATAGACACAAACGTGCTATGTCGACGGTACGATATCCTATACTGATATTTAAACGTTGTCTGTTTGTTTGTATTTCTTTTATATAACAATCAGTTCAGGCTACGGTATCATAAACTTGAATTTTAGTGGACAAATTGAGAAAATAATTGTGTTAGTTTGTGAAATAATGTTTGTGTTGACAAATACTTTAAATTTAGAGTCCTCTGACAAAGTGGAACCGTGATGCTAAAATTAAAGGATAACAGAACAGGGAATGTTGAAAAAGTTGTACGCTCTCGGAGCCAGGTGTTCACAACTACACTCACAGCATCCGCTTTTGCGTACATAAATGATTCAAAGCTATTGAAAATATTCAATATTGCACCTAATGGCTATTGTAAATAAGTTCATTTAGCTTCTTTCTACAAAAATCAACATAGTTTTTAAGTAATTGAAAAAGTGTATGTGACTTTTGTCACTCATTTGGAACAAAGGTAAAACGGGCCTAGATTAACATATATATTGATACACGAACAGGCGCGGATACAGGATTTCGTTTGGATATAAAATTTCGCAATTTTTGTGTGAATTTACCTATCTTTCAGAGAGTTTAAAATTTAATTTTGTTTTCTATGTAATAGGTACTTGCATTTGAATAATGATCTGCCTTAAAAAAAAAGTAAACAAATATTATGCGATGTTATAAGCTAGATTATAATAGAGATTATGACTTATATCGCTTTCAAACGGGAATCTATTACATTTACAGCTAAATGAAGTTTAGAAAAGCTCAAACCAATGAATGAACAATACATTATTTTATAAAGACAAGGGCACATAGATTGATGAGGGTGAGCTTGGTAGAACTTTTTTAGAAGTTTTCTCGACTTTTGTATTTTTCAGTAAAAAAACTTTGCGATTTAACAAAATTTTGTTTGAAATGGGGGTCTGGGACGACAACGACAGATTTTCGATGAAAAAAGTTTTTTAAACTCCGTAGGACGAAGATTCAAAGTGGGTTCTCTCTCTGTACCTACTGTGTATACTGTATAATAATTTACAAAAGGCAATTCAAACTTACATAAGTAATGAATACATACTAACTTACATAATTATATGAAAAGTATTTTTTTAGACTATAACTCCATTTCTTTTTTAATTTAATTTATTTTATAAAGTAATTTTAAAAGCCTAGAGTCTTTATATTTTCTTGTTGACTTTCTAAGGAAGTCTTTTATTTTAAGCTTGTAACAAAGTTGAGAGCAAATCAAACAAAATTTCTGTCGAGTACCTACCTACTACCAACATAAATTGAAAAGGTTTGACCGCTTGATTCGAGTGTTCGCTACCTGCAGTGAACACCTGTCGCGAAGCTTACTTACTTTGCTGGACCATTTTTTACAAGAAAAGTTATTGCTTTCCTTTCATACAAATTCTAAGTACTACTATTTTGTACCACAGAACTTTGTAGTAAAATTCAGTAATATATACAGGCATAAAAAATCAATTAGGTTCTGCCTAACAAGTATTTTGTATAAATAAATATAATTCATCAATACATAATATAAAATTGGTAGGTAAATAATAATATACAAAAAACTCCCAATCAATCACTACATACATATTGGAAACACACAACGTCAAAAGACCAACAGACAGTTTTGTTACAGTTAATTAAACGTTAATTAATCTTCAGAGAGGTTAAGAAAACGATAGTTTGTAAGTAGAAAGGATGAAAGCAATTTCGGTATCAACTTGATACGCAACGCAACAAAGCTTTTCTAGTTTTTGACTTATGAAATGGTTACTTCAGTTTTTAAGAATTATTATAAAACGTTGTTTCACGCCTTTTTATAATCAAGTTTTAAGCAGAAATTGTAGAACAACATTGATAGGCAATGGAACTTTCATTGTGAAAATTTATCTACAATTTTGATCAATTTATTATAGGTGTTTACTGTAAGTGAGCATACATACAAGCTCGACTCTCGTATGAATAGACATGCAACAAAAGGTAGCCATCACAACTGCTATAACGAAAGAATTTAGTCATGGCTCGGATCGCTTATCAAATGTAGCTAATATGTACATTTATCATCCATCTAATAGGAATTTCTATACAATAAACACAATAGACATATCACATGACTGTTTCACTGGAATAATTCGTGTAAATTAACATTCAAAAGTTATTATTCTTTGATTCTTTAATGATTCATAATATTATGTTCACGCTTAGTAGTAGACAGTGACAGCATACCTGTTAGATCTGGAATTTTTGCTACATTTTTATCTGTCTGCAAAAATCTGGTGTTGATTGACCTTTTCAGAAGTGGCAACGTATTTACTTCCTAGATAAGTATAATATAAGTAAGTTTATTGTTTGAACCCACGGGAAGTCCGCCGGACCTATTGATAGTTTTAATATTACATTGCTAACAACAAAATTCTGCAGTTTCTTCTAACAAAGATCCCCTATTCTATTATTAGATATCTTTACACCACTGTACAACGCAAAGGGTGCCATGGGAACATATCAATTTCACGCTATAAATTTACTAATCTAAGTAAATTGTACATCTGCTGGCATTAACATGTCGTAAGGGAATCGTAAAGAGAAGCTTTAAAACATTTTAACTACGCTTACATAACGTAGGTGACTATAAAATAGCTTTTACAGTGCTTGTACTTACGAGTTACGGAGAAACATACAAATAAAGTTTCCCCCAAGTATTGTGAAGCAGAAAACAGTATTAAAATATTTGCATAGGCTTGCCAGCAATTGCCGCCACGAAATGAGATTGGCGCGTACAAAAATTGCTCATTTCTCCGCAAACACCCCATTTTGTTCTCGTTGTGGAATGAGACCCTTTCAGAAGAATTATAACTCATTTGTTATTCTTTGAAACAATAGGCGTCCACTGTTTATGAAGATTTATTGCTAAGTGTTAAACACCTTTGAAATAAAAAAGAAAATAGAAAATATTGTGTCAAAACTAAATAACTATTAAATTGACTACGTTGTAGACTGGTCCGTAGTCTGGGTGATGGTTTGAACTTTTAATGATCCAATGATTTTTTTCTTTCTTCAGGGATTGCCTTACAACTTCCGAAACCCCGTTACGGTCCCTTCGGTCTTTTAGCCGATGGTATTTGTGAGGCTATAACCTAACGAGTGGCCAGTTCTGTTGAGGCCTCAGTGTGGTTTGTCGGATTATTACATAAGTTTATAATTATAAAAATCCAATTGGTACATGGCCGGGATCCGGTATGGATCGAACCCGTGGTCTGCCTAGTTTAATACCAGACGTCTTAACCACGCGGATAATATCTATCATCACGCCTTTTTTCCCAAGAGGGATAGGCAGAGACAATCGCTTTCGCTTCATTCATGTTCATCATACCTATCATTAATACATGGATACATGCTGGGCGATTGTAAATGATTACCAGAAGTGATGATGTGGATATGTGGTAGGTCAGCGTGTCCGTGTTATCTTACTCATAAAGTAAATGTAACATTCATGATTACTAATGGGCTTCAAACCCAGGACCGTTTGCTTTTAAACTGCCTATTGAAACAATAGGCTGTCGTCGAACGTAATAAAAATGTGCCGATTAGTTCCTGTCCTATTATATTATTGTTATTCAAGAGATATGCAAACATACCACATTAAAAGTCGAGATGTAGGTACCTACCAACCTTAAGTATTTACACGTAGACCACACAAGCAGTTGACTGAGTGTTGAATATTAATAGGTATTTTAGTTAAGTACTTACCTAAGCTAGCTCTAAGAACAATAAGTACCTAAATGCCAACAAAATACACAAGTAATATTTACAGCGTTTAACATTTATGTTGCAAATATCATTTAGCACCTATGTTAGTATCTACCTACTTACAACAAAATAGAAATAATTATCTAATAACCACGTAAAGATTCAGTAGAAAATTCATTTTGTTTATATATTCTTCTCAGAAGCTTTATGAAAGCGATTTTAGGATGATATTTGATATGCTTACATGCATAAAATTATTAACTAGAAATATTAAAAAAGCTCATAGATACCTGTAAGTAGCAACAGAAAGCAGAATCGCATCTTCGCACCCTCACCAAGCATGTTCCCGTCGTTAAATTTAAAATTTGCGAAACATTTCGACGATAGTTCTCTATTAAATGTCAAGCCAATGTTTACAGCGCCACAGCTGATCCACAATGAACGAGGAATTTACGCCCGCCAATTAACCACACACTCGCACTGGAAGCACGCTGCAATGTCAGCGGTTCCCTCAAAAGTTATTTTCAAAAATCACCTATCAGTTCCAGGGATTAAGTATCAATACTCAGTTCATTCATGTTAAGAGATATTTCGAATTTAAAATAAGAGAGATTATATTAACTAGAACGCGACGCATGGTCGAGGATGCCGTAAACTGGCAGTACGGGCATTCACGCGACGTTCAACTCGCGAGTGAGTATTGTAGAGACGCGGGGGTGGGGAGATGTGTCTACGCCTGCGCTGGCCCCGCCACCTTCGTATCGACCGAAAGCTCCTGTCCTGCCCACATCCTTTAACTAGGCACTACGAATTCTCCTTTCAAAAATCCCCCAATTTCTACCCTTCGATTGAGATAGGCCACGTCTTACAATAGGCTCCCCTTCTCTGGACAAATGTAATTTTGATTAAAATTGTAGTTTTTTCTGTATAACTTTTTCATTGTGTCATAATAATAATTGCATAGAAGATAAAAAACGATAATATTTTATTTCAGTTATGTATATGATATGAATGACTACAAATGCTATAATTTCATAATAAAATGTCTTGTTTTTTACTAGAATATCGGATATCCTAATTACATAAAAAGCACGGAATTATCTGTCGCTCCGCAGCGACATAGCATAGGTCGATTAACAAGAGCTGGCCGTAAGACATCACAGACTTTCGAGACATCATTGAATTTTCGATACATAGATTGTATTTGTTCGCGCCAGCTAAGTACTCATTTACTCATCTAAGTACTTACCAACCTAACGTAGAGATACTACTGAATAATGCTTTGATACTTAGTACCTATATTTAAGAAGTGAACTCTCTTGGCCCAGATGTACAGCACAAACTTGCCACCTGTTTTGTATAATATGAACAACTCGCTAAATATGGACGTCGTTACCAGTGTTCCTGGCCACGCCGGAATGTATTGAAGGCCGTGATAAAGTATTTGTTGTAACTACCCATTTATCTGGTAAAAAAAAAACAACAAAAAACAGTACCTACCTACCTAATTATAAGTACATAATATTTTCTGCCGACTAGAGACATATTATAACGAGAGCAAGGGAAGCCAATGACAGACTATGAATGTTGTGTCAGTAGCGTTCATTCATAGATACCTACGCCACTTCAGCTTAACAACAGTTCAGGCGGTAGCCATGGTAGCTTCAAAACATACGATTCTGAATATCGTCTATCCACTTCGATACTGGACTATTTCAAAAACAATTAATCTATATACATAAAAGAAAGTCGTGTTAGTTACTTCACTTATAACTCAAGAACGGCTGAACCGATTTAGCTGAAAATTGGCAGGGAGGTAGTTTAGAGCCAGGAGAAGGACATAGGATAGTGGTAGGGGTTGGAGTAGGGGTAGCTAAAATTATAAATTTTAATTGTGAATATATGGCGTCATCTTGAGTTTTATATGTGTACTAAAATGTATTTGCAAACGTCAATAGATGGCGCTGTATTTTACTTTCTACCACGGAAATGTGTTAATTCCAGAGTCGGTAGGCCAGGTAGGTTAGTTAGGTTATTTATAACTCAAAAACGGCTGTACCGATTTGGCTAAAAATTGGTGGGAGGTAGCTTAGAGCCAGGAGACGGACATATGATAGTAGTGGTTGGAGTAGGGGTAGTGGTAGTGGTAGTGGTAGGGGTAGGGGTAGGGGTAGTGGTAGTGGTAGTGGTAGTGGTAGTGGTAGTGGTAGTGGTAGTTGTTTTCCACGGACGAAGGAAAGTAAATAGCAGCCAAGCCAACGTTTGGGCAGGACAACGTCTGCAGGGCCCGCTAGTTTTCAATAAATGAAGTTTAAAATTTTATCAAATTTTCAATGACATGCTATACTTGAAATAATAAATATATACATAATTAGAAGTCTAATTTAATTAATATTTCATTTATTTGTTAATTGTTAACTGGTTAGAAAAAAGTCCAATACTTACTGTACAAAAGTAAATACTTATTTTTTTTTAAATGTTCCATTATTGAAGTGGATGATCGATATTCTGATACAACTTAACAAACTCTTTGGCACCATCTGGTGGCAGATATGATATGTAGGTACATTCTTAATTGATATTATAAAATTTTGTGTTTATTTGTTTTTGTCCTTCTTTCACGTTAAAACAGAGAAACGGATCGATGTGGTTATTTTGCACAGATATAGTTGGAGGGCTTGAGAGTGACATAGATAGGATACTTTTTATCCCGGAAAGCCGGAAATCCTTCGGGATTACTACTAATACCTACTACTTGCGTCAGTAGTAGTGGTAAAAAAGATTTTGGCGACATCGGTCGAATCGTATTCTATTTAGTAAAACGGGTTCCTTGCAGCTCCCGAAACCGTGTTACGGTTTCAGGGTACCCAGTGGACGAGCAAGTCTCCCTCGTTTAGCCCTAGTTATATTTTTTTCCTATTATACACCATCCGCTATAGATGGAGCTAGTGACGCTCATTTTGAAGATAGCTACGTGCGCGTATTAGTACTTCTAATAATACAGTATTTGGTTATAAAATCCATACCAACTAATAAGTAGGTATTATAAATGTTTCCACGGCTAAACCACTAAACCGATTTCGATGAAATTCGATACGGAGACAGCTTGAACCCTAGGCTACTTTTTTTAAATACACCCCTATGGTATGGACTCCACGGTAATTGGTAGTGCATTGTACTTCCAACCGGGGGACTGGGGTATTCAAACTACTAATTCGTACCTACTAAAAATGCTAAGCACAAAATTATGTGATTTAATCGGCTTTCGTGCTTCGGAAGACACGTAAAGCCGACGTCCGTACTTCTAAAAAAACGAAACTTGTCTGTTATAGATGACTCAAAGCATAGATGTGACACATGGGACGAGTGGACCTACCATTTAAGTGCAGCAACAGGTTTAGCGCTTACCATTTGGCAAAAAACTGGATACTGTTTTACTTGTGTCTCTGGCCACATCGCACTGTTTTTCAAAAGTCACAAGTATTTATCTTGAGAATTTTTACAAAGTTTCATATTATATTCATGGACTCGCCACTTGTGCATAAGATAGGGTGGTGGTGAAATCACATGTCAACTTTTCTATACAAAATCTCTAAATAAAACTGAAATATTCCTGCCGAGATGCCATGGAGGATTAAATTGATAACTACATTTTTATACTAAGTACCTACAACTGCTCGAAAAGTACCTATCTATTTAATTAATCGAAAAAAAAGACAGAAAGCGCTCGTGGTGCTTTGTCGACTGTTAATTTCATGTATTTTCTAGTATGTGACATATACCTATGTTACCAATATTTTGTGAATTTTGGTTTGACAACGTTATTATTATCAGCAAATATTATAATTAGATAGTATGTTTGCCGCAAACTTTAAAATTTATTAATCTGCCATTGAAGTTTACCCGTACATCTGCCAACTGTTTTTTTATTTATGTAGTGGCAATGGTACTGTATTTTTAGGTCATTATGTATTTGCAGGCTAAAGATTGCTCCGAGAGAAGCCAGTTCGCAGCTACTATTCATCATAATAGTTAATGCTATTTATCTACTTTTTATTAAAAATAATGATAATCTACCTTTTTTATATACTTCCATGATTCAAGTTTCAGTCTCCATTTCTTCTAAATCAAATACTCGTCTAAAACAAAATATGAACAGCCTTTACATGTAAAATATCAATTATATTCGAGAAATTAATCATGAAAAACAGAAATAGGAGAAGTTACTAACTAATGTACTAAAAACAAAATAGAAAGTTTCAACTATGTTTAATATACTACATTATAAAATAAACACATATTAAATTGAGGATGCATCCTCTCTTTCTATCTCTGATGGATTCCGGGCGTGGGCTTGAAGAAGTTGTTTCTTAATTTCAAAGGCTATCACAGCTGCTGCCATTCCAGAATTTAGGCTGTCAACTCCTTTTTGCATTGGAATATTTAGTCTTAAACTTTTTCTATTCTCTGCAAACCTGAAATCAAAGGAAAAGAAATTATTGGTGAAATGGTGACAGCTTATTATGGTAACATTTATTTAACTTTTGATATGAACAACTACAGATATGAGCACTTCCAAGATTAAACTCAAATTATTCTTCTTTGTGTTATTTCAATTGGCATGAGTCTATGAATGAATGAAACAAATAATATTATACATAGTCTGGTCATAAGTTCTGTCACACAATAAAAACTTTTGAATTTAAAATGCTGGCCACAAAAAAGTTTATTGAATTCGAATTTCTCATTTTTAAATATAGAGTGGACACTTAAAGAAGACCGTGTTGAGGTTATTGCGTTGCATAGTTGCGGTTACGCGCCAATTCAGATTTTTGACATATTGAAAAATTTTAATATAACCAAAAGATTCGTTTATCGTACCATCAAACGATACAATGAAGACTCTAGTGTAGATGACAGGTCAAGAAGTGGTCGCCCTCGCTCTGTTTCCTGTCCTCCAGCAGTAATAAAAGCTGTGAAGGCGCGAATTCAAAGAAATCCCATACGTAAGCAAAAACTTTTGGCCCTTCAGATGGGTTTAAGTAGAACCACGGTGAAAAGGGTGTTAAATGAAGACTTAGGGCTTCGGGCATATCGAATAAAAACAGGACATCGTTTGAACGCTCGTTTAATGGACCTTAGGTTGAAGAGATGTCGCGCTTTGTTGAATCGGTACGCGGGAAACATGCATCGGGGAATTCTTTTTTCGGATGAAAAAAATTTCAATGTGGAATAGAGCTACAACAAACAAAATGATAAGTTGTACGCACACAGCAGTGAAGAAGCGAGCAACCGTGTTCCGCGTGTCGAACGAGGCCATTTTCCATCCTCACTCATGGTTTGGTTGGGAGTCTCTTATTGGGGCTTAACTGAGGTACATTTTTGTGAGTAAATGCGTAAAAACAAATGCAGTTGTGTATCAAAATACAGTCCTCACGAACCTTGTGGAACCTGTTTCTCATACCATGTTCAATAACAGGCGCTGGGTATTCCAACAAGATTCTGCGCCAGCTCATAGAGCCAAAAAACCCTCAAGACTTGCTGGCGGCGTGTGAAATTGACTTTATCCGGCACGAAGACTGGCCCTCCAGTCCAGATTTGAGTCCGCTAGATTACAAGATATGCAACACTTGTAGGAAAAGTCCTGCTCAACGCGTCATCCTGATTTGGAGTCACTCAAGGCATCCTTGATTAAGGCAGCCGCCGAAATTGAGATGGACCTCGTTCGTGCTGCGACAGTCGACTGGCCGCGCAGGTTGAAGGCCTGTATTCAAAATCGCGGGGGTCATTTTGAATAAGCGTTATTAGCATAAGAATCTGTGTTTTATTAAGTTTATTTTGGTATATAAGTGTTTACATCAATAATAAACATGTCTCAATTATTTCATGTTAAACATGTGACAGAACTTATGACCTGACTAAGTACAATACAAAGTCACTCTCATAAAAATAATCAGTGAAAATGTGCAAGAAATTATTGTACTTACCAACATAAAAGTGTCCATTAGGAATTAATAAATTCGTTCTGACAATTTGAAAAAAGGGATTAAAATAATATAGTTCAGGGTTTCTCATTCATATTAAAACTTCCCAAATAGGCCAAAAAAGTTAAATCTTCAATACAATGTCAGGCAGAAATGTAACATTTGATTATATAAAAGATTCTACGTCATGTCATGGCGACCAACGCACGCGTTCCGTCGTGACATGATGGGAAATCCAGATTAATCCCGTCCGCGTTGTGATAGTGGTGATTAGTCTGTGATTAATAAGACATATCACAGTCGGCGGGATCATCTTAGATACCGATTAATCAGCATATATATGTATGTATACCTACTATAAAGGCATTAGCAAATCATCGAAGAAGATTATATAAAATAAGACAAATTGCGATACACAATTGATATTGATTGCGAAACAGTCATGCTGAAATCTATATTAATATCATAAATTTATCAAAAGAATTTATTACACAAGAGAGTCGGAGAGTGATTTAAATATGTTTATACTGAGAAAATTCTAATTGGAATATTTTATCACTAGTATTTGTGACGATGGATAAATAGTTGATTTTCAATTAAGTTGAAATAAATCATGTGGTCCCTGTGGTACAACTGGTTGTGCCACAGGGATTTTTTCTCACCATGGGCTAACCGTTGGGTAGAACAACTAAAAACATTCCCTGTGGTACAACCAGGATATGCTAGTACTGCAAATAGATAAACGTTATCAATATAATGGATAGACTTTCTGGTTATAAAAATTGCAAGTTGCATATAAATGAACATTTACGAGCAAAGAGTTTTATTGTTTTATTTTAAGGATTTTTTTTTCTATTTTAACCGACTTCAATAAAGGAGGAGGTTCTCAAAATTATTCGACAGTGTTTTTTTTTGTATGTTTGTTACGCTATCATTCCGCCAATTATGAATTGATTTTGATTATTCTTTTTTTGTTTGGTAGGTCATATTTCAGAGATGGTCCCATATAAATTTTATTGAAATTGATTCAACGCTTTGAGAACATCAACAAAAACAAAAATATATACACTTACTTATTTAAACAAAAACCGACTTCAAAACTATACCTATATGTACAAACTTAAAGTGAAAAGCAAAAAATAATATTTCAATTACTTCAAAGCAAGAGCCTTAAAGGACAATCAACACAATTATTGATACTTATATATTTATAAACAGTTATTTTTGGAGATACCTACTAATATATGAATGCGAAATCGGAGGAGAGCTGATAATTGCAAAGAAGCGCATCAAAATTTTTATGCATTTAGACACCTACCGCCGGCCGCCGCCGCTCCGTACCGTTTGAAAGTTTGTTGCAAAGGCTTTATTTTTCAATTTTTAGTAGGAAGTAAGCGTACTTATATATTTTTGTTTTTGTTGATGTTCTCAAAGCGCTGAATCAATTTCAATAAAATTTATATGGGACCATCTCTGAAATATGACCTACCAAACAAAAAAAGAATCATCAAAATCAATTTATAATTGGCGGAATGATAGCGTAACAAACATACAATAAAAACACAGTCGAATAATTTTGAGAACCTCCTCCTTTATTGAAGTCGGTGAAAATAGAAAAAAAAATCCTTAAAATAAAACAATAAAACTCTTTGCTCGTAAATGTTCATTTATATGAAACTTGCAATTTTTATAACCAGAAAGTCTATCCATTATATTGATAACGTTTATCTATGTGCAGTACTAGCATATCCTGGTTGTACCACAGGGAATGTTTTTAGTTGTTCTACCCAACGGTTAGCCCATGGGGAGAAAAAATCCTTGTGGTACAACCAGTTGTACCAGGCGGTTGTACCACGGGGACCACGTGGAAATAAATGTGTAAATTATTAAAAAAAGGTATAACTTACACATAACATCCAGCACTGATCCCTTCAGTTTCCCCTCCAATTATAAGAGTGATTGAACTTAAAGTTGCAAATTCAATACCATAATAGGGTATAACAGGTATATTTGAGCCCAGGTCTTCGATTGCTCTCACATAATCTTTATTATCTGCTTCATAAGATGCGTTTGTGTTGTTGTCTGCTATGAATACAGATGTTTCGTCTCCTACCAATTTTGGAATATCTTCCCACTCTAAAGCTGTCAAAACTGGCAAACGGAAGTGTGCTCCAGCTGCACTTCTCAACACTTTTGAATCCCAATAGTCAACACAACCTGAAATTTATATCATTATAGAATTAATTTTCCATTAGTTGCAAGTGTATCCTTAATTTATGATTACTAAACTATATTCCACTGTGTCTAATGCCTTGTATATTTAAATTAAATTGTCCTTAATGGGGTGGAAAACTGCATTTTTATCAAAATTATCATACACATCGCGATAAAGTTGGCATGGAAGTGGAACCCTAAACGTAACAATAATGAATAAATTCTATTAATTGCTCTTTAAATTCTCCATCAGAATCTGCAATTGCTCCAATTATTAGATAAATATTAAATTAGATATTTACAATTTAAAATTATTTTTTTGCCCATATCTCAGTAAATTTGTGAATTACGTTTTCGTTATAAATAAATTGCTTTGTTTTGCTTTTTCAGAATCCGCAATTGCTTCAACTATTAGATAAATATTTAATTAGATATTTGAAATTTAAAATATGTACAATTATTTTTAGTACTTGTTTTAAACACTAGATGGCGCTTTCGTATGTAGAATTGCGAGTTATTAAAATTTTAAAGTTTTTATATATACTACGACTAGGTGTGCTGCATAAACATAGGTGTGCATTGATTTCCTAAAGATCAAGTAAATAAATATAAATACAGTAAACTCCCGATTATCCGCGGGATTGACTGGCGTGGATACCGCGGATGATCGAATTTCGCGGATAATCTGTAAAATTGCCGATTAATGGTTAAACAAAGGCCGAAGGCACTAAAAAAACAACACACAAGTAGTGCTTTAAGACGAGGAACGGCTCAGAATTTTTTTATCGTAAGCCACGCCCTAAACTCGTGGTTCGGGCCCATGAGTGGTTCAAGCGCAACGATCACGTCATGCAAGAAAACGACGGCGCTTTGTCCGTTCTTGCTGCAGAAGTGAGAAGGGCATAATGTGTCGCTACTCGAAATAAATGACGTAAGCGGCACATTACAAATAAATAATTTATTAAAAAACGATCACATTCAGGGAAAAATCTTCTTAATCAATACTAGGTACTGAAATTACCTATAGATTCGTATAAAATTTAAACTTAAATCGCTTTAGAGTATGGTCGTATGACCGTAGAATTCGGGAATTTCAGTTCAGCAATCAACCAAAATTATTCGTTCCTCCCCTTAAATAAGTTTATTATACAATAAAAAGACGTAGGTACCTGATAACAAAACTCAATGAATGTCATGTAGGTTATTAAAAAGTCATGTTTAACTGTTTAACAAAAAAGTCAATACGGGGGAGGGGGTGTATGACCACAGTTACCTACAGTAATCACTTGTCCAGTGCTTTTCTAACTATGATCAAAGAGGATTTATTTATTTTCGCAAAGCAGATAAACCGACACACGGATAATCGAGAGTTTACTGTAATAAAATATAATATTACCTATCTAACACAGCCTTTGCCTTTCATATGAGACTTTCGTTTATATTTTAGTTGTAGTTAATAGTGCCATAATGGGATACCAAAAAACCTCCACACAATCTAAAATAACTACAAAATTTACAGTTATCTGGGTATTGTCGCCTAGAGCGCCATCTACAATCTAAGCTAATTTTTGTTCCCCATTTATTAAATCTAATAAAGACACTCTTATTATTCCATTTTAAAGCCTAATAAGAAGCTAATAAGAAATTTCACTTGTTATTAATATGGTACCTAAGTATTCTACATATTTTATTAACACACTTGTTAGTATTATTTAAAATAAGAACTATAAGATTGAAATAAAAATACAATCTCAAAGTATGAAAGTACTTATACTACAAGCAATTTAGGCCCAACCTCAAAAAAAAATGTAGGTCTGATTTTTGACACACATCATTATATTATACTTAAGAAAGACAAAGTTAGGATTTATTGTATCTATCAAATAAATATTTTGTACCTTTCATTAAATAAACACCTTTACAGCCAACAGCTACAGCTGCTCTGAGAATGGCTCCAAGATTGCCTGGTACCCTGATGTTGTCACATATTAAATTTATGGGAAGAGGTTGTTGGTTATTGTATTTTAGGCTGTTTGCTGATGGAGTCTCAAAAATTCCTGAAATAAAACCATAAAAAACAAATTTTAAGGAAAGTTTTAATGTGTTTAATGTAAAACCCTAATTGTGAATTAAAGAAAAACAGTAACAGTTTTTCTTATAGATAGAAATAAAAAAAATATTTACCAAATAATCCAGGTGATGTTTCCACATCAGACCACATGCTGATCTCTTTGTATGATGTTTTGAAGACTTTGACACCTTTTTTAGGTAAATGTGGTTTTACTCTATTCAAGTCTTCAATATTACTGAATATTATATATCTGAGTTTACAATTGGCTTGGATTCCATCTACAATTAACCTCCATCCTTCCACCAAGATTTTGCCTGTTTTTGCTCTTTCCTTTTTTGACCTTAACCTTAGCAAAAGTGGGCTGTAAAATACATAACAGATTTTTAATATCAGGCAAGTAAAAATAACATTATAAGATTAATGAATGTTGTTAATGATAAGTAAATACACCTACTTATTATAAACATGTCATGAAACAGTATTCTACAAGTACTCAAAGATATAACCTCTCTTAATGTCTGTATTATGAGAAATGTTCTGAAGAACACCATAACCTAGTCCCCTCCATCCCCTTTCCATAACTGCTTTGCTCGCACAGGATATAGGTTGCATCTACAATAAAGAACTGGAACTAACTGGCGGTATCTGTCTTTCCTGCTTCCTATAATTCAGGGTCCTTCAAGCGAAGCATGAAAAAGTATCCTTATGTTTTATTATAGTGAATGCAACTGGCAGACTCTATTTGCTCTGTCTCTTGGACAAACCACTTTCACTTTAGAACAGGTTGCAAGGTCACAATATGTTGTCTTCTGTATAAATAAAAAATCTATTTCTAATAAATTATCACTTCTAAATTTTGAGTGAAGCAGAAGAAGCATGCCATTATTAGTGCATAAGAAAGATGTGTGGCATAACCCTTTTAGACAAGAGTAAGGAATCTACTCAATAGCATCTATTGATGAAGTTTATGACCCCCCTTATCCTCTCAATCATCTTCTTAAATCTTTATAGTAAAGATGGCAAATTACGGCAACACCTAGTTTTTAAGATAATTAGTATTGAAAATAGATATATATTGTAAATTGTGTTAATGCTCCTACCCCTAACTCCTCAAAGCCTCTTAGAGAAAACAGCAAGTTGCAGAAACCCATAATTTGTGAGAAAAATCGATATTGAAAAACATTAAATTAACCTAACCCATTACTCTTAAAAAAAACTATATTTTTGTATTTAGGTATGTCTCAAGTAACTAAAACCCATTTGGAAGGTTTAAGCTAAGTCCCTGGACCTCCCTACATTCACACTTTGCCCAAATTCATTAATAAATATATCAGAATTATTCAAGCGACGTGTCTATTGGAAAGCCGAACCCAATATAGGTACAATAATTAATATCTAGAATACCATACATACGTGATTCTTCCATCATTATCATTTAATTTTTCATAGACGACATCATTATTTTCATCAAATACGTCCAGTGCATCAAGAGTGATTTTTTGTTTGGCAATACTTTTTATTCTCTTCTCTTTTACATCTTTAGAATTTATTACAACCTTTTTAGGTTCAACTTTTCCAACATGTTCATCGACACTCTTTATTTGTTTACTTTTAATATTACGTACTGATGATGTACTTTTCTGACTATTTGGTTCCTTGGACTCCTCGACAGCACTTGAATCTAAGTCAATAATCTGTTCTGTTTTTAAAGAACTTCCTTCATAAGGTAAGAATATTTTTGCTGGTTTTCTGTGTAACCAACGTCCGTAATATCGCTCAGTAGATAACACAGTTCTGTGAGAAGTTAAAAAATTATTGAAGACTATCCTATGAATAATATTCCGACTCATTTTATTGCTTTATGTACTATTTTATTTAAACAAATTCACAACCCAAAATGTCCCAAAACCTTGCTCTGTGCACAAGGTTTCAAAAACAAACAAATCGATGAAATCGATCTCTAACCGAGTCCAACCTCACCGTCCTAGTCCTAACCACAATAAAAAGGTACTCTTTTCTTTGGTCCTAACCTCAACCTAACCTAAAAATATTTAAATATGATTGACTGACAGTGACAGTATTCTTCTTTATTGAAGAAAATGTTGTCTAGAATGAACAATTTTTTTTGTCCGCTGGCAACATTGTCAAAATGTTTAGCTACGGCTCGGAGGAATTATTCTCCGAGAGCTACGGTATTTTGTCTCAGTATTTTTTTTGTTTGACAGGGGTCAACGGTAGAGAGTAGTACTACTATAGCAGTACTATAAAGTACGGTTTTCCGTACTATTTGTCACCCGACCGTACCTCGGCCGTACCTTAGCCCTAACCGTACCATTTCCGCTGGGTTAGCATATATTTTGACAGCGACACTTTCGTTTCGGTCGAATGGCCTTGAACAGGCCAAAACGTTCATGTCCAACAAGGACCGGCCAGAGATAGCCCGGACCGGGCATCCTCTGCACAAGAATGCCGAGCAATTTGCTTGGCCGGACAAAGACAAGTACACAGAATTTTCCCGCACATTGTTGGGCCGGACCTCTCGGCCCCGGGCTATCTCTGGCCGGTCCTTGTTGGACATAACGTTTTGGCCTGTTCAAGGCCATTCGACCGAAACGAAAGTGTCGCTGTCAAAATGTATGCTAACCCCACAGTACCGACACTTCCGACTTTAGTATTGATCTCGGATCTTGTCAACAAAAACCTGAAAATAATCTTGTCTAAACACTAATTTAAAAAAACTTTAATTTTTGTATCTGTCAATCTGACACAAGAAACTTTCAACTCTCTGACAATGACAATGCAATACGATACGTTCCAAATTTCAACAAACGTATAGTGTATAGTATAGTTCCACAAACTTATCTGGCCCGGTGACAGCGTCGCTGTTGTCGCATGTTTTGCCAATAAAAATGATTTTTCAATGTAAAGTGGGAATATAATATGCACGTTGTAACGCTTGGCCATATTCATTTTAGGTACCTATAAAGAACAATACGTAGAAGAAACATGAACATTTTACTTATTTACTTATTTTATTATTGTATCATTAGTTCCACTTTTGGCCACCGGGTCAGATAAGATGACCTATGTTTTAATGTTATTGTGTGTAGAGAAGACAACATTTGATTTATATGAAAACCTTTTAATAAAAGTGTACCGACTTCAAAAATTTGCACTGGTAAGTAAGAAACTCGACGATTAGTGCCAAATTAGGATACAAAATTAAGTAAACATCTATTATTTCTAATTTGGAACCAACCATCTTCAAATTCTACGACGAAATATTTATTATTTCTTACTTTTCAGTGCAAATTTTTGAAGTCTGTAAGTACACTTTTTTTAAAAGGTTTTTTTTCACTTTAAGTGATTTTGCTGCAACAAATAATAAATAATAACTCAAATAAAAAAATATTAAATTAATGGAAAAAAAAAAACTGCGGTGGATGGGATTTGAACCATGTGCATCCTGCGCTGCACACTATACGTTTAGCCGCTAGACTACCGTCGATACAAAAGTTGACAACTTCGTGTCAATAGCAAGGGTTTTCTCTGATATAATTTTCAAAAGTAAACAGAGGCAAATTACTGAATTTCTGAAAAACTACTGAACCGATTTTCGTCATATGTCTGTGAGATAATTTCGAGAAATTATTATATCCTTGAAAAAATAAGTCGTCAAAATCGGTACATATTTCATCGAGATATTAAGAAAAAATCACTTATAAGGTTAAGGAACGCCCACAGTAAGCAGAAATAAGTACTTCGTTACTTTCATTGATGACTACATGAAAAATAAGAACGATGTCTTAGAAAATTTTAAAGAGTTCAAGGAGTTAGCAGAAACGCACACTGGGAGCAGGTACTCGATGCAATTTTGCTTGGATGCATGTTTCACATTGACTTATATATTGACGGAAGAATTATCTGTCGATTAAAAAAGAAATCATCAAAATTGGTTTAGAACTGGCGGAGTAATCAAAGTTAATCGAACATTAAAAAAAAATAAAAAAAAACGGTCCGAATTGAAAACCTTCTTCTTTTTTTGGAAGCCGGGTTAAAAAGTATTATAATGATTACTTAGGTTTTTTTGGTCCTCGACGTTTTTATCATACTTTTAGAACATTTTGCGTTTTTGAATCCAATGTGCTATAAACATTAATTTTCTTCACCGCGAATGTCGTTCCTTTGTCCAGTAGAAAGAACCGTACCTTTATAGATACTTTCGTACCCTTTTCCGAACGTATGCGTACCAAATGCGTACTTTATAGAACATTGTTACCGGCAACGCTGGTAGTACATTCATTGGGGGTCAATGTAAGATCACCAAACTTGGCCCCCGCGAAAATTTTTTTTTATTTTTTTTGAATTTTTATTATTTCATATCGTTAGTTCATGGTTTGTTCTTAATTGTTCGCTATGAATAATCGTTTGTTCGTTAGTTGTTTATTTAGAAAAAAATAATTAAAAAAGTACTGTTTGGTTAGCCCCCTCAATCAAAATTATTAATATTTTCTCTCATTATCAGTCTATAAATACATATTGACGTTTGTTCTTCAATAAATTACGTTTGTTCGAACATTTAATTGCCTTTTTATTGTTAGTGGCGCCTCCATTACTTTCTAAAGTTTTTGAGCCTTCGGCTCGGACAAAGGCCTTTCATTAGTTAGATAACTAAGTAAGATTTTTTTTATTTTCGACTGATTAGTAGTCGTGGGTCGTAACGTGTTTTAAGCGTAACTGTAACATACGTAGTTTCGTGGATACGCGTAACTAGTTTCGAAACTGCGTATTTTTGTAAGTAGTTATTTCTGTATAGAAGCTGTATTTTCTATGTTACAACAAGGTCAACAAGTAATAAGGTATTATGAATTATGATTAACAATATTGTTATCAAATACTTAATATTTTTAAATATCTATTTCATGATAATGTTTTTTTGTATATTTTATCAAATTTAACTTTCCTTTATATCAAAATTATTTAATTGAAGTTTTTACACTATGTATTTACTTTTACACTATTTACTTTGTCTACTTACTCTAACTATTAATATTTTGTTCACAAACAAATTTATTAAAAAAACTTTAGTGTAAACATAGAAAATAAAACAATCAACTTGAGATTCGTCAATCATGAACTAAACGAACAAAAAACCAAGCAAATTAACAAAAGAAATCGAGATCGGGTGAAGGTCACAATTTCTAGCAAATCAAAATAATATAAATTTCTCCCTTAACTCAACTGCATTGCGTACATAATCGCATGAGTTTTGTAATATGAGATATGAACACAGACAAGCAAGCAAGTGCTACGATAAAGTATGATATGAGGTGTAAAGAGTGTATAGCTCTCTCTTTTTGGTAAGTCATATCCCGAACGTGTACGAGCGACCGAGACTAGATTGATTGTTGAACGAAACGAAACTGTTTACGTAGTTACGTATCGTGTATTCGGGTGTCAGTCGTTGCGCGACAGATAAAACTACTTACATAAAATAATCGTTACATTTTGTTCAACGAAACTACGTATACGATTATCAGCCTCGTAAGCAGTTTTAGAAACCGATTACGTTAAATAACGCCCACGACTACTGATTAGTATTGAGTCTGTCTAACAAATCGCATCTGTCTGTGTAAACAATACGGAATACTTGATACTTTTAATTTTCTAACTTTATTTGTAAATTTTTTATCCATGCTTGCACTAGAGACGTGTTTAACTGTTCACTAAGTATAAATAGTTGAAAATTGTTTTGATGAAACAAATTCAGGATCAGATTAAAATATTCTACGTCCAAATACAAACGAAAAAGTATATAGGTACTAGAGCTGGTCGTTTTTTGACTAACTGTTTCAAGAAACAGATTTTTGCCATGTAACGAACGGACGCTTTAATGCCAGAAGGATAATCACCTTTTTTAAAAAAACATGTTTCGGCGAGTACGTACTTTTTCATCACCGATGACAGTAGTTTCTATGCAAACAATAAATGGCTAAAATAATTGTTCTAAGTTACCTCATTCTGGTCAAAATAAAAGATGTAGCGGGGGGTCCTATGTAAGTATGTATGCTAACCATAAAAATTCTACCAAAAATATTTCCGAGGCGGTTTTGAAAAAGAAACTGGTTTGCTGTTCTTTTAAAATGGACCACAACGCTATATAGTGTATACATTAGACTGATGATATTGTACGTACAGACTGTCGAATCAACGGGTTTTTTGAATGAATGAATATAGTATGTACGATTTACGCCTTAGGAATAAAAAACCGTTTCTTTTAGCACTGCTTTTCGAAGAAGTTTGTTGATTTATAAAACGGGTTACGTTCCGTTTCACGTAAAATACGAAACGACCGCTCTAATAGGTACCAAAACCTCCTATTATAGAGTATGTAGCCCATAGATTAGAAAACTTTTATCTATGTAAGCCCAAACCCAAGTCTATGATTGTTTCTCTTTAATGGAAGGCAAAGAAAGGGGTTTATCCATACAGCCAAGTCTTAAATCAGCAAAAGGCGTAGACAGAGGCAAAAGGTTTACAGAAATCATACAGCTTATACGCAGTCTGAGCAGCTAAAATATTTTTAAATGACAGATGACGTTAACCGTTCGTTTACAAAGTTCGCTTCTAAACACATTTAAAATTAATATTTGGGATAAATTCTAATAAATTTCAACTTTTAATTAAAATTATAAGATATTTGTTATGAGTTATTACTTTTATAATTAATTTCATTACTTTCGCAATGAACTTATACCTTTATTGTTTAGGAAAGTTTCATCAAATTGTTTTTTTTTATGGAATGTCATGGAAACTTCCATTTTCATCGTTTGTTTGGTTGCCGGCTTGTTACTTGCTCTGTGGAAAGATACCTATATACCTAGATAAGACCTAGATAGATACAAAAATACACGTACGTTTTATCAATAAAATTGTTACATAGTAAAGTGTCAGCTGAGTTTTGTCGGTGCGCATTTAGGTTTGTGTTTATTTTTATCACAGCACGACATTAAAATGGCAACGGGTGTGAAGCCCCGAGAGGAGGACCACCAGTTCACAAGGAACGATATGGAAATGCTAGGAGATGCAATGAAGAGTAAACATTTCCGTGACATGTTAGTGGATTATTTCGAAGAAGTCCGTGACCCGGCTAATCAAGCTATTTACCAGAAGGAGATGACCCAGCTAGAGAAGGAGCGCGGTTATGATGTGACTTTTATCAATCCGAAGGGAGGTTATGTTATCAAAACCAGCGTAGCCGGTGATAGGAAGGCGTTTATTAATATTTGCAGTAACAATAACGTTGATAAGCCCTCCTGCAGCGTTAAGGAAGTAGACGGGCGCAGGGGTATGAATTGGTTAATTCCGTACTCGCTCATTCCACCAAGAGAAGACTTTGATCATAAAAGGGAAAAATGTGTTATATATGATGTTGTATATCATCCCGATACACTTAGAATGGCTGAAGTGAACCAAAAGTTTCGTGAACTAGTGAATAACACAGCCATTAATGCTCTTAAGGATACCTATAGTGTTAACCTAGATTGCAACAACTTTAAGTTTCCAAAGTCATTGTACAAGGGAATGTCCACACCAGCTGTTATAAGAAAAGAAGACCCTGATTATAAACCACCCAGTGAAGAAGAAACCAGTGATCTTAATCCAGAGTTAATTCAAAACATGTATCCACAGAAAAACTATCCAGAACCACCTAGAGAACAACCACCTACCAACAAATTTGAGTCCAAACTAAAGGAAAAGAAGACATCAAAATCAGACAATGTAACTTCAGATAATGGTTATACAGTACCAAAATATGTCATTAAACAGCAAAAAGCTGTTGACTTGCAAGATTATACATTTGATAAAGATACAAAAGAATATTCTGCTATACCAAGCCATATTGTGATTCATATTAATCTTCCTCTTCTCTCATCTACAAAGGAGGTTGTATTAGATGTTCAAGAGAAAAAGCTTGCTCTAGTTTCAGAGAAGCCTGCAAAATACAAACTAAATATTAATCTTCCTTATTTAGTAAACGATCTAAATGGTAATGCCAAGTTTGATAGTAGTAAGCGTGTTTTGACAGTGACTTTACCAGTGATACGTAAAAATAACAGTGATATGAAACCTTTCAGAACGGACAGTGGTGTAGACAGTGAAGACTTTTCTGGATCACAAAGTGATGAAGAAACTCCGAAAGTAGGCTTAATTACAGAGATGCCATCAACTACCTCCGATATCTCAGCTGTGCTTGCTGAACCAGAATCAGTAGTGCCTAAAGAAGTTCAATTTTTGGAACCTACTGTTGCTTATAACTTGCCACCTTACACTCATAATATTTTAGATACTGTTGTGGCATTCACATTTCATGTTAAAAACAGTGAACCAGACTCTGTTATTGTTAGAAACTATGATAACAAAGTCCATATAAAGTTTACATCTGTAGGCTCTGGGTTTGTACCAGTGTACTATGCAGCACTTATTTCATTTGAAGAAAATGTTACATTTGAATCTGTAAATGGAGAAGCTTGGGATAATAATGTTATTTTACAAATTGAATTAGCTGGCAATGTCCCACAGAAATTTGATATTGGTTTGTCTGAAGAAGCAATGACAAGTCAATATTTTGATTTGTCAATATCTAACAAAACTGAGCAGGAGCCACGTGTATTAGAAAGTGAACGTGATACAGCAACAGTTGTTGAAGTTACCAATTCTGGTACTGAAACTAGTATAGTTGTGTCATCAAATTTAAATAAGAATAAAACTGATAAAGAAGAAGATGATGATGATGAGGATGATGATGATGATGATGATGATGACTATGTGACAGACAAAGTCAAAGAAATTAAATGGGTTGAAGATAACACAAATGAAGTCAATGCAAAAAGTATACTAAGGAAACCGCTAGCTCGCAGTCTATCAGAATCCAGTGCTCCTGATGTTGCTTCCTCTATGGATTACATTAGCTCTGACTGCATACCAGAAGAATCAAGCTTTAAGAAGACTGTTAGATTTAATAATGTTATTGCAAGACAATTTTATAGGTCAGTAATATGATTTTTATAGACATACATATATACTAGCAATCTTGTATCAAAGATTCCAATTGGAATTTTCCCAAAAGAATGAGGTACTTTCCCAGAATAAAATGTAGCCTATGTCACCCTCAGGCCCTTCAACTTTCTCTGTGATTAGACAAGCAAACTTTTCTTATTAGGGCTTAGAACATTGTTTTCATTCATCTTTCATTGTTAGGAGTAGCTGCTTTGTTAACAATTAAACTTTAATAATATTATATTGATATGGAAATTGTATTACTTCTGTTATGACAAAAGTGCTAATTACATAGCACAACAGTTCAATATAGTTAATAGAATGTTTCCCCTCATTCACATGTTGGTGCGATAAACATATATAAAGTAAACATAGTATTTAGCGTACAATTTGATGGTTAATTTTGCATGTTATATATGTTAATCATTTTTCAAAAAAAATCCAGATACAACTCATCAATTGAGGCCCAGAAAAAGAAGAATCAGCGCAAGAAGAGTAAAAAGAGGACTCAAGACAGGCGTAAAAGCGAGAGTGAAGCTGAGGAAGACAACAATGATATGAAGGTAATTTGTTGGTGACAATTAAATCATGGTTACTTATCCACTCCTTTAGGTTGTAACTTGATATTAAACCTCAATAAACGGGCTATTCTACACAAACATTTTTTTTCAAATCAGCCATAGTTTCTGATATTTAAACTCTTCATCTTTATATATTAGTGTACAGTGCAGATTACCTAACTAGCTCTAAACCCTAATTTCTCAATTGAACAAAACATAAATAAATTATTGCTCTATCATCCCTGAAAGACATCAAAATTCATTAGTTTTGCTCAGATTGATGTCAAAGTTTATATAAAAATCAGAATCAGTCATGAAAACCCTCTTCAGAAACATAAAAAAAAATTATGCAATATTGACAGTGATAACAACTGTTTATGTAGTAGAATGGTCATTGAACTATATTTAGTTAAAGCCATATTAATGTTCTCTGCATAATATTCATGACCCACTTTGTAACATTCGATATGTAGTTAGTGTAATAAATGTGTAAAATTTCATCATGTTGTTATATAAAAATGGTGTAACAGATTATCTTGAATTTTGTTTTGCTATCGAGATTAAAACTGATAATACTCCTATATTTGTTTATAAACATTGCCTGTGGAATATTTTATTTTACCAAAGATAATCTTGTGTTTGGAATATTTTTATTTCGTACTTATCTAGTAGTAAGATCATTTAAAACTCCAAAAGTTATAAAACCAGAAGCAGTTGCCCGCGACTTCTTACGCGTTGTATTAGAAATAGTGACGTATTATATGTGTAAATATAATTTTCCATACAAACAAATATGCAATTCCACGCAAGGAATATGATTTTCCATACAAACATTTACACACCATTTCACCCCTTTTCGAAAAATCCTTTCTTAGTGCATTTCTACCCCCTATTTTTATATTTATATCTTCAAAAGTTTATGCAGTGCGTTGATTGCCGTCAGTCGGCGACACGACGGCTTTATATTTCAGATAAATGAGAAAAATAGCATTAATTATTTATTTTAAATTATTTTCAGGCAAATAAATCAAAAATAAAGTCTACTATCAAGCAGAGACGGGACAGCGGGTTGGCTGACACTTCTGATGCTGATACAGACTATAGAAACACACCTGTCACTTCTGATAACATGAACAATAATCATAATGAGGCAGTTAATTCAGGACACAAGCAAGTTGAAAGTGAAAAAGATATTGTTAATAATAATAGCACTGATAATACAAAGACTAGTGTGGACTCTGAGGATTATAAAGAAAATGAAAGTAAAGGAGAGACAGTTATGTCTGAAAATATAAAACACAATACCCAGTTTTATAACCCTGACAAACTAAACAAGGGGCAGTACACTGAAGTTAAATTCAAAAATGATCTTATATTTGATTTAGATATGTAAATTATTTTCAATTTACATTACATTTATAAATTATACTTTAATGAAGACTCAAGGAGTACTGGTATATTCTTATGTTTTGCATTTTTTTGAATATGTTTTAGTTCACTATGGTAGGTATCACCTTACCACTCGTATTTTATTTGTATTTTTATACATTTACTATAGTATATGATATAAAAATCATTTAATACACCAATTACTACTAATAAATTTGGACTAATTACTTAAAATTGTTATTGTTTAGAAGTTTTAAGAAATATTTTTAATAGTGTGCGGAATAATATTCAAAATTATATACAACGATTTATTATATTTCAATGTGTACATGTTTAATTATTTCCAATATTTATTTAACATTTTAATTGAAGTACTTTTTATTTTGTTTACAATTGGTTGGAAATTAAGAAAATTAGAGAGCACATGTTTTTAGGACAATTCAAACAAAATATATTATTTTAAATTATTTACAATCATTGTTAGTCAATTTTATGAAAAATAACTACTTATGCTCATTTTTGACAATATTTTAAATTGTTATTTACAATGCAGGAGAATGTACAAATTAGGTTATTTATATCAATGCAATGAAGGCTTATTTTTTTAGGTCTGTATGTACTTAATACTTATTATTATTACCTTACTCTATTATGGCTCTTTTAATCAACGAATGTTTCATATTGAACTTATACCTACTTAGTAAAATTTAGACTATTCAGAATAATTGAATTCTTAATGTTAGAAATAATTATACAAGTATGTATTTATAATATATATATACACGCAATTTTATATACAAATTAATAAGTAAGAAGTTTTAATGTTTGTCTAGATTAGTCCATGCTTTAATTTTATTTGTGTTTGTTTAATGTAGTTCAGTTGCATAAATCCCTAAAATATGATAAAAATTGGGAAAGATGACGTTGGACCGGAACTAAATTATAAAAGAAAAACATATTTGCACAATCCAGCAATACCTATAGGTCAAATATTTTATTTAGTTTATCTAAAAGTGTTTTTGTGATATCCGTAGTATTATTTATAAAAATCGAAATATGCAGTTTTAAACTCTAGTATCTACTTATTATGTTAAAATTATTAAAATAATGCTCGATCTCTCGAAATATTGAAACTATGAGCAAATCAAAATTATTTAGTCTTCATAGCGATATATTTATGTTATTATTATTTTTATATACTTAGGCAACTTATTTATTGATAATAAAACATAATCACTGCACTAAATTGCACTTCACGCAGGTATTCGCAATTCAACCGTTATACAACATTTATATCCAAATCGTATTACTCGATTCTGGCTGGACCAGGATATATTTTCGTGATATAAACAGAAAAATATAAAGTCAAAGGTCGTGCAATAGTAAAAATATCTTCAAAAAGAAAACATATTTATCTGTGGTTACAAAACAAAGCTATAAAACTTTGTATATTCAAACAATGTTTTTCTTTCCCATTGTATACAATACAGTCACCATAACTCAATTTTGTTCACATTACACTAATAAGTTATAGCCCACACGTGTGTCATAAAATATTGCATTTTTAATTTAGTTTCTTACGTAAATAATTCCTAGTGATTTTAATTAGTTGTTTATTGTTTGTAGTTTTTAGATGTTTAATAATTGTGAACATGCTGTCCTTATTTGTGATGAATTGAATTGAAATAAAACGTAAAATAATATACTAATGAATTTTATTTCAACAACCATATAACTTTACCATTACCATAGTAAACAATGTCAGATTTACATATTGAAGATTTTTCAAAGAAATAATTATAAATAAGTTTTGATTGGGTTTGAAGTTATATTATACTATTGAAAGATTAAATTTATCAGTACATATTCTGTGTCAGTACCTACTTAAAGCAGTCACCCTCGTCTTTAACTCTTTACCCGCCGTATTTAATTGATTCTATATTTCCATTCAAAAGATCCAGCTGTTTCAAGTTTCATTATTTACAATTTCTCGATAGAAATTTAGCAAAGTATCAAAGTCAGAAGATAAATGTGCAGAATAGACATTTATAAAGTGTAAAATTTCTCGCAATTAGTTCGCTGAAACCAATTAGTTGTTTGTAAGTAGGTACTTAAGTTGAGAAATGGAAATTATTTATAATCTACTCCTTTTTGTAGATAAATTGCGCAGGGATTTGTCACTTTATGATTTAGATTTTACTATCAGTTGAATTATTATTTCTTCACAAAGAAATTTTATTCGAGCGCGCTTTTTCTCCATGTCGTATGGAAAAAATAGGTTTCTGATATCATCCGCTAGGTGGCTCTACCCTGTTTGGAAGCAATGACATTGTAATCAAGCGCGGACTCACAACGTCTGAAGTCTAGGGCATAACGGAACCTACCTATTTACAAACAAATCTTACCTCTTTTCTTTACAAAAAAGCGGCCAAGTACGAGTCGGACTCGCACACGAAAGGTGCCGTACAATAAAAATAGTTTAGTAAAAAAATTAGCGCGGGTCCGATTCACATTTGGCCGGTTTTTATTATTTTTTGTTTTACTATAGTTATAGATACTAATTAGATATTTTTGTATGTATTGCCGTTATTAAGATTGATAAAAAAACGCCGAAATAAACACTTTCTTGTATGGAGACCCCTTTAAAGTGTCTACCTATTACGGTTCAAAAGATACAGCCCTGTGACAGACGCACAGTATTGTCACCCTTTGGGTACGGAATCCTAATTACGAATAAAATGGTTGCCTGTAGATAAGTAAAACACAAAAAAATCTTATTAAGCAGCAACAGACTTTCCACCGGTTCTGTTTAAAATGGTCAACTGGCAAAAAGTGAACACTGTTAATTATGTCTCTGGCCACACTTCAACGTATAAAGGTCGTGAAGATGTGTACCTAGGTACCTACATATATTTTGTCTACCCTTGACTACGCCTATCGTTTATTTATTCAAGACATGGCACATGTAATAGGTAGTACATATTATGAGCCATAAACTGAGAAGCTTTTTGTTAGCTTGTTTATGTAGTTAGACCTTGAACAAAACAAAAATACATAAAACCTAATATTAATCAGCGACGTCTTGAAGTCCAAAGAGGTGCCCTAATGTCTGCAGACGAAACTGTTTGATCAATGCGAACTTCCCACCATGCCATACGCGTCAGAAACAGTCACTGGCAAAGGAGGTTATGATAAAGGTTGCACAAAGGTCTATGCAACGTAGGATGCTCGGGATCTCCCTCAGTGATCAAGTACCTAATTTTAAAATAAAGAAGAAGGCGAAAGTGGTGGACTTTGGAACTAGAGTTGAGATACTGAAGTGGAGACGGGATAGGAGATGGATGTCAAGGGTTACTGAGTGGAGACCTAGAATGGACCACCAGCGAGATATAGTGACGGCATTAACCACTTCTGATAAAGAAAAAAACCAAAACCAAAATGTGCTTTCCGGAAGCAAATGCACAAGTCACTATAAAAAAAATACCCAAATTGCTTCAAGTCAAATTCCTATCCTATCATCAGATCCCTTATACCCTTTTAAACAAAAAAAAATCGGTAATCGGAAAAAATTCAAGTAATCGGGGAACATACAAAAAAAACCTCCTTTTGAAATTCGGTTAAAAAGAGAGGGTAGGGTGTGGAGGAGAACTGCGGAGGCTAGGGAGAAATGGCATGGACGGATACAGGTTGAGAAAGAAGAAGGAGAAGTACCTATGACTCTGCTGAAAAGTTAGAACGGTGTTATAGTTTAAAGACGCTGTGCAACGTACCGTCCTACACGATGGGATGCGTTAAAAAATCCTAGCTCAGTTCAATGTTTTAACTATGGAAAGCTATCAATCCTAAATGCGAAAGTGTGTTTGTCGTTCTTTCACTTCAACACAGAGCAACAGATCGACGTGATTTTTTGCATAGAGATAATTGTAGAGTCGGAGAGGGACTTGCTACTTTTTATCCCGGAGATCCTTAATATCATTCTATCCCGGGATAAAATCTTATGTCGAACATATAAAAAATGTATTGATCGAAGGCAATATTAAAATTACACACAATAAAATTGTCGAGCATATATGAAAGGTATGATGAATATAAAAGATGCGAAAGAGGTATGTAAGGATCGTATCAAATGTCATTCGATTGTCTCTGCCTCTTGGGATAAAAGGCGTGATGATAGATAGATAAATTTATAAGTTTTCGCCTTTATCGTTACGGAACCCTAAACAGTGAGTAAGTAGGTAAGAAATAAATGCCTACCATTATTAAAACATTAAAACCGCGGTAGGTACGTTTTGTAGATAACATAGGTAGATGCTTAGACAATTTTTATTTCGCATTTTTTGTAGCAAAGTAAATAAATTACTCAATTACTCTCATACCGTAAAAGATAAAAAGTCTCGCTGTTTATGAAAATTCCCAACAAACTTTTTCTTCTCTAATTAAGCGAAACCTGTAAAGTGTAAAGAGAAACGGCACGAAAAATATTCCTAAGAAAGCTAATTTCTAATTTAAATTTATTTCGTGTATAGAAATTTAATTAGCTGATATAATTTTAATTGGATTATTATCGCACTAATCATCAAAATTTACGAGATGTTAAAATACTAACTAAATAAAGGATCATTTTCACGGAAAAATATAATATTTTTTCATTAGGTACGACGTAACATTAAGTGGCCGGCTTCACTTACTAAGAGATCAAGAAAGCTTTATTAAAAAGAGTGAAATATTTTTGTGGCTTTTATTCTCCTATAAAAGTATGATTTAGGTACTCAACACTTATTAAGGTAGGATTCAACTGAAATACCTGGGAGTAACTGTGACATACTACAGTAGCGACATTTTTATTGAAATTTATTGGAAATTAAATTGTTTGCATGTACGATATAAGTATGTAGTTAAGATTTTTTTACACGCTTTATATTAGCTTCACCTGTAACTAACTATGAATGTAAACAAACCTTGGAAGTCGAAACTTCTTATTGTCGTATCGAATCGACTACTAGTAGACCATCCACTTTTATTAATAAACTCGAAGTAGCTGTGTTTCGTCTCCGTCTAACATAATGAATTGCAGATTTGTTAGACGGAGACGAAATATAGTTTAGTTACTACGTCGCTACTTCGAGTTTATTAATAAGAGTGATCGAGTTTAGGTTCATTTGGTTTGTACAAGTGTGCGTTACTGAAAAAAGCGTGTTTTATTATTTAAAACTATAATAATTATTTAAATGTTAAATTGCTGTCCTTTGTGGGTTTTGGACTGCAGCTTGTACCCCGGCCATTGGTACATGTTTTTGGAAATTAAAACTTATGTACATAATCCTACAAACCACACTTAGAGACTTTCCCATCTAAATTATACCTCAACAGAACTGGCCATTCGTTAGATATATCCTCGAGGAATACTTTGTCTATCGCCGCTGGGTACCCTGGGACCAAACCAATAACACGGTTTCGGGAGCCAGAAGGCAACTCGTGATTAAAAAAAAGTAATTTGATAAGTTGCATATATATCTATTTCTATATTTTTCTAATATAAAAGTAATGCAAGGTTGCTTGTATATTTTCTTATCTTCTTACTGAAATCTAACTTATGTTACACATCAGTGAACAATTTTTATTGCAATAAAAGCAGCTTATTCTTTCAGACGCAAACAGTTTCATGGGCACTAAAGAAGCAATAAGTTCAAATTGAATGATAGCGAGCGCTCAAGAACACTCATATTTTACTTGATGTCTTGCATGCGTTATTATATATTTTCATAGAAATAAAATAAGTATTTTATGATCTACCAAGGGAAGAAGGACACTTTTCAATATTAGGAAAGTCTGAATTGGAATATTATTTATAGACTTCACCTATCAATGGCTTCAATGATGAATAATCATGATATTTTTTTAATATACCTACCTATGGAGTTTACCATACATTTAAGTAGCCTCAAAAATATTGAGCTTAACACAGGTACCTAACGCTAACACGTTCCCAGGAGCCATAAGCCACTTTTAATAAAATAATCTTAGTCAAAATCACACAAAGACAAACTTGTGGTAGATTCATAGTTCTTAGATAGAATAGAATGGAATAGAACACGTAACCGAGAGCGAAGTCGGCTGCATTAATCACAGCTTTGTGGCAAAGTCGGGAGATATATAAAGCCTAGCGAAGGTTTCTCTCACTGAGAGGATTAGTGGATTAACGCTGATTTCACAATAGGGTCCAATGGCTGCCATGTTTTTCTGAAAAAAGTGAAAACTGCAATCTGCATACTTATCCGTTTAGCAGTTTTCACATGATTGAGATAAACCCATTGATGGATCGGAACCAAACCACGTTCTGCTACCATGTTAAATTTGTTAGAACGACACAGTGAAATATATCTTGTACTAATTATTATTACAAGTGTTTCTTCAGTCTCTATATTTCTTATTATTTACAAAGTACAAGAACATTCCACTGTGTGGTTCTAACAAATTAAACATGATATTGCAATCATGTGAAAACGAACATAGGTATATAATAAATATGTACCTAATTATTTTATACTTACTAGCTTTCAGCCCCGGCTTTGCCAAGTACCATATACATTCTTATTGCAAAAGATAGAAAATTTAAAATGGTTTCCGTGTAGCTAGATCGAAGCGAACGTTTCTCGAATTTCCATGAATGAGCCGCAATATGTCCATAGGATGGCGTACATCCGGCGACGCGGTCTCGTGTCTTATGATGCGTATATGGTGGTGTGTACATTCATATGATGCGTGGTACCATCTACCGCATATTGCTAGAGCGCCTTTACACTAATACATATCTTGCAGAAGTCATCGTATTTTAATTTTACTATAAGCGGAATAAAAATATATTCTAAATATTAAAAGTTTCAATATCTTCCCTGGTTGCATACGGCTTCTGTACCGTGTAGTCTTTCTCATTTAGTAGATGATTTGATTTCATGGAATGTTACAATTTGATAAGCTCTTGCAAAATTGTTGAAGCCCTATTAAATATTTACTCATTCGAAGTAATAAAATATAAAATCAATTAACTTTAACAGAATTCCTCAGAGCTCCAAGTAGTACTTCAGTACTTCTGCATGGAACATGATCTCACAAACTAACTTAGAGAACATACGAAGTTCTTGCACTATCGATAGAGACTGCAAGAGTCATGTGTGGCATGCAAAGTTAAGTGATTAGTGTAGCTAACAGCGGTCACAGTTTCTGTTCCGTCTCTTCCACAGATGAACAATGCCGAATCAAGCATGCAATGGAACTTTCTCAAATACCTTATGTAGGTATAATATGCGTGCAGTCTAACTCTATGTTGTCTTGACAATTTTAAATACCTATTATAGACTAGCTAAAAATACATTAGTAGGTACCTACTGGCAATGTATTAGTAACAAAAACTCACTAGATTTTTATATACATTCGAAATTTCAGCCCTTAACTTGTTATTGTAATTCTCCAAAAATAGAGAAGTGTTGAATAAAATAATAATTTTTTTTTAACAAATAACATCTTGGCGTTTCTATATTCCCTCGACATAGATAAAGAAGGCATATTGGGTTTCCGTTTGCACCCTTTGGGCACGGAACCCTAAAAATATATTACTATTTTTTTTTGTATATTGCAGACCTCGTTAATACAAACATTTTGACGCCTCAATCATCTATCTATTAGTGACCTACAACTTCCGGAGATATCGGCATATCGCACTTTAGCTGAAAAAGGGAGGCCCGTACAGAAGGGATCGTAATAACTTTAGTTTGAAGTTCTGTGGTAATAACAGATGTCTTAACCACTCGGCCACCGACGCACCAAAGCTTTTTATGTTTATTTTTTCTGACCATTTTGAACCGTCTGTATATCCATCTATGATAGCATATCCCATTTTTAGATTATTGGTAAATATTAATTTTGAAATCACAGACAGACACTTCGATTTAATTTATTTGTGTATAATGAACTGTAAATAAATACGGAATAAATCGTTTTCATCAACCGGTATTCACTAAAATACAGATAGATAATCGATAGTTATTTATCAACGTATTATCTTAAATTAATTGACGCTTTGCTAAGTCACTCCCGGGCACTACCGGCAGATTCCTACTCAAATAGATTCTCTCTAGAAACTCTATGATTAATTGAATGTATTAGTTAAGTTTGATCGAAGGGATAACTTGCAATATTATTAGACAGGAAAAGTACCTATACGTTATTAACTGATTTCCGTCTTATTTGTATGGTATTGGAAATATTACTAACTATATAACTTACTCGTCTTTGCTCGTGAAATCTTTTGAAATATGACACAAAAATTTATTCCAAAGGATTTCATGGAAAAAAAGTGGCCCATGTCATTTTCCGGCCCTCCATTACTTCGATCCGTTGCTCTGTTTTGATGTAAAAGAAGAGCTAACTAACAAACAAACATACTTTCGCATTTATAATATCTATTAGTTAGGTGCGTCAGTGGCCGATTGGTTAAGACGTCTGGTATTAACTAGGCAGACCACGGGGACCACGGGTTCGATCCCGGCCATGTACCAATGGGATTTTTTATTTAAAAACTTATGTACATAATCCGACAAACCAGACTTTTCCATCTAAATATACCTTAACAGAATTGACCAGTCAAAAATACCATCGGCTAAACGACTTGGTCTTCCGCTGGGTACCCCTGGAACCGTAACACACCACTTTCTGACGAAACAAACCACTATGATAGCTGAAAGTTACATCAAAATTAATTCAGCCGTTTGTGAGTCTATTTAATAAGGTTGATATTGTGTTCCATTGTTTATATTCACTTTTAATACCTTAGGTAATTACATGTGTAAAATAACAATTTACTAAATATATACAACTTTTGTAATATTTACCAATGTTTCAAAATTCAGGTAGGTATGTCATGGATTGAATTGATTCCGTAAAAACTGTAAAATTTGCGTTCATTTATGTGTTTGTGATCGTAACTATTTTTTAAATCATATTAAGAATGTAAACAAGAATTACGTTGTAATTCCAGAGGCAACTTTAATTTCGTTAATGCATGCAAACAAGTTCATGATCTACGTTCTACTTTCCTCATGGATGCACTCTTTGTCTACGTTAGGAAGCTCTTACTTAGATTGCTTTTACATAATGTTTAGGTACACGTACACCTACTACATTTTTTTTCTTCATGTGTTGCCTTACAGCTCCCGAAGCCATATTACGGTCTCAGGGTACCCAGCGGAAGACCAAGTCTCCCTCTTTTAGTCCATGGTATCTGTGAGGCTGTACCCCAACGAGTGGCCAGTTCTGTTGAGGTATATTTTTAGATGGAAAAAGTCTCTAAGTGTGGTTTGTCGGATTATGTACATATGTTTTTCATTATAAAATTGGTAGGTACATGGCCGGGATACGGGATCGAACCAGTGGTCTGCCTAGTTAATACCAGACGTCGTCTTAACCAATATTAGCTGGAAAGGCAGTCAGCTTCAGAAACACAAATTGAAAAGCTCACAATTTCATTTCTGGGATTTCCGTAAGCTTAAATGTCGAACCTGGTCATTTTTCACCTATGGAAAAATAAAGTTGTATATAAATCTTTTCCAGAGGCAGAACGTACTATTTAATCACGCGTCTAAATGTAAACTTTGTCTTTATTGAGGGTTTTCCTCCATTTACAATAGTATTTGTTCAATCGGCGTAGATAAAGGTCCTCGAGGAGTGTGTACGTATCGATTTCCATTAGGTTAATACCATAATGGTCCGAGAGGCTGCCAGATAACACACTGTGTTGATTTTATACACTTATATAACCATGACAAACAAATATTTATACATTGTTACGCACATCATAGTTGGGATATTAGTACCTATCGATTATATTTTCACTGTTATGTGCGTAGATAATTGACAAAGCGTGTTAAATTTCCTCTTAATACAATAAATACGTATTTATTTTTTTACTATTAATAATGACAAGTGTTTTATATTATTTTAGTGTCAGTTAATGTGAGTACTTAAAAATTAAAACGTAGGTAGGTATGTGATGAGATGTAATTTCGAATAAAACGAGCGAATACGTTAGCTACACGTAGTAAAACTACAAAGTAAAGAAACCAGTACAAAATAAAAACATACTAGTATCAATATCTGTTTGAAAATAATACATGAAAAGAAAAAGGATTTACCGCTCTCCGCGGAATTCTTCAGATTTTCGCTATTTATAATATTAGAATTTATCTCGTAAGTTGAAATTATAAACCAATTTAAGTTGAGACTGAACAGACACAAACTTAAAGATATGAACATTTGGAAGTTTGCAGATTAAAGTCGTAATGTGGTTAGAGAATGGCTATCGTAATGTATTTTAGAACGAAAGTTGAGTAATAATCTAGATAAAAGTTTTAATTTATTAGAGGTGCTAACGACAGAAACAATACTCAACTTCAACTTTAGATGAAATAATTAACAAAGAAGATGCTAATTGTACCTATATTTGAAAACCCCTTTATAGATGCCGTATTCAGTACTTAGTTATATATATTTTTACTTTATTCACGGGTTGCTTTACAGCTCCCGAAACAGTGTACAGTCCCAGGGTACCCAGTGGAAGACCAAGTCTCCCTCTTTTAGCCAATGGTATTTGTGAGGCTATACCTAACGAGTGGCCAGTTCTGTTGAGGTATATTTAGATGGAAAAGCCTCTAAGAAACTCATTGGTACATAGGCTGGATCCGTGAACGAACCCGTAACCACTCGGCCACTGATACACCTTTTTTATGTACTTATTTAAAATATATGAAGTAAAATAAAAATTGGATCGTTGTTTGTTAGTTTCTGCCAGTCTACCAATTCGTATATTATATTACTTCTATAATACTATTCGTATTCGTAGTAATAATGTCTAAAGTCTTAAATATTGATTTAATTTATAGAAATACATGTATACCCCTAATATAACTGGATTGTTGTTATATCAAATGTCGTAGAAGATTGAATCCGCCCTTCCATATAAGGTTTCCTAATAATAAATTCTGAGATATTTTCAAGTACAAAAACATGAATTTAATTTACCGGATACTTTTTCATTAAGGTCTAATGTCGTTCTATATGGAATTCAGAATAGTTATTATATGTTTTTATTTCTTTTTCATGGGCTGCCTTCGTCCAATCCCCGGCGTGTCGTCGTACAGTCTACCGAAACCGACCACAGACTCGTCCAATTCTTGTAACGAATGGCCCGCCTAATAGACCATCCGGCGGCTGGTATAGGAAATTTTCGGTGCGATGCCAGACCAATGTGTGGCCTACTTTACAGCTCCCGAAAGACCAAGTTTGCTTATTTTAGCCTATAGTATGTGTAAAGACATTAGAGATATACCAAACGAGTGGCCATTGTTATGTCTGCGTAAATAAATAGGTATTTTATTACTAAGATGATGCCCGGATTTTTTATCATCCCACAGCCTTCGTAACTCGTAACCCTTAACGAAATTAATCAAAAATCCGCTATATTGCTGAAAATTTCATCAAAATCCAATCCAGGTGAAATATAAAGGGTGTAAAAAACAATCCTACTAATTTCGACTATAATAATAAATAATAAGTAATCTACAGTCATTACTTTGCAAAGTATCTTTTAGGATATGAATCAATCTATCTATCTATCTATCATCACGCCTTTCATCCCAAGAGGGGTAGGCACTGGATCCGGGATTTTCTCAGAAGACCTACACATAAGTACTTCCACACCGCTGGGCACGAGCAATACAGTGTTCTAGGCAGAATGTATGGCAATCTGCCTAGCGGCCCTTGAGATAACCAAGAGGAAGGTAAACAACCAGTCTACTCGCATACTGTCGGACAGTAAATCTGTCCTACAAGCCCTGGTAAGCAATAAATACAGCACTAAACAAGGTATGTAACCATAATAACACCTTAACCATACAATGGATCAAAGGTCATAGCAGCTCCCGTGGAAATAGCGAGAGTCGGTGCAAGTATGTCTGTAATTGGCCCCGAGCCCCTAGTGCCCCTGCCTAGCGGCTGGTTTGCCTCGCAACCCAAACAGAGAACAAAATGCATGCACGATCTCGAATGGAATAACCTTATGGAATGTAGACAAACCAGGGCAGCTCTACCAACCATAAACACAAGACTCTCACAAAAGATCTTAAAACTAAAAAGAACCCAACTTAGATCGGTGACTCAAGCCATCACTGGTCATGGTCCTTTTAATAAACACTTATATAACATTGGTATTACAGATAGTCCGTTATGCAGGGCTTGCATGCTGACTGAAGAAACGGCTGCTCACATACTCCTAGAGTGTGAGGAAGTGGCCGTATATAGAGTGAAACACCTAGGTTCCACTAACACGCTGCAGGGGGCCTGCAACAACATCGGAGGTCTTCTGGGCTTTTTGGAGGAGCTGGGATGGGAAGAGTGATGTAGTTTCCCCACCTCACGCAAAATAGGCGCTTTTAGACGTCAAGTTGCGGAGAACGAGCTGATCACCAAGTACCAAGTACCACCAAAGAGGGGTATTCGTATATTGTTACGATCCTGACATACCACTTTCGCTTCTTTTATATTTATCATACCGTTCATACATGGTCAGCGATTGTGTGTACTTCCATCGATCAAGATTTTTTTTATATGTTCAATAAAAGTATAGGTACCGGGACGGTTCTTGAGCGCTCGACGAAAAGGTGGGGCAATGTTTGCGCATATGTAATTCGAGTGCAATATAACTTGTATATTTATTATAATTGATTTATTGGTGTTTGTTTTTACGATTGCTTTTTACTGCTACCGTTAAGCAGACCCAAAAATAGTGTCCTGCGCATCTAACGACCACCGCTCAAGAACCGTCCCGGTACCTATACACCCAGCATTTCCTTTCACTTCAGCCATATAAACCTTTTTAGTTAATCCTTCATCCTTCATTCTTTCAACGTGTCCAAACCAGCGTAAACTACTTTTCTTCATTTTAGTCACAACATCATCTTTTACTCCGCATTCTTCTCTAATGACATCGTTCCAGATGCGGTCAATACGCTTTATATCACACATTCTACGTAATCCACTGCATTTATCTTACTTTCATGCTTCTTATTCCATACCCAAGTCTCGCTTCCATAAGTATAATGGATAGGATAATGGAATAGGATAATATTTATATACCTACGTATAACGCATTATATAGCGACTTGTACGTATTCTTCCATATAAAGTCTCAGAAGATAGATTAATCTTTGTAAAGAAAGTATTTTCATATTTTATACGTCGAACTTTGATAATAAACCCATATAAAAACCTACTTTAACCATTCTCTCAAGGGAATCAATCGATCTTCCCTTCTTCAATGATGACGTTATTTGTAAATAATGTACCTAAATGAAATGTATGATGTAATTTTGTAAAATGAATTAACATTTTTAGCTGATGGCAATTGATGACAAATGTTTTTTTACAAAACTAACTTACTTCTAAGAATTAACTAGGTTTTTGGACATAACTTAATATAATAAATGTCTATAGTTTTCTATATTCTCGACTACGACATAAGGCCTAAATAGTTATTGAATTAAAAATGGTTCATATGTGAACTTTTATCATGTCGAGTAAGAAAATTGGAGGTGCGTCGGTGGCCGAGTGGTTAAGATGTCTGGTATTAACTAGGTAGACCACGGGTTCGATCCTGGTGGGAACCACCAATGGGCTTTTTAATTAAAAACTTATGTAGGTACATAATCCGACAAATCACACTTAGAGGCTTTTCCATCTAAATATATCTCCAAAGAACTGGACTAAACGAGGTACTTATACCCTGGAACTGTAACACGGTTTCGGAAGCTGTAAGGCAACTCGTGAAAAAAAATCTAATAATAATAATAATAAAATGATATCATTTAGCACAACTAAACGTTTATGTAATCATTATTTTGAAGGCCCGCCCTTAAATGAAGTAAGTTAAATAAACAAGAAAATACAAAGAAAAACTTCTAAATATTTGTTCAAACGACAAAGGGCAGAAAGCTAATATTATCAAGTTGAAATAAACATTAAGATGACTGTACGAAAAGTTTTAATGATATAAAACTGCTTACCTAACGTTTTGTTCTATGCTTCAACTGACTTTGTATTTTAGGAGGGCGATGTTTAATTTTAATTCTGAAATTTCTTTCTTCATAACAGCAAAATTTCGTATGTTTTGACGATTAATCTCTTGGAGAACGTGTAAAGGTTTTTATACATTATTTTCAGTACTTAAGTCAAATTTGTTTTCTAAACTCTAACTTCGTCTAGCTACATCGAAGTTTTTATCAGAATTTTAGAACAGTGCATATAACTAAGTAGTACCACACACATACACACACACACCTTCACGGCCTTCATACCTTCCGGTGTGGCCGGTAACAGTGTCCACTTTTTGCCAGTTGGCCATATTGAACAGAACAGGTGGCAAGCCCGGCTGCACTTAATGGACCTGCTGTTATTTTTAGAAGAAGCTTTACGTGCCCTCCGATTAGCATATTTGGCACGAGTGGGAATTGAATCCAGGATCTCCCGGTTTCAAGTCACAGTCCTACCAATTAGGCTATCGACTTCCTAGATCAATAAGGATATTTAAATGTTTGTATGGAGACCCTGACAAATGTCCCTATCCTTAAGGTGCCCACTCATTCGTCCAATCACCGGCGCGCCGCTATATACGGTGCACCGAAATCGACCACAGACTGGTCCAATTCTTGAAACAAACGGTCCGCCATCCGTTTTGACATCGTTGTATTTGTGGTTGATTTCGATGGCCGGAACGATCTGTCACACACACACACACATCCACCGCTGATAGTTTGACACTTTGTTTAATCAAATCTTGTGTGTCTGTGTGAGTGAGTGAATTGCATGTGATCAAAATCGTATGATTTACATCGCTAATGTGTGGCCTGTGTTCAATCTCGATCATACGGCTGGCCGGACCGAAAATTTACTTAAAACTCAGCAGTTTGATAAAGTAGAGCTTAAATTCAAATAATTCAGTTTTATTTTTCCTAGCCTATTATAATATAACGATTTGAAAATACAACGATTTGAAAAGGGATGGCGGACCGTTCGTTACAAGAATTGGATGAGTCTGTGGTCGATTTGGTAGACCGTATGGCGGCTCGCCGGCGATTGGACGAATGAGTACGGAGACCCATGGAAATGCACAATTTTTTAAAACGGTGCCATTCATGTGTTGCTTAATAAACATGCTGGAAGAATTGAGAGTAAATTTTCCTTAATTTTTCACATTATGTTTCAGGTAGCATTTCACACATAAATATAGATAATTTTCTGTTCAGAATGTTGCTTACTGGTGCAGTAACGTGTCGGGGTTTACGGGAGACGATAATGAGGATGTAAATTGGTGAATTCGGGGCGGGGGGTGGTGAAGGGTGCGGGGAAGTCCCGGGCCGCCCAACCTGTAGCATATCTGTTGCGTCCCCGATCTCTCAGTGCCGTCGCGCAGTCCTTACAAACACGTACTCCTCTAAAATACGCTCGACCGTACTCAAACACTTCGCTACTCTTAAATCACGTGTGTAACTTCAACTAAAACTCCACTGTGTACCAGTCAAATATTTTATGTGAGTGTCAGTAAAAAAAAGTCCAAAAAAGTTTTGGTGTGCGTAACGAGATATGAAATAAAATATTGCCCCCAGAAACTCCTAAGGGACAAAGAAATAGTTCGCAATCTGTTCTCGCGAAAATTGATAGGAAATCGATAGTTTATTATCTATTATAATAAGATTTATGTCAAGTTCAACGAGTGTTTGATTTATCAATATTCAGAATATGTTTGTATAAGAAAATAAATCTTTACCTTGTAACAGATTTCGGTTACTATGTATTTAAAAGAAAATTCACGCCTTATTTTGTAAAGATTATAAGCAGAGTTATAAGATTATTTAGCTAGTTCATAATGTCTATTAGATATAGAAAAGTTATAAAGAGGTATAGTTTGTTTGGTTGTGTTATGGGATAATCTCTGAAACTATGTACTGATCTGATTTCAAAAATTATATCGCTACTGAAAAATAAATCTGTCTATAAATCCCGGTTGAACATTTTTACGAAGTTTATACCTATTTTTATTAAATATTAACTTTTCGGTTCGATTTGATGAAACTAAACTGCCATGAATTGCATTTGCAGCGAACCGTGGAATTAGCTACTGCGACGGATTGCACAGTCAAAACGCAACTAAGCTAAAAAAAACTAAACGTCTATAGGTACTATCAACAAAATTCGCGCTAGCTCACCACAAAGGCTATTTTTGCATGTACGGCATAGTGTCATACTATAATGAATGTGTGTGTACGTCAAAGGTGAAAACCTGGCAAGTAATAATGACACCTTCACCGTGAAGGTTTTGTTAAAAAGAAAATCATTGGAACGTTTGCTTATAATTTCGGACCCTAACTCCGACACCTAATATACCTACACATAAATAAATAAATAACCTAAAAACAATTAATATTTAGTCGCTGCTCCACCAGCATCAATGACAGCGTCACATCGCCTACTAGCACTTCGCATAGGTCAGAACCACGAAACGACTCCCATACTTCGTCTAAGCATAATAATATTTTATTATATTTTTATTAATATATTTACAATATATATCTTTGATAGATGTCATTTATATAATTAGGTCCTTACATATGAAATTGACGTTTTGTCGAACCGGCTAATTTGGTTTTAAATATCTGGCGTTTGGTTTTTATATTCAAATACAAATTTATTTCAAATTTAAGCTTATGTATTTGGGTTTTGAGTTTAGTGATTTATTTGTTTTTGCGTCTTTTGATTTTTCTTTGACATCGTTCTGTTCACAAATTGGAAAATTTAAAATATCGCGTTATTTACGAATACGAGTTCCACCGTGGCACCTGCGGTACAGAAACAGCTCGATGGGGCAGCTACTTCAATAGAAAGCACGGTACGTTTTTGGTTCCAAGATTTTCGTTTCGACGAGGCAGTCCAAACCGCCTTCAAAAATTATATTGATTCTCGCTCCCACAATTTCTTCAGCAAAGGAATCTATTATTACCTATGAGATGGCATAAGTGCAGAGATAACAATGGTTCATACTTTGATTGGTTAAATATATAATTTAATATATTTTTCTTCATTTTGTTTTTTCCATATAAAACACCAATTTCATATGTAATGACCTAATAATAGAGTAATTTTCTAAAATGTCAATATAATGTTGTTTGACAGAATATTATGTAGTGTAAGTTGTTAAGTGAGCTTGCACGAATTTGGCTGATAGTACAGGAGAACTAAATAAGGTATCAATTAGTGACATAAATAAAACAGTTTTATTCATACTAGAAATGTCATTTACTAGCAAGCAACTAGAATACAACTGAGTCAATTGTGTAGGTGATGATTTAATTTGTGACCAGTTGCTAAAGCAACCGAATTCCAGTCGCTCGACTGGTTGTTAGTTGCAATTTTTTTGCTGATAAGCTTACGAGCTTCACTTTATCAATATTCCATCATCGTCATATCAGCGTTTTCAACTCATTTTAATATTTATTATTATGCATTGTATCCTGAAGAAATAAAAACGAGGTGTAAATACACATGTTTACATGAGATTTATGAGCTACTACTAGGAAGAAATCGTAGATGACGCAGGTGGCAAAACGCTTCGCAACCATTTCTCTGTAATAACTGTTTGTTAAATTTTAATTATTTACGAGAGATTATTTAAGAGAGTAATGAATTTCGAAGAACTTACTATTTTAGTCTAATTTTGACTCATAATGGTAACCTTTCTTAATACAGGTTAAATAAAAGTGTGGTAAAATCACAAATTATAATTTATTGAAAGTTTTTCTTCTTCACGGGTTACCTTACAGCTCCCGAAACCGTGGTACGGTTTCAGGGTACCCAGCGGAAGACCAAGTCTCCCTCGTTTAGTAGATGGTATTTGTGAGGCTATAACAGAAAGTTGTGGAAGGGGACCATAGATAGAGATGACTAGCTTTTATCAAAGCAATTCAAACAAATAAATCATTACTAATTTATTACTTTATTTGCACTAAATATTATCTTAAAGTGTTAGCTATAAATTAAAGAAGTACCTACTCATAGGAGCATAATTACGATAACTTGTAATCATGTTGTAATTTATTCTAATTTAATCAAAACATTTCATAATTATATCAAAATTTTCCGTTTAGCTTTTATATGAAATAAATACAGTGGTGTTAATAAAGGCGTTTATTGTTTCATAATTAGTAACTAGAGCTTTCCTTCCACTGGGAACCTTGGGGGCCGGTAATACGCTACTCGGGAACTTTAAGGCACCCATGATGGAGCTTAGCATTATTAGAGCTTTTCATGACAACAGAGATTGTATGAACTTGCTCTTTCAATAGAGCATAGATTTAATCGTAAAGCTATAAATTTATATCGATTTAGTGTAGGGTTGAGTACTGAAGGATAGGTGTCAAGTGTGGCTTCAATAAATTTGCGCGAGAATCAGGAAATTGGGTCAAATATCGTGTTTCGCAATCACAGTTATTTCAATAAATCAAATAGAAATATTTCAGAATTGTGACTGCAATTGTAAATGGGAGACAAGTTTTCAGAACAAAAGACAACTCAAACAATCTATATCATAACTAGGTACGTAAATGCTCTTTTAAAACTACGAACCTTAGAATTAAATTAATTAATTAATTAATTTATTTACACATAAAAAATTACTAATTAAAGTACATTAGCAGGTTTTCCTAACGTTCCTATACCCTAATCGGGTTTGTATGTACACCTGAATAAAATTCGTCTCATAGATTTTTCTTTTTACAACATAATAAAATCCCTGAGTACAATTTGCACAATACAATCAAACAATCAATACAAAAATTAGAGACCAAGAACAAATAAAATACCTACGCTAAAGTTTAAGCGTGTTAGTTCTTTAGCTATCTATAGTCATATCGTTGTTATCTATACCATAAATATCGATAAAGTATTAGTGCTTTTATTTCAACATATTTTTATATATATATCAAATAAAACTCACAGGAACTCTACGTATATGATAGCATTTGCCAGCGGTTTCGCTCGCATGAACATTAAACTAGATAGTTTTCTCTTAGCTTCCTTAGCTTTTCTCTTTGAAAAAATATATCAGATCGTGGAAGATGTATATTGACATTTATTCAGTAGAAAATTAGCGTGTTTTTCTTCCGTAAACGCCACATAGAGACGCGAAACATCTGTGTCCATTACGGAATAAATCAAGTTCAAGGACACCAATTCTGATTTCCTAAATTCGAAAGAAATGTTTTACTAATTCTTTTGTCCTTAGATTGATATCGATGAATGTGATATTTCATAAATTTTAAGTCCAATTAGATGAAGACGTAAGAATAATTTTATACTCAGTGCTGTGACTGCTGAAATTCCACTGTCCGTCAAATGCAAAACGATTATCAGGCGATAAAACAAAAAACCTGTTGTCTACATAATTGGCGATATCTTGTCCCCAAGTAGAGTCTCTACATCTTAGCACTTACAGAAATATTTTTAATGTTGTATTTTACTCACTATTGCTGAATTCTCTTTTTTTTACAATAAAAAAATAATTGTGTAAAAGAATTATACAGATGCTTCGTTTGACAAATTAGTAGAGCACTTCATTATACTGTTTTAGTGTTCATTATAACTCAATCACCTTTTGTTGAAACAAAAATAAAAAAATGTACCTACCTATCGTGAAATCGTGCCCGAGAGAATTGAACTGAAATTCATGAAAGTCGTGTTATACAAGACGCTTTGAGCATTTCGCATGAATACCCCAAGGTATAAGAGGATGCGAATAATATAATAAATTTTACTGATGTTTTCCCAATACCTAGTTAAAAATAGATGATTATATTTTGGTACGAAAAATATAAACGACTTGAAATTACTATAGCTACGGCAATAAGGTTATAATTATTATTCCCATAGGAGCGAAGTCACGGGCAGAAGCTAGTTGAAGGTATAGTACTGAACAAGGTTATTTAAGACTAGTTTTCTGCACCGGTTTCGCCTGTGGAAGTTTTTGAAATTCAAAAATCAAATCTGTGTTGACGTGAATCAAATACACTATCGCATTTATAATATTAGGTCATACCTAATACCTAAAATAAGGATAATTTTGAGGATAAAATGATGTTTTTTACGTGTTTCGCTGGGTATCTCAAAGCATAGAGGCCGTAACATGGTGTTATTGGGAAATATTTTAACGGCACATGCCGTGTCATACTTTGACACGTTAATAAAAAAAAATGCGAAATACGAGATACATTTTACTTCTAAATTGATCAACTAAAACTTTACCGATATTCTGCGACATATTCTTTCAAATAATTGATGTCAACATAGATAACATTCGTGGAGATCGGCATAGGTGAGGTAAAATAAAAAAAGTTGTTTATGAAAATTCAATTTCCCCGGGGGAATGAGATATTTTCCCGGGATAAAAAGTAGCATATGTCTTCAGCTATCTCTGTGCCAAAAAACACTTCGATCCGTTGCTTCGTTTTTAACGTCAAAGAAGGACAAACAAACGCACTGTCGCTATTTATAATATTAGGTTAGGATTAGGATTTAATACGAACAAATTATATATATTTTAATAGGACATCTCATCCCCCAACCGACACAAACACAGACCTCATCACTATATAGAACAGATTTCCCAAAATAAACGACACGGTTTAGATTGACATATACCTAAGTGTAAACAGTGCTCTCCCAGGTTGAAATGAACGGAAGTGCAACGCAGGTCGGCGGGCTGGCCCCGCGCCGGTAGATCGATCGGCCCCTTGCAACCACATCACATCTGTAAGTACCTTAACGTGCCAATAATTACAATTATTTTCAGATATTAAGGCAAAGTTATCGTAATTTCTTGTATTTTAATACAGAATGAGCCATCGATCGCCAGTTACTGTGTTCTTTACTTTTTTTAAATAGCCAGTCAACCAGTCTTAAAGAATCTCAGATTCTCAAGGCGCCTGAAGATTTTTTTATGAAAAAGTCTGAAACTATTTGAGATGGAGAAATTGCTATTTTGATTTTCTATAGATTGTTTATTTTCTTGGAAGTACATTGTAACTTTCTAGATTCCTTCAAGTTTAGCTTATTTTCTGGGAAAGAAAGTTCATGCTTACATAATAGGTAATTGAAAGCTTAGAAAATGTAAATTTTCTCATGAATCAGAGTCAGTGTCAATAATATCCATAATAAATGGCAATAACATAAAACCTCAAACGGCGTAAGTACGCAAACCTTGCACAAGATTACTTATTTGCACCGTTTGGGGTTGAAACCATGGGTCCGTGGGGCCTCGGAGCGAAGAAATTATATAAGGAACTATCATTTCGTCTAATCGACATTTCAGGTGATAAGAGGGCTGGAGCATACCTTGGACAACGTATTAGCATAGCTATACAGCGAGGAAACGCTGCTAGCCTTCTTGGCACTTTACCGCAGGACAGTGATTTTGAGAAAGTTTTCTACTTATGAGTATGTATCCTACATATTCATGATTAGAGAGCCACTCATGGGGTTCCCTGTGTTTAATTTTTATTATATTTAAACTTTGTATGTAGATATATATTATTTAATATTGTTTTAATAAAGTATTCCATAACATAACAATTTATCACAGCACAAAATACATGACCAGTCCCATCCAATTATGTGACGTAATCATGATCATTTTATTCTAATGAAAATGTAAAACGCAGGTTAAGCATGAAGAAACCTGCACTATTCAGTATTCAGCAATAAGCCGTGACATGAATCTAATTACATAGGAGCGTAACGAGTAGGAAGTTCGGATTGAGCATTCGTAGTTCGGTACTATGTAGGTATTTCAGGATGTTATTTAGCAATGTTTAGAGTGGGTTTGTAGATTTAATTTTAACGTTATACCTAGGTTATTGAACAAAAATTAATTGTGAGTAATTAGTACTGTTACAAAAGTAATTTAAATTTAAATATAAATTCTATTCATTCAATTACTTGAGGTTTCCAAATATATTTTCTACCGTAAGCCATTTTCAGAATTTGTGGTAATTATCAGTAGGCAGAATAGAATTTTCCCAATATTATGTCGCAACAGCATGTCTAAATCAAAAACTTTGAGAAAAAAATATTCTAAATACATTAGAGATTTGTCAAAACTACATTCTAATTTTGCTTCACAATCGAGTTACCTATATCTTTCTTCTGAAGTGACAGCTATAATTATATACGTAAGTGCAGCGACAGGCTTGCTATACGCTAAATATGACTAGTGTATATGTTCACATCACATGACAACGAAAAAAGGTTTATAAAGATTAGAAACAATTGTGTGTAATGAAATTGTTTTTTGCAATATAAAACATCTATGCAATACATTTTACTTACATGACTCCCTGTCATATTATGTCACCATTAATGTCACATTTTGTGGGAAAAGAGAAACGTTACGCATCTTTGAATTACGAGTACTATATATTCTATTTAATAAATGTCCTACAAGTTACGAATCTAACAAATTATTTGTCGTTGCTAAATGTCATAGTCGAGAAAGAAAATATTTTTGGGGTGCTTGACGCTCGCCTCGACAGCATTACCAAAAAAACAATATGCATGATTTTAAAGAATACTATATAATTTATTAAATATAGAATAAGTAGGTAGTTATGTAGGTACTAACATTTACCTTGAGTTTTATCTTTGAAAGCAAGTTCTTTTTCAAAGAGCCTTTGCCTGGCTATTCTGAGAGTTCTACTTCTAATAACATTTATGAAAATTCAACTTTATAAATTATTTTCTTTCTTCGTTTGTTCTTCTTTGTGAACGGGGAATGTATGTATGTTTATATGTTTATTATGAACTTATTGATGAAGTAACTATTGCAAAATTTCGTTTCATTTTAAAAATAACACAACTAACCTTAAAATTAAATCTAAAAAATATGTATGAATTGGAAAATAGATCAACATTATTAATTCATCGCGTTGGATAGCACCATGATACCACTGATAACAGTTCTCTCAATATGTTTTGTATGAATACCTGTATTCACATTGTGTCCATATTTGAATAGGGAGATGACATCGGTCGTGTTACCGTGTACAGTACTCGTAAATGTCAAGCTTATAATACAAATATTTATCATTTTGTAAGATATTTCCTTGATCTTGTGGATATTTTAGGGTTTTGTCCAATAAAGATTTTGCCTAAAAATATACGGGAAAATACTTTAGCCTGAAATCTGAAAGTCTGCAAAAATAAAACGAAGTTCCAGACATTTATTTTCCGGGGGAAATAAGCTTTAGTACTTTATGAGATAATCGAGTAACACAAAAAAATATCATTCGAGGTTCCGCATAGCCTGGTTGTTTTTAATGTGAAAATAACAACTATTGGTGTCTCAAACATACAGTATTGAAAGAAATCGGTTCAGTAGTTTCAAATATTACTCCAACAAAACACTTGTTCAAATCCACTTTACGTCTTTATCTATTATAACTTTCAGTCCCGGCTTCGCCAGTGGAAGTTTTCGTTTCGTTTTTTTTCTCGGGTTTTAGTTATAGATACCTACATATTACGGAACCCTAATTTTTTTAATGGCTTAACTTGTATCTGGAATAATATTGTGGATTTGTAATAGTAAAAGAGGCTTTCAAATGGCTTAATTATACCTACCTAAGTTATTTTATTGGGTTCCGTATCCACGGGTGCAAACGGGAACCCTATTTCTAAGGCTCCGCTGTCCGTCCGTCCGTCCAAACGTCCGTCCGTATCCGTCTGTGGCAGGGCTGTATCTTTTGAACCGTAATAGGTAGGTACACACTTGAAATTTTCACAGATTATGTATTATAATAACAAATAATAAAAATAAAATAAAGTTAAACATTAAAGGGAGTCCCCATACAAGAAACTTGTTTTAGTCGGTGTTTTTGCTTCATCTTATAGAAATGGCTACATACAACAACCCAACGACTGTGAGTAAAAGTACTCTATGCTAATCTATTGAATATTTTTAATAGCGCGATACAGGTTTTAATTCTAATATTGTGAGACAGTAGCGATGCGACATCTATCGACGCGATGTGCCGCCAAAATCTTAATATTGGCAATAATGGCAATACATACAAACGTCTAACTAATATAACTATAGAAAACAACAAATAATAAAAAAATGGCCAAGTATGAGTCTGTCTCGCTCTAATTTGTTCCTGCGTCATACAGGCACTGATTTGCATACAGGGGCGTGAAACTTAGTCTGACCTTAGTGCATACTATTGAGTGCACGGAACCCTTCCTGTGCGATTCCGAATCGCACTTGGCGGTTTTTACCATACTTTTATTAATTAAATTTATTAAATACCCTTTTACTAAATATCCCCAATATTTATTATTATTGTCATTTACTGTACCTAAACATAATAAATCGATGTGTAATTTTACCGTTATAACCGTGTGTGCCGTGGCAGCGGTTGTTTGCATAAAAATACTTTCCCCAAAATACCCAAAACATAAACTAAGGTTAGTCGAGCGGGTTGTATTTATTTGCTCTGTACAAACTGTAGAAATATTTACAGCCATACCATGAAACTAAAAATCATATTTTCAAGGCCTGAGACATTGTATAATACACAAATACAATAACAACATAAGTCAATCAGTGTAAGCACTTTAAATATTAAAATTTAGACCAGAGACCTGAAACCCATATCTAAAGGTAGACAGAGACTATTAAAATACTTCGATATTTTATGATATTAAGACAAGTCGCTCGATATCTCTCGATGGCTACAATTCCATACTAGGAAGGGGAAGTCGTAGAGTCAAAAATGTAATTTCAATAAACAAGGTAAGTACTTAGTTTTGACGCCATGATTTATAAAGTTTCCAAAATTAGGATTATGTGCGCAATTTTATTAAAAACAAGTTTTGTTTAGTGATCTTTGTGAATCTATTAGTCCAAGTATGAATCCTAGGTCAAGCATAATATTTGTTTCAGATATGCAAGGTACACTGACTACACTGTGGTTATTGTGGTATTTTTTTTCTACTTCAGCCTGTGTCCGTTCACTGCTGGAAGTAAACCTTCTTGATATTGCTCCCTATTCTCCGCAGTTCTTCTCCACGCTCTACCCTCTCTCTTCACTATGTCATCACTCCATCTCGCTGGTGGTCTGCCGATACTTCTGTGGCCGATTCTAAGTCTCCACTCAGTAACCCTTGATGTCCATCTCCCATCGTGTCTTCGAGCTACGTGTCCCGCTCATCTCCACTCACTGCAGTGTCACAAATCTATATAGTTTCAATGGTGGTTGTCGTCATTTATCATGACTGGTCAATATTAATAACAAAATGGAGGCACGAGATGTAGAAAGAATTATTCATTTGTACAGATGTTTTATTATGAAGAACATAAATAGTATTTTATGTAAACATCTAATCTAAATGTTATTAAAATTACATTTATCTAAATATATATGCCTTACAAAAGACGCTTAATTTCATAATAACACAGATTGGAAGATACAAGGTCACGGTCAAGATGTGTAAGTAATAACTTGTGTATTGACCTAAAGGTTGAAGGTTAGTGATCCTTTTTACGTACTAAATAGATGTCCCGGGTTCATATAGCACAGGTGCAAATATAATGAGGCAGGCAAATCTTAATGTAAATCGTTATGTGCTAATATAACTGAGGGATGGCTTTTTTCACAAACCATACAGATAGGGGGATATCATTTTTAAAAACCGTGAATTTTTCGCGAGATATGAACTTCTAAATCGTTAAAACTCCTTTGAAACTGGAATAAATCAGGATAAATGCTACTAACACTCGAAAATTATTTTTAACAATATACCACCTTTTTTAATATTCTTAATTTTCAGTTACATGAATACGAAGTTGATAAGTGCAACAATGTGATCAAATCCTTATGTAGTATTATGGATGGATATATTTACACAATATCTTCCAAAAGCAATACATTGTTGAATGCGTATTTGTTCGTCCGGTATATAAGAATATTGTTTCTGTTGATAGAAATATTATCTTCCCATCTTCTCCTTTAGGGAGTTGGGACGCCATCGTATTTATTATTCAAGGAAATTCGGTCTAAATAAACAAAAATAAATTGCGCTTGTTGTTCGGTTTGTTAAACCTTCATATCTCATTCTTAACAGTTCGTTGCATAACATATTATTTGATAAAGTGAATATTTATGTTTAAAGTTAAAGGTTAAGCAGAGCATTGCTAGATTAGACTAGATAAAAAGAAACATATATTATTGCTTAAAAATATACATGATAATATCTAATTACATTAATTTAATTTTGGCTGCAAACGGAATGTCTGACAATTGAACGTTTGTATGTATTGCTATTATTAAGATCAAGCAAAAAAACCCCGAAAAATACACGTTTCTTGTGGTTGACCCCTTTAATTTTAAACTTTATTTTTATTTTATTATTTGTTGTTATAGATAACAAAGACAATAATCCAACAATTTTTTTTCAAATAAATTAGTTACCGGAACAGACGAGAACAATATTGGAACATAATACAATGGAAACGAGCTGAATAGAGCAAATTTAATATTGGGGAAATTGAATGGTCTGTGTGTTGAGCCGTACGTGTCTTAGATTTCCATCCTTTCAATACAAATGGAGAACTTTAATCATCTCTCATACACACATTTTATATGAGTTTATTTTAAACTACGGCATATAAATAACAGCATTATTTGAAGTGAAAACTTCTTTAGGCGGGTTGAGCGATTTTTGGTAGGGGAAAATCTTATGGGTTCGCGTCACGACATGCTCTCGGCACAATAAATGCCGACCATGGATTGCCCCAACCCGAGAATGTACGGGCAGGAATTCGTGTAATTCACAACATTTCAAAATTTTAACCCTATATTTTTTTATGCTCCTTAGAAAGTACTTAAAAATCAGGAGATACGTAGATATTTTTTCTTTTTTTTAAATTTTTATTTTAAGTCGCCCAAAAATAATTTTGAAATTTGATTCATTCTAAAATATAGTTTTTGGACGCATACGGCATTTACCTTTTCCTACCAAAATAAAAAAAATTTTACAATACTTTATTAAAACAATATTAAATAATATATATTTACATACAAAGTTTAAATATAATAAAAATTAAACACAGGGGAACCCCATGAGTGGCTCTCTAATCATGAATATGTAGGATACATACTCATAAGTAGAAAACTTTCTCGAAATCACTGTCCTGCGGTAAAGTGCCAAGAAGGCTAGCAGAGTTTCCTCGCTGTATAGATGCTAATACGTTGTCCAAGGTATGCTCCAGCCCTCTTGTCACCTGAAATGTCGATTAGACGAAATGATAGTTCCTTATATAATTTCTTCGCTCCGAGGCCCCACGGACCCATGGTTTCAACCCCAAACGGTGCAAATAAGTAATCTTGTGCAAGGTTTGCGTACTTACGCCGTTTGAGGTTTTCAGCTGTTGTTGCTGCTGCACCAGCATTATTAGACGTAGCCTGGACGTGAGAAGCCGCCAATGTATCGACACAGGTAGCGTCCCACACTAACGGTCTTCCTTGCGTCCAGGGCACGAGTGTCATACCGTCGGGCCTCTTTCCATCATCACGTGCTATACCAGGCGGCTCTAATATAGCTGGCACGTGGACAGTGGCAAGGGCCCTACGGATGACATCATTAAGACTGGCGTGGCGTGGTATTCTACCAGCACTTTTCGTACATGATAGTCCGTGATGTCCCAGAGAATCGACATTTTGACCGCAGCGACATTGATGGGGTTCATTAATTTTGATACCGAGTCGTAAGCACACAGAAAGACGAAAAGTAATGTTATCTAATTGAGTACCAATTTTAGAATTTGGAATAAATTAAATAAATAAAATTGTTTCTATTAGTCTGTGACTTAATGACTTTGACGTTTGTTTGTTGTTGTACATACTCCTTTATATACTGTATTACTCTTTGGTTTTTGTTATTATTTCAGATCAATTGATCTGAGGTTATTATATATTGTTATCTCAAATCTCGTAACAACAAAAACAATTATGGAGAAATTATGGAGCCGCACTTGGATTTTCTGAATGGTAAAACAGTTCGTACTAAAAACTGCTGAATGAACTTTGATTAAACTTGTAGCATGATGGACAGCATAATTCACATCTTTATACCTAGGTAGGTAAATACTCCTAAAAAATAATAATTCTAAGTATTCCTTACATTATTCACACTTATTATCATTATAAAGATACCAGATACAGCAAATTGTATTTCTTAGTACCATTCGCTCTAAAATCTGCGCACAAATGCTTCAGTAAGCTTATATACAAGGGAATATGGAAAGCTTTGCGAATATTATCTATTTCTAAGTATAGAACGTCGGCTTCAGAAGCTTATTTCACTCAATATTGTTAGTATATATTTTACTGTAATTGCAAAGTTTATTTTACAATGTAATGTTATATATGCACCTTCACGCCTGTTTCCTTTATGTGTAGACAAAGTAGAACATCACTTTCTTCGATCTTACTACTTATCTTGCTTTGCATCATGTAGGTACTCTACACAGTGTTCCATACATGCACGTCTATTTTTATTACTGCGTACTTGACCTTTTATTTAGGTTTAAATATATACGTCCTCATCATTTTCATTAATTAACCTATGGTTTTACTTTTTTAAACTTAAATAAATAATTTCCACAATCCGACAAACTGTACCTATTACGAAAATATCTCAATATATCATTATATCTATCCATAGGGGTGCCTAGGAGTTCCCGGCAGCGTATATCCAATAATCATACAATACAACTAGGTATGTATAATAGACGACAATACATGTCCAGCATGGATAACGCGGTCAACACAATTATTTGATATGACTCATCTTCTATTTGATATATATATATATATGTATTACGATACTATAATTTGGAAAAATTGAAAACGTCACCTGCGACTGTTGACGTAAATTTCAACCCTAAACCAAAAATTCTGAGTTCCGACAGCAGTGGCAGTGTCTAAATATGTTGTCTTTATAAGTTGTTTAAATTATGATTCGTGTGTTGGTCCAACGTCATGTCTTCCTAATTTAATAACTTTCGCCTCCCACCCCATACTTAAAGATATAGCATCACGCTAGTTAGTGAGGGACTAAATTTAATAAGGAAACTAAGGTAGATTCCTAAAAATCTCACTAGTTGCCAGAGAACTGTCAGTTTGTTGAAGCACCGATAATTAACCCAGCAATAAGAGCCGCTGTGTCAGATGCCGTTTACAAACGTGGCAGAGTATTACTAGCACAACAAAATCAATTAGGTCAAGCCACAGCATGCCTCGGAGTTGCACTTAATATCCTTCTGAAGAAGAACAACACTGAAATTACAAAATGCATAAGTAATGCAAGTCGCATTCTTTGTTTTATATCATAATCGGAGCTGTGCAAGAAGGGCCCTGATACAATTTGCACTGAACACAGATACTAAAGCGTAGTATGCCAAACCAAAGCTGGAAAATTTCTGTTCGGAGATAACATCGGCTTTGAAGGCTGGAAAAGCCATCACAAAAACCGATTCTGAAATCAGTTACATCAGATAAGATGATGACTCTCCCGAGTCCACTTAAACTAGATTTTGGTTGGTGGATAGAACATATTGATATATCTTGGCAATGACATTCGTTCAGATTCTTATAGTCTAGAAATTTTCTCAGCTGCTCAATTAACAGGCTGGGGTGTAGCATCCAAATCAGACTCTTTGGGTGAATCTTGGTCAATATCAGAATCTAAAAAACACATATTATCTTGAACTCTTTGCGGCCTTCATGGGCCTAAACATTTATGCTTCAGAAAGACACGTTTGTCAAGTTCTCCTTCGTGTTGATAACACCACTGCAATTGCATATACCCTTTGATATTTAATAAATTGTCACAATGTCATTAAAATTTAAGTCAAACAAAAGTATAATTGACCTGGCCACTTGTTAGGTAATCTCAAAAATATAATTGGCTAAATGAAGAATGTTGTGATTTGTAATTAAAACTCCTTCATTACGTTAAGTATCTCTTTAATTCGTGACTCGTCAATAATACATCTGATGATTTCTATATCTACCCACACACACTTTTAACATCATTGTCCCCACCACAATGTACTTGATGATTAGTCTCCTGCTTGGTATCCTGGGATCGGACACCCCATGCCGTAAAAAAGTACGACTAAAATTTAGCCCGTGCTAATTTGAAATTAAAAGCAGCCCGTATTCCTTGAAGCCATTCTAAAATAACAATGAAATTGTAGCTCTTTGCTGCATAGTAGAGTTACAACAGTGTTTCTGTTATTCAGAATCTGAAATAAATATTGATTGACGAAGGAATCAATCTTAGCATTGCTTCGGTGAAATTGGCATTACGCCCGATCTGACGCGTGCAACTTGTGGCCCTGTTGTGGCCTAAATCCTGTAGTTAATTTATACAACGACGACCGATCAATGGATTAATACGTCATTTGGCATTTTAATCTGTGGTTTCAATCGTATTTCACTTCCATGGTGAAATTAAATTCCCAAAATCGGTTGTGGGTTGTGTTGGGGCTGACCGCTTTTTATGTCAAAATGCTTTAAGTACAGTCACATAAACACCCATGGTAGGTACTTCTTTTGATAGCTATAAATCGAAATATCATTTTCATACCCAGCCATGTATTAGTTGTTCGCCCGTGGATACTAATTTTAATCCCCTATTTCTACTATACACACTTAGGGGGGTGGATTAAAAAAAATTAGCCTATGTCCTTCCCTAACTCAAGGTTCAAGCTTTCTCCGTATCAAATTTCATTAAAATCGGTTAGTGGTTTACCGGTAGAAGCGTGACAGACAGACAGAGTTACTTTCGCATTTATAATATTAGTATAAGTTGGTATTATAGATAGCGACAGAATAGCTTTTTGTTTCTTTCTCAGTCCTTTTTTAGAGTCAGAATGGAGAAACGGATCGACGTGATTTGTTGCCTGTTTAGTTGACATAGGAGAGTGACATACGAAATCCTTCGGGATAAAATCTTATGTCACATTGCAAGAATTTCCACGGGCGAAGCTAGTTAATAATAATTATTCAATTGCACAAATCACTCAGCAAAATAGTATCCAATAAAAGAGAGGACAGATTTATTTCGTAATTCCCACTGGCAAAGAAACATAACCTGCCTGCCTAACAATGCAAAAATACGTAATTTCTAACCGTTTTCTCAGACTGAGTTTTATTAAATATTTAATATTGAAGACTTGATTTATTGCATCTTCTTACGTTTCGTAGAATTTAATTACAAGTTCTCCTTGCGCGTTGCTCTATCTCTTCAAGTAATAACACTTCAAGACATCTAAATAACTTTGACTTTGCTTTATCCTCTTAAAGCTTTCAATTTTTTCTTTATTCGTTTTCTTAATTAGTCCTATTTAATCAGCATTAGTTTTCGAGTTATTTTCTACTCTAATAAGTATTTAAAAGGCAATTTTATATATTATCGATACTATCAATACTAATATTATAAATGCAAAAGTAACTCTGTCTGATACGTTTTCACGGCTAACCAACTGAACCGATTTTAATGAAAGATACGAAAAAAACTTAAACTCTAGTAAAGGATATAGGCAATTTTTATCTCCTAGGGGGGGGGTATCCAATAGGGATGAATATGAATATGAACTTTGACTACACTAAAACAGCGGCTGTGTGAAGTGTGAAAAAATAAAAATTGGGGGTGGAAGTTGGCACCCCCAAATGCGAATTTTCAACTTTTTTCATCAGGTTCGTTTGTACATCGTTAGTCCACGTTTGTCCACCAAAAATTTTTTTTTGTCCACCCTTCAAAAAAAAGTTATTCAAATAAATATTTTTAAAGAAAAAAGCCCTGAATTTAATTTTGACGGAGGATATCTAGCTTCCTAGGGGTGGATTTGCTTTTCTGAGGGGTAGGTTTGTTTGTCCAATTCAGAAACTCGTTTGTCCACCACATATTTTCATTTGTCCATCTTTAGAGATATAGTTATGCGTGAGATAAGTATATATCTGACGATTTTAACTTTGTCGTGGGATCGCCAACTTCCTAGGGGTGGATTTGCTTATCTGAGGGATAGGTCTGGTTGTACACCTCGGAAACTTATTTGTCCACCACATACTGTCGTTTGTCCACCCTTAGAGATATAGTTATACGTGAGTTAATTAAGTATATATCTAAGTATTTTAACTTTGACGCAGGATTTCTAGTTTCCTAGGGGTGGATTAGCTTATCTGAGGGGTAGGTCTGTTTGTTCACCTCAGAAGCTCATTTGTCCACCATATATTATCGTTTGTCCACCCTTAGACATATAGTTATATGCGAGTTAATTATATAATATCTAAGGATTTTAACTTTGACGGAGGATTTCTAGTTTTCTAGGGGTGGATTAGCATCTCTGAGGGGTAGGTCTATTCTTCCACCTCAGAAGCTCATTTGTCCACCATATATTGTCGTTTGTCCACCCTTAGAGATATAGCTATAAGTGAGTTAATTATATATCTAACGATTTTAACTTTGACGGAGGATCTCCAGCTTCCTAGGGGTGAAATTGCTTCTTTAAGGTTTTGGTTTGTTTGTCCACTTCGGAAACTCGTTTATCCACCACATATTGTCGTTTGTCCACCTTTAGAGATATAGTTATGCGTGATATAAGTATGTATCTAAGGATTTTAACTTTGTCGAGGGATCTCCAACTTCCTAGGGGTGGATTTGCTTCTCTGAGGGGTAGGTCTGTTTGTCCACTTCAGAAACTCATTTGTCCACCACATATTTTCGTTTGTCCACCCTTAGAGACGTAGTTATACGCGAGTTAATTCAGTATATATCTAAGTATTTTCACTTTGACGGGGGATCTCTAGCTTCTTAAGGGTGGATTCTCTTCTTTGAGGGGTTAGATCGTTTGCCCACTTTATAAACTTGATTTTAAAATCTTTAGTGTAGTTTGAACGTACCCGGAAATTCAGTTTCTATCGTTTTTTCATAAAAAATGTTTTTTTGAATAACACTTTTTTGAAGGGTGGACAAAAAAAATGTTTGGTGGACAAACGGGGACTAACGATGTACAAACGAACCTGATGAAAAAAAGTTGAAAATTCGCATTTGGGGGTGCCAACTTCCACCTCAATTTTAGTTTTTTTAAATAACTTTTTTTTAAGGGTGGACAAAAAAAAATTTTTGGTGGACAAACGTGGACTAACGATGGATAAACGAACGGGATGAAAAAAAATTGGAATTTCGCATTTGGGGGTGCCAACTTCCACCCCCAATTTTTATTTTTTGAATAACTTTTTTTTGAGAGGTGGACAAAAAAAAATTTTTGGTGGACAAACGTGGACTAACGGTGGACAAACGAACCTGATGAAAAAAACTGAAAAATCGAATTTGGGGGTGCCAACTTCACACAGCCTAAAACAGCTATTATTTGTAGTAAGTCGGTTAAAATAGAAGAACGATTGTACAAGACAATTTTAGCAAACTATATGTAAGTACCTATTTTTTAAATAAGGGATTAATATCGTTATTACAAATATACATACAATAGTCCTAAAGTATGGAAACATTGAAAAGAAATTTTTAGGGGTCATATTTTAAGAGACATTTTAATTTTGTAGGTATAGTCTTTTGGTATTCATTTATCATCAATTATTTTTTAAATTACAATCTATATTTTAATAAATAAATAAATATGTATACTTGTCCTCATACTTTACCAGATTACTGGCGACAAAATTTGCAAAAGGTAATAAATTAGTAGATTAGGTGAGCAGTAAGTGACTTCTTGTTGCCCAGAGTGATAGTTTGGGTGCAACAAGAAATCACTCTCAGCGAGGTTCGTAATCTGTTATTATTTCAATTACAACAAAACAAAATAAAAATAAATTTAACTTTGTGTACCTATTAGATATATATTTTCCCCGAAGCCCGCTAAAAGGTTTTTCGCCACGAAAATATGTAGGTATTTCATTGTTTTTTTTTGTTACACTTCTCCAATTTGACGGAAGGCAAAGAGGCTAGCCATACAGCCTGTGTTTTTTTTCCGCTCTAAAAATACAAGTGCAACCAAAATAAGCCATTCTCAGCGAGGTTATTCTTTCAGAGTGAAAGTTGATAAAAATGAAACCAATATCCACAAAGCAGTACGGCGCCATATAGAAACTTTTGTTTATAATTATTTCTACATTAAAAGTACCTTCTACAGAAAACATAGAGTACTAAGCCTATGGAGGGGCCATAGACGGGCTTCCCCTTTCGCCAATTTTTTGCTCTTTGACCAGTTAAACTGACCAGGTGCGCAGTAATAAGTTAGTTTAGATTTCGTTGGTATCGTTTTGAGTCGCGAGACAGCACTAGGAAAATAGTTAATTGTGATGTTTAAAATGGAAAAGGCGATTATAGGACGTCAAACTTGAGGGAACATAGTGTTTCCAATCATTAATTATAATTATTATGTTTGCATTTTAACATAATCATTGTGGCGGCACATCGCGTCGCGTCGATAGATGTCGCACCGTTACTAACTCATTAAAACCTGTATCGCGCCATTGAAAATATTTAATAGATTGGCATATAAGCAACTTTCCAGTGATGTGCGTTGGGGGAGTATTCCTTTTACTCACACTCGCTGGATTGTTGTATGTAGCCATTTCTATATTGGTGACCCCGTATTAACACGCCTGTCTTCCTGACCCCGCAATGCCCCGCATCCTACTTCCACTTCCCACTGACCAGACCGCCGGCCCGACATCACGACAGGTGATTCAGCCGCGATGCAGTCCACCACACAGTCCATCACTGCTGACAAAGCTAAAATGGATGTTGGTTTTCATACTGTATCGATCTCTGGTCTGGGAAGGGAGTCATGTGGAGGCACATCGCGTCGCGTCGATAGATGTCGCACCGTTACTAACTCATTAAAACCTGTATCGCGCCATTGAAAATATTTAATAGATTGGCATATAAGCAACTTTCCAGTGATGTGCGTTGGGGGAGTATTCCTTTTACTCACACTCGCTGGATTGTTGTATGTAGCCATTTCTATATTGGTGACCCCGTATGAACACGCCTGTCTTCCTGACCCCGCAATGCCCCGCATCCTACTTCCACTTCCCACTGACCAGACCGCCGGCCCGACATCACGACAGGTGATTCAGCCGCGATGCAGTCCACCACACAGTCCATCACTGCTGACAAAGCTAAAATGGATGTTGGTTTTCATACTGTATCGATCTCTGGTCTGGGAAGGGAGTCATGTGGAGGCACATCGCGTCGCGTCGATAGATGTCGCACCGTTACTAACTCATTAAAACCTGTATCGCGCCATTGAAAATATTTAATAGATTGGCATATAAGCAACTTTCCAGTGATGTGCGTTGGGGGAGTATTCCTTTTACTCACACTCGCTGGATTGTTGTATGTATTGCCATTTCTATATCATCATATAACGTAAAACAGAAAAATGCCGTGGTACAGGGGCTAGTACTAGACGTTTACCCCGCCCCCCCCCCCGTAAAAGTGGCAGAAAAGATTGTTCGGTTATTTACACGCTACACGTCTCCTTTGGTATATACTCAAAGACAGAAAAAGAACCTAATTAAAAAAAAAGAGCGGGATGTTATGGATTTTCATAGTAGCAATCAGTAGGTATATGTATTAATAAGAGTAATTTTGAAAAAACTGACTTTATAAGTAATTTTTTCTTAATATCTCGATGAAATATGTACCGATTTTGACGACTTATTTTTTTAATGATATAATAATTTCTCGACATTATCTCACAGACATATGACGAAAATCGGTGCAGTACGTTTTTCAGAAATTCAGTAATTTGCCTCTGTTTACGGCTGAAAATTATATCAGAAAAACTTAGCAACGGTTGCTATTGACACGAAGTTGTCAATTTTCGTTTCGAAGATGGTCTAGCGGTTAAAGGTATAGAGTACAGGGCAGGATGCACATGGTTCAAATCCCATCCACCGCAGTATTTATTTTTTATTTTTCCATAATTTTTTTTATTTACGTTATTATTTGTCTCCCAGAAGGGAAAAATAAATTAATTTAAAATAAAAAGTGTACCGACTTCAAAAATTTGCACTGAAAAGTAAGAAATAATAAATATTTCGTCGTAGAATTTGAAGACGGTTGGAGACATTCATTAGGAACCTACGATCATCAATACAAACATATTATTGAACAGATATTTATCTTCTTAGATGTATACTTAATTTTGTATCCTAATTTGGCACCAACCAAATTCAAACTCTACGACGAAATATTTATTATTATTACTTTTCAGTGAAAATTTTTGAAGTCGGTACACTTTTTTTATTATTTAGTATTTGTTGTTATAGCGGCAACAGAAATACATCATCTGTGAAAATTTCAACTATCTAACTATCACGGTTCATGAGATACAGCCTGGTGACAGACGGACGGACAGCGGAGCCTTAGTAATCTAGGGTTTCCTAACCCTAAAAAATGGATTGTAATTTAAAATAATAATTAATGAAATCATAAAATGATAAACAAAGTATATATAGAACAATAGCAAAAACAAAATTTCTTTTAAAATATGCCCCCTAAACGAATATAATAATTTAAGTAGGGTACACACCTGTTTGAGATTTTTTTTCAAATTAGGTAAGTTAAATTTTTTTTAATGTTTCCATATTTTAGGACCGCACTGTATAAAAGTAAAACAACCAATCGTAATTTGATTATTTATACTTATTGTGTTTCTCAAATATTCTAACATATCAATAAGAAGTGTAATACGCATACATACTTCAGGCTCGTGTTTATGATATCAATCGTAATGATTTCCGATGCTAATAAATTTTTTCGTTTAGGTAAACCATTATACGTCCATCGTTCACGTTCGACGTCCAAACAGATGTTTCTTGTTAGCTCAACTAAAATTAGAAATCAATACGGTCAAGTACGCTTAACTATTTAACGAACTTTTTGTACATACCTACGTAACGGAAACATATTAAAATTTAATATTTTTAATAATATCAGAGTTATATATATAATAAATAAATATAAAACCTGGTTTACACGTCGAAAGAATGAAGGATGAAAGATTGACTAAAAAGGTTAATATGACTGAAGTGAAAAGAAATGCTGGCAGATGACGACCTAAAAATGTATTGATCGATGAAAATATTAAAAGTACACACAATCGCCGAACATGTATGAAAGGTATGATTAATATAAAAGAAGCGAAAGAGGATATCAGGATCGTAACAAATGGCATTCGATTGTCTCTGCCTACCCGTCTTGGGATAAAAGGTGTGATGATAGATAGATAGTATAAGAGTTCTCCATACATGACCGTTCTTGATATGATTTATACTACTTTAATAAAGAGATAAAGTTTGTAAGTTTGGATGTAATCTCTCAAACTACTGCACCGATTCTAAAAAATATTTCACTAACAGATAGCTACATTATCCCTGAGTGACATGTATATGTAGGTATTGTAGCTATAAGCTCATGTTATTGCCAGATCAATCTATCGGCTTCAGGCTGGCGAGTTGAATCGAATACAATTACATGTAATGTGGCTAACCGCCCGAATAAATACGCCACACATCATCACGGCCACAACTTTCACAGACATTTGCCAGTCGCATTTATGCCATCTACAAGAGATAAAGTGCATCGTAGTAATGTTGGTATCTGTGAATTTCATTGTTTTCTTTCTGTCAGAGTTGTCGTTTTAAAGTTTTAATTTTAATTAAACAACTCCTACTTACACCACTCCGCATCCCCCGCACCTCTTAAATCTACATGTGTACCAATTTTCGGCTATAGGTTTAATTTTATTTTAAGGTTAATATTAAGGTTACCTACTATAAAATTATCACCAAATACAGTGCTACCAGCATTTAGGTGGCCACACATTCGTCCAATCCCCGGCGTGTCGCCGTACGGTTTACCGAATCCGACCACAGACTCGTCCAATTATTGTAACGAACGGTCCGCCTAGATCAACCGGCGGCCGGATTGGGAAATTTTCGGTGCGACGCCGGACCAATGTCTGGCCTATTAACATAACTCTTTCGACTATAGTATATAACATGAATAGATAAGTTTTATTAAAAACCCCATTTGTAGATGAGACCAAGTGTATTGATATGGGGCCTGTCGTGAAACTATAGAAGAAAATAGGAAATCTTTTATACTCCAGTTTTGCAGGAGCCGCATATTTAAAAATTCAAACGTATTATTTGCTTTTCATGCTTTTGCGGTTGAGACTCTTGGCCTCTTGCTTTGAGGTGAGACTAAAATATTTGCCGAAAAATTTGGTAAATTTCATATCGAAAAGTCTGCTGATCACCGAGCTAAGAGTTTCTTTATTTAATTCGCCGCATTAGCTTGGAGATTGAAAGGCGTAAAGTGTTCTAAGCACGGTTAGACTTTCTTCAGAGCTGGAGGAGGTATTCTTCTTTTAGTTCCTCCACTCCATTTCTTTTTATTTTTAGTTTCGAATGTTTAATTTTAAAGATTTTATTTTATTTTATTTGTATGTACCTACTTTTGTATTTTTAATAAAAAATAAAGAGATAGATTATAAATTAGTAATTTCTATCCATGTCGACTGAAACCTTTGGCTTCAAAACGCTACGTGATGGTCCATCCATTAAAATCGCGTGAAAATGTCGTCTATTACGGACCATATAGACGTAAATACAGTTCCGTTGCTTGTCATGAAATGGCGTATACTCAAAAGGTTTCAGTCGTTTACAAGTAGGTATTATGTGGACGACAGGAAGTTTCTCTTGTGCTGCAGAATGTTATTGCACGGTTGCGAAAATAGCCTCAAGCAGCAATCGATTTAATGGCGCACTACAAAATATACGAGTATTTTTAGAATGCAGTGGCATTTATTTACCTACATCTTTACAATGTGTGGAAGTAAAATAAAAAACTTTTATTATTATTTATACCTGTTTTCAAGTTTGAACTTATTATTAAGACCTGTGCTAAACAGCCAATTTTGAATTTGGACATAACTTTGGAACCTGCACTTCGTGTCTTAGATATTCCATGTCCGATGTTATGGATGCTGTGGCGTTGCGACGGCGGCTACTCTGGTGACTACCTCTACGAGTCTGAAATTTTATATGGAGCATATGCTCTTGACCATATCTATCGTTTGGCATTTACCGTACAATTCGAAAACCGATTCTATATTTATAGATACTATACTTCAAGATGGTCCAGAACACCCTAGAATGCCCTAGATTCCCTCTCGACAGCTTACAAAATGTGATAAGGAGGTGCGGAGCATCACTAACAATCATATTTTGACAGACGGATTCGTTTAACGTCACATTCATGTATTTTTTATTGTTATTTTCTTGTTATTTTAAATAATCTGTGACTATATGTTGTTGTATTACGTGAATGTGACGATATAGTCTATGTCAGTCAGGGATTTCGTAGCTTTCTATTAGTGAAAGAATTTTTAGAATCGGTTCTGTAGTTTTTGCGTTAATTACATACAAACATACAAATAATAAATTTTTACCTCTTTATAATAGTAATATAGAGTATAGATTATAAACTTACAGCTATAATTTAAAAGTGTTTCCAAAAAATAGTCAACACCACTAATATTTATGATTGTGAGACTACTGATGCTTGATCATTTCCGCCCGAGTCTATGTTATTGCTTGAATTGCTTCTTTTACAAAAGTATATAGATAACTTATTCCTCTGTTCCAAGTTGCGAACAAAAAACAAACACTGTGTTCGCAGGTTACAAGAAGTAACTATATTTAAGAAATGCGCAAATTATATCTTTGCATACCTTTGTTGCATACGGCAGTCGCGCGTCGTCGTAAAAGAAATCGTCGACAATCCTTCCTCACTCGAAAGCTTTATTCTACTTCCCATGCTTCGGAAGGCTGGATCTTTATATAATATTTATATTTAAAAAATGACAGCACAATTCTCAGTGACAACTTGCCACCTTTTTCATGAGAAAGGAAAGGACATGCGCATGGGTTACATTTTTTAAATACCCTCTTCCCCAATGACTTTTTGTTTGCGACCACTTATTGCTAAACATGCTAGCATTGGAAAAGTTTTCTAATAACCACATAATAATATTTTACAGTATCGTTTTAATGGAAAGTGCATTACGAGATTTCCCATTAAATGCATTAACATTTTATGTGAAGCACTCACAAACATTTTTACTTAGTTCCAAGCATTAAGTGCTTACTTTTTCATTCTATACTTACCTCGCATAAGCGCTCGTTTCCGTACAATTGATACCTATTGGGAAATAAAAGATCCGTAATAAATACTACGGTATAGAAAGTGAAATGAAATCGGACGACCCTTAAGTTGGCAGGCAGATTTAATGGGAAAGGTAGCGTATTGAATGAGTAGGGTGAAAGATCTGTGAGTTTTCAAGAGCTTTTGTACTGACTGTAGTAAATAATGGAAGAGAAAATGGAACAAAGTATAGTTCTTTTGTGATTTAAATAGAACATTATTAGGATAATTAAATGGTTATTATTAACCCAGCTGAAATTGCATAATCATAGCGTACTGCGTAAGGAATTTCAGTAATACTCCAGAGGCTCATAAATTTTATAACAATTGACAAGATTTAAAAAATTTAACGCTATGTTTTTTATGCTCCTTAAAAGTACTTACAAAACCAGCAGACACGTATTTTTTCTTTTTCCAAATTTTTATTTTAAGTCGCCCAAAATTAATTTTGAAAATTGATTCATTCTAAAATATAGTTTTAGGACGCATACTGCATTTACCTTTCCCCACACAAAATTAAAAAAAAGTTTGTTTCTATTATAGTCTGTGACTTAATGACTTAGACGTTTGTTTGTTGCTGTACACACTCTTTGGTTGTTGTTATTATATTGTTATCTCAAATCTCGTAATTGTTACTTTTAATTTTCCACAAAAATTAACCCTCCAGCTCGTAAATTAGATCCGTAAATTTCATGTTTTGATCCCATCTGCAAAAATATTTGGCAACACTGAACTGGAAACTTGCCTGACAGAGAGACTGACAGCTTTTATTTTTTACATTATAGAGCGCGCAAAAGTATAATGTATCCGTACATTTACCACACACCGAGTTTTATAACGACTTCAAAAAAAAGACGTTACTCAATTCGACCGTATATTTTTTTTATGTGTGTTCGCCGATGTTTGTGAACCGATTTTGATGATTTCTTTTTTAATCGACAGATAATTCTTCCGGATTGGTCCCATTTTTATGTCATAAAAATTGGTTCATTAGTTTTTCAGTAATTTTGAAAAAAACTGACTTTATAAGTCAATTATCAGTATCTCGATGAAATATGTACCGATTTTGACGACTTATTTTTTTAAGGATATAATAGTTTCTCGACATTATCTCACAGACATATGACGAAAATCGGTTCAGTAGTTTTTCAGAAATTCAGTAATTTGTCTCTGTTTACGGCTGAAAATTATGTATCAGAGAAAAGCCTTAGCCACGGTTGCTATTGACACTAAGTTGTCAATTTTTGTATCGACGGTGTTCTACTCAGATCAATTATTATTTGTCTCTCAGGGCAGCAAAATCACTTAAAAGGGAAAAATAAATTAACTTTTAAAAAAAGTGTACCGACTTCAAAAATTTGCACTGAAGAAATAATAAATATTTTGTCGTAGAATTTGAAGACGGTTGGTGCCAAATTAAAAACAACTTACTTCCCAAATTCACTAATCTAGATTCTAATTCATTAGGAACCTACGATCATCAGTACAAACATATATAATATTGAACAGATATTTATCTTCTTAGATGTTTACTTAATTTTGTATCCTAATTTGGCACCAACCGTCTTCAAATTCTACGACGAAATATTTATTATTTCTTCAGTGCAAATTTTTGAAGTCGGTACATTTTTTTTTTAAAGTTAATTTATTTTCAAATATTTAGATAAATATGTAATAAAAAAATCCGAAAAAATATGTACGATGTTAGATATACGAAAACCTCGAAACGATTTTCGATTTAGGGTACCTTGTTAAAAATGAAAACATGTCAATTCGGTATGTGAAGTAAAAACTAAGGTATGTTTTTCAGGACGGACGACTAAAAAACGTCATGATTTGGGTAAGAGAGCCATTTTGCCCCATTCCTCAACTCATTTGTCTTAATGGTAGTACCACAGGACACGTTAAGGGCCGTGTTAATACTTTTATCACAAACGTGTAGTACCAAGAGACAACAATGCTTATTTACCTAAATGATGACGTCTATTTGTCGTCTGTTGGCAAAACTTTGAAAATTAATTATGAAAAATGTACTGCATAGAAAACAAAAATATTACTTGTGACCTGTAGCACTGTGGTTGTGAGACCGTTAACAGCTGTTTGAGGAGGTCATCGATTACAAACGACCAAATCTTATTCTATTGGTATAATAGGTTAGAGTTTTCAATGGTTTTATTATTTTGATATATATGAACGATATATTTTAATCTATTTAACTCACTTACATTCTCATCAATAGCAAATAGTGTGAAAGCAATGGTAATTTTTCAGTCGATTACGCGCTGAGAGCCCTTTGAGGAAACTTGTTGCTGGAAAACGAGGTCAAGCTTTATTATTCCTCTCAAAACAATGTAAGTATTGTATGATATCCTCAAAAAGTTTTTTTAATTGAAATAATGAATTAAAGCTTTTAGGTACTGAAGTTTTTTAATCATATAGGATTCCCTACACCTTTTCTTTTTCCTCTTTTATATCCAAAGAGAACCTCTCGAAATCCATTTGTGCTAACAAAAGTAAATTCGAAAGTAAAATTGGGATAGCATAGCGAGAAAGAAATAATTAGAATCGCAAATGTTGCCCTTCCAAGAGATTTTAATGGCAAATGGCTGCGTAGTTATGTACCGTGTTATTAATTATGTAATTAATAAAGGGTTTCTTTTCAATTAAATGATGGCAGTGTCTCAAGGTTAATTATAAAATTTATATAGAAAATGGCGATTTTAATTACTAGACGCAATCACTCGTTTTGGATTTAATCAATATCGTTAACGAAACCCTTTTACTGTAGAAATTTTCACAAAATTATATTTTGTTTGCCCCTTTTTTCTCTTTTAGGGTCAAACCTCAATACGATCTATTTATCTATCATCACACCTTATATTCTAAGAGGGGTAGGCAAAAACAATCGAATGCCATTTGCTACGATCTTGACATACTTCTTTCGCTTCTTTTATATTCATCATACTTTTCATACATGCCCGGCGATTGTGTGTACTTTTAATATTGCCTTTGATGAATATTTTTTTATATGTTCAATAAAAGTATACCTAGGTCGTTCTGTGCCAGCATTTCATTTCAGTTCTGCCATTATAAACATTTTTTGTCAATACGAGTATAGTATGAGTCTGTTTAATTTTAGTGTAAGTGCTGATTAGATTAGTTCAAATGCATTTTTTTTAAATAATTTTTTTTGTTTCGTAATAATATTTCAGCACAAATTTGCTTCATACAAATAACCGATACTATTCGGGTCAGATAGAAAAATTAAATTTTTAATCAATGTTTCTAAAGTTTTGCAATGGAAAAATATTTGCGAACAAAAAGTGTTTTACTGTAAGAACTCGTCTATAATAAATGACCCACTCTGTTTAAAAGATTGTGGTATTTTTTACACAAAACATGGTTACTGTTGATGAATGTTTGGATCTTATCCGAAATAAAAACAACAAACCGGAGTAAATAAAAGCGCAAAAAAAGAATCAGAGAGGAAATATAACGTCGCTTCATAAACTATCTCAGGCGGTAAACCATCAAAAAGCGGAGATCGCCTTTCCTAATGACCAGTGATGATCATTAGGGGAAAATGATAGAGACTTCGCACACTTGTTGCGTTACTACTGAAATATTTTTAGTTCATTCATGTCCGCGGCATTGCATGTATGACATATGATTCGTAAAAAAATATTCTTGATATGTTTTAATAATACGTAGTGTATACATCTAAGTATGTATGTAAATGGTGTCTTTGACCACACTGCAAGGTATAAAGGCCAAAGATTTTGTTTGTTGTTTTGTGTACTGATCTTAATCTATAGGTACTAATATTATAAAGAGGAAAGATTCATATTTTTGTATTTTTAACCGACTTCCAAAAAAAGAAGGAGAAGGTTCTCAATTCGGACCGTATTTTTTTTTATGTATGTATGTACATCAATAACTCCGCCAGTTGTGAACCGATTTTGATAGTTTCTTTTTTAATCGACAGATAATTCTTCCAGATTGGTCCCATTTTTATCTCATAAAAATTGGTTCATTAGTTTTTCAGAAATGTTGAAAAAACTGACTTTATAAGTACATTTTTCTTGATATCTCGATAAAATATGTACCGATTTTGATGACTTATTTTTTTTAAGACATAATAATTTCTCGACATTATCTCACAGACATATGACGAAAATCGGTTCAGTAGTTTTTCAGAAATTCAGTAATTAATTTCTGTTTACGTCTGAAAATTATGTATCAGAAAAAGCCTTAGCAACGGTTGCTATTGACACGAAGTTGTCAATTTTAGTGACGGGTGCAGCGCAGGATGCACAAGCACATGGTTCAAATCACATCCACAGCGGTATTTTTTTTAATTTTCTATCAACATTTTTTTAGTTGCGTTATTATTTGTCTCTCAATAAACCTTTTAACAAAAGTGCACCGACTTCAAAAATTTGCACTGAAAAGTAAGAAATAATAAATATTTCGTCGTAGAATTTGAAGACGGTTGGTGCCAAATTAGAAACAACTTAGTTCCCAAATTCACTAATCTAGACAATTCATTAGGAACCTACGATCATCAGTACATACAAACATAGATAATATTGAACAGATCTTTATCTTCTTAGATATTTACTTAGTTTTGTATCCTAATTTGGCACCAACCGTCTTCAAATTCTACGACGAAATATTTATTATTTCTTACTTTTCAGTGGAAATTTTTGAAGTCTGTGAACTTTTTTTAAAAGGTTTATTGTGTGTATGTTTGTAATGAATAAACTCAAAAACTACTGTGCCGATTTCAAAAATTCTTTCGCCATTCGATAAATTATTGATATAGGAGAAGTTAAGGTAGGGTTCCGTGATACGTAGATGTTTTGAACTAAAATCGGAGTTAATTTTCACATGCAAAACCGTGATGGAAAGATAGAAGTAAATACCTAATTACTGTAAAATCTTACCTATATAAATACCTTTTAATATCATAAACATGCTTCCTTTATTTCGAACGTTGAAGGTTTTCTCTATATTAAACAGCAAGTGACATATATTGAAGTAGAGATTCAGACACGAGGGGCGATGGGCGGGTTATCTGGCGTTGACAAGGGTTCTAACCTTGGACAGCTAAAAACAGTGGACTCTGCTTTATAATACACAAAGTTAGATATTAGGAATTAAGCGCGGTTTCATTTTAGATTTGTAATTTTTTTATTGAAATTTATATTGAAAGCTGAGAGGCAACTGCATACTGCTAACGACTTCTCCCGTATTGTATTCATATCGCCATATGTCCCCGAAGCACTTTATGATTTTTTATATGATTGATTTTTACTACGTTTGACTACCCCTAAATATTATCTAATTTTAACGAAATTTTAGTATGTTATTGATATAGTGAAAATGTATACGTCCTTTTCACTTTCATCAGCTTCTAAAAAACTAGGAATACTGAAGAAGGTGAGACGCTATTTCACGCTAAAGCTCAGACTGCAGCTCTACATAACCCAAGTTCGTTCGTGCGTTGAATATTGTTCTCACCTCTGGGATGGTTCCGCTCAGTATCTCTAGATGCCCTCAATGGTTTGTAAAAAGAGCGATTCGCATCATCAATGACCCAAAGGCCACAGGAAATCTCGAGCCTCTACAGTTACGCAGAGACCCTCTCTTAGCTCTGCCAGTTGCGCGCATTTTTGGACCAGGCGGTGGCAAGGTATCTCCATTTTTAAAGAAGGCATAGAAATGTCGGTTTTTTTTAAATAAGTAGGTAATATTTATTTCTAAGTATTTTAAAAAGACAGACTGTAAACTTTCAACATAATTATATCTTGTAACTTACAAGTTGTAAGGCTCGGAGTACACGCATCAGGAATCCCTCCAACCCGCTAGGAAAGCGAGTTGTTCGGAATGCAGTCGACATTTTCAGTTAAATTCCGCTGAGAGATACCATACCTTCATCTATATTTATAAATCTCTTCCGGAAATAAAAAGGTAGGTCCCATTAGGCAGGTTTTATATTTCGTAGAAACCCGTTTTTTACCTCATCAGATAAAAATAAAAATGTAAAAAAGGTTACGAAATATTAAACGTTGTATTTGATAATTTTAATTTTATTAGGCATTTTCTTTTTACAATTAAAAACTTTTGCTTTGATAAAAACACAATATTAGCAATTAAAAATGCCTCGGTGATTCGTGTTAGAGATTTGTATGGAGAAAGATGTCCGTGCGCCTATTTGTTGGACGAATAAATTCTTATAGTTTTAGGGGTAGGGGTAGGGGTAGGGGTAGGGGTAGGAGTAGGGGTAGGGGTAGGGGTAGTGCGGGCAAGTCAACGTTTGGGCAGGACAACGTCTGCCGGGTCCGCTAGTTTAATATATATTTTCAAGTACATATTGAAGAAGTGTCATTATTTGAACGTAATTTTTTTTGGAACTATACCGACGGCCTTAGCTCAAAAAAATATGATTGGCTGAGGCCTTAAGGCACTCATGATATTTTATTTATTTAAGGCTCTTATATCCATAATTTTTCTGGGATAAACTATTCCTAATTTCTCTGTAAATAATCTACCTGTGGTTTAACTTTGCAGGGGCAAAATATATACTTTATTTTATTACCCATATTTCTTATTAAATAAAATCAATTGAAAACATAACGACTATTTCACTTAAATATCTTGAATTAGTAACTATATGCTAAATTACAGGTGGATTATTTGCAGAGAAATTGGGAAAAATACAAATTATGGATATTTAAAAAGATCATAACAACTTGTTATCGTTACATTGGTTTAGCGCTTTCACTTTTAATGCTCTTAATAAAAATTCAAAAATACAGTATTTTCTAAAAATAAATGTTACAGATATAGATTCATTGTATATTTTGTTGAGACTTGTTATAAAACTTTTGAGTGCCGGTAAAAGTCACGATCTTATATCGGAATCGCTGTAAAGGCACCTATTTCCAATAAAACGATGCACAGGCTCCATTAGGTATAGCAATAAAATCGCCCTGTCTTTAATACCTATGAAACTATAAAACTTCAAGTTTTCAAGCGAGACATATACTTATCTACTTATAGAAAATGATAAAGTAATATAAATAAATCCCATTCTCATTTGCATTGCAGTGTCTCGTAAACTTAATGCTTTCAAATATGAAAATATGCAGACCAAAGTCGTTACATGTAGCTTCCAAGCTTTAACATTTTACGACCACGACTCGAAAGGGTCTATCGTAAATTCAATAAGAGTGTTCGTTCCTCTCATTTCTTTCCGGGTAAGTGATCTCGACCCAGAGATTATGGTACACCAATTTCCTGTGGAAATCTAACATCAATCCCCTTTTACTGTTACACATTCTATCGATAAATAGGACCGAAGATGTTATGAATCGTTTTCTGAATATTTTATCTTTTTATTTATTTATTTTAAATTGTTTTTTATGTGTAACATCTTTACTCTCGCTTTTCTGCAATCTGTGGGAGTGATTTCGTGAAAAGGGACGGAAGTGTGTAACAGGAAGCCGGGGAAGCGCGCGCTATTTCATTTGACCGATCCAAATCAAAAAAATGGCGCTTTGTTATTGAATAAAAACATGTTTACATACCTACATACCACACAAATGGTCGGAATAGCGTCGTAGGACCTCAAAACGTCGAGAGCTATTGGAAATTCTATGTTTAGAAATAGGACCGAAATCAATAACTTCTCCTCTAAAATCTTAAATTTTCATAGCGGGAAGTTTAAAATTTAGCTTAGAAGTAATTAAATAATTATAGACGTCCAGTAAATGTAGGTATACCTAGTTATAACAATAACATAATCAGAACTGGAATACAAATCGCGGTAACGACCTTGTATCATGCGCCAAAACACACGAGTTGTCTTTGATCTCCGCGTCAGTTCCCCGGATATTAATTTTATTGTAATTGGAATATTCTGTCAATTATTACGTGATACTAGTAAAGTTTGATGTGGATTTACAATTTACGTGTTTTATGGATTTAATAGTGGTTATTGGTTTCGGTAGTAAGAAAAGTTATTGAGGCATTGGTACTAAGATACTTGTTGCATACAATGTAGCTGGTAATTGACCACACTATATCGTCTATCTATCTTATATGAAATAATTAATTGATGGCTTCGATATCATTCATTACTTTTGAAACATAAAAAAGTGTTTTATACCGTATACATTAATACAAATTATTTCAAAATCAATACTTATATATATAAGTTAAGCAAATATTTTTTGTAAAATTTTCTTTCAGCGATAATAGTGAGTAAAAAAAACTATGCTTCCTTTTGAGATGTTTTATTTTCTGTAATTTTCATGTTAAAGTATCCAGGAATTTACGTCGAGGAGGTTTTTACTATTTCGGGGGGTGGTTTTACAAAAAATCATAGGTTAGTTAAAATAAAATTACAAAAAAAATCGCGATTTTGGTGGGGTTTCCACGGCTGTGGTTTTTATAAATAAATAAAAAAATAACATGTCTACCTAACTACCAAATTAATAATTCTTCGACAATAACCGTTTAATGTTTTAAATAATTACTTACTTAATATTAATCGCTTTATTATTATCGCACTGTTTGCATTTGCTTTAAAATTAAATTTTGACATAATTACATATTAAATATAAATCTCACTTGTAATTTTACAAGGAAATCTCATTTCTAATCCGAGGCCAACTCGTCATTTCGTTAAATGATTTATGAGAAAACGTTTAAGTTACGGCCTGCAAATGGCAACCGTCTAAATGGATGTAAATATTTCACAAGAAAATTGAATTTTGGGTAAAAGTACTTGCCAACGCCATATGACGACCGGTCGCCTATTCCGCTATGTTGAATTTATTACCAGACGTTGACATATGCTTGTCTAATAAATCATTTGCATTGTCATATGTGTTTTCTTTTCTTGTAATTAATTTTGAGCATTAGAACGAAAAAAAACATTAAATTAACATATTTATTGAATTAAAAACACAGTTATCAAATACATAAATATTTATATTTATACATAAAAAATACCTTATTTTGATATATAACTATCATCGGAATGATTTATCTAAATATATAAAACTGTCGCGTCGCTGACTGTCTGACAATCAACACACAGTCTAAACCACTTGAGATATTAATATGTAAATTGGTAGGTATATTCCTTAGGGGGTGTAGAGATGCACTAAGAAATGATTTTTCGAAATAAATCTCTAAGGGGGTGCAAATGTTGTATTCCTAATACAACGCGTACGAAGTCGTGGGCAACTGCTAATTATTTATATTTGTCTCAGGAACCCTTGAAACAAAATGCAGATAACACTCACTATTATACTTCAAAGTTTCATCAAAATCTGATCATCCGTATCGGAGTCTATTCTGAACATTGGGTTGGGAGTGTTACACACAGACTTTTGGCCATATTCATAAACACATTTTAGAAGCGTTTTAGTTAAAAAAAGAAAGTTGCTAAAATTCGTTTATGAATAATGGCCAAATCTTATTGGTAATCGCTGTTTCTAAAAATAACTGGCCAAGTATGTGTCGGGCCAAGCATAGAGATTATATAGGGTCCCGTAGCAGAGACAACGTAAGATATTGCAATACCTACTGTTAATTTTGTTTTTCGGAAAGTTTATTGTTCTCTGCCATGCCCGTTACAAATCATTGAGAGTATTTTCAAATTTGTAATTTATGTAATGAAAGTTACAGGGGAGGACACTTAGCAGATCACTTTGAAGCGAAACCTCACAATTATTTCAAAACAATTTTTAATGACACATTACCCTATTTAATAAGATCTAAGGGTTCCTTGTTTTACTACGTAACCCTAAAAAACTTACATATTTTAGCAAAAAATAATTTTATTTTGCAAGAACCCTAATAAAGAAGGTAAATTATACTCGTTTTTTCGAAAAGGGTCCGATGATTCACTAATACATTTTAAGTTATTCAATATTATATATTTCAAGTTCTCTTACTCGCCTATTTTTTTCGCGCAATGTGCTTCAATCATACAAAATAATCCATATCCGTTTACCAGTTACGTTAACTATCTTTAACCGTAGCATTTAACTACTATTTTAAAACAGCAAAGTTAAAAAGTACAAAAGCATTGCAGTTGAATCCAGAAGTCCCAGTTTGTATGTATGGGGTATAATCTCGACTGAAACTACTTATTCGATTCCAAAAGTTATTTCACTAATGAAGCTACATTATCCCTGAGTTTATTTTGTTAAAAAATTTCTTCACAATAAGCACCATTTTTTTTTAGCAATAAATGCTAATCGACTGCTCGTACTACGGAGGGCACGTAAATCTGGCAGTATTATCGCTAATTGTAGACATTGTCACCAGTACTGGCCATAGCCAGCATACTGTAAAGTATAAAAGCCATGATGGTGTGTTAGATTGTGTGAGAATAGTCGTGGTTGTTACGAGTTAGGTATAAGCATTATTGGTTTCAAAGTACAATTTCCGCGAACATTTCCTGGCGGCTCGTCCCTAATTGTCTCATAAACTATTATGACGAGTAATTGCATATCAACTGTTATTAAATTAAAGTTGGGCCGGCACATCGCGTCGATAGATGTCGCATCCTTACTGTCTCACAATATTTAAATTGAAACTGTATAGCGCTATTGAAAATATTTAATAGATACGTATTCCAGCAACTTTCCAGCAATCGGGGTGTATTCCCTTTTACTCACAGTCGTTGGATTGTTGTATGTAGCCATTTGATATTAGATAATTTTTGTATAATATACCTAGGTCAGGTAGGTACTCAATCACGTCACGGCTGAACAGATATGGATAACGCTTTAAGTACATTATAATAAATAAATAAAAATAATGTAAAGAATGTTTTGTGAGCCCCAATCTCCAAATGTGAGGTTTTATTTCTATTGTATATTTTATATTTAAATATTATAAGGTAATAAAAGTGACGTTAAATATAGACATTGCCAACAGTCTTTGTGCCTACTCCGCAATATATAAAGGTCATGAAGGTATAACCATTCAACTATTATTATTGTGTGAAAGAATAACCAACAAGCGACAACCGCACTTATTTTTTTGTACCTACACACAAAAGTTTTCTCTAGAGTCTATAGGGATCTCTTGAACGTATTATTCCGCACTAGACATTTTTCATATGCCTACAACTTTTCCGAGTATTATCAAAGTTTAAGTAAGTACCGAAGCTTTCATATAAAAGTTGAAGGATACGACACGTACCTACATACCTTCTAACTATATTTAGGTAAGTATATATTTCTTAATACCGACAGCGAAACCTCCGAATCGAAGAAGTTTGTAGGCGAACTTCCGTTGGCGGTATTTCCTGGCTATGTTACAGCAAAGTATAAGGCCAATGCCAGCCAGTGCGTGCATTGACTAGAGAAGTGCAGCTTTTATTATAAAATCAAAAGTATAGACATCAACACGACATATTACTTTAAAATTAATCTAAACATTAAAAATAATGCTGATTCGTTGAGCGAGGAAGGAGTCACCAGAAGAGATGATCAGTCGTGGAGATATTTTGGCATTTGAACCCCATGGACAAAGAGTTTCTACACCAAACGACACGTAGTTTTCAATAATTAAATTATATTTGCGCCCTTTGTTAGACTCTGTTATTTCCGCCGCAGCTCTCGCTTTGATTACTGTTTCCCTGAGATGAGACGGGGCTAATGTGTCCACGCACGTAGCATCCCATATACGATTAACCATTGTGTTATTTATGTACACCTTAGCACTAAATTGTATCCAAATCTGTTCAATTGTTATGATGTTGACAAACAAGTGATCTGTATAACAAAGCACAAAATTATGGAATTAAGTCCTCCTGAGATTAGATTCTGAAATTAATTAATGCGTAACTTGTCAACAACAACAACAACAATTGTAAAGCGACCGCACTTCGGATTTAGTGACGAAAGGGTTGCCAGCTGTACTGATTAATAAAGGCAACTTGCTAAATGTGGACATTGTTGATAGTAGGTATATCTGGCCAAGTCGTGATGGCGTAACATGTAACATTATTTTTATTATTTTTTGTAAATCAATTCAATAACAAAATTACATCTCATAAATAAACCAGCCAAGTGCGAGTCAGACTCGCACACGAAGGGTTCCGTATACTCAATAGTATGCACTAAGATTATACCTAGTTTGACGCCCCTGTATAGCGCAGGAACAAAATATTACCGACTCACACTTGGCCGGTTTTATTATTTGTTGTTTTAATTAAGATGCAAGTATGCATTATAGTTATAATATGTATGTATTGCTATTATAAGGATTATTTTTATTATTTGTTGTTAAAGCGGCCATAGTAATACACACACGCTCTGTGAAAATTTCAAGTTTCTACCTATTACGGTTCAAAAGGTACAGCCCTGTGACAGACGGTCGCACGGACGGACGGACAGCGGAGCCTTAGTAATTTAGTGTTTCTGTTGGCAGCCTTTGGGTACGGAACCCTAAAAATTGTTCGTTAGCACTTAAAGAACTTGAGAACGGGTGGACCGATTTGGCTAGAGGCCAAATCATTTTTTTAGGGAAAGAAACATTTGAAAAGTTGCCCGGAAATTTAAAAATTCGGGAAAAACTGAAAGTGCTTTTTTTATGGGATTTTTGTATGACCTGAAGACCATAATAGGGGATGAAAGTTAATATGGGACCCACGGGAAAAACCAGGGCAGAAACCTAGTTTACAATAAAACCCTTAGGTACCTAAAACAAATTAACTAGACCTATGGTTCACAACATATGAAATAAGTGTGAAACTAGCTCATGTGGTTTATTTTACAGCTTATTTGCAGTTATTGAGAAGTAATTACAGTACTGAAAATTATTGGAAAACCGTACTTGCCAAGTTATCCTTACAAGCATACTCATTCAAAATCTGGTATCTAAGATAAGGGATTAAGTTTAATTACTTCTGAAAGAAGCTTTGTTTTCGTAATTAATGCGAAATATAGAAATCTTATTAGAATTCAAGGGTATGTAAATAACATGAGTAGATTTAAAGCCGCTATTCGACGTCTAAAATTACCTTTATATGATCATTTTCATTTAAATTTTCTCTCAATTTGTCTGTCATTCCTTCTACTTGGTTAGGGAATAAACCGATACAGTTTTGACACTAGGTAGTTAATATGTAATTCTGATTTATGTTCCTTGGTTAGTAATTTCTTTTTCACCTCTCCAGCACGAAAAGGGCGCTTTTGGTGCGTAATAACTCTTAACAAAATCGCTTTCTGCTGTGAGATCACTTTTACTTTAGTCTATATTAGACTACTTAATCAATTCTAGACTCAGCAAAAAATAACTTTACTCACTTGTTGAACAAATAACTATTAGCACTCGATTGTAATTTTTCCAAGAAAACGGTCAATATGAAAGTAACGCGGACGTAACGGTCGCGGGCGTAGCAGTGGGCAGCATCTAGTTTAAATAGATAAAACTTCTTTCTCATCTCATAATGGGACATTGTTCGGGGGCTATAAAACAATATAAAATTTTATAGAAGTGTTTTACTAGCGGTCTTACTACGCGTAATACACAAAGTATTACAAAGAATAACTTTACTTTTTACTTTGTTGAAATAAATAATGAAAATGTACTACATTATTGTTTCATGACCTTCTCTGTAAATAATACACCTGTATCACTGTAATTTAGCATATAGTTACTTATTCAATATATCTAAGTGAAATAGCGTTTTTTTTAAATGAGTTTTATTGAATAAGAAATATGGGTGGTCAAACTTTGCCCCCGTTTTCTATTGTTTTAATTGGTCAAAAATATTTTCTTTCTTAATTTTCTGTAAGCTACAAAAAACGCAATGTATATGAAGGGTATAACAGCGCTTTTAAAAAAATTAAAAGTTTTGTGATAGATTATGAAAGAGAAAACAGGGGCAAAATAATGCTTTATTTTTACCACCCATATTTCCTATTCAATAAAACCAATTGAAAAAATAACGGCTATTTCACTTAGATAGATAATATAACTATATGCTAAATTACAGTGTTATTTACATAAAAATTGGGAATAGTTTACCCCCATACAAATTATTGATATTGATTGCCTCGCAACTCTTATTACTACAATGAAGACATATTTTTCAGTATTTAAATGTTTGAAAATTTAATATTTCATTAGAAATCTTGACAATAATTATATTATGTCTGGAATGAGGCCCCCGTGCGAAACTTCCAATCTTTAGCCGCAAGGCGTATTCACAAAGTTTGACATTAATCATTCTACAGAGGTAGTTAAATTAAAATAGAATGTTTGCCTACATTGTTTAAGAAAAACGTTGCTACGAGAGTACGCTGTACGAGTAATATTATCTAAACCTTTTGATGTTTTCGATATCGACCATCATTTTGAACGAAAGAGTCCTCAGTCAACCGATCAGCAGGAGTACCTAACCTAACCAAACACGAATATCGCACATATCCTCATATACATTATCCGATATTTCAACATAAAAATTAAAGCTATGCCTCGCAAAATCAAAGCCAACCTACTCTTAGTAAGTAAAAATTAACAAATCTAGCGATTCATTGACCATCACCGCCCCATATCTATAATTTTAGTTGCAGAATGAGTGTTTTGTCACAGATATGCTGCGTTTACAGTCTGAGCGGACTGCGTTATATCCAATCTACTAACATTAAATACAGCGCACGACGGCCCTAGCTCTTTGTCAGTGGGGTTAGTATACATAGAACCACGACATCTATTGCTTTGACTCGAAGGCCAAAAACTACGGGTTCAATGGCCAGCTAATAAGGAAGCCTAAGGTCCTAACCGCACAGGACAAAGCGAGATTACCTTCGAATCCATTATAATTCAGTATCTGTTGGGCTAGCACGATGCGTGAGATACTATCTACCGGGTGTAGATAAAACCTCTATTAGAAAGATAAAGAGATACAAAGCAGACTTTTATGTACGCAGTTTTTTGACTGAAATTTTATGTACGCAGAGAGATTTTCTCTAGGCCCGTCATGCTCGCACGGCTGGTAATCTACTCAAAGGTCACTAAAGAGGCGGCAAAAAAAATTGATTCATGGTGGCGGTTAAATCTCGGTCTACTCCAGGCCGGTCACCGAAATACCTGTCTAACCAATGGAGAGTATTAGGGAGCTATCCTTAATTATAATTTCATATGTTTCATCAAATATTACTAAACCATAAACATACGAACGGACGACATTACGAAATTCAGAATCCTTGTAAATCAAATTGAAAGAAACCTATAAGTACATACATTTTCTAATTAACCTCCAAGCAGCGAGACGCGATATTGCTTTTATTTACCGTAAATTAATTTTCTTCCGCGGAAAGTTCAGAGGTAAGAAATCCATATTTTTTGCATATTTTTCACTTAGCTATCTATCAGCACGCCTTTTATCGCAAGAGGGGTAGGCAGAGACAATCGAATGCTTTCGCTTCTTTTATATACATCATACCTTTCATACATGTTCGGCGATTGTGTGTACTTTTAAATATTGCCATCGATCAATACATTTTTTATATCTATATATATAAAAATGAAACCCGTTTTCCGTTGTCACGACATAACATGAAAACGGCTTGACCGATTTGGCTGATTTTAGTCTTAAAATATTCATAGATATCCAGGGAAGGTTTAAAAGGTGAGACAATTCGAATAATTGCCGAAAAACCCCTAAAACAGCCCTTTTATTTTTCCCATAATAACAGAGTCAATTTGAACCATAGTGCTATTCAATAAAGTTCATTTTAAATTAAAAGCAGTCATTGTTGTCTATGCAATGTAGATGTGTTCCTAATGTCACCGCACAAAGTTAAAATTCGCGTGCGTGTTGGAGAATCTAATGTCGCGTTCCGACACTCAACAAAAGTGATAATATCGCGAACGCGACAAAATTGAATAGTCACAAAATGTAATTTAAGTAATTTAATAGATCATTAGTAGTACTGATTTTCAATTTGGTCGGCTTCGCGAAACTTAATTTTGCCTAGGAGTAGGGGTAGGAGTAGAGGTAGGAGTAGGGGTAGGAGTAGGGGTAGGTGTAGGGGTAGGGTATGGTAGGGTAGTTTTTAGTCAATCTTTCATCCTTCATTCTTTCAACGTGTCCAAACTAGCGTACACTACTTTTCTTCATTTTAGTTACAACGCCGTCTTTCACTCCGCATTCTTCTCTAATGACATCGTTCCGGATGCGGTCAATACGCTTTAAATCACACATTCTACGTAAAGACCGCATTTCCACTGCATTTATCTTACTTTCATGCTTCTTATTCCAAACCCAAGTCTCGCACATACATGCCACATGGATTTTATCATTTTGTTTACATTTCCAGTATCTATTTCTATCTATGTTTATTATCGGGACAAGGATTGTGCACTCATATTTGCTATGTCATAGCGACTTCGACGACTTTTGTCTCCTAAAATACAATCTGGATAGATTTTTTCACACAAACCAATAGAAAAGATTAAACTCGGAAAATTTCGAATAGACGCACCAAATAAAAAAAAATGTTAGCATTGATCGCGACATAATTATATGTATCTAGTTAGTTAAAAGGTTTGTATTCTTGGTGTCATTCCTCAAGGGAGGTTCACACACTACCAACTATATCAGTTTACTAAGTAAATACGAACTTTACAGGGTTAGGTATCTGATTCCCTCGATGGTGATTACATGCTTCAAAATATTCATGATTTTAAGATTCATAAGCAAAAGCTTTCCCTTATGTTTATTTTGTTCTACAATAATTTTTAGAGTTTAGATGTATTATAAACTGATATATGTATTTACAACAAAAACCCGGTCAATATCGAATCGGACTTGCGCGTTTATGTTTCCTAGAGTATATGGTAAATCAATAGTTTCTGAACATAAATTACAGATCCTACCTTTAATTATTAATAGATATTATTAAAATTCATTAATTTTTTAGTTTTTATTACTATTTATTTATAAAACATAGTGACAAACATCATCAGCCAGTAACAGATCACCATAACTTAACTATTTATAATATGTAATGGTGTAATCAGCTATAAATACAATTACCTAGATGTTAAATATAATGGTATGTGTGCATGTATGGGATGTGTGTGTCTCTGTGTGGGCATAGATTGAATAATAATTACTATGTAAGTGTGGGGTGTGTTCGTGGGTGTGTCAATCAAATTATACCTCACTTAATTATCTTTTTCCTTTATTATCATATTCACATGACTCCTAAATCGTCTCTGGAATGCAAAAATATGTCAATCCCGCTGTAGTCACTGTTACATGAATCTCTGACTCTATATTTTAACTTTATAATATATCTAGACTAATATTTACTGCACAGGATGTGGACTAAATCTTTAAATTTCAATCTAGCGTAGCTTTAAACATGGTCCGCGGACATGGTTAGAAAAAACATACAATGCAAGTTGCAGTTTTTATCGCTTCTAAAAATACATTTTGCCTCATATTTTGCATAATCCGTCATTTTATTCATCTTATTCACAGACAGTGGAATAAATTATGGCCATCACAGTTAATTTTTAATTTGCTTGATAAGTTTTCTTTTAATTTTTACGCCCGAAATGAAAGCTTATTATTGTGAGTGGGAAATGTTCAAATCCTGCCTGCGCGGCGGTGAGACTCTTTTATCGGATTACGAGATAGACATTGAGTTTATTTTTACTTAAAAGTCACATTTTAGAAAAAAATAACTTTTATATTTTTGTTGTAGGAATAAATTAATACAAAATCACTCTAAATCATAACTAAGCCACCTCTGTTGAGTCATAGTAGGCGATTCAGTAAAATAAATTCGGATAATTTTTTGGAGAAAATTGTTCAGAATCTCAATTAATCCTAGAAAAACGAGTATATTTATACAACGTTTTCAACTCTAATTGCTGATAGTTATTATTTTAAATTGGATTAACTTATATTTTTATTATTAAGACTTCTAAATAGCCATAGGAACAATTGAGATTTGCCATATTTTTGACAGAAGTAAGATAGCCGACTGCCATTAAGAACCCTTAACATTACATTAGTGGTGCGCTTACCAATGAACAGCATTAAATTTTTATTTATGAAGACTTTTTTGTCAAGTTCATAAATGATTTCACGTCAGATTGTGGTGTTTGGTGGCACATATTATTGATATTGTATTCTTGTTCGTAGGTGATCGACAACTTTACTGAATTGAGTTGTTATAGTTTGGGAAAAATATCTAATTTATTTAGATAGACACCACTAACATGACAAATAGATGTAAAATAATAATAAAGAAGTTTAACTAAATAAACCTCGATCGACCAGGTTTTTCTGCTTAACGATTGTTAATGGTCGCACAGCCACAGAACCATTCGCTTCCTAAATGCATGCAGCTTTGGTATAAAGTTCATACTCAGTGCTAACAACATTACAAAGTTACTGTAATAATTTAAATCCGCAACATGGTTCACATTCTCAACTCTACATCATACAAAGTATGGGTCAGATATCACTTTGACTTGTTCTAGCAGAGTTCTAACTTTCAGATCACATAGAGACCTATGTCAAAAATTCAGATTATTATTATATTTCCTGGTATTATTACATATTTTTCAAGGCTTTGCCTGTATTATTTTGTTATCAATGCTTACCCCATCATATAGCACAATATATATTTGTTAGGGGCGTCGGTGATCGAGTGGAAAAGAAGTCGGCTCACAACTGATAAGTCACAGATTCGATCCCCAAGCGTTTTAATAATAAAAAATCTATGTACAATATCCGACAAACCGTACAAAGAGGCTTTTCCATTTATATACATCAACAGAGCTAGCCACTCGTTAGGTATAGCCTCAAAACATTATTGGCTAAATGAGGAAGACTTTGTCTTCCGCTGGGTACCCTGGGGCCGGCAGCGGTTCCCGGGAGCTGTAAGGTAACCGTAAAGAAAGAAAAAATTTGTTCATTTTATTCAGAGCATATCATCTGACAGACAGACAGACATACGTTCTAAAACCAGTTTTCTTTAACGTTTTACGGCTTCCAGAACCGTGTTATCGGCCCCGGGGTAACCAGCGGATGACATTTTCGAAGCTTTTTAACGAATTTAACATTACTTTACTATTTTTTTTTTAATTAAAAAGGTCATAGGTACCCTAATTTGGGTTTGGGCCCAAGGACTTTCTACATTCTAAACATTTTTATTGTCATAGCGGCTTCCCATTTAATATTTAAAAATCGTAGTTTATTCTCGCACTTAATTTTATCGCCACATAAATAGCTAATGTTAGAATCGACGCGCATCATAAAATCTTTGATTTAACCACAATAAACACGTTCAAATAGGAACAGACTACAGACCAATAAACGGTTCGCAAAATATTGTACGGCTTAAATATTTGGCACATATCATCACCTCCATTAACTGATGATGTGCATGGAACAAATTGGTGTTTCAGTATGGAGTGCAACATAGGCAGTAAGTTTAATACACACAGTGATAATAAATAATAATAAAAAGCCTTTTATTTCTTGCAGTTTAAAATATATTAGGTAATATAACAATATTGCAAACATTTATACATGGGTCTCCTACATTATCTCTAAAATGTTTTGATATAATTTTAGAATACATAGGTACATATGATATAAAATTACATTTTATAATTATTCATTTGCTATAATTTTTTTTAAACCTAAAATCGATTTCTGTAATTTTCAAAATCACTATTATCAAAATATATTAAATTAAGTTCTATAATTATTCATTTGCTATAATTTTTTTTTACCCTAAAATCGATTTCTGTAATTTTCAAAATCACTATTATCAAAATATATAAATTTCCATTCAATAATTATTTATTTGCTATAATTTTTCTTTTGTCTAAAATCGATATCCGTAATTTTCAAAATCACTATTATCAAATAGAGCTGGGTCGTTTCGTATTTTACGTGAAACGGAACGTAACTCGTTTTATAAATCGACAAACAGCTTCGAAAAGCAGTGCTAAAAGAAACGGTTTTTTATTCCTAAGGCATAAATCGTACATACTATATTTATTCATTCAAAAAACCCGTTGATTGATACAGCATAAAAGAACAGCAAACCAGTTTCTTTTTCAAAACCGCCTCGGAAATATTTTTGGTAGAATTTTTATGGTTAGCATACATAGGACCCCCCCGCTACATCTTTTATTTTGACCAGAATGAGGAAACTTGGAACAATAAATTATTTTAGCTATTTATTGTTTGCATAGAAACTACTGTCATCAAAAGGAATGCATGGCCCGAGAATGTCCAACACTAGAACTGCTGGGTCGGCCATTATGCTGTTGGACACACTCGGACCGTGCATTCCTTCCCTGGCTGGCCCTGTATGGATTCGTCGGTTTGGCCTTTGAGTCGAAACGAAAGATGTCGCGGTTCTAAATATTATAACACGGAACCCCAAAGTAGTGTTATGCGTGCATGTATCTAATCTATACTAATATTATAAAGAGGTACAGTATATAAGATTTGATGTAGGGGTAATCTCTGAAACTACAGAATCGATTAAAAAAAATATTTGGTTGTACCGTACAACACCAGAAGAAAAATCAGTTTTAAAAAAAACATGTTTCGGCGAATCAACTATACGTACTGTACGTATAGTTGATTCGCCGAAACTGTTTTTTTTTTAAAACTGATTTTTCTTCTGGCATAAAAGCGTTCGCTCGTTACATGGCAAAAATCTGTTTCTTGAAACGGTTAGTAAAAAAAAACGACCAGCTCTATTATCAAAATATATAACATTAAATGATCTAATTTATAATTTGCTATAATTTTCGTTTTAACTAAAATTGTTTTCTATAATTTTCAAGATGTCTAAATTATCAAAAGGTACAACATTTAATTATCTAATCTAATCTATTGATTAATTTGCTACATTTTTTCCAGTTTATTTGCGAAATATTTATTAATATATAAAAATCTTCCTTTCTTATTATAAATAATATATCCGTTATCAACAAGTGATGGTTGTTTAGGTATTTAGGAGTTTCTGGCGCTTCGCCGTCCGCTGCCGCGGAACGCTCGCTTCGCTCGCTCGTCTCGCGCTCTGTTTTAGCACTATTCGAACCACGCTCGTCGCTTCGCTCCTCGCTAACCTATTTTTATTTACAAATTAGGGGAATAGGAATCGAAAATTACTGCAACAGACATTAACAAAATCTACTGTAAATTTTAATAAAAGTACTTATTTAAATTGATTACATTATAGAAAATTATTTTTTATGATTATATATGTAAATGTAAATAGAATGAAGTTATACGTTTAAAAATATAGTGAGTACACTTATTTTAACAATCCATTAGAGCAAATGATATTATAGATTAATAAATTTATAGAAAATGAATTTATATATTTAGAAAATTATAATAACTGCAATTATAGAAAAGTAACCATTAGTGCAACTGAAATTAGAGATTATAAAAATTATAAGACTTGAGATTATATATTTTCAAAATTATAGTAACAGCAATTATAGAAAAGTAGCCATTAGTGCAATTGAAAATAGACATTATAAAAATTATAGGACTTGAAATTATAGATTTTGAAAATTATGGCAACTGCAATTATAGAAAACAATACGTTATAGGAATTAATATTATAGATTTAAAAAAATATATCAAACAAATTTAAAGATTTTTAAAATTACAGGACCTAAATTTATAGAAAATGAATATTTATAGCAACTAAAATTATAGCTTCTGAAATTATATATTTTATTTTAGAGCATTTGAGAGGATACCTTTATACATAGGTACTGCACTACCTCATTTATACAGAAACAATACAACAATAAATTCAATGTCAAAAGTGTCGTAGTTATTTCTTAATCAAATAAAAGTAGTAATATTAAAATCACTTATTAGATAAAAATGCGGAGTGAAAGATGATGTTGTGACTAAAATGAAGAAAAGTAGTATACGCTGGTTTGGACACTTTGAAAGAATGAAGGATGAAAGATTGACTAAAAAGGTTTATATGGTTGAAGTGAAAGGAAATGCTGACAGAGGACGTCCTAGGTGTACTAGGTGAACATATAAAAAATGTATTTATAGAAGGCAATATTAAAAATACACACAATCGCCAAAGCGAAAGAGCATCGTAGCTAATGGCATTCGATAGTCTCTGCCTACCCCTCTTGGGATAAAAGGCGTGATGATAGATAGATAGAAGTAGTAAAATAATTAAGGAGTAACCATTAGTCAAGTGTTTTGTAAGAACCATTCTTTAGTGAAGGTGAAGGCCTTCTCAGCGATCTTCATCCATATTATTTACCAGGTAGTTGTGTCATATCATCCGTCCATCTAGTTATTGGCCTGCCTTTCTTTCTCGTGCCTCTAGGACCCTGCCATGGTGTTATTCGTGTCGTCTATCTATCATCAGTCATTCTGGCTACGTGACCTGCCCATCGCCATTTTAATTTCTCAGAGTAGTAGGTACGACGCATCGGTTACTTTTCTTTTTTGTTTTTTTTTTGTTTTACAGTAGCAGATAGCTACATAGCTTATATATTTCTTTTACATTTTTGATGTGAAACACATCTATTGGCGCTCCTTGGGGGTAAGACAGACTCGTATGCCGTGGCGGAAAACTGCGTCATGCCCCCTCTCCCCGACCGCTCTTTACTCCTCCTCTCAGTCACCGCTTTCAACGTGGCGCGTATTCTTCGTTGCTTCTCCGTGTGAGTGTGTGTACTGCGTGTGCCCCTATATTCGACTATAGTATACTTGATGCGTCCATTTTAATGTTTCACATCTGCCGGGCGTACCGTGACAACCACCTTTTTTTATCCATTAATTTTATCAGTTATAATTATCTTGAAATCAAGGCATATGAAGCCACAATTGACAGAATTTAATGGTTGTGGTCTAAGACGTAGACATGACTTGGTATGTGAATTCATAAAATAAGTAAAAATAAGAAACAATTTACAAAATCAATCAAAAAACCATATTTTTTGAAGATCATCCATTTTTAATACCGTCTAACTTTGTAAACTAACTTTCAGATGTAGCCGAGCTAAGTTAATTTAATTATAAGATCCTTCAAATGAAGCGTGAAAAGACAAAGTAAATAAGCTCTCGAAACTTGCCTGTATTTGGAACTAACAACATTGTGTCTACGTATAATATAATAAACCTTGATTAGCTCAAGGGAATTACATTAAAAATAATAACGAGAAATTGTAAGGTCTTACATTTGATTCCCGATTATGACATTTTGAGGTTAGAAGCTTTCTCGTGACGTTAATAATATTTTGTTTATCTACCTACGGGAAAGCTCAGAAATTTGCGGTTCCAATTTTTAATTTCATTCTTTGAAAATATTCTCCGCCTACCTACATCATGCGTCTGACTGAATTATGAAAACATTTCTTTACTTTTCGTCACCGGCTGCTGGTGATGTATCTTGGTGATCTTTGGATGTAGCCATACTAAACTTGCCATTTAGGTGCCATTTTATTTTGTGTAATAAAAAGTGTGTGTGGTAAGTCGGATGACCTAAAAGTTTAACAGTACCCTGTCAGAAAATCCCCTAACGCTTGTTACAGTTGTTACTTACCGTAATAAAAACGTTTGGGGAGGCTGTTTTTCACCTTCCGCCCGCCTTCTTAGTTTTCCAGCTCTTCTCAATATATTCTTGGTAGACATTGGCTTACTACTTAATTTTTTTACATTACCAGCTTTCTGCCCCGGCTTTGCTGGTGAAATTATTTGAAGTGTGACATAACATACCAATATTGATAGTAGAAAGTTTAATGTAAAGAACGCATGGTATTATCCCAAAGGATTTCTAGGATAAAAGTAGTCTATGGCCGTACGAAGGATATTTAGTATATAAGAATTACAAAAATACATTGCAATGTATTAGGCTGGCTCCACCAGTTGTGCGGTGAGTAATGAAAAAATCCACCAATAGGGTATCGCTTTATTTTCCTAGCTCTGTATTAGATGTGGTTGTCACATCACTATTAATGTAGACTGTAAAATGTACTGAGTAACAATACTAAATAAATGGTCAAAGAAGTCAAAAGGGGTCCATTATAGTACGAGGTATGCGTAAAGAGGCAAAGCCAGCCTTTGGCATGACAAATAATGGCTGCATTATCTCACTGTTTTAAATCTATCTATCATCACGTCTTTTATCCCAAGAAAGGTTAGTCAGAGACAATCGAATGCCATTTGCTACGGTTCATGACATACCTCTTTCGCTTCTTTTATATTCGTCATACCTTTCATACATGCTCGGCGATTGTGTATACTTTTATTCTTCGATCAATTTTTTTTATATATACAGTTTACTTATATATCAGTTTAAAAGAGATGCCATTATGAGTCAGGCCTTTCTGCAACCTGATACGATTGTTGCCAGTGTATTTTTTTATTTCAGTAGACCATGAACATATTGTCTCTACTGCAAGCGCTGTAAATTCGTAGTTTGTTGTTTGTTACATTTGCTGCACTCACTTTCGATTTTGCATTATTTATGTTGGATTTTCTTAAACCCTTGAACCCTTCATAAAAATAACGCTCTACCCATAAACTACACATTCTATTATATATAAGGCAAACCTATTTCTGACCTAATAATAATCCTTTCCTGAAATTGGCAAATAGATTAGGAGAATGTGGGTTCGTTTTTGTTGAAATGAAAGGTTTATATCTATCTTTTAGACAGAAATCCGACATCCGAGGTGCCGCCTGGGAGCCTATAAAGAACTTTGTGTATATGTAGGAATGAACATGAAAATTGTCTTCAAATGCAAATAAAGCAATGGCATGTCGACTGTCGAGGTATAATAGAAAACACTTGTCCAAGTACATACGCACGTTTTACTTCAATGAAAAAGCTTTTATATTTTCTAAAGAAAAATCCCTCGGTCACACCACTGAACCTTTTCTTAACAATTCTTAAGCTGATCCTTTCTCTCGGCTTTAAGCATGATTTCCACTGGAAATTAAAAATAAATTAGAGAGATATATTTTCATTTAATAAAATTTGTGTTATGGTTGAAACCACGCTTATTGGATTGCATCATTCCTTCATAATAGATAAAATGTTTTTACCATAATTACATTTCAATATAGTATAAAATAGCACTAGGAAATTTACCTACAACTAAAAGTAAAATTAATATACATAATGCTGTTGGTTAAGGAATAAGAAGCATGAAAGTAAGATAAATGCAATGGAAATGCGGTCTTTACGTAGAATGTGTGATATAAAGCGTATTGATCCGGAACGATGTCATTAGAGAAGAATGCGGAGTGAAAGATGATGCTGTGACTAAAATTAGTTTACGCTGGTTTGGACACGTTCAAAGATTTAAGAATGAAAGATTGACTAAAAAGGTTTATATGGCTCAAGTAAATGGAAATGCTGGCAGAAGACGACCTACGTGTACTTTTATTGAACATATAAAAAATGTATTGATCGATGGCAATATTAAAATACAATCGCCAAGCATGTATGAAAGATATGATGAATATAAAAGAAGCGAAAGATGTATGTCAGTACCGTAGCAAATAGCATTCGATTGTCTCTGCCTACCCCTCTTGGGATAAAAGGCGTGATGATAGATATACATATAGATAGATATATTTATTTATATTAAACTGATAGCAATGGCCCTCACTCAAGTCTTTAAGCATCTGCATTTCATCCGAAAATGAAAGAACAGCTCAAATCAAGACGCAAAGGTTGATGTTTGTGATGGTGTTCGTATATAAAATCAGTTGAAACAATACATAGTCCATTCACTTGTTTGGCACTCTCAACATTCACAGCAGTTAGGTATATATTGTATGTAGATATATATAGGTAAAGCTAATAGTAAATATTACGTTTTAGAGTAATTTGTATTACTGCCTTTGAATATTAAGACTAAAAGAGGTGTGAAGCGGTAAAATACCAAACAATTTTTTTAGCCACTTTTGGCGGGGGGAGTTAGACGCCTAGTACTAACCCCCATACCACTGTATTATTCTGGCGTTTTATTGTCGCAACAGCTTATGCTAAAATACAAACATAATAATTATAAATAATGATTGGAAACACTATGTTCCCATAAATTAGACGATCGCCTTAACAATACAATTAATTATTTTTCGCCCGTCTATGGCCCTTCCTTAGTCTTAATCTTAATATTTTATGATTACTGCAGATGTTATGATGACCTTTGACACAGTTTCAACGACAGGTATAATATTAAAAGGTGTGGCCACATCTTTAAATAACAGAGAAGTATTCATTGATATAAAAAAGGAAGTTTTAACTTAGTTTTACTTACAAATAAGAGAAATGATCTTGGATGGAACCTGGAGGAAACTTCCTTCATGTTAACTTTTATATAATTATTGAGTAAGAATAATAAAATAAAATAAAATAAAATAGCTTCTTTTATGTAAAATTAAATTATAAAGCGCTTCAAAGTTTCACATGTATTTCAGACTTTTTCTATTAATACCTACCTTAATTATATGGTTGCTTATTGCTTCATTGAAATAAAGTTACAAATTTGTTTCAAAACTTTCGCCTCGCTACCGACTTTCAAATTTACAAATCACAAAACTTATTCATTAAATTTAAAGGCTTCCTAATCCATCTTTGTATTTATCTTTTTCAAAGGATACGTATACCAAAATACAAATCACAAAAGCCTAATTCATTCAACAAAGTTACATTGGCCATTAATTGGATTTCTGACTATAATATCGATATCAAATAAAAATTAAAATAATATTATGATCATGTCTTACGGCACCCAAAAAAGACCGGAATCTCTCGAGAGTTCTGATGCACAAAGTAACGCAAGCCGCTTTTTGCTCCTCACAGAGCGAATGGGGATCCATCGGGAAAACAACTTTTTTACACCTAACATGCAAGATTATTTGTATTTGACTCATGCCAATGTCTAAAGTTGCCTGAATTTCGCGATATGTCACATGTTGATATTCCTCAATCAGCTTACGCACGACATCAACGTTATCTTGGGTGACTGCAGTTTTTGGGCGACCTTGACGGGGATCGTCACAGAGCTTGACACTAAGAACAATAACTAAAGGCTTGACGTTGAAATTCCGCAAACCAGCGATAAATTGTGGTTTTAGATGGGGCTTCATCATCAAATGTAGAAAGCATCCGATCAACACACTGTTTTTGTGTTAAACCACTTCGAAAGTCATAATCGCTCTTGAATTTTCTCGAGTCCCGACTTTACAAGTTCGACAAGACCGCGTTCTTTTTTTAAAAATAAATTAATAAATGGTATTCGATTAATAAAGCCAAGGAGTTTTCTATTATAAAGACTTTATAATGCCAGGAACAATGGAAATATTCCATTCCCGATACTTTTAGTGCAGGCTATGTATATTTTACTCGTAAGTATATGGCGGTTCGCATGTTAGCTGCGAGTGCGAGTACGCGCAGGTAACAGTAACAGTCAAGTAGGGCGAAGAGCGGTTATTGAGCGTGCCTAATTTTTTTTTGTACCTAATATCGTGCAATGCAGCTGTATAGTGAATCGAGCTATACCTAGTTGTTACTTTTAAAAGTTTAATTAAAATAGTTTATAAGTAAAAGTTCTTGTGATGAAATAAACTTAACTTATTTAGGAATTTATAGGTAGGTACTTTCATTGCATCGATACTGCTATTAATTTTAGTTACCTGCTTTAAACTGTAAGCTTTTCAGTCCTTTTCAAACAAAACCGCTTACGTACTTGAAAAATCTAATCAAACTCTGGACAATGGTAATTATTGATTATTCATGAATTATATTTAGATTACTATTTTTATTTTATTTTATTTTTATTTTATACTTGCCAGTTTGAGTACATTATAATACAGCTTCAACGATTATTTCATTTTCACATTTCTTTTATACCTTTAATGTTAAAAGGTAACCTTTATTTCATACCAAAAACCCTTATAATTTTCAACTAAATTAATAAACCCTTATCTCTGAAGGAGAGATAATATGAAAATAATATATTCTGTCCTTTATTGTAGCCTATTAATTTCATTTAGGGTTATAATTACCTTTTAAATATAACATTCACAGTTTACTTTATGAGGGCGGTGGTTCAACTACGGTTATTAACGTTATTATGCTAAAATTTTACAAATCTAAATTCGTTCACACATTCAGCATCACGGCCTACCTGCGTGACACTGATAACAATTTGGCGAGTTTTCCATATTAAACAGAACAGTCTCCCTTATCAAAATTATGTCTTGATATTTTATAATAAAATCATGTCTAAAAACCGCAATGTGACATAACCGTCCACAGATTAGTAATGTACAATAGGCTGAGATCAGCAAACGTGTACGACACACTCATCTGAGCTTTTGGCCTGTCATATATACTAATCTGTGGACGGTTATGTCACATTGCGGTTTTTAGACATGATTTTATTATAAATTTTGATGTAGGTACCTATATTTGTATTTTGTCTAAAAGAAAAGTTGGAGTATATCAAGACATCATTTTGAGAGAGGATAACACGGTAGGGGGACTGATGGCAAGTCTGTCGCTATCAATGAAAGTTATCTTATTCTTATTTTATTACTCTATATTATTTTTACTTTTTAATTTTTAAGTACATAGGTTAGGTACGGACGGATTAAGGAGACGCCTCATAACTTTAGTCCTATAAAAAAACGGACTATAGCAATTCAAGTATTGTACAAAACTTATTAAAAATAGCAAGTTCTAGTTAATGGATAATTAAAGTATTTGAAGTTATCTATACTGAGTATGTAAAAAATATGTCAATATCAGCTACATCCAGGTTTCATGAAGCCCTCAAAGTCATCAATTTCACGCATATTTTGCGACTTGAGTTCTCCTAATCGTTATTTACAATACCTACTTGAATTGCTGAAGTCCGTTTTGTGAATTTTATTGTACCATTTTTTTGGAAATATTCTGTCTCTATTAATTTTTTTCGCTCGGATATTGGGTGAAGGAGATGCAAAATTTTCGAACACGTGCGTTTTTAGTTGGTTACGCGACCAAGATACCTGTTACTGCGAGATTTTATATGAAGGCTTTATTGGCAAATCACTCAATTACCATCACTCCATGTAGCTTTTGTCACTTGGATTACTCAGGATTATACCGCGACTATCCTACTAAAAACATGAATGCTACATTATTTTATTTCACATTTAAAAATGATTTAAGGTGCATTTATTAACGTTTATATATTTTCACACATAATAAATCACTCTTGCATGTCTCTCTAGACATGAACGTCATCAATAGTAACGTAGATCTAGTTGATTTACGATGAAAGTTGTAGATCATTAGGTGGGTGCAAAATCAACACACAATATTTGTACTATAATATAAAAAAAAATTGGCCAAGAGCTAGTCGAACTCGCATGGAGAGGGTTCCGAACCATTCCGATTTCCATGATAACTTTAAGATAGGATATTTCAACTTTATTCGTCCAATAGATTCGGATAAAATATGCTGTGACAGACAGACTCAAGAGTGATCCTATAAGAGCTATAAGAGTACATGCAATTTGTCCTGATGGTCAATTCTGATAATTTAATTTTGATAGCAATTTAAGGAGTTCAGTACTTTTTGTTCAAATCGGTTTTAACCACACATTCAGCTATTATAAAACTAGATGTCGCCCATTCGTCCGTAATCATCAGACAGGGAAGACAGACAGACATAATTTCTAAAAACGGAGATGTGTAAATAAGATAACCTACTTAGATATTAAATTCGGATTCAATTCCCGCTCGTAGCAAAAATGCTAAGCACCAATTTAGTCTCTATGACGGCAAGTACCTACAGCCAGCGGCAGCACTTCTTCTGTTAAAGAAGTGACAGGCTTGCTTTCTGGCAATAAGTGGACACTGTTACTGTGATGATGTGTTTGTTATTGTATTTATATTAAATAATAGCTATCCGCCGCGATTTTGCCCGTGGAAATTTTTTGAATGTAATATAAAATTAATCTCGAAATATTACCGGAATAAAAAGTAAGTCACTATAAAGCCCTCCAGCTATCCCTGTGCAAAAAATGACGTCGATCCGTTGCTTTGTTGTGGCGTGAAAGAAGGACAAACAAATAAATAAAGAAACAAACAAACAAATACACTTTTGCATTATAATATCAGTTACGATTAATTTTGAAATTACAGAGGACACTTAAATTTATATTGTACTAGCATTCCGCCACCGACTTCGCCCGTGGATATTTTCGAACAATATAAATTATAGTCTACGGTACTCAGGGATAATGTAGCTTCCTATGAGTGAAAGAATTTTCAGAATCGGATCAGTAGTGTCAGAGATTACCCCCTACATCCAAACTTACAAACTTTACCTCTTTATAATATTAGTATAGACAGATTAGATATTGGCAAATCTCTGTTTACCTCAAAGCGTAATGTTAACAAAGGGGCAACCTCGAAACCATTAATTCATATTTACTGCTCAAGCATTTATGAAACATAAAAAATTTACGAGAAGGTGGAAGGCTTCGGGAATATTCTACCAGAGATTATTTTATGGGTCACTTTCAATGGAGATTTAATTATACCGGACATTTTATAACCAATATGATTATGCAATAAAGACTAAAGTGTCATTTATTGTGTAAATAATACCCACTTACGTATTAACTATTTCACGAGCCCTTGAATTCGTTTAGGAGGTATTTTTATTATAGCAATGATTGAAGTAATAAATGCTTAATAGATTTTGCTTATGAAAATCGCAGGTTCTAATCTATCTTGTAAATATATAAAACGATCACTGACTGACTGAAAAATAATGAAGCCTTAATATGAAAATTGGAAGGAAGTGTTAGGGGGTGTAGACATAAGAAAAGATTTTTCGAAAATCAACCCCTAAAAAATGGGGTGTATCGTATTCCCTGCGTGTACAAATACTCTTAAAAGTGAATAATAAAACACATGTTTTAAGATTTTTCAAAACTACAATTTTTTGAAATTTTTCAAATGTTGTTTTGGTCGGATCTACTTACTTGAAACTTAGTTAGAGGACATAGGAAAGGTGACCTATAAAAGGATTTTTTGAAACAGCCCTTAAAAGGGGTGCAATGGGGTGTATGGGGAAATTATATCGCATTTCAAAAATTTTCACGGGGGACGGGAATATCAGGTAACAAAATACATTTTAGAACTGCAGTCTCATGGGGCAACTACGGGGGTAAAAAATAAAATTAAGGAAAAACTTTTTGCGTTGTTACATAAATTACATCACTATTCAACGCGTACGAAGTCGCTGCTAACTGCTAGTAAATGACATAACTCCTTAAAACTCCCTACTAAGGCAATTATTTTATTTTGTGAATATAATGAAAAATATTATCGCGGGAAATATAGGAAACATGGAAAATTCATGAACAAAAAAGTTATAAACCACCGGACATCCTGCATTTATTTAAAGTATATGCTGCACATTTCCTTGGCGTTGTGGCACGAAATTAAACGAGAGTAACATAGTCTATATTTATTGAATTGACTATATTAAACAGAACAGGTGATAAACCTTTCGCTGCACTAAATGGGATTAGAACTCTTGAAGCTCTCGTAGCGACAATTTTATTGAATTTGACTTGTATTTAAATAAATTGTCTCATATTATGCTACTCGAGTTTACTCGATTTTAATAAAATTGTCACTGTTGTCGTCATCGTCGCAACGAAATTAGGATTTTAGGATTAGGATTGAAATTTGAAATCTCAGTTAAGAGTAAGTACTTCCCAAATATAAGTAACGTTGTGTTGGTATTATTTTTACTTATCTTAAATTCTGTTTAATATAGTCAATTCAATACATAACATTAATTAAACGTAATTTTCCCACACGCGCCGGTTGACGCTATGTGCCAGGGATTTAGAAATATGTACAGAATCATTGGAAAAAATAACAGTATTAGGATCCTATTATGATTTCGTCATGTCCAAATGTCATAGGCTCTACGCCATCTGTCTGATACCACATTCTGATGAAATGTTCATGAAATAAGCCTGGGTATAGATGCCACATCCGGTCATGGCGACATACGCACGCGTTTTCGTCGTGGCGTGATGTGAAATCCAGTTTCATCTTGTTCGCGCTGTGATGGTTGTGATTAATCAGTGATTAATAAGACATATCACGGTCGGCGGGATTATCTTAAATAACGATTTATCGGCTATAAACACTATAAAGGCTATAATACTTGACATTGGCAAATCACCGATGAACATTGGTGGAGCCATAATAAAAAAAAAAGAAGAAGCCTGGGTATAACAGGGGTGATGACAGTAAGAGAAAATAAACACACAATATTTTTTTTATATCTAAATGTAAAAAGTTTTAATTCATCCGGTCACGTGACCACAAACGGTAAGTGACGTAATATCTATGTATTTCTGTCAATCAGTCACTGACTAAGTTGTTTTCTTGTTATCTTATCTAATCTGTGATCATGATTTTGTTCGTTACCTAGGCGTGACGTCATCATCGCGCCCAGAACGTTTTCGCAAGAATTTGAAAAATTAAATTAAAATCACGATTTTTTTTAAATGAAAATACAAATATAAATTTTTCTAATTATTTAAAAGTATTTCTAAAAAATGTCATCATACCTGTTCTTTAACAACATTATTCTTGTACCCCTCCACTCTTATTAATAAACTCGAAGTAGCGACGTAGTACTAAACTGTGTTTCGTCTCCGTCTATCATAATGAATTGCAGATTTGTTAGACAGAGACGAAACACAGTTTAGTTACTACGTCGCTACTTCGAGTTTATTAATAAGAGTGCTAGAGTGTATCGTTGGACTTATTTTATAATAATGTCTTGTAAGGTTTCATTTAGATAACTGTATCAGTTAAAATATTGTTTCCATAAGTTGGTAATTGACCTATTGACTACGGCACCCAGTAAATATCTGTCACTTATATACACAGTACTTACTAAAAATAGAAATGCAGAATAGTATGCAAAAACCGAGAGAAGTGACGCTCCATCCATGCCTACCCCTTTGGGAAACAGACGTGAAGGTTTGATACTAAATAAATGACTTTCTTTTGCAGGAGCTGATAACGGCCAACTCACGAGGGGATGCCGGCGCGCAAGGGGCTGCTAGCGCCCCAGAACACTTTCTTAGATACCATCGCCACACGATTCGATGGAACCCGTAAGTTTAATTTAATTATTTTTTTAAAAAAACAGAAGTGTACTTATATCTAATAGTGAAAGTTTCATCAATAATTTATTCATCAAAATATGTTCAATTTATTATTAGGGTTTCGTAGTTCCCATACCCATGTTTCATGTCTATGTGATCCTGCAGAAATTTAGTGTATGGATGAATATATAGGTACATTTATTTTTGACAAGAGCTTTTCGAGTAGAACACGAACATAATAATATTTAATGAATTAATTCGTCGCTTTATGATAATCTGTCGGTATCAACTATCTCCCTTAATACTGTATCAAAGTTAATGTTTGATACACCATTTTGCAGATTATTTTCCCCTCTAATGACGAAAAATAAACAAATAAATAAAAATTTAATATTTCTTTGAAGATTAGACTTATATATTTTTTTGTAAAAGACACACTGCAGTACCTAGATCAGTTGAACTAACGGTGCGAAGTGTTACAGAATATTTAATATTAAAAAGATCTTCAAATATCTATCAATGATGAAAATAGTCATCTCTTTAAAAAAATTACGGTCGTCGTTACACCGTCGTCGGATTATACGGATTTCTCAATGAGAAAGTCCCTTTCGTACTTAGCCAAATTTTTATTTCTATTTCTTTAGATTAAACATCAGATTGTCTGTAATAACAAAACTTCGGAGAAGTACAAAAAAATCGACGTATTTCGATTTAAGATTATATTCCCGCGTATTGTGCTAAATTGTTTCGTGAAAGATTCATCAATATTCGTGATCCAAAAGGAAAGCAATTTATTTAAGTTCAAGTACTTTTTATGCTAATTGCGTCCATCCAAACAAATTATTTCGCCAATGTCAAGTGACAGATATAAGTAATTTATCGATAATTATTAAGATTAGGTAAGTGTTACATAATGAATAAGGAATTAGACAGGATTTCACGTCACGGCACCTTGAGCTAATCGTTAAAAACTTCTCAACATGATATGAAATTCTACTTAAAGACATATGATATTTTTTACTACCTAGTCTTATACTACAAAAATTATAATTCGATATCAGGATATGATAGACACTAAAAGCGCCGCAGAAAGAGAAAAGTATTAAATTTATTGCAGAGTCTGAAAAATTCCCTGCCACCGCAAACTATTCTCGTAAAATTACTTTTAATACCCAAGACATCGATGTACTGAAGACTATAAAGATAACGTGCAATAAGATATAGGATATTTTATTATACTAGCGTTTGCCCACGGCTCTCCCTGTCTGGATTTCGCATGTGACTTCCGGAGATCTTAAAATCAACTCCCATTCCAAAAAATGCATTTCCAAATTACCGCCTAAACCACTTCAGATATAGATATGAAAATTGGAAGGTATATTCCATAGCGGGTGTAGAGGTGCACTAAGAAAGGATTTTTGGAAAATCAACCCCTAAGGGGGTGAAATGGGTTGTAAACATTGTATCCCTTATACAACGCGTACCAGTTCGCGGACATATGCTAGTTTTTAAAATGAAAACACTGTTTTACATCTGTAACAAAGCGATTGATCAATCATCATAGACAGGCAGACAAACTAAATACGAATTTGTACAGTTCCTAGCAATTGCTATACAATTGTATAGAATATTTTTATAAGCATGGACGGCATGGACATTTATGACTGGTTTTATAGGTACCACTCGGTTGGTATTTTGTGTCAACGTAAAATAAGATTTTAAATCTTTGCCTATATATACTGGAACAGTACCTATATAAGATTTAAACTGAAATGAGGTATGGTAAGATATTCGCCTTACTATTTTTACTTTTAAAACAGCTGCTTCTTCTAAACCACTAGTCCTGGCGTAAATTATAGTAGATAGCTAATTAAGGGAAGAAAATAGACGATTACCAACAAGTGCCGTTGGCGAGAGCTTTAAAGCACACGAGTTCGAAATCGTACTTTATCCTGAATGATACATACCATTTTATACTACGAGGAAAATACAATCAAATAGAATACAATTTTCACTTATATTGAAGTCTGAGAACCATAAAAAATGTTAACAGCATGACAGCAGAGCCGCTGCTGGAAAGTCGTTGCTGACCGGGCCGAAAGTATGTTCATATTAATTTTCTTCCTACTAATTTGTTTGACCGCAATTACGTACTTTCGGCCCCGTTTTTGATGAAGGTAAAATGTTTCCATGAGAATATTTTTATACGAAATTCCCTTGATATTTCAGAAATGCACGCGCGAGTTAGTTATTAACTCATAAAATTTATCTATCTGTACTAACATTATAAAGAAGAAGAAAAGTTTGTAAGTGTGGATGTAAGGGGTAATCTCTCAAACTACTGAACCAGTTCCAAAATTCTTTAACGAATAGAAAGCTACTATATCCCTCAGTGACATGAGTGAGTGAGTGGCTTGTCAAAGTTAATCAAAGATTAGTTAATCAACAACTGTCAAAATCCATACATTATCACGTATTTGACAACTGTTATGTTTACTAATCATAGATTAACTTTTGATCGACCTTTCAGAAACTGGGGGAAATCATCGATTAACATTGATAGAGCGATTATAAAATAAGAAGTACATTTTAAGAAGGGTTATTAAAAATATGTATCTTTTATTTTGTTGGGGACGAAAAGCTAGTCATACATAAAATGTTAAATGAAAAAGTAGGTTCATGAATTTCAGTGCACGCCAGTATCACCGCGGTCGATTCAAACTTCACTTGACTGACACACTTGCTAGACGGTCGTAGTCATGAATTTTTCAGATCCACTAATGACTAGATCAACAAGTCAAGTGCTTTTCTCGGAGATAAAGTAGAAAGTTGATATTTTCGGGGTGTCATGTGAACAATGATAAGACTCATATTATATACGGCTGTGCCATAGGAATCATTTCTCAACATAACAACTGATATAATCGGATAATAAATATGCAAATATATTTTTCTTTCGAAGGAAAATCCAACCAATCATTAATTTATTAGAACCAAGGTTTCCGCCCCGGCTTCGCCCGTGAATATTTTAGAACAAAATAAAATATAATATCAGTCAGGAATAATGTGGCTTCCTATTCGTGAAATCATTTTCCATTTTAGTCTTCTATTTGCTTAATGAATTTATAAGACTCTGTTTTTCTACATTTTAGATATCATATTGTGCTACACAAGGACTTATGCCATACAACTTTCAGCGTTATGACAAAATTTGTTGAACACTAGGCTTGCGGGATCATTCCTATGCTACATAATACGTAATTTTTAAACGTTTTTGGTATGTGTCTTTTGATTTTGAGGGACGCGGCTGTATGTTTTTTCTCACTCCTTCTCAGTATTCAGTCTTTAAGTGCGGAGTCAGGGTATATCGTTAGTTTAAAAAAAATTGGATAAAATAATGTTTTTACTTTTTATTGAGTTGGCACAAATATTCTTATCAGATTTTCACACTTAAAAATTGTAAATAAATAAATAGTACCTATGTAGGTATTTGCAAATGCATAACTGACTTTATAATATAATATCAGAAGCACATTGACCGAGCGTTAAATTTAGATCCAGTTTCTCATGCAGCACCGTTCCGGCACAGATCGTACGTAATAAAGTTATTTCTAGTTATTATTCATCAACTGCACTAATATTATTATCCTTCATTAGTAGAACTTGTAACGAACTAAACCTTTCAGAAATTTAACCTTTTAAATTAATTTAGATGACTTCTCTTTATTATTACACGCTTTATATTAGTTTCACCTGTAACTAACTAACTATAATGTACAACGGCTAAACGAGGGAGACTTGGTCCGTGAAGAAAGAAAAAAAAATGTTTCTTTCTTCACGGGTTGGTTGCCTTTCAGCTCCCGAAACCGTGTTACGGTTCCAGGGTAACCAGCGGAAGACCAAGTCTCCCTCGTTTAGCCGATGGTATTTGTAAGGCTATACCTAACGAGTGGCTAGTTCTGTTGAGGTATATGTAGATGGAAAAGTCGCCGGATTATGTACATAAGTTTTTAATAAAAACCCATTGGTACATGGCCGGGAAAATGGAAACGAACGAAATATAATTATATATATGTATAAATCTTGGAAATAGAATTTAACCAACTTCTAAATTGTCGTATCGATTTGAGACTTTGCAAGTGTAGATATGTAATTCGGATGGCAATACAATAATTTGATTTGTCTTCAGAAGTAGGTACTCTGGTCCTAGATGATGGAGCCGGATGCTGGCTTTTGTAGCTACTACAATGCACACAAAATATAATTGTGGAGTAATAGTTCTATCAAGTTCGCAAAGCAAGGGTATCGACCATTGGTTATATGACACGAACCAATCGGTGTCAACTCGGATCTGGACCCGGTCTCGGACTTTTAACTTTGAAACATCCATGACTAAGTTCAAATATCCGTATTCATAACACAAACATTTGTAACTAGCAAGATTCGGACCCGCGACTACGTAATAAAAATAATGATATCGCACCAAAAACATAAATGTGAAAGAAAGCCAAGTTCGTAACACAAAAGCTTCCAAGATAAGACTCGGATAACGGCTTCGCTAATAAAAGAAGTAAGATCTAACTGGATACCAAGTTCTTTCGAAGTTCCTTAAATCATAGCTCATGTAACGTTCTTCAGTTGCTTTAAAATAAAATTTGTTATGAACTTTGCTGCTCAATAGTGCAAGCCATACTTTTTTACAAAGATGTAGCGTTTGTAGAGTTAGGGGCTTGGCTTTTCATGAGATCTGATAACTTTTTAACAGTGAAAGCGGAGCTTGAGAGTCTTGGCAATCTTTTTTACATAAAATGTTTTTGGTGGGTACATAAGTTAGGATTAGGGTCACCATAAGAAACATATTTCTGGGTACCTTCTTACGGCGAGAGCAGTCGCTGGCAAAGGCTAATACATTTATATAGTATATGAGAAATCTAATAAATGAAATGTATGTGGTGTTGCAATCCAAAAACAAAACAAAGAACAAAAAATTTTATCTAAAGATATTTTTGTTAAATTTAATAAAATTATATATTATTCATTGCATTCATTTCGCAGTGAAACAGGTGAAGCAAGCAAATCTAATTTTCGATCTATTTTTAGATATTTCTCTTATAGAAGACTTGCGTACAGACGCTCGCTTCACTTAGCGACAACCTCGGTAGAGCGAGTCCATAAAAATGGAAACTGTTCGACAAAGGCTGCTTGAAAGAGAATTTAAATATGAAAAATACTATTTCTAACTTTTTATTTTCTATTTTCTTACGATTGGCAAGATAGGAGATATTATGTTATAGGAATTTTCGATGTGAATTCAATTTAAGTTTTCTATCTGACTACAAAATCTGTCATGTTTAATAACTTTTCTTTTTCTACCTATCACAAGAGGTCGAAAGTAGATACATTTTTGAGATAGGTCAGTAAGTAAATAATTATGTTACCTATGCATCAGCTAGTTTTATCTATCATACTTCAAAGCAGCTTTTTAAGCTTTTGAAACTCTGAAATCGTCAGATAGGTAATTTTGCAAGAAAGAAACTTTGCGAACGATTTGCGATCGAACTCGAGACTTTACAAGAAGCTAAACATGTCGCCAATATTGGTTCCACCAAAATAATTTCAGATATGAGTTTTCTATTACGAAATCTTGATCCTTTAGACACGTGGATGTTTCCAAATCCCTTTTTCCTGGTATTCAATAACCGCAAATTCCTATTTTATCTACACAGTGATCGAGTTAAAATCCCATATATCTTGGTTTGAGGGCGGAAAATTAGAACCACCGTCAATTTCACGGAGATTTCGTGTAAATTTGCGATTCAGTCATATCCACGTAAATCGTTTTAGATTCTATATTATATAGCTTACCATCGATGCACAAAATTAGGTAGTTTAAAATTGTAATAAAGGAAATTCGTGCCATATATGTTCAAACTGATCTGAGGTTCAAATCTGGTAGGCAGATAATAATAATCTCTGCAAATATCTCTATTGTACTTCCAGGTTCATACAAAATTATAGAGTATGTATAAGTAAATATTTTCTTTTATTTTCATTATCATCTACTCCATTGAACATAAGAGAAACATCTACTCAATTATTATCTTTCATAATTTTAGAATGCCACTTTAAAAAATATCTGATTAAAGATTGACCTTTCTTGAATTTGTTTTCCGTCACGTATACAAATTAGGATAAAAATAAAATAAAAAACACGGAACGAAAGTAATTTGACGAAGAAAATATTGACCGAAATATTCAGCGGCGCCTTGAAAAGGTCCTGTCTATTTTGATATTCTCGTCTTTAATTTATAGGAAGACGTTTCCTTTGATTTGACTTAGAGATATAATAAATATAATATTATAAATAAAGAATATAACGCGATAATGGTTTGATTAGGTATTTTGGGGTGCTCTTTTGACTTATTATTTCACTCACTCTTTTTTAAGATACCAATAAAATATTTAATTATGCTGTCTGTGAATTATTTACAGTATAAATTGAAAAAATTGGTAAGTACATGAAATAAATTTCCATGGCTGTAATATTTTTCATGTCATCTCCCAACCGGATTTGCCGGGATGAAAACAGCTTATACAAACCATTGACATTTTGATTTATCTATCTAGGGGCGTTCAATAAGTTCTCGGTTTAAGTATGAAAACAAAGATATGCAGATGTAGGTATAGTTTTTATTATTTTTCAATATAGTCCCCTCTTATCTCAATGCATTTATTAGATCGATCAATTTTTTTTAAACCGTTATAAAAGTAGGTTTCATTTTTGTCCTCAAAATGCTGGATCACAGCGGCCTTCAGTGCTTCATCGTCAGCATATCGATTTCCTCGGAGATCTTTTTTTAGGTTCGAGAATAAGAAGTAATCAGAGGGGCCAGGTCTGGACTATAAGGTGGGTGGTCCATGGTTTCTAACCCACAGTCGCGCGCAGTAGTCTTAGCAATGTGAGCAGTATGGATGGACAGAAGCATTATCATGCAGAAGCAGCACACCTTTGGCCAATTTCCCCCTCCTTTTTTCTTAAATGGCAGCCCTTAATTGCCTTAGAATATTGGCATAGTATCTTCCCGTGATATTGACACCTTTATCCTTGTAGTCTATTAACAATACACCCTGATAATCCCAAAATATGGTGGCCATGACCTTTCCAGCCGAAGGAACGACCTTGAATTTCTTGGGATGTGCTGATCCTCTAATATGCCACTGCTTCGACTCTTGCCTGCTCTCAGGGTCATAACGGTGAACCCACGTTTTCAGTAACAATTCTTTCGATCACTGCGTCTGGATTGGTTCCACACAGCTTCAAAAATTGTGAACAGCATTCCACGCGCGCTAGTTTCTGAGGCGGCGTCAGCATTCGCGGTCACCTTTGACATGTGAAGTTGGTCATGAATTACATTATATACGGTACCAGTATAAAGGCCAAGAGTCTCAGCTATAGATTTAATTTTCACTCGACTGTATTCCAATATAATTTTCTCCACTTTTTCAACATTTTACTGTGAAGAGGCTTCGACAGGACGGCCAGCGCGAGGGTCATCATCGATGTTCTCTCTCCCATGTTTAAACTCACTCGACTTTTGGATAGTAGATAACGAAGGGCCAGATTCCCCGTAAACAGCATCAATTTTGTCTTTAATGAATTTTTGGCTTTTACCTTGTATGGTTAAGAATTTAATAACAGCACAATGCTCTATTTTAACTAAAAAAGTAAAATTGATCATGTTAAAGTACACATTTGACACTTCATCAAATTTCAACAACATAACCTTGTAACAGCGGGCACAATTTTTTTTATTTTTCGAAGGAACAATTGCTTAACTTTTTTCAGTTTGATTACTTATTAATTATAATAACGACAAGAGAAAGCAATTTTACGATTTACCTAGACTAATAAACCATTCTGAAGCTAAGACTGAAAGATGTCAAATGTGACCTATTAAATTGGCCCTACTTTAGTAGCGTTTATGTTCAACATTAACAGAAAAACAAATGAATATTTTTTTCATTTCTTTTTTTTTTGCCTTAAGTGAATGTGGCCAGTATTAAGAAGTATGCAAAAAGAGGTTACAACCTATCTATATCGAGAATTTATTGAACGCCCTACGTAATATTATAAAGAGGAAACATTTGTTTGTTTGTATTTTTGTTTGTTTGCATTGAATAGGCTCCGAAACTACATGACCGATTTTAAAAAATATTTCACCGTTGGGAAGCTACACTATCCCCGGGTGACATAGGCTATATTATATTTTAAAAAAATTAGGGATCCTTACTAAAACTCCAATAAACCCAAGGTGTAAAAACGTGACCTAAAAAATTCCTTACATCACGTGCGCTTCGAAAACTACTGATGATAGAACAAAATAATGTACTACGACTTTGCAGGACATATCGTTATCTACAAAAAGTGTCGCGACAATAAGTGTTTTTTTATTTTAAAAATTTAATTGTAATGCCGCCGCTTGAAAATGCTCTTTATTTGTACCTTCGTATTAATCCTTATCAAATTAAAATTACTTCATAATCACGAAATCACGACTGCTTCAATACCTTTACATAACTTTTTGAATTATTCAATTCGGACATTCGAAAGATATCACCACGAGTTTAAAAATGTAAGTATTTTTTTTTTTATCGCGATTTTAGTATTTTTGTATGAACAATATCCAAAGTTAGTGGTAGTGAAAGTGGTAGGGGGTAACTGTATTTCGTCTCCGTCTAATAAATCTGCAATTCATTATGGTAGACGGAGACGAAATACAGTTTAGTTAATACGTCGCTAATTCGAGTTAATTAATAAGAGTGATAAAGTTTAGCTGGGTTTCAATTCCAGTTCAGCTAAAAGTTACAGGTTTCATATAATTTCCAGTATTTTTTTTTGTGAAATAGTTTCCTGTGCTATGGATTATGTACAAATTGATTATGCAAAGAAATATGTGTCCTAATCCTAATTCCAAAGTTTTGACGGCATATTTTTAACCCGGGAAAATATCTCATTCCCCCGGGAATAAACATCTTTTTTACCCGTGCGAAGCCGAGCATGACTACTTTTCTAATCAACACTAACAATTCGCCACTGAGAACATATGTTAAATGTATATAAAATTGTGTTTTTATTTAGTCCAAAATAATTGGGCTTGCTCTTACCTACTTATAAACGAGTTTAGGTACACTGATTTTAATAAGAGCATAACCTAGATCACAAAACTCTTCTATTTTCCTATATCACGGATTAAAATATATATAGTACACACCAGGGTATTAAGCGAAATTAGATCATCATAAAGTTTAATCGACCTCTCAAAGTTTATTGCAGCAATTGCAGTGTTTACCACCTTTAGCAGGCGACGCGCACATTGGGGACATCAAGCGAAATCGTTAGCAAGAGTTGTAATACTCATATATTAACGTTTATATGCCGCCGTGTCCAACGAGGCATGTAAAATGATCCTTTTTCAGGCAACCTCCCACTCGATACTCAAATCTCACTCTTTTGGACACACACACACATTGTCTCTTTGATCTACAGTGAAATGCGATATTGAAGATTTCGTGACTCGTTTGACACCGTTCCAAGCCGTTTTAATAAAAAGCTGAGAGATTAGGTCACGGACCTTTAACAACGGTTAAGCACTATACAATAATGTCGGACTAACGATGGGTGACCGCTTAAGCCGTGGGTTACGTCCTCTATGGGTACCTTTGATATTATTTTTTAAGAATTTATAATTTCTGTAAGATTGCTGTTAGTATCAAGTTGTTGAACAATAAATTCATCAGGTCTACATTCCCGACGAAACGAACAAAGATTTTCATCAAAAAGATGATCAAACACAATATCGTAGTGCTTTATAGAAATGGCAATATACACAACAATCTAACGACTGTGAGTAAAAAGAACGCGCGTGTCGCTGGAAAGTTGTATTATATTATATGCCAATCTATTAAATATTTTCAATAGCGCGATACAGGTTTCAATTTCAATATTGTGAGACAGTAACAATGCGACAATCTAACGACGCCACAGATTCTACGTCATGTCATGGCGACCAACGCACGCGTTCCGTCGTGACATGATGGGGTTTTATCCCGTTCGCGCTTTTTGTCCTCTCACCAGCTCTCATCTAGTAAATACTTTTAAGTGTTATTATATAAGTTTTAATTGATGTGAGAGAAATAAACTATATTTTATTTTTAAAACTATATTTTATAGTTGTGATTAGTCTGTGATTAATAAGATATATCACAGTCGGCGGGAACATCTTAGCTACCGATTAATCGGCATATTGGTACTACTTGACATTGTCGGAATCATCAAAACCCTGATGGAGCCATACATAATACAAAAAATAAAATAGAATATCGTAATGTGATATACCTACTGATTTATGTTAACATTATAAAGAGGTAAAGTTTGTAAATTTGGATGGTAATCTCTCAAATTACTGAACCGATTCTAAAAAATCTTTCACTAATAGAAAGCTACGATATCCCTGAGTGACATATGCTACATTTTATTTTTTTCGAAAATATCTAGAGGCGAATCCGGGGGCGGAAAGCTAGTATTTGATAAATTGAGGGTTGAACTCACAGAAAGAATATGTCGCTAATCAAACCTCGACCTCGTTAAATATTTCTCAACCAACCTAAGTCCCCCTATTTTTATGTGCTAAACTAAAAATCATGAGAAAAGTTAAATTAAAATGTTTATCTTCCATTAAGTTACGGTTGACGAGAAAACTTTAATACTCTAGAGTTTCCTATTGATAATTAATCTATCAGTCGCTAGCGTTGTTTCTGAGCGTTAGATGAGCTTCCGGAAATTGAAACCACAGCGGCCGGTTCACGATAATCGACTATCTTAAGGAGACGCCTCATAACTTTTGTCCCATACAAATTACATGCTTCACGATTTCTTTAATTACGCGATAACTATGTCTTAGTTTCGAAATTTAAATAGATTTCGAAAGATAAATATATAATACTAGCATTCCGCCCCCGGCTTCGCCCGTGGATATTTACGAACAAAATAAAATATACCCTACCCCTACCCCTACCCCTACCCCTACTCCTACCCCTACCCCTACCCCTACCCCTACCCTACCTATAAAAAAAAATAGGGGTGGACCACCTTTAAAATTTAGGGGGATGAAAAATAGATGTTGTCCGATTCTCAACCCTAACGGATATGCACACTAAAATTCACGAAAATCGGTCGAGCCGTTTCAGAGGAGTTCAAGAAAACGTTTTTTTTTCGAAAAAAAATAATCATATTTCATCAGTATGTAATTCGAGTCTAATTGTAGCTGACCGAAATGAATAATATTCGATCTCTTTGGCTTTATAAAGAGTTCCTTTTTAAGAAGATTTTGATTTGACACATTCTTTACTTTATATTTGATAGCTGTTTCCCACGACTTCTAATTTCAAAATGTTGGCAAACATATACACTTCATACACTGCCCACCCCGTTCCCGTCGTCATGCCGTGATAATAAAAAGTATCCTATGTTACTTCTAATACCTCCAAGAATATATGTGCAAAATTTCATGATGATCGGTTAAGTAGTTTTTGCGTGAAAGCGTAACAAACAAACTTAAATTCGCATTTATATTAATAGGGATGAATTTTAAAATAATAAGAAAATCAGTTAAGTACACCTATGTTTTATGAACCCTTGAAAGTCATCAATTTCACGCGTACTTTCAACTGATTTTGCGACTTAAGTTCTCCTAATATATTTACTAATGTACCATTTTCTCATATTTACCCTATAGATAATTTCACATACTTTCTGAAAATATTAACTACAACTTGCTATTTCTAATAGTTTTTGTATAATACTGGAAGAACATATGTTCGTTTTGTGTATTTTCGCAAGACCGTTTTTTTATGAAATCGTTCTTACTCATGTTTCTGGTACGTGAATCAAGATTCCCTATCTTATCTCATCCTTGGTTATTTTATCGATGCTGCTTGCAGTGTATCTCTGTAACAACTTAAAGAGATATTGACAAACAAGCCGCACCACGGTTTAGTGAATTCATTGCGCTAACAAGCTTGCTCTTAACAATTAATCCTTCCTTCTTAGCTATACTTAGTAACATAGCTATAAATAACAGCGGCTTTTTATATAAAACTAACGATGTTCTCGCTTTAGATATTATTACATTTATAGAGCTATTAATAGCTACCGATCGCCCACTATTTCGTTCGAACTTTTAATGATGTAGGTGTATCTACGTTTACGGAAAATTAAAAAATGGAAAAACTATTCACGGCCTTTATAATTTGCAGTGTGGCCAGGACACCAGTAGTAACAGTGTCCACTTTTTGCCAGTTGGCCATATTGAACAGAACAGGTGGCAAACCTGTTGTTGCACTTAATGGACCTCGATATCTCACTTCTTTAACAGACTTAAATATCTGTTATTTTTAGAAGAAGTGCGGACGCGGGCTTTACGTGCCCTCCGAAGCACGAGGAGTCGATTAAAGCTTAGGTCCTCCCAATTTCAAGACAACGCTCTACCAATTATGCTATCGACTCTAAAAAGCATAGATGCAGACACTTCCAGTCCCACCCCATAGACTTTTAAAAAGTGAATCACTCTGCCCAACCCAGCAAAATGTTATTGCCTTACACGCCCATAAAAAAATCGCGTAAGGTCCTTTCGATCTCAAAACACCAGACTCCGTAAATATCTAAATATATAAAATTGTCGTGTCGCTGACTGACTGACAATCAACGCACAGTCTAAACCACTGAAGATATAATTATGAAAATTCTTTAGGGGGTGCATAAATGATTCTTCGAATACCAACCCCTGATGGGGTGAAATGGGGTGTACGCGTGTTTAAGGATTGATGATGAATATGAAAAATACCTTTGTCTAATATAATTTTACCATTTCGATTTTACTGAATGAAAAGCACCCAAAAAAGTGTACATAACTTTATTCAAATCAAATATTGATTACAAACATTCAAATATATAAAGTTTCACAATCAAAATATTATTAGCATATGCCTAAAATACATTCGTACCCATCATACCCACAGGGCTAAGCCGATCCCCTCAGGCACGTGTTGTTCTCCACCGAAAACCTTTTGATGGAAGCCACACACGACCAGTGACGCATGAATGGCCGAAAGGCTACATGATCAGTTCTATTCTCAAATAAAATAATATGAAATAGAATATCCCTAACCGAAGATTCAATAATAAGTCATAACTCGGTGAGGCCATAGTTATTAATTTTTCGCAAATTATGTTTTTCCTCATAGGTATCCGCTACCTAGGACCCCAAATAGATATGATAATACCTAGATCACAGAATATATAACTTCACAACGGAAGAGAAGTGTTCCTCATTTAGCCGATGATATTTTTGAGACTACCGATGGAGTGGCCGTGCCAAGATTCGATCTACGCAACTTCTTGTACTCTTAATTATGGGTGTTTAGCAACATATATATATAGTTACTAGCATTCCGCCCCCGGCTTCGCCCGTGGATATTTACGAACAAAATAAAATATACCCTATACCTACCCCTACCCCTACCCCTACCCTTATCCCTACTTCTACTCCTACCCCCTACCCTCTACCACTACCACTACCTCTATATCATCAATAGTTTTCGCAGCGCACGCTATGCTATGTAAGGAATTTCTTAGGTCATTTTTTACACCTTTGGTTACATTATTGGAGTTTTAGTAAGGACCCCTAATTTTGGAAAATAGAATATAGCCTATGTCACTCAGGGTGAATATAGCTTTCCAATGGTGAAATAATTGTTGAAATCGGCACAGTAGTTTTTGAGTTTATTCATTACAAACGTACACACAAAAATACAAATCTTTCCTCATTATAATATTAGTATAGTTAGTTACTAGCGTCTCTGGCTACGTTACGAGGTATAATGGTTGTGATTGTGTGTATGCTTTGTAAGTATTATTTTTTTTATTAATTTACTCATACCTATTAGACCTGACTAGCAGTTGCCCGCGACTTCGTACGCGTTGTATTAGAAATAGTGACGTAATTTATGTACATAAGCAAAAAGTTTTCCTTAATTTTATTTTAGTTGTTGTTCTGTGAGACAGAGAGAGGTTTATAAATGCATAAATTTGGTACCTGATATTCCCGTCCACCGTGAAATTTTTTGAAATGCGATATACATTCGCCATAGATAATTTATTACCCAATTTTTCAAAAAATCCTTTAGGTAACCTTCTATGTCCTCTAGCTAAGTTTCAAGTACATCCGACCAATTCAATATTTTTCCCTATACAAGCTTCAACACCATTTAGTACCTGTGTAGTTAAGAGGCCTTACCGTTACGCCGCACTCGAAATTTAGTTAAGTTAAGCGCGTGTGTGCGTTATTGAAAATTAGTCGCGCCTTCAAATTTTGATTATTTTCGCGATATTTTTATGATGACTTTGATATCAAAATAAAAAGCGGGGATGGTTTGAAAATAAAAAATACTCAACATTGCAAATTTTTCACTATTTAAATAATTTTTTATTTATATTTGTAATGTTTTATATATTAAATAAAATTTAGATTCTTGTTATGGAATAATTCGAGAATAATGTGTTATTTTTATTACAAATACATTTTTATATCTATGATTTTTTCCAAAAATTACGATTTCTCAAACATTTTTTTCTCGTTTTCTTTTAATGAAAGTTGAAAAATCTAATCTATCAATATTTAAGTTGACCATATTACGGTGTCAATACTGTTTCTGTTCAAAATGTCCGAAATGTAGCGTGTGCCGGTAAGGAGCCTTAAGGGTTGGTTTTAAAAATTCTAAAGCAGGTGTTTTATTATTTGTTTTGAAGAGTATTTGTACCAAGCTTGAAGGTATTTGTACACGCAGGGAATACGATTTTTGATACAAACGTTTACACCCCATTTCACCCCTTTAGAGTAGGTAGCGTGATATTAAATAGCATATAACCTTCCTCAAGAATTGGCCTATCAAATGCAAAAATATTTTTTCAAATCCGACGGGTAGTTCCTGAGATTAGCGCGTTCAAACAAACAAACATTTGTGGTCATTTAAACCCAGCCGACTTACCATCAAGAGGAGTAAATGCGAAAGGTTTGATGGAGAGCCGTTGTTGGGAAGGGCCATCTGGCTTCACTTAGATAAAGATAGCTGGCCTGTTACAGATTTTACTGTGGATAACCTAGAGGTTAATTCTGAGCGTAATAGGAGTTCAATTAATACTATGTTAACCACTGAAGCACATTTTGTAGATAGACTAACATATTTTTCATTTTATACCTTAGTACCTCTTACCTTAATACCTTAGTGCGTATGTTAGGTTGGATTTTACGGTTCAAATGCAGAGGAAATGAACCTGAATTATCTTATAATGAAATAGAGCATGCGGAAATTGTGCTTATTAAACTTACTCAAGATAAACATTTACAAAAACTTATAAAACAATGTAAACTGCAAATATTTAAGAATAATATAGGAATATTTCGCCTAAAAACAAAACTAGATTTGGGAAATGATAGTACTACTTTCAAGAGTCCTATAGTTTTACATGGGAACGATCCCATTGTCCAACGATTAGTTGAAGAAAGGCATAAAATACTACAGCATGCAGGTACACAAACATTGATGGTAAACCTCAGAGAAACATGTTGGATCATCGGAATGAGGAGGCTGGTTAAAAAGGTTATAAATAGCTGCATAAGATGTAAGCGGTATAAAATAAAATCTTGCCAGACACCATCTATTGGTCTGCCAGTTAATCGTATTAAAAGAGGGAAGGCGTTTGAAGTGACTGGCATTGACTTAGCTGGTCCATTACTATTACGATCTGATGAAAAATGCTGGATTATCCTATTCACGTGTGCCATTTATCGCGCAGTACATATAGAATTAGTAAAATCTTTATCAACTGATGATTTTATGATGGGGTTAAGAAGATTCATTGCCAGAAGAGGACGGGTTCATGTCGTCATATACACGGACAATGGTACAAATTTTGTAGGGGCACGAAACAAGTTAAATACCGTGGATTATGATCAAATAATGATGCGTACATCGATTCACAAAATTAATTGGCGGTTCATACCTCCCGGTGCTCCCGGTGGGAGGTTGGTGGGAGAGGTTGATCGGAGTTGTTAAACAGATGCTAAGAAGAATACTTGGAAGAGCATCGCTTGACTATATTGAGTTAGAAACTGTTTTATGCGAGTGTGAATCAACTATCAATCAAAGACCATTAACATATGTTTCAGGTGACGATGAAAATTTGAAACCACCTGCCATGTTTTTTAAACCCATATCATCAAATGAAGTAGGAGATCTAGATAATGTTGATGCTAAAGGATTAAATATTAGACTAAAATACCTACTGAAGTTAAAAGAGGATCTTAAACAAAGATTTAGAAATGAATATTTATCAACTTTGATACAAATGGGAAGAAATGTTCACAAAAAATTAAGTATCGGTGATGTAGTTCTAGTGGAAATTGATGGAAAGAGAGAAGATTTGCCACTGGGACTGATAGTTGAAATGTTTCCAGGAGTTGATGGCATATGTCGTGTCGCAAAGGTTAAGACCTCGAACAACGAAAGAGTCAGACCTGTACAAAAACTGTATCATCCGCTTTAAATATGTGCATCTCATAATATTTCGAATTTTAATACAGATTTGGACAATTTTAAGACGGATAATGATGTTGATGACTGTACTGACTCTGACTTTGACTCTACAACTGTGAATAACACAAAGACTACGCGTGCGGGTCGCGTCATTAAATTGCCTTCTAGGTTTTGTATTTGATACTAATTTATTATTTGCTATACTTCTAGTACGCAACAGCCCGGACGATGTTATAAACTGTTATAATGTTTGTTTGTATTTTTTATAAGTATATGGTTGCTTAGTGACCATGAAAAAACTTTGATGTCAATTTGAAATTCGCTGAAATAAAATGAAGATATATATTGTTGCCTTTTAATTTATAACATTGTGGCAGATAACTTTTTTTATAAATGCTGCATATTTGATAAGTACAATTATATTAGTAGGATTAGCAATAATTTGCTATATTTAATGGCTACAATATTAAATTCAAGAACAGATTATAAAGAACTTTTGAAATGAGAAATGAATAATTGATCTCATAATGCCTTTTCAATTGGACGAATTTTCATTTGATTTTAATAAGCATTCGGAACAATTCCAGACATCAATTTTATTATTTTTTACTTTATCTACTTAGAATTTTATAATAAGCATGAAAATAAGTATCTGAAACTTAAAAATATTATTAATAATTACTTATATAAAAAAAGAAACTACACTAGTCTCCAGTCCAATCTCGTCTTATTTCTATACAAACACACATTTTAATTTGGTCCCATACCATGGGCTGTTATGAGTACCACAGGCAACAGCATCATAGACGAGAATCCATATAACTTGAAATAAATACCTGCATTTAACTCGACTTGGATTTGGACCAATACAATAAATATTTATCTTCAATGACCCCAAATTGTGAAAAATATATTATCTTTTACTCCAGACATCTCTGTTAACCATAAGAAATTTAACTACTACACAGAAAAACGTTAATTTAATTAACAGTAAGTAATGAAACGGTCTGCTGTGCGGAGTAGTACCCATATGACTTTTCTACCTTGGAGTAATAAACTGACTTATAGCCACTTAGCCGCTAATATTATGTTCTAGACATAATTAGGTAAGCAGAAGCTTGCAAATTTTAGTGATATCTACTACGAAGCGATTTTATCAAAAAAATGCTAAATCAGGAGACATTCGTGTGATACCTACCTACCCAATTATCTAAAACTGCTGTGCCTTGCGGTTGCACCCGTGTTTATGGTTACTGCTCAGCTCCTTTTGGTCTTAGCGTGATGTTGTATAACATAAGCTTCTTCAAGAATTGGGTTATCAAGTGTAAAAATATGTTTTCAAATCCAACTGACGCGTTAAAAAAAACGAATTCTTCATATTTATTTATAGAAGATATAAATATACTCGTAGATAAGATATAGTCTTAGGTTGACCGAAAAAAAACGCATATTATTTCAGAACCTTTTTCTTACTGAAAACTTCCAGCTTTCATGACAATATTTGTACTCCTCCACTAACCAGTCATTTCTAATTTTATATACCTAGTTCAATACAAACTTAAGGATGAATTTCAAAGAAATAGTTTAGTTTAAAACTTTATACGTTGAATGCGAATGATTGATTGACCTGTTTCTCTACGTATCTTCTCAACAAACTTGGTAAACATAAAAGATTGTATGCCACGGTTCATCATGAATGGAACTCTTGGGGTTGAAAGCAGCTTTATGCGGGGAATGAATAAGGTCATTCGCTGTTTTCTTGTGCTTTCAAAGGTTCTGGCAGACTCATAACTCATCAATCTCAGCGTCTACCTAGTTTTTCAATGGAACTCTGTGAAATTAATGTTTATTTCATTCAGGGATATCTGTTTTCTAGAGGTATAATTTACGTTTGCTATGCTGGAAATAAAAGCCTTTTCTCGTGGCTACACCCGTGTGAAAATTATATTTACATTTTTTTTTAATTATCCAATGTTGTTTGTAAAGTAAAAGTGGAAATGATAGGAAAATACTTTCTATGTGGTACCGGACTCGGTATATTATATAGGTTATATGGTTTTACAAACAGATTTAAATTATTTATTTAACTTAGTTTAGGCTAGAATTATTATGAAAATATGATATGAAAAATACTCTGAAAATGTATAAGAGAAATAAAAAAAAAATCCCTTTTTTCCTTTATATAATGTTAATTATCCTTGGTTGTGGTTAATTCCACTATTTCACCCTGTGATTTCACCAGATTTTGTTTATTTGTAAAATCCATATTTTTGAAATTATTTAAATATCTTATTATTTTATCAAAAATGTGTTTTCTAGCAAAAAACTGTTTAGGTAAAACAGGTCAAATTCAATAGTTCAATCATAAAATGACTTCACCTAATAAAGATAAAAACATCATATTATTTATGGGAATTCATACCTTGCTTATCTCCAGATATAGAGACATGCTATAAACAAAATATAGTTCCCTATGTTCTATTCGACCATTTTACTATAGCGTAGTGGAATGACGTGGAAATGGCAATGTATTCTGGTAATATTTTGACATCACATAACTAATAAATACTAAAAGCAACGATATCACAGACAAAGCACACAAATGCCTGCATTTTTAGATACAAATACATTTCTCAACTTTGCATTTAAAACCAGGGTCGTTTGTTTAAAATGACATGTAACCATATTACTATTCAAATAAACACATTTTTTTATTTCCTTCCACCTGAGATGCCTTTTCAATTCAAAATAGGATACAATGTTCAAATTTGTTCTTTATTTGTCGAACTCTTTGCTATTGTATCATTTATACCGTTAATTGAAGTTTCCGTAGTCCCATCAATGGGACAACAAATGAGACTAAAAACGGTTACATTCACAATAAGTTTCATAATATATTTTTTAGTTTTTTTAGTATAAAAAAGTTTCTAGAAGCTGCGAGACCGCCCTGATATTAGAATAATAGGCCCTTTGATACTTATGGCCTACAAAAGAATCAAATACTTTTATTTACAGGTTATACTATACCTATAAAGTAAGTAAGAATTTATGACTTCAATTTTATATCTTCCTTTGTAATAAAAATTTAATGGAGTTCGATAGCGCTGATATTAAAATAACTAAAAATTCAAAGAAAACAGGAAGTCGGAAAGTTATAAAAGAGAATACATACAGCTCCAAAATAAACTAAATATAAGAAAAAATACCTGCTTGTTAATATCATGAGTCACGTGACAGGTCTAATGTGCCATAAATTATATCACACAATGATTTTTACATTTTATGTGAGTTTTGTAAGAAGACAGGTATATATATACACGTGTTAATGACTGATGTTAAAAAGTGTGTACCATCACGACCATTATACCTCGGAATGTGGCCAGAAACATCACTAAGCTAAACCGAGAAATGTAGCTATCCAACTGCAGTGACAGTCTAAATGAACTGAAACTCGATTATGTAGACGGCAGTGTGTCGCACCGGCTGTGAGTATCTTTACTTACACGAATCAATAAGTAGCACTTTCGATCCTCGTATAACTTAAAATCTGTTTGCCCTAAAACTTGCGATTTTGCATGTCTAGTAAGAGCCAGCAGATTACCTAGAATCCCATTTTTCCCAAATTAATCAAATCCGACTAGTAGTTCCAGAGATTAGCTCGTTCAAACAAACAAACAAACTCTTTAGCTTTATTATTAGTATAGACTAGCAGTTGCCCTCGACTTCGTACGCGTTGTATTCGTTTACCTACATCCCATTTCACCCCCTTAGGGGTTAATTTTTGAAAAATCCTTTCTTAGTGCACATCTACACCTTCCAATGTTCATATTTATATGCGTTGATTGTCACTCAGTCAGCGACACGACATGACGGTTTTATATATTTAGATAGATAATAAGTAAATAAAATAAATATTCGCACTACCTACCATGAATGAGAAAACTATTGGTGTGAAAATATCAAAGTTTGCAGATTAAACTACTGTTGACTCGTACAACAGCGAGCAATCAAAACTTTACCTCCAACTAACCTCACTGAAACTTGAATATGTGCAATTTTCTATTCAGTAGGTACATAATATTATTATTTATTATGGAGAGGGCTCAAATTTACATATTTAAAACAAGCAAATTAAGCACGTCTGAGCCCGAAATACATACAGTACTTTACTTTCTAAAAACCATTTTGTTGTGTTTATTCATACATTAATATTTTCTCCTGTAAATAGAAAACTATTAAGCCAACAAGTAATGCATGAGACATTTTCGTAGCTTTCTCTAAATCAAGAGCAGCTAACTGGAAACTCCATGAAATGAAAATATGAAATCCCGCAATGAAAATTTTCAAAAAAGGGACGTTATTATTTCGGGCCAATCGCGATTTCAGGAAATCGAGATTAACCGATTTTAATACAATGTTTAAGATGCAGTTTACGGCCCAATTTTCTATTAAATTTTCATGTCAATTAAGTTTTCACTAACATCTAATTTGTCTGTCTATCTCTGTATATTTGTTACATTACATCTTAATCCAGCCAGTGAACATTTTCTCCTGTAATTTTTTTGTGTCAGGGATTAACTTTTACCTACAAACGTGTAGGTAGATACCTACTTACAAAATATTTCATGTTATTAATATGAAATTTCATCACAATATACATATAAACGATGAAAACCACCACAGTACTGTAATGAAGCAAACTGTAGTAAATATTAACGTACAATTTAATATAAGCACTTCTGGCGGGCCAATATTAAATTTTCACGCTTTTGTCAAATTGATTTTTCATATTCCTCTGCTATGAATGTGAAATCTGGAATTTTGCATGACAAAAATAATCTACATTTTTCACCACTATGGAGAGCTCGGACAATGCTGCACATATTAAACATGATAAAATGAACGGAGTATTCTGAATTTTCAATTATAGTGCTGCAGACGACGCAACTCGTTTTATTAAATTTTAAGTCTCGAAAATATTCATTGTTAGAGTTTTCACAAAAGGTTTGCAATATTTATTTGTTTACGTGGAATCGGCATGCGTAAATAACTACGGTAATGTAGGATTGATTGATTCCACATTGTGAGAATTAATCATTAGGTAAACCATGACAGCTTAGTTCGTTTGGTTAAAATTTTTTCAACACACTTGCTCGTAAAGGAACTGTTATTTCACAGTTTTCTGATACACAAAGTATCATATTATAAAACAAATGGGCTTTTTATATCTAGACACGCGGCAGCGTGTCAAGCCAAGTTCAAGCCAACAGAACTGGCGAGCAGCACGTGTGTAATACTACACGAACCATTTGGAGCCACTTTTGACCCCTTCATAACTCAAAAGCTATTGAACATAAATACACCAATTTGGTTTATATATTGAGGCCCCCTAAATATAAACTAGTACCTATTTTTTTATAAACACAGCTTAAATTTAGATATTAAAATCCAAAAATCGTCATTTTTATCACTGACTGACCTATAGCTCAAAACTCTAACCCAGTTCCAGATGACCTAGAAAGTTAAAATTTGGCATCCAGATAGGTAATTGGGTGTATACAAAGGAAAAATCAGAAAACAGAAAATAATAACTTATGATATATTGAACCTCAACATTTGCCTTGGCTAGTTTTCACATACTAATCAACTTATCATCTTTATGTTATATTATGCAAGTTGTTGTTTCTATATTGTAATTATAAGGTTCTATTCTTCTAAATATTGCTTTGCTGGTAAAAACTAGCCATGTCAAATGTTGAGGTTCAATAGATCATAAGTTATTTGCTTTGTGTAAATAATTCGACTATTCAAATTTAAGAAGTCATATTTTTAAATAGCAAACATTATTGTAGCAGAAATGAAACAATAAATTGCGTTTTAAATTTACTAAAGAATGTTATACGTTCATATAAATAAATTTCAGGATTGTCTACAGAACTTGGCACCCATTTAGATCTCAAATCTTTTGTCGGTGGAGCCGACAACCACACCATAATTATCATAATATTGAACTTGGCTCCCATTTTCACATTTATGTTTTTGATGGTTACCATTACTATACGCACTAGGGCTTTTTACTTTACATATTATTTTAAATTTGAGCAAAGAGTTTGTATAATTATCTAAAAATTGTAAGTAAACATTTTTGTGAATAAATAAATCGATTATTAAAAAAATATATAAATGAACATTTTATTTCATCAAATTATTCATTATACTTATTACAAAAATATCGGTACAGTTTACTATATCAAACACGACCCGCCAAAAAATAAATAGGCGCGCCCCATTTCTTGCTGTTTTGAAAATAAATTTACGACTCTTTTTTTCTTCAAGAGTGTGTTGAAAAACGTGACACGCGTGACCATTGATAATTACACTGACGGGTCACTTATGGTTTTATTATTTTTGGTATCAGTACATCGAAAGTTCTATGTATATTTTTCAATGGTTTACATACATCTTCACGGCCTTTGTAAGTTACGGTGTGGCCATAGACACTAGTAACGTGTCCACTTTTTTCCAGTTAATGCTGGTTTAATGTATTAGATATAACTAAAAAGGTAATATCTACAAGTTTGTTGAGAATAATTTTTCTTTGCAGATAGCAACTTCGTGTTGGGCAACGCGCAAGTACCGGCCTACCCTATCGTGTATTGTTCAGATGGATTCTGTGAGCTGACGGGGTGGGCGCGGGCGCATATTATGCAAAAGGGTTGCGCCTGCAAATTCCTTCATGGATGTGACACAAGGGACGATCATCGACAACAAATAGACGCTGCATTGGAGTCAAAACACGAATTGAAATTGGAACTAATTTTTTACAAGAAAAATGGTTAGTTTATTTATTTAATTATTTATTTATTTATTTATTAAGGAGAAATAATAATAGTAGACAGACAGATATTATATAAGTACATAAAGTAATGAAAAAATATTAAGGTCCTCTATATATTCTCGCAAAGTTTTACATTTTCAGTCCCCAAAAAACAACAAAACATAAAAAGAAAACAGTAAATAAGATACAAACAAAATTAATACATTAAAATTAATCTAACCGGTTTGATATTAGAAAAGTACCCATTGATAACAACTGCCTGAGTGCAACCATCGTAACCTTTCGAGTATTTAGATCGTTTTTTAGTAAGAGATAGGTGACCAACTTTATCGAAGGCTTTCATAAAGTCTGTATCCACTTGTTGACGTTTGTCCATTGCATTAAATAAGAAGTCAGAGTACCTAGTGTCACCAAATCTTGCAGCTCACTTTTTACACACTTCCACTTTGCAAAATTGAATCGTCTAAGACCTAAGTGAATACTTTAATGATAAGTGATGTATTTTAGTTTTTCTTCTTGTGTGAACCAAAATATTTGCATCTATAAACAAATACTTGGTGTCGAAAATAAAATAAACGTAATTATTTTTAAATATAAATAATAAATAAGGTCCAAAGTCAGTCATCGTCACAACATGAAACATTGCATTCGATTTAATTACATTTTACATTCAAATTGTACAAAGGGATCGCCCAACAATCAACTGAACGAAATTAAATGAAACAAGAGGATTAAAACTGTAAATGAAATAATAAATTACATTATTCTAATACCTATCACAAAAAAACAACAAACACCGTCACGGCCATTACCTTGTGGCGTAACAGTGTTCATCTTTAGCGAGCTACACTAAATGAAGACAGACCTAGAGCTTAAAATTGTGTTAGACTGCTTCTTATCTTACAATGCCAATAAGGAAAGGAAATGCCAATGGGTTCCCTAAAAGAATACTTAAATAATATTGAGTTTATGAATAAGCGGGTGGAAGGAATTGTAAAACAGTTACCTATTTATATTTCTTGAAAGGCAAACTAATTTTTGTTATTAGTAAATATAGGTACCTACGTGACTTGTAATTTTTTTTAAGCATTTAGGTACAATTTTGAACAAATTTCCGTCGAAAGTAGCTCACGACGCGACTTCCACAGTCAATAGAAATCTTTCTCGGGCCTTGAGTAGTCTTCTATTTTTGCATTCATGACACGACGTTGCAAAACTCCGACCACACACCAATCGTAAACAAAAGCCAATAAGGGTTTTACGATTCCATTCGACAAAATTAAACTTTTACAAGCGTCCAGCTGCTTGTCGTCACTACGTTTACTGCACCGGTCACCTTAAAAATGTTGATTAGCCCGCATATAAATCTTTGTTCCCACCAATCACTACCGAGACATCTCTATCACGGACAAAGTTTACACAAATTCGTTACGGAAACTTTGCAGGTTTCTAGAACGTTTTCTTAAACAATAAATAGATGTTTACCGAGTGTCGCTCCTCGTACATCTAAATTGAATTTGAAACACAATTTACATTTTACAGGTTCCCCTTTTTGGTGTTTACTCGACATCGTTCCAATTAAGAATGAGAAAAGAGAAGTGGTATTATTTCTGGCCTCCTTCAAAGACATTACCAACACCAAAATGGCCGCCATGAATACCAACGAAGATTTCGACAGTGGTACGTGATCAAAACTTATTAAAGGATTGTTATGAATATGAAATAATAAACAATAACTAACTTAAGCAACTGTTATTCAATGATAACAATAACTTTAACTGCTTCAATATTTCTAATTATTATTTCGAAATGGAAGATGTACTTGATCCTAAAATTGTTGCATTATCTAACAAGCACGTTATTTTAGATCACATTTATATAGGGATGCAAGAATAATAGTTTTAGAGTCACCCCGGTAGCTCCCTCCCAGTTCGTCATAGCGGAACGCGCCCACACGAGCACGGTAAAGTTGTAGTTACGTCAAATTGTAGTTCTTTAATTACTTTCTTCTCTGTAGATACTTAGATATTTTCTTCAATTTATATTACTTAGTCTTCTCATAAGAAATAACTTTTCAACTTGTATTTCATGGAGTTTATCGTTAGATCTGTATTAGTGCTGAATAGTTTTTTATACTTTTAAATAAACCACCCTGTCATACTTGTTACAAACCAAAGTCCTAAATTACATACTTATTGCGAATAAAGGCCGTCAATTTATTTTTAGCTATCTCAACAAATCCCTTTTGTGTTAACTTGCTAAATGTCCCCATTATTTACCTAAGTAGAAAGTTAAATTCCAGGACCTTATCAGCTTTATTTGTCTTACTTTATAACTGTAGACAGTGTTATCTTGCTAATTATTTATTTTGTTTACATCATAGGATATTGGATTTTATTCCGTATTGCTATTCTCATTGCCTAATAATGTGCTTGTTATTTTTAATTCAGATACAGTTTCCATTTATTGCACGCACAACGCATCTGCAGTAAGTTTGCATGTTTGTCATACATCTGGTTTTTAATGTAGATCTATTCTCATTATTATTCGCTTATATTAGTTAGCGTAGACAAATAGCTAACCTTACTAATATGTATAGATGCCTGCATAGAGTAGATAACTTTTAAATTTCTTTAACGTAGCTAAACATAAATATAGCATTTTTTACGACGTGGTCTGCGGTGAAGAAGTTAACAGGGTGGTTTGCGCGCAGGAGGTGCCGTGCGGCCGTCGGCTGGCGTGGTTACTCTAGCGTTATCCCCATTTGTACCCGCAGCGGCACTCTTGGGAGCCAGATTTCGGGCTGAATCTAGTTGCCTCCTTCCAGACCCAAATGGCAACTTGGATCCAGAAGCGCCCTCGCCTGCTAACATGGGCAGGCGACGCTCTAGAGCGGTACTATACCAGCTTTCAGGACACTATAAGCCAGACAAAATGAAAACTAAACTTAAATTGAACAACGTTAGTACAATTTATTATTAAACTTTTTACTTTACTACTCATTCTAATTCTGTTTTATGGTGACCCAATCCATAGTGATGCAAAATATCCTAATAGATCATTCTTGTGTTTTTAAAAGGGCATAAAGTTTATCTCGCATAAAACTAAACTAGTTTAATACCTGCCTGTCTACTAAAGTCTACTGCGTTCGTCATACAAACATTGTATATTCGACAGTGTAATTACCGTAGTATTACTATGACATGTACTTATCTCACATGCTTAGCTTAGTATAGCAAAATCCCTTTCGTTATGATCGCTATTACCTAGCATAGTAGCCGTATCTAAGGGGAGTTTTGGGGGCTCAAAACCCTCGAAATCCCGTTTTTTTTTTAAATTTTAAGTACACTAAGCAATGTTTTTTTTAAAGTTCAAAAAGCCCCCAATGAAATCGACCAGAAATAGATTCCTGGATACGGCCTTGCCTAGCATATTTATCAACTAGAACTAATATAAAACAACAATATACCTAGTAGATATGTACTACGAGTATTTATCAAATTTATTTTTATCTCGCGATATTACTTACTTTGAATTTTGACTCAAATATCTTAATTTTATTAATATATTCCATAGAATCTACTTCACTCGTCGGATCCTCCATTGCCAGAATATAAAACGTCAGCGCTAAAGAGATCCCGATTTATAATATCGCATTACGGCGTATTCAAGACATTTTGGGATTGGCTTATATTGATTGGGACTTTTTACGTGGCTGTAGTAGTACCTTATAATGCAAGTTTTGTTGATGAAGGTCATCCAAGAATCAGCGTTACTAGCGATGTAGTTGTCGAAGCTCTATTTATTGTTGGTAAGCACTTTTTAATTGCATCCCTAGTTACGTCGACCTTAAAATTTTCAAGATGGCTTTTACTGTAAAAAGGAAGACGTAGAATACATGGAATTTGGTGCCAAGAGAGCAAAAGAAGAAGATACAATAGGGGTTCAAATAAACAGGTCATGGTTGTTGAGATGTTAGATAGGGAGGTTAATAAGATAGAGAATCGCAGGTAAGTATTCTAGAAAGAAAGAAGTAAAATAATGCTAAATGTCCTGATTCAAGTAAAATCAGATTCATAAGCAATCACCAATAGGAGGGGTTTCAGCCGCTTTCCTCTCAGGGAAAAAAGAGATTTTAGAATGCAGGAAAGACTGAAGAAGATGAACGAGTTGTCCACTTACATTCCGTACAATTTATTAAAAATCAGTTTCCAGATTAGTGACCTTAGAATTTTAAGTCCTCTTAGTTTTGAAAGTATATGACGTTCCCCACACGAGCAAACTTGTTAAGGACTAGAGTTTAACAATTTTTATAATTTCAGATATAGTCCTAAATTTTCGGACAACATTCGTAAGTAAAAAAGGAGAAGTTGTATCTGACTCGAAGGCGATAGCGCGTAATTACATAAAGTCATGGTTCGTTGTGGATTTGTTAGCAGCGCTTCCATTTGACCTACTTTATGCATCCGACGTCTATAGTGGAGCGGTACGTTTCAGAAACAGCAATTAACTTTAAGTTTATTTTAATGAATTTACATTTTTTTTAATGAATTTACATTTTGGCCGTCTAACATAATTTAAAATAGTTATTAAAACTTACATACATAAGGTGAACTACCTTATTCAACGAAACGACCAGCCGAATAATAATAAAGGTGGCGCGTCGACGTACAGTCCACCGAAACCGACGACAGACTCGTCCAATTCTTGTAACGAATGATCCGCCTAGATCATCCGGCGGCCGGAATGGGAAATTTTCTGTGCGATGCCGTACCAACGTGTGGCCAAATGTGTGTGACCACCTTAAGACGTGTTACCAGATGATAGGGAAATTAAAGTATTAGATATTTAAAAAATGTGTTCTCAAACATTTGACTTAGTACGCGATACTAATATTGCTTTTTAAAAAAAAAGTGTACCGACTTCAAAAATGTGCTTTTCGAAAGGAAATGCACAAGTACAAAGAGCACTATAAAAAAAACCCAAATCGCTTCAAGTGTGCCTATAAAATTTGAAGAGTTCTCGATTTCTCCAGGATCCTACCATCAGATCCTGACCTGATGACCATGGGACCACCTAGGAACTTTCAAACAAAAAAAATCCAAATCGGTCCAGGTAAACGGGGAACATACATATTCCGACGAATTGAGAACCTCCTCCTTCTTTTGAAGTTCGGTTAAAAATAGAATTCATATATGAAACGTTGTAGATGAATCAAGAGAAATATGTAAGAGATTGGTTGCCTTTATGTGTATATCAATCTAATTTACAGCCTGCAAATTACAGGTCATATTGACCACTGCTTCGTGCGCATAGTAGGTTAGGTTAGTAAGCATCCGGGATCCCTTGAAGTTTCAAAACGTGGATCCTAGTAGAAGTTTTGAAAATTATTATTTTAAAATGTTCATAGGAATCAACAAGATGGAACGTTCATTTAGTGAAGCTAACAAGATTATTACGACTGGCAAGGCTACTGCAAAAAATGGACCGCTACTCGCAGTACTCAGCTCTTATACTAACATTACTGATGCTGTCATTCACATTAGTAGCACATTGGCTGGCGTGCATCTGGTTTATAATAGCTGAGAAGGAAATAGAACACCATAGGAACGAAAGTTGGGATTTAGGTAAGTATATTTGACCTATTATTTTACTTGTAGGTACTTCATTACAATCTTGATCATTATTCGAAATACTTCAATCGCCAGAGACGTGATAAATATAAAGGTGGAGTATAGCAGGAAAAGCGTGATGATAGATAGATTTGACGAATTTGTACAATATAACAAAAGCGGTTCTAGTCCAGTGATTATGAGGATCTGAGGTCGATAAGGGCGATTAAGCTACATATAGTTAGGCCGAATAGAGGTGGCCACTCATGCAGGCAGCCTAAATTCAATACCTGATTATTTTTTCTGGTCTGGTTTGGACACGTTGAAAGAATAAAGGATGAAAGATTGACTGGTTTATATGGCTGAAGTGAAAGGAAATGATGGCACATGACGACCTGGGTGTACTTTTATTGAACATATAACAAATGTATCGATGGCAATATAAGAAGTACACACAATCGCCGAGCGTGTATGAAAGGTATGATGAATATAAAAGAAGCGCAAGAGGTATCTTGGGATAAAAGGCGTGATAATAGATAGATTATTTTTCTGTATATTTTCTAAGAAACTGTAGGTATTATATTTTCCTGAAAGATATCTAAATCCGTTTATACAATACTTTTACCTGTGAGTCCACGATTTATAAAGAAAGTGTAGTAGCATTAAAAGAAGTCGTGTAGCGTGTAAATCACCGAACAATTTTTTCTGCCACTTTTGGAGGGGGGGGGGGGTAGACGCCTAGTACTAACCCCTGTACCACTGTATTTTTCTGTCGTTTTATTGTCGCAACGGCTTATGCTAAAATTTAAACATAATAATAAATATCATTCGACACTGTCTTTTCACACCAAAATTTATGTATTTACTTAGATGCACCCCCCTTTGGAAATATTCTAACATAACAAATTCTATAGATGAGTCCCTTAAAATTACTGTTTCCAAAATTTTAAACCAAAATTTCAATAATCGTTCTTGGACCCAAGCGACTCTCCCTGTCCAATTCGGTGGCCTGGGAATTCGTACTTCGTCGTGTGTTGCGCTTCCTGCCTTTTTGTCATCAACCTATAGCGCGCTAACCCTCATCGGTACTATATTGAACTTACCTAATGTAACCGATGGGGAAGTTGCGGGTGTAGACGAGGCCAGAAGTATATGGAGTGCAACTCACCTAGGAGTGGACGTTCCCACAGAATTAAGTAGCCAGCGAGCGTGGGATATACCATCCATAAAGGCAACCCACGCTACATTGCTCGAACAGTGTCCTGATGATTTCGACAGAGCACGGCTTCTAGCTGTATCTGAAAAAGAGTCAGGACACTGGCTTCACGCATTGCCCTCCCATAACATAGGTACGGTGTTGGACTCGTCGACCTTACGTATCGCCGTTAGTTTACGATTAGGTACTAAGGTCTGTGAACCTCATCGTTGCCTATGTGGAAGAGACGTGGACTATTTTGGTCGCCATGGACTTTCATGCACAAAAAGTGCTGGTCGCACCTACCGCCACGGTACCTTAAATGATATAGTACGCCGATCTCTTGCCACTGCCTCTGTTCCTGCGATTCTTGAACCATCTGGTATGAGCAGGGACGATGGCAAGAGACCTGATGGCGTAACTTTAGTACCGTGGCATTTAGGAAAAAATTTGGTGTGGGACGCTACCTGTGTTGATACACTGGCAGCATCTCACATACAGTATACAAAATTAAAAGCGGGTGCGGCGGCAGAACACGCTCAACTGCTCAAGCGCCGAAAATATTCAAATATTTTAACAAATTACTTATTTTCGGCGCTTGCAGTGGAAACAATGGGTCCATGGTCTACCGAAATGAAAATATTCTTGAAAAATTTAGGTACTAGATTAGTCCACGCCTCGGGTGACCTAAAGGCTGGCTCTTACCTCGCTCAAAGGATCAGTTTAACCATTCAGCGAGGTAACGCAGCCAGTGTTTTGGGAACCATGCCACAGGGAGGGGTTCTGGAAGAGGTATTCTTTTTATAATTTGTATATATAGTTTTTAAATATATTATGTATTTATTACCATTACATATAAGTTATGATGTAAATATTTAAACTAATATAACTAGAAGTAGAAAAAAGTGAAAATAAAAATATAAAAAAGTACTTATTAATGATTACAAACACTATGTTCTCGCAAGTTTGACGTCCTAGATCGCCTTTCCCATTTAAAACATCGCAATTAACTAATTTTCTAGAGGTCTGTCTCGCGACACAAAACGATACCAACGAAACCTAAGGTAACTATTACTGCTTAGTAGGTACTCATAAGTATATACTGCTTGGTGATCCTCAAAGCAAACGACCCCGCGGCCACTGTTACCTTTAGTTCTAAGTAATAGGACGTTGTATCTTCAATATTTCATTTATCACAATTAAGAATTAACAACTAGATTTTCCAATAAGTTTAATATCCATCAGATCCAAGTTCCGTCGTTTACCAAAATCATGGACTTTATCTTTAAATATCTTCCAAGTAACAAAGTTAACTAATGAGGGGAAGTTGTACAGAATAATAGAAGTTTGTTATTTCCAGGTTGGATCAATAACTTGGCGGATCGACTCAAAGTTCCGGTCCTTAACATCTCACACAGCGAGAGCTACGTGACAGCACTTTATTTCACTTGCTCTTCTCTTACGAGCGTCGGTTTTGGGAATGTCTCGGCGAATACTCTCCCCGAGAAGATATTTAGTATTCTAACTATGTTAATTGGAGGTAAGAGGATTTTAACTATTTTAGTTGGAAGTTTAGACGGATCAAGTTTAAAATAGTTTATTTATAGTTTAACTCGTGTGTATTATTTTTCAATGCTGCCGACCTGACCATAACCGAAGGTCGGGTTTTCGTAGCAGTGATAATAATTGATAGGTAGAAAATATAGGTTCAATCCTCACTCGAGTCGCCAAAGTTGAGTACCATTTTTTTAAGATAGCCAGCGCCGGCACTTCTGTTAAATATAATGGATTTCAGAAGTGACAGCTTAAGGGCCATTAAGTTTAGATACAGACTTACCACCTGTTTTTAATTGGGATAAATGTGAATACTTTACAGTACAAGGAAAAATCACAGAGCATACTCTCAAATATAATAACTATATTGGCAATTTACAAAAAAAAAAATTCATATAACGCTATTCCTAGTCAGTAAAATAAGAATTTATCACCGAAGGCTAAACAAGGTGGAATTTAATTTCAAATACCGTTTGAGAATATAGTTTAGGAAGGTATTTAGTATCCAAATATGTCGCCGATATCCGATATGATATCGCGACGTGCTTTTCGATGTAAATTGTAAGGATTTTAAGTAAATATTATACTTATTATTCTATAAGTTGCGATCATGGGAAGAGAAAATATCGGAACAAAAAGTGGAATAGAGTAGCAGATTATTAAGCAGTTTTGATAACTTTTATTACTTTAGTTTAATATATACCGAATATTTTATGTTTATGGATTGATTAAAGACTAAGGATTGCTATAAAATTTAAATAGCACTATAAATTATATTGAACATAATGTCTTTGTTGGGTCTACGCCTCGTAGGTTATAGTGAGCGTTGCGTGTTAGCAGCCTTCCTAGGGTTTGTATAAATCTAGTATTTATTAAATTAAATATTTTCAGCTCTAATGCATGCTGTAGTTTTCGGTAATGTGACGGCTATCATTCAGCGCATGTATTCAAGAAGATCTATGTATCAAACTAAATGGAGGGACTTAAAAGATTTTCTTTCCCTGAATCAAGTGCCTAAGGAACTGAAACAGAGGATGCAGGACTATTTTCAGACGATGTGGTCTTTAAACCATGGAATCGACATTCATGAGGTAAATATTATTGTTTTGATGCAACCCACATAGCAAGCAATACGGGATTAGAACCCAAGGTAGAGCTTAATAATTAACAATTTTATTGAAAAATCGTAGGTATTCAAAGTTTGCGAATATTATGTTGTTGATTCGAAATAAATTAATTTGTCATAGATTTCAATGAAGTCTATCGTAACCCTCAATGAAGTTATTAAGTTATTATTATTAAGAAATTAAAAGTTGTAATTATGTAAAAAATAAAGTTATTAATATGGTGGAATATAATTATTTTATAGTTAAGGTTCCTATATATCCATATTTTTTCTGGGATAAACTATTCCCAATTTCTCTGTAAATAATCCACCTGTGTCACTGTAATGTAGGATATAGTTACTTATTCAATATATCTAAGTGAAATAGCTGTTATTTTTTCAATGGGTTTTTAACCGACTTCGAAAAAAAAAGAAGGAGAATGTTCTCAATTCGGACCGTATTTTTTTTTTTGTATGGATGTACATCGATTACTCCGCCAGTTGTGAATCGATTTTTATGGTTTCTTTTTTAATCGACAGATAATTCTTCCGGATTGGTCCCATTTTTATCTCATAAAAATTGGTTCTTTACTTTTTCAGAAATTTTGAAAAAACTGACCTTATAAGTAAATTTTTCGTAATATCTCGATGAAATATGTACCGATTTTGACGACAAATTTTTTTAAGGATATAATAATTTCTTGACATTATCTCACAGTCATATGACGAAAATCGGTTCAGTAATTTTTCAGAAATTCAGTAATTTGTCTCTGTTTACTGCTGAAAATTATATCAGAGAAAAGCCTTAGCAACGGTTGCTATTGACACGAAGTTGTCAATTTTCGTATCGACGGTGGTCTAGCGGCTAAAGGTATGAGATGCAGCGCAGGGTGCACATTGCTCGAGGTTCAAATCCCATCCACCGCAGTATTTTTTTTAATTTTCCATCATTTTTTTTTAGTTGCGTTATTATTTATTTCTCAGGGCAACAAAATCACTTAAAAGGGTAAAAAACCCTTTTAAAAAAAAGTGTACCGACTTCAAAAATTTGCACTGAAAAGTAAGAAATAATAAAAATTTCTTCGTAGAATTTGAAGACGGTTGGAGCCAAATTAGAAATAATTTAGTACCCAAATTCACTAATCTAGATAATTTATTAGGAACCTACGATCATCAGTACAAACACAGATAATATTGAACAGATCTTTATGTCCCTAGATGTTTACTTAATTTTGTATCCTAATTTGGCACCAACCGTCTTCAAATTCTACGACGAAATTTTTATTATTTCTTACTTTTCAGTGCAAATTTTTGAAGTCGGTACACTTTTTTTTAAAAGGTTTATATTGAATAGGAAATATGGGCGGTTAAACTGTGCCCCCGTTTTCTTTTTCATAATCTATCACAAAGATCTTAATTTTTTTAAAGCGCTGTTATTCCATTACCCTTCAATTATATACATCGCGTTTTTTGTGGCTTATTGAAAATTCAAAATAATATTATTTTATTATTTTTGATGATAGATTATGAAAGAGAAAACAGCGGCAAAATATGTTAAATTACAGTGACACGGGTGGATAATTTACAGATAAATTGGGAATAGTTTATCCTCATACAAATGGATATAGGGTTCTTAAGACAATTCGAGTCATTAACCAACAGCTAAAGGTGAAAATACCTTAAAATATAAACAATTCCGAAGATCAATTTACTTGCGATGTCTTAAATTACTTATAGGCAGGCTTGAGGCCAGCCATTATTTTACATTCTCATCGTTTACGTAGTCTTAACAACTGTTATTCATTAACTTTCAGTTCGTTAACCTTTTATATCAAAGCGAGAATTTCTTAGGAAATTAAAGAAGACATAATGTTCTTTGTCTGTGCAGACTTTAAAGGAATTTCCAGAGGAACTTCGTGGCGATGTCTCACTACATTTACACAGAGAAATACTGTCTTTACCAATCTTTGAATCAGCTTCGCAAGGATGTTTGAAACTACTTTCCTTGCATATTCGAAACAACTTCTGTGCTCCCGGCGAATATCTTGTCCACAAAGGAGATGCGCTTACATACATATATTATATTTGCAACGGATCTATGGAAGTTATGCAGAATGATATGGTGGTAGCTATTTTAGGTAAGATTTTTACAAATGTGACTAAGGTGCGTCGGTTATTTACATAATCCAAAGACCCTCAACAGAACTGGCCACTCGTTAGGTATAGCCTCATAAATAATAGCGGCTAAAAAGACCCTCAACAGAACTGGCCACTCGTTAGGTATAGCCTCATAAATACTAGCGGCTAAAAAAAGTTGTCTGGGTACCCTGGGATCGATAATACGGAGCTGTAAAGCAACCCTTGAAGAAATAAAATCATTTTTCTATTATAACTTGTTACTTTTGTTCCAACGCCAATGTTTTGCGTTTCGTTATTTGAGTAATCTTTGTTTGTTGTTTTCGGTAATGATAAATTAATTATAATTTATTCATATAAGAAATGTAGAATTAAATTAAAATATTCAAACCCAACTATAAATAGATGTAAGAAACGAAAATTAATCTCGTTTTCTAATTATTTTATTAAATTACAAACATAATTATTTTTGTAAGGTGTTCCGTTTTAATCATTTGTTAGATTTGTATTTATTTTATACCTCGAGTCTAATTAATAAATAGGTAAAAAAGTTTCGGTCTTTTACAATATTTATATATCTACTTTATTTGTCAGGATCATATAGGTATGTATTGATGAATATGTAAGAAAATTAATTAATTAATAAGATTAGTATTCATTTCATTACCATTAAAATATGAAGAAATCACAAAAAACAGCGGTTATTTCAGCTGTGGTTTAACCTTTATTATATTTTTCAGGAAAGGGTGACCTAGTTGGTTGCGACATGAACTCTCATTTGCAGTGCATAAACGGCACTGGAAACAATTCAAACCAAAATTCTGACGTAGTAGTTAAATCTAGCAGTGACGTTAAGGTTCGTTGAAATTTTTAATTTGGGTATGGAATAAGAAGCATGAAAGTAAGATAAATGCAGTGGAAATGCGGTCTTTACGTAAATTGTGTGATAGAAAGCGTATTGACCGCATCAGGACCGATGTCATTAGAGAAGAATGCGGAGTGAATCGTTAGCTTTGTTTAGTGGATCCTATTTATTATTTTTCCTAGTTATTGTAGGCACAGATAAAAATAATTGGGTCAAGTGCGTGTCGAGTGTCAGCCATACAATGGTTCTGTACTTCAATAATTTACCGATTTTTCAAATTGTTTTACTACTCTCCTCGTCTTTAGCCCGCGTATTAAGTATGTGTGAACTTCTAAACTTTATTTAAATATTTTGTTACTCTCTATGTCTTAGGGCCGCAGAAATACGTATTATGTTTGATTTTCAAGTCCCTATCCCATTTAGTTTAGAAGCTAGAGGCCCGTGACAGACGAACAGACATCGTTGGCACAACAATAAACCACAATAATTATCTTACAATTTCAAATCATAAGATTGCTTTTGCCATAAATGGAACTTAGGTTATACACAGTTTATCGGAAATATTTACAATTGCCTTCAAATAGTTCAATTTAGAAATGCTCGAGGATATTTGTTTCTGTTGTTGGTTTCATTGTTGTGTCTGTGTCAATAATTTAATTGAACTCGAAAAGGTTTAAGAGAGAGTTTAAAAACTTTTCATCGTAGTTTATGGTTGTTGCTATAGCTGTGAGACCCACTGATTCAGATGGTGAGATCATTAAAAACTATTAAGCAGTATATAATAAGGTCAGAGTAGGAATTGTCGACGGTGATGGTATTTTCTTTAATTTAAGATTTATTGTATGATTGTAACATAATATTATTTTCAAACTTCAGAAGTGGTAACCGTTTCGGAGACTTTAAATTTTAGTATATTCTATTTGTTGAACGTTCTCTCGTAATCTTTATGAATTAATGATTCTATAATAAAATTGAAAGACTACATATAAAAGCTGCAGCTTCCTTTCATATTTATAAGCGGACTTCTCGCGACACTGCCGTTAATGTAGCACCGTAGTAAGTAATTTTGAGTTAGAATTTAAAACTACGTTCACACAGAGAAAATCTTTAAATTAGTATATTAAATAGTGTGTGTCTAACAATATTGAAATTGAAACCTGTATCGCGCTATTGAAAATATTTAATAGATTGGCATAATATACAATTTTCCAGCGACACGGGGTATGAGTATTCCTTTTACTCACAGTCATACTACACAGGAGGTTTAACTGATGTTCTACGACTCTACCCAGAATGTCTTGACATGATTATGTCTAGGGCATAAACCATAAACCTAAACATAATCTAAGTAACTTGAGCTAGGTTATAATTATTTTAAGAGCGTTTAAAACCGGAAGTTTAGCTGGTGTTCTGCAACTCTATCCAGACTATGTACAGAAATAAATATAGGACATATTATTATAATTTATTTAAGTTAGAACTAAAACCAATTTTTAAATTAGTTTTCTATTACAGGCCTTAACATATTGTGATTTAAAAAGTGTTCACATGGGAGGTTTAGCTGATGTACTACGACTCTACCCAGAATACCAGCATGAGTTCATAAATGACATACAACATGATCTAACATACAACTTAAGAGAGGGATATGAAGCTGAGGTAAACCTATCTTTATGAATTTATTCATGAGTTTTATGAAAGTAACCTTATGAATTATTAATACTAATTATGAAGTTATCAGAGATATATTATCATATCGTTATTTCAGAATATAACCCTTTTGTGGGTGTAGAGTAAATATTTTTCTTATATTCTCTCTTTAGATCTTTCAATCATAATATGCAACGTAACATGCAAGTTATTTTCAGTCAAGGTTTTACCTTTTTTTAAATTAAATAAGCGTTACAGATTATTTATGACGCTCCCTGCAGCTGAGTATTATTCAGAAGACAATATAAGACTAAACTTTTCTTTATAAGTATAAGCTAAATATTTACATATAGGACTTCGAATTTTGTTCCGTTGTTGACCAGAAACTCGACCAACTTTATTCATTTTCTAAAATTTTGAATATTTATTTATTTTAATTATATTTATATAATATAATATTATGTATTTTATAGCAAGAACCTGATATAAACGGTCACCCATCTTTGACCCTTCCATCAATATCTGAAGATGATGAACTAGCGGCAGATGAGAATGGTGTAATGCACAAGAAACTTCCAGCTGCCACAGCGGTAAATAGTCCTCGTCATGCCAAATTTACTAGGTAAGAATCAACTTAAAAATTCTACAACATTTTTGTCTCTGAGAACAATTAAAAGTATCAAGTCAACCCAGAAAGTTTTAAATAAAGTTGTAAAACGTAGGATGGATTAGCATCATATTTCAATATTGGGTTTGGGTTATTTAGATTATCAAGAACAAGTAATCGGTTTAATTAATTAAAAAAAATCGGGTTTTACTTTTTTAAAACGAAACGGCTTCACTTAACTGCAGTAGTGCTACGATAGTAAAAATGCAGTAATAAAATTTCAACAGCATTTCATAGTAAAATATATTTCCAGATCAGATGGCCCAAGATTAACTCATAGAGAACTAAGAGAACGTATAGAAAGACAGCGGTCAGTAGCTACACCTAAAATCACGAAGGCAGATTCCTTAGAAGGCCTTAACCTAGAAGTACACAACACAAGATCTTCAGTTGACAGACTAGATACACAAGTTTCCAGTTTGCATCACGATGTAGCTACATTGAGCATGGAGGTAATTTATTTTAAGCGAGCTTTCCCCCCGGCTTCGCCCGTGAAGCCCATATTCACTTTCATCCCCTTGAGTTCATGCAACTATCCCAAAAAAAATATTTTATTTCCAATTTTCCAGGCAACTTTTCCAATTTTTATTTCCATAAAACCCTGATTCCGACAATTACGAACATTTAAAAAGTTATCGGCTCCAGAGTACCCAGCGGAAGATAAATATTCCTCTTTAGGCGATGTTACGCTGAATAAAAGCTACGGTACAAAACTTGTATATAAGCTAAGGAAAATTGTTTGTAATATACCTCAATGGTAATTTCAAAGTTTACGAAGGTATTATTAAGCTTCTAACTGCTGTTACTGAGTTGTTAAACTTAAGTTTGTTTAACACTAACTTTATATGGTATCCAGTAAGTTATATATGGCGCAAAATATTTGATATCTTATTTGATTCTATATTCTAAGAAAGTATTCCAGTATTGTTTTATAATTTTGAAACTATTGTATTATTATAACCACAACAGTAGGCAGTAAGCAAATTCATAATTATTATAGTAGATAACAAGTGGTGATCGGGTGTCACGGTAATTGAAAAAATATCAAAATATACCTAAAGGTGGCCACACATTCATCCAATCTCCGGCGCATCGCCGTACGGTCCTGCCAAACCGACCACAGACTCGTCCAATTCTTGTAACGAACGGTCCGCCTAGGACATCAGGGAAATTTTTGGTGCGATGCCGGACCAATGTAGGGACCATTATTTAGTTAAAATGAATTGCTAAAAATCGTATAAATAATATCACCTGTAGGTTTTGTTACCGACTCACAGAATAGCGTGTCCCTCAATCGTCATTCGTCATATTGATATCTGGCCCATCTAAATATACGAAAATATTAACTATTTGTTTTAGGTTCGTAACGCAATACACGTACTACAAGAGATGACAGGACCGTCAGGCTGGCACGCTGCACATTCCAACCCCAACTTACAGTGGAGTGCACCACCAGGACAACTAGCTCGTAGCTGCAGCCATCCACCTGATGTTTTCAGTTGGGATCAGGTTCGTATTCTTCTATCCAGATCATGGAATTAGAAATTACTGTTAGGTTTTTTTACATTAAACAATGGAGAATAATCCTTTTTCCACACATTTAAGTTTGAATTTCAAAGCAAAACCGATCACAGTCGACATCACATTAGATCTTTGGAATAAATTGTATGAATTTACATTATAAATTATGATCCTATTTTAAAGCTTAAAGTTCCGAATTTAACTTCCTTACGACGGTAAGGATTAATCGTTATCTTTCAACAGCAGGAGCGACCAGTGACACCAGAGCGTCCCAAACAAAACCGCAGTACACAAACAGAATCCTTCCTACAGTCTGTCACCCATTATGTTTTGGAACACCCAGCCACAATTATGTTACTACTGGGAATAGAACCCATGAGCACCTTAGCTCCTGTTATGCCGGGCGCCGTAGATTATTACGATACTCGGCGGCCCAGTGTACTTGAACAAATCGCCGAATCTGAAAATGGAAGTCAATCACCATCTAGTACAGCAAGTGAAAGACTTATGGAACATAGAACTCCACAAGGAAGCGCTAAGGACTTAGACAAAAATGGCGAAGTCAGTATCCAAATAGAACAAAACCTTAAACCGACACATTTGAAACGAAACCGATATTCAGCGAGTGATATATGTGAGGAATCGGAAAGATTGCTTCTAGCAAGAGCGTCTCTACCAAGCACGCGTAGTTTAAAATTTAACATCAATACTTAGATAAATTCCTTGATTGTTGTTTAATTATATGTGCTCACACATAGTTAGATTTTATTAAAAGTTCATTAGTATTGTTCATAAGATGGTGATCTCCGCCTAGTTTACTAATTTCATTTCTCGATTTCTTGATAACAATATGATTCGTGTTCACTCGCTGATTTTTCGTATTCATTTCCTATGACATTATTAAAATATTTATTTTGAAATGTTCAATTCGTAAATTAAAATTTAATATTATAATATATTTAAAACTAGGTATGTACTAAACAACAATTAGGGGCTCCCTGTGTGATACTGATATTTTATATTCGATTCTATGAAGACATTATGTAGGTATAGTCGAAATAATAAAAATCACAAAAGCTCAAAATTGAAAATAATATCTATCAAATGTTTTTCTTTTCACCTACCATTTAAAATTGATGTTTCTCTATTTTTAGATGTTTTTTTTATATTGTATTGTACATATCAGAAAAGTTTCTTATTTCATATTCTTAATATGGATGTAGATTACTAAATAGGTAGAAAATTTTGTAGATATTTTATAAATGTTTCTAGTCGATGTTTTTGAAACACTATCTTTATATGACTAGGTAGGTACATACTATGTTTATAGTTGGTACCTCATTTATATATTAATTACTAAACTTCTGAGTGTGAATGGCCAAAATGTAGGACAATACATGTATTTCACTAGATAACTTTTATATAATATACCTACCCTTATATAATTTACTGATTGATCTCAAATTCTCATATTTACCTATAAAGGGTGGGGAATCAATTTAATTATTGTTTTCAATAATTTTAATTCTCATAAATTCTATATTTTTCTAAAGGCTCACAGCTTCTATTTAGATTATAGAATTAGAACCAATGTAACAATTATAAAATTTACAGTCACACATCAAGGTTTAATTACATATCATTTTGGACAATATTACAATATTAATTTGTCAATTTCCTATGTGTAAGGTATGCATTTGTATAATATAGGATTTCATATTTATTAAGCAATATATAAGTGTATTATTATATAAATCTAATACCTACACGTTTTTAACAATAGCAACACGATACTTAGTTACATACTTAATACATTAAGCACTTGCTTAGATCTATGTAACAAATCAGTAAAATTAAGCAAAAGTCTATTTATTCTGTGTAATACTTAACTAGTTACGCGATTATTTAGGTTTATTTTATATTAGGCACAGGTATGCAATGTTTACCTTCATGAACAATATCTAAAATAAAAGCGACCCAACTAGTTAAGAATATAATATAAGTATAGATTTTTTGAGATTTCTCCAAAAACAGAGACAAAAAGATGATGTCTGGAATGTTGTTAAATAATTTGTAGACAAAACTAAATTCGATGACACTTTGAAATTTGATACGTTCGATATTTGAATTTTTAATACATTGCCAAGTGGCATAGTCAAAGAGATAACGTAAGTAGTAGCATTTATGGTGCGACCTCATTTGGATGTTTGTGTCCGCGTATTTGCTATTTTGTCAGATAACTTCTAGGTACACTTTTATATCAAAAATTTGAAATTAGAACGAATACGCCAAGTGAAATAGCACCATTAGGTATACAGGTGACTTGGGAGACGTGATCAGATTCTACTTTATAACTCAGTAAATGATTAGGTATATTCCCTTACTAAAGTAGTAACATGAATCATTTACATTTTTTAAATTTATTTTGTATGCAATTAAAGTACCTACATGGTTTTCTGGTTTTCATCACAACCAAAGAAATTAAGAAAATCAAAATGTAAATGTTTTATTTTACTACTATGGCAAGATAATAATTTAGCTACTCTATCCGCCCTATTCTGTATCTTTGTTGCTAACAAAAACGTGTTGGTATAACCGTGCACACTCGCTCTTCTCGGCCTATCTTATATAGGTATATTACTAACCTGTGGACTGATCACGCGTCTATCCCAAGTCACACTGTATAAATAAGTAGGTACATACGATCTTTTTATTTTTTATTACTAGATCCTTGGATAAAACCTTTTTATATTAAAAAAAAAATTAATTTTGTATTTGATAATAATATGTAGGTATGGTAAGGGTTAAGTATAAATGAAACGCTTACTAGTGTAAGGCCGTGTGTTGACAACGTACAGCCGTGAATGTGATATGAAGACATCTTCATGTGCAGTGCCTAAATTCTCACTTAATTCTATAACTTTTAATTACATGTAACTAAAATTACTTACGTATATTTTGTACATACGATGTATATCTTTTTTTCTCTTAGTACAAAAGAATAGCAATTAAAAAGTTTAATAAAGACGAATTGATGTTGACAACTTGTTTTACGTGTTTCATTTTTGATACCATATTTTTCCTGTAGGTATCCATAATATAATATAATAACGATTTTAAACTGTCAATGATTTAAAATGTCGAAGCCGAATGGGTAAATTGAAATTTTAATATAAAATTCGTTTAACGTTCTATCTGAATTTAATCACTATCCACAATAATATGTAAATTAAGGGTAGAAATATGTAAATTTAATTCAAAACGTCAACAGCACCTACTATAAATTAATTATATACAATTGTGGAAACGATAACAACCTGTATTTGAATTTAGTGTATACAAAGTGAGAAAATATTTCAGATTTTGTGTATATTTCAGATCAACTAACGTGTGTATGTGTGTAGGTATGAATTTATTACAATTACTGATGCTGCCCAAGGCTTCACTCGTATTGTTTTGATATTACTCTGCGGAATTCTTTAAGACTGAATTAAAGATTTATCAAAATTAGGTAATTCAGCCTATACTACCTATCCAAATAATAGTTTCTGCTCCGGCTTCGTCCGTGGAATATTTTTAAATGTGACAAGAATTTTTCCCGGAAGATTTTCAGGATAAAATGTCACTATCCGGCCTTCTAGCCGACGTCTAACTATACCTAAATTCTTATTATTCTTCTTATTCCAAGTATATATATTAAGTTGTATTTTTACCAGTTCTGTAGGTAAGTAAGTATATATTTCTATCTATAGAAATAGAGGTTAAACGTACCGCAATTCTCGGATCGAATCATCTAACGAGAATCTCATTGCACGTCGTCGGCGATAAATTGCATTATGTCAAGTCGGGCGCATCGCTCAGCGAGGAAAATCTACCAACAGAAAACTAACAAACAACATTGCTCACGAAATATAAAATAAATGTATGTGCCGTAGTTAACTACCTACCTACTGAATGTATTTTGTTTCTAGAGGTCTATTAGAGATAGAGTACCTAGTGGTAACACTGCAGGCAGTTAGCAAAATATTAAAAATCTGGTGGCTTGAAAGACATGATGATGGACCACCTAAACTATTAGAAATATCAAAATGTAGGTATGTTGAGTTTAGAAGAATAATGAAATAATCAACTTTTGTTAAAAATCAGGTAAAATGTTGAAAATTTTTCGTGTAGTTTATACCAAAACCTTTCCGTGAAATAAATCTAGTTACCTATATTCTAACTAATTCTAAATAACAATATGAAAATGTACTCACCAATGTGTGCAGCGGCATCAGGAATGACTGTGACTTGCGTTGGAATAGATAGACGACCTAAAAGATAAAAAATAATTTGCAGTTTTGCTTAAGAGTATGAATTATAGTTATACTAGTTTGTATGTATTGCCATTATTAAAGTCGAGCAAAAAATGCCGAATAAAACACGTTTCTATGGGGACCCCCTTTAATTTTTTACTTTATTGTATTTTTATTATTTGTTGTTACAGCGGCCATATTAATACACTCTGTGATAAATTCAAGTGTCTCTCTACGGTTCAAAAAGCGGAGCCTTAGTAATAGTGTCTCCGTTGTCACCCTTATTATTATCAGGATATCACCGAAATAAAGGAAGGAAATGCAAGTGCTGGTGAGTGGTAATTAGATAAGACAATCATATATGCTGCGATATTTAACTTTGTGCGCATGGTATTGGAAAGGTGGTCAGTAATAAAACAAGAAAAGAAATAGATAGGCACTTACTCATCCCATTTTCTGCCATTTTACAACACGTACACACATTATATCACTTTACACATACTATATCACTTTACACATACTTATTCTCAGTTATCGTACTTATCACTGTATCACATTATTTGAACAAAACATTAGTTACGATATTATGTTACACTCATCATAATCTAATTTATATCACATTAGCGGTTGCAGCGGGCAATTAATAGTTCTGTTTCACCCCTTTGGGTCACACCTTACTCAAGAATTTGGGCTATCAAATGCAAAAGGAAATTTTCAAATCCGACTGGTAGGTATAGTAGGTACCTAGTATCAGAAATTAGCGCGTTCAAACAAATAAACTCTCCAGCTTTATTATTAGTAGGTAGATCCCAAAATTTTTCACGGGCAAAACCAGAGAGCGCGCTCGCGCTCAAAATTCAATTTATTTGGCCTCTCCAAGATTCCTTATTTTTATATTTCAATATGGCACTGAAATCACATCATACAGCCAAAAACCAATTTCATTTTATTTTGTTAATTAGCTCAAATCGATCAATTTCTGTCATAGAGTACTAAGCCTATGGAGGGGCTATAGACGGGCTTCCCCTTTCGCCAATTTTTCCCCCTTTGACCAGTTAAACTGACCAGGTGCGCAGTAATAAGTAACCTTAGATTTTGTTGGTATCGTTTAGTGTCGCAAGACAGAGCTCTAGGAAAATAGTTAATTGTGATGTTTTAAATGGGAAAGGCGATCTAGGACGTCAAACTTGCTGAAACATAGTGTTTCCAATCATTAATTATAATTATTATGTTTGTATTTTAACATAATCATCATATAACGTAAAATCCGTTGCGACAATAAAACGACAGAAAAATACAGTGGTACAGGGGCTAGTACTAGACGTTTACCTCCCCTCCCGCCAAAAGTGGCAGAAAAAATTCTTCGGTGATTTAGCTCTTCCCGTCTCCAGTCTTAAATACTCAAAGATTTCTGTTAGTGTTATTTTTAGCCGAGTTTCTTCTCGATTTTTAGGTTCATGAGGCATTGGCACAAGTCAAGTGAAAATTGTTTTCCACGTAGGTACCTACTACATCTGAAAGTTCAGACGCTTTGTGCGAGATGGATACCGCATGAGTTAAGGGTCCTATACTGGGAATTTTTCTGGGATAAACTATTCCCAATTTCTCTGTAAATAATCGACCTGTGTCACTATAATTTAGCATATAGTTACTTATTGAATATATCTAAATGAAATAGCTCTTATTTTTTCAATGGGTTTTATTGAATAGGAAATATGGATGGTTTAACTTTGCCCCTGCTGTCTCTTTCATAATCTATCACAAAACTCAAAATTTGTTTTAAGCGCTCTTATACCATTATTCTTCAATTATATATTTCGCTTTTTTGTAGCTTATTGAAAATTCAAAAAAAAAATTATGATTTTTTAATTTTGCAAAAATAATAAAAAAAAATCTTTTTTGAATTTTCAATAAATTTAGAGCTTTGTGATAGATTATGAAAGAGACAGCAGGGGCAGAATAATCCTTTATTCTACCACCCATATTTCCTATTAAATAAAACCAATTAAAAAATAACGACTATTTCACTTAGATATATTGAATAAATAACTATATGCTAAATTACAGTGACACAGGTGAAGTATTTACAGAGAAATTGGGAATAGTAATATCTCCATACAAATTATGGATATAGGTACAAAAATATGACGAAGGGCAATCATATATCTACCTATTAGTAAAATTATTTTTAGAATCGGTTCAGCATTAGTACAGTTTGACCCCTACCATTTCATGTTATTTTCAAAAATCACTAGATCATCATCATCACGAGGTGCATTATTATAAAACAAAGTCCCCCGCCACGTCTGTCTGACCTTTTCACGCAAAAATTACTAAATTTTGTTGCGGTTTTCACTATTAGGTAGCTTAATTAACTGGGAAGGTTTACGAGTAGTATTAAACATAGACCTATCCACTCTTATTAATAAACTCGAAGGAGCGACGTAGTAACTAAACTGTATTTCGTCTCCGTCTAACAAATCTGCAATTCGTTATGATAGACAGAGACGAAACACAGTTTAGTTACTACGTCGCTACTTCGAGTTTATTAATAAGAGTGATCATGTTTAGGAGCTGAGCATTAACAGTAGATAGGTATAAGTGAATCAAGACGGTGAAAAAGTTAATCCCAGCGAGTTTTCATTGCGTATGCAGTCTAATCCATCAGATATGAAACAAAATTATGTAGAAAGAATTATTACAAAAAAGTCCGCGGTAGTAAGCTTATTTGTGTGGGTATTACAATTATTATAAACCGATTTTGCACCCATGCGAAGCCGGGGTGGGGTCGTTAGTTAACGATAAACTAAGAAATATATAATTTACAAGCCCTTTTGGCTCCACTGCTTTTAAAATTATAGTTGGATTCTACGTCATGTCATGGCGGACAACGCACGCGCCCCGTCGTAACATGATGGGGTATCCGGTTTAATCCCTTCCGCGCTGTGATGGTTGTGATTAGTCGGTGATTAATAAGACGTATCACAGTCGGCGGGAACATAATTTGTTAGATACTGTAACGTCTATAATACTTGACATTGGCAAATCATGGATTATAATTGATGGAGCCATTATAAAATAAGAAGAGAAGAAAATTATTGTTTAAGATTGCAAAAGAGTGTCTTGGAGAATACAGAGAGTTTCTTGTTATTTGCAGGTTTACCTACAATCAGGCCTGGATTTACACTAGGGGCCACAGGGGCCAGTGCCCAGGGCGGCAAATTTCCAGGAGCGGCAAAATTCGGAAAGAGAAAAATATTTTTTTCGCGTTATTGAAAATGCTTTTAAAAGTATGATTGTATTTAAAATATTTGCACATTTATCCCATTTATAATAAAAATAATAAATGATTCATTTTGTTTAGTATTTTTTTTGTATTTTTCACGGGCCCCAGGGCGGCACTAAGGGTAAATCCGGCCCTACCTACAATAAATTAAAATGCATATTAATCCAGAATAACATTGTATATTATGTATAGGGGGTATGTACGAGAAAATACTACAATCATTTAATATTTTTAGAACGCCATGCAACACAGATCTATGTTAACAATATAGGCTATATAATTTATACGTAATTTAGATATGATACATTTTGAATACTTCAACAAGTTTTGAAACTTTATTTGCAATTGCTTGTAACAACTACAAATCACTAAGTAAATAAAAAAAAACTATCATTAAGTATACCTACTTATAGTACCTACTCTGAAATACAAGATAATTAAATATACAGTAGCCATATCACAGTTTGATATTACTTTTAATAAATTCATGAAGTATGGCTATTTATGTAACGCAAATCGTAAACAATATTAATTGTAATAAAAAAATCAATATTATACCCACTTCAGCATTCAACAAACGTCAATACTTCATGAGAAACTGTTTCAATGGGGAACAAAACCATAGATTAATTAAATAATAAGAAACTCAAAGCTAATTGTAGATGGCCCTCTAGGCGACGGTCCCCAGATAACTGTCAACTTTGTAATTATTTTACATCGTGTGGTTTGTATTGGTATTCCATAGAAACGAAAGTCTCATATGCATGGTAAAAAGGCTGTGTTATTAGATAAAATATTTTATTATTTATATTTCTTTACTTGATCTTTACGAAATCAATGTAACCATGTTTTTCCAATAATATGCAGCAAACCTAGTCGCGTCGGTGACCAAATGGTTAAGACATCTGTATTAACTAGGAAGACCACGGGTTCGATCCCGGATCCCGGCCATGTACCTATGGGTTTTCAATTAAAAACTTATGTACATAATCCGACAAACCACACTTAGAGGCCTTTTTCCATTTAAATATCTTAACAGAACATCTTAAAAAAAACAGAACTAGCCACTCGTTAGGTATAATAGCCTCACAAGTACCATCGGCTAAACGAGGGAGACTTCATCTTCCGCTGGGTACCCTGGAACCGTAACACGGTTTCGGGAGCTGTAAGGCAACCCGTGAAGAAAGAGAAAAAAACCTAGTCATAGTATATATAAAAACTTTAAAAACTCACATAAATACAATAAAGTTTATATTATTTGTATGGCGTATGACAGTCTTAAAGTAAAGAAACCTTCACCTAAAGCGCCCTCTGTCGGGATAAAAATGCAATTTTCTACCCCATTACAACACAAACCTATGACACAGCCACTATAACTATCTTTTCTAGCAAATAGGAATGATGTTTGGAACACTACAATGTACATAGAAATTGCATACAAAATACAAAGCACTTGAAATCCGTGACTCGTATATCCAATCAGCTTCCGACAGTTGTTGTTGCATACTAAAACTGACTTATATTTTTTTGATTATTGAATTATTCACGCTGCATTTACCACGCTTTTGCAAAAATTCACGTATGTGGCACGTTTCTAGAGAATCTCTTGTATTGGATGGGCACATCTATTCTAACCTTGATGTAAATTACACTCAAATTAAATAAGATAAATATAACATTGGAGTAAAACTTATTATTTCTTACACACACATAAGCATTTCATATCAGCAAACTCTCTGACATGCTGTCTTGTAGAAATGTCAGTTCAAAATACAATTTCACATGACATCTTCATAATTAACAAAAATAAATAAACAAATACAATAATATTGTACATAACATTTCCACAAAAACCTACTCTTTCTTACAAATAAAACTTTAAATTAACAAAAATATTATAATAAAATCTTTAAAAAAATAAAGATGGAACAATAATTCATTTCATAAACACATTTGCATTTATCACTAGTATAGTCCGATCAAAAGTTGTTTTAATAGATGAGATACACTCTCCTTGATACTTTACAGTTACAATAACATAGATAATGGAATTATTTGTCAATGCCAAGTTTCATGGCCGGAGAACTATAGTATATCTCAACAACTTTGTTGATCGGACTATAGTACTGACCTCATTAACTACTTGTTATTGGCAATTAATGGGAATACTGATTTATCTAGCATAGTTCTGGAGATTTGATTAATAAATATGGAGTACCATTGAATATGTATTAAATGTACAAGAAGCTACAGGGATATAAGATCACTGAGATATAAACTTTAATCTTTTCCATCTTTAATATAGATAATAGTATGTAACCATGCATTTCATAAGACATAAACTTAATGTTTATGCCGATAATAAGTGACAATAACCATTTACAAACTAAGGACCTTATTAATAAACATAGTTCAATAACGGATTAGATATAATATGTTTTGTCTCCTTCTAACATATTAAATGACAGATTTGTTGTGATACAATATATTCAGACATTGCATATACTTTAAGTAGTTTGTTTTAAGTGCCAATATTGTCATTTAGTATTGCATTGTTAATGTAGGTAGTATAGTATTTTATTTAAATGGCAACCTATACGTATTGTTGAAATGTAAATTGTATGAAAAAGCAATAATTAAATTTAAACAACTTATGTCACTCAGATTTTTTTCCTTCAATTGGTACAAGGCTTAAAGCAAAGAAATAATCAATTTTTTTTGAGGAAAATCACACTTGAGCAAGAAACAAAATATGCCAACTTTCAGACAAAAAGAGCTGAAGTCCATAAAGAAATGTTCCTATCTTTTCTAGAAAAGTAGGTTGCCAGAAAAATACTCTGTATAGTATTAAACCTCTTTGATATACTACTGGATACAACTTCTTAACGCAATAGGCCTACTTATACTATAACTAAACAGATTTGCACAACTATGTTTATTAATAAGGTGGTAAATCTACGATATTTTTAAAACTAGTTATTTTCATGAGCTTTTCTAGAATTAGCCATCTATTGCTATAACATGTGCTGTACTGGCTAGCATAATATTAAAAATATAATTTTCCTTAACCACATTTTTTTGTTTAAAATTGAACCCAATTTTGTTGGTTTGCTGGTGGTCCATTGTTCGGAGAGGCAGCACTGAAACAATATTGTATAAAAATTAATATAAATGTAGGTTGTTGTGTGTTAAGTGACAAGAGCATTTGGGGAAAGTTATACTTGTATCTTGATGAGGATTTTTCTCAGCAACTCCTTGTATGATTGTCTATAGACTACACAGGCTTTGATATATTGTACTGAAGTATGTGGATGCAGCATGCAGCTTAAGTTAATTTTGGCCAACATCCAATATTAAGCACTATGACACCAATATATATGTCTATCGGAATACTCACAAACAAAAGGGTTATTTTTAATTGCACTTCAGAAAATACTTATTGCACATCAAATAAATTATTGAAAGTACAACCCTTTTAGGGTTTTTATTATATAAATGCACATAAACCCACCTTGGGCAGAGCCTGTACGACCTTTCATATAGGGGTAGTGCAAAATGATAAAAATATTTTGAGCAAATGATTTTGCTGTACAATCAGATCACCAATTTGATGAGAAATGGGCATTTTTTTTAATTTGCAGCTAAATACTACCCCAAACAAAATACATTTATGCATATAACCCAGCTCATGCATTTATTGGGAGGGGAGTGTCAAGTCATCTGAAAAGCCTCTAAATACATACTTCTTCTTTTCTTCCTACTAATAATGCAAAAGTTTAGTTGTTTTCTATTCAATCTAGTTATTTTGCTTGATTAGCTTCATCTATTTAAGAGGCAATAAAGCATCTACTAAAAACATTTTATATAAATGTCAATATTATTTGCTTTTCTGAGACACAAAATATATTACAGTATTGTTTTAATTGTTCTATTTTCATGTGGGTGAAAGCTAGTACACAAACAAATATAATAATATATTTCTTTAGTGTAGCAAGAGTGTGGCCAGAAACACCAGTGACAGTGTCCACTTTTTGCCAGTTGTCCATACTAAACAGAACAGGTGGCAAGCCTGTTGCTGCACTTAGGAGCTAGTTATAACGAGGGCCTGAGACGCAGCATAAATGTAACGCTCCATTTTTTAAATTGTATGTATTTCCTTGAACTGTATCAAGCGATTTTCACTTTGGAACACAGCTTTTCGTGAGCGCGCCCCGTGTGCAAGTTATGACTAGTCCTTTTAGACCTAGATCCCTAGATGTGTCACTTTAACACAGATAAGTTATGTTTAGAAATGCGAACGCCGGCTCTACCTACCTAGCCGAGTTGAATTCTCCCCATTCCGATGCATTCACTGGAGGTGCGGGCGCTGACGGTGAAGGTGTATGTTGAGGGGACGGCGGGGGTGGCAGACGACTAGCGCCACCTGGTGGCGGCGGGAGTAAACCAACACCAGTGCCAGGTCCGCCTCTTCTAGGGCGACTACCCTCACCTCCTTCACCCTCTTTCTTCTATAAGAAGAAAACATAAATAAAATGTAATTTCTGTCAAATATAAATTAAATGTTTAGATTATTATAGGTATGTGTGCTTTGTTACACTATTAATAATAATTAATCTAGTTGTCTCAAGTACTCGTATGGCTAAGTTATTTAAAGTAGGTACTCTATTTGTTTGCTATTCTATTTTATTTTAGTCATGTTAGTTAAGTATCTGCCTACAATGGCTGTGCTAATGGTCATTGTTTTGATTATTAATATAACAAATAATGTTAATAGACATTAATTTGAATCTTAATTTTGGTAAAGCATGTTAATCACTCTCTGTGTGAAGATTTTACAGTATATTACATATAGAATATTTAATTTCTATTGTCCTAAAACATTATATTAATGAAGATTAAATTTTAAAAAAAATTATGTATATATAAGTATTGCTGTAAAACTAAAAAACTTTGATATTCAGTTAGTCAGATAATGAACTGAATAATATGGAAAATTATGCAAACATGCTAAATACCTACTAAATAATCATGTTAGAACTGCTGTAACATAAATGTTGTACTCACGGTAATTTTCATGTTTATTTTTATTGTTTCGCCATCCTTAAATCCAAGGTCTAGTTGCTTCTCTGGAGGATTCTGTTCATTTTCCAGTTCTTTCTTAAGCCATTTAAAATGGTCTTGCAATGCAACATTGAGGTCAAATGAATCTGACCTGTCTCCAAATCCCAGGCCAATGTAAGCACTGCGCCCTAAAAGATAAATGCATTTTACTATCACGACCAGTCTCTCAATTTTCTTAGTGTCACAACCCCCCAAATAGGCCAAAATTAGGTTAGGACACTTTTATTTTCTAACACTTCAAATATTTTACATTACTGTAATGTATTTATTTTTCTGTGCCATGTGACCCACTATATGGACCCCCAGGTTGAGAAACAAAAAGACTAAAAACCTTGTAAACATTCAAGTAAATTATAAAACATACCATTGTCATCCTGTATTTTCACAACAAAGTAACGTGAACTGTCTGTGACTGCCTCCAAAGCAATACCAGGGTACTTATCAATTGGACATTTGGCAAACAGCTGCCCACTTGCTTTATCTTCCAATTTAATTATAAGGTCGTCACCTTTTGTCACGAGTCTCATCCTACCTGTCCACTGAGGCTCTTGCAAATTCCAATCAGCAGCTCTAAAATTAGTGAAAGAAATATGTTTAGCTCTCCAATAAAACAAAATTGCTGACAAGTAAGTTTGTTACATTACCTGTAGCCCCTGTTAGAGGTTTTTGGTGGAATTTTGAAAACGAAGACCTCGTTCTTAACCAGAAGTACACTCTCGTATGTTTCCATGTTTATAAATATAAGCAAGTTATTATTTTAGGCAAAAAATTATACTATAATTATAATGCAAGAAAATATATGATACTGTTGACGCGGGAGGGAAAGGAGGGCGTGTGGCGCGGGGTGCGGAGTGGTGGGTGAGGTACTAGCCTAGGTAGGTAGGCGTGTATGTGTCACTGTCAGATCAGATACGTTCAAATACTCTTCATACGATTATACGAAATCGATAATGCTCTCAGCACTATGCCCTAATCTATGACTATGGCCTTGACAACAAAGTGTATATAATCCTATACCTAGTTTTGATGAAAACTTACATAATAATATAATAATAATAATAATATAGCCTTTTATTTCTGAGCTTTACAAAATAAAACTAAATATAATGTTTGACTAAATTAAATCCCTAATCTCAGTGTGCCTTTTGGCATAGGCCTCCTCCAACTCCTTCCAGTGACCCCTGTCTCTTGCCACCCGTGTCCAGTATGGTCCAGCAGTGAGTTTCAAGTCATCCTCCCATCTCGTCAAAGGCCGTCCTCTGGCCCTCTTTCTGTCCCTCGGGTGCCAAAGGGTGACCATATGGCTCCATTTGTTTACTTTGCACCGCACAGCATGTCCAGCCCATCTCCACTTTCTAGAGTCTATGCTGGCAAGAATGTCTGTGATTCTGGTCCTTGATCTAATTACTGAGCTACTGATTTTATCTATTAGCTTCAGCCCTAGCATGCTCCTTTCCATGGCTCGTTGGCATCTTGCCAGTTTTTCCCTTTGGTCTGTAGTTAACGCCCATGTTTCACATCCGTAGGTTATACATGGGAGGACACATGTATTAAAAGTTTTACTTTTTATATTTATGGCCAGGTCTTTGCTTTTCATAATCTCCTTTAGTGCCCAGTATTTTCTCCAGCCATAGGTTATCCTTCTATCGATTTCTTTGCTCATCTGATCTTTGGGGGAAATTATTTGACCCAAGTAAACATATTCCCTTACATATTCGAGTTTCAGTCCATCCACAACCATTTCTACCTCTCTTGAGTTTGTCATCAGTTTGGTTTTATTTGGGTTCAGTATCAGTCCTACTTCTTTACTTTTTCCTGCTAGGTCTCTTAACATATGCTCCAGCGCTATTGGATCTTCTTCAAGCAATACTATGTCATCAGCAAATCTTAGATGGTTAAGGCGTAATCCGTTTATGTTTAGACCCAAGTGTTCCCAGTCCATTTTTCTAAAGATTTGTTCGAGCACTGCTGAGAACAACTTCGGTGATAGTGGGTCTCCTTGTCTAACTCCTCTTTTGATTGGAAAATTTTGGCCAGTCTTTTCTAGTTTTATGCTACTTTTACTTTTTCCGTAAACGTTTCTGATGAAGTTGATATAGACTTCGTTGACTCCTTGTTGCCTCAAACTTGACCATATGTATGTGTGATTTATACTGTCAAATGCTTTGGAATAATCAATGAAGGCAAGATATAGCGGTTTCTGGAACTCTTTATACTTCTGTACCAGTTGTTTCACTGTGTGGATATGATCAATTGTGTTAAAGTTTTTTCTGAATCCAGCCTGTTCTATGGGCTGGTTATCATCGAGTATTCTTGTTATTCTTTCCAGTATCACCTTTGCAAAAATCTTGTACACATTTGACATTAGGCTTATTGGTCTGTAGTTGCCGATATCGTCTTTGTCGCCTTTTTTGTGCAGCAAGATGATAAAAGATTCTCCCCATTGGTTTGGAATAATTTCTGTGCATAATATTTCATTAAAAATTGCTGTTAGAATTGGGCTAATCTCTTCCACCGTTCCTCTTAACAATTCGTTTGGGATCCTGTCTGGCCCGGGTGCTTTGTCTAGTTTTTGAGAGTTGATTGCCTTCTCTACCTCTGCTGTGAGTATATGGGGTACAGGGTCATTTTGTTCTGATGGCACTGATTGGTTTTTGTCAGTGTCAATCTCTAGCCTTGTGTTAGAATCAGAGTACAGGTTTCGATAGTAAGTTGTGGCTAAACTTTGGATTTGTTTTCGTTTTGTTATATTGGTTTGTTCGTTCTTTAATTTAGGAATCCATTCTTTTCCTTTCTCTCTTAATTCTTTTAGAGCTTTCTTTGTGCCCCCAGTTCTTATTATGTGTTTTTCCAGTGTTTGTATTCTTCTTTTTTTCCTGTCATTTCTTATGTTTTCTCTTATTTTTTTGCTGAGATTCGAGATTTTGTTTTGGTTTTCCTTTTTCTTTTCTGATATTAGCATTTTTCTTTCTTCTAGTAGTTGTAGTGTTTTTTCGCTTAGTTTGCTTGTATTGTTGCCCTTTGTGTTTATTTTCACTTCGGTAAGTTTATTTTCTATTATTTTGTACTTTTCTAAGACAGGAATGTTCGAGTTGATAATTTCAATTAGTGGTTTGATACAGGATGTGTCCGTTGCTTTGAAGTTTTCTTCTGAGAGTATTTTGCTGCATTCTATGGCTTTTCTTGATTGTTTAGTTGGAAGCAAGTTAATGCAGCTACGTACCATTCGGTGGTTTGTGTTGAAATTGAGGTTTTGTATTATATGTGTGTCGCTGAATTGTTTCATTTTATTTGACAGTATGTAATCAATTTCATTTCTTGTTTTTCCATCTGGGGAAATCCAAGTCCACTTGGTTTTTGGTTTTTTCTTAAAAACAGAATTAAGAAGTGTTAGGTTGTTTTCCAGTAAGAAATCAATCATTTTGCGACCATTTGTACTTCTCTTACCGTGTCCGAATTTTCCCAGAATTTGTTCCTCTCCTGTTTGTCTACTGCCGACTTGGGCGTTAAAGTCGCCCATAACTATAATGTGGTTGCTGGAGTATGTTCTTACAGCATCTGAAAGATGGTCATAGAAGTTTTCCACTTCGCTTTGGTCAGCTTGCTCTGTGGGCGCGTATATTTGTATAATGGTCAGTTGTTTCTTATAGTTTGGGAAATCCATGTGGAGTATTGCTAGTCGGTCTGATATGCCTATAAATTCCTTGATGTTCTTTTTGTATTGTGCCCTTACTAGAAATCCCACGCCACGGTGTCCAGCAGTGCCGCCTTTGTGGTACATGACATAATTATGCCTTTCTTCGATTTCCTCTCCTTCCCTTCTCATCTCGCTGATGCCCAATATGTCCCATTTCAAATCTGTCAAAGCAAATTCTAGTTCCTGTAAACTTTCTTCTGTCCTTAGTGTCGGGTGTTCAATGTGCAAATATAGATAACTTCACTTTGCTGCTGTTCTCGTTTATATTTTTGAGATTCTTTCGTTGGAGGGTGTTGGTCGCTATTCTCCACGGTGACCAGCCGCACTGGAGAAGAATTATTTGTTGTTGTGTTTGTTTGTACAGTTTTTCTGTTGGTCTCCCGATTGTTGATTGGTTGCTATTGTTTATTTGCTCTTGCAAGTGAGTTGAATCTAGCATGGTGCACTTGTTTTAGTATTTTATTTTTGTTTAATTTGGCCGGAGCATCCACTGGTTCTCTATCTGAGTGCACAGCTGTCTTGGGTGATTTTGATGGTGATCGTTTTCTTTTCTCTGGAGCTTTGTCCTTCACTATTAGCTTTCCTTTTTCGCGCTCTTCTTGTTGTTGCTTTCGTAGCTCCCTCCTTCTAACTTGAACTTCTTTTGGGTAGTCTTCACTAATATATATATCTTTTGGTAGAAGTTTTCTATTCCTGAGTAGCTCCATTTTGCGCCATTCGAGGGTAACGGTTATTAAAATTGGTCTAGGTTTGTCTTCGTTTGTCTTCCCAATTCTACGGGCGCTACTAATTTCCCATTTATCCCAATTTGCAGTCCCTGACCTCTCGCTACTGGTGTTTAGGACGTTTAAGACAGAGTCCAGAAGATCAATGACGTCCTTTTCGGTTTCTCTTAAGCCGTATAATATTATATTATTTTTCCGTACATCTCTTTCTATGCTGTGAATTTTATTTTTTAGGAAGGCAACTTCTTTTTTCAGTTCCAGGTTTTCTGCTACCAGTGGTTTCAGTTTCTCTTCTATTGTCATGGTCAAATTCTTTGTGACATTCTCTGTTATCGTGATTGTTTGTCTTTCAAAATGTTCTTCCATCTTCCTGAATAATTCTTGCACATCCATATTTATTTATTTATATAAATGTATTATTTTAAATTTGTAGGGTAGTTATTTATATTCATATAATCACGTATTTTGCCAGTTTTTCTTAATAATCACTGTTATTTTTCACTTTTCGGTCTTGAAAAATAACCATGGGCCTTTATTTCTTGTTGGTATGCACTTGTATTTATAAATTATGTGGTTTTTGATCACTTTTTTGCAAATAATATTGGAGCTCGTTAAAAATGCGTTGTTCACTTGACAGTTAGACAGTTAAATCCAAACTTACATATTAGTATAAAATGATTTCAAGGTTATAATTTAAAAAAACTATTGAAGTGAAATTACTTGGGTGGGGGACAGAGTGGCGAAGCGAGTGAGTGCAGCGCTTACTTATAATAAAAAAAAAAAAAAGGTTTCCAAACTTTTCAAGAACAATTTTATTTTTCTAAAACATCTCAAAGATTGCATTATTATTACATTCTTTATTTTACATTATATTGTGTTTTAGTTAAGAATCATCTGGAAATTAGTTAGGCCAAAATAACTACACAGGTAAACTACATACCATAGATTGTAACCAAAATCATTTAGTTAATATTACACCAAAATTACTAAATTTAAGAATTTTCAATGCAATTGAATGCAGTGTATAATTATAATCAAAGTAATAACTTGTTTTATTTCAGCAAATATAAAAAAAGCGGAGCTGAAGAACTAATTGGTGAAAAATTATAAAATATGGCATACAATGTAAGTTTCTTCAGTTTTTCTGATCCCTAGCTGTAGGTATATTGTGTTATGTTATAATAATAGAACTAAATTAGTTTAAATCTAATGAAGTTGCAGAGATATTGACCCTATAATGAAAGCCTGACAGCCACTTAACATTCCTTAATGATTTTAAATTCAACCTTAGCATAGTGGTTCTGCAAAACAAACTACTGATATTAGGTAAAACATGTGCTGTAGTTGATTCTTTGAAATTTTTGGGTATCATAGAGGAAGTTAATATAAATATTAACTACGTGATTGGCTGATGCACACCTGATGGGGTGTTCAGGCATGCTTTTGGTTTAAGTTATTTGCTGGGCACTATTATTTTTATTTTCTACCCAGTAGAATCCAGTAGGTATGAGTAACTGCTATGAAAGTCCCTTGATATCTAGGAAGTGGAGACAGAGAAATATGTTTTATTTCGCAGACAGAGTTACATGAATGCTGGAAATTGAAAAACTACTGATCCGATCATCTGATGACAATATATTTATCTCCTCAATTACAAATAAATATAAATAGGTATATTTCATTACTTGTTACATATTATGTTTAGCTCCTTCTTGTATTTATTTTATCCTAACCGTCTGCTATCTACTTATCTAGATATCAAATAAATCTTTATTAAATAATTGATCTAATCAATCATTTATAACACAAGTACCAAGATCTTCAAAGCTGTGCTATAATCAGTATTGTCAGCCTAAGAAATATTCTAATTCGGCGCCACCTCGCCCTTAATTTCTATGACGGTTCTTTTTCTGCCCCCGTACTACTCAGTTACTAACAAATGGTTACCATCCACATATTAGTAAATATAACAGGCCGAGAGTGAGTGTACCGTGCAAGCTCGCTCTTCTATGTTTATCGTACATTACTAATATGTGGATGGTAACCTTCGTTTTTTGTTAGTAACTGAGATACGTAATACGAGGGCAGATAATATCCAATTTGCCTAAAATGTAAAAAAAAATATTGATCGTTGATTGACAACACAACATCCAACACTAGGGCTAACAGGGTGGCCAACCTTCCAAGAAAATCGGCAATTTTTTTTTTTAGTTTTCGTTCGTTCGTTTCATTCGTTGTCAAATCGTCGCTTTTCGGAAAGAAAATGGCGGACAAATGTAACAATAATAAATATTCTATGCGTTATTTCATATTTGTTGCTAATTTAATTGAGTAATTTTTCTACGTCATATTACATAAACTGCGGAAAGGTGTCCTGTTTAAAAATAAATGTACTTGTGGAATAAATAATGGCAGAATATGTGAACAAGAAGTCAAAACGTATCTTCCCAATCAATGAAGCTCGTAGCGACGCAAATGTATAAAGATGGGTGATTGGCGTTTGTTATTGTTTATTGCGCTCTTGGTTTTAGTAGAAGAGTCGCAAGGTGAGAATAATGAGTGCCCACAGAAATGTGACTGTCTCCAGCTCTACGTGGATTGTTCCAAGAAAAACTTACCTGTCGTGCCAAAACTCCCTAAGTGGGTGGAACATTTGGACTTAAGTTACAACAGACTGAAGGAGAACCTCATACAGGGTTTTGATCGATTTGATAACTTGAAAGTTTTGCAATTAAGTAAAAATAACTTGCATGCTATACCAAAGTTTGAGCATGTGAAGCAGATTGAGGAAGTGATTCTGAATAAAAACCTCATCGGCGCCATCGACACCGGCCACTTTACCGCCAACAGCAGCATTAAAATATTACATCTGAACAGCAATAGAATACAAGTCATCAAGGAAGGGTCTCTGAACAATTTGACTCAATTGGAGGATTTAAAACTTAACAGAAATGAGATAAAGTTCTTGCCCAATCATTTATTTAAGTTTCAAACAAAATTAAAAGTTTTAGAACTCAACCACAACAAGTTGCGCGTCATCAATGCCTTTTTTTTTCAAGGATTAGAAAATTTGTCAACTCTGAAAATGAAGTTCAATGATATTGACAATATAATGGATGGTGCCTTTTTTGGATTTAAGTCTGTGAATGTATTACAATTAGATCACAATAGAATTTCTAGTATATCTAAAGGTTGGATGTATGGTCTTGAGTCTTTGCACACATTGTCAATGTCCCACAACTATGTGACTAGTATTGATGCTGGCAGCTGGGAGCTCAGTGGAAACCTAGAGGAACTTGACTTGTCTCACAATCATATTTGTGAAATTGAAAGCAGAACATTTCAGCATCTAATCAATCTTCAGACACTAAACTTGAGCAATAACAACATATCTAGCATTTCTCAGGAAGCTTTCAGCCACATGATAAAACTAAAGACACTCATATTAAACAATAATAAAATATCATGGACTGTTGAAGACATGTCTGGACCATTTTCAAAATTACAAAACTTAATCACCTTCAACCTTGCATTTAATCATATAAAATCAATAAATTCCAGAGCCTTTGATGGACTAGTTAATGTTGTGGAATTAAATCTGAGCAGCAATAACATTACATCTATTCAACAACATGCCTTTGATTCAATGGTCAAATTGAGAAAGCTTCATTTGAATTCATCAGCGCTCTTATGTGATTGCAATTTGTTATGGATAATTAAATGGGTCAAAGAGAAATCGGAACAAAAATATGTGACTGCCACCTGTGCATACCCGGAGGAAGTTCGTGGGACCACTATAACAAAGTTGAAGGAAGATAACTGTGGGGACTCACCCAGACCTAAGATTGTGGAGCATCCAAAGGCACATCTAGCAATAAAAGGACACATGACAAGTCTCATCTGTGCAGCAACTTCAAATCCATTCAATAACATGACTTTTCTATGGAGAAAGAACAATGGCAATGTCAGCAATCCTATTGTCTCAGAGAATACAACAATCACAAGTGTTGGACAGCCTCGAGCTATATCAGTTTTGATGATAGACAATGTCAGCCACTCTGACTCTGGCAAGTATCAGTGTATAGTGAGTAATAACTTTGGTGCCACATACTCCACTAAAGCTAAAGTGAACATTGTCACCTTCCCGAGATTCACTAAACAACCCACCAACATCACTGTGAAGACTGGGGAAACTGTCACATTAAACTGTGCAGCTACGGGGGATCCTACTCCTGAAATATCCTGGAAGAAAGATGGGGGCAACGACTTTCCGGCTGCGAGAGAACGGAGAATGAATGTCATGCCCACTGACCATGTGTTTTTTATAGTTAATGCTAAGCCAACAGATATGGGTGTATACAGCTGTGCTGCAAAGAACCCTGCTGGCACCATAATTTCCAATGCCACTCTAAATGTACTGGAAGCACCGTCTTTTGTACGCGTAATGGAAAATAAGGAAGTTACAAGTGGTGACTCTGTGGTTCTGCAATGTATGGTATCTGGTTCTCCTAAGCCAGACTTGAAATGGCTGAAGGACAGTGTCCCGGTACCACAATGTGAACGTTACTACTTCACCGCTGAAGACCAACTCCTTGTTATTGTTAATGTAGAGTCTGGTGATGCTGGACGCTATGAGTGTGTGATAACCAACGAGCTGGGCACTAAAAGAGACATGATCGAGCTGCAAGTGCTACCTCCTATAGCCATAATGGTGAACGAGGAGAACATGACAGCAATAATAATTATAAGTATAGTGTCTTGTGCAGTGCTAACATCCATCTTGTGGGTTGTGATCATATATCACACCAGAAGACGGGTTGCTAATGCTGTGCCCGCACATCCCGCCGAAAGTATGAAGATGACTCAAATAGTTCATAGTGATAGTGATTCCCCTCAAATGTTCTCGGACAATACTTCTGAACACTCGTCGTGCAAGGACAGCGGCACTGGTGACTCTGCCAAACAGACTAGCTTTGACGGAGTGCCTAGTGATAGGAGTGATCAGATGCATTTTGAGAGTGTTTGTAGAAGTTATTCTCCAGTGCCAGAAGCCCACAAACTTCTCCCTTCCTCATTCAAACCCTCCATACAAGTTTGTGTGAACACTTCAGTCACACCAGCCACCTATAGTTTTTCTAGTCATGCCAGTAATAGTAATTGTTAGCCCATATATTACACATGCATATGCTTTAATTTATATTAATTTAGTTCTCATTAGTTACGCTCAGATGAAGATGCAATGACCTGTGTATATTATAATTTCCTGTATTAAGTGAATTCTTAAAAGGATTTACTATTAGAGTATGGTTTGTAAATAGTTTCCTATTTATGTTTGTTTATATTAACTATGTTGTTTGTACAAATAGTATTAACTTGATTGCTTAGTACAAAATAGAACAAACTTGCCAGTATTGGTTTTCTGTAAAAGACTGAGTCTGTCATTTATTTTTGTAAGTTTAATTGGACTTGTTGATAGAATGTTTAAGTAATATTTAAGTAACTCAATCTAACAGACTAAAAGTCATTTATTTCCTTTTGAGTTTAAAAATATTTATTGAGTTGTATTCAAACTCCCATTTACAACAATACATTAAGGGTCAAAGTTATTATAATAGGGCTCACACATTACATATCTTGCTGTGTGTCAGATCAATTCTAAGCCATAGTGATCCCTATTGTGGTCAGAGCGTACACAGAGTAATCTATTGGATATTGATGGTTACACTGTGTATGCTCGGGATGCACAGCTATATGTGTAATCTGTGGGGGGTTTAACTGTTAAACAATTTACTATCATTTTATATGTTGCAAGCTAAAAAGATAATAGTTTAAAGTAGATCAGATTAGGCTGAGTACACACCAGTACTCATTTAACAACCTACTTGAAAGACTATTCTGTACCATGGTGGTACCAAATTTTTTTTAATGTTATATTTTGAAGTCATTTGGTGACTTGAGTTTTTTTTAATCAGTATTAAATATTACAATACTGAATCCTTTTGAAATTCTCATACCTTTGGCAGCTTTGAAGGTTTTTATTTATTTAGATTTTTTGTAAAAAATAATAAAATTATAGAATAGAATAAAGTTAAAGTGTGAAAGTTGTAATTGTATTATTGTAGTAACTACAATATTGACTGTTAACAAAGTAAAACGAAATCCCTCAATATTTCGCTTACTATGGCAGCTGTTTATTTTTCTGAGATTTAGTTTTTTTTGTAAATAACTTAAAATAATATGCAGCTATAGAACAAGTGTGCGAAAAATATTAGCTGTAGTTGATAAAATATGTATTCTAATATAATAGTACTAATGAATGTTGTAAAGTGGATATGTACTGAATGTTTGTGTTGTGTGGCCTTAACATTTTGGTGATAATTTTTTATTGCTGATGAATATTAAAAAGTATCTCAAACATTTACCTCCTAACTTAGTTAATATTATATTGCAATTCTAAAATAAGGAGTAATTTTGCAATTTATATTTTAATTGACATTTTGCTCAAAAATAGTAAAAATGCACATTTGGACATTATTGTTTAACTATCAAATATAATGTGGAAGTGGAATTGATAATAAACTATGAACATACATGGTAAATATAGAAGTTGTATTCAGTGCCTAATAAATGATAATTCAGTGCTAGATGTAGATTTCACTTGATAAAGTATTAATAGCCATGGGACGCCGCATTTGAGTAATCTAGTTAGTAGATTTTCTATATAAAAAGTAGGGAGACATTTTGTATTGTTTTACAAGATAAGTGTACATACATGCATATATTTATACTTTATAAAATAAAAATCTTTTAGTGAATCTCTTCTTTCATTATTTATCTACTAAATTATTTTTTCCTTATATGTGCTTAGAAAAATATCTTGGATTAGTATACATCAATTGAATCCAGTTGTCTTTCATTTAATTTTAGGATCTTTTTTTTTTTATTTGGCTCATATTACATACTCAGTAGGTCCACAACCCACACAGTGAACCTTTAGTCTCTGGAATAATTTCACTTTGATGATCCTTTACTTTACACTTTTACAGGATAATTTTTCACTCTGTTATTCCACTTTGCTCTTGCAAAGGACATGATCAAAATATATCTCAAATTGGTTTCACATAGCATTTACTTAACTTTACCTACAGCCTAATATGCCGCAGCAAGGATATGGTGGACCTCCTGGTCAACCTGGTCAATATGGTAACCAGAGACCTCCTGGACCTTATGGCAACCAAGGACCTCCAGGTGCATATGGCCAACAGGGGCCTCCAGGTGCTTATGGCCAACAGGGACATCCAGGTGCCTATGGGAACCAAGGACCTGGCAGTCAATTGGAGATGGGTCATGGGCCATATCCCAGCATAGGTCCTGGTGGTGGAGTGTCACCACAAGTTCAACAATGGTTTCGTGCTGTTGACAAAGACCAATCCGGTTTCATCAGTGCTAGTGAATTGAAGGGAGCGTTGGTCAATGCTCAAGGGCAAAATTTCTCTGATAGCGCGTGTCGCTTAATGATAGGTGAGTGTTTTCTTCGCTTTAGCAAAAAAAATTGGGGGTCAACATAGAAAAGTAACGACATACCAGACATTTGGCGTCTCATTGGTGTACTATAAGTTTAGTAAGGAATAGCTCTAACCTACATAAGAAAAACCAGGGGAGGTGAATCTTAAAAGCTATTTTTTTTATTTATGTTTTGCACCTTTGCACCCCCCACCTAGACCCGCCACCGGTAGATGTAGCTGGGCAATTTATACAGTTTAGTATCTAAAATATAGTAACGAGTAAGAAGATTCACTTCTTTCTTCTATCTATAGGGAAACAAAGCTATTTGACATAAAGACTATACTTATATACTTTTTTATTTCTTCACCAAGGTAACATTACCTTGCAGCTAAAAATACTTGCTGTATTATGAATATTTCACCCCCTTAGAGTAGATAGCGTGATGTTAATTAGCCTATAACCTAACCATCCTCAAAAATTGGGCTATCAAATATAAATAATTTATCAAATCCGACTGGTAATTTCAGAGATTAGCGCATTCAAACAAACAAACTCTTCAGCTTTTTATTAGTATAGATACCACATGCATTTTCATTAGGAAGGTTCTCTATGATAATATACATTTCCAAATAACTTTTTAACGCAATTTTGAAGTGACCACATATACAAGAAATGGACGAAACATTCATCTGCCAACCCCAAGAACAAATTATGGCAAAAGAAATATGTATATGTTTTGAGGGAGGCACAGATTTTAAATGCTTTTCCATATAATATTAAGGCATTGGAATCATTCAATATCTTTAAAAGGACATTGAAGTTCTATTTTTTATAAATAGTTAATACTTTTGAATTTAATTTTTATTATAGCAGCTAGTTCATAATTCTGATAATTGTTCAGTCAATGTACATTGTAAATGACAAAATCTTTTCGCATCTTATTGTCACGCTATCTACCCAAGGGGGTGAATTGTATTCCTAACACAATGCGCACGAAGTAGCGGCCAATCAGCTAGTGAGTAATAAAAAAATCTTTAAACCTATAGAACTACCTTCTTTCTTTCGCCTGTTTTTTAATGAGTGCCAGAATAAAGATATCTAAGTCATTAGAATTAACGTTTCTACCATTATATTTTCAGGCATGTTCGATAAAGACCGCAGCGGAACAATCAATGTGGAGGAGTTCGACAAACTGTACACTTACGTGAATCAGTGGCTCACAGTGTTTAAGACATTCGACACTGACCAGTCTGGGAATATTGAAGAGGAAGAATTGACTAAAGGTAGACATATTCAATCACATGAGTTGTGGCGCCGAGTGGATTCTGTGGGGTTAACAAATTTGAGACCACGACTTCTTTCGTCTTGACTTGAAGGCAAAAAACGACGGGTCAGCAGTCAGCACCAATGCCCAGCCAAAGAATGCCCGGCCCGAGAATGCCGAGCAAAGACAGTGCACAGATTTGCCCGGACATTCTAGGGTCGGACATGCTCTGGCCATCGAATCGAAAAAAAATGTCGCGATCCTAACCCCACACAAAACGAGGTTCTGGGCATCTCTGGTATTTACTGGCATCAATTTGTATGGCCACTGTGATTTATCTAGAACTCAATAAGACAACGCAAAGCTTCAATTTTACCAAGAATAAGTGCTATAATCGATTTCTCGCGCTTCGGGGGACATGTAAAGCTGGCGCGTCCGCACTTCTGAAAATAATAGACTATATTATACTTTTATGAAGTCTAGGTCACATTGAGTGCAGCAACATGCTTGCAACTAATTTTGTGCAACTCGCTAAATGTGGACATTGTTACGAATAAACGACAAAACCATCAGTCTAATATAAATTTTTGTTTCTAGCATTTTCGCAAATGGGATTCCGTTTTACTCCGGAGTTTATTAAGTTTTTGGTGAAGAACAGTGAGAGTGGAGGTAAAATCTCTGTGGACGAATTCATACTGTTGTGTGTTAAAATACAGCGATTCACTGAAGCATTTAAAGCCAGAGACACTCAACAGAATGGGACTGTGACAATTGGTTTTGAAGATTTCCTCAATGTTGCACTTAGTTGTTCATTATAATAATTTTATTTCTATAATAAATATAGCCTGTCACAATAGTAGTAAGCGAAATTATTGGTCTAACAAAAAAAATAAAGTGACATGCTTTATTTTGGTGAAAGTTTGTTTTAATCTCCATTTATGGATCTAATATTTGTCATAAAATTATATTTATTGCATGTTCTTTGTACCTGTCATAAGCTAAATATATTTTTGCCTTAGCTATTCTATTTTTACAATAAAATTAGTTCTATGAAAAAAAAAATGACATTTTATTTTTACTAGGTAGGCATAGAGGATACAGCACTATTCCCTCAATCCTAATATTATTGAAAGTGTGTTTGTTTGACCTTTTTTCACGCTAGGATGATTTTCTCAGTTTTCCCGGAAATCCTTTGGAATAGGTACATTTTTATGTTACTTAAACTTATCCCACGGGCGAAGCTGATTGGAAATCGGCAGGAAGAAGAAGACGAACAATGAAACACCAAGTTGTTTATAAAATTGTAATTAGGTAAACAAATTACTGCCTTAATCCTACATTCAAAATATTAGAAGTCCAGTGAAGTATCTGTAAACAAATAAAATAACATATTATTATTGTAATTCTAAGATCACTGGTAAAATGCCCGGTCCTTTGTAAGGCTTGCATGGGGACATAGGTCCAACATCTATAGGCCCTTTAGGCCGTTTTTCCACTACGACGACTCAGCACACCATACATTTGTATGGACCGTAACGACACCACACAACACGACACTGTTTTCCAAACCGTAATTTGGCTATATCGTCGCTGCCGCTAAATCCTTCCGTTTTTCACGGTGACGATATAGCGACAGTACTAAATCTATGGCTGTTTTTCCACTACGCCCGACATGACAGAAAACTCTCGCGTACACTGCGTTGCCGGAATCATTCGGTAGTGGAAAAACGAACGAACGACAGGCCGTGTGCCGCTGGTTGTTTGTTTTGTTTTGCAACCGTAAAATGTATAGTGTCGTGCGTAGTGGAAAAACGCACGAGTGATTAATGGAAAGTGTTGTGGCTAAAATCCGCCGGGACCTATCTCTGAATGCATCAGAAACAATGCCCTCACATTGCAGACAAGCCCCGTCAGATGTCTGGATTATTGCAGAGATAAAAAAAATGGAAAAATAAAAAAAAAATTACTGCTGTGGATGGGATTTGAACCATTTGCATCCTGAGCTGCACCATACCATACCATACCTTTAGCCGTTATACCACCGTCGATACAAAAATTGACAACTTCGTGTCAATAGCAACCGTCGCGTTGCTAGGCTTTTTTCTGATACATAATTTTCAGCCGTAAACAGAGACAAATTACTGAATTTTATGAAAAACTACTGAACCGATTTTCGTCATTATATCTGTAAGATAATGTCGAAAAATTATTATATCCTTAAATAAATAAGTCGTCAAAATGGGTACATATTTCATCGAGATATTAAGAAAAATGTACTACTTATAAAGTCAGTTTTTTCAAAATTTCTAAAAAACTACTAAACCAATTTTCACTAAAAAAAATGGGACCACCTGTGAAGTATACCCTTTCAAACAAAAAAAAATTTTCCTAATCGGTCCAGGCGTCTTCAAGTAATCGGGGAACATACATAAAAAAAAAGATTCCGACGAATTGTAAACCTCCTCCTTCTGTTTTGAAGTTCGGTTAATTAAATTAATATTGGGCTATTGTATATAATCTATACTAATAATGTAGGGGGTAATCTCTGAAAACACTGCTCCGATTCTGAAAAATATTATCCCCCAAGTTCTACAGGCTATATTTTATTTTGTTCGAAAATATCTACGGACGAAGTCTTTTACGCTTGAATGAATCACAAACGATTGAGATACATCAATTATGCTTTGAAGGCAGGATCGTGCTATACGAGCGGACTCGTAATCAACATCTTATCCCTCCACACCTCACTTAAACACAGCTCCAAATTGTTTGTAGAAAAAACATAGGTCAATCCTAACACTGCTCTTCGTGCATGACGGTATAAGTAGTCAGTTCAGTCAGTCCCATATCAGAATTATTGGGAGCCATACCAGAATTATAAAGAAATTTGCTCTGCTCCTTTATAGCAAAAAATAATTGCTGCATCATTGGTTGTAGGTCAGCTTGTTTACAATCTTATGTCTCTCTTTAATAGAAGTTGGTTTAAAAAATGTGTGTAATGCTTTTATCCACACGATAGAAAACTTATATGATTTTTGTTTTCACGGGTTGCCTTACAGCTCCCGAAACCGTGTTACGGTCCCAGGGTACCCAGCGGAAGACGAAGTCTCCCTCGTTTAGCCGATGGTATTTGTGAGGCTATATCTAACTAGTAGCCAGTTCTGTTGAGGTAGCCTAAAAAGCAGAGTATACTCAATTCAGCGTCACCGACCGACCCGAGCGTGACGGTTAAGTTTCGTTTACTGTTCAGAAAGAGCGTAAAGAAGTGTTCACTGCAAAAAGCAAACAGGTACTCACTTGTATCTTGACGCCTCCTCAAAGCCTCAGTTTTCTCCAAAGCAAAGACGATATCTTGAAAGTGTTTCACCGCGGCCCGCATGTTTGTTTGCTGGACCGCATTTTCCGTCGCGCCGTCTTCCAATAAAGTATATATAGTTGGCACTTCATTCAAATTAAAACTTTTAGCATGGCTCGGTTTAAAAACAACGCACACCTTTCCAGTTTTTGGGTGTATACTGAATGGAGATTTTAATAAATGGTTAAAACCTTTCGTAACGTTCACATCGAGTCGAGGATAGCAATATTGGATTTTTATTTCTTCCAAAAGGTGTTTTATTTTCCGGACTGCAGTACCGTTCTGAAATTTATTAATTATTAAATTGCTAAATGTGGACATTGTTACAAGTATTTATTGTCGAACCGTGTAAGGTACAGATAGAGTATGTAACAGTCTTCCAAGTCTCCAGATTAATGGCCTATTTATAAAAATGCTAGTGACTCGCCCCACTGCGAAGGTTGGAAAGTTGTATGGCCAACGCGCGTTGATGGTTCCGTTCCAAAGGATTTTATAAGGTTCCATATTGTTTTCAAATATTTTGACTCTGTAGTTTCGGCGGGAATTGGGGGGGAATTGAAATTTTATAAAAAAAAACTTTTCAATTTATTCTTCAAAATTAACCCTTATAATAGAAATTCACTAGTATTTACGCTATACGTCCGTGATTGGGGCATCAAACTCTATATTTTGTACCAATTTCAACTTTTAGCGTCCAGTAGATTTTACGTTTTTTCATCAGAGATGTACGGGAACCTAAGAATGTCACAGACTGAGATATTTTCTCTGAATAAAAAGTAGTACCTATCTATATCTATACTATAATATTATAAAGAGGAAAGTTTTGTATTTTTATTTGTGTGTATGTTTGTAATTAATAAACGCAAAAACTACTGTGCCGATTTCAAAAATTTTTTCACCATTGGAAAGCTACATTCACCCTGAGTGACATAGGCTATACTTATACTATTTTCAAAAAAATTAGGGATCCTTATTAAAACTCAAATGTAACCCAAGGTGTAAAAAAATGACCTAAGAAATTCCTTACATCGCGTGCAGATGAGGTAGTGGTAGAGGGTAGGGGTAGAGGGTAGGGTTAGGGGGTAGGAGTAGAAGGTATAGGTATAGGGTATATTTTATTTTGTTCGTAAATATCCACGGGCGAAGCCGGAGGCGGAATGCTAGTATGTATATATTTTACGTCTATTAAAGAAGAGACATTTAGGTCCGCTAAGTGTAGCAACAGGCTTGCCACCTGTTCTGTTCAATATGGACAACTGTCAACAAGTAGACACTTTTATTGGTGTCTCTGGCAAGATATAAAGACAGTGAAGGTGTATGAGCCCTCGCAACTATCTCTGTGTAATAAACACGTTATCCGTTTTGACGTGAAAGAATGTCAAACAAACAAACTTTCACATTTTTAATATCAAGTTAGGATCGGGATTCCACATCCGGTCATGGCGACATACGCACGCGTTTTCGTCGTGGCGTGATGTGGAATCCAGTTTAATCCTGTTCGCGCTGTGATGGTTGTGATTAATCAGTGATTAATAAGACATATCACGGTCGGCGGGATTATCTTAAATACCGATTTATCGGCTATATACACTATAAAGGCTATAATACTTGACATTGGCAAATCACCGATGAACATTGGTGGAGCCATAATAAAAAAGAAGAAGTTAGGATCTCACCTCCCTGCAATAAACTTCGTACTTCTTCTCAAAATGCTTCCATCTCTCTACAGAGTCTTCAGGCAACTTTTCCAAATTTTTCTCAACTTGAGACCTTAAATTCTCATCTGGTATTAGTAACAATAACTTTTTCAAGCCTTCTGGAGTTGAAAAAAATTGCTGCTCCTTTAATATGTCTTCAAAATATTTATCAATAATTGTTAAGGCTCTCCTGAAAAGTACAGTTTCCATTTTAAAGATACTGAAGTTCAATTTGAATGAAACATTGACCAATTTTAATGGAATTTTAATTCGATTGTTTCTGCCTACCCCTCTTGGGATGAAAGGCGTGATGATAGATAGATAGATAATGGAATAAAAAATATGAGTTTTATTTTATAATCATAAACGTTTTTAAAGAGAGTAAAACCTGAAACAACAGGTTTATTTTGAAAAAGGTCCAGGGTAGATTAACATTGAACATACAGTAGTATTTAAAATTACAAATCAGCAACTCAACAATACTACATCCATGAAAAGGGTTAGAAATCAGAATAACAATTTTTTGTAGCGAGACCATAATATTAGAAAGTTAGAGAGTTATCTATCTCTCTATCATCACACCTCTTATTTCAAGAGGTGTAGGTAGAATATAGAGAGTATTTATTCAAAATAAAAAAATTCAGATGTAAAATCAAATACTCTTTGTGGATTGGATTATGAAATGTACAGAGATCAGTCAGTTCAGTAAACATTTTAAAATAATATAGAAGTCTCAAATGTATGTTAAACCAAATGACATACTTAATACTTGTATGAAGATTATCAGTCCCCAAATGTACTTTCTTATGTATATTATCACCACCCATTATCAAACACATATAGTCTGCAATTGCCCCCCTTCCTGGTCCATCTAAGATGCGAGCTTCATAGTCTGACACCCAACAATGGACTCCACGTCTTCCAGAAAACACCCATAGTACACTTTGAAACCCAAAATCATCTGAAAAAATAGATTTTTAGAATTAGACTATCAAATTACACTTATTACTAAAATATACCTCCAATTAAAGGTAGCAACTTTTAATAAAAATAAATCATATCAAAGCTATCATAATAAAATCAAGCAAATAGAATTTAATAGCAGAATTAGTGTTGATTTCATTTTTATCATTATAGTAAGGTCCTATTTGAAAAACAAAGAAAGTTATCTTAGGAAAAGTAAAACTGCTATAAAAAATTTGTTCCTCCTTTATGGAGAGCTGGAGACTGCTCTATTTCGGCTTCAGGACCACCCTAGAAAGCACATTGCAAGTCCCTATCCAAAAAAAAACGAATTAAAGCCATGACATGTTTATAACTTTCCAACTTTCTAAAGGGATAACATTGTTTGTAAAATAAATAATTTAAGCAAATAGGTACCTCTTAAACATTTATCTATAATTTCACAAGCGACCACCATGAACAGCCAACACTTTTCGCACACTTTGGCTTCTTGACAACATGTCCGAATCTCATCATAATCTGTAAGATCTATGTCAAAGACCAGCTCTCTTGATAATACTAATGAACCATGCCTGGCTATTGATGGCCTGAAAATTATAAGTATTAATATTTAAAAAATTGTTTAAAATATAATTTAAAAAGTACTAATATTAGTATTTATAGTTTCAGAGGGAATATTAACTTGCAGTGAATAGTGAATTTAAAGATATTTTTACTTTATGGAGCTGAAATGTTATAAATAATATGAAGAATCCCTTATTTTAAACTATTTTTAATTTCTACCTATTGGAATTCCGATGCTTCTTAAAATTAGAAGTCTGGCCTGGCCTGGTCACTCTAGCTGCAATAGCTTACAGGGCATATAGTAGGTACAATGATTTTATAAAATAAAAATTACTTACTTCGTGTTGTATACGGCTCCTATGTCGATTTTATAAGGGCATTTCTTTTGAAGTAAAGTCTGTAGTTCTTTTTGATTTTCTATAGATAAAAACCTTAGATACACGTCATCCACTAGAGTAAATGAGAGTTCTCTATTAGATAAGGGTTGTGGACTACTGCCTGATGATAACCATCTACAAAAAATGTTCTGCGGAAACAAACGGGAATAGTAAATAGGCAACATGTCTGACAGTGTATTTGCATCGAATTGGCCGACCTGTAAAGAATAATTTATTACAATTAATGAAATACCTGTACTTCTAACAGTTATTACAAATAATAAGCTAAAATATTATTTATTCATAATACCATCTTGGTTATTGTCTTTTTACATTTATTGCAATTTATTTATTTAGCACGTTTCCTAGTTAATTAAAACTGAAATGAAGGTTATTAACTATCTCAGTTAGCCTAGATCTAGATAACTAAGTAAATAAAAATATGAATAAAACGCAAAAATTAAAAGTCCGCCAAAACTAGAAAACAGTAACAGCAAAGAGAATATAATCACTAGAGCGGTCACGTCTGTCAGTCACGTCACTCCTCAGTCAGTGTTTACTGTTTAGTGTTGAGCAATGAAAAAAATGTAAACGACACTGATAAATTATTTTATTTCATTGTAATCTACATTTTGTAGATAGAAGAAATAATGTTAGTAAACAGATATAGGACATTAACTTTTTACATAAAAGTTCCTTTATATTTTAATATTAGTACTTACTTACTTACATTACTCACATTCACAGATTAGCCGAGTTAGCATATGTTTGACGTGACTTCTTTCGTTTCGGCCGAATGGCCTTGAAAAGGCCAAAACGTTTGTGTACCAACAAGGACCGGCCAGAGATAGCCCGGGGCCGAGAGGTCCGGCCCAACAATGTGCGTGCCAATTTGGTACGCCGGGCAAAGACAAGTACACAGAATTTGCCCGCACATTGTTGGGCCGGACCTCTCGGCCCGGGCTTTCTCTGGCCGGTCCTTGTTGGACATGAACGTTTTGGCCTGTTCAAGGCCATTCGACCGAAACGAAAGTGTCGCTGTCAAAATGTATGCTAACTCGGCAGATCCGAGACTACCTCTGCCCCGTATTATGTAAATCTCGGTTACTTACTAACAAAAAGCGATCGTAACCGAGAAGAGTGAGCTTGCTCACTCTCGACGTAATATCTACTAATCCGTGGACGGTTACCATTTGTTTTTTGTTAGTAACCGAGATACGGGGACATCACATCACTAAATCAGTAGATACTTTAACAAAAAAAAATTCAAAGTACCGTCACTTGTTATTATTGTTAGATTACAAATCGTGATTTCCAAAAACATTAAAAGGAGCTATTTATTATACTATATTATATACTTTTTGGATAACTACAGTTATAAGTTAAAATAAATAATGGAAATTAATTTGGACAATTCCTTATCGTTAATGATAAAAATACCTATGTGTAAGTAGTGATCTTTTTCGTCGTGGCTCTTGAAAAGTGTAAGATTTGTTTTTAAATTATACATCTAGATACTAATATAGGGATTAATTGTTTTTGTTACAGTACCTTTTCGGAGACTATATAAACGATTAAAAGATATGACAATAAATGCAATATGTACAGGTTCGAATTTGCTTTTGAAACATCCAACAATTACAATGATACTATTATCACTATTAATAAGCATTATATTGCCCGTGATATTCTTTTCTATTTTGACTGCTTCAGCCGTAGCATGTATTATATTATCTTTATTAATGTTTGAAGGTTGGTATTTTTACTTTAAGACAAATATTAATTTACATTATTGTCACTATAAAAAATATATAATATTTTTATTTTCAGGTTTAATTTTAATAACTACTGTATCTCAAATTCTTCTAGTAATTATTGTAATGAGTGCAGCGACAATGTTCGTGATATTTTTAGCAAACAAAGTCTTTGTTTGCGATGGGAAAAATGACTTTTTAACGTTATAATTTTAAATTAATACTTAATACTTACTTACTTTTAGTTTGAAATATATTTGATTATGTAGGTACGTAAAATTAGAATAGTTCAGTATGCAAGTATATAAGGTAACCCGTCCCACTTAAGTTTGTAGCTGACATGAATTTAGTAAATAAATACATACTATCGTATCTGCAGGCCGCTAATTAATTACGACGTCACTGCAGCCTGTTAGTAATCGTTTAAAAAGTAAGTATAAACCCATTATATTTTACTATGGATATATATTAGTAAATGGGTTTAAATAGTTACTAACCTGCTTTGAATTTGAGATAAAGTACCTACAATGTCCCTATTTGATGACGTTGATTCTGTTCAGCGTCAAACTCTGGAACGGGTAACCTATTATTACATACTTATTTACTGTCAAATATATAATAGTACTTAAATGAATTGTAAATTAAATGAAAATGAAAAATTAATATTAGAGAATTTAATTGATAACTATAATGAAAAAAAATATTTGAAAGAAACAAATTGAATTTCTAGTAAGTATAATAATTAATGTAGGCTCATAACATTATTATGCAGTGTTCCGATATTCTATTATTCGAATAATTTTATTAGTATTTTAGGAATTTGTAAGTATGTTCTAATGATATATAAAATATTGTTAAAATATGATTACCTATGTAACTATGTAAGTACCTAGGTATTTTACGATGCTTAAAATATAGCTAATTTAATATAATTTTGTGTATGACAAATAGCAAAATAACCAACTTAATGTACTTATGTAACATTATTTATTAGAGTACTTCATAACTTTAAGGTTACCTACTTTATCGCAATGAAAAAAATGGCGTCATACAATCAAAGTGGTGTCTTTTATCATTTATAAGTAATCTATAATAGTGTCTTTCTTTCTTAGACCATTCTTTATTTAAAAACTTACATTGATTGGGTAACATACAATTTATAACCATTTACAATAGGTACCTATTTATGTAGTAAAAATACCTACTTTACATTTTTTTGTGATTTTTTGCTATGCTTTTAGGGTAGTTACATCTCTAGTGATTGATTAGACATTTTTTCTCTTTCTCTGTCACGTCAGTCTGACCAGTGAGTGATCAGTCACTGTCAGTCAGTCAGACATGTGGGGGAGAAATGGGCGATCGTTTTCGGTTATTTGCATTGCAATAAATTAGTTAAAAATATATTTTGAGCAATATTTATGAATGATGTAATTGTCTTTTAAGTGTGTTAAAGTAAAGTTTATTAAAATCAATGCAAACTAATTAGAAAACTTTAACATAAATCATTACAAAATTAAGTGATTGAAGGTCATAATAAAATAATTTCTGTGATGATGTAAATGTTTCACTGTGAGTAATAAATGACTGTTTTTAGTACTGTTTTCCTTACTTAAAGGTTCCCGTTTTACTTTATTGTTGATAAGATTCATATTCATTAGTTATAGGTTTTGATATTACAAATATAAATTGGCTTGATAGACTCATGATTGGATCTGAAGGTATATTAAGTAGGTACTAAGGTATTTATATTGTCTTTTTCACCCGTGATATTGGCAGTATGATCAACACTGATGGAGCCTTAGCACAAAAAATAGAATAGAATAGAAAAACTTCCTCTATATCAGTTAATAATGTACTTATTATAGTTATAGAATTGACTTGTTATTTCTAGACCCTGAGAAATTTTGTCATAGTCATACATGTTACATTTGGAAAAGTTCATAAATTTTATTAGTTATTGTTTATCTGTAGGAATATGTGTGACTACAGAACAGTGTAGGTACAAATTATTTGGATGCTGGGTCAGAGCCCATACCACCACAAACTTGAGTCCTAACTCGTAGCTAACTTTTTATTTAGTACTACATATTATTGTCAATCAATAATTCATTTTGTATGGAACAAAACAATTTCTGAATTGAATTATAATGTTTGTGGTACAGCCCCTGGTCTTGTGTTGTTACTGTTGGTAATGTATCACTGGACCAAATAATCATTGAGACTTCAAAAGAAAAGAGGTTGTGATGTTTGTCCCTTTTAGCAGTAGGTACCTATCAGTAAATGTGATATTAATAATATTGAAGTAATTAAAATTAAGGTAAATTATTAAATTATAAAATGTTTGAAATATTTGCAAAATATAACAATAATTTCTTGTTTTAGATGTTACTCCGGAACCACACCACACAGATGCCATAGAGTGGAACTTGTAAGTACACAGTAATATTTCTTACACATACACTCTTATGATTAATTTATATTAGGTAGATATAACTCTCATCAAATAAATTGAGCTGAAAATTATCACATGGTTAGACTACTATAGACTATAATAATATGATTTGGCTGAACTTATTTGGGATACACTATAGTTATATAGTTTAGTAAACAAACTTTGCATGTCTTTTTGTTGTTGTTATTTAAAATTCTTTAAAGATGTTTTACATTTGTAGAACTAATAATAATATTTTTTAAACTCTTATTTAAACATTTTACAATAAATTTGCATAGGTGGGCAATATTTTTAAAATGGATTCCAATAAGATTTTTACCAAACAAATGAGATATTAAATAAAAGTAGCCTATTATGTCACTCTCTATCTATCACAACTATATGCTTGCAAAAATCACATTGATCAGTTGCTCCATTTTGACTTGACAAAATGAACACATTAATCTCTAATATAAGGGTGTTTTTTTGTCGGTATGCCATATCTCCCTTAATACTTCATCAAAATTTACGTTTGATACACCATTTTGAAGATTATTTTCTCCTGTATGACGAAAAATAATCAAAGAAAAAAAAACTAAGAAACAATATTAGTATAGAATTATAGATGCCATACTTTTACATAACATTTAGCTTTTCAAGCCGTCACATCCAGGAATAAAAAAAAAAAAAAACAAGATGTTACCAGTGGATTCCCCAGTAAAAAGACCCTCAAACACCTTGCCTTTTCCTTTTAAACAAATTTTATGAATATTGAGTGGTTTCAGATTCTAATCCCAGATAGAGCAAAATATTTTTACTCAACATTATTTATCTGTGATATTCTTTGGTACCCATAGCACATTAGGTACTTTTTAAAGCAATAGTTGGGTATGTCATTTGTTTAGAAAAAAAAACATTATAAGTTAAGTATAAGTCTAAGTATAACCATATACCAATGGGGTTTCTATAATTAAAAACTTATGTACATAATTTGACAACAAACCACACAGAGGCTTTTCCAATATACATCAACAGAAATGGCTCCTCTGTCAAGTGTGAAGAAAAAAATAAATTAGACTTTGCTTTCAGCTTCATTGAAATAAATAGTTTTTGTGCAAAAATGTAGGTAACCTAAATTACTTTATTAGATAGTTTCATGGAGTACTTAACTGACTCATTTTGCATGAACAAAGTGTGACAGCAAACAAAATGAGTGATATGGCTAGATAGCATCCTACATTACCTTAGTTTTATAGATAGGAGATATAGCGCAGAGCTATTATTCAGAATTTTTTAATTCATTATCAAGTATATAATTTATTTTTATAGTTTTTAGTGCTTGTGATCTGATTGTGTCATTAAAAAATAATGGTTGGTCACAGATCATTCAGTCAAGCTGGCGGCCCATCGGGATGTGGTCTGCGCGCCCTCGCTAGCACCTCGGACAACAAGACACGTCGCCACACTTACAGGTGAGGATATATTTTGTCTAGCTTATCATTTTTTTAAATATGTCCTTTCCACATTTTTCCAAGGGAAATACTAATGCAGACAGATTTGTATGTAATATTTTTAAATTCGTTGTTGTTTTTTTATTGCAAAGTTTTCTTACATTAACATTAAATTAGCTTCCATGGGTAACTTATATGTGAAAAGATACCTGTAGTGTAAACCATGTCAGATATATCTTCATAAGTTAGTAAAGAGAACTAATAAATACTTATATAGTAAAAATTAAAATAAAATAAAATAAATTTAATATACATTTTCAACAAACTTTTTTAGTTTATTTGAATTATAGGTATCTAATTAAAAAAAAAATATATAAAGTGTCATTACTACAGGACACTAAGTAGATCAAAGTAATATTAAAATAATTATATAAACTTGATTCAATGTATGGAATTGTAACATTTGTATCAGTCTATCCTGTTATTTTTAAATACGACTTCCCTTACTTGCAAAAGTTTTCAAGTTATGTGTTATTTTATTTATGAATGAGAAATTCATAGCAGGGGTTGGGTTGGCCTGGAGCCAGTTGCAAGTTATTCTGGGCAGACGAGATGCGCGTGAGTTTGTTCAGTGTAACGCCGCGATCTCGTCCGCAGCGTGTGGTCCCACAGCTGCACATGTATTTATCTTAATTATACATTTCATACAATAATATTATAGATCTTAAATGATAAACTATTTGTGCTATAGGTAGAAGAATGTATTACTGTTGAACTACTGTCTTGGTGCAGTTAAGTAATAAACTAGTTTCTTTACAATAGGTAAACATTGAAGGCAATGAAATTCTGTTTTGTGTGTTTAGTTTTGAATTTTCAAGTAACTTTATTGATATTTTGCTTCAAGTTATTGTTTCAATTTTTTTTTTGTATTTTGGTCCAAATTATAGCTTTTGTTTATCAAGACTAGAAATCTTAGAAAGTAATTATCTATGTTAGTACGAGTATAATGAAATCTTGAGTGATTGCCATATTGGCAACTTTTAATTAAATATTACGACATAGGAGTTTAACGAACTTATAACATTTATAGATCAGATGATATAATGAATCAATTGGTTATTTATTATCAATGGAATATTTTGTTCTTGCCGAAATGAAAGTACATAAAGCTGTTTATTTTGATTGAACTCATTATAAATATGTTGTTTACATTGTATTCTTAATAACAATGAATTGTATTTCATGCCTGACTTGCCACAATCTTTATACATACACATTTTTGTTTGATCTAGATATTGTTTCCTCTTGATGCTAATTTGAGCAACGAATTTAAATCTGGTCGGTTTTCCATCTTGAATCGACAACAAGGTGTTTGGCGATATTTTTCCAGCTAACTTATAAAGTCCCCAACGAAATAAGTGGCGGAATCATAATTTATAATCGGCCTATTGACGATTCTGTTATCATTCCGGTCTCGGTCGGTTTCATAGTCCAATTGAAGTTATATAACATTGGTTGGTATTGACAATGGTATTTGCCGACTTTCACGGTTTTTGCTACTTTTTTACGTACAAGGTCGTAACTAGTCACGTCACAGGGCAACCCGGTTGGTGTGACCCTGTGGCACTCTGTACCAGTTGATGCCAACTTATTGACGGCATCCTTATTTTTATTGCTTGTTTAGTGCGAGTGCGACGACCGTGCGTATGGCCTCGCTCTGTTTCTATTTTTGACAAATGACAATTTTTATATAGTTAGCGTGATTAAGCCTAATATTATGCTAGGAGCGATTGGAGTTATTGATTAACTATATTTTCATCAGAGTTGTTCTTCAGATAGGCCATGGTATGACCCTGTTTAGCCAGTACTGCGATTTTGGGAACACTATATATTCGGTGTATGTAATTATATAAAAAATACAAAAGATAAATTACGAAAAACAGTTAAATTAGACTTACAATATTTATATCCTCATAGTTGCTGCACTTATTGCATTATTCTTCTTTGTTTGCATTATTGGCATTTTTCTCACAAATTTGATGTTATCTAAGAACACTGTCCGACTTTAGTATTACAAAGTTTACTGTTGTCACTGTACACTGCACTGATTAATAAAACTTAAATATTATCGATTTTCCATAATCTTATCAATGAAAGAGATGATTGGAAAGTTTTGCAGTGCACATACAGCAATCTATGAGAATTTGCAAGTTAAATAGCCACAATGATTACAGTTATGTTAATTCTTATTGTTTCTGTTAGGTAATGCGATAAGAAAAGCGGTTGTTATATTTAATAGTTACAATTATGTGTTATTCGTAGGTCGGGTTTATTTATAAAGTTGTCATAGATTCGTAATCTCGCCATCGAAACAAGTATCCGCTAGTATTTATCAAATCAAGTGACGTTTTCCTTTATGTTGCTATCTAGTGGGCGTCATTTACTTGTTATACCGTCCTTGGTGCACGTCCACAATTTATATAGGACAGAGGGCTGTGATGAATTGTGATGTAAATAGCAAATTTTGTGAATATTCAGAGTGATATAGTGTTAAAAATGAGTGGCTTAACGGTTAAGACACCTTCGCGGTGTCGTGATGAGCAGCTTGAACGTCGAAAGGACATGATTATGGCTTGGGCTGAAGGTAAGGGACATACATAAACTATATGATATTATTAGTATGTTGGTATGTAAAAAACCGTCCTCATTTACTTATTCATACACATTTCGAGATTTTATTTGACCTCCCTCAGTGTCAAATTGATACTTTTTTCCGCCAATATTTGTAGCATTGACAGGTAGCACGTCAGAAAATGATCGGTATTATTGTAAAGCGGAATCCAAATATGTAAGATCCATTTTTCTAGACTTTAGTGAACAAACTTTGCATGTCTTTTCAAAATAATTTGTAATTTAAAAGACGTTATATTAACAATTTAACGTTTTTACATTTGCTGAACTAATAATAATATTTTTTATACGGTTATTTAAAAATTTTATAATGAAAACATCCATTTTTTTACAAGTACGAAATGACTGACTTTAGACAATTCCAGGATTTAGTTTGTATTTTTGTATGTTTGTGTGTATGTTTGTATGTTTGTAATGAATAAACTCAAAAACTACTGTGCCGATTTTAAAAATTCTTTTACCATTGGAAAGCTACATTCACCCTGAGTGACATAGGCTATATTCTATTTTTTTTTTAAATTAGGGATCCTTACTAAACTCCAATAATGTAACCCAAGGTGTAAAAAAATGACCTAAGAAATTCCTTACATCGCGTGCGCTGCGAAAACTATTGATGATACTATTATAATTAAGTCACAATAAGTGTTCTTTTATTTTAAAAAATTAATTAAAAAGCCGTCGCTAGAAAAGGCTCTTTACATAGGCTGTTCCGAAAGTTTTTAGCTAAAAAGTTTGTATTTATTATTTATTTCTGCATTTATTAGAAATCGAAGTGTAATTTCAATGTAAACCTACTTGGAAAAAATCACTGGTCATCTACAATTACTTTTATTATTATTATTTTTTTACGTATATGCGTCTATAGTAGGGAATCCAAACCCGCATCAAAATCTCAATCCCGCAAGCCCGCGGGATCGAGGTCCTCAATCCCGAGGATCCGCGGGATTTGCGGGACTGCAAAAAAAATCATACTTTTTGTTACGTTCATGAATTTATGAAGTTTTATATGAAATAAAAGACAATTGGACTTAAAATTATACATTTTTATTCATAACTAGCTGACCCGGTTTTTTTATCTTTTTTTTTTTATTTAAAATTAACTTCGTACCGCCTGAGAATCCGCTGAATATCATCAAAAAATTTTATGAGAAAATGAATTTTCTTTATAATGTTTTTTTTCGTCGCTTTTTTCGATGTTTTAATAGTTATTCTGCTATTTGGGGCGGAGACAAATCCAACTCAGAATATCCAAATAAAAATCAGTCCAGTCGTTCTTGAGTTATAAATGGTGTAACTTTGTTTTATAATATAAGTAATAGATTAGGTAAACATTTTTATGATAATATTTCCGAAAAAAGTATAAAATATTTAAAGTTTCATCTTTTAAATTCGATCTTATTTTGTTGCACATAAATATACCCAGCGGCGGATTTAAATATTTTTCTAATTTTGTTATAATTATTAATATTTTGTTTTTGTATTTAATGTATTGATATTTTGTTATAATTATTATTGATTAAGTACCGTAGTAATTAAAAATTAATACAGTAGTCAGTAACAATATCAAAATTATTTATTTTTAAGACTTCGACATGGCTGATAATAATAATAAATCGATTGATCAGTCTTTTATTTTGGAACGACTGGCTGAGTACTGCACTGAGTGAAGAATTAATTTTTTTTAATACCGCGGATCCCGCATTACTGGTCCCGCAAAAATGGTGCGGGATTGGATTCCCTAGTCGATAGTAATTTGATTTGAACAATGAGCGTGCCGCGTGAAGCATTTCGTGCGATGATCTTCTATGATTATAAACGAGGGTTATGGGGTTAACCTTTAAGGAAATTTGCAAGCAGATTTTGGTGAGTGTTCTCCTTCGTTAGCAACTGTCACCTATTGGTACAGAAATTTCAAACGTGGTCGGGATAGCCTAGACTCCTAGAGGGTGATGCTAGGCCAGGTCGACTAGAAAAATTCGAAGGAGGGACTTCGCAACAAGTATCCTACATCCTAACTTCCTACGAATCTTGGATTTATAGTTACTATCCTCTTAAAAAACATCAATCCACTCAATGGGTGTTTGAAGAAGACGAGTTGCCTACAAAAGTTGTTTGCGGGCGGAGTGTAAATAAAAAAATGATTGCCGTTTTATTCCGTCGTAGTGGCTCAGTAGCAATAATTCCATTAGAAGATCGTAGAACAGTTACTAGTGAGTGGTATTGCGAAGTGTGTTTGCCCCGAGCCTTCGAGGAGTTGAATGAGAGTCGCCCAAGGAGCGGAACTCGGGGCATTCTTTTTCATCAAGACAACGCGCCTGCTCACACGGCCGCTAGAACGATGGATTTCTTAGCCACTACGGGCGTCCAATTACTTCCCCATCCACCTTACAGCCTAGATCTAGCCCCGTGTGATTTTTTTTTGTTTCCCAAAATTAAAAAAAATGCTCCGTGGAAGAAAATTTAAGACTTCGGATGAGGCTGTTGATGAATTTAGGCGATTGTTTTTCGACCTTCCGCAAGATCTTTTTTTAAAATGTTTTGAAAGCTGGTTTTCTCGAATAAATGTATAGAGGTTGGAGGAAAGTATTTTGAAAAACTGCAAATAAAATATTCTCATATACTTATTATTTTTGGTTTTACTAACAACTTCCGGAACAGCCCACATTTTTGTACCTTGCTATTAATCCTTATAGGGGTAGGGGTAGGTATAGGGTATATTTTATTTATTATCCGACAAACCGTACAAAGAGGCTTTTCCATGTCATACCTCAACAGCTGGTCACTCTATAGGTACCTACAGCCTCAAAAAATCTAAGTGAGGAAGATTTTGACTTCCGCTGGGTACCCTGGGGCCGGCAACGAGCTGTAAGTGTAAGGCAACCCGTGAAGATTTCTCATAATTTCTGTTTTTGTATACCATATACATACAAGCTGGAGCGCGAAAGCTACCGAACGGTTTAAATAGCTCAAATTTTAATGAGTGTTGACATCATGAACAGTTTTTCAATAACTTTGTCATCACGGGAAGGTAAAAGGTTGCTAATATTATTGAGTTTTGTCTTGCGATGGAAATGTGATTGCAAAACTATTGATTAGTCATATAATATGTTATTAACTGTACCTTTGTTTAACAGTAGGTATCTAGTGTATTGTTACATAAAGAAAAAAAATAAGGATAAGGTCTTCTATTTCTCACTGTATTTTAATTTATTTTAATGAATGTGTGAACATCGATTATTCGACAGATAATTCTTCCGGATTGGTCCCATTTTTTTCTGATAATTGGTTCACTGGTTTTTCAAGAATTTTGAAAAAGCTGACTATAAGTAATTTTTTCTTAATATCTCGATGAAATGTGTACCGATTTTGAAGACTTATTTTTTTAAAGGATACAATTTCTCGACATTATCTCACAGACATGACGAAAATCAGTTCAGTAGTTTTTCAGAAATTTAGTAATTTGCCTCCGTTTACGGCTGAAAGTTATATATCAGAGAAAAGTCTTAGCGAAAGTTGCTATTGACATGAAGTTGTCAATTTTCGTATCGACGCGCGACGGTGGTATTTGAAAAACAACTTAGTTCCCAATTTCGGCTAGAAACCTACGATCATCAGTACAAACATAGATAATATTGAAGAGATGTTTACCTAATTTTGTATCCTAATTTGGTACCAACCGTCTTCAAATTCTACAACGAAATATTCATTAATTCTTACTTTTCAGTGCACAATTTTTGAAGTCGGTACACTTTTTTCTTAAAAGGTTTTACTTGTGTAAACTAGCTAAATTCTTTGTTAACTCTGTTAGAACAACACGGTGGAATGTATCTTGTAATTTGTAAATAATAAGAAATATAGAGACTGAAGAAACACTTGTATTTATTTATAATAATTTGTACAAATAATCGTCCATAAAATAACTATTGCGTCGTATATATCTTTCACAGAGTATATCCCCCGCTTCCCCGACAGTTCGCATCAAAATACTCTTTTCTAGCTAATAAAATCGTCGTCAGTGTTGCCTCCTCGTGAGTAATGTTTCCACATTTTCGCTTATCGCTAACACTTGTGACATTTTCGTCATTCAATAAATGTTATGACGCAGTACTCAGTAGTGATGGTGATCTAGCTTATACTTTCCAATGCTCGGAGGCACAGAATAGATAATTAATCAGAGGTAGGTCTTATTTAGCCTCGTCGCGTCGAAAATTGTCATGCGGGAGGCGAGGCGGGACTCAACCCAATCCATCCCCACCGGGTGGTACCTACCTGTGTCGTGTTGTCCCTTCCTCTAGCTATATTCTAGAGTCTATTAGTTTGGGAATCTTAATTACAAAAAAGTTTAAATTCAACTTTTATTTAAGTATCTATCTATCTATCACCACGCCTTTTATCCCAAGAGGGGTAGGCAGAGACAATCAAATGCCATTTGCTACGATTTTGACATACCTCTTTCGCTTTTTTATACATATTTATTATACCTTTCATACATGCTCGGCGATTGTGTGTACTTTTAATATTTCCATCGATCATAACATTTTTTATATGTTCAATAAAAGTACACCTAGGTCGTCCTCTGCCAGCATTTCCTTTCACTTTAGCCAGATAAACCTTTTTAGTCTATCTTTCATCCTACATTATTCCAACGTGTACAAACCAGCGTAAACTACTTTTCTGCATTTTAGTCACACACAACATCATCTTTCACTCCGCATTCTTCTCTAAAGACATCGTTCCGGATGCGGTCACACGCTTTATATCACACATTCTACGTAAAGACCGAGTTTCCACTGCATTTATCTTACTTTCATGCTTCTTATTCCATATCCAAGTCTCGCTTCCATAAGTGATGGAACTAAAACAGCATTATGTATATTAATTTTGCTTTTAGTTGTAAGTTGTGTATTTCTGCATACATTGTTTACTCCATCGAACTAGTTTGGTAAACAATTATCTATCTAATTAAACCTAAAAAAGAAACTAAAAGTTATAACTAACTATAATAACTATATATATATATTAATAATATTTGCTGACTAGGCCATTCACAACTAACAATTTCGGAAAATTCCTGACAAAAATCACCATACCTCTCTTCTTTTTTAGGCCACCGCTGGACATTATTTTTAGTGTCGCAAAAGTTAATCAAAAATTTTGACGATCCTGTAAATTTTCCCACTATGTCTAAAAGTCCGGACAAATCCATCAGACGCATTACCCTACTCCAACATCATCTTTCAATCCACATAGAAACTTTACTATTCTGTGCCTGTACTATCGCTACTCGGTTTACTTTTTAATTACCTTCTTAGTATATTGTTGACTTTCTCCTATTTAGACACGTGTTAGTCTCCGATGTTAATGAGAGACCAGTCACTGTATTGGAAGTGCGCTCTTGTAGTTACCAGTAGTCACGCGTACCGTAATTAACTTGCACAAAGAAATCAGATCCGCTGTTTTTTAACTTGTGTAAACTAATTTGTAGTCAATTGATTGATTATACTTGTAGATGTAAACTTTATTTGGTGTGGGTTTCTACAATGGACAATATTTGTTTTTTAAACACCGTTTTTAGGGTTTATACTATACTATAATAAGGCTCCGCTGTCCGTCCGTCCGTCTGTGAAGACAGGGCTGTATCTTTTGAACCGTAATAGATACACACTTGAAATTTTCATAGAGTGTGTATTACTATGGCCACTATAACAACAAATAATAATAAAGGGGGTCCCCATACAAGAAACGTGTTTTATTCGACGTTTTTTGCTCGATCTTAATAATGGCAATAATGGCAATACATACAAACGTCTAACTCTTAATTAAAACAACAAATAATAAGAACCGGCTAAGTGTGAGTCGGATTCGCGTAAATTTGTTCCAGCGCCATATACAGGGGCGTCAATCTTGGTCCGCATTTAGTGCATGCATACTATTGAGTGTACGGAACCCTTCGTGTGCGAGTCTGACTCCGACTCCGACTCGCACTTGACCGGTTTCTTATCTATTATTTTAATTAAAAAAAGATAGACATAATAACTATCGGAGCTACAACAGTTTTTAATTTGTACAAGAACTTTAAAAACCGGCCAAGTGCGAATCGCACTCGCACACGAAGAGTTCCGTTCACTCAATAGTATGCATGCACTAAAGTCGGACCAAGATTGACGCCCCTGTATATGGCGCTGGAACAAATTTACGCGAATCCGACTCACACTTAGCCGGTTCTTATTTATTGTTGTTTTAATTAAGAGTTAGACGTTTGTATGTATTGCCATTATTAAGATCGAGCAAAAAACGTCGAATAAAACACGTTTCTTGTATGGGGACCCCTATGCACTAAGGTCAGAAACACTTCCTTTCTTTATCTACTCAAAAAAGATATTTATAAAATATTTTTCTTGACCAGTTTTAGCTAAAAAAAATTGCTGTGTGAAGTTGTATAAGTTTGTTACGAAAACATCAATAATAACAAGCTCTTTTTGGATTTTTTCCAATTAGCTTTAGATATTTATTATTTCTTGTTGAGCTTCCGATGTGCGCAACACTAATATTGTATGAAATATTACGTTCGTTGTTCTCGAGTTCTTGGCAAGGAGACTTTTGTAAAATGTGTCGGGATGTGTATAAAAGTGAAAATTAGAAAATAAATCTAAGCGCAAGAATTTTTATGTCTAATTTTACGATATAATATCTTAAGCACATAAATCTAAAATTTGTACTGAGTCTGAAATAATTCATATTATAAATCTGTCTAGGTAGGAATATTCGTATACTGTAATATAAATTAATCACGTTTCCACTAGAATACAAAAGTACATGCTACGGTAGGTACCAATTATCAAGTCTAGACATCCGCCCGAAACCAATGATCTATGCTTAGTTTCATACAGATATACTTCCCTCGAGAGCAGCTACCCCTCAGATAGGGTGCGATGGCAACCTACATCAACCTATAGTTAGACGCTAGAATCGCGTGCGCCCCGATACAAAACCTTAGAGTTGCAGTGTAAAAGACCCGTAGTTCATTGGCATGTCTGACTTTGGGGGGCTGCGTACCAGTATTGATTCTGTCTGCAGCCGCCGGGTGTCTGCCTATACTAAATATGGAATGTAGATATTAGCAGAGCGTACCTACGCCCGTACTGCGCCAGCCTCTCGTCTAGTCACGACGCTCTCTAGTCGCTCCGTATCTTGTAAAGTAATTTCATTATGTCTTGAATTGTTGAAGTGAAAAGTTATTTTTTTTAGTTAGGCTTTATTAATTTATGTTTAAAAAGTTTTAATCTATATTATCACGAAAGAAGGAAATAATACATTGCACCATATTAAGATGATGATGATAATGATGGAGCTTTTCGTTCACAAAGTGAGTTGCACAACATTCAAGCACAATTTTAAGTTCGCTCTTATTAGTGATAGGCGTGATAGTTTAACTTTTTTGGCTCGAGTTTTTAGATAGTTTCAATTCAATGTCCTACCGACGCTCAGACAAAGAATCGCATGCTTATGATAAAATTTGTTTGTTCCAGAGGTGTGTAACAGCGGGGAGTTACCTGAGGTGGAGATAGTCAGTCTTCTACAAGAACACATACCGAAGTACCGATTGAGAGCAGACAGCCTCACCCAGTTTGGAGGTATGTATGATTGATTCACCACTAGGTCATAACCACGAAGTAGACAGTCTCGGGTTTGATTATATTTCAGCAAAATGTTCAGCCATAGTCAAAGCAAATTATGTTCAACAAGACATAAGAAGTTTCGTTTAAATTGCGTCAGAGCACGTCAGAGTATCCAGCAGCAGATTTAGTATTTGATCGCCATATTGTTGTGGCTCTTTATGACAGGTGGCATGAATAAAATTATAGCCATGTGAAGGCGATAGCGATATGACGGGACAAACCTATTTTTAGGGTTCCGTACATTTCCGATGAAAAAACGGAAAGCCTTATTTATAGGATCACTATTGTGTCTGTCTCGTGCCTGCTTTATTTTCTCCGAATCTACTGGACGAAAAAAGTTGAAACCCGTAGTAGGTATAGCGTAAATAATCGAATTTGGATTTTATGGATTAATTTTGGGGGATAAATTAAAAAGTAAAAAAAAATTGTTTCAAGTACAATAAATACATTATGTGAAATATCATGTTATAAGAAACAAACAATTTAAGTGCATCATGTGACATGTCAAATGAAAGGACTCATGAGAAATACAAATATATTTTTTATATAATTTTAGCGTTTGATGACCCAATCACAGATGTATAGCCTAAATAATCGAATTTCGATTTTGGGGGAAAAATTAAAAAGTAAAAATAAAATTAAGTGCATCATCTGACATGTCAAATGAAAGGACTCGTTATAAGAAATACAAATATATGTTTTCTATAATTTTAAAATTCAAAGTTTAAAAATTCAATCGGTCTAGTGGTTTTACCATTACAACTGATACGTAGGAATCCGGGTCAGATTCTAGCCTACGATATTTTTTTTATAATTTTGAAACACATACTTAGTTTAAATTATATTAAAGAAAATATACGAAAATTGAGCGCCCCCTTTATCTCCGAAACTGAGTCTAAAATTTTGAAGAAAATAAATAGGAAATAGAGAATATAGGGCCTCATAGTTTACAGGAAAACCTAGACGAAAATCCTGTCTCAAAGTTCTGACCGAAAACGGAATGGTACGGAACCATCAGCGCGCGAGTAGTACTCGCAACTTGCCCATTTTTTTATAAAAAGGTTGCGAATCCATATCGATTTTGTGAATACGCGCGACTGACAACAGAAAAAGAAAACCAGTCGCATCTGTCTCTCACTGATGTATTTTTTTCCGCTTTTTGATTGTGATTGACAATTGGAGATTGAATTAAAGATCATTGCGTAAGAGTGGGCTAGCTGTACAGAGAGATTACAACGCCACTTGTTAGCATTGTCAAGTTATAGTATAAAATAAATTGTATTTATTCGAATTATATTGCCATAATTTTAGCAATGTTGTAAACAAAAATAACGCTGTCGTCCTAGTTTCTTTACAGCTTTCATGTGGCAAATGTCTTCAGGTCAATGTTCAAAATATAGATTGCTAGTCGACCTAGATTCCGCGTTATTTTACTTAAGAGCGAGCATGTAGATAAAATAAACTTAAAAAGGTAAAATTGTGGTGGTCGAGTGGTTACGACGTCTGGTATTAACTAGACAGACCCCGAGTTCGATTCCGGATCCCGGCCATGTACCAATGGGTTTTTTGAATAAAAAACTTATGTACATAATCCGACAAACCACACTTAGAGGATTTTCCATCTAAATATACCTCAACAGAACTAGCCACTGGTTAGGTATAGCCTCACAAATACCATCGGCTAAACGAGGGAGACTTGGTCTTCCGCTGGGTACCCTGGAACCGTAACACGGTTTCGGGAGCTGTAACGCTACCCGTGAAGAAAGAAAAAAAAATTGTCTTCAAAAAAGTATTCATGCAAAATACATTGTCTTATCTATAATATAATTTATATTATATTATAATCCCAGATAAAAAATTATACCGATCTTAGATAGTTATTTACTTTTTTGTATTCTAATTTAATTTACAAAAATAATCCCGGAGAAAATAGCACAAAGATCATTGCAACTGAATTCTGGATAAGGAACTACTTAACTGAACGGGCACTTTTTATCTCGGATAACATTATTAAATTATTGCAAACATGATATAAAAAATATGAATTAAATTCTAGTACCTAGGTACTTACATATATCCAAAAAATCATAAGTGTAAGTTTTATTTTTATGCAATAGTGGTACATACAATATTAAAATTTTAACTTCATACTAAAAGGTCTAGAACTCTAGACGGAAAAGCCATTAAATGTAATGCAAGCCGTCTCACAGCCAGCCCTCTAATGTGTTTATTTTATTCAGACGGTACTTTGACGGTTACTGTGACATAAAAAAACGTAGTCTAAGTAAATCCTTTTTTGGACGTAGTTTTGATTACGTAATACTAGCCTTTTGCCCGCGGTTTCAGTCGCCTGGAAATAGAACAAAGAAGGAACCTACATTCTTGAAGTATTAAGTTGACCTCAAGATCCGAAACGGCTGTTGGAGTGGCCGAATGGCGAATACAGAGTAAATAACCTCGGCTCCACGGAGACGCTACCGCCTACAGCAACATAGGAGGTCTACTGGGGCCTTTTGGAGGAGCTGGGATGGGAATAGTGATGCAGTTCCCACCATACGTAAAATAGGCGCTTTGAGGTCGAGTTGCGGAGAACGAACCGATCAACAAGCACGAAGTAGACACCAAAGCCCATCATCAGGTCTTCCAAGACTCTAGACCAGATATTAAATTCACAAATACCATCGGCTAAAAGAGGAAGACTTGATCTTCCGCTGGTTACCTTCGGACCGATAACGCGTTATCGGGAGCCGTAAAAAATTTAACTTGTTTGATTATCGCTAGGTTACATTTCCTAACACCTTAGGATTCATCATCAGATCTTCCGAGGCTCCAAATATTTTTAGTTTTTTTTGTAATTGCCTACTTATTAACAATACTTTTTTATCTAATACTTTAGGTAAAACTCCAAGATCCACCATCATGTCTTCCAAGTCCCATGTTATCCCATGTGTAGTCCCACACACTAGATAATCAAACCTTGTTAACATATTACTGTTGTATACATATGTCACATACACACAATACATAGGTCGACTCGTTTCCGACTACTAAGTGGGTTCGGTTGATCCGCGTCTTCCGGCGCTCCGTTTGGACAACTATAAATAATAATGCCCAGCGCTCGAGTCATCGGCCGCGATTCTTGCTGCACCAAATAAGAATAGTTCCCATAATATTTTAAATAGTTCAAGAAGCCTAAAAAAAAGTACGCATCTTCTGGATCGCAACCCCTACTAGACCTTAATTCAGATTAACTGTGTTGTCAATTCACACTTAAATCCGTCCCCTTTTTCCCCGCCCCGTAGAGGAGATCCGGCGCGTTGCGATGCAGGTAATTTCGCTTCAGGACCCTTACATCTCTTTAAACCTCGTAAAAAAATTAACGCTGAAGTAACTGAAGGCATCCGAAGTGCCGAATGAAAATGCCTTCACTGCTGTCCCGTCATTGTGCGACATGTCAAATTCCCAGAAGCAATGCAATCAACTTTGTGGTCTATATATAATCCGTCCTCTTCCCATCCTACAAACAGGATATCCGGCGGTGCGGTGCAGGCAACGACGCTATCGCAAGACAGGGATTCCGCTTCAGGATCCCTACATCATCCCTTCACCCCTCTTAAAAAAAAATTACTGAAGTTATGAAAAACCCGAGTGCTGCCGAATAGTGTCGTCCTAGAATAAGATTTAAGATTTTTTTTAATGTAAAGGTGGACGAATGGAATAATGTAAACTTAAAATTCTGTGTACGAAGTCGTCGGCAACTGGTAGTGTAATAATAAGTCACTGACATTCCAATTGTTGTTTTACATCCTTGTATCTCTTACAAAATATTGTTTGCCCAGAGTTTTGAACTCTGGATTCTGGACCATCTAGTCTACTATCATTAGACCAAACCCGTCGTCATATATACACTGTTATATAACTTAATTGAGTTTATTTTCAATACCTTTAAAACTTTTATTTGCCCTTTGAAGTGGCCTTTATGGTTGCAATGAAAAAGCGAGGCCACTGATTGATATCCATTTAGTTTCTAATAGTGCTAAGTCGTGTCACGTTTTAGAAGGAAAGGAATGAAAAGAAATTACGGAATCGAATGCTTTTGTACTTAGAAAGCGCGAAAGTAAAGTATTACTTCGAGGGGTAGTATTAGTTTCGGATTACGTTACGTCTGGTTATTGCTCTTTCACAATAATCAAAATGAACTACGTAATGTGCAGATTTGTCAGCGAAAGGTTCTGACTTCGCATGGGTTCAAAATTTTTTTGATTTTTCGATACATCCAAAGTATCCTAAATGGTTTATGATACAACAATAATATCCCTGTGGTATTCATTTGAAATATCAGACAGACACTTCCATGTTATTCTCTAACATTATTTGATTTCATATTGTCCACAAATCCGTCCCTTTGGAAATTGCTTTTCTATGGCATATACAAATTACACGCTCCCTTCATCTCGTCACGTCAATTTTATTTATTTGTACATATTTAATATCGTCCCTAATCCGCTCGTTTGGAAATGGCTTTCTCATTTAATTTTAATCCAGGATATATTCAATTTATCATGTACTTACCGAATTTCATTACCAAAACCATTTAGTAAGATTAAAATTTGTAGAGTTTAAATCGTCGCAAACTTGTGACATCATGACCCTGTAGTCTGGATCACAAAACAAAGAGCCTTGTTTTATTTACATGAGTTACTTTGCAGTTTAAACCAAACCCCTTACAATTACTCCCTTTGTCCAATCAAAATTGTTATTGCTAAACGTGACTTAAATCAAAATATGCCACTGTTCCAACTGTGAATTATAGCCGATCATAATTTTGGGCTTCAAACGTGCTATTCACGTTTTAAGTTCAAAAACTGTCAAATTCGTGACTTATTTCAAAATATCCCGGCACTGTTGACTCACTTCCTTTCATGATGTCAGTCGGCTGGAATAAACTGGATTTAAATAGCTGGTATATCGTGCGAATTTAATATACCTACTCCCTGTATATATGAGAGCGCAGTCCTCTTAATTTGTGGGCAGGGTTTCGTTTCGGTTCCCCAGTTGATAAAGTGCCATGGCCGCTAACACATGTCGATTTGGTTCTTGTCATTGTGACGCTTGTAAAATGATCTCAATAATGTCGGTATTTTTTACAGAATTCTACATTTATTGTTAAAACAGGTATTAAATGAGTGTTTTCTTTGCAGGATACGAAAATCAAGATTGGTTCATACCGTCGCCAGCGCTGAAACTTGGTCCCGAGGGTCTTGGACTATCACCTGATCAGATCAGGGAGACACTGAACTATTTTCGTGAGTATACTATATTTTTATTATTTTATATGTAAATACAGGAATTAGAGTATCTGCAGTACCAAATTTCATCTAAATCCTTTCAGACGTTAGGGTGTCATTGTGTAACGAACATCCAAACTTCACATTTATGAATGGACCCGACTATCACATCAGATCATAAAGTGACGTTGGCATGTAGCATGCCATCGACCTTTCAGATATTTATTGGCAGTTAGATTAAGAAAATAATACTACTTTGTTTATGTTAGCATTCATTGTTTTATTTTCATAGTTCGCATTGATGCTGGATGTTTAATTCACGTTATTTAGATGTATGTATAGCGCCATTTAAAATGTTTAAACAAACGTAGAGGTACCTATTGTGCTCATCGTTGCTTATTTCTAAATGCTTAGTCATGGCTTCTGAATTGTATGACTATAAGCTTCGGTACGATTTTGTACTTGCTAAAAATTATCTCTCAACCATAATATAATTTTTAACCAGAACTAATTTTATGCACGCCTGGGTAAATGACCTCGGTGTATTTATGATATTCATAATTTTATTATTACATAGATTAGAGGTACATTCGGGTTTACTAATTATAGGAAGTAATGTAAAAACTCATTTTATGGTATTTTATTTCTATGTGTAAAAAAAACCGTGAGGAAACCTCACCAATGTGTTAGGTTGGGTTAGCCAGGTTATCATACCCACTGAACGATATTTGATTTGTCTGCTTATCTAATTACTCAATATTTTTTGATTCTTTAAGACGGCCATGTTTGGCGGCCATCTCGTTTTGCTAACGAGCTAAATATAGCTCCTGTTTCATTTAATCGATTGAATATGAACGCCTTGACAATTTGCACAAAGAGTTTGAAGGATTTCAAAGCCAAAATTGTCCAGACAACAAAAACGTTACCCCTTTCACAATTCAGTGCAGCTTTTTATCATTTTAGAAAGGGTCTGCATTGAATTGGTAGGTATTTAAATGTCCGGGCAGGTTAGGGCGTCGATGAGTCGATGAATCTCGGGAGGTTCGGGGGAGGTGTTTGCGCAAGGGCGAGCGGAGTTCTGCGTATAGCGCTTGCGCGGTGACGGACGCGGCGATGCGGGGCCGGAGAGCGGGGGCGAGTTGTTACAGCAGTGCCGGTCGCGCCGGTCCACCCGCGACACGCGTCGTCTTCCGCCGTCCACATCGATCAATACCGTTCCGTTGCGCCGCCGCGCCGGTCTCCATACTCTCTATACTTAGAATGTGCAGCTGCACCACCGATATAGCATCAAAGCAACGCCCTTCTCAAATGTAGGCATTTCGTATTAACAATTGCGTATTTTATAAGTTACCTTCAGTATGTAGCCTATAGTGTTCGTACATATATATATATATATATATATATATATGTCGGTGTAGACGGGAGCCATCGATCTCGGAGGGTCGCCCAGACGCCCACAGACGCAGGACGCGCTGCGCAACAGCTGAAGGGGATCTGTAGTCTGTCTGTGAGATTTTTATCCTTTAATTGTTTTAACATACACTTATTAAATTTGAAAAAAAAAACCGGCAGAATGAAAATTGTAGTTTGTACAACATTCGTAACCGATGTAGTCTTGTTGGGTAACAACAAGAGCAAATCTTTTGAAAAGTATTGCCGCAACATTCTCTTTGTAAGTAAATTCACAATGTGTATGAGCTTCTAGGTCAACAGTATGCGGTCTGAAAACGTATCAATTCTCAACTAGGTAGTTAGCCATCTTGATTAATTAATTAGTTTTAATTTTTAATTAATTTAGTATTGTCTTCATCTTTAGTACTAAAAGGGCTTAATTAATATTGTTATCTGTGAGTAATCTGTGACGTTAAGGCCCTGACCGAATTGTTTCTTTGTAGTCTACTTGCGATATACCTACAATCTAAATGTTTATTTTAGACCCTACCTTTTTACTAGTGAGTTACGTAAAGTTCCGTGTATTGGTTTTAACCTTTAAAATCACCCCAGCCACCCATAGGTATCTTAATTAAATGTCGAGTAAAAATATGATTTCCCTTCTAATTCTAATATATCGATCATACCCATACTACGAACAAGGACTCATTCGCACAGTGAATGTACCTACCACGGCCGGCATACTAAACCTCGAGCCGTTATTTCGTAATTTATTCATTCTTGATAGGGACAGGTCATTATTGGCTTTGTCTACTGGGACATAAATGTGTTTTTATGTGCAAGCGTACGGCAGATGTTACCGTCTCGAGTTAGCGAGAAGCTCAAATCGCGTGCTGTGAATTCCTCTTCACTGAACGTGAAAGTATATTAATGGAGTCTAAAGATAATCACAGTTATTATAAGGAATTATCATACATTATTTGAGATGGTTGCTCATGAGGTTACTCACAAACAATAAGTCGTCGGTCAACCAATTACATTCTTATCATTGAAGTTGATAACATTTTACGAGTTTGGCACTGTCTATCATAATTAAATTACAAAAACATTGCCGTAGCTCAAATCTACTACTGATTTAAAAAATCATATGACTATTTGACGTAAGTACTTATAATACTTGTGCATAATTTAACCTTCACAAACATTTCTATCTACAATAATTGTTAGTAATATTAAAACACAAGTTAATGCAGGCTCAAATTATATGTAACTTTCTTATACAACATAGTGATAATAATAAAACCTCACTGATGGTTTGCAGAAGTCGAGTTCGGTCCGAGCAAGGTTGTTTGACGTCAATTTGGCCGCAATCACGTGCTTCCCGACCTCAACACCGAGTAGTGTTTGCTTGAATAATACTCCAGCTAATATAATATTATGACACACTCTCCCTCCCCCGCCCCTTTTTCCGGGATTAAAGTCCACGGGACTGTATCAGAGTCTAAATCAAATTTTATCCGAATTCGTTCTACCCTTAATACGACATAATTACATTACAGCTTTTACATTTTATATCTCCAATATAGGGAATGGCAATACTCCAGCCAATGATACACTCCATCTCTGCTCCGTCTTTCAGAGATAAGTCTCTGAATATCTGAATCTTTCATACAAATGCTTTCAATCGTTAATTTACTTTTAATTCACATTTCCGGAAGGAAAGTCCTCTAGATTGTCTCTGAAAGTCTGAATCACCTTTAACTTATCCGAATAAAATATAAATTGTTTAAGACATAATATAATTTAATACCTATGTATTTACTTCCCTATCGGTTTTTGTATGTAGTTGTAAAAAAGTGTAGTTTCATACATCGCTTACATAATCGGTTAGTTCATAATGATACCTACCAAAATGTCAGTACAATATTAGTACACAATTTTAGATAATCAGCATAATCACAGTTCGCGAGAGGTTATTTAAATAAGTGTGTGTACGCACACAAGTGCCGATTCTATCACATTATTGTGTGTGAACATTTTTGTCACGTTATCTTAATGAACCCATTGTAAGTGCCTGTGGATAGATTACGATAAAATTACAGGCAGCCTGTAATGGATAATATGGAGATAACATATTTTAAGGGTCGATACTCCCTCACATTGCTTCGCATAAACATTTGCTGTATCCACAATACTGTACCATTATTTTTGTAATTAAACACAATGTAATAGAGGTTCGCGAGGGATTTTCTGACAACTAATCGACTCTTAAGTATTTGAAGAATTTTAAAATGTCCCTTAATTTCAGGCACTAGCCTAATAAAGCCTTGCCCACATGGAGTCATAAAAGTAATATAAAAATAAGTAATGTAATATATTTCACTCACGCCATAACGGACCCCGTATACGAATATATAAGAATTATAGTCTGTGGCTTTCTTAAAATTCAAATCCATTCGCATTAGCATAACATAAAAAACACTTCGGCCAGAGCATTTGGTAACAATGTCTAGATTTAGAGAGTTTAAGCAGCAAACGGAACAGGTGACAAATCTGTAGCTGCACTTTACATGCAATATCTTTGTTAATTTACTGGTATTCATTACATAATGGAGAGGCTGGGGACCTGATGACTCCAATCAGACCATAGCCAATAAATAAAGATGTGAAGGCATTTGCATTGAAACATAATGGAACAATGGAGTCTCGAACAATTGAATGAATTTAATACACTGATCGGTCTAACCTTACGTTGTCTATTCAATTGATACTTATAAAGTTTAGTCCGTAATCATGTTTATTATTACTATCATTCAGGTTTTAGTTTGACTATGCCAAATTACAGCCACCGAGCATGTAATTGTCTCTGAGAAAATGGCTGAAACAGATAGACGGACATGACGAAATTACTGAATCCTAAAAATATCACTTGTAATATTTCACCTTTCTTTCCCTGCTTATGTAGTTGGAACAAAGAAATAAAACTCCATCATCGAGATCCAAAATTTCATCTAAATCCGTTCATATATTAAGACGTGACAGAGTAACAAATTTTGTGATATTATAATTATTCTTAAATAATTAAGAAGATTACTCAGTGCAGTTATATAACAAGGTATTAAGGTAAAGAGGTAAATAACGATTCGCGTATTTTTCCTAGACATTCAACTGACCATGAAAGCGACAGCCAACGTTCTTGGCGAGTTTCTTTGTAATTTTAGGTAGGTACAATACTTGGGTTTTTTTCACTTGGGACACTTGCACGTGCATAGTTTTTACAAAAAAGATTATTCAATAAACTTAAGTTATGGAAAATATTCAAGTTCGTAAGGCATTTGGGATTAAGGTAGATTAGGCCATCCATGTAGGTATGTATTTATTTATTCAATAATAACATTTCTAAAATTAGTATTATCACATTTATCATATTATCGGTAGGCATTATAAACCTCGCCTAACTAGGTACTACTGAAATATTATCTTTATTTGCCATTTAGTGACAGTGTTTTAAATGTCGGGCACACCTCACCGCGCCGTGTCCTCATTTCACGCAATCAATATTAGTAAAGCGCGACTGAAAATCAGACACTACCCGCGATTACTCACGCGCTTCAGGTGGACGCGACTGAATTTGATATTTTCACTCACTCATTCAATTCACATTCCGACTTCAATTAAACACCTCGTGTCTCGCACCGAAACTCCTAATTACAGATATTAATATTACGATTTCAGTGTTAAACATTATTCAATATCAATTTGTTGTGAAGTGTATTGTGATATAGTGCGGACATTTCGCACATGACATAATTTATTATGAACTTTAGAGTGTAGTGCTCCGCCTGGCACCAGCGACGTCCGCGCACCTATTTATGCATCCCGCGTCACTACGCGTCCAGGTGCTGCGTCAAAGTGGACATTAGTGTGTGGTTATTATATAAGCAAATTGACGCCGGCCGGTAAAGTGGGACAGATCCACGACGCCGATGGTCCCGCGTCACGGCGGGGAGGCGGTGTGGCGGAGATGCGGGGCGGACGGGGTGCGCAGGTTGCTCCCGGACTACCCCGCCGCCCGGCTTCGACCGCGAACTCTTTGACGAGCTCAAGTTCCTACCAGATGCGGAGCTCAAGGAGTGCCTCGGGTCTTACCCGGACTTCCTGTACCACGTCGCCCGGGACAAGTTCGGCCGTCTGTACTTCCGGGTCATCAGGAGCTTGCTGCTCGATAGAGGTAGCGGCCGACTCCATCACGCTTGACTTTTTTTTTGGTCGCCAGCTCATCGCTTCGGGCTTATGTGCTAACCATGACATCCTAACTCATGAACACATCATTTGTACATTCATTAACACTTTTTGTTTTTTTACTAATTTCTTTCATAACTTAAAAAACGTGTTTGTCCAGTACCTATTTGAAAAATCATCACATCGCACAGCACCAGCGCCAATCATCGACATGCAACAATGTAGTGGCATGTACCAAATGAAAATGAACCCAATAAAAACCGTGAAAGTCCTACCGTGCGAGAGACGTAACCGAGCGATAAACAATTGATATCCGTTGTAAACGTAATGTTAGGCAAGAGTGGGAAAAATCAAGTCAATAGATTGTGTCTAGATTTCCCATGTGGGGGCTTTTTCTTACTGTTAGAAAGTTGCTGTGGAATGAGAAAAATTTAATGCTTTGAGTAGCTGTTTTCTTCCTGGGTATGGAATTCTAAAAATATGGACAGTTGAATATAACTCGAGTCGAGGTATCAAATATGTTGTGTCAACTATACGTGCGAATTCGTATGGATTATTTTTATGGACTGTTTTGGGTATGTAATGTAATGTATTATGATCAAATGTATGTAACCTTCGGCCATACATTATGCCACCGTATAAAATTATTTGAGGAGCATTATTCTGGACATAATAAATATTCTTGATTTTGTAGATGATTCTAATAAAATTAAATTTTGTGGACAGTTCACTAAAATAATTCCAATTCACAGAATGAAGAAAGTAACTGGAATTTCAACAATAACAGTAGTTTGTTCTTCTTGTAAATGCGATGTGCCGTTTGATATAGTTTTGAATGGACAATTAGTTTCATTTAAACAGCTTTGTTACATGACAGAATGTTATACTAAAGCTGGAAGTTGAGGTTTTTTTATTTCTAAACACTGTCATCAACCTTGTTCTTGTGTTTATTTCTCACACATGCGCTATAAGGTAACAATGAGAAATAGTTTGTTTTGCTCGCCCTATGTTGGCGGGGCGTAAATTAGTTGCATTCTTTCAACACGCAGTCGCAGACTTGATTTTTCACTGGCATGGTGTCGCGTGTCTCACTGTGTTATTGATGTAACATCGAGCACTGGATACATAGTTCCCTGAACAGCGGTCGCTTCGTCGCGGTTTGTGTTAATTGTTGTGGTTTTAAAATGAACGAGTGGGATTTGCATATGCTGTCAGGTTAGTACATCTGTACGAATGGACTAAATGTGATGTGAAGTGAAGTGGGATATATTATATATGCTAGATAGAGGTTTAAATAACTGCTTTTAATATTCTTGTCTGTTTGAATTTGATGATTATTTCAGGTGAAGCCGTGGGTTGCTTTAAGTCTTAGGTAGATAATAAGGATTCTTCGAGTAAAGATAATTAATCAGTATTGTTAAACAATATATTGACGATAAGTTATCAATACCGGCTACATTTAGCTATTCTGCATCGCTTTATTCTCGCGGTAATGGTTGAGTGCGTACCCTACGCACCGTTGCGACAGTGATTTCGATTAAATAGTTGATATATTGTTATCAAATTATACTACATATGTTTGTAAATAGATGAGTGAAAGTTGTGAATATAAAAATAATGTCCTAACTTGAAACTTGAAAATATGCAGTGCAGTTGTGGTATGTACTTGCTAGGGTGGTGGATGTAAACTAATTATTTATTTGTAAGTTCTCTTTCGTATTTTGTATGTTGTTTTTGTTGGTTGTTTTGATATTTTTATTTACAATTTTCTATTTACATAGAAAAATTGAAAGCAATATATTACAAACTTATAATGTCATTATATGATAGACGAAATATGTGATCAAGCTATTAAATAAGATAATTTTGATAAGTAAGTGTCATAAGTATGACTGATAAACTTTGTTTGAATGCATAGGTTGGTAGTGTATGCCAAAATTATTAATTTTAGTAAAATTAGTAATTTTACGCCTAAATACGTTATTAATTATTATATAAAAACGCGACGATGCATTGAAATAAAATACCGTACAAAATTCACAATAAGATTTTTTTTTCAAATAAGTATCTAATTTTATTTAAGAGCAAACATTAATCTATAAACATAGATCTCTTTCTATCCTACTAAGATAAAAGCGTGAATATATGAGTAAATGACTAAAAGCTAAGCAACGATGAGCACTCTTAAAATTGACAGCTCCACAAACACTTATTGTTTTTTTTTATTAAAACACAAATATACTTAATTTTACAGTTCTATGCAGCAACCGCGTGAGCCAAATGACAAGAACCTACAATGACATAGAAGCGGTTACACGACTATTGGAAGAGGTGAGTTGTTTACGGTACAACACAATATTGTATTAGTCGATTAGTTCATTACTAAAGATAATTACAAAACTAGTAAAATAATAAGAATAAATAATTACTACGTTAAAAGGCGTTTAAGTATAAGTGGCAAGTTAGTCTCTTCAGGGTTTTTGCTGATAATGTTATTACTTAATGGTAATTGAATATTTTCGTAGTGTTATTTATCAGGTTTTTTATTCCAGTGGGTTGGCTTGGCAGAACACTACGTTTTCGTTCATATTTATATAGCCTATGTCACTCAGGGATATCGTAGCTTTCTATGTATTAGTGAAATATTTTCTAGAATCGGATAGTAGTTTCATCAAAACTTACAAACTTACAACCTTTACCTCTTTATAATATTAACTTAGTATAGAATATCATTTCTTATAATTTCTATTTTTATTGCATGTTCTTTTTTCTTAAATTTTTACTTGTAATGTACTTTTCGTTCACGTAAATATAGGTTAGATGTAAGAGTAAATGTGTTAGATTCGCAAGAGGCGTTTGCCTATATGTAATTAGTTGTGCGTCTTAGCAAAAACCCACTGGATGTTTTTTTACTTTAAGATTTGATGTAACAATTGTTGGCAGACCTAATAAATAAATAAATATAGATGTAAGAGACCCACATATTTAGGGGAGTACTCGACTATTTTTTTTTATGTAAATATAAATTATAATTACTCATTTTACTTATTATCAAAAGATAAATTGGATTTAAATGTGATGATACATAGGCCATTAATTAATTTTAGAAATACATTTAAGATATATATTTGATATTTATAGTGCGGTAATTACAAATTTAATTACATAGGCCTTTAAGTAATTAATTTTAGAAATACATTTGTACTTGACAATACTTAACGCCATGCTGGTATACCTGCCTATCTACAGGATTAGAGTATGGCCGGGCTTAGCGGGATTATTGACAGTGTTGACACATTGTATAGATTGCTCGCTCTTTTCCGTAGTCATAGTCGCAATTCATCACACAAATTATATCAATTATAATCAAGAAGCTTACAAATGACGCAAAAAGTAAGTGATTTCCAACAAAGAGATCCATTCGTTGTTATCACTGAATTTCTATGCTTTTCATCTGTTTAAAGTTTTCGGATAGTCCATTGCATTTAGAAAAATATCGATTAAAATGTTTAGTCAAATATACAGTTTTTTAGTACTTAAATTTATTTAATTCACCTGTCTCTACCTATACCTAGAAAAATTTCATTGAATCAAGTGCTACCAAAATAAACATAAACTCAAAGGGAACATTTTCGCGGAACGCACTCTAAGTAAAACCCCCACTTCCAGAAAGAGAAGGATCTCGAGTTGTCCGTGCGTATCGGAAAAGAGTTGCTGGACGCCAACGGGCGGCTGCAGTCTCGCGTCACCTCGCTGGAGTCCGAGCTGAGCACGCAGCGCGACCAGATCACGCAGCTGAGGCACGACGTGCAAATCAAGACTGACTTGTTACAGGTAGGTGCTTTTTTTCAAGACTATATTAAAAATATAGATATAGGTGTGAAACGGCAACGGCCATAACATAACATCAACACATAAATAACACCTACGTCTCAAAATGAATTAGGAATCAAAATTTTTAGGATTATAAATTCACCCTCGTGCGTCTGTCTGTCAGTCTGTACGTCTGTCCGTCCGTTTTTTCTCCGATTCTGGTGAAAGTTTGGTATGAGGATGAAATATCGCTGTCTGTGGGAGTCGGGATCATGCGCACAAATTCGATAAATAATCCATTTGGAATGGTCATATGTATCTATGTTAAATTCTTATGTGTATGTATCGTAATTTTATCACATTATACCGTCATTATCGATTAACTAATTACGTGTAATCTGTTCAAAGTGCACATTTTTTATGAAAATTTGAGGAAAATTGTGGTAGTTACTTTACTACTAAAATACAAACACATCGTTCTAAATAATTAGTATAACTAGAATCCTCAGGAGAATAAAAATAAATATATCTTTTACAGTTTTAAATTGGAAACCCTCAATTCGATAGAATAGTTGTTTCTTTAAAACCTTTCTCTTTTTTAGAAAAGCTGAGATGTGACCGTCTGATTTTTAAACAAAAATGTGGACAGTCTTAGGACAAGCACAACAATGAACAGTCTTCTAGCGACTATCCAAGCAGTGATTATTATTATTTTTTACCGAATTAGAGTCAGCGTGCTTGCTCTACGGAGTGACTGCGAAGTGACTAAAAACTTTAATTTATTTACATACAGCTCAAATTGGTTAACACTATGAGACTGTTCGTCACTACTTCGTCTGTGTGAGCCGAGTCTTAAATGTCTCGGTTTCTCCGTGGAAATTTTTATAATGCCAAAAATATTTTAACTTTCTTATCGGGTGCATACCTACCTTCATCCCGAATAAAAAGAACCTGTTAATCTATTTTTTTTAAAGAACCATAAACAACTTAAACCTTTGTTTATTCTCGTTTCGCGTGTCTAAATTCTTATTCGAGATAGTTTCATAACGTGAATCGGCCAACTAGTTTTCGAGTTTGCAAACAAATAAACTACACTATTTTTATAATATTACTATAGATCTATATCGTTACCAATAGGTGCTCACAAATGACACAGAGGAGGTTAGCGCTTGTAGCGTGGAAGAGGAGGCCAGTGCCGCGGCTCTGCGCAGACGAACCGGCGCACTGGAGCGAGAGAACCGCGCGCTTAGAGAGGAGGCGACCCGCCTCGCTGAAGGGACGGACGCCGCGGAGCTGACAGAGCGAGAACTGATCAGGGACATCGCCACGCAATTAGGTACGTAAATTGTTTTATACCTGTTTTTTTATCCAAAGGTGACCATCTAATACCATTTCATACGGGTTTCCTTTTCCCGAATGTCTTTATCCCGAATACCTTTATTCCGAATAAAAAATAACCTTAAGAGCCCTATATTATCCATAATTTATATGGGGATAAACTATTCCCAATTTCTCTGTAAATAATCCACCTGTGTCACTGTAATTTAGCATATAGTTATACACCGAATGCACCAGCTGTCGGCATTTTCTGGTACTTCTGCTGTTTAAATCTTTATTGTCATGTCTTCTTAATTTTACCCACAGCTTCGTTATATTTTATGCAGTCAACTAACCAATTTTCACTGTATTTACCTTACTTTTATCTTATTATTCTAAACCCAATTCTTGCTTTGATACATAAGAGATGGGACTAAAACAGTTAGCTCTGCTAAGTCTTGTATCTTTCAAGCGAAACGTGAAAAATCATTTCAAAAAATTTAACAATCAGGATTTCATGACTTTCTATTTAAATATAACTATTTTCTATCACACTAGTCAGTATGTATAATGTTATAAATATTTTGTAAATATGTAAACTTGTACTGCTATAAACTTGTTGGCGACACCTACTTCGGCACCGTATCTTAGTTATATACAGGGTGGAAACGATGAGTGAACGCATGCTATTGTTTCTTTAATATAATGGGGTGTTTCACAACTTTATATTGATAGTGAAAATAGGTCACCTGCTGAATGAAGTGATATAAGTGAGTTATAAAGGTTTTTAATCAGGTATATAAGAAAATAAATAAAGACATAATATATGACAAATTGCCTAGAACCTTTTTTTGAAATCATTAAAGTATTTATTTTTGTTGAAGTTCTTGTTTTTTTTAAGTTGATAAGGTAAAATTTAATGTGTCAGTAAATTTATTTTATACTAGCTTTCCGCCCCCGGCTTCGCCCGTGGATATTTTTGAACAAAATAAAATATAGCGTCTTATATTACTCAGGGATATCGTACCTTTCTAATAATCGGTTCAGTAGTTTGAGAGATTACCCCTACATACAAACTTAATCTCTTTATAATATTTTAAAAAACTTTATAGTAAGTACTTACCTATAGATTTTTTTCACAATTTTCTTAATATCGAGACGGAATTTTGGATTTAACCATTTGAAATTATCACAAAGAAAACATATCATTAGGTAAAGCCTCACAATTACCATCGGCTAAAAGAGAAAGACTTGGTCTTCCCTGGGACCGATAACACGATTTCGGGTGCCATAAGGCAAACCGTAAAGAAGAAAACATATTTTGTAATAGAAAAATCATCTTTGTATCTATATACCTAATTAGAAATATTTGTTTTTTGTATTATATAAGTAAGTTATGACATTTCATACAGCAGGTGACATATTATCTTGTGTCAGTATGAAGTTCTTTAATGTCTCTTATATTAAAAAAAAAATCGTATGCGTTCACTTAGCGTTTCCACCCTCTATCTATTACTAACATTCATCATAAAGCACTTCAGGCAGAATACAGAAGACGAAGAATATGAGCTATGGTGGGACAAGGTGGCCTAGCAGTGTGTTTTCATTTTAAGTTTGCACCCTGTCAGACCATACTTGTTTCAACTAGCCTACTATCATCACTCCAACATCCAGGGCCGTCTACATCGTCTGATTAGATTAACTTTATCATTAAATGTTTGTATTGTTATGTTTACATTATAATTGCATTTATATAATAAAATAAACATGTGAAACTAGTTGTAACCTTACATTCTGAAATTATCACCTGAAAAGGGACTTGAGGGAACGGTTATTTCGTTTTTTAACGATTTTGAATTATTTTACTTCCTACCTTATTTTAGTCTGAATAGAGCATTTTAAGAAAAACAAGTTTGTTTTTCAAAGAAGTCACTTTTTATTGAAATCAATTATTTTTCCTTCTGGTCCCTTTTCTATTATACTAGCTCTTCACTCTCATTGTAGTCGGTTTTTTGGCGAGGCGAGGCACAGGACTGAACCAATCTTAGTAAATCCATAGTTCAAAGTCTCCATCGAGAGTGAAAAACTAGGATTATATATTGTTTTGTTGTTTTATGTATAATAAATATTAATAATGTATATTCAACAAAATGTAAGATTTGTAAACTTATTATTATTTAGTATATAAACAAATATACTGTAAATGTAACAATTGTTCCAGCTAATGCAAACACCGAGTCGTGTGCGCTAAACGAAGAAATATTAAATGAGAGGGAGCGTTCCAACGAACTTCAACAGCAATTAGATACGAGTAACTTGCGGCTAGCTAATACTGAACGTACTTTACAACAGGTTAGTTTCTTTATCTAATATATAAAAAAAAATTGTTTGTTTGTTTGTATTCTATAGACTCAAAACGACTGGTCCGATTTGAAAAAAAAATGCATTTAATAGCCCATTTCTTGGGGAAGGCTATTTAACATCACGTTACCTACCCAAGAGGGTGAATTGTACACATATAACGCGTATGAAGTAGCGGGCAATCAGCTAGTATAATTATTGTTATAAAACACTCTGCTGGCCTAGTTTTAGATCTTACCTATGTATACAAAAACTCTAAACTTCCTTCATGCCTTTCTTATTTCTCAACTCCTCAGTGCCGTACGAACATCTCTACGTGTTTTTTTCGTTTTATCATATTGTCAGCATTTTTACAAAATTACAACCAATGAAGTTGCTATCAAATTTCCATTGAAATTGGCTCAACAGCCATGAATTGGTCTTAGTGTCGGAAGTTACAAAGTGATTAGTGATTCCGCAGTTTCTTAACAAAATGTATTTTTGAATTTGTCTATTTTTTATTAATTGGGACGGTGGTAGAAGTTGCTAAAAATATTCATTGAATTCAATCTTAAATTAAATTGTTTATGCTATTAACTTGAAACATGGTGCTATTTTTTGTCCTCTAACATATTTCACGATGGGAAAACTAACTGTTTTATGCATTCTGATTAATTCATAAGGCAATAAATTTTAAAGGTTTCAAAACATTTGGCTATATAAACCGTAAATTATTATAAATGTTGATTGTGGTTTCATTATGATATATGCAATTTAATTGTTCTTCTTTCCAGTTAAGAGTTGAGCACGAACATTCATTAAGAATATTAGAAATAACCAAAGAAAATCAAAATGCACTCGCATCAGAATTGGCCGACACAAAGGTATGTTATTAATATTAATTTGATGTATGTAATTTGTATGATACTCCACAAACAGTTTTCTTTTTATTTTGTACACTCCTCAAAATTAATTCATAATAAAAAATAAATGTTCAGCCGATAACAGGCCAGCATTTATCGTTTCTGGATATCAATTGGATCGAATTTTCATATTGTATGTTTTCTTTCAGGAGCGTTATGCCGAAATCGCCGCTCATCTCGCCGAGGCGCAGGAGCAGCTGCGAGCACTGCGCAAGCGCGGTGAGCCGGTACGTGGTCTCATGCCGAGCGTCGCGGCCGCCGCCGGTCTTCTACCTTCCAGTCTTCACCGGGAGATGCACGCGTCCGTCTACTCGGACCTTAGTCTCGACTCGGGAATTAGCGACTCACAAACACAGTTAGTACATTCTTTATTGTATTTAATTTAAAAGAGAGGAGTGGAGTAACCTTGATCTATACTAATATTATAAAGAGGTAAAGTTTGTAAGTTTGGATGTAGGTGTAATCTCTGAAACTACTGTCCTGAACGCATTCTGAAAATTCTTTCACGAAAAGAAGGGCTACATTAGGCTATATTTTATATTTATATTATATTATATTATTTATTTTTTATATTCGAAAATATTCACGGGCGAAGTCGGGAGCGAAAAGCTAGTCCGCCATTAAACTACTTTGGAGCGAAGCTGAACAGAATATAAAAAAACAAATATATATATATATATATATATTGTTATGATATATCATGAACTATGCACTCGTTTTATGAAGAGGCCTTGGTATTCAATAAAAATAATAACAAAACAATCTTTAGGGTGTTTATTGTTAGTGCAATATAATTGTTCGGTGGATTTCTTGGTACCACTCAATTAGAAAGAACTGCGTAATTATTTAGGTACAACAGGAAAGTCAGTCAATCGATTTAACGTTTCTTTCCGGTATATTCAAATTGTTCATGTAATAGGTACTTTATCGCGGTACGCCAAAGGAGTAGTAGGCAGTCCAGAGAAAAACTATATTTTACGGTTTCCGTGTTACCGGTCCCAGGGTACCCAGCGGATGACAGGTCGAAGGAAGCGGATAAGGGGGAGGGAAGGGTCAACAAATTGTGAAATCGTGTGAAGTGGGACACACACACACACATACACGAGTCATAAGCTTTGAACAGTGTAAAACAGTGGCTATGTTGAGGTTTTTTGAGTTCGAAGTCCAAAGTCTTCTTAGTCTGACTTTGATGGTCATTTCTGGTGTGAACAAATACATTATCAAAAAATAAAATATCTTGCAAATCGATTTTATAACATCATTTGTAAATATCTTCATGGGATACCCAGCTGAAGGCTTTAGCCTATGGAATTTGTGCAAACTAACGAGTGGCCAGTCTGTTGAGGTATATTGGGATGGAAAAGTCTGGTTTGTTGGATTATGTACTACATAAGTTTTTTATTAAACAACCTGGGAACGAACTGTGGTCCTCGTAGGTATAACCCACGCGTTTTAGCCACTCTGCCACTGACGCATCTTATAACCTGATTTTAAAATTTCAGATCTAGCATGCACAAAGTGTTTGAAACTGTGCAATGTGCGTCCCGCTGGTCCGGCGCTTCCATATCGGGATCTGACTTCCCTGCGTTATCGCGACCGCCAGTCAAACCTCTCTCTAATGATTCCTTTATGGACGACGTGTCCGAGATCGACTCCGAAGATCTGTACCCGTAAGTTTGCTTCATATATAAACTAGCGATCCGTCCCGATTTCGTACGGGTAGAACAGTACTTTTTGAAGAATTCTATTTTGCTTGTGATATATTATCCCGGGATAAAAAGTACCATAATGCACAATCTGGCTCTCCAACTATCTCTGTGCAAAAAAACATGCGTTCCTCTGTTTTGACTTGAAAGAGGGACAAACATACAAACTTTCGAATTTATTATTAGTATAGATAACAGCTGTTTTTCAGAAGTTGTGAAAATTGTACCATATTCAACTGAAGACATAATTAATTATTTTTAACCAATGGTAATTGAGTGAGGCTACCCCGCGAGTGGTAAACTCTATTAAGGTATTTTGAGATTGACAAAGTGGTCACCCATGCCTGGATTTAAAGTTACTCTGGTGTCTAAGAGCGAGTCTTACAGTCATCGCCAAGGATGTGTAACATCTAACCTTAATAACATTTGAATTTCTTTACTTCCGTTTATTAATTTCAGTCCCATTTCATGAAATTACTCCTTACAAAATTTCACATACCGAGAGCTAAGTTATTACGAGAGTTGCACATCAATAATACATTAGAATTATTTACAGCGGCGGTACGGGCGGGTCCGGAGTTCCTGGTACCCCGGGAGCCGCGGAGTTAGCAGCGGCTTTGCAGAGACTCACCCCAGCAGAGATCAACAGTCGTCGTGCCACGCTCACCGCCTCTCACGTCATAAGTAGATATGAGCGCAGGAATACAGGTGAGGATCGAAAATCTCTAATTTAAAATCATAGTCGGGTGTCGTGAACATACTAAAACAAAACTCGTGTCGTGTATGTCTGTCTGACCCACCTCAATTACATTTACTACCAATTAAAAAAGTAGAAGATACAGTACCTGACATACATTAATACCCATCGGACTTTAGAAAGAGCGGTTTTGTGGCATTCGTCCAATACCCGGCGCGTCGCCGTAAGGTCCACCGATCCGACCACAGAATCGTCCAATTCTTGTAACGAATATAGTCCGCCCGGAATGGAAAATTTTCGGCGTGATGCCGGACGAATGTCTGGCCTACTTAAGTCATTCATTCGTAAGTACAATATTGAAGCTCGATGGCTATTATTTTCTGTGGGGTACTGTAATTTATACCTTTATACCGAACCCTAACCCTAAGGGTGTAAAATTTGATATATTTTTTCTATTCCAGAGCGCGACATATGCGAGGAGAGCGCGGTATGGGGCGCGGGGGCGGCCGGTGGTTTCGCTCGCTGGTCGACGCCGCACAAACTACAGATTGTGAAGCCGCTGGAAGGGTCTCTCACATTACATACGTGGGCGCAACTTGCCAAACCTACTATGATAGGTTAGTGTTCAAAATGTTTACCTAGCATTGACGGTTCACTTACAGTACCTACGGCCAGAAATATAATGGGCATACAAATGTTCGTATTTCCGACAAAAACAGAATCACAAATTGTAGGGCCCTAAATTGCACTTTAAATCTTATGGGAAAGAGATTAGGATTAAAGTTCATTTTAAAACATTTTTAAATCGTTAAAGGTGAACATCTATTTAAAAACTATTATTGCATCATTGTATAATTGACATACCACAATAAAAAACATTTGCAGTTTTTTTGTTGAAATAATATTAGACAAAAAATAACAATTGAAATGACAGACAGGTACTTTTGGTTTGATGCCCACTTGTGGCATACTTAACTCGCAGTGCCACACAAAAATAATATGGAACTCTGGAAATCTTATATATGTATGTATATTTGATTATTGTGGTATTGCAGGCCTATTAGAAGAACAGGAGGGCGTTGGTGTTCGCGGTGTGCGATCTTCGGGCGGACTCGGCGGAAAACTGTATAGGCTTTCTGACGTAGAAGAGGATGACGATATGCCTAGAATGCCCAACTCTAGTCATGTCTACTCCTATGTTAATAGGTGAGTTAAACAGCCTATAAGGTTATTTTAGGTTTATAACTAAGTTCTTTGTAGACCTCAATTCAATGATTGTTAAGTCACAAACAAGTCAATGAAAAATAATATACATATTAAAATTTACTTCCAGCACCGTGATGCACCCCAACGACGGCAGCATGACCAGCAGCGTGTGCAGTAGTGGCGGCAGCTCCCTAGCTAGCAGCGTGCTCGGTAGCGCGTGGAGCTCGCGACAAACATCCCGACGGACATCCGTGACCACGTCGCCCACGCGCACTCCCGCCATCTCCCGGACCCCGGTCCGGCGAGACTCGCATTATTCCCCAACTGCGACCCCTGCCAACAGTCCCCTACTCGGCGGGTCTCCCGAACCATCCCCTCCGTCAACTCCCGCTCCCACAGATCGCTACGCCCCCTCGCTGCATGATCTCATCCACGCCGGACAGTCCATGCTCCGACACAACGACTCTCCCCTCGCCCTCCAAACCCCCGGATGTCTCTACATGGGCCTATTGAACCGGAGTCCGATGTCCCAGTTGATGAATTTAAAACGCACACTCAAATCTCCGGCGGCTGCGACCAGTGATGATAAGGTGCTGTGTGCAGAACCGCCTTTGGGAGTACCGGCGCAACCTGGCTCGGGGGCGCTCGAGAAGGGCACGAGTGTTCCCGACGTGATGACGCGGCGGGGGCACGGCGGACGGACGCCCCGACCGCGAACTGATTTAGGAACAGTCGGAACTCCTTCCACTAATAAGCCTGCCAGCACGCACTCGTCACCTCTAGGCACGCTCAGCTCCCTTCTATTCGGAAGGAAGGGAGGCCTGCTGTAGGTCTAAACATAACCTAGAGGGTATAGAACAATAGTGCAAAGCTTTTGTAAAAAATAGGGCGTTGTCATGAGGTGTCCAGGTTTGGGTTTTTGTGTGTTTCTGTAAGAACATGATATTCGTATTTTTTCATTGTATTGCGATACAAATGTAAAAATAGCATTTAAACCTGAACAGAGAACTACCTGGTTGTTCGTCTTTTATCTGTCTTTATTTTTTATTTTTTTTTTATTTCAAAGATTATGCGGCGAAATTTACTAATCTTAGTCAGTAGTATTTGTACCTGGCATTTGAGCCTTATTTATTTTTATATGTATGTATATTGTGATTTAGAAGTAGAGTTTTTGTTTTTCTATATGTTTCTACAAGGTACCTTTTTTATTAACTTAAGAATAATTGGTTTTGTTTTAAATTAAACATTTTGTGTCAATTTTAAGTTTTATCTTGTGACATTTAACTACTTTACAAACTTAGCTTTGCATTTACGTGACTGATTGCATATTTAATGTTAGTATTATTCAATGGGCATAGTGTACTTTGCTTGACTTAGTAGATTTCCATCTTTTAAGAGAATAATTTGGTTTTCCATTTAAACACAAAGTAACAACAATAATTTGAACTGAATATTTTACTTTCACCTTATTGAAAAGCGAGTAATTAAACAAGTGCCACTCTGAACATTCCTATTCCAGCTCAAAGCAATTTTATGTGTTGAGAGTGATTTTTGAAGCAACACTTGCATATTAATGAAATGAAATCAGAACATATTAAAATTATAATTAGGACCATTTATCATAACTCTTGGAGATTTATTGTAAAAATCATATAGGTTGTAGTGATTTTTAAGTAATTACAATTTTGTAAATATCTATTGTAAAATATTAGTTGGTTAGAAATATTGTATATAATTAATTAGTTTCAATGAGAAAGAGAGTGAATAATAAAGTTGTTGTTTACTATTGTTAACAAGAGTTGGAAAGCAGAAATAAGTTAGAAAATATGACTTAAAATTACATTAATATTTACAGTCTCTATAAATCAAAACAACTTACTACATAATTTTGTATGTGAATTTGGCATTTAAATTCTATATTTTGGCAATCGTTTTCATTTGATATCATAATATAAATATTGACTTGGATTTTGTCTCTTGAAATATTCATTTTCAGTGAAGTAATTGGATTAATCGACATTTATGACATGTACATATAGAAAATTATATTTTTTTAAGCTTAACTTAGGACTCAACATTTGTAATATTTAAAAATGCTAAAATTATGATTTTTTTTTCTTTTGATTTACTTTATGAAAAGCTTTTTTTAGTAAAACGTGAAGGCAGTTTATTTTGATCTGAATATTTTTTGTTTGTTTTAGTAATATAAGTTCTTTAGTTGTCACAATTGCAATCTTAGAATTAGTTAATATATAAACAGGGATAAGTCAATAATTTTGAGACATTGCATTGAAATTCATGAATAACTTATGTTCTTTTAAATTACTTTGGATTAGTTTCCTATTATGTTTAACGACTATACTAATACAATATTACACCTGCTAAATCTGCATGCCTTAGATTAAGTGAGACAAATGTGGAAGGTGTAAAATTGAATTGCTCCATATTTTTGGTAGTGAACAATTTCGTTTGCAGGGTTGCTTAACCAAATTCCTTCTGTATTTTCAGTACAGTGGTGCTAGTACTGTTTGTAGAGGGTTGTTAATTAGTTGTATTAATTTATTAGTCTGACATTTGTGTTGGTGATAATTAACTAATCTTATTTCAATGCTGAAAAGTCATTAATTGAAACAATAGAACATGTAGCCATAGGATATCACAGGAGAATTAGATTTCGTTCATATTTACAGAGTGTAGCGGGTATACTGTCTCGTTTAGGCTGTGAGTCATCATCAGTTTATAAGATCTGTGTTGTGGTGACTGGCACTGTATTGTACACACAATAGTTAAGGTCAAATTGTTGAGATTTATTCAAATTATGATTGTAATTGATTAACAATTGGAAAATACAATAATATAATATACTTGAAACGAGTTTGTTGCATTTTATTAAAATAGTCCCCATAGAAAACCCTAATGAAGGGAAATTTGGATTCACATTGACATCATTGTTAGTGCGGCTGCACATAAGACATTGTCTTTACTAGACAAGTATAATTTCTTATGAGTCACCACTCGTATACAAAATTCAATATTATCGTACACATGTCTTGTGTCCGACCGTCACGGCTTATACAAAATGCTTATCGAGTCAAGAAAATGTCTTATAATCTGCAACCACACTTAATGGTCAGCTATTTGTTATGGCTCCATCAGGATTTTGATGTTTCTGCCAATAAGATTAGACGCATGTGTTAACCAATGAAGCATGATCGGATCCAGGGGGGCAGGGGATACTCCTGGATTCGTACAGGCATGAATAGCACATACTTATATGTTCTTAGTTTCTCATGGACCCTAGCTTCCTATTAGTGAAAGAATTTTTGGAATCGGATCAGTAGTTTCAGAGATTACCCTTCACATACACACAGACTCGCCAAATTCGCACTCGTCTCTTTATAATAATAATAGCGGACCCGGTAGACGTTGTCCTGCCCAAACGTTGGCTTGCCTGCACTACCCCTACCCCCTACCACTACCACTGACTTTGGATATTGTTCATACAAAAATACTAAAATCACGATAAAAATACTTACATTTTTAAACTCGTGATATCTTTCGAACGGAATGTCCGAATTGAATAATTCAAAAAGTTATATAAAGGTATTGAAGCAATCGTGAATATGAAGTAATTTATTTTGATAAGGATTAATAACAAGGTACAAATAAAGAGCATTTTCTAGCGGCGGCATTACATTAAATTTTTAAAATAAAAGAACACTTATTGTGACATGACAATATAGTTAGATTAGACATAATGCTGTCGCGACACTTGTAGACTCCTTGTAGATGTAGAATGATGTGTTCTGTATATTATTTGTTCTATCATCAATAGTTATCGCAGCGCACGCGATGTAAACATTTTTTAGGTCATTTTTTACACCTTGGGGTACATTATTGGAGTTTTAGAAAAGATCCCTAATTTTTTTGAAAATATGATATAGCCTATGTCACCTGGGGATAGTGTAGCTTTCCAACGGTGAAAGAATTATTCAAATCGGTCCCGTAGTTTCGGAGCCTATTCAATGCAAACAAACAACCAATTTTTTCCTCTTTATAATACGAGTATAGCTGATGACAAAGTTAACTGCAACTAAAAAATTAACTAAAGAAATGAAAGTCTCATATGAATGGTAAAAAGGCTGTCTTATTAGATAAAATATTTTATTATTTATATTTATTTACTTGATCTTTATGAAATCAATGTACATACACCTATGTTTTTCCAATAATATGCAGCACATCTAGTCATAGTAATCTCGAAAAAAATATTTGTATGGCGTATGATAGTTTTGATCAAGGAATATACTACTCTCTACCGAGAGGTTTTGACAGGAAGTGAAGGAACTCTCGCCTAAAGAGCCCTCTGTCGGGATAAAAATGCAGTATTCTACCCCATTCTGCCTGCGTTAGATACATGAGATTTTTTTTTGACAAAATCGGCAAAAACACAAACTTATGTGACTCAAGATAGATTTCTTGATGGTAGATAAACTCACAGACTTTTATATTGGACACATGTTGGTGGGATATGCCTGTGGGTCCACTAGCCACTCAAACAATCGATATTCAGCCTTTCACAACAATGTTGCTGAGTGTTGCTAAGGCAACTGTCTATCAAACAAATCATATACAAAAATAGTTTGCTTATTATCGTGCAGTTATTGATATAAAAGTTTACGAATTTTAATAACTTATATTAATATAAGCCGTATTAAATCTTAATATGACAGAACAAATGAAATTTGTGGTGAAGGAATTGAATGCCACTCTGGGCAGGAATTATGATTTAATAAAATTGGATGCTCTGGATGAAAAGAAGCTACTGCAACTTTTGCTCGACCTATTAGCAAAGTTTAATGCTGGCGAAAAGGTACCTTAAAGACAGAAGTTTTAGCTATAAGCAAAGAGATTCAATACCCTTTAGCTGTAAGAGATTCTCTTTTTATGAAAAAAAGTTTTTATAATGGAGCAACTGGGCTGAATGATGGACCTGTTTGTTTGGTAACTGGTGTTAATCAGATTTCAGTAATATTTGTCTGGTAGGTATTTATTTAAAAGTTGTTTCTAAGCTTAAATACTTATATATAATAATAAGCTTTGATCAAAATAATTTCATAGCTTATATTAATCGGGGATATCGTAGCTTTCTATTCGTGAAAGAATAATGATGATTGAAGTATAATAATACCTAAAGGACTAAAAAAATCTGTTATTTCGAGAGTCCAAAAATTTGCAGTAAATACAAGCATTTCCAATTATAATTAACTAGTTGTTGCCCTCGACTTCGTACGCCTTGTATTAGGAATACAAAGTTTACACCCCATTTCACCTTCTTAGGTGTTGATTTTCGAAAAATCCTTTCTTAGTGCACCTCTACACGCCCTAAGAAATATACCTTTTAATTTCCATATTTATTATCTTCAGTGGTTTAGGCTGTGTGTTGATTGTCAGTCAGTCAGCGACACGACAAAAAATAATCTAAATAAAAAAAAAATACTTTTCATTAGTAGAGGCACAGAAATAAATATTCCTTCAATTTCCTTCATAACTCATAAACTGAATGAATTGACCTTTAAACTTGGTCTTAAAGTGTCAAGGGGATAAAATTTACAAAAGGACTAAGAAGCTTGAAGCTCTCGGAAATTGTTGACTTTTCAGCAACCGTAAAAGCTTCCATGAATACATAGCAGATGGCGGTAGTAGTGCAGCTTTGCAAAGTTACCTACAATTACAAGGTTTATGACCAACATAATATGTAACTAGCTTTCCGCCCCGGCTTCACTCGTGAAAGTTTATGAAATGTGACATAAGAAAAAAAGAAGAACAGAATGTAAATTAGAGCAACTGAATGAATTTGTTTATTTCGTTTTATTGATTGATTTATGATTTTGTTTAATTACCCTTAGTTGGACGTAAACGAAGATGATCCAGAGGTTGTATCTGTGCGTCTACTAGAGATGTTAGGCAGTGTCAAATACCGGCCCCCGGCTGGACTGGAACCTTCTACTTTCCGTGCTAGACTGCTGGCGGGCGACGCTAAAACCATCCACCACGCGCTACATTGGATCCTAGAAAATAAGGAGCATGTTCAAAACACTGCATATTTGGCTAAGTAAGTGCTTTTTGAAATGTTCTCAATTAAGAACTGAACTGATTTAAAAAACAGCTGCCCCTGAATCTTGGAGTCAAACCAAAAATTGTGTTTCCAAGGTGTCAAAAACGATATTTAGGTACAGTAGGTAATTTAGTGTTATGATTAAATATTTATCTTATTGTAAATAAAAATGAAATGCTGTTCGTTAGTAAGAGCATCATTTGAAAACGGCTGGGCCGATTTGGTTAATTTTTTAATGTTCGTAATAGTCCGAATCAGGTTTCTAGGCAAAGAAAAAATTGGAAAGTTACCGGGAAAAATTTGAAAATTCGGGAAAAACTGAAAGTGCTTTTTATAATATGTTAATGTTTACTGTTTTATATAGCCTATGATAACCTTTCTTACTAAACTGGCTAATTAACGCAAAAATATGTTTCCATATCGGACTGGTAGTTTCTAAGATTAGTGCGTTCAAACATATATACAACGTTTTCTTTAACACTTTCACTTTTTCAGGTATTTAAAGAAACCCGACATACCGACAGACGTCCTAAGTAACAACACTATCCAAGATCTGCTGGATCTTTATCAAAAGCTTATAGACGAATTTAAAGAAGTTCACAAGCGAACTAGATTGCTACAGAAGGAAAATGCTACTGAAATGATCAATGATATTAAAGAAATGGCTGTGGAGAGGGACATAGGTTATATTTCCTCTCTTCTAACTAATATTATAAATATGAAAGTTTGTTTGTTTGTTTGTCCTTCTTTCACGTCAAAACAGAGCAACGGATTGACGTGATTTTTGCACAGATAGGTATAGGTAGTTGGAGGACCGGAGAGTGACACAGGAAACCTATCGGGATAAAATCGTATGTCACATTTAAAAACATTCCATAAGGGCGCAAAGCTAGTCTGAAAATAGTAATCAAATTCACGAAATAAGGACATTCACGGCCCCAGCTCGGTATTTCTCATATAACTGCTGATATTTCTTAAGGTTAACTTAAACCAAGTGACCAGTTTTGTTGAGGTATTTTGAGTTTGAATATATGTACTTTCAGTTTGTCGGTTGACCTAGATGTGGATCGAATTTGTGTGGTTTGCGTTGCGCAATCTACTCGAGCTCCACACGGTTAGAAAAGTTGTTTATGAAAATATCAATTTCCCTGATCAACGTAATTTTGCACAGAGATTGACATTAGGTACTATACTTTTTATCCCAGGAATCGTTAGGATTTCTTTAATTCTAAATTGTTCCAACTAAAACATTAAATAATCTAGGAAAATTTTGCAGTTATTAAAAGGCTTGAAAATGTTCAAGCGAACTTACTCGATGTAAATGATAAGGAGGAATTCTTGAATATAAGTAAAGGTCTACGATTACATCAAGAGAAATCCAAGGAGCTGTCTCATCAGGTTTGTATGTTATAAAAAAAATGTTTTAAAAATTGTTTTAAAAGAGTTCCCAGTAGACGAGATAAACAAATTAAAGAAACGACTAATTCGACAACAATTATTGTAACTGAACTCGGTTGAAAATGTCAAGTAATGTATTACAAAATAAATCACACTGGGATACTCGAGACGTCGTTATTCTTCGCCGTTAGTCTCCTCTGGAACAGAATAGATAATAGATAAACCATAGGCTAGAAGTCCAGGGGTTCTCTAATTGTGCGTCGCGAGGCCCGCGCGCCCTGGGAAGTCGCGGTGCTATCCTGAGGGCGCGGCGTTGCGAGATGGTACACACAGGTCATCGTAAAACAGATAACTTTATTCAAATAAAACTAAAATCATTTTAGAAATAGTGTTGAAAAGCAAGCTCATCCTTATTTATTGATTGTAGGTATTGTTATATTTTCTAATCTATATATATAAAAATGAAACCCGTTTTCCGTTGTCACGACATAACATGAAAACGGCTTGACCGATTTGGCTGATTTTAGTCTTAAAATATTCCTAGATATCCAGGGAAGGTTTAAAAGGTGAGATAATTCGAATAATTGCCGAAATACCCCTAAAAACAGCCCTTTTCTTTTCTAACAAAAATGTTTTGAACCTTATTGCTATTCAATAAAGTTCATTTTAAATTAAAAGCACTCATTGTTGTCTATGCAATGTAGATGTGTTCCTAATGTCACCGCACAAAGTTAAAATTCGCGTGCGTGTTGGAGAATCTAATGTCGTGTTCCGACACTCAACAAAAGTGATAATATCGCGAACGCGACCAAATTGAATAGTCACAAAATGTAATTTAATAGATCATTAGTAGTACTGATTTTCAATTTGGTCGGCTTCGCGAAACTTAATTTTGCCTAGGAGTAGGGGTAGGAGTAGAGGTAGGAGTAGGGGTAGGAGTAGGGGTAGGTGTAGGGGTAGGGTAGGGTAGGGTAGGGTAGGGTAGGGTAGGGTAGGGTAGGGTAGGGTAGGGTAGGGTAGGGTAGGGTAGGGGTAGGGTAGGGGTAGGGGTAGGGGTAGGGGTAGGGGTAGGAGTAGTGCAGGCAAGCCAACGTTTGGGCAGGACAACGTCTGCCGAGTCCGCTAGTAAATAATAATAATTAAAATTCTATAATCTTTAAAGGTATATTCTTTTAAAATGGCGTCAGCAAAAAGTTACAGCCTGTAAAAGGAATTGCAGTATAAAAAAGATTGGGAACCCCTGGCCATTATGAAGGCCTATATTTAATGTATAGTGCGCGTGTTTACGTTTCACTTGATGGACCCCTGATCCGTTATCTCTACACGAACGTGTCCCCAAAGCCCATCTCGATCACGATTCGCTAATTGTGATGACCCCAAGATGACCCTTTTTAATTAAATACAATAAGGTATGCTGAGTCCAAGTTGTATTTCAAAATGCGTCAGTAGCTGAATGGTCCCCACTTGGTCAGTAAATAATAAAATTAACCTCAAAATACATTCGAGCTGGACACTCGGAAAGGAACCCTCAAAAATATCATCGGTTACCTAAATTCCTGTATCCTGGCGCCGGTAACACGGATTCCTGGGGTTTCAGGAGGTGAAAAAGAAATAAATACCTAATACTGATTTACTTTGTAGAGACAAATATATATATTTTATTATTATTTATTATATTATAGAGATAAAAGAACAACATTGTATAACCGAAAATTATATTCACATGAAATATGTTACAATTCTTTATTGAATCCTAGATTAACTAAGTAGGTAGTTCTGCATTATGATCGGATATTCTTGCGCTATTCACTGAGCCAATGAGACGAGCTACGATAATATCCCTCTTGAGAACACCTGAACTCCGTTTAACTTTAGCACAGAGTTTAGCTCGGCTCCATATTGTAGATTTGCAGTTCAGTCATTCGTTTAATTGGCCTGAATAAACTATATCAACTCTCTAGATGTGTTCAATGCGGTGTTGTAAAAGTCAAATTGTAAGGGAATCTATCTATCTATCATCACGCCTTTTATCCTATTTGCTACGATCATGATATACCTCTTTCGCTTCTTTTTATATTCATCATACCTTTCATACTGCATGCTCGGCGATTGTGTGTACTTTTAATGTAAGGGAATGGTTCTGAAAATACGCAACGGTTCGTTGAATTCATTAATTAAATTGCTATGTTATTATGTATCTATTTTGATGTAGGTAGCGTACCTAGGTATCTCAGATTACTGACTAAAGCAAATACAATGCAATAAAACAGGAGAGCTCTTTTGGCCTCTTGTATAAGCGGTCACCCATTCTTTCATTTCGAAAAGTGCAGTTCGTTAAAACTTTACAGAATCAACAAAAATAGGTAAATTTCATTTTATGCCGTTTTTATACAGACCTAAATTTTCGATACCTTAATTTATTGTAAGTTGAATTGTGGTGTATAAATGCCGTTTTCATATGGAACTTCAAATCAAGATGACGTAAAATAGTGGTTTTTTACAAAAGTGTGACAAATCAAATTATAGTGAGTATGGACATGTATTCAACCTGCAAGCAGGTGTGCAAACATTAATTAGGTATATTTTGACTCTAAAAATATTGGTTATTAATATCTACACAAATTTTCCTCAATTTCTATGTACAGTTTTGTGACACATACATGTATTCATTTATCCCATAAAGGCAATGTTTGGAGCCATTTTGTCAATTTAGATTTAAAGTTATTTCCATTCGGTAATTTATTGTCATCAGGCAGATTATTATAAAATATTATACCTACTTACACATAATATAAATGTTCCTTTTATAAATATATTAATAATAAATCAATATTCTAATTCAAAACATTTTCAGCAATTACAATAATAATCCCTGAAATAAATAGGTGCGGTAATAAAATTCTGTGATTAAACATTTTAATTAAATTTCAGTACGAAACCCAACAAATGCAATTGAAAACGGCGTCGGAACAATTAAAAAGATATTTAAACGCAATTCACGGTCAGAGCGCCGCCCCAAAATCCGTAAATGAGGTTATCAAACATTTACAAGAGGAAATACAGGTAAATGATGCTATTTTTGTCACTTTTTAATTTATATTTGCATGGTTTATGACCTTTGCATTAGAAAATTATCACCAATTTAAAAATCTGACAAGTGTCTATAGGGAAAAGGCAGTGCTGGCTCGACTTAGATTCTGATCTGCCCCGATAACAAATTTATCTCTACTCAATTATTAAGTGGGCCTTTTTTTTTTCCCAAAAAAAAGGAATGCTGGCTTGAGGAGTTAGAAGGAACTAAATATATCAACTGGAAAATAAATGTTGTGATTTGAAGGTGTGAATAATTACAGGCCTTCACTATAAATTATTAAGTAAACCAACCTGGCCAACGGGTAGATGCTTGCCTTATGAAAAAATCCTATAAGATTTGTCTGAGGGAATGAGATAATTTTCCGGGATAAAAATTAACCTATGTGTATGAACAGACATAGTATATGGAAACGAGATATTTTCCATATACTATGTCTGTCTGTTCAAAATATCTCGTCGATCCGTTGATCCTAAAATCGCTTTCGCATTTGTAACATATTATTTAGAAGTATGATTCCTCTTGCATTCTTAATAACAGTTATTTGAATATTTCTAGCTCAACAGTTATTTATTGAAGGAAAAGCTGCCCCAAGAGGTATCAAGTTTGCAGAAGGAGATATCCGCTATGCAGATAATAGCTGGAGAGGAGCATCCTACCAGATCTGATTTAGCTGTCGTTCAAGATAAGGTAAAATATTACTTATTTAATGCAAATAGGTACTGGAAATAGTTCTGATCTTCACAATTTATAACAAAAATTTACACTATACCGTCTCCAAAGATTGTTTTATATTGTACCTTTGTATGCATAGGTATTTATATTCCAGCACATGTATCCCGATTCCCGGTATAATATTATACGAAATATAGGCACGAAAAATCGATTACTATGTATATGATTTCCTGTCATATAATTAATACAAACACACCTTCACAACCTTTATAAAACCTTGCGGTGTGGCCAGAGACTTCAGTAACAGTGTCCACTTTTTGCCAGTTGTCTATATTGAACAGAAGCCAATTGTTGCACTTAATGGACCTAAATGTGTCACTTTTTTAATAGACGTAAATATGTTAATTCATAGTAATTCTATCTTTCGTTTTGTCTGTATTCAAAACTGTAGCCAAACCTCAGACTGCAGCTCTACAAAGCCCAAGTTCGTTCGTGCATTGAATATTGCTCACACCTCTGAGATAGTTCCGCTCAGTATCTCCTCGATGCCCTCAACGGTTTGCAAAAAAGAGCATTCGCATCATCAATGACCCAAAGGCCACACGAAATCTCGAGCCTCTACAGTTACGCACTGCCATAGCCTCTCTTAGCGTCTTCTATCGACTGTATTATGGGGAGTGTTCAGAAGAAATCCATATGGCCTCGTCCCTCCATCCCCTTTTCGCACCCGCACTGCTCGCACAGGATACAGTTTTCATCCTCACACCGTCGTTCTGCATCCGGCGTGGGTCTTTCCTCCTTTCTACAACCTTGGGTCCTTCAAGCGAAGCGTGAAAAAGCATCTCTACGGGCCAGCATTACGATCTGCCAGTCGCGTGCATTCACGGACCAGCCACCTATGCTTAATAATCAGGCGGTGGCAAGGTCACATGTCGTCTTCTCTATAAAAAAAAAAGAATACTTCTCACATCAGCTATTGCCTTACTCAATCAAGGGCGATCTCAGCCGGCATTTCATGCCCGCTTATTAAAGAAAAATTTCAGATCGCCATAGTAAACAGCGAGATAGAACAGCTAGTTACTCGCCGCTTAGCAACATCTGGACCGCAGGAAGACAAGTTGGCACCGTTTCGACAACAAGCCGCGGTAATTCGTCGGAACAAGGAAGCCAGTGTGACACGGGTGCATGGACTTACCGCCTCACTGAAAGAACATGAAGCTAATCTGACCGATCTACAATCGCAGGTAAACTTTACAAATAATTAAGACGCATTGGAATTCGTCTGTCTGGAAAAGGAAAAGCTGTCATAATTATTTTTTAAATATTTTTTCATCTGAATAACACTCGTGTAATCCTGTTTGGTGTAAAAAAACTACAAAATGGTTGTGATTTAATTATTGTATGGGTAATAATATGTACTACTGTTAGATACTAATATTTATCACTGCATATTTCCCATTCGATAGCAGAATCGCTATAGTATACCTCAGTATTATTTGGAAAAAGGTCAAGTGATTAAGAATTAGAAGTACTTTCTTTAATAATGTAAATGAATAATACAAAATAGGCTATTTTCTATATAGGCAGAGCAGAGACAATCCAATGTCATTTGCTACGATCCTGACATACCTCTTTCGCTTCTTTAATATTTATCATACATTTCATACAATGACATGCTCTGCTTTTTTATATGTTCAATAAAAGTACACCTAGGTCGTCCTCTGCCAGCATTTCCTTTCACTTCAGTCATATAAACCTTTTTAGTCAATCTTTCCTCCTTCATTCTTTCAACGTGTCCAAACCAGCGTAAACGACTTTTCTTCATTTTAGTCACAACATTTCACTCCGCATTTTTACGTTTTATATCACACATTCTACGTAAAGACCGCATTTCCACTGCATTTATCATACTGTCATGCTTCTTATTTTATACCCAAGTCTCGCTTCCATAAGTAAGTGATGGAACTAAATTAATTCACGAGAAAGTAGCCAACAGATAAACGATTCATTTCATGCTTACAAACCAGGTAGGTACACCGGCCATAATGTCTCAGAGTGTACTTACGGCGTAATAGGCATTTACAAACAAGAATCTCCCATTTTTATGCGGTGATAAGATTAACAGATATTTTTCTCATTTCTCAAATCGATTATAATGTCAAGGGCAGGGACGTTTGAGAAGATAGAACGGTTTTCCTTAGATTGCTTAACGGGATCATCTCATCAAGTGTTTGTCAGTGAAATTTTGGACATTAAAGGACAATTTTAAAATACATTTAAATTGATTTTTAGGTGCGTCAACTTCTGGGTGATACAATTTTACGTGGAGAGGAATTAAAAAAGTACGTCAACGCGTTAAGAACTAAAAGTACCATTTATAAGAGACAACGTGGTAATCTCTCTAACTTGAAGGTAAACTGAACTTTTCATTTATTTTAAGTAAGTACCAGATGACTTCATTTTGAGTGATCCAAAAATCGATCTTACTTATGCATGATATTTTAAAGCAAATATCGAAGAAATTAAAGTAAAAATTACACATAGGTACTTGTTTCAGGTCGAGGCAGGAATTTTAACACGCACTCTATACATACTAAGTAATGCTGATCCCACTATAGAAGTGGCTTTGTTAAATCATAAAAAGTTAAAGATAGATGAATTGGATGACAAGGATGACGAACAGAACACATCTCTTGATTTAGCCAAGAAATCGTTACATGATTTATCTCAGGTGACTGATCAGTACCTTTTTATTTTTAACTTTATCTTTATGGAAATAGTAGCGAAATTAGCTTCGATTACATTTTTTTTAATTTTTTAATTTTTTTTATCGAAATCCGGTTAGCAGCTAGTGGCTACAGTAAATTATTTTGAAATGTGTAGATGGTGGCACAAACTGCTCAGAAACTTTCCGAAGTCCGTCAAGACATGCAACCATTGGCAGATAAAATTAAACCAGTCAAAGACGAGTATCAAACGATTCAGCAGCAGTACGAGCAAAAGAAGCGAGTTTTTGAAGCGACATCGATCAATATAACATCCCAAATGGAACCGTTGAAAAATCAAGTAAAGCTTTTGACCGACCAAATTAATGAAAAGGAAGATGAGTGGAAAAATTTAAGACAGAAAATAACTAAAGCGGAAAGCTTGCAAGAGATTGTCAAATCGGAAATGAAGAATTCCATGCAATCGCCAAGGAAACCGTCTAGAATGGAAATGTTAAAGGAAAAAGCCGCACAAATGACAAATCAGATAAAATATTTAGAGGAGGTGAGTGAAATACGTGGACTTTGTTATTTTTGTACATTTTAAAGTTGTTTACGAGTAAAATTTTAATTTTCCAGGAGCAAAGATCTATTAGTTTTCGTCAGAGCGAGGTAGAAGAACAAACTCGCTTGTGGGGAAATACTTTGAAACTTCTACAGTGTAAACTGAAATCACGCTCGGAGCCGAGTGGACGCCAGGGTCGCATGCACATTACAAAACATTCACAAATGCTTACTCTTACATAAAGTTGTTATTAAAACACTCTAAAAGTTAGAAGTTTTCACACTGAATAGGAATTTAATATGCATTAAAGTTTTTCTTTTTATACCAGCTCTATTATTTATACTCTCCTAGAAGTGGGACTTGTTCATAACTTTCCCAAGATGACAACAGGTTTCCCATAACTACTTATAACTTTCTTAAAATTACAAATTTAACATAACGACAACTTTCTCAAAATGAGATCTTTTTAGAAAATATAATATAATTTCTGATCATATCAAAATAGTTTTTCAGGAATTTTCATCTACTTTCCGTGAAAGTTTGCGGTTTACTGTCAAATTATCCAATGCATTATAGACAACTGGCAAAAAGTGGACGCTGGTACTGGTGTGTATGAAGTATGTGAAGGTGTTTTGTTTTGTTTGTTGACATATTTATTATGTGAATTAAATTGAAAGTAAGTAATATAATATAAAAATAAAAAAAATAAAACCGAATTCAAAAAATGTGCACTGAAAAGTAAGAAATAATTAATATTTCGTCGTAGAATTTGAAGGCGGTTGGTGCAATTTTTGAAGTTGTTTTTAATTGAGAGACAAATAATAAAGCAAATTAAAAAAAAATGGTCAAAAATACCGCTGTGGATGAAATTTGAACCATGTGCATCCTGCGCTGCACCAGACCACCGTCGATACGAAAAAGTTAAGTTGCTAAGGCTTTTCTCTGATTCAATATATATAATTTTCAGCCATAAACAGAATTTCTGAAAAACTACTGAAGTGATTTTCGACATGTCTGTGAGATAATGTCGAGAAATTATTATATCCTTAAAAAAATAAGTCGTCAAAATCGGTAGGTACCTATTTCATCGAAATATTAAGAAAAATTTTTATGAGATGGGATGGGACCTCTGTCGAATAAAAACAAAAACCATTAGAATCGGTTCACAACTGGCGGAGGAAATGTTCTAAAATATAAAAAAAAATACGGTCTGACTTGAGAACCGTTTCCTTCTTTTTTTCGAAGTCGGTTAATAAATAAAAGAATTTTTTTTTATTTCGAAGAATAAATTTGCTTTTTATTTCGTTTGGTACTTTGACATCTGTTTTGGTACCCTTTGATTTGGTACTCTTGAATTGAATCGTAAAATCCTGAATATAATTTCGTTGCGATGACGACAATAGTGACAAATTTGTTTTAATCTAGGAAATATCCATATGAGACAATTTATTTAAACACAATTCAATTTCAATGAAATTGTAGCTACTGTCGCCTCAGGATCTTATAATTAAAATTTACGTCAACAGTTTCCCCCCGTCCTACGGATTATTTTGTTCACTTCGAATTTTATAGGACTCTTATAAATAAAAAATAAAAATAAGTGGCATTCAACACAACTTTTCTACAATCCTTCACACGTATAAATATTTACAAGCGTTATTTTTAAACTACAAAACAATTAAAAGTAGCGTTGAATTGAGTAGCAAATACCTAATAGTATTATGAAATTGCACAGAAAATGTTTTAACTTTCTCTATTAATAACTTATTGTAGTAGTTTATGCATTTATGCAACAACATTCAATGAAGTTAGTGTTTCATTTTCAGTGAAAATTCATTCGGAAATGTTCGCAGTAAATGGAATTAAATTAAAACTGACGATTGTATAAACAACTAACATTACCAACAAGTCATACGAACTTTAAATGGAAAATGTTATTTCATGTTTATCTCTAACATCAAAAATATTTAACTCTTTCATTGTAGTGATTTTGTTACTTTTTCTTAAGAGGCGCTTTATTTTATTACAAAATAGAGTTTTTAAAGTTTAGGCATATTTAAACCCGGCGACACATCTACACACACAGTCATAATGAGTTCACAACGCGGTGCTGGAGTTATAATAGTAGTTTATGAAACTGGTTCATAAGTGTTCACGAGTGTTTTAATTCCAAGTTATGTGCCCGTTCATACAATACTTTATCTAATCCCATGCAATAGGTATTTTAAATAATTGACCAATTTCTTAATCGAAAAATTGGCGGCAAACCGCGGTTACCTACAGCGCATGCGCGTTAACTATCAAGTGACTCGCACATGCGCGTGTCGATATTTTCATAGAGTTTAATGTGGCTGTATAAGACATATCCTCAACCCTTTCTGCATTTAAAAAAAACCAAAACATTACGATATCGTTTTTGTATGAATTTTGTGTATGTATGAAATTTTTGACATATTACAGACGCGTGTATATAAAACATATCATTGTGAAGTTACGATCATGTTAAGATATAAGAGTAGATAAACTATGTTATACTTTTTCCTATTATAGCATTTTTTTTTACTAAACTAAACTTTACTCTTCTCGAGCGCATGGAAATATACATACAACTTTTATTTATTGGAGTATATTTTTTTATCAAATTACATAATTATTTATATTATGTCGTATCGCCAAAAGTGTGAAGTTTAATATAGTATACATATTATTATAAGAATCTTATTGCAGGTATTTATGAGAAAATTTGAATGTTTCGGGACGGCTTTTTTATTTTATTTTGTAATTAAAACTTTAAAAGTCTAATATCTAAATATAGATATTTGGCCAAAAATAGAAAAAGTAAAGCCGCAGTGTACTTAATAACGGATAATCGGCTGAAATAAGATTTTTTTTTTTTCTCTTCACGGGTTGCCTTACAGCTCCCGAAAACCGTGTTACGGTTCCAGGGTAGCCAGCGGAAGACCAAGTCTCCCTCGTTTAGCCGATGGTATTTGTGAGGTTATATCCAACGAGTGGCTAGTTCTGTTGAGATATATATTTAGATGGAAAAGCCTCTAAGTGTTGGTTTGTCGGATTATGTACATAAGTTTTTAATTAAAAAAACCCATGTACATAATCCGACATTGGCCGGGATCCGGGATCGAACTCGGGGTCTGCCTAGTTAATACCAGACGTCTTAACCACTTAACTTAAACACGTAACATAAGTTAATAAATTATTTTCTTAGATACATCTAAAATTTAAAGCTGCTATAGGTATTAACATCAAGATTCTAGGTAATTCGGTGATTCGAGTTTATAGAAACCTTTCTATTTCTCGGAATTAGAACAATAAAAATCCATTTTTATTGCTTTTCTGGACAAAATATATAGCCTTATACAACACATAATTATTCCCTAGATAACGTTACCTTTCGCTTACCAACAAACGATGTTTTCTAATCTATAAGTAATACAATCCGTAATTAATACAATCGCTTCGCTTCTAATTCATTAAAGTGTAGTTAAACAAATGGCTCAAATCTCAATCTCCTTGAGACCCGGAGTAAACGATAAGGGACTCGTAAAATTTTTGAATAGGCTGTAGATTGTTTCTCGTAAATAAGTCGTAAACCGAAAGTTGGAGGGCGATTCTTAGAATAAAATGATACAAAACCCAAATACAAAGCCTAAAAGCTTTCTACTTAAATATACCTATGTCTACCAGCCGCATCCACTATGGCTAAAGTTACCTTTTAACTTTACGGTCCTAGTTTATAGGACGCGCGAGGAGATAAACAAGATTCTTTCTGTTGTGGGTGAAATCCAAGTGAAATCATAGACGCGACAAACAAACGAGATAGAGGTAAATAATAAAATAATAGCTACTAAAAATTTCACAGCACATTGTCAAATTTAATGCAAAATTTAAAGAATGAATTTTTACGACCGTCTGTTAAAGAATTAGCCCCATATAAAGGGCAATACGAATACTGATGTCGTAATATCACGACAGAAAATTTTAACAGCCCCACTCAATATTTATGTACAATACGCAGTGAATTCGAGATGAGCGCGCGTGAGCCACAAGAAAAGCCCATTACCATTTTTCTAATATGAACTATAAAAAGTCAAAAAGCTGTTAGATTGTTACGACTTATTTTTACAGGTATTTCTAAAGATTTTGTTATGGTTTATTTTATTGTCTTTCCTTTGAAATGTTATAGAGCTCTCATACCTACTTACCTAACAGTGATTAATAAAATTTGCTTGCACAGGTGTAGAAGGAGCAAAAACTACTTTAGGGAACTTTTATACTGTTTAAAAAATCCACCAATTAACCCAAATTAAATCGATATTTTACTTTGGATAAATAAACGGATTAATTCTTCGGAATTTATGTAAAAATTACGACAAAAAATACATATAAATACATTTTCGCTTCGTACTACTTTGATAGCACTGATCCCATAACATTATAATAATGGATATAGTTTTTTTTTTCATTACGGGTTACCTTACAGCTTCCGAAACCTAGTTACGGTCCCAGTCCCAGGGCATCCAGCGGAAGACCAATGTCGCCCTCTTTTAGCCGATGGTATTTATGGGGCCATACTGGCCAGTTCTGTAGAGGTATATATAAATAGATGGAAAAGCGTCAGTGGTTTGTCAGATTATGTACATAAGTTTTTAATTACAAAAAAACTATTGGTACATTGGTCTGCCTATAGTTAATACCAGTCCAATATAGTCATGACCACTCAGCCACCGACGCACTTTTTCCAGAGCATATAAAAAATATATAAATATCCAATTATATAGATTCCTATGTAGAAATCCTGAAAAAACTGCTAGTTTATAAATAAATTGATACAAATCAAGATAAAGCAACCCGTGAAGAAAAAAAAAAAAAAAAAAAAAAAAAAAAAAAAAATCAAGATACAGTAGACATTTGTGATCCCCGAGACAAAGACTAATGTATTCCGGCGAACCTAAAATTGACGTTAAGGGTGTTTGATCCCAGAATATATTACAGACCCCTACTACTCATCATTTGTTGACCAGTATAAAGTAACGTAAAAAGGCCCTTGTTATGTACGTGATTGATAGATCAGGCGGACAGCATCTCAAATTCATAGAGGTCATAAATATAAATCTGCTATGATTAGATTTTTCTTATTCATGATAGTTCCAACTTGAGGGATCTTTGTTCTTCATTTATTAAATAAAACCCGGCTGAGGCTTACGCGCAAAGGGTGACTGAGTAGAAAGAATAACAATCTTTTGAAATATTCATACTAGGAGCTGTCAATCTGAAATATACCAAAAGTTTCAAACTTCTACTGTTAATAAAGAACTGGGTGGAAGGTGCTTGTTTATCAATTCTGAACAACTAAAACGGATCAACTAATTTATATCCCCACCGTACAATTATTTGGAAGGCAGAATTGTCTTTATCCCAGGAGAGATAGGCAAATATAATCAAATGCAATATCCTAACGACCCTGACATCGTGGTGCTCTTGCTTGACAGAGCAGTCGTGGTCAATCATTGCAGTCCACAGCGCGACGCACCTTGTATAGACTGGACATGGTTAACTTTCTTGGGAAGAATAGTGCAGTGCAGTGGTTTCCCCTTGCCTTCTGCACCAGACATTTTGAGACTTTTTAGGTCTTCAGGATCGCTGTAGCCTCTTCCAGCCAGTTGTCTAGCTAGGTGTATGGTTATACCGCCATTGCTCGGTAGCCAGAGCCTCGTTTGTTGTCTAGCAGAGGGTACCAAGCGTGCAGGTGAGGATGAGATTTGGGGTCGGATAGATCTTATTCCGTTCTCCCCCTTACCCCCCTACAACCACACCTTTTAAAGATGCAATTTTCATGCAGGTGAAAGTACAGACAACAGTTAGTATAATTAACCTATACTAATAATAAAGCTGAAGAGTTTGTTTGTTGGTTTGAATGCGCTAATATCTGAAACTATCAGTCGGATTTGAAAAGAATGTTATAGGCTATATAATATCACGCTACGACACAAAGGAGTGGAGCAGTAACGCAAGCAAGGCACAGCTAGTAATAATATATGCCTAATGAATTACTTACCTACATATTATATCTACTCGTAATATAATTTTTCAAGTTCATATATAACAATTTCGGGTAGGTGCCCTTTAATAATGACGTCGCGCTAATTTGATCAGCCCCTGTAACGGTACAATAAACGAGGCCAAATATAGGATATTTTGTTTTACGTGCATGCGTATCTTATGGGTAAAAGCGTAAAAGATTCCTCATTTAGCCGATAATATTTTTTAAGCTACATAAGTCGAAAAGCATAATAGTACAGTTTGCAGGAGGTAAAAACTGCATCTCCGCGATTAAGTGTTTATTCATTCATTTCAATAAAACATTTGTTGGGCCAATCTGAAAACCAAAAACCACATTGTGATAATAGCATGTCCATTGTCTAATGCTGAGGGAATTTCGTATTGTTCCACGGGATGGATAAAACATAATATTTGGTTTTCAAATTGATTCACTAAACCTTTACAATTCATGAGTTTACAGTGCTCTACTAACATTGTGTGTATTTCGACCTTTTCGGAAGTATCCAGACATATAAGGGTTGTATATATTCTTTTTTTCATGGGTTGCCTTACAGCTCCCGAAACCGTATTACGGTTCCAGGGTATAAGTATATACCCAGCGGAAGACTAAAGGGGCCCATTTATTCGTCCAATCGCCGGCGCGCCGCCATACTGTCCACCGAAATCGACCACAGACTCGTTCAATTCTTGTACGCGCGGCCCACCATCCGTTTTCAAATCGTTGTATTTGTGGTTGATTTCGATGGCCGGAACGATCTGTCACATATACACACACCCAGACGCCTTTGTTTAATCGAATCTTGTGTGTCTGTGTGAATTGCATGTGATCTAGATCTGTATTCAATCTCGATCATACGGCGGCCGGACCAAAATTTTTCTGTGAGATACCGGACCAGTGCGTGGGATACTTAAGTCTCTCACGTTTAGCGCATATACCATCGTATTTGTGAGGTTATCCTTAACGAGCCAGTTCTGTTGAGGTATATTCAGATGGAAAAGCATCTAAGTGTGGTTTGTCGGATGTACATAAGTTTTTACTTAAAAAATCCATCGGTACTTGGCCGGGATCCGGGATCAAACCCGTGGTCTGCCTAATTAATACCAGACGTCTTAACCACTAGGCCACCGACGCACCACGAGTTTTATATACATACTTGTATAGGTATCAGTGGCCATGTTATATTAACAAACAATTTTAACGTAAAATAGAGAAATAAGAAAACAGACACATTTGGATTTTGACCCCGATGATTATAAAAGTTCATATTTTTCCAAGTTTATTTATATAATTAAGTACTTACCTAATTAAAAACAACTTAGTTTAGGGAAATCCAAAGTTATTTGAAGATTATTCCTTTAGACCAAGTTTTACATAAACAAATATTTACTGAAATAATTATATTTCAATAGCAACAAATAAAGTTTTGCCCTTTAAATTTATTCTTCGGCACGAAAACCACTTCGAAGTTTATTATGTTTGTTTTGAATTATTTTTAAACACTAATCTATACTGTGGCAAGCATAAATAAAGTTTACTTTAGGTTCTGCATATATCAGTTAAAAATCTACAAATAAAATATAGCAATTAACAATTTAAAATACATAACCCGTGAGATTAAACTTCGCACCGTTAGTTCAACTGATCTACCTACAAAATAAATTTTACAAAATAAATAAATAAATTAGTCTAATTTTAAAAGAAACATTAAATTTCGGATTGTTTGTTTATTTTTCGTCATTAGAGGGAACAATAATCATTATTATGGCGTATTAAACATTAACTTTGATACAGTATTAAAGAAGATATTTGATACCGAAAAAAAAAACACCTTTGAGAAATAATATATAGAGACGGCATGATTGTGTATTTGTGTTACGTTATGTAGGCCACACATTGGTCTGGCATCGCACCGAAAATTTCTCATTCCGGCCGCCGCGCCGTATGTTCTAGGCGGATCGTTCGTTACAAGAATTCGGTTTCGGTGGACCGTGGACGAATGGGTGGGACGAACCTTTAATGTAAAGACTTCTGAAATAAGTTTGTCTTCTCATGCGTTTCTTTCTTTCTTTTTTATTTCTAAAAGCAAGTCAATCTCTATTAATATCTGCAATTAATTGTATTTATTTATGTTAAGTATTTATGTACCTAACCTCCTAATAAAGTATTATGTAAGTATACAAACAAGGGAATAAAAACCCTTTTATATTAATTACTCAGACATTGAATGAAAGTAAAGTTAGTCCAAATAAGTTTTGCTCGAAGTTAGTCTGATTATGCGATGGGCGCACGTTGTGGATCCCTGAAACAACTTTTAATTTCGTGTCGCCATTAATTTGAAATTTATACTTGGCTCGTTGAGCTCAGACTCAGATATTCTACTAATGACTTCAGCTTTTTAAAATGTTGTCATATTTGTTTAACGCATTTTAAATTTTAGGCACTTCAAATATTTTACTTGGTATTGTTCGACCAAACATGTGTTTTGACTAAAAAGGTTTATATGGCTGAAGTGAAAGGAAATGCTAGGAGACTTTCATTGAACATACTCGTAGAAAAAAATGTATTGATCGATGTAAATATTAAAAGTACACACAATCGCCGAGCATATATGAAAGGTATGATGAATATAAAAGAAGTGAAAGAGGCATGTCAGGATCGTAACAAATGTCATTCGATTGTCTCTGCCTACCCCAAAGTGTACTTTTTTTATATGGCCTACCCCTCTTTGGATAAAAGACGTGATAGAAATAAATAAATAAGTAAAAGCCTATATTTTTTAATCATAACTGGAAATAAATATGAAAGAAATGACTGACTAGACTGTTATAGTCAGTATATAAGCTATGTGTGCAGGCATCCGTAATTGTCACAAAAAATGTGAATGAATCTCACACATGTTTTGTTGGGCGTCAATGCAGAGCACGCTCTTTTTATTGGACATACCGGTATACATATTTTGTATTATTTCAAAGCAAATGAACGCTCTATGGAAGCGTATCGCACTGGTGTCTGTTTCCGTAGACAAAATGGAATTCAATTTTCTATCGAATGTATATTCCGCTATATCTGATTGAAACGTTCGCTGGCGCGTTATTTGGCTTGTTGGAATGTAGGCAGAAATATTGCTATAAAATATAAGCATAAGAACTGACACAATGTTTCACAAAAAGTACGGGGACAGAATTTATTAAGGTTTCAAAAAAAGATTCCCTTATTTCGACATTTTCCCGGAAATCGAATACAGTCTGGTAGCATTTGTAAATATTAAAAAAAAAAAAAAACTTAAAGTGTATTAAAAATGAGAAACAGTGCAGACAATTTTCATTTCAAAAGTTCTTGTTAGAAATAAATTCTTTGTGACCATGAAGATCGGGCTATTATAGTATTAATTACTAGCTTTTTCTCACGATTTCAATCCCGTGAAAATGGAAAAATTAGTTGAGAATTGGACTTGAAACCGGAGGGTTTATAATGGCAGTGAGTGTAATAATATATTAGTAATATACATATTAAAATATTATTTGAACTGCTGTATGGCCCCAAACGTTGTATTATATTATTTGTTTTATAAGTATTCACACTAATTTGATACACAAACTTCTAAAGTAAGTGCGAGTATCTCTAAAATATTGTTAACGATTTGAACAACAGAGTTGAAGTTGAAGAAAATCCTTTAGGGGAACTCTAGTGTATTTACATTGCCTCCGAGATTAATTTAACAAAGTGATTAGCAATCAGCGTCGCTTTAGGTTGGTCGTAGAATAAATAAAGAGAAATTAATAAACAGTGCTCATTTGTCGCTTGTTTTTGATAGAAAATAGTAAGTACAAATAACCAAGTAGATATAATTTGCGGTTATCAACTTTTCATGGTCCTTCAGTGGTATTCGGCAGCGAAATAATACTTACAGTTATATCACTGAAAAGATGGGATTTCACATAATAGCCGATGGTAAAAGGAAGCCACTTAGCTTGACTTTGGAGGGGTTTTAGGTATGAAACAATAAATTCCATTCCTTTGGCAACGGTTGCATAAATAATCCAAGGCAGAGAGATCAAGCAATGACAGCAGAAGTTTAAAAAATATATCTCATTTAAAAAAAGATGTTTCATTTTTTCCTATTATAACCCCTGCTGTACTATATTGAGGCTATAAGTACCTAACTATAGAGTAGTAGGTAATTTTGTATGTTGTTTACAAAAATATTGTATAAATTGTAAAGGATCTCGAGGGGAAAAATATTTTCACACAACCTTTTTTATAAAAATAACTAATGTTGTATGTTGTTTATGAAAAATAGGTTTATCGTAAAGGGATTTCTAGGAAGCTATTTTGAAAGGTTCTGCTAAAAGGTTATATATGTCTCCAGGCAACCCTTGTCTCAGTAATTCCATTTTTATAGACAGTAAGTATCACAACTTTATTTCATGGTTAGATTGAATTTGTTTGGGTCCGTCACATCAATAAAATTATTGGTGACTTTTTACGGTGGGCCAAGAGATCTAATCATGTCCGTTACAATAGCCAATAAAATTACTTATTTATAGAATAAAGTTACCAAACAACGAGGGAACAGTACAAATAATTGAGGAAGTGAAATTATTATAGGTAATAGTTTTTTAAAGGACCACTTTCTTGACCGTCTGTCTGTCCATGTGTCAAATCCCTTTTTTATCAGAAACGGTTTGTTTAGGTACTATTGCATTGAGAGGCTTATTTTTCTCTAAATGAGCAGGTAAACATATATTCAAACTTCAAAAGAGCAGGTGTGGTTTCTTATTCAGAATTTGTATCGATGAACTATTTATATTATACGCCCTTTCATGAAATACAATGGCTGCAGTTTAGTTCCAGACACACTTCACTATTATCGACAAATTTCACAAGAAGAATTTGAAACGTTCGCTGGGCTCTCAAACTCATTACGGTGCTGTCAGCTCTGTAAAGTGAGGACAAGTTTGCGACATGATTGACAGTTGGCACAAGTTTAAGAACAGATCCTCGCAAGTAAGGCTTCCCCTCGACTTAGGTGACAGGCCACTTTCGGCGTTTTCTTAGAAGACACCGCTGATTTCTTAGCCCAATTCCACAGCCTGTCGGCTTACTGAAGTGCTTACATTGTTGCTGTTAAATAGAAATTAACTCTTTGGATTATTTTTAATTTTTACCATATTTTTAGTTAATTTCTCATATATATACAGTGGTGGACATATAATTAGGAACGGCTAATGTTACGAGTAATGTTTGCACTTTGATTTGTATTATAGCATTAAAGAGTTATATTTAAAATAAATTAAGAACATCATAACGGAGCCCTATCATTAGTGTATTTATCAACCTAACTTAGAAAACAATACGACTTTTCAATTTATTTTTTTGTAACAAAATGTTTAAAAACTCATCTTTTGCAAGTTTTGGTGTCTGGACAAATAATTAAGAACGAGAACAAAATCAAAACATCAGTCATTATTTTTTCAATAAAATTTAATAACATGGCTTAGGACGTATTAATATATTTAAAAAAATGTTAATTTAATATTTTGTAGGATAACCATTGTTGGCAATAACTTCACTGCAGCGACGAGGCATCGAGGCTATTAGATTTTCACAAGTTTGAATAGAAATCTCGTTCCACGATTGCACAAATGCTTTATAAAGTTCGGTTAAATTACTTATTCTTTTAGCAGACACACTCTTCTTTACGGCATACCAAATATTCTCAATGGGATTCAAATCTGGGCTATTTGCAGGCCAATTCAATATAGAGATAATTTTTTTAACTGAATGTGCAGTGTGCTTCGGATCGTTACCATGCTGAAATATTCAGACAACTGGTAATGTTTCCTCAGCGTATGGGATCATTGTTTCTTCTAATATTTCTTTATATTTAAACTGGTCTAACGTACCTTCGATTTTTCTGACAGGACCTACACCATGTCCAGAAAAACATCCCCAAACTTTTATGTTTCCTCCTCCATGCTTAACTACTTTTTTGTGAATTTCGGATTTTGTGCTTGGTTTGCAGGACGACGAACATACGATTTACCGTCTGAACCCAATCTATTTATCTTCGTTTCATCAGAAAACAATACATGTTTCCATTGGCTCTCCGTCCAATTACCATACTTTCGGGCGAAATCTAACCTCTCTCTTCGATGCTGCCTCGTGACGAGCGGTACTTTTCGAGCGAGTCTACCAAATAATTTAGCTTCAACTAAGCGCCGACGTACCGTACACGTAAGCATACACTTTGTTCGGGCCCAAATACTTCATTTATGATATTCTCAGAGCTTTTGAAAGGATCCACCTTCGCTGAACGAACAATCATGTAATCCTCACGAGATGTCGTTTTACGAGATTTAGGTTTGCGTGGGATATCATCGGTGGTGTTAAACTTCTTAAAGTAATTAACAGCATTAAAAACTTTCGTTTTGGAGCATTTCAAATAATTAGGAATCTTTCCATAAGACCAATCACGTTGAAATAGTGTCACCATTATTTTTCGTATGGATGAATCGCAACTTTCCTTCTTACCCATTATTTCTTAAAAAATTATCAAACTTTAAAACTAGAAAAATTTACGAATAAGGACTCTCATTTACCGCGCAATCTATTTTTACAAAATTTTGAATTTACAACAAAACTTATTTGTCCAGCGGCCAGTGCGCTCGGAATACAACCTCCTTTACATATTATATTAAAAAATATAAAAAGTAAAGATGTTTTGTATAATAATTATATCGATTTATACGTCGATAATATAATTACATTATGACGTGATTAAAAGTTATTATTGATAAATTAATACAAAGATATGAAAAAACAATGTTTTTAGGATTGTTCGCTTGTTACCGTTCTTAATTATATGTCCACCACTGTATATAACAATTAAATTTGTATTAGAATCCCCTTATATCCGAAAACAAAGTATACAATTTACCTAGGTTGATCTGTTTAAGATCTACAAATACTCGAACGACTATACAAACTGATATTTTCTAAATTTTTTTCGCGCACATGTAAAACGTTTCAGAGCATGTAAAAAACTGTTTGATTCTTATGTGTTCATTCGACAGAGTACGTTGGTAGGTAGGTACTAATTAATAGCATGCCAGAAGAAAAAGACTTGTCGTAAATAGGACCTTCTGTAATACGGCAAGTGTCTCAGTCTACCTACCCCACTGAAATACAGACATAAAATATAAAAAACGGTGTCTGAAATTCCATTACATATTATTTGACAGTTGGAATTGTGTGTAGAATTCCTGAAATCTGTACGAACTTTGGTTTATTAAATATCTTAAGTTGAAACAATGCTACACATGAAAGGTAGTAAGTAGTAATAGACAGGTTGACAGTATTAGGTCTTAGAACATTTGACTCGTGAAACTGATATTTCATTTTCTCTTTAGCGTCTATATTTACTTCTGAACTTCTAAAGAGATATCGTAATTTAATTTGATCTTAAACTCGTAAAGATAAATAATTATAAGATAAGTTAATAATCAAAATAATTCTGATGTTCACGCATCATTATATCGTAGCGGCTAAGTGTTACTACGGATTCAATGAAAAAAAAAATATGACAAAAAGTACTTTATATTAATAACTTTTAAATCATAAAATATCAAGATTTGAAGTCAATTCCAGCGTAAAAGTACATTAATAAAGCCGTCAGCAGAAAATATATTTCGTTTGTAGTTTTTCATTCAGGGTTACCAATTTATAGATTGGCAATTTTTAAATTAATGAAAGTGCTTCCAATAAAAGAAAATACGCTATCATCAGTTTAACAATGAGATCGTTTGCGTAGGTGTGTTTTGTTAGGCTAAAATGAACTTAAGAAGATAGTACAAAGAGCTTAATTTTGTTAAAAAAAATCGGTCTTATTGGAGGTAACTTAAAGTTATTTTTATGTAGGTATGGATCCGTACTTAGTAAGGTGAAATTTTATTATATATGTTACATTTGATGACGATTTTTAGGGTTTCATATCCGATGAAAAAACGGAACCCTTATAGGTGATCACTCTTGTGTCTGTCTGTCCGTCTGTCACAGCACAGCTTATTTTCTCCAAATCTACCGGACGAAAAAATAGCGTAAACAATCGAATTTCGATCTTGGCGGTTAATTTTAAAAAGTGCTTCATGTGAAATATCAAATGAAAGGGTTTGTTATAAGATATAATAAATTAACTTTAAATAAAAAGTGTACCAATTGCAAAAATTTGAACTGAAAAGTAAGAAATAATAAATATTTCGTCGTAGAAGTTGAAGACGGTTGGTGCCAAATTAGGATACAAAATTAAGTAAACATCTAAGAAGATAAAGATCGTTCAATATTATATATGTTTGTACTGATGTATGTAGGTTCCTAATGAATTGTCTAGATTAGTGAATTTGGGAAGTAAGTTGTTTTTAATTTGGCACCAACCGTCTTCAAATTCTACGACGAAATATTTATTATTTCTTACTTTTCAGTGCAAATTTATGCACTTTTTTTAAAAGTTAATTTATTTTTCCCTTTTAAGTGATTTTGCTGCCCTGAGAGACAAATAATAACGCAAATAAAAAAAAATGTAAAAAAAAAAAAAAAACTGCTGTGGATGGGGTTTGAACCATTTGCATCCTGAGCTGCACCATACCATACCATACCTTTAGCCGTTAGACCACCGTCGATACAAAAATTGACAACTTCGTGTCAATAGCAACCGTTGCTAAGGCTTTTCTCTGATACATAATTTTCATCCGTAAACAAGACATTACTGAATTTCTGAAAAACTACTGAACCGATTTTTGTCATATGTCTGTGAGATAATGTCGAGAAATTATTATATCCTTAAAAAAATAAGTCGTCAAAATCCGTAGATATTCAAAATTACTGAAAAACTAATGAACCAATTTTTATGACATAAAAATGGGACCAATCCGCAAGAATTATCTGTCGATTAAAAAAGAAATCATCAAAATCGGTTCATAAACGACATAAAAACACACATAAAAAAAATATACGGTCGAATTGAGTAACGTCTTTTTTTTTGAAGTCGTTAAAAAAAATAGGAAATATAGGACCTCACTCATAGTTTAAAGGAAAACCTAATATAAACGAAAATCATGTCTTAAAGTCCTCACGTTGAAATGGTACGGAACCCTCTCCATAACAATTTTTATATGTTGTTTTGATATTTTATTTACCTACCCCACAGATCTACTAGATTTTTTGTTTTCAATGCGTGAAATTTTGATATAAATATTACCGAATGTCAAAATAGCTAAAGTAGGTCACACATTGGTCCGGCATCGCATCGAAAATTTTCCATTCCGGCCGCCGGATGATCTAGGCGGACCGTTCGTTACAAGAATTGGACGAGTCTGTGGTACGCGCCGGGGATTGGACGAATGTGTGGCTACCTACAGGTAATTATGATTTAGGACTCCGAGTTTGATAAATTATGTTATTTTTTTATTATTAGTAGAAATATCGACATATGTGCCAGGCACATAATATAGGCAACAGGTACCAAGCACCAGGGACCAGTATTATTGATACATCCGTTTCTGATCTACTAAACTATAATAATATATTTTTATATAAAATCGTTGTGAATGAATAAATGCTCAACAAATTTTAATTAAAATGAATAATGAATTTCTCAGAAATGTTTGTAATACCACTAAAACGTCCTATTAGCTTTTAATACTGAGAAGGCAGTTTTAAAAAGTTATAGGTCGCGGCGGCTAACCAGATTATTTAACAAAGAAAATAGATTATTCTTTTGAATAAAATTCTGACCTCAGCGATATGCTTTAGAAGCTTAGTTTTATCTACAAATAGGCTTATAATTTGTCATGGTAGAAGCAGATATTATTGAACGTAGGTATACAATATACATACAAAAAAAGATAGGTGCCAAATTGAAAAACTCCTTCTTTTTTGATGTTGGTTAAAAAAAGAAAATAGCCTGGATGGAACTTTGTTATTTAAAGTAGTAACTGTGATACAACGCATTTGATCAAATCGTAGATCTAATACATTTTATATCGTGCTGGTGATCAATTAAAAAATATTAACAATATTGATACAAAATTTTAATTTTCCCTTGCTTTAACTTTATTTTGAGAAGTTTGAAAAACTTTATTGACAGACATTAGACATAATGTCACTGACTTTGTTAGATGTTAGATCAGTAGACATTCTAAATAACTTTGAGACAGGTAATATTTGAGATTGGTGAACTTCTGTGTCATCTCGCCGGTTCTTAGGATATACTTACTCAACTGTTCGGAAATTGGAAAAATGTAAAACAAAAAAGATTTTTTCAAAATTATTACGTAAATACATGAACAAATTAATTTCTATACAAAGGGACCAACTTTTACAGAAAAAGAAGTAGTTCAATTCAGTAAAAAAATAAAACAACACGTTTTTATAGCGATAGATATGAACTAAAAAGTGCAAAATATTTTTTAAATGTAAAGATTGTACAAAAAGACTCGTTTTGCTCCACTCCATGCTTGATATCAGTTGTCTTTACAGAATTAATGTTATAGTACTTAGTAATAGCACGATCCGTAAATGTAATCTTTATTATATAAATAAAAATTAAATGCTGTTCGTTGGTAAGCGCATTACTTGAGAACAGCTAGACCGATTTGGCTATTTTTTATATTTGTAATAATTTATATAAATAATATAATAATAATATTTCGGCCGGTATAGCCGTAGCTTTGCCACTTTGAAGTTTAATATTTCGTAAACAAAGATGAATATAAAAATGTATAATTTAACCTCGTATCATTTCAAAAGAAATTTTGAATGACACTGCACTCAATGGCCACCCCATTAAAATCTCAACTTTACATAAATAACATGGAAAAAAAATCTCTATGCGTGGTCCGACACACACTTATCTCTGTATACTTGGCCGTTTTTTTCAGATCTACAGTATGTGTATTATATGTATGGTGAAAGGAAAAATTTTAATTATCAAGTAGAAGCGAGTACGAACCTAAGTTACGCCTCTATACATATTTAAAACATCCCCTCTGTGTTTCCCACGCATAAATTACTTTCTTTTGAGCACTACTGTGATATACGGGCCATTCTACACTACGACCTCAAACTGCGCTGAAAATTGAGCATATCTTTATTCTAGGTCGTGCAGCGAAATTCGAAGCACGTGACCACATTATTTCTCGGCGATAACTTCTGATCACATATTTTATTTTATATTATTCAATTTCAAATAGATTTTTCTAAAGGTTAATATTCAGTCTTTAGTACAAAATGATAAATTGCAAGCCTATTTATTGCGCTAACAATATTTTAACTAGACATGCAAGCATTATCTACTTGGACGGGGACTATGTCACATTTGTCGAGTTTAGAATAGGAGGCGACTAAATTAATGTTAATATGACGGAGCTGTCACTTTTTAAATATAAGTAGGTATCTCTTATTTTCACAAGAAGTTCGCATCCGCGAGCCTCTCTAAAGCTCGTAAAGTCGTTAAAGAAACTTAATGCTTAGGTTTTTTAGATAAAGTGAGGGATCCGGGAATTTCGGTTCTTGATCCAATTTGTGTCGTCCACGATAATTATTGCTTTGTTACAAGTATAGTTACAAATGAAGTGTTTTACTTGGTAGCTTACAATATAAAATATTATTTTATTGAGTAGGTAAAAACCTATATATAAATAAATAGAGAGAATGGCTAAATCAATTTGGTAACTTTTTTTTAATGTTCGTCTGAATAAGGTTTTTAGGTAATGAAAAGTTGTTTGGAAAATTGAAAAATTCGGGAAAAAGTGAAAGGGATTTTTCCTATGGGATTTTTGTATGAAGTCAAGACCATAATCGGGGATGAAAGTAAAATGGGCTCCACGGACGAAGTAAAATGAAAGTACGATTTAATTTTATGTCGAAAAATAAGATATGTACCTATAGATAACATACTTATATTGCTTTGCATCAAACTAGGATGGTCTGTGCAATGACATCACAGAAAATACTTGCCTGCATATGTAAATAGTAATTAATACCTGATCATCTCTTCTGGTGTCAAGAGGGCTGGCTCCTTCCTCGCTCAACGAATCAGCATTGCGATTCAGCGGAGAAATGCAGGCAGTATTCTTGCCACTATTCCACGCCAACCTGGTTTATTTAGTTGTTTTTAATGTTTAGATTAATTTAAAGGTTTTTATATTGTTATGTGTAAATTAATATCTATTTTTATGATTTTAGGATTAAAACCCGGGACCACCTGGTCTAGGGTTTTCTAAACTTAAATACATGCGACATTTCACAAATAAATACGAATCACAATTCTTTATCTTGACAAGGCCGTCATGTTACTGAAGCTGACAAAGCGCTTATTCAATTTTACCAAATTTTCATATACATACTTACACGTTTTACACGCAACCTTGATGTAATCAGACAATGTACATACATTACGAAATATAACAAACGTAATAAAAATCTCACCGTTGAAATAAACAAGACATCATTTTAATATTTTATATGGAAAGCTATATTTCTTTATTTTTCAGTGATTCATGTAAAATGTGATATTATCTACGATTACAATTTGAGCCTTAGCTTTTCTTTATAACTTTGAAATTGTTTTATAGATTCTATTTAAGGAAAACACCTTAAGGAGTGACATGCAGGGACACTGGTAACAAATGTAGAGGAATCAATAGAATATAATCTCAAAATGTTATGATAAAAATAAACAGAATTTTCGTGAAAAGATTTTCTCAATGAATTAGGACCAATTTACAGTGCCATAAATATTTAAGTTATACGACTATGAGGTACTTACAGGTGCCAACATTTTGAATGAAAAAGTTAAATAGGTATTTCAAGTAAAAACCAAACACTTCACGAATTCTCTGTTACTTAGTGAACGTTAAATATTAATTTTCTCTTAAGATAAATGGCGAGAAGGGATTTTAAATAGCAAGTTTCGAGCGTTGAGGGTTGGTGGCCGAAGGACTGCTTAATTTATCTTTAATTAGGTAGTATTTGTCATAATTTATATTCACACAATTTCCCTGGCACCTTAAAATCCAGGTTTATCATTTAAATCCCTTATATTTCCCCAACTCTCTGTGGAGTCCCCTTTAAAGGCTATTAGGTGTAGAGGGAATACTATTTATTAAAAAAAATCATACCTATTTAAATTCTAACGAGAAAAACTATTTGCTGTGAAAATTAAAAAGAGGTTGCTCTTTGATCAAATATCATCTCCATCTGTTTAGCCGCTACGAGTGCTACGACGAAGGGGCTCAGGGCGGCTTGTGGCTAGCCGTGGGTGAGTAACGACACCTTTGAACCCGAGTGCTCCAGGAAGCAGGAGCAGACGTTCCAGACCCCACTGCTTTCGTTCCTGGCTTGCCTTAGCTGGCTGTCCAGGGTGGAGTCGTTAGAGTATATATATTATGTTTAATGCTCGGAGGTGGAAGTGTTTAAAAGCGTAATAACGGGGAAGCTGTATGTGAAACTGTGTCACACCTCTCGACACCTCCAGCCGCTTAAACCAATAAATATTGCCTGTCTTAGTGCCGGTAGAAATGATATCGAAATTCCGCGAGCGAAGCCGGAAAGCTAGTTGCCAGATCCTAGAAATCTAACTGGTAATTATAATATTATTTGTCTACTCTTATAACGTAAAATCTCTATTACAAAATCGCATTATATGTACTTCATAATGATATAATGTATTATAGTACCGAAGTTTTCATAAAAAAACGATATCGTAATGTTTTTCTTTTAAATGCAGAAAGGGCAAAGGATATGTGTTATGCAGCCACATTAAACTCTATGAAAAAATCGACACTCCCATGTGAGAGTCACTTGACAGTTAACGCGCATGCGCAGAATGTAGGTAACCGCGATTTGCCGCCAATTTGTCGATTAAGAAAAATATCTTGGTTCAATTTGTTTTGTACTATTGCATGGGATTAGATAAAGTAGTGAATGAACGGGCACATAACTTAGAATTAAAACACTCGTGGATGCTAATAAAAAAAATATTATGATCCCGTATCATAAACTACTATTATATAAAATTTGCTATGGCACATACATACAATTGTCTCTGCCATATGTGTTGGATATTATATTCTTATCCATATTGTTATTTTCTATTGATTTATCTTTATCTACTCTTATATCGTAAAGTCTCTATTACAAAATCGAATTATACTTCATAATGATATGTTTTATATACACGCATCTGTTATGTTATGTTTTTTTTTAAATGCAGAAAGGGTACAGGTTATGTCATATACAGCCACATTAAACTCTATAAAATATCGACACGCGCATGTGCGAGTCACTTGACAGTATGAACGGGCACGTAACTTGGAATTAAAACACTCGTGGATGCCATGAAAAAATTCGGATCCGCCTCATTTCTTAAAATTCCACTTGTGTTTTAATTACCCCTATTATGAACCCGTTTCATAAACTACTATTATCTGTCCTTGGTGAGATGTTATTTACAAACGCTTGATAAATGACTTAATGAAAAAAAGGTCGTTTAAACATCTCAATTTAGAGCTATTACGTTCACAAGGAAATGATGTGGAAAGTCAGGGTTGCGTGTGTGTGCCTATTATTTCTGTCTTACGACCTCACCTCGCCTTGCCTTTGTCGATATGGTTAAAATTATTCGATAAATGAAAGCCTTCTGTTAAGTTAAGGTCGTGGCCTCGCTATTGATTTTGATTGAAGATAGTGTTATTTACAAAGTAAACTACTACAACACGTGTTTATTCTTCGATATTTAATAGAATTTCTCGAAAGAACGTGACGAAGAATAAATAAAAGGCATTTTTTTTGGATGGGTCAGTCAATACACAAGTTTTTTCGTTAAACTTCACTGAAAGAGCGCGCTCGAATATTTATTCTAAGGTTTTTATAATTTGTGTAGTAATCAGGTTCACATTGAAGGCAATATTCAACAGAACAGCTTTGTCATTACAGATAAAGCTGTCACTTCTTTATATTAGTTACTAGCTATTGCCCACGACTTCGTACGCCTGGTATTCGGAGTACAATTCACCCCCTTGGGTAGGTAGCGTGATGTTAAATAGCCTATAACCTTCCCCGAGAATTGGGCTATGAAAATATGCAAAAAGATTTTTGGAGTCTATAGAATACGAACAAACAAAGAAACAAACAAACAAATATAGATTTTTATATATTAGATATCTATCTATATGTGTATTTTTGTTTTGTATCTGACCCGGCGAACTTCGTACCGCCTGAGAATCCGTTCTCGAGATCGCTCCATACAAAATGTATGAAAAAATGAATTTTCTTCATCATTTTTTATTCGTGAATTTTCTGTATGTTTTAATAGTTATGTTTATATTCGGGGCGGAGGCAAATCCAACAAAACAAAAATCTTAAAAATCGGTTCAGCCGTTCTTAAGTTATAAATGGTGTAGGTAACTAACCAGACTTTGTTTTTAAATATATTTAGATTTTCAAAAGAAATGACTGACGTCGGCTTTACGTGTCCTTTAAAGCACAAAAAGTCAATGAAAGCTGTAACGTACTTCTGTATAAACTAATTATATTTTATGGACACAACGTCGATGACGGCAGCCATGATAACGGAATATATGATCTGACAGATGCCTCCTCCCTCCGCACACTACAGAGGACGCCACTCGCCACTTATTTTAAAAGAAAAGTTATAAGTGCTTTTTTGGTTTGAGTATTGATTTACTTTAAAGCACTCCAAAAAATTGTGGCTATTGCCATGCATGGAAAGAAAGCTGTAAGACAATTGTTTTAGAATACTCGTATAACTCAAAATAATCCAAAATGTAAAGAAAAAAGAAATTATAAAGAGATTTGTCCGACGTGCGACCCTTCGCCTCAGCGATGCCCATCACGCGCCAAAGACGTCGGTTGTTGGAAAATATGTCAACCACTTTAGTCGTCTGTATAATGTTTCGACGACTTTCAACTTAAATATTATATCGAAGTACAGGTAGGTAAGTTACAAATAAATTAACCCTAAATCTGATAGATCTGCAACCGCAGAGTTTTTTGTAGATCATTTTATTTTACACAATTCTTTCGTACATATTTTTTTACAGATTAGACAGCATACGCCATGAAAACTCGCTGGGGCTAACTGTTTCCTCAACTTCATTCACCGATTCACTTATTCTGTTAATGCTCAGCTCCAGGTGAATCAATTAACCTGTCTAATAGTGGAAACCGCAACAAAATTCGTTCAGTGGTTTTTGCGTGAAAAGGTCACAGACAGACAGATCAACATTTGGTGACGGTGATAGTGAAGTGATGATAGCGATCCGTCGTACAGCGCCGCTCCACTGCAGTGCATTTAAACTTTATAGAAAAACACAAAGCTGCTAAGCCCTCAATTTGTAAAATTATAGTGGAATTGAAGGACGTTATACACAGGCTCTAAAGAAACCAACATTTTTTATGTACTTTGTAAATAACTGACTGATGATAATAAATAGCCGTCCATTACCAAAGGATTTTCAAGGACCTCTGTATCCGGTGTTCTAAGCAAAGGTGATTTATCTCATGCTCGGTTATCAAAAGAAATTCTAGATTGAAAAGGGGTGTTAAAGTATGTAAGGCAACCCTAAATCATAGGTTCTAACGTTCTAGAAACAAGTGAATCCTCCAAGGATGTCTCATTATTTATGAGCAGTCAGTTATTTTACCTAAAATGTTTAGTTAACCACCAATTTTCTTTAAAAATATAAGGTTTAATCGACTTCTAGCGCTTCGGAGGGCACTTATTATATTAAAACAGATACCATTAGTGCAACAACAAGCTTGTTGTTCAGTTTAATTTGGACAAGCAAAAGTTGCCACTGTTAGTCTTGTCTCTGGCCATACCGCAGGGTATAAAGACCATGAAGATGTGTGTTTTAATAAAATCGACAAGCAAGTAACGAAGGTGTGTAAAGTTGGCACCCCCAAATGCGATTTATCAGTTTTTTTCATCAGGTTCGTTTGTCCACCTCTCAAAAAATTGTTATTCAAAAAATTTAAATTGGGGGTGGAAATTGGCATCCCCAAATGCGAATTTTCAATTTTTTTTCATCACGTTCGATTATCCATCGTTACATTTAGTTAGTGAATATTTTTTGTCCACTCTTAAATGATGAGACAAAAGAGGTGCCAGAATCGTGGTACCAAAGATATGTGCGACAGCCTTCCCTATCTGAGATAAGTCGTAATAATAACGTTATACCAAAATCAAATCTAAAAATGACAACTATACTTTGTATCTTATATATTGTTTACCTGTTCAATAGTTAGAGCTTAATTAACCATCAGACTTTCATTTACATAGGTAGATATTATATAGATATTAATTAGATATTTCACTTTAAAGATGAATATTAGGTAGCTAATACTTACTCGTTTGTGTTTGTTTTGCTACGTAACAAAGAGCATTAATTTTAATAACAGGGTAAGTTCAGAATTAATTTTCATTAGATAAGTTCTAAATTTTGTTATTTAGTTATTTAGATGAGGATTTAGTTTTGTTTAATATTGTAAAGAATGTGTATCGTGGGAATATGTATTTATTCATAACAAAAAAAAAAATGTAATTTTCCAAATTAAATTAAAACATAAAATAAATAATAATGCAATAAAATATATTAGATATGGGAATAAAGTCGGTGATTGTGACCAGATTTAGAATTTTCCAAATTAATAAACTCCAATAAAACTATATATACTTAATATAAAAAATAAAAAGCAATAAATAATCATTACAGCGTGGTTTAATAAACAAATACCTAAGTACCTGTTTTTTTATTTATACCAGAAATAAACATAAGTACATAATAGGGAAAATTAAAAACTTATGTACATAATCCAATAACTACACTTAGAGGCTTTTCCATATAAATATACTTTAACAGAACTGGCCACTCGTTAGCCTCACAAATACCATCGGTTAAATTGGCTCGATTTCGGGAGCTGTAAAGCAACCCGTGAAGAAAGAAAAATAATAATAATAGGGATGTTGATTATATTCAAATAAAAATACGCAAAATGGTAATTTCCATTAGAGAAATCCTAAAAAACAGACATTTTTAAAGAATTTAATTTTTAACGAACACCTACCAAAGTACATGACCTCAATTTCTGGCAAACAACATCGCTGTCAAATTGTTACTGGTCAGCGGTCATGTGGCAAGTGTTTTGGAGCGAAATTTAAAACTGAATTAAAATACGACGATTTTTTAAAGTATTAGTTGTATTAAAAAAATAATATTAAATATTTTTAAAACTTTCCCAAAAATAGTCAACAACATCGCAGATTCTATTTATTGAAGAGTGCAAAGACCTTACTTTTAAGGTTTTCAGCTGAGATTTTCAATATAAATTTGTGTGTTTGTTGTCCCTGCTCAGACATTATTCTATACAAAGTGATGTTTTTGATGTATAATAGATACTTTCTCTAAAGAAAGGGAAATAAATGGTTTTTGTCGCGACGCGGACGAGGGAGGAGAAGCGCGTGGATTGTAGTATAAAATGTGACAGTTTTATTAAATTCAATGAAGAAATTGATATTTTTCTCTTCTTATTTGTTTTCTATAAATGTATCTGTGGTTTAAAAATTCCTACTATCTAGAGGTAAAGTTTGTAAGATTGCATTAAGGGGTTAGGTATCTCTCAAACTACTGAACCGATTCTGAAAATATTTCACTAATAGAAAGCTACGATATCTCTGAGTGACTCTGGCTATATTTTATTTTGAACAAAATATCCAAAGTCGGGCGCGGAAAGCTAGTAAATAATAAAAATAAAATGGGCATATTTCGAATGTAAAAATTGGCACAACATAGGTATGTAATTATGTATATCTCTAATTGCAGGTCGTGTTGGTGTGTGCGTTAAAAATAATGTCAAAAGCAAAGCAGTCAAAGCACCAAAAAAGAAATCATTAATAGCGAGTTTCTGTCAAAATTAAGTTTGTATTTTGAAGATAACCTACTAAAATACCTACCAATACCTAAGTGATGAGATTCGTTGCGGCATTTGAGATTTCAAAGCATTATCGGTAACCCATCCATTGTCTGTTCTTGCTTCCTAACAACAACAGAGACCTATTTTCGCTATGGTCAGTTTAATTAATTCATGTAGGTAGGCATGGACGTAAAAAAGGAGAAGACGGATCGCCGCTAAGACAAAAGTGAAGCAACCAAGTTATGCCACTTTCATTGTAAATACAAGTCTCACGCACACTTCTCATTCGGTTATGCTGATTGCAGCCGCCATTAAGAAAATAAAAAACAATGCCGTCTTGTGTAGTAAATTATGCAAAAACAACTCCATTACTCATAAAAAATCTTAAGGAATCACATTTCATAGGTAAGTTAGTAATTTACCACTTATTCTACAATTTAAACCTATATTATAAATAAAATAAAATCGGTAGCACACATGCACGCTTGGTGCTTCACTTTTGTCTTAGCGGCGATCCGTCCTCTACTTTTTTACGTCCATGTAGGTAGGTATATATTTTTATATCTATAGGTTTCAGACTATTTTTATACCTATTTTATTTTTCACTTACAATCAACCTAAGCAAACAATTTTCGTAACGAATATTAATTTGTTTTTTTTTCCACATTAATTAATTGTAATATACTGAATAACTAAGTCTCACTTTTTGGAACAATTTAAGGAGGTATTGAAATTTGACACTGATAGATTACTTAGGTAGGTAAAACATAAAACTCTTACATTTTAATGCATATTTTAAAGGTCAGGATTTGTTACCCAGCATATAATTTATTTAGTAGTTATCTCTAGGTACATTTATTTTATCACAGAAAGAATCCAGACCAATGGACAGCTAACATTTCAGTTATTCTAACTATCCTAACCATAGATGTAGTATAGTCTACTAGATTGGCAATACAAATTAGATACGCGTATGTTGAAGCGAGACAAATAGACGAGACCGTTTTTGAATAACTCCTGCCTGTAACAGCCCAGCATCACTGTTATTTTAGCTTAGTATAATTTAGTGTCTAGTAGACGTAATAATTAATTATGGTTACGTGTCCAGCGCTCCGAGCACGGTCGGTTATAATTTTCGCTGCGTTCCATGATACCATTTGTAATTTTTAAACCAATTGTCGGTCTTCATCTGTCAAAATGAAGCCGATTCCGATTACCGACGGAGTTACGCAATTAGACTGCAGTACCTGGATGTAACTCATCTAAGATGAAAAATCCACAGAATCCATTTACACCTTATGCATTAGTTTTTTGGTCTCGTCCTACTCGCGACAATACCGAATCTAGTAGTAATATGTCTATGATCCTAACAAATATTATAAATACAAATGTGTGTTTGTTTGTCCTTCTTTCACGTCAAAACAGAGCAACCGATCGACGTGGTTTTTTGCACAGATATAGTATGAAGGCCTGGGAGTGACATATGCTACTTTTTATCACGGAAGTCAGAAATCCTTCGGGATAAATTCTTATGTCATGTTTTATATAAATTCCACGGGCGAAGCTTGGGCGAAATACTAGTTTATTAATAAATATATATATATTTATTACATAATTGTATAATATATATAAAACGTATATAGTTTATGCTGGTAAACATTTTGAAAGAATGAAGGGTGGAAGATTGACTAAAAAAGGTTTATATGGCTGAAGTCTAAGATTTTGTAAGACGATGCGTGGCCTTAGGCTGAAATGAAAGCAAATGCTGGCAGAGAACAACCTAGGTGTACTTTTATTGAACATATTAAAAAATGTACCTACACAATCGTCGAGCATGTATGATGAATATAAAAGAAGAGAAAGAAATCAGGATCGTAACAAATGGTATTTGATTGTCTCTGCCTATTACCCTTCTTGGGATAAAAGGCGTCATGATGAATAGATAAATATAATACCCCATTTAGATTGGTATTGATTTTAAAATCACAGACAGTAGATTTTTGTTTGCTTTTTTACCATTTATTTGTGATAAATGTTTAGTGTAACGCTTAGAAAACAAATTGCCTATTTTGTAGAGTAGACGAAACTCGTTCGTTTTAATGACGACTTTTGGTACTATCTTCTCGGATAGATATTCAAAACGCGTCTTCAATCTCTTAGACACGAAAACGGAAGGAACTGCCGCGGAATCAGTAATACGGAAACGAAATCAAACGGGTGGCTTTGAAAGATAGCGATCTCAGTTTGATGATTTTTAAATATTATCTTAAACGAAATCGTTTAACGGCTTTACAATAATTGGCCAAGTTGCGAGTACGACTCGCGCGCTGAGGGTTCCGTAGGTACCATTTTTTCGGTCAGAACCTTAAACTATTAGAAAGGCCCTATATTCCCTATTTTAGACTATAGTAATTTCAGAGATAAGAGGAGGGGGCGGGGTCAATTATTGTGTATTTTCTTTAATATAATTTAAACTATGCATTATAAAATTATATAAAAATTATATTTGGATTCCTTATAACGAGCCCTTATAACGAACATTTTTTTACTTTTTAATTTTCCCCTCAAAATTAGCCCCCAAAATCGAAAATACGTCTTTGATTGGGTCATACTACTCTATATATGAACCAAGTTTCAACATATTTTTTCGTCTAGTAGATTCGAAGCTGTGACAGACGGACAGACAGACAGACGCAATTTAAGGAGTTTCCTGGGTTTCCGTTTTTTCATCAGCGATGTTCGGAACCCTAAAAACTAATATATCAAACCACAGATCTTATACATCCAAGAAACAGCTGTCTTCGATGAGGGACGAGAATTGACTTTCACATTTATTAAGGTTTTATTAATTTCTATGAATTGACCTTTTCAGCTTTCACGCGAGCGGAACAGAGTACAATTAAATATTTAATTATAAGTAAAAGCTTTATATTTATTTATAGGTATAAAAATAATTTATTATCCAAAATACTAGCAAATGTATTTTGACTAAAATCAAAAGGAAAGCGAAATTGAAACAACAATGGAGTGCGTTATTTCTACCTAGAATATAAATAGTTTTCAATCGACTTAATTGCCCGGAATAATTGGCCAGAATAGAGATTTACAAACATTCCGATTTAAGTAACATAATCAAAAGTCAAAGAGAGTGAAAACCATGGCAATTAAAAATAATTTAATAAAGTTTGTATATACAGGGTGTAACATCGAGATGGGTCAGTATGGGCACCTCCGAAACTATAAGAGATATCAAAATGTGTTCTAAGGAACCATGTCGTCGATTTTAGAGATAAGAAAAACTGCATTCATAAATAAAAAAAAAACTCATACACTACTCGGGAATCGAACCCGGTCATTTTACATTTTGCTTACTTTATTTTTATTACGATATTGATTAGGTAGGTTGTGAGGAGTAAATGTTGCAATGAAACTTATTTTAGTAAATGTTCGAAATTCTCTTGAATGCAATTATTAACTCCTTAGGTAATGATCGGGTTATTTAGTTTTGTACTTTCAAGAGGCATTTTTAGAAACTACACAGCACATATAAAAATATACTTCCGTAAAATAATAAGAAAATGGTTTTAAAATTTCCTACCATAATTTTTCATTTCCATTTTTTAAACAGTTGCAGTTCGGCCTGGGAAACTAAGAAGTTCTCGTTGCCTTTTCAAACACCAATCAAATTTTATCTCTAAAATCGACGACATGATCCCCATTCTGACCCATCTTGATGTTACAGCCTGTATATACAAAATCCACTTTCTTAGTTGGAATTCTACCTTGAATATATAAAAGAAATAGCTTATTATAGAAAGCTCAAGCAAAGCTCCCCGTATGGAAAACAGGGATATACAAAAAATGTGGGATAAAGTCCTGGATAGGTAGGTACCCGTTATAGAAAATAAGTAGTATTTCTTACTAATGGAAAGTTTTATTGAAAAGGTCTCCAGTGAACGAAAGGAAAAAGAGAGTTAAAGATAATTACAATGGTCTAACAATTAAGGATATATACGCCACAATAGCGGGATTTATCTCAGATAACATTTTATTGCTTAGTTAAACGACGTTATAAGAGAAAGGATTTTAAAATTCTTTGGAAATTGAGATAGGTATTTATTTTATATATACCGCATTGAACTCGATTTAAATTGATGTTGAAAAATGTTTAATACTGTATGCTGTCCACGGCTTCACTCGTCTTATTTTGTTATCGTTGCTTATCATTGTTATCATAAGTAATGTGGGCAATTAAATTAATTACTAGAGAACCGCCGCCCCGACTTCGAGATAAAATTTAAGTTCCCGGGGCAATAAGATATTTTACCGGGATAAAAAGTAGCTTTCAGTTATTTCTGTGCAAAAAAATCACGTCGATACTGCTCTGTTTTGAAATGAAAGAAGACAAACAAACAAACAAACAAACAAACAAACAAACAAACAAACAAAAAAACAAACAAACAAAACAAAACAAAACAAACGCCTTTATAATATCTATTACTTCAGTTAGGATCTCCGAAATTAAATAAAGAGAAGATTTTAAAACTATATATTGTATCATTGCCGAAAATTCAGCTCACCAAAAACATTCATGTAAAATAGGTTCCCAGGACGCACAAGCTCATAAACGTTTTCACTGTTAAAAACTTATCAGATCTCATGATATCTTGCCCCTAATTCTACAAACCCTATTTTGGTGGCCAATGAGTATGGCTTGCCTGTTTCGCGGTCATCACACAGATACTCCCATGGACTTACGGTATGAAATTATGTCACTGGTCTTCAACGGCCAACCTATACTTCTTGACCAAGATAGGGTTTGTAGAGTTAGGGCTTCTAGAGTTAGGGGCTTGGCTCTTCATAAGATCTGATAACTTTTTAATAGTGAAAGCGTTATAAGCTTGTGGGTCTTGGGAACCTATTTTACATTAAATTTCTTTTTGTAAGATGCCCAGTTCTTTTTATTTTTTCGGGCTGTATTTCTTGTGCATCAGCTATTATTTTTTCATAGCTCACTCTCTTCTACATTCTACATAGGTATCCCAAGCGACGGAAAATTACAGCTTTCTAGGACTTCGGGAAATACCCTAGTTTTATATAGACGTTAGTTAGACCTAGAGGCCTAGTTACACAGTGTTCTTAATTGTTTTGCTGTTTGTGTACACATCCTAGGCTCCATACCAAATTTCAGCTTACTAGAACTTCGGGAAGTATACCCTAGCACTCTTATTAATAAACTCGAAGTAGCGACGTAGTAACTAAACTGTATTTCGTCTCCGTCTAACAAATCTGCAATTCATTATGATAGACGGAGACAAAACACAATTTAGTTACTACGTCGCTACTTCGAGTTTATTAATAAGAGTGTAGAAGTTTTGATGAATGAGTGAGTGCACGAGTCAGCGGCAAAATCGACGTATTTTATAAAATCTAAAGTATAAAAGCTAGACAAATTAATTAGTTTGTTTCATAAGTCTTTGCTAACTACATCTTAATCCTGAGAATTTGGGCGGTCTGGTATTATTCAGGCCGAAGTTATGAGGGTTTAAAAATATGAAGAAACGCTTCGAGAAAAGATAGGTGTCCTGCTCTTTTTGGCTTGTCTTGGCAGATTGGAACAGTTAGAAAGACAAACATTTAATAATACAATTATTTGTCTTTTTCTATTTGTATTTTGTTTCGCAACAAACTACAATTTGTGCAGTTTCTATTGGATTATAGAGAAAACACAGTATTATTAAATTTTATATACTTACTACCTTTCGCCCGTGGAAATATTTCAAATATGACATAATAATTTATCCCCAAGGATTTCTATGGTCCTCCTATTATCTCTGTTCAAATCACATCGAACCGTTGCTTTGTGTTAACGTGAAAAAATGTCAAACAAACAAACAAATACACTTTCCTATTTATAATATTAGTTACGATAATTATTTGTTTGTGAAACCAATAAGTCACATTTTGTAAACGATATTTTTTATATTAAGAGCAATTTCCACTTCTCTGAACAACCTCAAAAGAGAACTTGTGTAAATGCTAATTGGTGTGGCTTCAAAGGTCTCTCTACTCTACCAATAAATTTTCTACGAATTAGAGAATATAAATGTTCTAGAGTCAAGGTACAGTTAGATCAAGCAAATAAACTATAGTAACTATACAATAATTGTACAACTTGGTAATGGAGGTAATGAAGGTTCTCAGAATATAGAATAAATTATTTTAATGTTGTAGCTATTATTTATATAAATATTATTTACAAAGACCAATTCTTCAAAAGTGAAGGTACAGTATATTTAGACCATTTTGGAATTGTAAGTTATGAATTTCCACGAACAGAGAAAACTATCAGATTAAAATATCTGACAACCTGTCCATGTTTTTCTTCATCAGGATTTAAAAGTATGAAATTAATAATCAATCTAGCCTTCCACCCACAGCTTCGTCCGTGGAAATTGTTGAAATGTACAAAAAATAGTTTTCCCATTTGTTTGTCCGTTAATGTTTTATTGATTGTGTCGAAGAGCATTAATACCAAGGTTCAAGTATTTGAGCAGAAAATATTATTGCTCATACAAACTTTGTTATGAATTTTGAAAAACGCTGATATATTTATGTTAGTTTTCCAGTAAATCTGATTTTTTTAAATCCAATACAAACTTTGCCACCCCCTTTCTCCCTTAAGAGGTTGAATTTTCAAAAGATATTAAATACGTCGTACCTACTTCATTTATTGTGTCGAAGAGTATTAATACCATGTTTCAAGTAAATCTGACACAAAACCTTTATTTCTTTAGTGATGGAATTTCAAAAAATCCTTTCAACAAAGGAGAGGTCCTTTTCTATCCTTAGCGGTTTGGGTTGGGCTTGTATTATTGTATATATTAAGATTATCAATTATCAAAATATGTCCATAATATAGGACTAAGGTATTTTTTGTCAGTCTGTTTGATTGTTCATATTTTCAGAATAGCCTGCAGCAATCATAGTGGGAATTATATTTACAATTTTTTCTTTGTGTCGCCTCCAAGATCTAAATTTATTTTTCTTTTTATGAACCCGTGTGATGTCGTAGCGAATAGATAGTCTAAAACATGATCACAATTTTTATTATTCGGCCTCTTGAACATTGGTAATTTATTTTTGTTTATTATTAGGTATTCAGAAAAAAATTGATGTTATAAAAATTATAGCTAAACCGTATAAAATATTTTACGATAGATATATTTAGATCGTTAATCTGTCACGAAATGTGATAATAGAAATCTGGAGTGAAATGGCAGACAAGGTTGGAATGGAAATAAATCGGAGTTAACATAAGGTGACGAAAGGGAATAAATTAAATTTAATGTCTTCGAATCTTTGGGTGGTCTCAATGCTACAGAATTCTTAAAAGTTTTATTTTCATTGGTCTATCTATATTTAAATACAAGGATACTGTTACGAAAATTCAGAAAGTGAAAGATGTCGGTGACGTTTGGGTGTATTAAAATACACATGTGAACAGTTTTAGTCTCATCAAAAAGGATCTTTTTTGTATGAGACCTTAGCTGAATTCATTATTCTTTGCAGTTTGATAATAGTTATTTTTGCAACTATTACTAAATGGGGTTATTGAAACACGAGTGTATGTTTAGCATCACACGAGTGCTTCAATATCTAAAATGTGCAGTTACATGCATAATTTATATAAAAGTTTAGTGCAAAAACCCCCTGAAATAAATTCCTGAATAATAGTTATTTTTGCAACTATTACTAAATGGGGTTATTGAAACACGAGATGTATGTTTAGCATCACACGAGTGCTTCAATATCTAAAATGTGCAGTTACATGCATAATTTATATAAAAGTTTAGTGCAAAAACCCCCTGAAATAAATTCCTGAATAAATAATACATAAAGCGAGGCTTTACAGCTAATATACCTCAACAGAACTGGCTACTCGATATAGTATCCTCACAAATACCATCGGCTAAAAGAGGAAGAGTTCGTCTGTTCCGGGAGCCGTATTGCAGCCCATGAAGATATATAAAAAAACGAGTATTTCTCACACTCGAAATATAATAATTTTAAATTTTGATTTTGATCGACCTACATCATTAAATCTAGGTATAATAAAATACACAGACCATTATCTCACCTCCTATCATAAGGGTAGGATTAGATAGGTACCTAACTCTCTACTGGATATACCTACAGATATTCCCGTGACTATATAAATAGTCTAGTATATTTTCTATTGAGTATGTCTGTCCTATAAAAAAATGTATTGCTTTTAAAATATGAATCTGGACACGATTGAATGGTAAAATTGGCTTATACAGGAAAATACTAAAATAATCCTCTCACGAATAGCATGTGACATATTTCACTCATTCTGAATGAAAAATATGAAGGGGTATTTTTATCTCTAAATACGATACAGTGCAACATTTTTTTTATAATAACTAAAACGTAGTAAACGCTGTAAAATAATAATAGTAAATAGAATAAAATTCTCGTAAAAGCTTTGTTCCAAGCAAGAAGTTTCGCTATCAATAGTTGCACAAGAAAAACCAATCTTTGAATTTCACACTTTTTCAATTTCTTCGAGCAGAGACGATTTACTTTAAGATTCAGGTGTCACGATAACTATGTTGATGTAACCCTTTTTAGGGAATATTCAGAATAATTTTCTATGAGAGAATTAAATAATCTGAACCATTTTATGGTAGGTTTTTATTGTTTCCAGAGTAAGTATATTTTTTATTACTTTCTTTTGTATTACAGTTATTCATGAGGACATTTCATGTACATCAAAGTCATTATAAGTAAACAATGTAATTCGATGGATTTTCAGAATCAGATTTATTTGGGTAACTGTTTTTTTGCATATAATAGAGTTACTTGTTAAAAAAAATAGTTTTTAGAACCTTAAATGTAAAACTTCGCTAACTTAGAGTAAACTAAGTAAAGCATCTCTACGGGCCGGCCGGCATAGTGGGCGCGACTGGCGGACTGTATTACGATCTGCCAGTCGCGCGCATTCATGGACCAGCCACCTATGCTTAACAATCAGGCGGTGGCAAGGTCACCATGTCGTCTTCTCTATAAAAAAAAACTTCTTATCGAACAGTCTTGTAATCACAGAGCTAAACGTTTCTTCATAAAAGTTTGGAGATTGGGTAACGCAGCAAGTGTTCTAGAACGGTTTGACTTTCTTCAGAGCAGAGAGGAGAATTAAATTTCTCTATTCTTTTTTTTTAGTTTTTTTATATTTAATTTGTATATGTACTTTTGTATTTTTAAAAAACTCTTTTGTATTTAAAAAAAACTATATTTAGAAAATAAGTCTCTCACCGCGGTAGATATCCGATCTAAGTAAGATTTTCACTTAGGTACACTTGAACGAATCAAATCAAAAGCCAACTTTGAATACAATATCACGATGAAAAGGTCAGTTAGGTTTATTTCCGGTCACTGATTTCCACTTGCTAATATCCTGGGATATTTTTATCGCTTGTGTTCATGAAGTTCTATTGCCATGATATTTCTTTTATTTATTAGAACTTTGAGAGACATTTTATTTTATTTTCTTTTTTACGACTGCTTAAGCCTAGCATTTAGTGATTGTTCTCAAGAATCATGAATGAGACAGTTCCAGGTTTGGAAAAAATATTTATACCAAATGTTATGTTTTTATCTTGGATGTTATTTGTCTTTTGTATAAGTACCTACCCATGTTATGTTTATGTTTTATTTTACACATTAATAAAGTAGGAACTTATTATATTCATTCACAAGTATTTAAATATAAATTGACCTTTATATAACGTGCCTAAAAGGTAAATTAACCTGAATATTAGCAATCAATATTCACAAACCTAGTTTCCTCACAGGAATTATTGGAAGTGCCTGTATGAAAGTGACGTCATCTAATTAAGGCTTTTACACAGAAACCGACGTATATGACGTCTCGTCGCTAGCTAGAAGCGCCATTTCCGGCATCTTGACGTGGGGTAAATTAGCAGATTTGTAATTCTAACGAGGGAAACGGGGCCCCGTTGGGGGTGAGAGTTGTCTAATTACCTTCACTACAGAGCTTATGGTGACCTTTCGCTGATACTTTAGGTAAGTGAAAGTTGTTTTCAGAGTTTTTAGGTTGTTACTTCACTAACGAATTCTTTAGATATTCTAAAAATAATAGGAAACACCTGCTCTTTCGCTATTTTCTCCTTAGGCAAGTACCTACAAAGGTAACCGTGTCTTTTTTATCTTCGAACTTAATAAATTTTACTGAAATATAGTTAAAATAAGAAGAAGGATTTAGCGAAGGAATTCCGATTTCACTAGATAGTCCTGAATCACAGAGTATACTTAATAATAGTACCTACTAACGTCTTGAATGGTCTCTACGCGCATTTTATAGAGATACACACCGTCACGACCTTTACACCTTATGGTGAGGAAATTAACAGCCCTTACCTTCGAGATGTTCTTTAATCCATAGGTCGCTGTGCTTCGGTTCGATCTTTTGGTCTCTTTCTTTTCACCACAAATTTCTTCTTAACCTAACTAAATTGCAGGTTGCGTATAAACAATATTGTCTTTGCGTTAGCGATTTGAGTAGGCAGCGCGACGGCATAACGGGGACGACTCGATTGCGGTACGTTGCGACACTTGCGACCAACGTCTCGACCGTCCGGGCACTTGACACACACTGAAGGGCAGTGAAGGGCCGTTATAAGGAGAACGGAGGGTAGGTAGGAAAATGTTTGAAATATGTGTGGCGTGTTGTTGGCCTGACCACCGTACGGCCTAGCCACAGATTAGAGAGTTTTCCTGAGAACGCACGTATTCTTGAAAATTTGGTGTTAAATATTTTCGACTCGAATGAGAATTAAACCCCCGGAACCTATAAAAAATTTAGGTTCATTAATTTAAGACAAAAATACCTATACATAATAAGTAATTGCAGAAAACGAAAGATGGACATATAATGTTCAATATTCGAAGATTAGATATCCAATTTTCCTTACTTTCTTCCATATGAAAATATAATTAAGAAAAAAATGCCAATATTAGATAGGTATATTGCGTAATAAAGTTTTATTTTCTCATGAAAAATAAATATTGACAAAAATCGATAAGTCAAATGGATTCTCCTTTCCTTGTCCTTTAAAACGAAATAAGAGTAATTTCATGTTTTTGCAGGCGTGCGGAACAAGTAATTATGAATTTAGGAGAACAATTTACGCGAGTTCAGAGTACCAAAATTGTGGGTAGATATAAATACTTGTTGATCGTGTACCACCAGTCGCACCGCGGGCCACCACAACGCGACACGTAAAGTACCAAATAAGTGCGAATGCACAGTATAAGAAATTTTCTTGACTAGACAAGACTTTTGTACAAGCCGTGTTATGTGTGTGTTTGTGTACCCCGCTTACGACTATCTTCGTGCCACCATAATATCCGTGTCTCCTACAGTTCCAGAAGCAGAGATCGCTGAAGAGGTGAGTCATAAAATACTTACCTACTAATGGAATATTGACAGTTCTTCCTCTTTCCGCCGCATCCCAGGACATAGACTAAAGCAGCCTTAAAACATCTATAGGCCTACTAATCCTACTATAGGTAATGAAAATGAGACGCTAATTTTAGATAAATAAATGTGGCAGTTTGTTTGTGATTTCGAAATTAAAACTGCCATTTACAAAATATTTCTAGATTTTTCTGTATGTCTGTTTTAATGTTGAGACTTTCAGCCATCATAATGACATTTAAAATCTGCTATTTTGTTCATCTCGATAAATAAAGTATTACTCACAACGGACAAAGCCGTGGAAAGCATATAGTTCAGGAATAAACTAAAACCTAAACGATTAAATTTGAATTCGAATTGAATAAAAAGTACAAAGAGCGGGGCGAGCCCACCCGAGTGGTAAGCGCGGGCTAAATGGAGTTCCTGTGTTTTATTCTAACGTAGGAAAATGTTACGCCAATATAAAAGTAGAAAAGCCTTCACAAGTCCGATATGTAATTTACGAGTTCAATTTATATAATAATCCCCACTAGATGAGGTGTGAATTGTATGGATATAAATCAAGATTACGAAGATTATAGTCGGCGAGTTTTGCTACATTGAAGTTCATATTGGACATTTTATTGTAAAACAAGCACATTGCTCTATCACTACTTGGTGTCAACTACATCAATGTGCTTCGCATAAACATTTGTTGTATCAACAATAATCTATACTAATATTATAAAGAGGAAAGATTTGTATTTATGTATTTTTGTGTGTATGTTTGTAATGAATAAACTCAAAAACTACTGTACCGATTTCAAAAATTCTTTCACCATTGGAAAGCTACATTCACCCTGAGTGACATAGGCTATATTCTATTTTAAAAAATTTGGGATCCTTACTAAAACTCAAATAATGTAACCCAAGGTGTAAAAAAATTACCTAAAAAATTCCTTACATAGCGTGCGCTGCGAAAACGATTGATGATATAGAGGTAGTGGTAGTGGTAGAGGGTAGGGGGTAGGAGTAGAAGTAGGGGTAGGGATACGGGTAGGGCTGGGGGTAGAGGTAGGGGTAGGGGTAGGTATAGGGGTAGGTATAGGGTATATTTTATTTTGTTCGTAAATATCCACGGGCGAAGCCGGGGGCGGAATGCTAGTACACAATATAATAAGAGGATGTATACTTTTTTTAACGACGTGTGACATTGCCACCTTACTGTCATATCCAAAAACGCGATTCCTTGATATTTTCTCGAAGTTAATTCTAAAATTACAAATAAACCGCTGGCATTCCGTAAGAACTGTACACAACATCAACATCACACAGTTAAATAATAACTAAACTTATGTTGGTTTGGACACGTTGAAAGAATGAAGGATGAAAGATTGACTAAAAATCTTTATATGGCTGAAGTGAAAGGAAATGCTGGTGTACTTTTGTTAAACATATAAAAAATGTATTGATCGATGGAAATATTAAAAGTACACACAATCGCCGAGCATGTATAAAAGGTATGATTAATATAAAAGAAGCGAAAGAGGTATGTCAGGATCGTAACAAATGGCATTTGATTGTCTTTGCCTACCCCTCTTGGGATAAAAAGGCGTGATGATAGATAGATAGAATAGATAGATATGTTTAATTTATTAATTATATGGTTTGAATTTTGAATACAATAAAAATAAATACTACTTTTTTCGATTTTATGACAATCCGCGCACTAATTAATTAATTAACTAAATTAACTAAGCCTTCTTAAAAAATAGTGGTCAGTATACGAGTGAAGGCAATATTACTACTTGATGTACTAGTCTTTTATCAATATTTTTATTCAATCAATATCAGGTAATTCCATTTTTAGGCTAACAAGTGGCCAGTTCAGAGATCTAAATATTTCTATGCTTATTATGGCCGCGTTGCACGATGCTTAACAGCTGTTATCGCTGTCACAGCCGTAGAGCCACTAGAATCTAGATAAACTAGTGACTAGATAATGTGTAATCACACAAAATCAATAAAAATACTAAATTGGTTGTAAATTGAGTATCAAAAGTTAAACAACGAACGTGGGTGTGTGATTATTTTGTAACGTAAAGCTAGTTAATCTTTACAACTTACAACATTGTGTTTTCCAACAACTTTTTAATGGAAAACGACATATGATTTTATTCACCTGGTTATAGGGTTATCTATATGACATCACGCCCTGTTTCCCAGAGTGGATAGGCAGAAACTATCTAATGTCTTATGTTATTATGTCGCTTTTTAGGGTTCCGTACCCAACCAAAGGGTAAAAACGGAAACCTTATTACTAAGACTCCGCTGTCCGTCCGTCTGTCTGTCCGTCTGACACCAGGCTGTATCTCTTGAACCGTGATAGTTATACAGTTGAAATTTTTACTGATGATGTATTTCTGTTGCCGCTATAACAACGGGTCTCCTACAATATCTCTAAAATGTTTTGATATAATTTTAGAATATATAGGTACATAAGATATAACATTACATTCTATAATTATTCATTTGCTATAATTTTTTTTAAACCTAAAATCGATTTCTGTAATTTTCAAAATCACTATTATCAAAATATATAAAATTAAGTTCTATAATTATTCATTTGCTATAATTTTTTTTTACCCTAAAATCGATTTCTGTAATTTTCAAAATCACTATTATCAAAATATATAACATTAAATGATCTAATTTATAATTTGCTATAATTTTCGTTTTATCTAAAATTGTTTTCTATAATTTTCAAGATGTCTAAATTATCAAAAGGTACAACATTTAATTATGTAATGATTAATTTGCTATATTTTTTCCAGTTTATTTGCGAAATATTTATTAATATATAAAAATCTTCCTTACTTATTATAAATAATATATATATAGGTATCATATCCGTTATCAACAAGTGATGGTTGTTTAGGTATTTATGAGTTTCTGGCGCTTCGCCGTCCGCTGCCGCGGAACGCTCGCTTCGCTCGCTCGTCTCGCGCTCTGTTTTAGCACTATTCGAACCACGCTCGTCGCTTCGCTCCTCGCTAACCTATTTTTATTTACAAATTAGGGGAATAGGAATCGAAAATTACTGCAAAAGACATTAACAAAATCTACTGTAAATTTTAATAATAGTACTTATTTAAATTGATTACATTATAGAAAATTATTTTTTATGATTATATATTTGTAAATGTAAATAGAATGAAGTTATACGTTTAATAATATAGTGAGTACACTTATTTTAACAATCCATTAGAGCAAATGATATTATAGATTAATAAATTTATAGAAATTGAATTTATATATTTAGAAAATTATAATAACTGCAATTATAGAAAAGTAACCATTAGTGCAACTGAAATTAGAGATTATAAAAATTATAAGACATGAGATTATATATTTTCAAAATTATAGTAACAGCAATTATAGAAAAGTAGCCATTAGTGCAATTGAAAATAGACATTATAAAAATTATAGGACTTGAAATTATATATTTTGAAAATTATGGCAACTGCAATTATAGAAAACAATACGTTATAGGAATTAATATTATAGATTTAAAAAAATATATCAAACAAATTTATAGATTTTTAAAATTACAGGAGCTAAATTTATAGAAAATGAATATTTATAGCAACTAAAATTATAGCTTCTGAAATTATATATTTTATTTTAGAGCATTTGAGAGGATACCTATAACAACAGATACTATAAACAGAATAAAATAAATATTTAAGAGGGCTCTCATACAACAAACGTCATTATTATTATTTTTTTTTTTTTTGCCGTTTTTATATACTTGGCCGGTTTTTTAAAGTACGCTTAGCTCTGCATACAAGCGAGCGAGCATATATTATGTGAGTTTTAGGTAAGTATATTGTTTGGTTCCAATCAATATTATTGCAATGGACTGGGCCTGATCCATTTTTTTGTATTCGCCAGCATCATCGATTCGAAGTAACTTTAACCAGTGATATATTTTACGAACTTTAGCCACTATACCGCTTTTCAACGCTAATCTAAATTTTAGCTAGTTTCAGCATATTCATTTACAAAATAATTTTATTCTGTTATAGAATATAATATGTAATTATCTGAAGACGTTAATGTGTCTACGTGAGATACAGAATGCTGGGCTGGCGACTGCGTTGGCACGCACGAGAGGGTCGCGAGCTCAGCAAATATTAGCTCCCAGGAAAACGCTGCCAGCGGCGTGTTTACTGTCCCCACCTAATTCTATTCACACCATCCCACTTGCCTAAGATGCCGTCTGTTCCAGCCAAGTAAGGGTGTGTGTTATATTTATAGTTGTTGTTCTAGGTACGGTCGACTGACGGCTTGTTTAAATTGTTACTTTAGCCCTCCATTCTACGTGTATATATTTTTAATTATTGTGAAATTTAAAAAATCTGAGGAAAAGTTGGTACGACCTACAAGTAGAGCCGAAAAGGTTTGAATCACTTGATAATCATAGCCAAAAAGTGATAGCTGTGTGAATAGGGGTTGATGAGAGATTACCGAAAATCTATCTGAAAACTTTCAGACAGGAGCCCCGTGTACAGGGGCCCGGTTTCAGATTCAAAATAGAAGGAAAAAGCGCTAGTGAGCGAAAAGTTCAGCGCTAGTGATTTGTTCATGTCATCCTATCTCATGATTTCGGCACTTTAGGTATGCTATCTGTATTGGTTACAGAGGCCACAAGCACCCATCATCCATTATTTAGTTGTTACTACCTTTCCGCCATAGTAGGCTATACTATAATAGGAGCCTGAAGACCTAAATAGTTTAAAAATGTCTAGTGCAGAAGGCAAGGGGAAACTACTGCACTATTTTTCCCAAGAAAGTTAACCATGGCGAGTCAATACAAGGTGCGTCGCGCTGTGGACCGCCATGATTGACCACGACTAAGAAGAATAGCTTTCCGCACCGCTTCACGCCGTCGAACTATACAATTTTTTTCAAGTCACAGAACAGTAAATAAGTGAGTTAGCAAATTTTGTCAGGGCAGTAATAAATACATACCCTTCATGAGATAAAAGGATAAATACCTAGAAATATTTCACCCTCACAGTCTATCCCTATGGATAAAATAACTTAAAGTCACCTAGAACAAACATTTGATGTGAAGTCATTAGAGTAAATATAGGTAAAACCAACTTTCCTGAAGAGGAAACTTCGTTATAGTTCTTTATTACTGTTCGGTGATCGTTCAAAGGAAATAGCTCAATTAACTCAAGTGATAGACACTAAATAAAAATATATCATTACGGGTACCTTATGGCTCCCGAAAACCATCTTAACACAGATATTAATATTAATAAGTACATCTTAATTTAGTCTATGTTCTATAGTCCTATATTCATCATACCTTTCATACATACTCGGCGATTGTGTGTACTTTTAATATTTCCATCGATCAATACATTTTTTATGTGTTCAATAAAAGTACACCTAGGTCGTCCTCTGCCAGCATTTCCTTTCACTTCAGCCATATAAACTTTTTTAGTCAATCTTTCATCTTTCATTCTTTCAACGTGTCCAAAGAAACCAGCGTCTACTTTTCTTAATTTTAGTCACATCATCTTTCACTCCGCATTCTTCTCCAATGAATCATAACTAAACTAGGTATTATACTGAAGAATAAATTAAGGTTTTAAGTTTCTTTTGTCTGTACGTCGAAACAGAAACGTCTGAATGGATTTTATGAGAATTTTAGGGATTATCTAAAATCAGAGGTAATCTATAAATAAATAAAAACATAATTAGGGCTATTAATTATATACCTAGATATATAGCCCTAATGCAATTATCATGTATTTTATGGAGTATAAGTACAAGTTGTCGACCATCTTTAATCTTTAACCATTGTTAATTGTCTCATAACCACAGATTCACTAGACACGTTTAACTAAGTGTCAAAATTTGGTAATAAGATATGTAGATCCTGATATTGTATTCGAACGGCCACCTGCTACTCCGAAACTTGGTATTACTATTATATATTATATATAATTGAATTACTTTATAGTAAGTAGGTATATCTAAAATTAATTGTATTCAAATTTCAAAACGTAAGTGTGTACCATGCGGTGTGGCTAGTTATTTCTTTTATAAGATGAGATATCGGATTAATCGGTTACTTTATACAATTGTATATTAGGTAGATATACCATAATTGTCGATTCGGAAGTAAATTTTCCCATTTTGGCCGCCGGATGAACTAGGCGGACCGTTCGTTACAAAAATTGGACGAATTGGTCGGTTTCGGTGGACCGTACGGCGATGCGCTGGGGATTGGACGAATGTATAATTGAGCTGGGACTCGAAGCCGGGGCTTTCACATCCAGTGATCTATGATTAGCATAGCCACTAAATAAAACAATATTTCACAATTCACTACATACATATAATCATCAGTATAGGCACAATAGAAATTATAATATTTGGGGAAGAAATAAATGTGATATTTTAAGGAAATTAGTGACTCAACTACTCGTGGGTTAATTAAATTCTAAATAAAATATCTTAATATTTTTAACACACATGCACACACAATGAAATGTTGAATGTTTACTCGTATATAGTTCATTTGGCTATGTTGAAGGTTAGTTATTTGGTAAAATTGTAAAATCATACAGACAGACATTTCTTTGGATTGTAAGTACATACAGCTACACCTAATTCCTTGAATGTTATGATCATTATATATTCTCTCTTTGACTTAAACTTCCTTGTGTGTATTTTAGGAAACAAAATAATAAGTCGGGGATTATGTTTTCGCTTTGATAAAAGTTTGCGTTACCAGAAATGTACATTTTGAGACCAATATTGAAAGCAGAGAATAAGCACGTAATTCAGTGAATGACGCTTTGGATTCCATTGTTCGGAGTCAAATACTCTACTCTACTAGATTCGATTTGCTTCATACTGAATTTCGGATTCTAAAATAATTGAGTCTACACTACAAATCATACATTTTCATTGTAAACTGATTAAATATTATTTGAAAGTATTGGTTTCTCTGATAAGAGTTCATTAAGTAAATAAAAAATAGAAACAAATCAGATAATAGAGTCTGATGGCATTATTTTATAGCATAGCTGATATATTTTTTTTGTTGTTGTGATAAAAAATATGGAGGCCAAAGACGATATTCTATGGTTTATGTCTAGCCTCTCGTGAGTAAAGGGCGTGAACAGATAGTTGACATAATTTTGTGATATTGCAACCGCCTGATTTTAAGCGAATTTAATCTGTGACTAGTGTATGCAAATAAAATAGGTGTTTTATAATTTGTAAAATGATAAAATGGGAACAAATACTGAAGTCGGAAGTTCATTCCCATTAAAACTGTGCTTTAGATGGACGCGGCACCAAACTTGTTCGTTCGCATATCTTAGGAAAGGGGAAAGAGGAAAGAAGGATAATATCAAGATACTCTAAATTGTAAGAACATACAAGGTCAGAAAAAAGATGGGTGACCGTTTTGTACCTTTTCTATCTGAAAATGTTATATACCTCATAATATGTCTCAACGGAAGTATCATAAATATAATATTTATACATTAGACGCCATTAATTAAGAAAAAAAGAAGAAGAATATTCTCTACTGACGTCCTGAACATCCCAGTAGGCCTTGTATGTATAAAGAATATAGTAAAATTTATAAACATAATAACATAATTCAATTCAATTTAGCAAAGGGCACATGGGTTATGAAATTAGAAATGTCGCAATTTGCATAAAATGTTCATGACATTTTGGGAAACCTCGGTCTTATTTAATTATCTGCGTCCATCTAAATCTGTTCACAGAATGCTGGGATGCCCTAACTAACTAATATATGCTATTCTAGGATACAATCTAATGAAATATTACAAGAAATTCTGAATATTTTTAGGATTCCATAGTCAAATGGAAAAATGGGGCCCTCATAATGGTGTCACGTCCGTTTATAACTTAGTTTATTTCTACCGACTCTGATAAAGTTTCACAGGAACTATGTCTTATCTGAATCACTATATATATTGCCATATACTGCAGCGACTCCCTTTACAGGCTCCATTTTGAGACGCACTACTCCAAAGATTATGTTCAGAGTAGGATATTCTTCCAAAATTGAAATAGTTTGTCTTTCTCGAATCGTAGTTTTAGGCTCGTATCACAAAATAGTTCTCTTAACGCCCTCAGTATAGGCGATTGCCGTGTTCTACGAATTCTACAATATTATAATAATAAAAACTATAAACAAACATGTTTTATTTAATTTCTTTGCTACGGCATCCGAAGGCTGCTTTTCTTTGGAATCACGGCAATTTCCCCTACCAAACACGGCAATGGAAAATTTGTCGGTGGCAACATGGGAACCCCTGCACTATACAAAACAGTCAAATTTTTGCAACATATATTTTTTGCAATATATTTTTTTACCTAGGGTATTGTTGAATAGATCTTTTGAACATGCTGGTGAGTTATGAGCGCATAAAACAATATCTACTATATCCCAACTAATACTTTTCAACAAGTGATTTCAAATTCAACACAACACCACAGAAGTTAGTAGGTGTAGGTAGGTACTTCCTACTCAAGACAATCATAAGTTAGACAAATCTCATGAGACTATAGAGAGTGGGAGGAAATTTATATCTTTTACCCGTTTATTTTGGTATGTGATATTCAGTACAACGCATCATTACGGCCTTGATACCTTGCGGAGTGGTAACAATATTCATATTTAGCGAATTGCCCACAATAATTAATAAGTGGCAAGCAGTGGCGCTTAATGTACCTACCTATGCATTATTTTCAGAAGAAAGGTTAGTTAGAAGTAACTTTTTTATAAAAACTTTAAAAATTATCTACTTGTAAATTTCTCGCTCGTCATACAATTGCCGTATTACTTAAGTTGTTAACAAAATTATGCGAGAACATTTTGATAGGTGCTACATCTGTAGCAACATCGCCCCATTCCTTTACTCTCACAAATCCCCTCAAATGCGGAGCTTATTTTTGCAGCCGTAGAAATGTAGATTCAAAATAGAAGGAAAACTTCAAATGTCTTCGAAAACATACCTGAAAAATAGCTGTGAAATCAGAGAGTTTTCAGGGATTACTTATATCATCTGCGGATTTATTTGATCCAGATTTGTGGTGTAGTGCTAAACAAATATAAAGAAAATTAAATACAAGGATTTTTTGTAATAGTGTGTAATTTAACCTTCAAATAGGAAGTGAGCCTATCGATAACTATACAAACATTTAGCTTAAACTGTCTTAAAAATTGAAACTTTGAGATTAAATTCACGACATAGTAAAGAACTTTTACTATATTTACTTTTGTCTGGCATGCAACCAATCTACAATATTGATATGTGGAAGGTCGAGGAAAATATAAGCCTTGTATCAAAATATTCAAGCAAATGCTTGAATATTTTGATTCGAGTCATTGTTGTCATGTGACTATGACGTACCTTTGGTATCCATAGAAATTGATTTCCTAGCTTGGGGTTGAATTAATATTCTGACCCACCAGATTTTTTCTTCTTAAAGTATCCAAAATGATAAAATAGTTTCCCTGGAATCCTGGATACAAGTTTAATGTCATTCTACGGCCCTCTAGTTATCACTGTACAAAAAATCAATTCGATCCGTTGCTCCTTCTTTATGTGAAATATACATACTTTTGCATTTATAATATTTAGTAAGAGTCGAATAAGCCTGAAGTTAGAAATAACGCGTGCGATTTTAGGTTCATGATGTGAGTATTTACTGTTATTTGTCAAATCTGGATGTTGTTGCTTTGGTTTGAGGCCAAAACCAAATGTGTTTGTGTAGAAACAATTTGTAGAAGCTCGGTTTAGATTAGTGTGTTAGGCAGCACAGCACTACGGTCTTATCGACGTCTGACTGGCTAAAGTTGTGGAGTGTTTGTGTAGACATGGTGTGTCGGCGACAGGGGTGCGCTATCTCTGAATTTATTAAGACAGTTGTCTTGGTTTATAGCCGATCTAATTTTATTGTTCCTGCTACTCTTCTCTCACTGAACAAATCAAAATAAGCAGCAATTTGATACGTTGCATATAATATTTGATTTTTGAATTCGGAGTATAGGATACGACAAGGAAAATCTATTTTTAGCTTATTTAATTGAGCTTGGAATGTTTATAATTTAATTATTTTAGAAGTTAACATTTGGATTTCAGGATAACAAATTCGAAACAGTCAACATTAGGTATGCGTGTAGGCGTTGTAGGCGTATAGGCAATTTTTTTTATTTATGTCAAGACATCGGGTGTTTATACGCCTACAATAAAAATGTGGTCTCATTTTGTGCCATGTGAATTTGTGTAATGTAAATTTTTCTGTCTTATTTAGTGAACAATCTTTGCATGTATTTTTTTAATAAGTTGTCATTTTTTTAAACAGTTATTTAAAAATTTAAGACAAACAGAAACAGACTTTAATTGTATGTAGGTACCTACATACTCGCCTGCGGTTCAGGCCTGAAACTGCACGCACACTCGTTGGTAACGTGCCACTTTCTTCCTTTGGTAGTAAATCTACTACTTATTACATCATGGCGCATGATGTGGTTCAGTAGTTGTCTGTTATCAAAGGTGCAATAAAACTTTTTAATTTAATTAATATTTAGGTAAATGTACACAGTACATGATGTCATATTGTAATTTCCATTTTTTTTTAATAAATACATATGAGGCGGCACTGAATATTTCGGGAATCAAGGAAGTGATACAACTTTATTAGTGAAAAAGTTATTTATTGTTTTTCGAAGTATTCTCCTTGAAACTTGACATATTTTTCCATTCGATGGAACCAATTATTAAAGCATTCATTCCATTCTGAAGTTGGGGTATACAAAATGGCCGTTTCTACCGTTTCTTCAGGTGACGAAAATCGTTGACCACGCAATTTGTTCTTAATTTTGGGGAAAGTATAATAATCATTCGGGCTTAGGTCAGGGCTGTACGGCAGATGGTCTAATAATTCAATGTTTTCTTGCTCCAAAAACTCTTTTGTTCTGTGGGCGGTATGAGAACTCGCATTGTCGTCATGGAGGATGATGCGGCGGTTGCAGTTCTCTTTAACGGAGTTCAGAGACGACCGACCGACAAATAAATGCTAGCATACCATTCTGCATTGACCGTTCTTTGTCCCTCAAGAGGAATAGTTGCAACATGGCCGGTTTTGGAGACAAACGTGGCCACCATTTTTCTTGCAACGCTCCGTGAACGAACTACTTTTGTTGGCTTCAACTCATTTTCGAACACCCATACTCGTGACTCGTGAGTTTTTTGTTTCGGGTTCGTATGAGTATATCCAGGCTTCGTCACCTGATACGATGCTGTATACAGCATTTGAAGATCCTGGAATCTCTGGAGAGTTCTGATGCACCAAGTAACGCGAGCCGCTTTTTGCTCCTCACAGAGCGAATGCGGGATCCATCGGGAAAACAACTTTTTTACACCTAATTCTTCATGCAAGATTATTTGTATTTGACTCATGCCAATGTTTTAAGTTGCCTGAATTTCGCGATTTGTCACATGTTGATCTTCCTCAATCAGCTTACGCACGACATCAACATTATCTTGGGTGACTGCAGTTTTTAGGCGACCTTGACACAGAGCTTGACACGTCCACGTTGAAATTCCGCAAACCAGCGATAAATTGTGGTTTTAGATGGGGCTTCATCACCAAATGCAGAAAGCATCCGATCAACACACTGTTTTTGTAATAAACCACTTAAAAGTCATAATAAATCATGGCTCTTGAATTTTCTAGAGTTAATTCCATTTGCACACCGACTTTCGACAAGACCTTGTGACAAGACCGCGTTCTTTTTTTTTAAATGCCAGGAACAATGGAAATATTCCATTCCCGATACTTTAAGTGCAGGCTATGTAATATAAAATAATTATAAAGCTTATTTTTATTCTTTTGGAAGTCTGTAATGCAATTCACCTTGACTGCATTTTACGCGGTCGGTTGAAGTTCGACGAGCCATGCAAAGTGACGCCCTTTTGCCCTCTTTATCTTCCCGAGAGATCCATTAACTAATGGCTTGCTGTAGTTTGCTTGCCTATACTTCGATAAACACTGTTTGCTTGGTTTAAATGTCGCAAGTGTATAAAGATATACATTTTTTGAAAAATTATATTATGATCGTAATATAGGTATCTTCTCCCTCTTTACTGAGGGCCGTGACTCCGACTTCTGACTTCTCTTCAATTAGCTTCCTCCATCGGCTGCGGTTCTCTGCCTGGTGTTAAGGTTTTCGGATACTTGACCGGACATCGTTTAGGGCTTCGTCCTCGAGGAAGCTCTATGCCTCCACTCTACCCATCACCACATGCTTTTCCAAGTTGTTGCTCTCTTTTCGTGCCTATCTCATATATTGATTTATTGTATCCTGATTTGGCACAAAACGTCTTTAAATTCTACGACCGCATACTTATTTGATTATTTCTTATTTTTCAGTGTACAATGTTTGAAGTCGGAATACTTTTTAAAGTTTTTTGGTGGTAGGTACTAAATTTTGATATCGAAGAGATTTTCTTACTTCTCTTCGGACAAAGTACCCTTACAATTGTCCACACACCAAACTTTACGAAATTATACGTATGATATCACTCGCGTATACTAAAACTGAACTCTGTACTCAACTACTGAAGACCTATTTTGACTTGCAAGCGTATTTATACATACATATATATCTCGATGCATCTTCGCCGTAATGTATGTCAAAAGTTTTAGTCTTATCTCGACCTGACAGTAGTTCCGTTGAGAACTCAAAGTCTATGCGATATTTCACTTAAAGCGCAATACGCCTGATCATATTTTTAGCGTTTCACATTCAATAAATGCATCCTACTAATCAATACTTAGCACAGAATACTCTATTACGACGTAAACTTGAGGTATAGAATATCTTACAAAGTAGAACGCTTCAAGTACCCGTTGGCTGAGAGAGTAGCTGCTAACTGAAGGAACAACTTGAGAACAATCCACCGTCGCCGTCGCCACTGCAAAGACTTTAATTGCAAAACTACTGAGCTCCTTTATTTTTACCGTTCTGGAGTTCCATTCTATATTGTTTTGTACGTTAAATGAAAAAAATTCCTTTTGAGTCTTGTGATTTACACGTGAACATACCATTCTACTGCGAAAAAAAAATTAAAACTGATATGAAAATATTTAATATATCCCTCGAGAAAGATAATGTTTTTATATTTTGTTCTAATTTCCTTAAATATTGCATAGCTAATAAGGTCTTCCGCTGGGTACCCTGAAACTATTCACGCCTCTCATTAGGATGGGAAAAGATTCTCTATTATGATCCTGTAATATCTGTCTTAATTTCTATATTTCAAGTTTATTAATTAAAATATAAACCGTTTTAGTCAATCTTTCATCCTTCATTCTTTCAAGGTGTCCAAACCACCGTAAACTACTTTTCTTCATTTTAGTCACAACCTTTCACTCTGCATTATTTTCTAATGACATCGTTCCGGATGCGGTCAATACGCTTTATATAACACGCATTCTACGTAAAGACCGCATTTCCACTGCATTTATCTTACTTTCATGCTTCTTATTCCATACTGAAGTCTCGCTTCCATAAGTAAAGTGATGGAACTAAATATGGCTGAAGTAAAAGGAAGTGCTGGCAGAGGACGACCTAGGTATACCTACCTACTTATACCTACCTACTTTTATTGTATATATAAAACATGTATTGATCGATGGAAATATTAAAAGTACTCACAATCGCTGAGCATGTATAAAAGGTATGATGAATATAAAAGAAGCGAAAGAGGTATGCTAGGATCATAACAAATGGCATTCGCTTGTCTCTGCCTACCCCTCTTGGGATAAAAGGCGTGATGTTAGATACATAGATATTAATTAAAAATAAGATCCCCTTTAGCTATATTCTATTCTACTCTTGTTACCATTAAATAAATGATTGCGTGATCAAGGGTACTAATTTAGTAGAAGACAAATATAACATTTTGTTTACACTGGATAAAATGTTTCTTTTTTATTGCATTTTGTAAAGAATCAGCCTAAATAAATATTTTTAAATATAAGAATTACCTATTATTGTTTCAATTTTTATTTACAACCCTAATAGGTATGTAAAAACCGGTGAGTGAGGTCATTCTAAGGTCAGTGGTAAGTCATCAATTAGTACATCAATTATTATATAATTAAGAGTTTATGAAAAAAGTAAATACACGCGTTTGTCAATAACGCACACTTGCGCAAGCCAAATGAGCCCACACTCGATGGGGTTACGTCGTTACGTTACAGAGTTCATGTGGTCACCTTCCAGCTCCATCATCAGGACCCTCGACACCATCTAGGATCAGAGTACGTGTGAAGACAAATCAAACGAGCCCAAACTCGACGGGGTTACGTCGTTTCGTTACAGAGTTCCTCTATCCACCTCCTGGCTCCACCACCAGATCAGATCGATGGTACCAAATTATTGTATTGTCATCCGAATTACATACACTTGCAAAGTCTCAAATCTATATGACAATTAGAAGTTGGTTAAATTCGACTATTTCCAAGATTTATTTACATAGGTACCTACATAATGCTACCTGAAAAGAAAACTTCAAACTTACTTTTTACATATTATTATATTGTTTAATACTGTCTTGTCAAGTACTTGGGCGCAATTACGGACGCTCGACATCGGCAACAGGTTAGTATAGGCTTTGATTGATTGATCGTACCCATGTCACTGATAAACTTCTCATTAATCACGTATAGCGAGCTAGTTTCAGGAATAAAAGTCTACCTCGGCCAATGACGCCGATACATTGGGTTGTCTAGTCATTGTAACGAAATCACTAGGTTAAAATAATCATTGGGGTAAGCAGAGACGATCCTGTAATAATCATTCACATCTAGGTATACAAAATATTTTCATTTCTCTTCATGTAAGTGTACCTATGTTACTTAGTCAACTTCTTTCTCTAACTTTTTTAAAATTAAATACCAATTAATAATATATATTTTACGAAATATAGTTAGATTGTATAGATTAGTTTTTTTAATTCCTAAAAAACTATAGTGAACCAATTGTCATGTAAAAGAAATGGGATCAAAGAAATCATCAAAATCATCACAACTGGATGCTCCGAATTGAAAATCTCCTCCTCTTTTTTAAGTCAGTTAAAATTACATATCGTTAAAAATGTGCTAGTTTTGCAGTAGATGTTATAGTGACCTCTATGGGTCGTTAGTTTGTATAATAAAATAATGACATTTAGTTTTGACCTAATTAAGTCTCAAGGTAGTATAAAAGTTCTAATTTACAACCTAGACCAACTGTTACTGACGACGCCGAGTTTATTTGTAATCAAGAAAACCTTACGAGCGTATTCCATACGTACAAACATTATTCACTTTGGTTGTACCAGTTAATTTTATTTTTGCTAGCTTTTCGCCCTCGGCTTTGCTGGATATTTTCAAACAAAATAAAATATAGCCTATAGCACTCAAGGATAATGAATGTAGCTTCTCATTAGAGAAAGAATGTTCAGAATCGGATCAGTAGTTTCAGAGATTACTCCTTACATACAAAAAAGTAGGTACCTATAGATTATCAGACACAGCCTTAGTATAAAATTATAACCTGAAAACACAAAATACGCGTCCAATTATAAAGAAACCCCCCATTTTTTTGTCACAAAAAAAAATGTCACTTGGATTTGGCTTTCGATAGTTTTATTAAGTCACATGAATGAATATGTATGAAATTTAGTTCAGATATTTTGATTAACACATACTAATATACATATTACAGAACTAGAATATACCAAGTTGTGTATACCTACCAAAGGCAACGACATCGCAAACATATTACTGTAAATAACGCGAAGCAAATACAAATCTACTTACTACTTTTAATCCTGAAAAATTCCACGGGGAAGAGTTTTAATATGGTTATACAAAAGCTAAGTACAAGAAGGTAATGTTAGAGATAACATTCATACATATTTTATTACAAAAATCCCATTCTACGTTGCAGGTACCAGGGAGTGCGACAGGCAGGCCACGGTTAAATTTGCATTAATGGGTTATTTGCATTTGTTAGTGGTAATCTAGTTCGTTTCGTGAATACAATCTACTGTCGAAATATTTTCTGCCACATACCTTTCTGCAAGTTTTTCTAGTGATTTATATTCATTGCTTGTACATAATTTTCAGAATTACAAAATTATGCAGTATTAATACGGAAAAGTACCAGCCGATGGTATTTGTAAGGCTATACCTAACGGTTGGCCAGTTTCGTTGAGGTATATTTAGTTAGTATATATAGATTCCACTGGGCACAAAGTCTGTCGGTCTGTTGCCGATGACTACAACCCAATATTTTTTAAATATCATCAAGTCTACCATGCTTAATTAGGTCATATCCCACGAATAATTTGGAAAAGCTTGTGATAACGGGGAAAGGTTGGAGGAATGAAGAACTCGAGGAGTCCTAAACCTCTATAGCTTCAGATCTTCATCAGACAAAGAACCGCAGCCGATGGGGAAGGATTTTTGAGGAGAAGCTGATGCATTGGACTCATGATCCTCGGGTAATGAGGGAGTGAAACGGACTGAGGAGGAGGAAAAATCATTTTATGGTGGCGAGTCTATAAAAGGACTACCACAACCAGTCCGTCAGTTTCACGTTTGAATTCCTCCGTTTGAGTAGGTGTCATATCTTTTTAGCTCAATAAAAATGTTGTAATAAATGGAAGAGTTTTTATAGGCAATATGTCTGTCTTTTATCAAGCTGTCACCATTACAGATATTATCCAATAAAATCTAGAAAGTAATAATGAGAACTATTATATCTTGTTGTGGAATTTTTAGTAAGTGGGTACAATCAAGATGATTAGTGGAGAGAAGAGCATTAAAGTGAAATATCGCTGAACACTTTATTGTATTTTTTTATTTATTCAGATACGTATCAGAATCAAAAGAGATGTTTTCAATGCTTATCTTAAAAATATTATTTATTTACTTTCAATACTCAATCTGAAATCCTTAACGTTGTTGTTGTTTTTGCCTAACTGAATTATCAAGTTATGAAGTTCCGCCAGTGTCAAAATATCGCAATGGAAAAAAATAGTGAAAGGTTTAATTTGCAATAATCTCCACTTATGCTATATTCTTTATATAAATTTGCCCTTCGCTACATAATATTGTCCAGAACGCTTTCAGTTTTACTAATAAGTATTTAACTGCTGAACTGATTTTGATGAAATTTAGTGCCAGCAGAATTATTAACCTACGCTAAAATCATCTAAGGGATATATTATTAAATATTAAAATATCATTTTGGTTTAGTATGTCGCTTCAACGCTAGCGGAGCTTCAGATAAAGGTTAGTTTTCATTTTCCTCGTCGAGCTCAAATGAAACGGGTTTGTATTATTAGAATATTTTACGCCAATTTCAGTATCGTCAGGAATGCGGACCCTCTTCTACCCTTAGCACCTTTACTAGAAGACCTGCATAAATTGTTTTTCACTAATATTTTTCCTTTTTTTCTTTTAACCGATGTCGTTTAAACTTTTGTGTTTTTACGGAATTTTTAATAAGAGCTCACAGACAATGCTCGGCATGCCAATAGAGAGAATAAAGCACCGTCAATTCCATACAGCGTCTCATACATGCACGTATTTTCAAATAACTGCGGTTTGACAATTTTAACACCATCAAAGCCTTGTGTACATTTTAGCCAGTCGACCATATTAATAGTGCTTGTGGTAATAATCTTTTATAAATTATTCTTCTAGGGAATTGATGCTTAATATTTTGGGATCAAAAGTGGGGACCTCCAGTAACAAGTTCTACACTCTAACAGCTGTGAGCTGACCAGTGACCAACCCTTAATACTTTTACCGATTTACTAAACTGTTAACTCTCATTATATAAGTTGATGTGAGAGAAATAAACTATATTTTTATTTATTTTTTATTATTGTTCTCTATACTTAATAGGTATTATTACCTACTGTTTCAATTCCAGACAGGTAAAGTTGTTGGAACAAACTAGATACATGTCTCATATGTATATTACTTATCTCAAATGGTCATTAAATATATGTACTCATTCAACGATAAAATGCTGGCTGAAATCAGATATTTTTTCGTATCTTATCTAGGCGCGCTGGCCTCGAGTACTGCCCTTAACTAATAGCAACTCATGGGTCGGTCGCAAGGGAAACACTACTGTATCAAATTTGCGAATACTGTCCTATGTACTAAAAGAGAGACTTTTTGTACCTCTGGGAATAATAACTGTCATTATATTCAGCCAGTTTAGGAGCAGGAAATAACAAGATTGCGTGAATGAGACATTTTGTTCCAAAACAATTTGAAAAAGAAATGTTACGTCATCTTGTTACTTATGATCCAGGTTTTGTGTGAAAATACTTGAAAGTACTGAGACTACGGACGATTTTTTAAGGGAATTTATGACGTAGGTACTTACGAGTGTCTGTTCTTTGAGTGAGATGTAGGTAGTGTTTCTAAATACATTTATTATTCATTGAATAGATTTTAAAATGCCAGGTAGGTACACTTTGGATGCTTCCTTATTTCCTAATCGTTAAATTTATACGTAACGCTAGCTGCCTCTCTTTGCCATGCCACAGGGAGGGGTTCTTGAAGAGGTATTCTTTTTATAATTTGTATATAGTTTTTAAATATATTATTGTTATAGCGGTTATATAGTTTCATTTAATCAAACTAAAAATAAACATAAATTTTAATTAAAACTTTATAATATTAATATCAACATAAAATTAGAAAATATATAAAAAAATAAAGTGGTTACCTACTTACACCCCACCCCACACACATACACTAAAATTATAAATAAAATATTTGTTCTAGGAACTCCGACGACTGGCCTAGAATGCCGAGAACATTAATTGCGTTACCTCTTTGAATTTCTAGCGTAACGCATCATAAAAATAAGGCTCTCTTAAAAAAAATCTTAAAAAAAATTGTACATATTAAGTATTATTATAAAGTTATAAAAATGTATAGCTTTATTAATAAAAAAAGATTTTTTTAATTGTTTATTAAAATGCAATCTAGATACACGGCAGTGTGTCATCCAAGTTCGCAGGCGACGGCACCGGCCACAATAGGTAAGTCTTCGACCCAGTATAATCATAGGGATAGGGGTAGGGGTAGTGCAGGCAATCCATTTGGTATCTATGAGTGCTATAGGGTATGTTTTATTTTGTTCGAAAACACCCACGAGCGAAGCCGGGGGCGGACAGCTAGTTCGTTATAAGAGTGAAAGTTGTAGTACTTATCGCCAAGGATTAAATTTTTAACATTCATGTTTTAGATGAGATTTAGTTGATTAAAATAGCAGTAAATATAATCTATATCCCAATGTTAGTATTATCGCATCCTTTTTTTTTTTTTTTTTTTTTTTTTTTTTTTCTTTTTTCTTCACGGGTTGTTTTACTACAGCTCCCGAAACCGCATCCATAAAGGTTAAAGGTTGAACATATTATTTTCCGATGAAACAAATAAAACTTCAATCGAGTTTTCTGCCATCGTCGATGTCGTACATCGCCTTAGGCATTCTTGTAACGAGCCTTGACTTACAAGTGTTATTTATGTAATGATTTTGTAGGTACCTGTTTGTGATGGTACCTACAAATCTTTTTATATAACATTTATTTTATTTAAATTATTTTTGGTCTTCCGCGGGTACCTTGGAACCGTAACACGGTGAAGAAAATAAAAATTAATATTGGGAAATTAAAATTATGTTCTAAATGCAAATCTATTGTCCCTGACAGACTAACAATCATCTATTTGTTTAGATGTCTTTAATCAGCAGGAAAGTGTCACTTGAGCAAAAAAGCTATTTTTCTTATTGAATATGTAATTATCGCCTTCAGAAGCTTCACTTCTTCTTATAATATTATTGCAGACACCTACTTCAATTTAAAAATAAAAAAGTTTAAAAAAATGTCATTAAAACTCATGACATCGGAATTCATGTCATAAATGCACTAAACTTACAAGATATAAAAAGATTCAAAATTAAAAAGGCACGATTCGTCGAAAACTCATTTTTAAATATTCAAAACAAAAAGGTAAAGCCAAAAAAACAGCGAAAATTCTCATTATTTTTCGACAAAAAAATATTGTAAATACAATCTCAAAATGTCAAAACAAAATAGGTTAGCGAGGAGAGTAGCGACGAGCGTGGTTCGGATGATGTTAAAACAAAGCGCGAACCGAGCGAGCGAAGCGAGCGGTGCTGGGGAGCGCCCGGCAAAACGCTGGTAACGTTAATATTTTATTAGTTTTTAATATTTTATTAGAAAACTATTTTTGCAAATTGACACTTTTTTGAAACAACATTTTAGTTAAAAAGGTTTTGAGTTTTTAAAAATAAAGTTTTTGAGTTTCGATTATTTATAGATAAAGCCTTTTAAGTAGGCCACACATTGGTCCAGCATCGCACCAAAGATTTCCCATTCCGGCCGCCGGATGATCTAGGCGGACCGTTCGTTACATGAATTGGAAGAGTCTGCCCCGGGTATTTTTTTTAGTAATCGTTTTCGATTTAATGACCTATAACCATAACCCACCTATGTATTATGTTGTAAATGTGAAACTCACTAAATGTGTCCGTTGATACTGGACACGCCACAAGATATTAACATAATAAATGTCATTATAGTGGGTTTTTACGGAAATAATACATTGAAATTACTATCACATGTCACGATTCTGACTATATTGTCAGACCATAATATCTCAGTTTATACAATAACAGTGAATATGTTATCTGAAAAGTTGAGAAATCTGTGTAGCAGTAGGTAATATATTTTAGCGCTCCATTTGGCAAGTGGTCGACAGTTTCAGCGACAGCAGCAAAAATGCCAAATCGGCACATTTACCCAAACTGCTCCAATTTTACTCACCCCTGTTTGCTGACGTTTTCTTGTGATATATGGCTTTAAATCCATGTGATGAATGTACAGCTGCTTCAAGTTACAAATGTTTAATATATTTAGAAGATTCTGCGGGTGTTAAATACAGTACACATGTATGCTATGAATTATAATGAATAAGTTTTTTTTTTAAATATATGTCTATTCCACCCCTATCGAAGTGTTATTGTAGGTTTTATTCAGATGAAATCGTTTGCCCGTAATTCATTTGCCTGAAAATCGTTCGCCCGAAAATAATTTCGACATTTGGGGGATGCAAAGCCCCTTATCCCCCCCTCCGAAATAAATTCCTGGATACGGCCTTGAGGTTAGGGGTTTTTTTATAACCGCTCAGAAACTATAGTATTTATTTTATTTTTTTATAACAGCATAGATATCTATAATATATATTAGGGGTTTTTTATAACCGCATCGACGGGCAAATGATTTTCGGGCTAATTATTTTCGGGCTAACGATATACACTCGTTTTATTTGGGAACAAGGAATTGATTCAGCAGAATCCTAGATCTTTATCTGCCAAACATGCAATAATAACCAAACAATCAAAACTTTAGGAAATTTGTTTTTTAAAACGAAGAGGGCACTTGTAAATAATCTTGTAGTGTTTTTTCTTGGAATACTTGTAAGTATACATCCTATTTTCTTCTTACTTTCCTTGTTTTTGCCTCCCCTGAAAAATTAGCCTCACCCTGAACCAAATCCTGGCTACGCCTATGATTAACTTCCAGTATAAGACAATTTTATCTCCCTTCGTAAAAACTTAGTTATATGCACTTTATAATATAGTAGAATATATTTCATTATTATCTCACGAAAAGTATAAACAAAGAAAGTAAAACTAATGGCTCGTATTAAAAATATGGGACGGTTTATCGTTTAATGACACTGTAGATTTACGGTCAATATAACTTCGACATTGTTGTATCCTGGCCAAGCCTTTATGGGGACAGATTTTAGTGAGAGGTATAATGAATAAATAAAAGTATCCAAGATCAATAGATGTGCACATAAAGTGAAGTTATGAAATAATAAATCTATTACTGAGACATTTTATTGGAAGTGGTAAGTTGGCGGAAATTTCCAAGTTGGGAAAAGCTTTGTGAACTCAATAGCTGGTATTTATCTATACTAATATTATAAAGAGGTAAAGTTTGTAAGTTTGGATGTAATGTGATCTCTCAAACTACTGAACCAATTCTAAAAATTATTTCACTAATAGAAAGCTACGATAGATAGTGACATCTATACCAATATTATAAAGAAGTAAAGTGTGTGAGTTTGTGAGGTTGTAGGGGGTAATCTCTGGATCTACTAAACCGATTTTGAAAATTCTTTCACTAATAGGAAGCTACTTTATCTCTGAGCACTATAGACTATATTTTATTTTGTTCGAAATTATCCACGAGCGAAGTCGGGGGCGGAAAGCTAGTATCTGATATAATTTGACAAGTTGATTTTTACATTATTTATATTAGCTTCACTTGTTGTAACGAACACTTATTATGTACCTAACAAATCTAAGACGTCGATTTCAACCTACTAAAATAGACCAGCATCTTTCTTCATTCTTCATCCCTAGATTTTTTGTGTACTTTTTGTTGTAATTGCCTAAAGGTAAAATATATTTTTCTAACAGATTGCCCAAGAGAAATAAAACACAGCGTTATATAGAAGTTATAACTAATATACTATAGACAGGTATTCGTTTCACATTTATCACGTACAAAAAATAAAAGGGTGTAAATATATCTCTGAAAAAATGTAACAAGGTAACATAAGTTCCACCGAAAAGTTACGGGGGCGGGCGACGTCTACGGCCGCGACGACCGCAGAGAAGCCGCTGGAACGCGTGTCGAAACTCCGGGCTGAAGACTGTATAGATCACGGGGTTCAAGGTCGAGTTAAAGTAACCTAGCCACAGCGAAAATGACGTGAGGAGCGGGCTTAGCTCGCAGTCACACGTCGGCGCTAGGATGGCCAACACGAAGAAGGGTAGCCAGCACGCTACGAACGCGCCGGTTATTATAGCTAAAGTTTTAGCCGCTTTCCTTTCCCTTTTGGAATCGGCATTTTCTTTGGGTTTCCTCCGCACGAGAGTGGGGTAATAAGCAGCAGCGACAGCGCCGTAGCCCGTTGTCGGAGGATCGGCTTCAACGCCGTTGGCGCAAGATTGCTTCTCAGGACTAGTGTTGTTAGACGAAACGTTGGTGAAGCCCGTTGTGGTAGTTTCCGAGATTGTAGGTAGAGGACGTCCTATGACAGCCACGACAGCTGCTGCGATGCCTCCACTGCCGCCAGCAGCGATTAAAGCGCCCCCTGCCGGCAAAGACGGAGGACCTAAACCACCTCGCGCCGTTGCTCCTCTTCTCCGTCTAATTCTTTTTCTGGCTGTTTGATATATCCTCCAGTACAGTATTAATATGACTAATACTGGAACGTAGAAGGAAGACGCCGTAGCGAATATTTGGTAGCCGACGTCTTGGCTGACGACGCACCTCATGTCCTCGGAGACTCGTCTCGTCCAGTCAGGGTCTTTCCAACCGAGTAAAGGAGCGATACACACGAGGAAACTTGCCACCCATACACACAATATCATCAGACCTACTCTGCGGGCGGTCCGAGCGTGTATGTAGTCAATGTTGGTCACAGCCCAATATCTGTAAAGAAAAACTACAATTAACATTTGACAAGTTTCTATCCCATTTGAAGTGCTTCAAAGGACTTACTCACTTTCATTCTTAGACCTACTCTGCCAACATCGATTTTAGATTATAGGTACATTTCCAAAAACAAAGTGAAAACATCTACATTATAAGTAAAACTCCTAGCATGGTAAAACATTCTTCCCAGAAAGTTTTTTAAGAAATCCTTCCTTTTCATGCATCTAAGGGACGTACTTAAGGGACAACTGCGGCAGTCCGGGATCCTATTAAAATCTACATACGGTTACGCTGTTTTGGCTTCGTAGTCATACATTTTCTGTTACAAATTCTATATTTTGTCATATTCAGTTTTCAGTTTCGGGTGCGTATGTTTGAACGGGTAAACTTGATGGGGGAACTCGCGTGTATTGTAGATATATATTTTTCCAAGAAATTCAGAGACTGAATTTTATTAATTTTCACGGGAGAAGCATGCATACATGGTCTAAATAATAAGTGACTAACAAGAACTTTCATTACATTTGAAACGAGTTAGGGTTAATACTGACAGAAATTATAGACAGATCTTTTATTTATTAAATCATCTTATTTACATTTGCCACCTTCCCTATGTGTCTAAAATAATATGGCATATTTAACATTTGCTGGAACTTGGATGTCTTTGATGAGTATTTTTTTAATATCATACGAATGGCGGAGTATTTGAACTTACCTATCCAAAGCAATTGCCACTAGATGTAGTATAGACGCAGTACAACAAAGTACGTCGCCTGAGGTCCACATATCGCACAATTCTGGGCCCAATGTCCACCGTTGAGCTACCTCATAGACAGCTCCCAGTGGCATCACAAGACACGCGACAAGCAAGTCTGCGACAGCTAGCGACAGTATTAGCTGGTTAGCTGCACTACGCAAATGTCTCTCCAGCAATATGGCAGCTATTACGAACACATTACCTGTGAACAACCATTTTAATTTAAGGGTTGCTTAAGTATTTTTTATATCTTCACGCGTTGCCTTGAGGCTTCCGAAACCATGGTAATGATATGATAAGCCGGAGGGCTTCATAGTACCCAGTTGAAGACAAAATCTTCCTATTTTACCCGATGTAACTAGGTCTTTTGGGGTATATTTAGACGAAAACCTTCTGAGTGTGGCTTGTTAAAATTTACCATGATCTTTATTAGCCTGCACAATGAGTGTAATTTTATAGTTTGGCAATTGTTAATATACATTATATCTGGAATATTATATCTTATTGCTATCTCATTGGAATTTGAAAAGAACAAATTCGTTGATTTTAATACCAAAAGGTATAGATTTAAAATTAACTCACCAACTATGGTAGCTAGGATAAGAAGACCGAGGATTACCGCCTTTCCGACAGCTCGTATCAATATTGCTGAAGATTCGAAGGGCGCGGACGTCTCCCCCAACCAGGTAGCGTTAGGAGCGGCTGTGACATTTAAACTGGTATTAAATTGACCACCGTGCCAGTAGCTATTGTTCCATCGTTTGTATATATCCTCCCATTCCAATAGATCTTCGCGTTCGTCCGCGCCCTCCATGGCTTTTCACCGGAAAATTAAGCGTTCCACTGAAAATATTGCTATTATCAATAAAGGACCTTAAAGTATTTCAAAATTAATTATCATTTGTATGGTATAAATTACTTTTTCAATTAAATTTAGTTCTACCTAATACGAACAAACATTAAACATACTAGATATCGGTACAGATTTTAAAGTCGGAGACAGACTCTTCAATCCTTAGTGGGAGGAACGAATAATTTCGGTTGATTTCTGAACTAAAATTCCCGAATTTTACGAATACATACAATTTGGGCATCGAAATCTAGAGGGTTTTATCTAGTATTGTGTAGGATGAAAACATGATTTGTGAAAATTTATCTCGATAACTTAAATTTTTGAAATCACCTTCAAAAACACCTTTTTAGTCATACGACCATACTCTGAAGGGATTTACGTTTAAATTTTATACAAATCTGTAGGTAATCTCAGTACCTAGTATTGATTAAGAAGGTGTTTCCCTGCATGTGATCGTTTTTTAATAAATTATTTATTTGTAATGTGCCGCTTACGTCATTTATTCCGAGTAGCGATAGATTATGCCCTTCTCACTTCTGCAGCAAGAACGGACAAAGATCCGTCATTATCTTGTGTGACGTGATCGTTGCGCCCGAACAACTAATGTGCCCGAACCACGAGTTTAGGGCGTGGCTTACGATTAGGAATTTCTGAATCGTTCCTCGTCTTAATCCTAACTAATATTATAATTGTGAAAATGTATTTGTTTGTTTGTTTGCTATTCTTTCACATCAAAACAAAGCATCGGATCGATGTGATTTTCTGTACAGACTGAGAGAGTGAATTAAATTTTGCTATCCGTGCGAAGGACGGGTCGCTAGTGTTAATAGATCATTATTTTGTTTGTTTGATGTCATGATGGCAAGAATTTCAAAAAACCGGCCAAGTGCGAGTCGGACACTCGCCATTATCTATAAAAACGGCAAAAAATCACGTTTGTTGTTTGGGAGCCCCCTTAAATATTTATTTTATTCTGTTTTTTAATATTTGTTGTTATAGCGGCAACAGAAATACATCATCTGGGAAAATTTCAACTGTCTAACTATCACGGTTCATGAGATATAGCCTGGTTGCAGACGGACAGACGGACAGACGGACAGACGGACAGACGGACAGACGGACAGACGGACAGACGGACAGACGGACAGACGGACAGACGGACAGACGGACAGACGGACAGACGGACAGACAGACAGACAGACAGACGGAAGGACAGCGGAGTCTTAGTAATAGGGTTTCAGATTTTACCCTTTGGGTACGGTACTCTAAAAACAATCATTTATAACGTAATAACTTACTGCTTATATTCATATGGTAAAGCGTTAAAATAGAAGTCTCTTCCATCATTACTGGATTCAGGATTATCTGTAAAAACAATAATAATATTGTTACAAAAATGTTTGTCTTCAGAAAATTCTTGGAAGAGGAGACAAAATAATGATAAATTCATTTAGACTGTAGGTAATCAAAATTCCGGTGGTGTGCTTTCAATTGTTGAATGGACGCTGACCTAAATTATATTCTTACAATTTCAACATAAAGTATAACATAAGTATAATAAGCACTTTAAAGAAATCGATATATTTCATCTAACATTGAACAAGTTTAAGAATGCAATAATTGAAAAACTCAAATTGCTAGATTTATAGTCGTTTTGTTGGTTTTTGGTTTATTTTTTGTATTCATTAAGTGAAATTATCTGTTTAATTTAGTTGATTTGTTTTGTTTAGTTTTGTTTAGTTTTGTTTGATTTAGTTAATTGTTTCGATTGTTTTTGTATTTACTTCTTGATATATATTATATTATTCATAATTTAAGTATACGGTTTGTGGAAAATTGTACTGTTTTTACCTTGTAATATTGTAATTATCGTCACATATAGGTCTTATGTATTCTCATTTAAGTTTAAGTAAGTTTAAGTAATGACTGTTTTGTGATAAATAAAAAAAAATAAAAAAAAAATAAAAAAAAATACGATGGAATTTTACCGCTTTCATATTTTCTATAGACATTTACAAAATTTTATGTGATAATGTGATTACACTTAGGTAGCGAAGCGTAGTGGCGATAGTGATCACCAAACAATATTAAAAATCAAAATTTCATAATTACTTTTCATGATAACTTAGTTAATTTAGCTGTAGGTAGGTACTAATGGGTTTTTATTACTAAAACTTATGAACATAATCCGACAAACCACACTCAGAGGCTTTTCCATCTAAATATTATACCTCAACAGAACTGTCCACTCGTTAGGTATAGCCTCACGATTTACTTACGTAGAAATAAGTTGTGAAAGCAAACCAATAATAAATGAAATAAATACAATTTATTTATTGTGCAATTCTGTCTGTGATATTTAATATGAATATAAATTGAAGCAAATACATACCGTAAATATTCGAATTTAAAATATATATATTGTGTGTTATTTATTTATTTATTACAAAAAATATGAATCACGCTTTTATGAGTGTGTCGGTGAATGGAAGCACGACAGAAGCGGCGCTACATTTTTTAAATTAATTTATTGAATTATCTAGCGACATATACCGGGCCTTTACTAAATTTTAAAAAGTGAGTAAGTATGGTGGTAAAATTAATAAACGGGTGGGCATAAAAAACTCGATGGTCTGGCAACAAACCTGACGAGCACCGTGGAATACAGCCAAGTATTAGGTAATTGACACTTCTTAAAATTTAAGTATGTGGATTTTTAGAATCACGATTTCTAAAGGACATTTGTTTGAACACGAAGGCTAACGATGGAAGGTCGTCTACGTAAATTTAGTTTTTAGAAACAAACTTATAAAAAAAACTTTAGGTACAATATTATAGGCTGTGGGTGGGCTGAGATGCCTCCGAAATCGTTTCATTTGGCACAAACTCATTTATGTGATTACATACATTGAACGTTCATGACTACGTTGTAATGAAACACAAATAAATAGGTATTCACAGACTCAAATAAGGCAAATTAGGTAAATATCAAACTGAGTATTCTGTCTGTTGGCAAAAGTAGATCTGCGAAATAGTGAAAGTAATTTTAAGGTATATTCTTGGACTGAAATATTTAATATTGAAACAGACGTAGCTATGTTTTATGCTTTATGAATTCTGATTATAATTTATTCAATTTGAAATTATTATATTTATTGACAAGTTCAACAGATAGGACTAGACAAGGACTAGCTAACCTCTAATGAATGTAGGTAATTACTATGATATATAGGCAGTTTAACTTTATTTTAATTAATATTTAGTATTTAAATTAGGGGACGGAATTTTTTTTAGAGTCACTCAGATGGAATGCTGTCTAAAAAGGAAAGGGGTATTTTAAGCTTTTCAGACGGGTTTTTTAACATTTATAAAATTACCTACAATAAGATAGGTAATGCAGTATACAAAAGGTGCCCAGACATGTAAGCGATCGCCAATTCTTGTACCAGTGGTCCCCTGTCCGTTTTCTAATCGTCGTGTCTGTGGTCGATATCGATTCCGGACAGATCCCGGACTGCTGTCCACACACACACACACATACACACGCATTACATTACATTAAAATGTATATGGAAGTTTTGATAGAAATGTATGGCAGATAAGCGAAAGAAAACACCCAAGTGAAGTGCCAGCATCAGATTAATTTTAGCACGTAGTTTGGTTTGCATAATGTCTTTGACAAATTTAGAAGAAATATTTCTCTTGTCATATACATCTCACTGTGATCTCGCACTGAAACGGTTTCCATGGCGAATGATTTATTAACTTGGTATGGAAATTCTCGTAAACCATTTGTGGAAAGATGTATATTCTCTCCCATCTTTTATCGTTTCCCTTTTCAAGTGATACGTGAAAAGCATTTCTTTCTACGAAAGCTATCTATGTGTTTTTACCAATTGTATCGCTTTATGGAGTCCCCGTGTCGCCTATAAGTCAAACAAATGTAAATATTTCAAAATTTACGAGACCTTACCAAAATTACTTTTTGTTAGGTTTCCACAAGGGACCCTATACAAAGAAATTTCATTGACAACTTATTGAAAAAGATTTATAAAGATTGTTAAAACGATTTTCTAAAGTTTAAGTAACTTTGGAAACCTAAAGAGACTTTTCTGAAGGTCACTGTTAAGTACCCTTAGGCTCTAAAGTATTAGTGTCTCAAAGGATTTTGAAAAACCAACATCTCTTTTGACCCTTTTCTTTACGGGTAAGGAAAATGGAAAGATTTTTCTTATGCACCTTTTAATAGAATTTTCATTTTTTATTCAATTGAATTTCAATCAATGTGAATGTCTGGTATCTGAATTGTGTTATTATAACTGCTATTCTTCTTTTAATTAGACATATTATATCGTAGATAATATTGTTTTTAGGTTAAAATTTACTATATAGGTGTTAGTAGGTAAAAAGTCAATGCTGTCAAAATAGCATATTACTAAACTCAGCATATTATTATGGTAAATGGGGTATTTATATTATTGTAGAAATTATTGCTCCGCTTAGTAGGTACTTACGTCTAGTAGGTATTTTCAAATATATAAATTACTGGCTGTTCGCCCTGGCTTCGACCATCCCCTATTATAGTGTTACGAGCTAGGGTTCGAAGAGATTTTTAAAATACCGATTAAATAAACAAACTTTACTTCAACACCACAAAAATACAGTTAAATAATTAAACACTATAGAATAACACTTAGTCGCACAAAATTCCACTTCACTGTTTCGCTTTGATCGCTCTGATTCGCACTGTGTCCCTTGCGGCAATGATCCTCTGTTTATATTGCCCACCGAACATTCGAGAAACGCCGAGATTGTTGTACAAAGTTGTAGACGCGTCTCGATGCGACTCGGCGCCAAATACCTACACACAGACCGCGCCCGATTTTGGTACCTATGGCTAGGCACATACGGTTTATACATTATTTTCGTTTGTACTTGATTCTCTCTGGATGTTTCTAGAGACGTCTATCGACCTTGATGTGTTTAGGTATTTATTTGTGCGATTTAAGTACCTATTCGTTAGAATAGGTACCACTTAGGGTGGTGAGTTGAAAAAAAATAGCCGGTGTCCTTCCCTATAGAGTCAAGCTTATTCCATATCAAACATCCAAATAGGTTCAGTGTTTTAGCCGTGAAAGCGTAACAGACAGACAGAGTCACTTTAGCATTTATAATATTAGTATGAAAGTAAGAATTTCCTTCTATTTTTTAAAACCAGGAATTACTTAGCAATTTGACACCCGCCTCGGTACCTTTCCTCTAGTAATAAAACTTTAATTAAAGGCTGCCAAAGTTTATAGACTTGTAGTTTCTACACAAGATGTTAACTTTAGTCTACAACCATCTACAACTTTCCTGTTAGTTAACACGGTCCGGGATTTAAACAATGAAATATTTTATCTTATACAAGCTGTTCTAAAGTTCTCTACATTCACATAGATAGATAAGTTATTTTTTGGGAGTATCACAGTCAATTAGTTGGTTTAAAAGCACTTTTAACGATCTATTTCGAGCAGTTTCTCCAGATTAAGGATTAATTGGTAATTTCTGGAATAAAAAATTCGCCGAATTTTTGCGTAAACAAATAAGGAAAATATTTAAGAAAATACAAAATTACCTAATTTACGGTACAAAAAATCTTTACGCTGCTCTTTTTAAACATTGTGTGTGCATATTGCCTCCCCATCATTTATCTCGCAAAGAGATGTTTCGTGCCGTGGGAATGCTGGAAGCCGGACGCACTCAAATCGACGTTGCGATGGCTAAAGAAATCCAGCAAAGCGTGATATCCAGACTCTGGACACGGTATCGTCTTAATGGAGAAGTGCCCGAACGACACCGAGGAAGATATAGGGTAACGACACAAAGAGATGACCGTTTTTTATATAAACGCTGCTAGAAGACAGCTCGCCAACTCATGGAGAGGCTACGGTTGCTACACCAGCTGGTTATCACTGACCAAACTGTTAGGAACAGGCTACATGGAGTTGATCTTCACGCTCGTAGACCTCGCATGAAAAGACGATATAGAGCGGTAATTAATACTTTAGAAGTCTGTTCCTTGTTTTTTTTAATTTTACAATTAATACCACTTAATTATTTTTTACATAATTTTTGTTTCCCTTAATAATTTTTTATCTTCTTTCGATTTTTATTCTTAATTGTGATTTTTAAATAACCATAAAATTACCTTTCTAGTGATATAAAATACTTAATTTTATTTATTTGTTGATTACAAAAAAAAAAAATGTTTGATCCCTAGACTTTTTTGATGTGTGTATGTCGCACTTCTTCAACATTTCCCCTGAAATATTGCCAAAATAGAACAAAACTGAATATCCCAAAAGTTTATTTTTGTTACCTTTAATAATTATTTCATAATTTTCATGTTTATTTAACCTAACTGCATCGTGTGTGTACCTACATTACAGTATTTAAGGTGCCTGCATTGATATCATCATAAGAACTTGGACAATGTAAAAGTGTGCCTTATCTAATAAAATATAAGTGTGCAGGAAATACCGTTGCTTAAGATATGGATCATAAGATATTTATAATTTACGATCAGACGACATGAAATCACACAATGCGGTCCAATGAAAGCCAATGATTCTTATTGCGGTTCGCTTGCGGTATAGTTGACAAGGGCAGTGACGTTTCATATGAAGTAAATCAAAGCCCTGAGGTTATCTTATTTGAGCAGGCACTGTCGATAGAGCAACAGAAATTGGTGATATGTTTACTAGGTTTAATACCGGGTATTAGAGTATAATTCTTCCTACTCAAGTTTGACGTGGCACTATCAGATTTGTATGGGCTTTTCCTACAAAAAAACAAGCACGCCATCACGGCCTTTATATCTTGCGGTATGGCCAGAGACACCAGTAACAGTGTCCAATTTTTGCCAGTTGTCCATATTGAACAGAACAGGTGGCAAGTGCTCAATCTGGCTCAACTTATTTGGCGCGCACTATACTATGCAATTTTACAATAATTTGTACAGACAATTTTAATGTTTTCATTACTTACTAACGACCCCGCTCTAGGTTTCGCACGGGTATATATGCGTTTACAGCTACTTGAATACCTACATAAATAAGCTTATAACTATTTATCTATTAGAGAAATAAATATGCTACAGTAGACTTTTTGTGGATAATTTTATTCTAGACATTTCTTTCCTACATCATTTTCTTATATCTCTGACGGATTAGACAGCATACGCCATGAAAACTCGCTGGGGCTAACTTTTCCCGACTTGATTCACTTATACTGTTAATGCTCAGCTCCTAAACATCATAGGTCAATGTTTAATACTCGTAAACCTTTCCGTTGAATCAAACTATCTAAAACTGAAAACCACATTAATATCCGTTAAGTAGTTTTTGCGTGACAAGGTCACAGACGGACAGACAGTCAGACGCGACTGGGGATTTTGTTTTATAATATGAATGAATGATTTTATCTGCATATTTGCAACATTTTGAACAATGTTTAATATACAATGTACACAATACACATAAACCTTCCTTAAGTAGGCCACACATTAGTTCGGCATCGCACCGAAAATTTCCCATTCCGGCAGCCGGATGATCTAGGTGGACCGTTCGTTACAAGAATTGGACGAGTCTGTGGTCGGTTTCGGTGGACCTTACGGCGACGCGCCAGGGGACTGGACGAATGTGTGGCCACCTTTAAGATCATCATTTAGGATGCTTCTTCAGCCTTCGTTTAGTGGTTCTCGATATTAGCCCTGTCACACATACAGACAGATAGACGAGCCGGGGAGTTTAAATCAACTTGTATGAATTAACTATGTAGTTCACATGTAAGTCAATATTGCGTGGAGATTTATTGACACTCCACTGCGTTTAGATATTGTGTTTAATGTGTGAATATTTGATTACACCAATGATTCAAGATACACAGAATATCTAAATGAAATTTTCAATGTTCAATCTGTATTCCTATATAAGATTTCAGTTATAAACTGAAATTACCTCAAAAATTTGCTTCGTACACGCTTTAAAATATGCGATAACTCAAAATCTAAAGACATAATCTTGGAAGTGCGTATCTACTGCTTAAAATGCTAATATTGAAAATTGACATGTTCGAGGGACCGAGACGCTCCAAAAGTTCGACCTATATATCATTCCAACGAGAGTTTTAGAAATTGGTATACCATACCAAGTTACCAAGAGAAATAGGTATACAAACAAACTTTAGCAATTTTAATTAAAACTGGGCCAAATTTAGTACAGCTAGTTTATTGTGATTAACTGTTACGAAAACACCGAAGACTTTTTAGTTCAACTTTAAATTTTTCCGACCACGGTGAATTTTCGTTGGAATTTTCGAATAGCTCCTGCATTATTCACATTAATCTCTCGTAACAGTTTAAATTTAATAGAATTATATTTGTTATGCTTTCGAAAGTTCAGTGATTTTCAGCAAATATTCAGCATTTTGAACGGCCTTTATACTTTGTCAGGTGACCTGTGAAACACTGGTAACAATGTCCACTTTAGCTAACTTAAAATACCTGTTTATTCAAATCGAGCAGTGCAGACTCTTGTTTTACGTGCTCTGAGCTCCAAAGCGCTTTTGTATGGAATAGGTAAATAAATACTTGATTCCTGGATTTATTTCATGTCTTAGATATTAATTTTTCACATCTCTCGTCTCTAAAGTAGCCCACACACTGGTCCGGTATCTCACAGAAAATTTTCGGTCCGGCCACCGTATGATCTCTATTGAACACAGGCCACACATTAGCAATGTAAATCATACAATCTAGATCACACGCAATTCACTGACCCACACAGAATCACAAGATTCGATTTAACAAAGGCGTGTGGATGTGTGTGTGTGTGTGTGTGTGTGACAAATCGTTCCGGCCATCGAAATCGACCACAAATACAACGATTTGAAAACGGATGGTGGGCCGCGCGTACAAGAATTGGACGAGTCTGTGGTCGATTTCGGTGGACCGTAAGGCGGACGAACGAGTGGGCACCTTAGCAAACCACAAATTCACCTATTGTGAAAATCAAAACTTATTGGAGTACTCAGTTGGAGCATGAGGACGCACGGATAGCAACAAACAAATACACAATGGATATTATTATTTTAGTTGAAAAAAATTTTCCTTTGACAATATAACAAATGTTGTAATTTAATATTACGCGTGCGTCGGTGGCCGAGTTGTTAAGACGTCTGGTATACTAGGCGGAACACGGTTCGATCCCTCCATGGGTTTTAATTTAAAACTTATGTACATGATCCGACAATCCACACTACAATCCACTCTGTCACTCGTTAGATATAGCCTCTCGAGCCTCACAAACACCATCGGCTAAAAAAGGAAGAGTTGGTCTTCCGCTGGGAACCCTGGGACCGATCACGGTTTCAGGAGATGTAAAGCAACCCGTGAAGAAGAAAAAAAAACGATTATTCTATATTATAATCTATAAACTGTTCGTGCCAAACTAAGTGAGCCAATGGAATTTTAATTTAAAATATTATCTCTCTTGATTCTTCCTAATCTTCTAGCCTAAAGGGTGATAGTTGAAGCAAAGGATGTATCTGACGGATTGTGTGTTACAAAGATTTTTATGCGGCCACTGACACGAGAGATATTTCAAAACTACTGACGTTCTATCTGCTTTGCTTACCCCTGTGGGCGACAGGTATGATAGCCTGAAGTCAATTTAATGAAAGACGAACGTCTATAATTCAGTAAAATATAGATATAACTAGTGTAATATCTGCCCGCAGCAGTAGTAACGGCAGCTGCATTCGACATAATCTATTTGAGGTTCACTCACTTAAACGCTCAATGAACTAGATTGTAACCGGTCACTACCAATTGGAGCTGAAATAAAATTCTGATTCAGAGAATAGAATATTATTTTATTAGGGTTTTGTACAGCCGATGAAAAAACGGAACCTTTATAGGATCACTCTTGTGTCTGTCTGTCTGTCCGTCTGTCACAGCTCATTTTCTCCGAATGTACCGAAATAGGTTAAAATTTGCTACTTATGTAGATTTTAATGACCCAAACACGGACAAATTTAATAGCTTAATAATCAAATTTTAATCGAAATTCATTTGGGGACAAATTTAAAAGTTTCTTTTTTTAAGTGCGTGTAACATATCAAATGAAAGGGTTCGTTATAAGAAATACAAACATATTATTTTTGTAATTTTAAAATGATAAGTAGTTAAATAATAATATTAAAGAAAATATACGAAAATTGAGCGTAAAATTTTGAAAATAACAATAGGTAATATGGGGCCTCGCTCGTGTAGTAAACCGTAAACGTAAACGAAAACCCTGTCTTAAAGTTCTCATGGAAAAAAATATACAAACCCCTCTCCACGCGAGTTCGACTCGCTCTTGGCCATTTTTTCTAATGAACATTATCGAAATTTTAGCTTAAAAATCTAAAAGATTTGGTAAGACGTTTCTTTTTTAGCACAGCTTTTCTTTTGAGATACGGAAGCCTAGAAGCATCATATTTACATTATTCGCTCTTCAGGATTCATTATATTGATGTGGTGAGCTTCAAGGTTTTGTCAAACAATCCTATATTCAGTATATAATAATTTTCGGAAACCGCACAACATATTAGTTTGATTGCCAAAATGTTAATTGTTAGCCCCATCAATATATCTGATAAATGCGAACATTGTTTGTGTTTATATAACTGTCGGTTGACTATTGGTTTATTTGCTTGGTTAGACGAAGCTTCAGAGAATTTAACTGCCGATATGTTATGCTGTTATATCTCTTTGAACGGCTTTCAACAAAGTACCTACTAGTTTACATATTCATACACATTTCCTTCTTGTTCTCTCAATTCAAACGTTGAGAATAAATAAATAAAAGCTTTTATATTATCCACGTTTCAACGACGTATTTACGAAAATAATCTTGAAGCGTGAATTTGACAGTAAGTACCTACGCTTTGTTTTATTTCTGTGCTCTGTGAATCTAAACAGAATTTCATTCAATATTTTATGAATCATTGCGCATTGGAATTAAATTTTACGTTTCTAATAAATATTCAGATAAGTTATTGAACTTTGATCAATTGAATTCTAAGGACATTTTTAAGTTCTACTATGATATATTATTATTTATTATATCTATATTAGTTCATTCAGGAAAACTGGAAAAGTTAGAACTGGGATTTTATAAAAAAACAAAAGTTTGAAGTTTGAGTGTTTCCGTTCAAAATCGGATTTGTTTTTTTGAGATTTACCTGAGATTATTCCAAAGTGGCATACTTCATGGCATACATTTTTCTTTCTGATATAACGAATTTATTACACTACAAAAGAAATTAATTAAGTTGATCTTTGAAATATGTAACCTAACACCGTTGTCATTCATGCTAGTTAAGTATAAAACCGTCCCAGTCAATATCAACTATCTAGGTACTTACAAAATAAATTACAAAACAAAAAGCAGACTTAGTCTTCCGCTGGGTACCCTGAGACCGATAACACGGTTTCAGAAGCTGTAAGGCAACCTGTGAAGAAAGAAAAAAATCCACACTAAAACAATAACCGCAGACAAGTTTAATACAAAAATAACGACTCATATACCGAAGTCATTACTTTTTCATGAACACATGCCGTTATAATTACAGATTCCCAAAGGTACATACTGTCGTGGAGGTCGTGTATTCATTCACCTATCACCTTGACCCAATGTCAATGAAACGGGACCGTGACTCTATACTTCTAATATAATATCGTGGAAAAACGTACGAATACAATGAGCTTTTGTTTGCCTAACTATATCTAATCGAAACCAATTTCTTGTGTGACGGATACCTACCCCTCTACCGAATACAATTTGAAATTCATTGTACCGTATTTTTACTTCCAGAAATAGGTAGAGTACCTATGTATAGTAAATATCGAAAAAAACACTGATATTCTTTCACAGTGTATAAATGGTAGCAAATGACTTCTACTGTGCTGAATTTTAAGTCAATAGATTTACACTGAGGTCAGTTATATCAAATACTATATATAAACTTTTTATATAGTATTTAGGAGAGAGAAGAACGATAACGCTAGTTTAGGCCTTAATCCTAAAAACATGTTTCTTTAGAATTTTATTTCAAACTTGTAAAGGCGTCGTGTGGCCTCGTGACACCGTGAGCGTAGAATTTTCAATAGAAAAGCCGTAAAAGCTTTTTTGTACGCTACACTTGCAAAACGGAGATTAAACTTTACAAAATGTGCATGTATTAGATTTTGCGCTTTGTTTTTGGCGTAAAATCGCTTGCTATTTTCTGAAAATTACATTTACTACAGTATATTGTGTTGTAAATGAGTTTTACGACAGCTATACAACTTGGAAATTTTAATTTCAATAGCTTTATTCTCTATAGGAATTCGCTACGCTATAATACGTGTAGGTATAGCATAATCACCAAGTATTTTTTTTTCTTTTTTTTTTCACGGGTTGCCTTACAGCTACCGAAACCGTGTCACGGTTCCAGGGTACCCAGCGGAAGACCAAGTCTCCCTCGTTTAGCCAATGGTATTTGTGAGGCTATACCTAACGAGAGGCCAGTTCTATTGAGGTATATTTAGATGGAAAAGCCTCCAAGTGTGGTTTGTCGGATTATGTACAAAAGTTTTTAATTAAAAAATCCATTGGTACATGGCTGGGGTCCGGGATCCAACCCGTAGTCTGCCTAGTCAATACCAGACATCTTAACCACTCGGCCACCGACGCGCCGTGTGTATCATAATTACCAAGTATTTAATTTTATTCTAATATATTCAGTCCGATCAACAAGGAAGTACATGGAGGCCCTAAAATTTAAAATTTTGCCTAGATTTGATATCAGTTAGAAATACTCTACTTTAGTTCAAAGTTTTTTATTCGGCTAAATTATTATGTGTGAATAAAAAATATTTTTATTTATGAAGTATTTACATAGGTATTAAAGTTATCTTAAATAGGTAAATAAAAAATAAATGTAACATCTAGATTTTATATATTCAGAGAAAGAAGATATCTATGTCGGTTTATACATTACCTTGTATAACGGGTTTTAAGGCGATTTCAATGATAAGAGTAGGTTTTTATATTATATTTTTATTTATTGTTATAAATGCTACATCACTCCAGCATTGCTGATGCCGGACTCCCTTCAGTCTCGAATTCTACAGAGCTATAAATATAGTTTATAAATATTTGAAACTCTGTCCAAAACATTACTTGCCAGTATTAAAACATACAACCAGTATTTTCTACAAAAAGTATGAATGAGTACTCATACTTTACACCTTGTCAATATATCATACATAGTCACATAAAGCTAAGTGCTCATAGTACGCTGTCTGCATAATATACTGCCATTTGAAACTTTATGCATTTTGATACGGTAGGTTAGATATGTATTAAGATTTATATTATTCTCCGATTAAGGTGAGTCTGTGGCCGAGTGGTTAAGACGTCTGGTATTAACTAGGCGGACCACGGTTCGATCCCGGCCATGTAGCAATGGGTTTTTTTATAATTAAAAACGTATGTACATAATGCGACAATAAACACTTATAGGATTTTCCATCTAAGCATATACTCAACAGAACTGGCTACTCGTTAGGAATAGCCTCACAATTGCCATCGACTATTATAAGAGAAAGACTTGGTCTTCCACTGATGGGTACCCTGGGACCGATAACACGTCTCCGATGAAGGTTTTTGTCGAAATATTATTCTTTATTTGTTACTTTGAACTATATCTATATGTAACATATAAATAATAAAAATGTAAACTAGATACTCGCAGAAGTAACGAATTGGAGCATAAGGGCGCACTTCTATATCTAATAACAATTTTTACAATATTCGACTTATTATTTTATTCATATTATTTACTTATATTATTAGATACATTTAGGTATTTATCTGTCTGTCTGAATGTTTGACCAGAATTAAGCTTCGAAACGGCTTAATAAATTGTGAAATTATGTAAAAATAATCCTTAATTTAAGGGTTAATAAAAAACATTATCTTAAGGGTCCTATATTGGGAATTTTTCTGGGATAAACTATTCCCAATTTCTCTGTAAATAATCCACCTGTGTCACTGTAATTTAGCATATAGTTACTTATTGAATATATCTAAGTGAAATAGCTCTTATTTTTTCAATGGGTGTTATTGAATAGGAAATATGGGTAGTTTAACTTTGCCCCTGCTGTCTCTTTCATAATCTATCACAAAACTCTAAATTTTTTTAAAAGCGCTGTTATACCATTACCCTTCAATTATATATGTCGAATTTTTTGGTAGCTTATTGAAAATTTAAAATAATAATTATTTTATTATTTTTGCCAAATTAAAAAATCATAAAATATTTTTTTTTTGAATTTTCAATAAGCTATAAAAAAAAGCGATATATATAATTAAAGAATAATGGTATAAGAGCGCTTTAAAAAAAGTTTAGAGTTTTGTGATAGATTATGAAAGAGACAGAAGGGGCAGAATAATCCTTTATTCTACCACCCATATTTCCTATTAAACAAAACCAATTGAAAAAATAACGACTATTTCACTTAGATATATTGAATAAGTAACTATATACTAAATTACATTGACACAGGTGGAGTATTTACAGAGAAATTGGGAATAGTAATATCTCCATACAAATTCCCAGTATAGGACCCTTAAGAGTTTTAGTAATTAATGTTTTTTAAGTCAAAGCACATTGAACTTTACGTAGCAACAGCTTGCGGATAATGTGAATACGAACAAAGTTTTGGATTAACTGAATCCTAAAGTTAAAAGTTTAGTGATTAAGCAAAACTTTAAAGATCTTAAGAAAGTTAAAGCAGGACCAGATCCTGCGATTTCGTTTGGATACACCAATAGGGATTAAAGGATGTACAGAAGCAAATCTAGATATGGAAATAGGTTACGAACCTTTACTTATCCGTTTATCTATGGAATTTCGTTACAGAAGAGCTTTATCTTCCTTTGTTGTTTAAGATAATTTTGGTTCAAGGACTGTAAGCCTGTATGTTTCTCTTTCATCTGAAGAAAAAATTACTGCGATCTTATTTTCAGAAATTCTATTTTCGTCAAATGTCAATTATAATTTTCAATGTCCAAAAATACATTTCATCAATTATATCATTCAAGTTGGTAAACAATTAACGAAATTATTAACTCATATTTTCTATTGATCAAAGTCTCTAGATATTATAATGAACGGTTGAACGAATTTGGAATAAAAATAAATATAAAAATTATTTGTGTACCGTTTCCATTTATATGCTAGGCCGAGAACAAAAGCTTAAGTGCCTTATATATACTTAGTTATTTATGTAATATTTGTACAAATAAGCCAATTTCTTACAAATACAACTTACACTGTAAACACACAATAGGATTTCGTTCAGAGGAATTTACAAAGGAAGGAAACTTCGCTGTCCTAAACAAACTGAGATTGTGCCCCTGAAATAAGCTCTATTGAAAATAATCACATTTATACTTGTAATCTTCTGATAGATATCATCTACAATTTATGAATAAACCAACTTGAGAGCCAGTTGTCAGTCCCAGAGTCAAGAAAATGACTTCAAAGGATGTTATAAATTGCGACGATGAATTGTCAAATAATATACAACCGATATTTATGCATATTGCAATTATGGATAAAGCAAGGAACATTTGGTAAATATAAATGGAATAAATTGTTTACGCACTTGCTTTTAAATATGCAAACCTACATGAAATGAGAATCTCATAAAGAACATGAATGCAAATAAATTAAGCCAAGTCTCGCGACGTAAAAAGTGGTGAGACCTTTCTAGCGTTTCATTAACAAATAACTCAATATTATTTATGAAACTTTAGTAACAGAATATTTTATGAAAGTGAAATACGTAGGACCTACCTACTGTACCTATCATTAAAGCCCTTAAGATATCAAGAGTTTCGGAGCATATTCTGCCATATTCAAACAGGTAGAAATTTTATTTCTAAAAACAGCTTAAAATATCGTGTAATTTGAATCCGTCCTGAGTCCGCACAAAGGCCAGTTGCCCACGACTTCGTACGCGTTGTATTGGGAATACAACGTTTACTCCCTATTTCACCCCCTTAGGGGTTGATTATCGAAAATCATTTCTTAGTGCACCTCTACACCCTCCAATTTTCAGATTTATATCTTCAGTGGTTTAGGCTGTGCGTTGATTGTCAGATATCTGGTATTCATATAAAATTCTCAAGACAGATTGTGGAATAGATTCCCCAGATTCAACAAATAAGTAATAAAAGAGGCCATGGAGATAATTAAAGCACTTCCCATGAGAGTCACGCTTAGGCTTTCCTTTGACAAATTATTCTTTACGTTACTGAAGTGGCCTAAGAAAGTGATCGAGCAACCCAATTATACTTAGATCTGAATACAATTTTTCATTTGACTTCTTACAAAATAAAAAAAAACATTAAAAAATAAAAATACTTTGCAATAACAAATTATAGTAGGTCTCTAGAATGAAAGGTTACCTACCTAGTTTATCTCGGGCACCTACTAGATTTTCCAAAATAATTGTTAAAATTGTTTTAAATTCTATTCACATATCAATTCTGAGTAGATAATACTGTCAGTTGGTCGAGACCTGTCTGCCGGATTCCATGTCACACCTTGGTGAACAGCGCCCGCTCCCGCCGAGACGTGATGGGAAATCCAGTTTAATCCTGTCCGCGCTGTGATGGTTGTGATACTAATATGTGATAATAAAATGTGATACTACGACGACTAATAAGACATATTACGGATAATCTTAAATACCGATTAATCGGCTATATAAACACTATGAATTGTTGGCATATTAATACTTGACATTGGCAAATCACCGATTAACATTGGTGGAGCCATAATAAAAGAAGAAGAAGAAGAAGAAGACCTGTCTGCCATATTGGTGAATAAAGTGGATAGACCAGAAATTCCGTCGCTTTAAGTACAACGTCTCATTCATAATAGGTTTCAATGTGCTTTTGACCTTTTTTTAAAAGGATACTAAAATGCCAACTGAGGAGAGACCTAACAACGACACATCTCGCTTTTAGTAATCAATAAAATCTCGACCCAATTTCTCTGGTATACCATCAATCACTTTTCCATTTATTATTTGACGTTCCAAAACAATTTGTAGCCTCAGTTACTCAGTTGGATGAAGTTGTGTAGTTCTATTACATTAGTCAATTAACGATGCATTGTAAAATGTTAGATAGCCTTTTAATTGTCATTAATAATAAGGTGCGTCGGTGGCCGAGTGGTTAAGACGTTTGGAATTAACTAGGTAGACCACGGGTTCGATCCCGGATCCCGGCCATATACCAATTATAATTAAAAAACTTATGTAGATAATTCGGCAAACCACACTTACGGCTGGCGACACGTTAGGTATAGCCTGAAAAATGCCATCGGCTGAATAAACCTTTTAAAAAAAGTGTACCGACTTTGCACTGAAAAGTAAGAAATGTAACTCCAATATTTTTGTATCATGATCCTCAGTCTTTGTTTACTATAACGTTGTTGAGAATAGTGTATTTAGGATATTACGAGTTCGTACGTGTTGGTTCGATTCCGGCCATGTACCAATGGATTTTTAAAAATACATTACATAACCCGATAAAACGCAAGGATTTTCCATCTAAATATATCTACCTCAACAGAACTTTAAACTGGTTTGTAATAGCCTCACAATTATCATTGGCTAAAAGAGATTTGGTCTTCCACTGTACCCATGCAGGATACTACCGCGGATACTCAACGCTTCTCTTCGTAATTTGTAGCGGTTATAAAGTTCAGAAAAAATTTTTTGCAGAATAATTTAAATCTGTCTATTATTTACGCTTGTTAACTCATATCATGTTCCTAAATACGGTAGTGGAGAAACATTATCTAGTTTCCGTTTGTCACAATACGAGACCTACAATCGCGGACATGATCCGCATGAACGACTAGGGCGGACTCGAGTCGACCTAATCAGTGGAGTAGAAACTGGGTGATTGTGAGTTAGCCGCGCCTGGCCATTCGACCGCACGCTGAAATCCTAAACCGCGTCGCTTGTGATCTCAATCTATTCCATCGGGTTTAAAAATACAAATGCAATTGGTGAAATAATTGGTTTTTACTTATTTATATTGAAAAGTTGAAAAGAGACATTTCGATCTCATTTTGTAAATACGTATATCATCCGCTAAATATGGAAATATATATATATAAGTAGCCTCAAAACGTTCAAATATTTGAGTCTGCAGAAAAGACTTTTATGGCCGTTTTCACAAAGTCGATTCTTCAATAAAATACTTAATATTAAGGAATTAAAAGTTTGGCGAAAACTGGCTTTAGTGTCCAATGATTTTTTTTAATGAATTTTACTTGAAATTTAGCATAAAGGTTCTACAACAAAAAAAATAAAACACGTGCTTTACAATTTTTCAAAATTTAAGCGGATAATACGTTTATATGGGAAAAACTAATTTTCAATTATTTTTACTTCAAACTTAATATAGTGTCTGCAACACAAATTACGGCCAATGTTTATAATTGTACGTGAACGAAGTCGCGAGCAACAGCTATTAGTTAAATACGACAAATCATTATTTTCTTTTAGATACTTCTTTTTCCTTTTAAAATTGCCAATTAAAATGTTTAGACTGCAAAAGTAAGTTGTGGACGTGTATAACAATTGTTTGATAAATCATTATAGAGACGCCTTCACTCCCTTTTGTAACACAATTCCGACCTATTTCCCCTACTTAGTATCGCTCTCGTTTGTCAGCTATCAAAGCGATCCACTACAAATTAACTTGACTATTTATCTAGGCTGCCACAATTGTTTAAAGCCCCTTATTATTGGAATGATAATGCGAATTTATGTTATGTTACCAGAGTAATTAGTTAATTTTAGTCCGAAATATGAATATAAATAAATTGAATTTGATAAAAGTGACCGTTGCATGGCACGAGCAGAAATTATGTCAATTGCACCACACATCAAAAATTTAGACGATATAATATTTATTGAAAATGTCAACGTTTATCAAGAAATGTATTTTTTCATAACAGTACTTATATGTAAGTTATATTTTATTTTAAGCAATTTTATAAAGAGTCTTTCAATGGTACCACAAATGGTACTACAGAAAAAGACGAAAATGTAACAAAAAATACTTTTCGAATATTACTTCTATTTTTGTTTCATGCTTCGTAATTTAGGTCCGCGGTGCTTGCTGCTGCTATATACAATTACAAAGGACGCCGTCCACCACACAAAGCGCTCATAAATTAAAAAATATTACTAAAAATTAAAAGGGTCCTTGCGGTCGGAGTATCGCATTTCCTTACTAGCAGCCACGAGTAGCGTGATTCCAAATATCAGCTAGTGACAAGCTAATCGCTGACTCAAACTCAAGTAGAGTTCGTATTTAAAACAATATCCATTGAAAATGATGTTTAAATTATTTTTGATAGAATAATGACATTTTTATCCTGTTCACGAATAACTGACTTCAAAAGAATCGAGTCAGTGAACTAATAGGATGATATTACTATTTGTATGGTAAAGAGCAATCGGGCAGAAATAGGAAACACAATAGACCTTTCTAAAGGGCACCCTCCATTATACGACTTCTAATACTAACTGCTTCAAAAAGATGAGAAAATGTTACCATTTATTGACATATCTTTGAAAAATAAAAATAAATAATTAAAAAAGCCTTTTATTTCCACAAAGAAAAATTAAACTAAACTGACCATCGCACGGATACAATTTTATTTTCTAACGATTTGTACACGCAATGCATAATTTAAATTATATTCATACTTCTAACACAGATCTTTCCTAAATGATTTTGTTACCGCCACGAAAGTGCACTTTTCCCCCAACTTGATTCACGTCATAGAGCACTTTTAATACTTACATAAACGTTCCTCTGTTTAACTCGCACACATACTTACAGGCAAAAAGACGCGAATTTGTTTTATTAATAAGTGATTTTTCGTTTTATTACTGATTTTGTGCATGTATAAAATAATATTTAAGTCATCATAAGATGTCTTGCGAAAGTTACTTACATACATAATTATTTTGGACGTTTCCACCCCGCTTTTCCTTGATGGAAATTACAATTTTAGCGTGGAATCCTAAGTTTGAAACTAAACAAGACTTAACCAAGTCCCGCAGATGCGATAACTAAATTTGACGCATACTCCTACTAACTTTGAAACTTTCTGAAAATATAAAGACAAAGTTTTAAAGTTTTTCTAAGTAAATTAGATGAGACTGCTGGTTAGTAAAAAGGCCACAAAATATATAGCAAAGTAGTAAAAGTCCATAAAATATGGCTTAACTGCATTATGAAGAACATTTCATCAAAATAGTTACCTATAGTATACAAAACATATTTAATTAGGTACATTGGTTTTATGTCTACTCAATACATTATATTATTTGTAATATACAAATTGTTATGGAGATTTATTGTAAACAAAAATATGTATATGTTATTTTGTAAAGCCTGCCAGAGATTCTTTAGATACCTATGATTCGATTATCCTTTCAAATTTCGGATGGAGTTAAAACACAATGTGCTATAAAACTCAGGAGGGATAAAGCGAGGGGAAGAAATGGGAAAATATTATGAAATCACATATTATAAGCGATGCTTTCATGAGATGAGATTACGTTGTATATTTGCCTACTTAACTAGGAGTTGTTATTTTTATCAGAATTGATGTCTAAGGAATTGTAACTCTTAGTAAATTACTCAGGTTTGCGGTTGAGTCCGTGATTCTTAGAAAAGTAAGTAGATAAAGAGCTTTTAGCTAAATTGACCTAGAATTTTATACGACCTGCGGCTATTGAAAAACAATTAACAATACAAAGTTTTAGCTTCATAAGATTTGTAGACAGATTTTCTATATTTAAACAGTAATCTAAACAAATTAAATATTTTTCTACAACAATTAATTTGGAAAGGCTGGTAAAATTGAAAAAATCTTCCAACGACCATAGTAAGTTATTTATAATTCATAACTTTGTATTTTGACACAGACAAGACAAGCCAAGAGAAATGGTATCTCATGTACAAACTCACATACCTACATACATTTTTCATCGTACTAGTTTGACGTCATTGTGGTTGGAAAGGTTTATTACCACTCTTATTAATAAACTCGAAGTAGCGACGTAGTAACTATACTGTATTTCGTCTCCGTCTAACAAATCTGCAATTCATTATGATAGACGGAGACGAAACACAGTTTAGTTACCACGTCGCTACTTCGAGTTTATTAATAAGAGTGTAGGAGTTCCAAGTTTGCCTTTAAATTTTAGACAAAATGGGTACTGTAGTTAGTGGACATATTCAGATAATTTATATTTTAATTTGTTATTAAATAGGTAAAAAGCCTTATAATTAATATTGCCATATTAAGCTAAGTACAGAAATAAGAACTACCTAAGTACCTTTCTATAAGTATATCATCATATTCGGTATGTAGGTAAAGTATTTAAAAGTAGTTTTTTTTATTTCAAAGATTTTAAGTTAGCGTGTCTGCCCTAAACGTGCCCCGTGATACCAGTTAGACAAATGAGTGTATTTTTTACATAAACGATGACGACGTCTGTCAGCAAAACTTTGATAAAATATTATAAAACTACTGCATTAAAATTAATACTTTCTTAATTTGTTTTCTTTTAATTTCTGTCAAAGAAGTGTGCAGCAACAGACTTGCCACCTAACACCTGTTCTATTCAATATGGACAATTGGCAAAAAGTGGACACTGTTACTGGTGTCTCTAGCCACTATGCAAGATATAAATGCAGATGTATTGTTCATGTTGAAAATAAGTTAACCTTTCAAAAATAAAAAAAACATACCTTCGTTTAGTAGCCATAGATACCTAATTCATATACAATAAGGTATCAAGGAAGTGTAATAATGTGTAATTATGCATATAGAGTTAAATATATTTTGTAAAGTGTGAACAGGTTGTGAATATCCAAAACATTATTTAAACTTTTGTTCTTTTATATCTAGTATTCCACATTGTCCCACTTTTGCACTGTTTTTTCCGGTTTAGTGACGTTGAATTATGACTCGAAAACCGCAAATCGATGTACAGGATAGCCATTATTTTGTCACACATAACAATAATTTTGAGCGGCAGTTCTTTAAAATATTCCCAGTGAGGGGGGAGTTATGACGTCATCAATTTTTTGTATGGGATTTGACATTTTTTTTTCAGAAACCTATCGTGTGGGTATCAAATGAAAGGGCGTCATGAGCCGGTTCTAAAAATAAGCGTGTTAGAATTAATTTAACTTAAGCAAGCAGAATTCAAAAGAAGCAATATTCATGTTCCAAATTCATAACTCATTACTGCCCTCTTAGTGAAATGATCTTGAAGAAAAGACCTACCTTGCTCGCACTTATTGAGGAACCAATCGCCGTGTTTCGAATAGATAGATGAAAAAACATTGTTTCTTTTAAATAATGAAAAATCATAATACTGTGAATACGATAAGGTTCCAATGAATATAGAAATTAAAATTAAATGAAGGATAAAAGAGAACAAATAAGCACAAAAAGCAACTTTTTTTCTTGTGTCATATCGCGTTACGAAAGAAATTATAAGTTACGAAAAGAAATCTTACCTTGCTATATTTTCTTTGGGAAAATTCGAACCGTCATGCTCTTTATGAAAGAAGCCAATGAAATGATACAAAAATTCTTATTACAAATATAATATGCGTCGTTGAATATTTGGATTTAGAGTAAATAACAATATTTTCCATCTAATTTTATTTATTTTAATTGAAATATCATCTAAGTAATAAGACTTTTATATTGAGGATGTCTAACGATTGGTATATAGGTAAATACAATGCGATCCCATAATTAGTCTGATCTGCCAAGTCTTCCTTGTTTAGCCGATGGTATTTGTTTGTTAATGGGGTTTGCGAGTGGCCAGTTCTGTTGAGCCATATTTAGATGGAAAAGCCTTTAAGTGTGGTTTGTCGGATTATGTACATATCAGTTTTATCCATTAGATACTTATACACATTACTTTGTGCAAGATCTAAATCAAAGCGATCTGCATATGTAGATTGCGTAAAGGAGCACTGCATTCCCAACTGTCCGCGTTGCCATATCTCAAAGCTGCGTGTGTTTATTTGTTGAAGAGCGTTGCATACAATTTCTCAGTTTCTGCGAAAATTCAATTCTAAATATCCATTGCATTTAAACAATGCCTATGTTTCATCAAGTGAAGAAACGTACCAGGTTATGCAATGTTTACAAAAGACCGAAGATGCAATAGTGCATCGACTTATTAAAAAAATAAAAGCCATGAACTAGTCTTGACTTTTCCTCTGTGACCCCGAACGAACGCAACCTGTGCTATCCACTTCCTTCTATATTATAAAGATATACCAAGCGCTGAAAGTTATCTAATGTGAGATCGAATTTGTTATACAGATACAATTTTAATTTGCTTACATTTTTTTTTTAAATATTATTAATTTTCTTAAAAATACCGTAGAAAAGTCACAAGTGTAGTAACTGAGAACAATCATATTTTTTACTATTTAATTTTCAACATTCCAAAAAAAAAAAACAAAGTAGAAATTCGCGAAAAATTGAGGACTTTCAGGGCTTCTTAAAACTAATGTGTATCTGATTTTGACAATTGTATGTAATTGTTTTCATGTTTAATATATCTATCTTCAGAAAGCAATTTTAATTTTGAAACCAAAATACACAGTCATCGCGTAATGCAGAATGTAATTAGTATGGGATATACGTTTTGAGTAAGTTCAATATTATAATTTGCAGATTTTTATGTAAAGCCGTTTTTGTAATAGACCGGTAACAAAATATGTCTGAAATTCATGACTTTGACGAGCCCCCACAGTGTTAATTACATATAAAAAAATAGAAACACATTTATAATCTACTCATAAACCCCTTTTTAATGATACCTATCCCATAAGTGTAGGTTAAAACCACAGAACTTTGTTACCCTCTCTTTAGTTTTAGGCCGCAGTAAAACATGTTATATGTGAACGTCAAGTCCCTATCTCATTTTGTTTTAGAAGCTAGAGGGGTGTGACAGACGGACAAACATCGTTGTCACAACAATAGGTTTCCTATTTTTACGGAACCCTAAAAACTATACATTATTTTGAATTATGACAAGACTTTCGTCAATCTTTCATTAGGGTATTTATGAACGCTTTTTCCTGGAATATTTACATAGACCTAAGTATAGATAATTTCGAATTCTTTGTTTTGTTTTGCCACGTGTGATTGACACACAGAAGTAAACAGTGCCTACTATTTATAGGAAAACATTAATAATATAAATGCCAATGAGCGTGTGGTTTTCTCAGCATTGTATGCTTACACCTTTATCATATTGAGGTCGGTAGAGACTGAACTCGTGTTCACACCTCGTGCACTTGCATTTTACGCTTCGTGCGGGCTATACGCTGCTGAAGTTAGGATATGTCTTGAAGCTTAAAACATGCACGATTCTGACATACATACAAGCACCTTCATATCTCTGTACCTATCGATGTAGCTCTGGCCAAGTATCAATTTCCACATTTAGCGATTTACCTAACAGGACAGGTGGGAAGGTCGCTGCTAGCGCTTATTCTTGAAGAAAATTATGGTTTGGGTTTTTGGATGTTAGCATTGAACTCGGGACATCCGTATAAGCCCAATGCTGTAATAATTTTGTTAAATTCTTATACTGAAGTTATTATTTTACTTTATGATCGTTGATTTAGCCACCGATTTCTTCAATTAACATTCTATTCATTTTTCTTCCATCTTTTTGTCTTCTCAGTGTACCTACATGTCAATTTCACATGATCACTAATATTAACTTAAATATTAACACAAATAACAACTAAAGGTAGATGTGGTAATAAAAACATTTAAAAGTTGTTATTGGAAAACCGTGTCTAACTTGCAACTTTCTTCAATATCGGCTCAAATTTCCAAAAATGTCGCAATACTTCCATAAAGTTTTGCTCTAAGTCGGTATCTTTGATTCGAAAGTTGATAACTTTGAATTGTTAGAGCCTGTCCATTAAATTTCAACGATGAAAATTTACTCATAGTCATTATCTTTTATTTATTTATTTAATTTATATTACTTGTCAAATATTCACCAATTTTCTTCAATAATATCTGTTTTAATTACTTTAAAAAAAAGTGTACCGACTTCAAAAATTTGCACTGAAAAGTAAGAAATAATAAATATTTCGTCGTAGAATTTGAAGACGGTTAGTGCCAAATTAGGATACAAAATTAAGTAAACATCTAAGAAGATAAATATCTGTTCAATATTATATATGTTTGTACTGATGATCGTAGGTTCCTAATGAATTGTCTAGATTAGTGAATTTGGGAAGTAAGTTGTTTTTAATTTGGCACCAACCGTCTTCAAATTCTACCGCGCAATATTTATTATTTTTTTACTTTTCAGTGCAAATTTTTGAAGTCGGTACACTTTTTTTAAAAAGTTAATTTATTTTCCCTTTTAAGTGATTTTGCTGCACTGTTATTATTTTTATAACGCAAATAAAAAAAAATATGGAAAAATAAAAAAACAAATACTGCTGTGGATGGGATTTGAACCATTTGCATCCTGAGCTGCACCATACCATACCATACCTTTAGCCGTTAGACCACCGTCGATACAAAAATTGACAACTTCGTGTCAATAGCAACCGTTGCTAAGGCTTTTCTCTGATACATCATTTTCAGCCGTTAACAGAGACAAATTACTGAATTTCTGAAAAACTACTGAACCGATTTTCGTCATATGTCTGTGAGATAATGTCGAGAAATTATTATATCCTTAAAAAAATAAGTCGTCAAAATCGGTATATATTGTAACGAATAGGTACTTAAATCGCACAAATAAATACCTAAACACATCAAGGTCGATAGACGTCTCTAGAAACATCCAGAGAGAATCAAGTACAAACGAAAATGGACCGTATGTGCCTAGCCATAGGTACCAAAATCGGGCGCGGTCTGTGTGTAGGTATTTGGCGCCGAGTCGCATCGAGCCGCGTCTACAACTTTGTACAACAATCTCGGCGTTTCTCGAATGTTCGGTGGGCAATATAAACAGAGGATCGTCGCCGGGAGAACACAGTGCGAATCAGAGCGATCAAAGCGAAACAGTGAAGTGGAATTTAGTGCGACTAAGTGTTATTTTAGTGTTTTCATTTATGTAACTGTATTTTTGTGGTGTTGAAGTAAAGTTTGTTTATTTAATCGGTATTTTAAATCTCTTCGAACCCCAGCTCGTAACAAATTGGTGTCAGGAGTGTGGGATTCAAAAATGCCGATTACACCACGTGACTCGTCGTCATCACGGCGACCCAAAACACGACAAACTACTGCTGGACATCACGGCGAGGAGGTCGACGAGGCTGCTGCTGCTGGAGCCGCTGCTGGTGCTGCTGGGAATGCTGCTGGTGGTGCCGGAGCTGCTGCTGCTGCTGCTGGGACTGCTGCTGGTGGTGCTGGAGCTGCTGCTGGAGTTGATTCGGGTGCTGCGGGTTCTGCGGGTGCTCCCCAGGCAACCGACATGGGAATGCTGGTTCGGCTGATGGAGGAGCAGGCCAGACGTCAGGAGGAACAGACTCGACGGCTGATGGAGGAGCAGGCTCGACGACAGGAGGAGCAGGCCCGACGACAGGAGGAGCAGACTCGGCAGCTATTGGAGGAGCAGGCCCGACGTCAGGAGGAGCTGGCCCGACGTCAGGAGGAGCAGGCCAGACGACAAGAGGAGGAGGCCAGACTTCGGGAGGAGCAGACTTGCCGGCTGTTAAAGGAGCAGTCTGCTAGCCTTAAGGAGCTGCTTTCAGAATCACTGGGAAAGGTGACTATGGAGGTGAAGCAGCTACAGAGGGTTACAGACATGCACGAGGAGAGAATCGAAGACCTTGACATCCGTTACGAAGACCTCCAACAGCACTATAAGGATCTCCATATGGAAATACAAACAAGGATGAGCGGAGAACAGGATGCAAGACTTAACGACCGCTACGGAGAGTTGGACAGCCGATGCGAGAGGCTCCAGAATGAAGTAAGGAAACTGAAGCTGTCCGCTCCTGTTTCTGGAGGCGTCGTCGTCTCCGGCCCCCGAGTCAAGGTGCCGCCGTACGACGGGACTACGTCCTGGACAGCGTACAAATTGCAGTTCCAAACGGTCGCCTCTGCCAACGGCTGGACAGACGAGCAATCTCTGACCGCCTTGACAGTGGCTTTAAGGGGCCGTGCACTATCGGTTCTGGAGGCCTCTCCAGACAGCTGCACCACGTACGGGAACCTGATCGAGGCAATGGACTCCAGGTACGGCGACAAACACCTGGAGCACGTCTACCGAGCGCAGCTGAGGGACAGGACGCAACATGCTGGTGAGAATCTGCAACAATGGGCTCTGGAGATCGAGAAGATCGTGAGGAAGGCGTACCCATCTGCCGGACAAGAGTTCATTGCTGCAAACCTCGTTCAAGCATTTATCGACGGCATCCGCAGCATGGAGGTCAGAGCTGCAGTTCGTCTGGGCCACCACAGCGCCCTGAAAGATGCACTGGCCCATGCTCTAGAGGTGGAAGCCGTGAGACAGGAGCCTCGTTCTCAGCGATTGCGACAAGTGGCGGAGGAGGCTACTCCAACAACGACACCTGTAGCAGAGAGGCGTAGCTACTTACCCCGCTGCTTCTACTGCCACAAGCTGGGGCACCTTAAAGCAAGCTGCCCGGCGCTTAAACGACAAGGCACGGATCAACGAGTGCCGAAACGGGACGTCGAAGCTGATGTCCGTGCCGTAACTACGGAGCTTCCGGGAAACGAGTAACAGCCAGAGCCGCGGGGCGGGTACTGGCTGATCGTGACATAGCCCCAAAAGTTACCATCCGACAAGTTTTCGACGGGAACAGTCTGGTAATCGCCGGCGAGGTCAACGGGACGCCATGTGAGATGACGATCGACACAGGAGCAACGCGTACGGTTGTGAGACCTCAGTTGTTGGGACGATCTACGAAAAGAACCAGACGTTCATCTTCCTGTCTGAAACTCTTCACGGCAACCGGTCAGCCAATACCCGCATACGACGAGCTGCCGGTGACACTCAAGGTGGGTGACGGGGAGTATCCACACACCGTCATCGTGGCCGACATTATAGACGACTGCATTCTCGGACTCGACTTTATGAAGCGGTTCCAGTTTGGCATCGACTTGCGCAACGGTGTACTGCAGTGCGGCCAGGAACAGGTATTTTTGAAAGGCGGTTATGCTGGCTATGTGCGTTGTGCCAAGGGCGTCAAGCTGAACCCATATTCGGAGACGCTTGTCGATGTGGAGTTACCAACTAATGGGGACCCCTCCAATACGAGGTGCTCTATCATCGACCACCTGGAACGTTCTAAACATAAAGGCTGGTTACTCACTCCAACTTTAGTAAACAGCAAGAGTGGACGAGCTGTAGTAAGGGTGACCAACTTCAATGGCGCTCCTGTCACTCTCAGTAAGGATCAAGTCGTGGCGAAGTGCGACGAGGCGAATTGGATGCGGAGCTGCACCCAGGGGAAGCTGTCGGCGGTGAAAAATAACAGTGTAAACCCCTTGGAACTCGTCGATATTTCGAAAAAGGACTTGTCAATCTCCGAGTACAAAAGAGCGAAGGACGTCATTGGTGAAACACACCATCAACACAGGCAACGAGTTACCTATACGTCAACGTGCTCGACGAATCCCGGTAGGAAGAGAAGCAGAAGTACAGTGCATGCTGGAAGACATGAAGAAGGCTAATGTCATCGAACCTTCTTTGAGCCCATGGTGTTCTCCGGTTGTGCTAGTTAAGAAGAAGGATGGCAGCACTCGCTTCTGTGTGGATTATCGTCGACTGAACGACGTAACCAGAAAGGACAGCTACCCTCTACCCCGGATTGACGACACCTTGGACAAGTTGAGTGGGAACCAGTGGTTCTCAACACTGGATTTGAAGAGTGGATACTGGCAAGTGGAGATCGATCCCAAGGACAAGGAAAAGACTGCTTTCTCGACCGGAAATGGACTGTGGCAGTTCAACGTCATGCCTTTCGGGTTATGCAATGCTCCCGCTACGTTCGAAAGGCTGATGGAAGTTGTGCTTGCGGATCTCGTTGGAAAAGCTTGCCTAGTCTACCTGGATGACGTCATCATCATGGGACGCGACTTCAACGAGCACCTGGGGAATTTAGAAAGAGTGTTTGCCAAGTTAAAGCTCGCGAACCTGAAATTGCATGCCAAGAAGTGTAGCTTCTTCAAGAAACGTGTAAATTACCTCGGGCATGTAATTACAAAGGATGGCGTAGAAACCGACCCTGTCAAGACAGTAGCTGTACGAGAATGGCCCACCCCGCGGAACAAAACAGATGTTCGGGCGTTTCTTGGTCTGTGCTCATACTACCGCCGCTTCGTATACGACTTCGCGGGAGTAGCCAAGCCCCTACATCGGCTGACGGAGGACAAGCGTTCGTTTCAATGGACTGAGGACTGTGAGAAGTCGTTCCAGGAACTGAAACAACGGCTGTGTGAAACACCTGTATTGGGCTACCCGGACCAAGTCGGCGAGTTTGTGGTGGACACAGACGCAAGCAACATCGCCATTGGAGGTGTGCTGTCACAACGGAAGGGGGACAAGGAAGTTGTGATAGCGTATTTCAGCAAGGCTCTGTCAAAACCAGAAAGGAACTACTGTGTAACCAGACGCGAACTTCTGGCCGTAGTGAAGACAGTACGACACTTCAACAAGTATCTCATCGGAAGGAAGTTCAAGCTACGGACAGACCATGCGGCGTTGAAATGGTTACTTCAATTCAAGGATCCCGAAGGACAAGTCGCTCGGTGGATCGAGCAGTTACAAGAATTCGATTTCACGATCGAACATCGACGAGGACGGACGCATGGCAACGCTGACGCACTGTCACGCAGGCCGTGCCCTGAAGATTGTAAACACTGCTCGAGGCGTGAAATCAGCGATTCTGTCATCAAAGTGATTACGACTAACAACCTTAGTGACGAATGGGCGAATGAGAGAACGAGAGACGAGCAACTCAAGGATAACAACTTGGCGCCGATAATGGAATGGAAGACGCAGAATGTTCCAAGGCCCGGCTGGAATGTTTTATCAGCCATGAGTTCCACCACGAAAAGCTACTGGGCTCAGTGGGAAAGTCTAGTGCTGCACAACGGGTTGCTGTACCGCAAGTGGGAGTCGCCCAGTGGACAGGAGACATTGATGCAGCTGGTCGTGCCTAGGTCAAAGGTGCGCGCAGTGCTTGAGTCCGTGCACGATGGATCCTCGGGAGGACATCTGGGCATGAATCGAACCCTGGCGAAAATCAGGAAACGATTTTATTGGGTTCATTGCCGGCAAGATGTCGAGGATTGGTGTCGCAAGTGCACAGTATGTGCGGCCGTGAAGGGACCTACGACACGTACGAGGGGACGTATGCAGCTGTACAATGTTGGCGCTCCATGGGAACGAATTGCGGTGGACGTTGCTGGACCGTTCCCGGCCACTGAAGACGGGAACAAGTACTTCATGGTCGTGATGGACTACTTCACGAAGTGGCCGGAGGTCTTCGCAATTCCCAACCAGGAAGCGACAACAGTGGCGACTAAGTTGGTCAACGAAGTATTCTGCAGGTTCGGGCTACCATTGGAGATACATTCTGATCAAGGGCGTAACTTTGAGTCGCAGTTGTTCCAGGAAGTATGCCGTCTCCTGGGAATAAATAAAACGAGGACTACGGCGTATCACCCACAGTCCGACGGAATGGTTGAAAGGTTCAACCGCACTTTGGAGACTCATTTAGCGAAACTGGTTGAGGATCACCAGAGGGACTGGGACCGATATATTCCCTTGTTCTTGCTCTCATATCGATCCGCAGAGCATGAAAGCATAAAGGTGACTCCTGCTTATGCCAACTTTGGGAGAGAACTCCGACTACCAGTTGATCTCCTGACCGGCGGACCTCCGGATGCGCCGCAACCTGTAAGTGACTACGTATCGAACCTGAAAAACAAGATGTGCGACATACATGACCAGATTCGTCAGAGCAGTCTTGTGGCCAGTACAAAGATGAAGACCAGGTACGATAGAAACTTCAATAGTAACGGTTTTGACGAGGGATCGTTGGTGTGGCTGCACAACCCGAAACGCCGAAAAGGCAAATCTCCCAAGCTGCAGAACCGCTGGGAAGGTCCGTATAAGGTCATCACGAGGATCAATGACGTGACCTATCGGATCCAACGATGCCCGCGTGGACAGTTAAAGGTTGTCCATATTGATCGACTGGCTCCTTACAAAGGCTCGAATATTGCTCGGGACGAGCAAGTCTAAGCGGGGGGCAGTGTAACGAATAGGTACTTAAATCGCACAAATAAATACCTAAACACATCAAGGTCGATAGACGTCTCTAGAAACATCCAGAGAGAATCAAGTACAAACGAAAATGGACCGTATGTGCCTAGCCATAGGTACCAAAATCGGGCGCGGTCTGTGTGTAGGTATTTGGCGCCGAGTCGCATCGAGCCGCGTCTACAACTTTGTACAACAATCTCGGCGTTTCTCGAATGTTCGGTGGGCAATATAAACAGAGGATCGTCGCCGGGAGAACACAGTGCGAATCAGAGCGATCAAAGCGAAACAGTGAAGTGGAATTTAGTGCGACTAAGTGTTATTTTAGTGTTTTCATTTATGTAACTGTATTTTTGTGGTGTTGAAGTAAAGTTTGTTTATTTAATCGGTATTTTAAATCTCTTCGAACCCCAGCTCGTAACAATATTTCATCGAGATACTGACAATTGACTTATAAAGTCAGTTTTTTCAAAATTACTGAAAAACTAATAAACCAATTTTTATGACATAAAAATGGGACCAATCCGGAAGAATTATCTGTCGATTAAAAAATAAATCATCAAAATCGGTTCAAAAACGACGGAGTTATCCGCGAACACACATAAAAAAATATATATATACGGTCGAATTGAGTAACGTCTTTTTTTTTACCGAACTTCTCAGATATTTATTTACGTCTGTTAAAGTAGTGACACATCTAGGTCTACTAAGTGCAGCAACTGTTCTCTTCAATATGAACAAATGGCAAAAAGTGGACACTGTTACTGGCGTCTCTGGCCACACTGCAAGCTATAAAGGCCGTGAAGATGTTTACTCGTCGAATTAGGAACATTGACATTATTATTTTCTACTCCGCTTCCAAAAAACGTAGCGTGATGTTTTATACACAGGAACCTTCCGTGTGAATCAATCTATCGATTAGTGAAAACCGTATCAAAATCAATTTTTCTGAATATTGTTGAAGGTCGGTCGCTTCTAGGATAGTGTTCCATTATAAACAAACTGTGTTATATTATGTTTCGGTGTCTGTATGACACGGCCATTTTTAACCGACTTCCAAAAAAAGAAGGAGAAGGTTCTCAATTCGGACCGTATTTTTTTTTTATGTATGTATGTACATCGATAACTCCGCCAATTATGAACCGATTTTGATGGTTTCTTTTTTAATCGACAGATAATTCTTCCGGATTGGTCCCATTTTTATCTCATAAAAATTGGTTCATTCGTTTTTCAGAAATTTTGAAAAAACTGACTTTATAAGTAGGTACATTTTTCTTGATATCTCGATAAAATATGTACCGTTTTTGACAGCTTATTTTTTTCAAGACATAATAATTTCTCGACATTATCTCACAGACATATGACGAAAATCGGTTCAGTAGTTTTTCAGAAATTCAGTAATTAATTTCTGTTTACGGCTGAAATTATGTATCAGAAAAAGCCTTAGCAACGGTTGCTATTGACACGAAGTTGTCAATTTTCGTGACGATGGTCTAGCGGTTAAATGTAATGGGGTGCATAGGATGCACAAGCACATTACATGGTTCAAATCACATCCACAGGGGTATTTTTTTTTAATTTTCCATCCATATTATTTTAGTTGCGTTATTATTTGTCTCTCAAGGCAGCAAAATCACTTAAAAGAGTAAAATAAACCTTTTAAAAAAAAGTGCACCGACTTCAAAAATTTGCACTGAAAAGTAAGAAATAATCAATATTTCGTCGTAGAATTTGAAGACGGTTGGTGCCAAATTAAAAACAACTTAGTTCCCAAATTCACTAATATAGACAATTCATTAGGAACCTACGATCATCAGTAGGTACATACAAACATAGATAAAATTGAACAGATCTTTATCTTCTTAGATATTTACTTAGTTTTGTATCCTAATTTGGCACCAACCGTCTTCAAATTCTACGACGAAATATTTATTATTTCTTACTTTTCAGTGCAAATTTTTGAAGTCGGTGCACTTTTTTTTAAAAGGTTTATCTTTGTTTCAGTAAATATCACTATCGAATAATTTAATAAAAACTGTCTTTTATGCCAATATGTACGAAGTTGACAAGCCAAAAAATTTTTTGTAGATTTCAGGAAAAATAAAACTAAGTTTCTAAAGGCGGTCACTCGTGTAACAGTTCAGATTTGGGCATTCGTCAGTGAATGCGTCCAGGCGAGCATTACAGTGTAAACACCTTGTAATGATATAATTTGTAACAATGAAAGCAGTAAGTGCGGAACCGAGCAATACAATGCGTACCACTTTTAACACAACCGTCTCGCGGTGATCCAGTGCTGCCAATTTAGGGCTTTTGGTCGCCATGTGTGGTATCCCTTTGAGGAGATGTCACTATGGTGGAAGGAGAAGAATTAGTTATTTTTAGGTTGATTTTTTGCTCAAAAATCGAATATGCATTGTTACATTACACGCGAATGCTCCCGGTGAGTGACCACCTTTAGATTTATAGTTTCTGATATAAATTTAACGGAACCCTCGGTGCCCTAGTCCGAAATTCTGAATTCCTTGATCCATCTTATGATATAAAACAAAATCTACATAACTTTAAACTGAAAATAAATTGAAAAAGTAAAACTTATTTTAATTCTAGTCTAATTCTATCGACTACTAATCGGGCAGATTTTAATAGCACCACTTATTTAGCTACCTTCTAAAATTTTAAAACTCTAGTCTCATACAGGGAATTCAAGTTAATTAGAAATTGATGGAAATATACTGTTATTTTCTTTTTCTTTTGTTGTCGTTAATATTCATTTATGGCTTCAATAGAGCAATTGTTGGATTAGAAATTGAGCTCCCTGATTCAAACCTCACTAAACGCTCTTAGAAAGTGCTTTCATCGACTTTTTGTAATTTAGAGGCCACCTAAAGGCACTTAATCTGAAAATTAAGAAGTGACAGCTGTATTTTCATAAAACCTGATATTGCCACCTGATTAAACAGCAGGTGAATTTATTATCACTAATAAAGAGTAACCGGAACCCCAATTTGTTTGTAATTGATGTAAGTAACCTCCGTGTGCCTACGTTTCATAACAGGCTGACATTTCAACGTAGAACGTAGCACGTAGTTGTGATATCGTAATTCCCCCTGTCTTATTAAAAGAAAAATTTTGCACAGTTTTTCTTAGGTACCTAATGAAAAGGTCCAGCTATCCCTGCCCAGTTCTCTGGGATTAAAGGTAGGTTATTATACCTAGGTATATTTCATCCTTCAAATTTGCAATTCAGTGGTGTAGAATTGTTTTAATTGGTTTGAGACGAATAGGATGTCCAAGTCCAAGTTAAAAACCTTTTAAAAAGAAGTGCACCGACTTCAAAAATTTGCACTGAAAAGTAAGAAATAAGAAATATTTCGTCGTAGAATTTGAAGACGGTTGGTGCCAAATTAGGATACAAAACTAAGTAAATATCTAAGAAGATAAAGATCTGTTCAATATTATCAATGTTTGTATTACTAATGATCGTAGGTTCCTAATGAATTGTCTATATTAGTGAATTTGGAACTAAGTTGTTTCTAATTTGGCACCAACCGTCTTCAAATTCTACGAAGAAATATTTCTTATTTCTTACTTTTCAGTGCAAATTTTTGAAGTCGGTGCACTTTTTATAAAACGTTTATTTTACCCTTTCAAGTGATTTTGCTGCCTTGAGAGACAAATAATAATGCAAATAAAAAAATATTGATGGAAAAAAATACCGCTGTGGATGTGATTTGAACCATGTGCTTGTGCATCCTGCGCTGCACCCCATTACATTTAACCGCTAGACCATCGTCACGAAAATTGACAACTTCGTGTTAATAGCAACCGTTGCTAAGGCTTTTTCTGATACATAATTTCTGAAAAACTATTGAACCGATTTTCGTCATATCTCTGTGAAATAATGTCGAGAAATTATTATGTCTTAAAAAAAATAAGTCGTCAAAATCGGTCCATATTTTATCGAGATATCAAGAAAAATGTACTTATAGTCTTATAAAGTCAGTTTTTTCAACATTTCTGAAAAACTAATGAACCAATTTTTATGAGATAAAAATGGGACCAATCCGGAAGAATTATCTGTCGATTAAAAAGAAACCATCAAAATCGGTTCACAACTTGCGGAGTTATCGATGAACATACATACATAAAAAAAATACGGTCCGAATTGAGAACTTTCTCCTTCTTTTTTCGGAAGTCGGTTAAAAAAAGCGATTAAATTAAGTTCACTAGTAGACAATTCAAATCAAGTTATTTATGTTTACTTAATTTACTTAATTTTGTATCCTAATTTGCCACCAACCGTCTTCAAATTCTACGACGAAATATTTATTATTTCTTACTTTTCAGTGCAAATTTTTGAAGTCGGTGCACTTTTTTTTTAAAGGTTTTTAATATTGTTATTTGAAATGTTTACAGAATTTCTAGCTTCTCGTTACGACGACTGGTATACGTTTTCGCCAAACACATGTAGGTACAGATTCGGGTTTTCTATGTGAAAATTATATTGTCTCTATTAAGTAGGTATCAAGAAAGAACATTGGACGACTATTCATTTTGAATAGTACATCTATAAATAACTCCACTACTGAGTGCTTATTTATGTGATCACACAAAAATGACGCGGAGACAAAAATAGCAAACAATATAGATTACATTAGCTGTCAATGCTGTTTTTCCATGATTTTGACGGGCATAATGACTAGACTTGCTTTATTATATTGAAGACATTACAAAGAGCCAGACCATTGTGGTAAAGTTTAGTGGTTGGAGGTCACACTGACCTAGTTGACCCGGGTACGAATTTTATATCGAGAAAAGCGTCAAAAATACATTTTACAGGTGTTTTATTTTGTTCTCTGATGTCGTTAAATTTGTGGCCAAATCAATGCATCTATTTAGCATTATTTTATTATTAAAACTCCGATTATTATAATAAACATCTGCTTATTTCCTTAGTCATGAACAGAAGTTGTTTTCCATTAACTTTTTATATAACTGTTTATTCAGTCATCCACGCTGCGGTTGGCCGCCACTGTTGCGGTATAACCTCTAATGCGACATTCCTAAATGAAACCGAAGTATGCTTTCAGCCTAAGCTTCAGTATTCATTGTACCTATGTTAATTTACAAAGAATCGTTTTTAAATTTAATACCCTTCGCTACATTTTTCTGTAATTTTAAGACCAATTTTTAACAACATTCGAGACCGGTCATTAATCATCAAAATTAAATAGCAGAAGACCCCGAGGTTCGTTTGGTATTGGGAGCTACGACGCTCTACAATTTAATATTGCTTATATATTTCGCTTATATTTACAATTCTTAGAGCGATATTATAAATAACTGGTATAGGAAAAGATATAAATAGTGAATACTTAATCACAGGCTATGTTCTCTACGCTACGGTGGAAATCCGTTAAATAAATTATTAAAGATAAAGCTCTTATTACAAATTATTAATTAATTATTCATTCCCTAACACTTTAGAAGTACTTATAAATAAAGTGCTATGAAGATCTTCTCCTAAAGTCTGGGGAGCCAGTAGATTATGTAAATTTCATTCTTAAAGATATTAAAATCCCAAAGTTTCTTTTGTCACTAAACAAAAATATGATACTTTGTAAGAAACTCTAGCCGGGGCGCCAGCCCTTTTAATTAAATTTTCCCTCGCTGAACGCAAGAAAAATGCTGCAAATTAATTTAATCAGTCAGGCAATATCACCACCAAATAATTTGTCTATTTTAGTGTTAAATATTTATCAATTACTTACAAGATTTTTAGAGTTCCTAAGCCAAAAACACAGTTTATTTTTTATTATACTTTCATGAGTACCGAAGCGCCTAGAACCCATTGTACCCAGCGGAAGACATATCGTCCTCATTTAGTCTATGATAATATTTTTTGAAGCTGCCTAATTTGTGTAGCTATAGATATTATGAGATTGACTGGCCTGAGAATAAAATACTGTATGTTTTTTTTTATTTTAAACATTATTACGGAACCTGTACAACGCACACTTGGGCTGAAGATACCAATGATATATTGTTGTTTCGATTTCAAACTCGTACAGTTTAATTAAAATTTCTTGGCAAAATTTAATATTAATTTTTGACATATCAATTTTCTCTAATTAAGGCCCTACTTGATTTGTAACGTAAATTATATTAATAAGGGATGTAAACGTACCGTACTACGTAAGGAAATGTGAAACTTGTGAAAATAAGTGTCCCACACCTAATTAACCTGCCTAACTGATTGTTGCATTAGATTTCGAAAACACTACTATATTAAAATAATAGATAAGTATGATTATGTAAAGTAAATAAAATAATACTCAGATTGTAACTAAGGTTGTTAGTATCTTCATAACATACCTATACAACATACCTTCATAACATACCTATGCAACACGGACCTTCCCGCGCCTAAGACGTAATGCTTGATAATATCTTCACAACTTATTTACAACCATTTACTATTCTGTCAATTAATTTCCTAAAGTAGGCCACATATTGGTCCGGCATCGCAGCGAAAATTTCCCATTCCGGCCGCCGTATGATCTAGGTTCTAGACGGACCGTTTGTTACAAGAATTGGACGAGTCTGTGGTCGATTTCGGTGGGCCGTACGGCGACGCGCCGGGGATTGGACGAATTTGTTTGGCCACCTTTATACATTTTTGTTTTCACTTTTTATAATTTTTTTTTACTAAAAGGTTTATATGGCTGAAGTGAAAGAAAATGCTAGCAGAGGGCGACCTAGGTATACTTTGATTGAACATATAAAAATAAAAGAAGCGACAGAGGTATGTCAGGATCGTAGCAAATGGTGGGTATTCGATTGTCTCTGCCTACCTCTTTTAGGATAAAAGGCGTGATGATAAATAGATAAATTATTTTTTTTTCATTATATATTTCATGATACTTACGTTATTACAAAAAACAAAAAATGAAAAAGAATATAACGAATAGCTTTCAAGAAAAGTCTCATTTGAAAATGTATAATAAAAAAGTAATTTTAAATGTAAATATATTTAACTTTATGCAAATTGTTTGATTGATAAAAAGCCTAGAGATAAATGAAGTTCTAATTGTAGCAAATTCAACCATTATAAAGTTGGAAATATCACTGGTAGCAGAATTAAATTTTCATCTAAATAAGGTATTAAAATTAAATATTTAACCAAATCATAAACGATATTTCATGTATACTTTAAATAATTAGGTAATTGAAATAAGTAATGAACAAAATTTTCTATCTTCTCTTTTGTTCTATTGTTTAGAAATATCGCCAAAACTAAGAGCAATATATATGTGCTGGCGTATAGGAATTACAAAATAAATAAATCCTTCGTCAAAAAAGAGCTGAGAAAGCGACAGTGAAATAGGAAAAAGAAATGGCTCTGCAGTATGTAGGAAAAGCGAAATGGTAAAATTGTTGACAATTAGTTCTTTAATAGCTGTTTCCGAGATTTCTTGTTACGTTAAAGAAATTTAATATAAGAAAATAACATTTAGAAACACAGCAAAAGCGTTTCTATATAGAAGGTTTTATTTGGAATTGTTCTAGGTCTAGCCTAGGTGAAATAAAATGTCCTACTTGATTTAGTCTAGAGAATATTTTTATATAATTTTATTTGCTGCATCGTGAGAATAAATTGTTGAACTATCACTTACTCCCTATATAGGACCTTCCTTTTTATAATGCGGTTTATGCAAATACTGTAAAAATGAATAAATTAGGAGTTCTACCTTACCTTACCTATCGTTTCAAGTTACTTGTAAAGTAAATATAAAAAAAAAGATTTAAAATTTTATGATAAAAAAAATAATTAAATAATATTGATATTATAAAAAACTCGAAAATTAAATTAATTAAAAATTATGTACAATATTAAACAAGAATTTTTGTTTATATTTAGAAATATTATATATAAATATATATATATACCTATACATATATTTATTATATTTAATGAAAATTCTAAAATCATTTTCTGTGCGAAAAATGGCATCAACATTTTATTCAACGAACCACCAAACAGTGTTTTTACCTCCAATAATACAATTCGTGAAAAAGGACTACCTACATTTAGAAAGAGCAAAGGTCATGTATCCCACCGTGAGATTTATCCATTAGGCAAAGTGTACGTTGTTTCTCTTTTATATTACTGTGTAGGTCTTGAGATGGATATGTATTTGTTAAAATCAAAGGTGAAAATTATATTTTATGAAGCGTTTGTTTTTATTGTTGTTTTTAAATTATTAGACATAACAATTCTAGTCAGTCAGTCTATTAGGTATGAACTAAAATATTTTAATCGTTCTTTCAACTAATGTTGCATTAAATAAAAAAATATTAATTTATTGAAAAAAATGATTTTTCTCTGCTACGGCTTCGTAGACATTTTGTAGAGAAGAAGAAAAAATTTAATTGTAGAATTATAAATATCAAATATCAGTGAGCAAGATGGACAATATTATAAATCGTATACAAATATATATAAAAAGAATAATTTATTGAAAAAATATTGGATTTTTCCTGGCTACGAATTCGTAGTAGAGACGAAGAAAAGTTTTTGTAGAAAAATAAATATGTACAAGTACATCAGAGAGGACCAATTATGGCCATAAATGTATCGCTTTATTAAATAACATGGATAATAAAATAGGAAATGTAATTATTGCTATAAGGAAAACTGTCTCAACAATGATAAATAAATGACGAAAGCGCTTTGGGTTTATGCCAGACGACATTTTCTTGTGAATCAGTTACATAAATATTCACGATAAGCTAGTGAACTAGGAAAAATATTGCACAGCTTAAGCGGTTTTCAGAATAAACTTTTATTCTGTAACAGGGATACTATAAAAGTATTTATGTTGGTTTAATGGTTAAAATGCTGATAATAACAAACGTTATGCAGAAATAATTTACAGTGAATGCTATTGAAGCTACAAAATAGCCATTTAAGTGTTGAAAACCCCTCTGTCCACTTGGATCCCATGACCTGAGATAACTTTTTCGCCACTTGACTCCCATGGGATCGACGTATATTTTAAAAGAGATCGTCGTTATTGATAGCCAGTAGTGTATATTGTATATAGGTACGTAATGATAGTAATTTCCTCGCGGCACTGACCTCAAGACGACACGAATCTCAGCGATTTCTCATATTTACAAGCAACTGTCTGCCGCTCGGCTACCACAGCTGTACTACGAACGTGGGCGGCCGCCGGGACGTTTACCTCACGGATGATAACTGCACTCAAACTTTAGTTCACTATCTAAAAAAAATCTTATAGCACTGATTTTTTTTTGTAAGTTCGAAAAAGAGGTTAGATTTTTTTTGTTATTGTTTTTGTCGAATGTGTTTGTTTCGTAGCGCGGCGATACGCGTCGTCCGCGCTCGGCGCGCAACAGATCACGGCGCGGCTAGTCGTCAGGAGCGAGCCGCTAGAATACTTCGCACAGCGCAGTCGCCCGCCCTCCAGCTCCAGCCCCCTTCTGACGTCAGATGCAACCTCCGAAATCCTCTCGTGCCGACAACATTCACCAAACTCATTACAGGGTTCCGTATCGCAAACTTAAAATGTATGCAAAATACCTCCGCGCTCCGGAAAAGAGAAGTTCCGTCAATTGTTTGAATATTTCTCTGAAACTTTTCTGTAGGATTCCCATTTATTATTTTTCCGAGAGGCTAAATGTAAAATTTTAAATATTTTTCACATTTGTTTACATTCATTAGCTAACAAATATTTATTATAACGGACCGTTACAAATTTGAAATTGAAACCGACATCCATCTACGTCCCTAAACATATACTAGAAGGCCTACGTAAAAAAACCGCAAATCGATGTACAAGATAGCCGTTTGGCACACATTTAGAGCGGCAGGTCTTTAAAATATTCCCGGGGGGGAGTTATGACGTCCTATCAGTTCAGAAACCTATCGTGTGTGGTATCAAATGAAAATTTGTAAGCATTAATATTTAAAAAATCGTCTTTTTGACATTAGATATGAATATATCAAGAGACATTTGGCGTATGTTTTACAAATATTTACTAATCTGCCTCCTACCTGAGATGCCCAAACTTGGATGTTTTGAAAATATTTTTTGTATTTTTAGAAAACAGGTGGCCAAAATGTAATGTAAAATATAAAAAAGCATACGTTATTGCATTAAAATGCAGTCATTTTATCGGTCTACATTTCAACTATAAATATTAATAAGCTTTTTATACGAATGCGCTACAAGTCGCGTAGTATATGACGAGTAGTATGTAACCTAAATATATGAAGGGACGTAGGTAGTAAATACAAAATAAAAAGAAGGTGACACATAATGTTCAGTTAACTCCCAGAATTACTTTAATAAACCGTTGGGCGACATCCATAAAATATGACCAAAATATACCACTGACACGAATTCGAATATTATGTCATATGGAATAAAGTCAACCTTGACAATAAATAGCAATACTCGTAAACCATGTAAAAATACGAAATACTATTTGATGATTACATGTTTCGTTGCTAAAATTTGTAAGTGCTTATGATAATGAAGTTGTAGAATAAAGTTGTAGATAACACGTATCACTTTTTTTTAATAAAACTAAAGTAGGCCACACATTGGTCCGGCATCGCACCGAAAATTTCCCATTCCGGCCGCTATACGATCTAGGCGGACCATTTGTTATAAGAATTGGACGAATCTGTGGTCAGTTTCGGTGGACCGTACGGCGGCGCTGGTGATTGGACAAATGGGTGGGCACATTTACGTACATACTCCGACAAACTATATTCGCGGTAAAAGCTTAGGATTTCACAAATTTCTTTTGTATTTTTGTGTGTGACCAGCCCGGGAATGAAACCAAAAGCATAACTAAAAATAAAGCGACTATTTCATGGAATTCAAGAATCACTTTTTTTATTTACAACTATCTAAATAATACCAACCGCATGACTTAGTCCCCAATGATTAACAGTAACTTCTGTTTCCTTAGGAAAATTGTATTTTCTGCCAAAGTTCACTGATCTATCGCTAGAAATAAACGCATTCCCTTTATATCATTCAAGAACAATTACAATATTTCAAACTTTAATGTATTCATTAATACATTAGACCTTAATACTTTGACGTTATAGAGGGATACTTAAAAATAATAAAGTAATATTTCTATCTAAACATAGTAATTGCCTTAAGAGCATGTCTTTAGAAATTAACGTGAAAAGTAGATATAAATCTGTAAATAATTACTAAGTACCAATTTAAACTTTGCAGTTCGTTGTGTAAGTACAACTTTATAGATGCGACACTCAATTCAAGATCATATACTACGACTGATTTTCTAAAATAAAACGTTATTTAAATATCCTAGCTTATTCTTTGGAGAACAGAAGTCGCACAATAAGTACCCACAGAATATTAGTTATAATTTTCACGCTTCGAAATTTATGAACTCCATTATTTACCTTTCCCCTTACCTAGTCTCGGTAAAATTTTAATTTCACCCTTATTTACTGAAGTCGCAAAGGACAAAGTGAGCGACACGATCCAAATTATCTCATTTGTCCTGACGAAAAAGCCCTCCTGTCCACAATATCTCGGTAACAATAAAGCTGGCCAAGCGTGACCTAAAAATATATAAAGAGACTTTACAGACAAACAATGGTAAAGACTATTAACAAAGAGCGAGTGCCTGTATCGTCATATTGCTCCCTATTATATAAGACCGTTAATCCACTTTAATCCACTTAAGTATTTCCTTGCAATTCCAGTGGCTTACTAGGACTGTATAAGTACTGTGCCTATTGTCGTTTGAAATATTACTTCCTATTGGAACTTCTGTGGGCTCGTTTTGATAACTGCACAATATTGACACGGACTTATGAAGATTTGTCTGATTTACAAGTAAGCCGTCGTTATTTCAATCCAGAGCTTGGATTTAACTCTTTGCTTTTATAAGTAATATGTAATATAGGTGCTTCGGAAGGCACGTAAAGGCGGTACCAGCGGTTATATCTATATATCTATCATCACGCCTTTCATCCCAAGAGGGGTCGGCAGAGGCAATCGAATGCCATTTGTTACAATCCTGACATATCTCTTTCGCTTCTTTTATATTCATCATACCTTTCATACATACTCGGCGATTTTGTGTACTTTTAATATTTCCATCGATCAATATATTTTTATATGTGCAATAAAAGTACACATAGGTCGTCCTCTGCCAGCATTTCCTTTCACTTCAGCCATATAAATGTGTATTTCTGCATACATTGTTCAGTCCACCAGCGGTTCTATTCCGATAATATACATATTTTAAATCTATGCTCTGGTCATTTCGCAAAATATGAAGGTCGTGACGGTGCGTTATATCAGATGTTGGGGTCACAACTTTAATGTGTTCATAAATAATCACAAGACAAATGCATTTGCAATGCATTATCTGCATTGTTTTTAATTAAACAATCTTGTGATATTTTTAATTAGAAGCAGTGTGACCTACGGTAAAAACACCCACGTACTATCTGAACTTTAAGAGTTAATAAACAAGAAGCCACGCTCAGCTACGTCACTAACAAACTAATGTCCGCTGTCAAAATAATTTTTTTTATTCATTTTAGGCATGGGAAGTAGAAGTTTTGAAAATGGGCTTTGTTATGAGCCGGGGTCATAAGTAGATATTATTTATTATTTCTGTGGTTATTCTTACTTGTTGTTTTATTCCTTTATAATTTATTGCTATTTAGTATCAATATAAAGGTTTAGCAGTATACAGGTTCACAAGGAAATCTAGCTTTAATTAAAGCCCCAAAATTGTATAACGTGATTCGTTATTTAGTATTCTACTGTCCACATATTGAAAGCTCTTCCGCTCCACACCGCCGCTTTCAGTTCGACGAAATACCCACGATTTCATTCTTAGCACCCAAATTTCTAGAACGGAAGTCAATAACAAACAAGAGCACGTTGAGGTGTTGGCGCTGTGCATATTGATATTGAATACCTACTGCTGGCATGTGATATTTTAATTCTTGAAGAAAATATTAAATAAATTCGCAATTAAAAGAATTCAAAAGTCAAAATCACGTTGTAAATTAAAAACAATAATATAGCTCTGCTGCAATCTGTATTATATTTCATTTCAAAATAGTTATATACGTCTAAATACATGCCAAAATTTGTATTACAAAGTTGTAAGGAATCTGTGTATTTTTTGGAAAAAAAGCTATTGTTTGTTCAACTTCTACCAACAATATTACGTAATCAAATAATCCTTGAATACTTGAAGCCGTTTAATTAATGCAATTCTCATTTGGTACCTATTTTATTATTAATCAAGTCTATTTGTTCCCTATAAGCAAGTCTTATAAGGAAATCGTTCCAAGATCCTATGTAAGTCTTACGTCACACTTTTGTTAGCTGAAAACATTTCTCCTTTCTATATATATTACGTAGTTCAACACTGTACCCGTCAAGATTAATATTGCTTAATACAATATTTGTTTTGTAACAACGTTCGAGAACCAACGTTATTTACTTATATGAAGGTTTAGTTTCCAATTTTAAGTTTTGTAAGTTAGAACAGAGTGCGTCCTTGCTTTCCATTGCTTAAGCCATTTCTAACTATTTAGATGAATGTGCAAAACTACAACAGTCCTCTCAAGGGTAGAACGACATATTGCCATGCACTAGTAAGAAGTTTTAGCGAAATTAAACATGAGTTGCTAAAAGGTCGTCATTTTTATGACAGTTACGTTTATGTACCACCATTGTATAGAGAGCTTTTAATTATTTACTTGAAGGGCCCTATAGAATATGTAATGGAAACCTAGAGATTAAATTTATTGTTCGCAATTTTATATTTTGGGACGAGAAGTATAAGATCGAGAGAAGTGGCGATCCATACTCTCTGCCTACCCGTATGTTTGTTAATTAATAGGACTACGGAAAATGAAAATAAAAGTAAATGATATAGCCTCATAAATATCATCGGCTTAAAGAGGGAGACCCCTGGACCCTGGGACCGTAACACGGTTTCGGGAGCTGTAAGGGGCGTGCCACCTGTGAAGAAAGAAAAAAAAAGATAATAAATTTTTCCATGGTACCATTTTCCAATGGGACTACAGTTAATTGAATTTTCCGTAGTCCCATCACAGGGACAATCAATGGAAATATGTGAATTATTGAAAATCCTGAAAAGACAACATTTGTTTCATGAAAATTAATAAATATTAATAAATCATGGACTTCGAAGTGTACTTTTCTAAAAAGCCACTAAAATAAACTGTTCTCTTTACTTCACAATCTAATTTTATTTAATGTCTCGTACTAAAGGAGAGAAATTTATCTCCACAAGTAACAGAGAAAGTTATAGACGCTTTACATTTCAATGAATATGTAACTTACTTTGAATACTGCGAGCTCAACATAGGCCGTAGACGTCGTAGTTCTAGTGCAAGTTGCTCGGTCTTGAGAACTGCTTCTTAATCACTTTCCATTAGTTACACATTACCATTTCCATTACAAGGTTAGGGGCTTCAAAAGAGCAAGTCGATTCTATTCTATAACATAATATTGTACTGAGAACTATATTTTGTGCTACCTATACATATATTTGCCCATATTATACTTACCGGGAATTCGAACCTGGTAAACTTGGTTTATAAATAGAATCACTGCTACTACAAAACAAAGTTTTTAGAACTATTAGGTATGTACAATCTAAATCTTAAAAAAAGTGTATACATACCATACTGACTTAAATAACTAATATTTGGTCGAAGAATTTGAAGACGGTTGGTGCCAAATTAGGGTACAAAATTAAACAAACGTCTAAGAAGATAAAAATTTGTTCAATATTATCTATGTTTGTACTGATCGTCGTAGGTACCTAATTCATTATCTAGATTAGTGAAGTAGTTTTTAATTTGGCACCAACCGTCTTCAAATTCTACCACGAACTTTTCTTTTCTTCTTCTTTTCTTACTTTTCAGTGCACAATTTTTAAAGTTTGTATACTTTTTTTAAGAGGATTGATTTTGCTGGCCTGAGTGACAAAATAAAAAAATGGATAGAAAAACACCGCTTAATGCTAAACTACGCCCTTACGCTTAACCGCTAGACCACCGTCGATAAGAAAAATAATCGTGTCAATAGCAACCGTTGCTAAACCTTGTCTCTGATATATATTTTTCAGTCGTAAGCAGAAGCAAATTACTGAATTTCTGTAAAACTACTGAACTGATTATCATCATTATGTCTGTGAAATAATATCGAGATATTATTAGATCCTTAGAAAAATAAGTCGTCAAAATCGGCACATATTTCATCGATATATTAAAAAAAATTACTTAAATTCACCATTCCTGAAAAAACATTTTTTATAAGAAAAAATGGGACCAATCCGGAAGAATCATCTGTCGAATAAAAAAGAAATCATCAAAAACAAATAGCGGAGTAATCGGTGAACAACTAACTGTACCTACATACATACATAAAAAAAAATTGTCGTCAAAATCAGCACATATTTCATCGATATATTAAAAAAAATTACTTAAATTCACCATTCCTGAAAAAACATTTTTTATAAGAAAAAATGGGACCAATCCGGAAGAATCATCTGTCGAATAAAAAAGAAATCATCAAAAACAAATGGCGGAGTAATCGGTGAACAACTGTACATACATTAAAAAATACGATCCGAATTGAGAAACTTCTCATTCTTTTTTATTCGAAGTCGGTTAATAAAATTAAACATTATATTCATTATTATTATTGTGTTTAAATTTTATGCTTGTCAAATTATAGTTGAAATTAGTCGGCAAATCACGCGGCAATATAGAAGGGGGTGTCTGAAATATTAAATAGGAAAATTTACATTTTTGGAAAGTTATCATTTTGGGAAAGTTGTCGGTGCGATTTCATTTACCTAAATGGCGCGAGAAATTAACTTTGAATACTTAGATAATTTATTTGAAATATTCAATGTATCTAGTTCTTCATGCACAACCTTCCGAGTGCGTCGATAGAACGAAATTGTACAAAAGCAGCTGTTTGACTTCTATTTATTTATGAAGTGACAGCAGCATATTATTCTTGACACCCGATCTGTTGAATATGGAAACTCACTAAATGTGGACTATGTCACTAATTAAATATCTTTAGGCTCTGGCCACTCCATAAGGTTGGTATAAAAGGCCCGTCATCAATATGATATAATATATATGTATTGATACGTGTTTATTGTATGATACTCATAATATAATTTTCCTTCGCTTTGGCCGTGCCTCACATCCTTCCTGCTCTTACGCTAATTTCTGCGCACTTTGAGGTAACACAATTAAACCTATATTTCAAGTAAATAGGTCATTTATAACAAAGTTAGGGACAATAATTTACACACGATATTAATAAATAAGTGCAACGTTGGATTTCCAAACACAAGCCCCAGGTTTTCCTGTAAACTGAGCCAGGCCTTATATTTCCTATTTCTTTTTCAAAATTGTTGACTCACTAGTTTCGAAGATAAGGGGGGGGTGCTAATTTATATAAATTTCTAAATAGCCGCACTTCTGAAAATGCTGTTTACCTCGATAGTGAAAGATCTGGTCAAATATGCAACTAAATTACCTGATATCGACGAACATGCATGAAAACATGTGGATGTGAATGAGGCTAAAGATGTGTGCCGGGATTATAGCAAGTGAATTTGGTATTTTCCTAATATAATTGTCCACTCCAAAAGAAATAACTAATATATGCATAGTACATATACGAGTATCTTTTAATGGATTTTTTAGGGTTTCGTACATCCGATGAAAAAACGGAACCCTTATAGGATCATTCCTGTGTCGTCTGTCCGTCTGTCACAGCTTATTTTCTCCGAATCTACTGGACCAAAAAAGTTGAAATTTGAAACTGAAAACGGTACTTATAGCTAAATAGTCTAGTCTAATAAACGAAATCGATTTTAGGGGTTGGTTTTGGGGGAAAATTAAGAAAAAAATTTTAAGTAATTTTTCAATAATCATATAAATATAAAATGAATGGGCTCGTTTAATAAGAAAAACATATATTTTTTTATATTTTTAAATAATAGTATAGTGCCCCCGTCTTCATATTAGGCAGACTTTGACAACGCAATTTATGACATTACTAAGCTGGTCTGATGACGTAGTTGGGCATTGGTCAGAGGAGCTCCTTAACAACTGGCAATACCCATATATATTACTTTATACTACATTGGTTTTAAAAGGCGTTTTTAAAATTTAAATAAGTTATAGGTACTTTATTACTAAAACACATGTCCACATTTTGCCAGAGGACAATATTCAACATTGAACAATTGAACAAAAACAAAAGTTCATTAAATATTTATATCCCCTTGACTGATCATATCTTCTGGTGACAAGAGGGCTGGCAACGAATCAGCATCACGATTCAGTGGGGAAATGCAGCCACTATTCTTGCCACTATTCCATAGTTATTTTTAACATTTAGATTAGATTTGAAGCTTGTAAAATAATATTAGATAGTTTAATGTAAGTCTTGTGTCTACCACACATTTAGTAATTCACAGAATTATGTATGAAAGGTACTCTGCATATCTTATTCTAAAGGTTGTAACATTATTTATGAGTTTATTTACATAGATAACATCTAAAGGTACGTCTAGACCAGCGGTTTTCAAACTTTTTTGGCGACGGAACCCTTTTGGAAAGCAAAATATTTGACGGAGCCCTAAAATAATCAAAAACTGGTTCATGTGTACATATTCTTTATTAATTATCAAATATCTAATAGGCGCCTCTTATTAGGCATTCCACTTATACTCTTTTAGTTAATTTTTTAAGTTTATGTTGGAATATTTAGATAGATTTTATTTTCCTTTGCAACCTTATAGTGTTTTTCATTATGACCAGTATTTTCGCGGAGCCCCCACAGAGGCTTTGCGGACCCCTAGGGCTCCGCGAAGCACACTTTGAGTATGGCTGGTCTGGACTATAATATTAAATTGTACGAGTTGTGGAACTTAGTAGGTAACTACAGGACCTATCAGCCGGCCTATGAAACCTTTCCTTTGTACCATTTACACCCCAACAATTCATGTTAAATGGACTATATTTCGAAGTTGATCCATGTCTCGTCAATGAAAGGGGAGAAAGGACGTCGACCTTACATTACGGCCATGAGGCAGCAAATATTAAAATTATTCAAGACATTTTCGCAGAGGCGATTCATCGAATAATTGAACTTGACTGACATATTTGCTTGACTTTGTATTTATACTGGAACTGGATAATATCTATGTAAGTACATGAATGTTTCTTATATGTTAGTTAGATCAATTTGTTTTTTTTTATGGAGACCCTGAAAGTAATTTCTCTTATATTTGATGCTTTGCAGTTTGTTAAAGTAGAGTAAGTAATACAGCAAAACAAAACACATCATGACGCCGTTATACATTGCGTTGTGGCTAACTATGTTCAGATTTAGCATCTTTGACTCAAATCTTGAATCCCGTTTGATAGAATGTTTGAGTCAAACCGCTTGACTCAAACCTAAAATTTTATTGGATCAAGCCTGTAAATTAAAAAATCACTAGGCAGTTATTATATATACTTATACTTTGTTGTTGCTTCTATAATTGAAGCTCTATTTTTTTAATAACTTTAGACTTTTACTCTTTCCTTCTTTCCATAGGAAGTAATACACAATGTGTGTTGAATAAAAAAAATTCTTGTCCGGTGGCATAACGCTCGTTGCCAGCAGGTTGTTTTTATTAATCGTTAACATAAATCAGGCAGTAGGTACCTACCTACAGTACCTACATAGGCCGTAAGCCGTAATACGCCGGCCAACATTACGTGGAAAGAGGCGAGATATAGAACATTACCTACACCTGCGGCTCGCTCTAATATAATGACAAGCAAGCCCTATCTGACACCCCCTTGATGGCACTTAGCGGGTCTTACATTACTTTACTTGATTGCTGAAATTTGTTAATCGCTCATCTCTATATCAAAGACAAAAACAAACATATATCTTCACTACCTTTATAACTTGTCATGGCCAGTACAATAAAATATACAAAACGGACTTCAGCAAATCAAGTATTGTACAAAAAATATTAGAATTAGCAACTTCTAGTTAATGGATACTTAAAGTATGTGAAATAATCTTTACTCTAAATGTAAAAAAATATACATTAGTAAATATATTAAGAGATCTCGAGTCGCAAAGTCGGTTGAAAATATGCGTGAAATTGATGAATTTCAAGGGCTTCATTAAACCCTGGTGTAGTTGATATTGATTTATTTTTTACATTTAAAATATAGATAATTTCACATACTTTAAGGGTTCACTTGCTATTTTTAATAAGTTTTGTACAATACTTGTTTTGCTGAAACCTTAGCATTCTCGGCACTAGTGAGCATTGAACCCAGGACCTCCCAGTTTCAAGTCAACGCTCTAACCAATTAGGCTATCTTGATGTAATGAAAATATATAGTATGTACTTATTTATAGATTCTACTAGCGACCCGCCCCGGCTTCACACGGGTACAAAAGTTTGAATGAAAAAATCAATTTTCCCGAGGGAATGAAATATTTTCGCGAGAAAAAAAGCTTATATAAATTCCCTATAGTTATCTTGCCTCCCGCCCCCCAACTAACTCTCTGCAAAAATTACGTAGATCAGTTGCTCTATTTTGACGTGAAAGAATGACAAACAAGCAAACAAATACATTTTCGTATTTAGATAATTTAATAGATTTAGATAGATGTCCAAATGATTACATTACTGAATTTAGTTGGAATCAGAATCGTCAGTCCGTCATGACCATTTTCCATCAATTCAGAAGAAATTTATTTCTAGAGCTCAGTCTATAACAATATATGCCTAACTTTCCAACCATAAAAATTAAATGCTGTATTTTGGTAAGCGCATCACTTCCGAACGGTTGGACTAATTTGGATTTTTTTAAAGTTCGTAATAGTATGAATAAGGGTCGATAGATGTCGCATCGCTAGCGTCTCGCAATATTGACATTGAAAACTGTATCGCGCTAGTGGCATACATATATACAACTGTCCAGCGGCACGCGTTGAGGAGTTAGTCGTTGGATTGTCGTGTGTATTGCCATTTCTATGAGATTTTTAGGAAAAGAGAAATTGAAAAAGTGGTAAAATTGAATTTTTTGTATAAACTGAATAGGGGATGAAAATTAAAAAAGGCTCCACGGGCGAAGCCGGGGCGGAAAGCTAGTTGTTAATTTTATTAGATTTTTTAAATTTTCTGTTACCAATATAACTGTAACTTTCTACAACGAATAACACTACGATGTAGAAAAAAAATCATCGATGTAGAAAAATGTCTTAAATTTTCCAAAATATTTAGTCATATTGTGACATAATTATCATGCCCATTTTAACAAAAGTTGACCTAAATATGACATTGTTGCTTACTGACCTTGTATGTAACTATTTTGTTTGGACCAAGAGATTTTACGACATAAAATGCCCACTGGCTTTATGACCGTAGCAGTAATACAAATAAATTGAATAAGAACAATATGTAACGATTCAAATGGACTCCCAACTGGTTAATAGCCAAAATAAAAGAGTTTGCTTGGATATTAGGTTCAGTACTTGATGTGTTTACGATGGTGGAAATTTCATTAACGATATAGCATTTAATAAAAATAGCGATAGACGTTAGAGTGCAAACGAAAGGCGCGATGAGTTTTTTATTATACTTTTAGTTATGATCTTAGATAAGAATCATTGATATTCAGTGTACATAATTTGTTTATATATCAAACTGCTAAGTTTCACTGACGGGTAGATCCCCCAAATTAGGTAGGTATAAAGTTATGCAAATATAATTATGTTAGTACTTAGGTACCTATGTCATTGTGATAATGCTAAGTTGTGATAAAAAATAACTTTTAACCTATCTCGAAATATCATTTGAAAAACAAGACTGATTTTGTAAACATAAACATTTCTTTGAATATCAAAATGACGTGATTCTACTATCATACCATAATTGCTGTATTCAAAATGAGAAGCTGAACAGGCCGTTATACATTAACTATATATAACATCATCACGCTATTTATCTCAGGAAGGGCAAAGCAAACACATTGTATGCTATTTGCTATAACGATCCTGAAAAATACAGCTTTCTCATATAATTCTTTCGCCTGCCAGCTTTATGTGAGTGCTTCGAAAACTGCCCTCAATCATCGCGGTTTTCTTTTTTCTTTGTGCTATGTGATTATATCCTCTTTGTTCTCTAAATCTTTTATAAACTCGAATTAAGAAGAATCTCGAAACTAAACTACTTGTGAATTAGTTGTTGAACAAGGATTTTGTTAAGAATCTGAAATAACATTTTGTTGTAGGCTTTTAGTACGTCGTTTGTAGATAAGAAGCTTTCCTGCAATAACAACACTCAGAAGCTCGTAAACTAAACAAGTGGGCTTCCTCCGAAATACTAAATACATTGCAAGTAAATATTACTTGTAGCTAATTAATAATATATAGATGCTAATATATAAATATATAACACTTATTAATGTGTGTTAATGGCTAAATGCATTTGAATGAATCTATTTGAGTGCCCCTTCCTCCTCATAAACTTATCGTAGGTACCTAATAATGATTGCCACCACGGAAACCATGATTAATCTTTACATAAATGAGTTATTGAAATTACATGAATATAGCTTTCCGCACAGGCGTCGCCTATGGAAGTTACTGAAAATATCAACCTCGGTTTTAGTTACAAATATTTGTAGGTTTATTTTACAGAACCCTATAAAATAGTAAAAAAATAGTCAAATCGGAGCAGTAGTTTTCGATTTTACTTACTTTATAATTTTTAGTAAAACACTGGTATTATTTAATTGCATAAGTATTTTGTAAGGGTTTCTTCTAGGAGCTGTTACGTCGTCATGCAAGGGTTTAATTTGATATGAAGGAAATGAAAGCACGAAATAATGAAGTGGTTTATGGTCCAATTAAAGTGAAGTTTACTCCAGTGCCCGTTCTCGGAATATTGCCAGTCTGCTTTTAACTACTCAGCAATAAAATTTTGGAGAATTATTTTGTTGCATTTATATATTGCAAGAAAACGAATATTTCTTATATTTCTCAACTCAAGATCGCCTTTTTTCTTTAGTAGATTATCGTTGCTGCTATCTCCAAGACTTGTTTAATTAATGTCAAGAACTTCATAATTTAGACGTTGCCGCGTTGCTTTAATTAAAATATTATGAAATATACTTCATTTATTTTTAAGAATCAAGTATGTATATAAATTTAAAATTCCAACGAACATTTGAAGGAGAAAAACCTTAAATTACATGTAGGTATGTAAAATACTACCTCACGTACTTTCCAAACGAATCATCAAATTGGAACGAATCATCAAATTGTATGAAGGTTGCCTCGTGAACGAGAAATGAATAGGGTGGAATAATTCAGTTTTAACGTGTTACGGGTAAATTTAATAAACTCTATCATTCACTTCCTTTTTTTTCTCCAAATGCGATATTCTCGTTAGAGAATTTTCAAGTTTTATCATCGGATTTCGGAATAAAGTATCAGAAACCATAGAAAAAGTATTTCTATAACACGGTAGTTATACAAGCTTTGATCTTAATCCAGGGGTCTCGGGTTCAATGCTCAGTCGAGACTCGAAAAACTGGCTTCGGCGTCGGTCCGTATTATTTAGTTTTTTTTTAACTATTCCATCCATATCCGTGCAGTTATAAATCAGTTGGATATTTTTTTATAAACGTAAAATAAGTACATTATTAAAGATTTGTTTTGGTGAATGAAATATATGTTTAAATGTGAATATTTTACCTGAAATACGCGGTTGGATGAACTGACGTTTAGTTTTATGCCCAAGTAACTTCACGTCACCACCTGGTTCAATTTTTGATAAGGGTGCACGCATAATATTTCTGCTTTGTCCCTTCACAGAAACCCATATTTTATAAGTCAATTTATGAAGGTACAACTAGGAATTATTTCAATGTGTTTCACCTGTTTGCATTATGGCTTTGTCTTTTTTATTTAAAAGGAAAACAATCGCGTATGAAAATTTTGCCCCCACTTTTGGAAATTCCAATTATTTTTTATTGTGCTGATTTGTTCTTGTTTTTGTTACAGAATATTTCGTTTCTTGAGTAAAAAATGCTGAAAATATTTAGCAACAATCACTCATTAGCCACCACTCCAATAATATAATATCTAAGTATAAAATTTTGTCACTTGGTCATTGAGCTATTTATAAATTTATGAAACCGATTACAAAGAACCCAAGTATTGTTAAACATCCACGGTCCGTCAGTATATTTATAAAATATTCGCATACAATAAGAAAATGAGCCCAGCGTTCTTACAATTGACGAAATACTCTGCCATACCGTCCTGGGGATCAAAGAAAATATGAACTGGCATACTTGTACTAACCTTTTTCAAGTATCAAAGATGAAAAGGGATCTGGCAACAACATTATAATGGACAGTTTGTGGTAGAGAGCGTGGACATGGGTCGTCTACAATTTATAACTAAGAATAAAAGTTGTCCAACTGTGTGTCAACTGAATCTCAGCATTTATAAGTTAAATAAGGATCATTATTTGCTTTCGTAATTATTTATAACACAAAATATGTAGGTACCTAAGTAGTTTTGTTTCATCTTTCGATTTAACCTTCAATGGTATTAATTAAGATTAAGTGTACGTTTATTGAACATATAAAAATGTATTGATCGATAGCATAATTAATTAATGTACCTAACACAATCGCCGAGCATATATGAAAGGTATGAAGAATATAAAAGAAGCGAGAGAGGTATGTCAGGATCGTTTAAAATGGCATTCGATTGTCTCTGCCTACCCCTCTTGGGATAAAAGGCATGATGATAGATAGGTAGATAGATTTAAAAGTATGCTATTTAGATTTTTAGCCCAGATCCACTGTGAAGTGGTTGAAATTTTCAACTTGAAAATAAGGTATTTAGAGGTTTTTAAAAGATAAAACAACGAATTAAAAAAAAATAAGTCAGAGACATGCTCATATTGCTCATCGTGCATCGTTTATATATCTAATAGCATAGGTATGTAAAAAATATCTAGCGCAATATTTCAGGGAAAATGAGAATACGTCTGTACTTTACCTATTCAATTGGACGAGCCGCTACCATTCAAAGCTCCTAAGTAACACGAGCTCTACAAATTGACCTTTTCATACTTTTCCACCATATTGAGTTTACGAAACCAAGTAATATTTTCTGGTATTTACATCGGTCGGATCATAATCAGCTTTCATACGAAAGGTCTCAAAATCCCCTCTGTAAGTAGAAAAACCGGGCCTAGATATTACGGCTTCCAAGTTTAGTGTTCTAAAAATACTTTCTGTATTATTCTAGGAAAACATTATTCAGATTTAACTAAATTTTTGCCAAGTGACAAAATATTCTGCAACCACACACAATTTAAAAAAGGATTTATAAATGTTTTCCTAGGTTATAATCAAAGAGATTCAATATTAAGTATAATGTATTTTTTACAATCGAGTGTGATTGATGGAGACAGTTCTCAGCGTTCATTATTTACCATTTTAATTTGGAACCCTAAAAATGAACCCTAAAATAAAAAAATAATCTATATAAATCATTTTGATATTAATTATTCAATTCGCCTGCTACGAGCTTATGCAGATGCTGAGGCTCGTCCAAATTTTGAAATTGAAATTCACGTAAACTTGATTCAATCCAAGTGGGATTTAAAACTCAATTTACACTCGGCCGGAGTCACACCTGGTGTAGGCCGCTTTTATTCATGTTTTCTGTTTTTGTAATTGATACAAGACTTGCATTTTGACCGCAGCTTCGCAAACTTAGATTTTAAAATGTCTTTAATCTATGTGCTATTTTTAAATACAATAATTTCTACAGAAAAATTACAGGAAAAATAGTATTTTTAGATTTTGCGGAATTAGTGATTTACCCACGGAACCACAACGGAACGCGAAATCGATTCTCCATAACTTTCTTATTTTGTAGGAGGTAAAATGTTAATTATACAACATTTACCCTAACACCGTTTTTCCACGACGCACAACACGACACGATTTTATGCAGTGACGATTCAGAGCGCGCCATAAATTTAATATGGATGTTTTGTCACGGAACGACACACGTTTTACAAACGACAATTTGGCTATGTCGTCGCTTCCGCTAAATGGTTCCATTTTTTTGCGGTGACGATATAGCGATAGTGCTGATTCTGCGGCCGTTTTTCCACTACGTGTGTGACACGACAAAATACTCTCGCGTACATTGCGGTGTCGTTGCTGGAATCGTAGGTAGTGGAAAATAGAACGGACGAAAGACCGTGTGCCGTTTATTGTTTGTTTTGTTGTGCAACCGTAAAACTTATCGTGTTGTGCGTCGTGGAAAAACGGCCTAATGGTTGACATTGTACTAACGCCTCTGGCCACGCCGTAGTGTATGTAGGCCGTGATGACGTTACATAATAAATAGTCAAAATTTAATTATACTTTTTCGCTTGTAAGAATGCGAACAGAAATTACAAAATTTCATTTAAACAGATTAACCAGCACCACATTTCCCAGCGGGTATTGATCAACCCCATTAATAATTTAACAAACTTCATTCCCTTATCATGTGTCTAGTCAATCCTTAATACAGTTAATTTATGATTTCAAGCATCAGTAAATGGTACATAACCATCTGTGAAAGAATAAACTTTTTTAAGATTATTTCACTTTATGACCAAATATTCCGTTCCAGTATTGGACTATACTGCCAAATCTATATTTTAATATTTACTTTAAAAGGAATTAATTGTTAGTGTCTGTCGTATTAAATGACAGTTTATTTACATTTTCAAACCCTCATAACTACGACCTGGATAATATTAGAGTACAAATTCTCAGGATTAAAATGTGGTTAGCAAAAGTATGGAACACATTTGTCTAGCTTTTGTACTTTAGACTTTATTAATACCTAAAATACGTCGATTTTTCCACTGACTCTCGCACTCACTAATTCATTCACTCATCAAAACCTCTAGCTAGGGTTGTAGAAAGCTAAAATTTGGTATGAAGACTAGACACACAAACAAGAGAAAAAATATGAAATCAGTAACTTTCACCCTGCAACACCCATAAAGGGGATGCATGTCTGTATAAAACTAGGGTATTTCCCGAAGTTCTAGAAAGTTGAAATTTTCCGTCGTTTGGGCTGAAAAAAGGAATAAGAAATACAGCTCGTAAAAATAAAAATAACTAGGGCATTTTACAAAAATAAATGAAACCCCATAAAAAATATTTCATGTAAAATAGGTTCCCAAGACTCACAAGCTCGAATAACACTTTCACTGTTAAAAATGTATCAGATCTCATGAAGAGCCAAGCCCCTAACTCTACAAGCATTAACTCTACAAACCCTACATTTTGGTTAAAAAGTATGGCTTGGCTGTTTCGCAGCCGTGGTAAAGACACTCCCATGGACTTATGGTAAAAAATTATGTCACTGATCTCATGCGATAGTTCTTTGAAACTGCCAAGCCATACTTTTTGACCAAGATTGAAGTTTGTAGAGTTAGGCCTTGTAGAGTTACGGGCTTGGCTCTTGATGAGATATCAGATCAGAAGAACCTTTTAAACAGTTAAAGCGTTATGATTTTGTGAGTCTTGGCAACCTATTTTACATGAAATGTTTTTGGTGGGATTTTATTAGTCCAATTACATTGCCTGTTATAGTAGTAATCTTGGAGTAATAAGCGGACTTTATTAATTAAACCAAGGTATACATGTCTTAATGTATTACATTTTTACACTGTACATATATAATAATGGACATATAGTTATTACTAAAACTAGTTTGTTCTATTATATGTCATATAAGATTTACGATAGGGTGTTGTCAGAGATATCAACGAACAAATAAATAAAATTTAAGTGATGGTCTGTAATTCCAAAATTATACTAATAACCGGCATTTTCTTTGCGAAATATAAATATTTTGCTTAAATTTAAGATAGCTCCATTTAAATTTGATGCTTCTACAAATCTAAAATTTACGTCTATCAAACTACGTTATATGATATTTTGTCTAAATATATTATTTCAAAGCTCTGAAGTTTCAAGAGCATCGCGAAAAACCTTAAAAGTTTTTATTTTATAAAGTTAAATACAGTAACAGTTCAGTATCCGATTACAATATGAAAAGAGATTTAAAATACTTACAACAAAATTGATTTAGAGGCGTCGGTGGTCGAATGGGAAAGAAGTCGGCTCACAACTAAGAAGTCGCGGGTTACATAATTAAATATACCAATGGGTGTTTATAATAAGGAATCTAAATCATCGGCTAAATGAGGAAGACTTTGTCTTCCGCTGGGTACCCTGGGGCCTGCAACGGTTCCGGAAGCTGTAAGGTAACCCGTTAAGAAAAAAAAACATTTTGTTAATATTTTTTTTAATTACATTACCATTAAAAAACTGATATTATGTCAATTATAAAGTATGTTTGTCAAAATTATAATGAACCAAATATGTAAATTATCCATTCAACTCGGTTTTAAACAAGATTATTTATTTATTATTATTATTATTTTAAAACCGTGTTCGGTGTTCTGTGGTCACTACAATAGACACCAGACAGTGTGTGCGTGAACTCTATAGCTACGCAATCGGCGCGTCTCGCCGCGATGTCGGGCACGGCCAAATTTTATACCTACGAGGTATTTTGTTAAACTTTCTATGCAGTACTTTCACGCTTGTCCAAACACAGCACAAGAGACTTCAGCTTATTTGCTGCACTTAAGTACCTACTTTCAGAAGAAGTGAAAGCTTTTTTGCTAACTCAGCACACCAGTGAAATATCATAAAAAAACAAAACGTATAAGGAAATTACTTTCACGCTTGAATGAAAATATACTGGCAGTTACATCTCTCCACATCCCCCCAACAACAAGTCGCAAAAACACAATACGTAAAGATCAGATATTATCTCGTATATGCCAAAGTTGGTAAAGTAAACAAGAGAGGGGTTATCTCGGAATGCCAATAATTGGTTCCCGTTCTAGCATCCATTCGCAATCCTGCTCTTTACTTGTCCAGTTGTTCCGGAAATTGCTCATCCTGCAAAGTAAGTGCTTTTTCTGCTAACTGAACATTATTTGTTCATGATAATGCGACTAATATCGTATCTATTCAATCATACTGTTATTGAACTGTTTAAGGCTACGCCTCATAAAAATGCTAATTTTTATACTTTTTCGCTACGATTTTTGTGGAAAGTTTTTATTCGTTATTATGATTACGTTAAAATGTTTCTGAGGCAACTTAAACTTTTAGCGAATAAATAAGTATAATATTTCAGACAAGGGTCTATTAAAACAATAAATGACAAAACATGTAATAAACCATGCCTTTATAAAAGAAAAATTAGATAGTATAAAAATCCAGTTAAATTGACCAAATTTAGTCAAAGTATTTACAGGATCATAACCTACCAAGATAGATATAGTAGGTCCTTACTTTCCCACCCTTTTCTCACTATTTTGACAATATTATCTAAAACTGCGTAGCAAATATTGAAATACCTTTTCAAACAATACCCCACTTAATGCGGTATAAAATGGCCCTTTAAATAGTTCACTCTAGGACTAAACAAGTTATGTCGGTAGTGCCAAATATTTGTTTTAGTACCTTTTACCGCCGATATGTACTATTATATTGTTATAGTTTTATTTTCTTTCTTCACGGGTATGCCTTACAGCTCCCTAAACCGTGTTACGGTCCCAGGGTATCCAGCGGAGGAAATGGCAGTGATACAAGCCAAAATAAAGTAAAATGTTTCCGTTCATCGCCGAGCTGAAACCACAACATTTTTCCCATTCCCGGACAAAGTCTCGAACCCGGTTTCCAACGCCGAACTGGTCATTGATTCTCGAACCATATCCGATTTAGTGAGCAGGTAATGAAATGCCGCTAGCTCTGGAAGCAGCCACAGTCGGGGGGAAAATATTATATGAGATTTTTTAAATAAACCTTTTTTTATGAAATACTGACGCTTAACCTGTTTACTTAATTCCATTTTATTATCATGTTTACATTGTACACTTATGATTGCAGCTAGGTGTAAATTAGCATGCCACTAATTAGTGAATATCTTTAAAAACCTAATTAAATTTGAATTCACTGTTAGTAAATCATGTAGGTAAGTATAATACAAACCCTAAAAATAAATGTGATGTCTTATGAAAAATATTGTTTACGTATAAACTAGAGAAAGATGGTTGAAGAGGTCTGCCTACCTAGTGACATAGAACGTTGACTACATTTTCTCGCTGACTGAATCGTCGTACATCCTTTCTGTTCTAAGGAAGCGAAAACTTAAATGGCTTTAAATTCCTTAACTGGATTTTATACGTTTTCATATGTTTTAGACTTTTGTCTATTTTTGTTGTGTGATGATGTTTGTCTGTTTCTCTAGAGTTGGCTCCGAAACCAAACCCGTTTTTTATAGAACATTCAGCAAGTCTGAATTCACAATGATGAATAATAATTTAGATATTTTAAACCATTACTTTTTTCTTTTTCACGGGTTGCCTTACAGCTCCCGAAACCTTCCAGGGTTCGGTTCCAGGGTACCAAGTGGAAGACCAAGTCTCCCTCGTTTAGCCGATGGTATGTTTGAGGCTATACCCAACGAGTAGCCAGTTCTGTAAAGGTAAGGTTAATTAAAAAACCCATTGGTACATGACCGGGATCCAAGGGCCGAACCCGAAGTCTGCCTACTTATTACCAGACCTCTAACATACCTATTTTCCAATCCATTATTCGTTATCCAAGCATATTCAACATGGCGGCGAAAAAACATCACACTAGATTTACTTATAGATTCTTCTTTAGAAGCAATCCAAAAGGTTTCTAAATAATGAGACCATAAATTAGACACACAACTCTAAAGCACAAATGAAGCTATACATCAAAAGCACTTAAATATTTGATGGCCTCAGAGACAGTATGTATACATGTAATGTATCCATTTGGTGAATTTTAGAATTTCCAATTCTATTTTATTTTCAATTCGACGGTTTATCAACTTAGAGGGAAGAGGTTGGAAATGCCATGTTGACGGATGGGCATACCCTAAGGGCGGGTTTTGGTCCCTCGACAACTTTATTTTTTGTTACTTCTCAGTTACTGTTGATCAGTCGCTGCTACTATGTACGCTTTTTTCTTAATTTATTGGAAATAAGCAATGCCAGGAAGCTTTTAAATGCCATTTATTTAAATAGAATTGGTTTAGACTACTCAAGATATATTGGCAAAGTAGTTTGATAGTTTCAGTCACCGAATGAAATGTAATCATATATGTACCTACTTTTATAAAAAAAAAATTGATTGAATGAAAGGCAATGTTAAAAGTACACTCAATCGCCGATCATTTGTATGATAGGCGAAAATAATTCATACATTGACATACCTATTTATTTTCGCCTATCATACAAATCGTAGCAAATATTATATAATCACTGAATTATGATATATATGTTTTAGTGCAATGTGGTTTATAATCATTTTTTCCAAAAAAACTATTATTTTCTTTGTTTTTTTTAATAAATAAATAATCATTATACTAATATTTTTTAATGTATGTAAAATAAATTAAATTATTCATTTTTAGCATTTAGAAACACAATAAAAAAGTGTAATGAAAATCAATTTAATTCAGCAAGAAATTGACTAAGTATATAATTATAAAATAATATTCAACTTTTGGGCTTATTTTACATTATATATAGGTATACATAGGTACACGTAATTTGTGTACGTTCGGTATATAATGAGCAGGAGAGAAAAAACGGGAAATATTTTTATGAAGTCTGTTTCATTATAGGGACCTCGTTAGCTTTATTCATTTATGCGAACTCAAAAAAGACAATAACGATGTCTGTTTTCAGAGAACGTGTCCCGCTTATATATTAACTGATTGCCAAATAAAACTGTTTGAAATGTAACAAGATTATACGTTCGTTGAATTTAAATGATTTCAACATCCAATATTGGTATTGGAAAATTATATAATCATCATAATGTTGGCTACGGACAGTGTTGGAATATGTTAGCTTATTTCAATAGTTTAGGTTTGATATAAAATATATATTGCAGAATATAAATTAAAATACGGTGAAGGCACCGTACTGAAGTAAATTAAAATTAGTATGACTTGTCATATTATTTACGTTGTCAGCATACATTTTTTTGAAGATTGGTAATTCTAAAATATCATAACATCCTAATAATGTACAAAGCTATCACACAAAAATACGCTGAAACGTACAACGAATGATTACGGAGTCATAAATTACGATGAACGTCGTGAAATTCGGTGAATCGTTCACCACTTTCCCGTCATATATACTATAAAGTCTGTGATTATAGATTATATTCTCTTTGTCTCGCTCAACAAGTGCACGTATGACATTTTGCTCTGTATTAGAAAATGTATTTTATTCTCGGCTTCCCATAGACCAACCGCTATTGTGATGGATCAACCCACAGCAGATTTACTGCAGAAATGGAATTTGGAAAATTATGTCGAGAAGTTTGCTGGTAAGTTGAAGTAGTTGTTTAATTAGCAAATTTTTGACACCGCATACGAGGGGTTACTGCTTGCTGGTGGTATAGTGCGCGCCATGTATATGGACCTGCTCAGAAGTCAATTTCAGGGTTGGTCATAGTCGACAAAAATGGCTTGAACTTGCCACCACGTCGTTATGTATTGAGCAATCATAATAGTTCAGGCCAACAATAAAGGAGGACATTACTAGCGTCATGGTATTGAACTAATATATCCACACAGAAAATATAAACGTCCATTTAATGTCACTTTTTTTTTAATTGACTGGACTATTTAATAACGGGTCCTGTAATATGTAAAACATGGATATTACTTAGTTTACATTATAAATTAATTTGTATTTTTTATTATTATTTCTTACATTACAGTTTAACCGATACTCAAACAGTTCAACATATTGAAGAGCTTTTGGCCGATCATCAGAGCTCGGGCACTACTGATACTGGTGAGACTAGTGGTCCGACCAAGGTCCGACTGACTCCAAATCAGATGAATATACTTAACTGGTGAGGTCACCAAGGAAGCAAACTCTGTAAGTGTAAATACCTTTTACATTTATTTTAAAATATTCGACTTTGCAACATAGTGATACACGGAAAAAAAAGATTCGAGGATATTGTCAACCCGAGACATTACATATTCTTCTTTATCTATCCAAAATATGATTCATCAATAAAAAATATAGCGTTTTCTTAATCTAGTCCTAATGAATTTGAACTAAACTGAATTTCTGAGAAATTGTGCCACAAAATTGGCTAAAACGGTGAAGATGGGTTCTATTGCGGGTTGTTCTATCTACTTTTTGGTATAGGGCTGAAACTTGCCACAGTTATTCCTTAAATGGTTATCAGTAAATAGATAGAGCAAATTTTTGTAGTTTTTAAGGTTTGTACGAATATCTTTCCAAGGGTTCTATTTTTTTTTCAATTTTCAAGCAACAAAATATAATACCCAACCTAGATGTTATACCTACTAAATACATTTTTGTTTTAGGTGCGACAAAACATCGGCCGAGGGCCGCCAAATAATTGAACTCGGCCTCCAAACAGGCGATTATCCAGTGCCACGTCGCCTGTGTAAAATAATATACTTGTTATTATATGCCTATTTTTTTTTTTTTTTTTTTTTTTTTTTCTTTCTTCACGGGTTTTATTGCCTATATTAAGTTTAAATTGTGATTAAGTACGTAATTAATTTAAGTCAATAAACCCTTTTTGCTAACAATTTTCTTTTTATTTTTAACAACTGTCTCCTTAATTCAGCTCTGATTAATTGTGATCTTTTTGGTTATTTCTGATATATCTGTATTTTTACTATAAGTATGTACTTTTACATGTATGTGTTTTGTATGCTCTTCATACTATTTATCTATGCTTTCCTTATAGTTTGTAGTCTTTCTTATTTTTTCCTACTATTTATATATCCTTTCCTATTATTTTAGAAGGCCGCAGTGCGTCCAGTGGTATCCTCGTCACTAATTATGTTTTCTATTAAACTAAACTGTTTTATTAGAATCGAAATTCTTATATTCTATGTAATGAAGCTTTGTATTCATTACTTTCCCCATAGAATGTAAGTGGTGTTCGATATTCGACTTTAATAAAATAGATTAATAATAAACACAATTACAGTGACGAGGATACGACTGGACGCACTTCGGCCTCTTAAAATAATAAGAAAGGATAGATAAATAGTAGGAAAAAATAACAAGAAAGAATACAAAAATATAAGGAAAGCGTAGATAAATAGTAGGAAGAGCTAATATGAAAATAACGAAAATATGAGGAAAGCATATAAACAGTAGTAGGCAGCATACAAAAATATCAGGAAAGCCTTGATAAGTAGTAGGAGTAAATAATAGGATATTACTGTTATTAAATGAAGGAACGTTAAATAGAAGTAAGAAATGATACAAAAATACGATGACGGCGTTTAAAAATAGTAGGAAGTAACATCTGAAGTAAGAGGAAATCACATAAAAGTGCGTTAAAACTATGAGGAAAGCATACTAAAATATGATGACTATCACATGGTCATACGAGGTCCTCACACAACGGTACCATGACTTTCATCGTAAAAGCTTGTTACAAAGCACGAAATTATGTCTGCATCCTACTAAAAGCGTGGTAACAGTTCATCTTAATATATCATGAACAGCAGCGACAGTAGTTTCATCGTACTTTTTGGTGATATCAGTATGCTCTCTACTTTACGTGAATTCATCATAATTTTAACTGAATTCACCTAATTTATTGATGAACAGTTTTCTCAGTGTAGGCGTACAAGTATCACAATCGTCGCAATCATATCTATGATTTTTCACCTTTCATTAGAACACCTGAGGAAGTAATAGTAAAACCTTGCCTGGTTTTATGCATTGTTTTGAAGTTATTTATATACGATTTTCATAATAAGTGTTATAAAGATTTATTTTCCGCCCCAGCTGCCAAGGAAAATTTTGAAATGCGATTTTAGTTACAAATATTATCGATTATTTATTTTCTTCTAATAAAACATAGCCTATCTGAAATAATATAGCTTCATAAAAGTGGCATAATGTTTCAAATAAGTCTAGTATTTTTTTAATTTCCATTTCACAATCAAAGAAAATCAAAATAAAGTACCTACCTCATTATATTAGGAATACAACATTCACACTCCCTTAGGGCTTGATTTTCGAAAGTCTTTTCTTACTTTTTTAGGCCACTGTCTCTTAGTGCACCTCTACCCCCTATGGAATATACCTTCCAATTTTCATATGTTTATCTGAAGTGGTTCAGGCTGTGCGTTGATTGTCAGTCCATCAGCGACATGACTGCAGTTTTATATATTTAGATTAGTATTTATAGATTATTGAATCAAAACCGTACAAAAAGTAATTGGTTTCTAATATATAGTTTGTGAAATGTATTCTAAAACTTCTAAAAGATACGATATAGATATTTCAAACAAGGATTGATGCAAACACATCAATCAAGAGACAACGCTTTTAGCAACCACTGAAACATTGAAAACTGATAGGTACAAAAAGCATATTATGTCTGTGATTTTACAATTACTAAATAAAAATTAAATTTAAGTACCTACCTAGGTGTGTTTGTTTAGACGATGTTTCAGAATGAAATTGTTTTTGTGAGTCTGCCTGAATGTAGCTCCAAAATAGGCTCTGAACTCGACAATCAAAATTATAAAATGAATATGAATTTATTACCGATCCTGGTGTAGAAACCATGGGGTTCAAATGCCAAAAAGATTATTAAAGATATATCCCCACGACTGATCATCTCTTCTGGTGATCCGCATCGCGATTCAGCGGAGAAATGCAACCAGTATTCTTGTCACTATTCAACGCAGACCTGGTTTAGTTATTTTTAATGTTTAGATTAATTTTAAGATTTTTATATTGTGTGTAAAAAATCCTGGAACTTTAAGTTTTAAATATTTTGTACTTTCTAGTCAAACAAGAAAACAAGGAAATTTATTTTTTTATAATTCCAGAATGAAGGCTATCATTGTGTTCTGCGTGCTCGTCTGCGCCGTGTCTTTCGCGACTTCAGACCTCGTTTGCGGTACAAACTATTGCAAGCAGAATCCATGTTCGACTCCGGTCACTTCTAGCACATGCAAAACTCCTGCTGTGTATCGCGATAATCATGCTGGCAAATGTGCTTGTTGTCCCGCCTGTGTTACTCTATTGTGTAAGTAAACTTTAGATATATTTCTTGTAATACGTTCACGCCCGCTATCAATAGGAGAGTAGGCAGAGACTCGTGTCTCCACATGTCATGATCATATCTTTCGCTTCCCCTATTCATCTTCGTAGATGATAAATTACACCTTATATTTCCTTTCTCTAGAATTTTATTGATATGATCAGTAAACATTTTTCTACTCTCTGTGAACCCTAAGCGATCCCTTTTTTATCTTTGTCGAAAAATGTAAGTTGTCATATGAAACCGCAAGCAAAAGCTATAAATATAAACTATACTAAATGTATATTAACTAAAAACTAACTGTAAATTTTCAGCTGATGGTGCAACTTGCAAGAGTTACAGCAAGGAGCTCGGAGAAACCCCGTCGTCTGTCTGTCGTGAGCCACTCAAATGTCTGAAAGGCACTTGTCAGTCTGTAAACCCCAGAAAATAAAATGTATAAATTTATTGATTTCCAGATATTGTTTATAAAATTATATTATGTTTAAATAGAATATAGACTTTAACAATTATAAAATTGATGATTTTCATAACTTTATATATCGAACATTGCTCTAGTTATTTTCTCTGAATGTACAGATATCTACAGATATAAATAAGTAAAACCTGCATCCATTAAAAATTAAGAAGTCTTTTTTTTACCGAAAGTCTCGAATGTGCCCTTGAACCTTGAACCCTCTTTCAACCAAATAAATATTTAAAATCAATAAGATAGAAGAGGCTAATAAACAACGTAACGATAATAAATTTCTCAACGCAATTTGAAAGCTTTGAACTTTGTTTTCAATTGATGGGAAATAATTTTATACCAATGCTGACATTTTTATATAGTTTCCCTTCTTTTGCGCCACAATTTATTCATATTTACTTACTTAGAATAAATCTTACTCTGTACTGAATATCTGTTATAGTATCAAAAATATTTTATTGATCACATTAATATTATTTCTCAGTTTGATAAAATATTAAATTAATAAAAATCAGAGCTCTCCAGGCGCTCCCAGATAGTTTTAGTTTAAAATTTATCTTAATTAGCATCCAGGTTTGCGAAATAAATTAAATCAGTGTGAACGCGCGACCTCTCGCATTTGATTTATCTGCACTAATGAATCATCTACCAAAGATTTAATGAAAACACAAAATTTCCTGTTTAATGAAGACAAACTGACGTCAAAGCTGGCCTATTATTAAGCTTATTTATCTGAATCTTTAGGAGCAATGAACTCATACATCAAGAAAAATAAACTTTTTATCAGCTAAATATATTTCAGAGTATGATATTCTGTTTTCAAGTAATGGACTCTATCAATATCATGAGTATTTCACCAATGTCCATGAAATTCGAGTACACTTTCTTTATTACGGCTCCCAAAACTGTGTTGTCGGTCTCACGCAGGGTACCCAGCGGAAGACGAAGTCTCCCTCTTTTAGCCGATGGTTGATTTAAATATTTTATACCTATACCTACCCCCTTTGGTAAATAGCCAATGATTCCCTAACTCATTGAAAATCACTAAATTAAAGAATAGTGTTACCTTACTTAGTTATATTAGTTACTAAGTTATTACCTATTTATGTTTTTCTAAGTTTATGTTCAGAAAATGGTCCTTCAAGTAGTTACTTACTTACTTAGTTACTTAGTAACTTAGTTACTTAGTTACTTAGTTAATTTTATTCATATGTGTTTATCACAAATATAAGTTTTAATTTTTAGGTAGGTCGTTTTACATCTAAATAAAAAAAATAATAAATAAATAAACAAACTCATTAAATCATAATGATGTAATGCCGATTCTGTTATTTTTTATTTTTCTGTATTGTTCCAGTATTCAAGTTACAAAATAATTTATTACACCCCTTCTATCAACGAAGCTGTCAAAAACAAAATATGAAATATTGAAACCGTCCTCAATAAATCAACCATTGGCTATTTGGTTATTCCACTGGAGAATATTGATCTGAAATTTATGACCTCAATTTAATATACACTAGCAGCAGCTGCCAAATTTTTAAACATTCTCCTAGCTTGTATCATGTCTCTCTCTACATTGCCTGTTTAATTAGAAATAAATTGGAAATGTTTCAGGAAATAAAATTAATTTATTGAAGCGAAGCTCCTTAAGGGATGGGGAGTCACCATGGAAAAACCGACCGTTACGAGACGAAAGTGACGTAATACTCCATGATCTTATATACAGTGACGTACAATACAAAAGCGTCATCTTCTCGGTGTAATTGTGTAAAGTTTAATAAGGGTCCGGTAGATAATTTAATACTGTTTAGTAGTAATTTATATAGAAATGAAGTGAAAGGAAATGCTGGTAGAGGACGATCTAGGTGTACTTTTATTGCACACATAAAAATATATTGATCGATGGCAATATTAAAAGTACACACAATCGCCGAGCATGGTATGATGAATATAAAAGAAGCGAAAGAGGTATGTCAGGATCGTAGCAAATGGCATTCGATTGTCTCTGCCTACATCTCTTTTGATTAAAGGCGTGATTATAGATAGATAGACAATATTATATTTAATTTTTTACCATGCAGGGAATTGTCCAAATCGCGAAAAAAAATTGTAGTCGATTGGGGCCAAGTACGAAGGACAACGGATGGTGTCTAACTGCAGGTGATCTAGTGTTGAAACGGTTTATCGAGCAGTATGAAGTTTTGCATTATCATGGAGCAACAATGGTGAAGATCGATTGACGAGTCGAGACTGTTTCGCTGCAAGTTTTCCCATTATCGTAGTTCTGCACAGTAGATATCTGCCGTTATTGCTTGACCAGATCTGAGGAACGTGTAGTGTATTATTGAATTTCATTCATCGTTATTTACCTTAGTGGCGGGTCTTCAGCTTGGTTCGTTCTTTAAGTCGAAGTTTCCACTACGACAGCGCACGGTACGTACGTTCGTTAGCCGCATTCTATCCTAACACAGCATTGATATTGTGAGCTGTTTCTGCTGGGTTAGTTCCCCGTCGGAACTCGTATTCAAAAATAACTCTATTTTTTTTATGGTTGGTCAAGGTCATCTTGTATCTTTTTTTTAAATATGGCTAATCTTAGTGAAGTAAAGGTGAGTTTTTTTATACAACATTTCTATCCCACACAGTTGATAATTATTTTAAGTTGGAACTATCAACTGTGTGGTAAGGAAATGTTGTATAAATAAACTCACCTTTTCAGGATCAACTGGGATTTGCCATATTTTTGCCAGTTTTAAGATGACCTTGACCAACGGCCCTTAAGTTAAAAAGCTGAATGTAAAAACAACTGAAAATCGAACAATGGTTTTTTTTTTAATTTAGAATGTTGTACCTAGTTATAGTAAAAAAAAAGTTTCACTATTATAATAAAATACAATTTTAAATAAAACAGATACATTATATATATAAAAAAACTTAATATTGAGATAAAATGTTTGCTTTCAGTAATAACATTTAAAACAAACTTTCCATAAAAGAAGTAACTAAAAATTCCACTCCCTTTCACACGAACAGCTCTTCTACATCGAACATAAAAAGGTTTTAATTAAAACTGCTGGCATTCAACTCTCGTAAACTAATGCATAAAAAATAAATTTGCATTTCCAAAGCCCTCGTATACTTACTCTGAAGATAGTTTTAACGAAGAGCTCTAAAGGCTGAATACTGGCGGTTGAACAATGCGGTGACCTCTGGCCTTCATCGAGCCACAGCGCTTGCTACTTTACAGGCTAACACTCAAGTATCTATATAAAATCAATATTACTATAGTCTTGCATTGGCTATTGATAGCCTATTGCTTCGATTGCAGTTGTTATAAAAACTATTGCATGGAAATTGAAACCGTTGGACGGATTCAAACCTCTCGTCCCAAAAATGCTAAGCAACAATTTTATTTCGGGTTTTAAACAAATTTGATTTCAAGTATTATATATTTCAAAAACAATTAATAAAAAAATAGACATTTAAAAACTACTTACCTACAAATAAAGATCGCTGTCCTGTGGCAGGGTCCCCAAAACACTAGCTGCATTCCCTCTTTGTATCGCCAAGCCTAGATACACGACGTACGAGCTCTTCGATCACCCGATACTTTAATGAGATCAGAGGTAAGATAATTAAAAATCTGACGTGCTTCGGGATCCCATGGGCCCATTGTCTAAACTCCAAACGGCACAAATATGTATCCTTGCCTAAAAACATAAATATACACACACGATTTTGTGGTCATTGCTGTCGAGACTCTCGGTCCATGGGCAAAAGAAGCAAAAGATTTGGTTAATGGGTTGGGGCGTGATCTGCGGATCCACAAGCGGTAAAATATATTGGCCAAAAAATAAGCAGTGTGCTTGGAACATCACAAGCATATATGGGCCCAAGTCAAAATTCCTTGTTTTATAGGTATTTAAATTTAGATTTAAAGTTTTTTACCTTTACGGCTAACCGAGGAGGACTTGGTCTTCCTCTGGGTACCCTGGAACCGTAACACTGTTTCGGGAGCTGCAAAGCAACCCATGAAGAAAGAAAAAAATATTTTAGGTTTCTTAAGTCTCTTTTTTTCTGTAAGTATTAATTTTATTGTTATGTTGAATAAAAATTATGTTTAGCACAAAATATCCATAAAGTGCAGCGAAATCAATTTAATATCGGCAACTGGTTAAATTTGAACACTGTCTCTGGCCATATCTGATGAGAGGTCGTGATGATGTTATTGTTAGTTAGACTTGAGCAAAAAAAGCATAATTTGCATAATGGCATCGCTTAATTGCTTGAAATTTTTCCTATATACCTACCTACATTTTTTTTGCATATTTAGTTTTGATGATTGGGATATAAAAAGTTTTTAAATTTGGACAATAATCTTTTCCACTAGGTTGTTTGAGTCATATATTATATACCTTTATATTTAATTGTAGAATGTAAAACGAACATTTAGCTAAATAAAGTAGAAATGTCTTCCACGAGGTAAAAGTTAAAGCGTTTTCACTTTAGTATTCAGTTCCGACACCAAAACGGTTTCAAAACTTAGGTACGTATCCTACTTTGCTAATTGCAAGTTTTAATGGCCGCGCCTTGTGACATATTTCTCTTTCATTGCGTACGAACGTATAGGGAACGAAAAATGGTCCGAAATTATATTTATGTTTTACTATACGTACCTAAATTTCAAGTGGCATGTAGGTTTTATGACTTAGATACCTTATTTTCAACTTATACCATGGACAGCATTTGACTTTATTGAGAACTAGCTTTCCGCCCCCGGCTCCTCCCGTGGATACTTTCGAACAAAATAAAATATAGTCTACTCTGGGATAATGTAGCTTTCTATTAGTGAAAGAATTTTCAGAGATTACCCCCTACATCCAAATTTACAAACTTACTAACTTACAACCTTTACCTCTTTATAGTATTAGTATGATTAATTTGCTATTTAAAGTAATTTTTTTTACTTGCCTTTTTTAATAAGTTGTCATTTAAAATTCTTAACTAGCATAATAATTAACATTTTTAACTTATTACATTTGCTGAACTAATAATAATATTTTTTAAACTCTCATTTGAAAAAATTACAATAAAAAGACTGCATAGACTTGCAAATAAGACAAGTCAAAAAATACACTTTATAACATTCATATGTACCGATTTGGGACTTTTTTACTAGGAGGCGGATATTTACGCACCGTCTGCAGAAGCATTATTGAAAAAATCACTTATTTTATTTTTAAAGTAAATTAGTGCTTAGCCCATTTTTGTTTCAGTACGGATTGAACCCAGACCCTGTATAAGTACAAAATCGCACATATTTCAATAATATGGAAAGAATAACATTATTTCAAATTACTATTCCTTCACAAAAATAACAAAACGATTCGTTTGAAATAACCATACAACTCCATACGTTATACAATTTTATTGTTATGCTAGAAAGCAACTCTCTTGCAAATAATTTATTGAAGCATTCCGCTTTTATTGCCCGTAAGAAAATGTTTGCAATCTACTTGGAGACTTTCCTGCCAGCTTTTAGTAAGGAATCGAAAACTCGGATGAAATAGGCACTCATTCGATATCCAAATAGCTGTCTAGTACACTCTGAAAAGTTCCGTAAAGTTTAGCGCCAATCTCGCTGAGTGGGTTTCTTGAACTACCGGCAGTATGCCAGCTTGTCATCTGCTTTGAGTTGAAACACATCTATAACCCCTCTCTACCAGCTGCCGCTCTCTACTCCCTTGTGTGTGCGTGGCGCGTATACTATATCTTTGTCGCGTCAATTTCGATGTTTCTCATCGGCCGGGCTTCCCGTGACGACCAGCTTTTACTATTGACACATTTTGTAGCCTAAAACTGCCGATTGTATACTCTTTGGGTAGGTATGCTATCTAATGATTATTACTATGTGGTAGGCAATGCCCACTTTAGTTACTTTGCCTCATTGCAGTTCAGAATGAAAAAGGTTTTACCCAATTTGAATGCAGTTACTCAGGTCCCTTTATAAAATAAAAAAAATATTTATTTAAATAATAACACTGTTTTTTACCGAACTTCAAAACAGAAGGAGGAGGTTTACAATTCGTCGGAATCTTTATTATTTGTTTTATGTATGTTCCCCGATTACTTGAAGACGCCTGGACAGATTTGGAAATAGTTATTTTGTTTCACAGGTGGTCCCATTTTTTTTAGTAAAAATTGGTTCAGTAGTTTTTTTAGAAATTTTGAAAAAACTGACTTTATAAGTACATTTTTCTTAATATCTCGATGAAATATGTACCCATTCTGACGACTTATTTTTTTATGAATATAAATATTTCTCGACATTATCTTACAGACATATGACGACAATCGGTTCAGTAGTTTTTTAGAAATTCAGTAATTTGTCTCTGTTTACGGCTGAAAATTATGTATCAGAGAAAAGCCTTAGCAAAGGTTGCTATTGACACAAAGTTGTAAATTTTTGTATCGACGGTGGTCTAACGGCTAAAGGTATGCGGTGCAGCTCATGATGCACATGGTTCAAATCCAATCCACAGCAGTTTTTTTTTTATTTTTCCATCAATTTTCTCTCAAAGGGAAAAATAAATTTACTTTTAAAAAAAAGTGTACCGACTTCAAAAATTTGCACTGAAAAGTAAGAAATAATAAATATTTCGTCGTAGAATTTGAAGACGGTTGGTGCCAAATTAGAAATAACTTAGTTCCCAAATTCACTAATCTAGACAATTCATTAGGAACCTACGATACAAACATAATAATAATATTGAACAGATATTTATCTTCTTAGATGTTTATTACTTTGTATCCTAATTTGGCACCAACCGTCTTCAAATTATACGACGAAATATTTATTATTTCTTACTTTTCAGTGCAAATTTTGGAAGTCGGTACACTTTTTTTTAAAAGTAAATTTATCTGAAAAGAAGTTAATAAATATCTAAGAATAGAGTCCCCTCGAATCTTTATTATGAGAATATCAAAAAAACGATATATTTTAATCGTTTTTCGTGCGTCATAGCACGTACACAAGCACTATATATTTGTGTTGTAATTTTTTTTATAGAAATGAAGTAAAAAAGTTTTAATAGCTCCCTTGAAGGATTTGTTAGATGAGAATCAACAGATTCATTGAGGAATGAAAATGTTAATCTTCAATTTATATTGAAAGCCTAGAGATATTATCCATTCAATTATCCCAATATTCATTAGCCTGAGTACAAATGATGAACAATTTTTTTTAAGGATTTATGCTCGTTCAATTTAAATTTCCGCGCAATAGCACCTCGATAGAACAAAGAGATTCGAAATGACCTTTAAAACCTATCGTATTCCCATTTCAAAATGAATATTGAATGCGACCTTTTATTCAAAATGCCTAAAAGTTATTAAATACCATTAGTCTTGATTTTACCTACTAGAAATAGAGAAGCCTACTATTGATATTCAATTACCATCCATATACTCATACATACATATACATATACGATCCATGTCTCGAATCGAAGTTTTTGTAGCCAGTGGAACGAACTTCACTCAGTCACGCAACATGAAATATCACATCTATTCTAATAGGTAAATCCATTTACTTGTAGTTTACAAATAGCTGCTGTCTAGTTATTCTGAAATGTAAACTTTCTGCAATGCTCTGCAAATGTTAAGTCAGCAGTGTGGAAAATCACTCCTCCTATTATAAGATACATGCTCGGCGATTGTGTGTACTTTTAGTATTTCCATTTATCAATAATTTTTTTATATGATTAATAAAAGTTCACCTAGGTCGTCCTCTGTCAGCATTTTCTTTCACTTCAGCCATATAAACCTTTTTAGTCAATCTTTCATCCTTCATTCTTTTAACGTGTCCAAACCAAAAAAAGACAACAATTCAAAAAACGGATAATAAATTATTCAGTAAGGGTCTTGTAAATATCCTACTTAGATATTGTTACTACAAAAAACTCTCTAATTTTATTTATTTGTATCCTAATCCTAATTAATATTAAAAATACGAAAGTGTGTTTGTTTGTTGTCCTTCTTTCACGTTGATACAGCCAAACGGATTAGCGTGATTTTTTTTTATCACTATTATATAATTTGAGGGCTACTACTTTAGCTACTTTATATCCCGAAATCCATAATATTTATGTCACATTTGTCAAATCCCACGGGCGAAGCCGGTCGGAAAGGTAGATAATAATGTTAGTGAGAAGTCGCGGACAACTCCTACTAAAATAATTGAGCAGAAATATAAGCTCCGTTTTGTTTTGATAGCTCTCCCCAAAATTACAAGAGCGGTTGACCAATTTACCTGGAAATGACAAAGAAGCACTTGACCTGAAATTATCTCTTTCAGTTTATTATTCCAACATTAATTCAATGAGTTTTTATACAACAGCCAAGTTTACATGATGAAATGAGATCACCTAAAATAAAAAATGCCCGCTGAATCATTTGGATGATATTATATAAGATTTGAAATGTTTTCGGATAAGAAGATAATTAAAAAACCGGCCAAGTGCGAAAAATCACATCCACATGCACAATTTTTTATTAATTTTTATAATTCCTTACACGAGTAGATATGCAATTTATGACCTAAATATAGCATTAATATGGTCACAAGCGTGCCTAACATTATTACAGCACTCATTTCCGCCAGCGCAGAATCATTGTGATTTCAGCAGAGCGCTAGAAATTTTATTGATGTGCATTTACGAAGTATATACTCGTAGTTGAAGCTAGAGAATACAAAGGAAGTAATATTCAATCACTACTAGAATTTGATTTTTTTTTTTTGGTATTTTTATAAATTGCTAGGTTCAATTCAAACTCGTTCCAAAAAAAATGCTAAGCATCAATTTTCTTTAAGAACATTTCAAAATAACAGATATTTACGTCTGTTAAAGAAGTGACACATCTAGGTCTATTAAGTGCAGCAACAGGCTTCCCACCTGTTCTGTTCAATATATACAACTAGCAAAATGTGGACACTGTTACTGGTGTCTCTGGCCACACCGCAAGGTATAAAGACAGTGCAGGTGTGTTCATTTTTAAACTTTTAGGTGATGAAGGTATGTTCGCTTGTACATAATTTAGTTTATAGGTAAGAAAAATAAAAAGCTGCACAATAAGAAAATCATCTTCAAAATACGAAATCCAGATATATCTAAGAGGATAAAGCGAAGAATACCTAAGTATGAAAATACACTATTAAGGCAATTTAAACAGATGGTAGGAATTTTTTTTTCATTTCATTGTTGAGATATTGGATAAATACACAGAACAGATAATAAGACTAAAAGTACGATCCAGCCAGGGTGCGTGTGATGCAAACATGTGATATTAATTTCATACTTAAGGCCCTAAATGTCGGTAATAATCTTGCGTAATTAAGCACATGATACAGCCCGCAATAATCCGCATAAATTCTTCAAACGGTGGCTAAAATTAGTACACTAAAATAGAGAACCCCGTTGTTGTTTTTCAAGATAAAAGACAATATAAGAAAAATGAATAAGTACGAACATAATATTCGGTGCACATGCTTATTCTGGTTTGTTCTGTATTCTGAGAAATTAAGTCAATATAATTAAGATGCATGGATACAGACAATGAGATGATATTTTTTATGATTGCGCTAATTCAGGAGCGTTTTCAAATTAATATATTTTGTGTGGTTTCTATTATATTGTAATCTGCTAGTGGTCGCATGACATAGACATTTCGTTCATTTGCTGGTTATAATATTTTAAGACTGGTGCAAAATATGTAAAAGTTGCAACAACGGCGGCGTATTTCTATACAGTGTAGTATTTAAAAGTAGACAAAATATATTGGATACGGAGATCCTCGGATTTATCTTAATTTTTCACTACTGCCTTTAATGGACTTGTGCTTCGGAGAAAAATAAGTTTTTTCGGGTTACTTTACAGCTCCTGGGAACCGTTGCCGGCCCAAGAGTACCCAGTAGAAGACAAACTCTTTCTCATTTAGCCGATGATTTTTTGAGGCCATATCTAACGAGCTAACGAGTGGCCAGCTCTGTTGAGGTATGTAGATGGAAAAGCCTCTTTGTACGGTTTGTCGGATAATGTACATAGATAAAACCCATTGGTACATGGTCGGATGTGGGGATCGAACCCGCGACTTCTCAGTTGTGAGCCGACGTCTTTTCTAATTGACCACCGCCCCCCCCCTTTTTTTTAGTAATTTTAAAATGACAAGTAAATCGACAAGCCTTATTCGGTTTATAATATGTACATTTCTTGTTACTGACGACGAGACTCCGCAAGATATAACCGTGATGGTGAGTTGCGTTATCTGTTCTGAGGAAAAATCTAACGGCATCAAATCTCGAAGGATATCTGACGGCGTGGCCTCAATTGCGATTTGATGTTTGGCGTAGAAGGTTGGATAAATCGCCCCACGCGATTCCGTCGTCAATGTGGGGAATAACAATGAAAGCATATTTTATTGTCAATGCTTAAGGAAGTTACTGTATCGATTATATTAGTTGATTTTATTCTTTTATTAGTATATCTACAGGAGTTTATATCCAGGAAAATTAATTTTCAGCCTTTTTCAGCATGTTCAACCACAGAATAAGGACAGATGCTCATGTCTTTATTGTATGAATGAATCTAAGTGCAGACAACTATGACTGCAGCGTTACATAATATGTTAGAAAAAATATACATAAATAATATGTTCTTTATTATTTTATTATATTTGACCATTTTATTAAATGATACATATATCCAGTGATAATTAATGAAATACTTATGCAGACAATTATAAACTAAAATAAACAATCATGTTTTTAAGCACACTATCACGTCTTTAGGTAAGACCTGGTAACAATGTTCACATTTATGAGTTGCCCATATTATAAACATAACAGATGACAAGCCTACATGTAGATAAATCTAATTTTGTAAAACCAGTCCCTAAATAAAGGTTCTATAAATATGAAAATCAGGAAAATGCGAGCTTTACGCATTCAACAAAAGATGTATATATAATGTTTATGGCTATTAGGCTGTCATTATTGATTCCATCCTTCTTGGCTGTTATCATGAAATCTCCACAACGAAAGAAATATTTCATTTTAGTTTAGAAATGTATTAAAATGTCGTTACCTACGTAAATGTAATTCTAATTACGTACGACCTTTACAACAATATGCTCAGATTTTTATTTAATATTATATTTATAAAAATAACCGTCCGCCCGTAGGTGACATTCATAAATTTTAAACTCAATTATCCTAAAGGTGGTTTTTTATCAACTGTCTCTCATAATCACAGGTTCATTACGAAATATGAAAATTTAGAAGCTAATGCAATTTGTATGTTATATTATTACAATTATAATAGCCTTACGACCCACCCCGACTTCGCACGGGTGGACATTTACATAATATTATTGCATTGTAGTCAATAATTACGACTTCTATTGAAGAAGTCCAGCATCAAGTTTGCCATCTGTAACCCTGCTAAATGTGGACATTGTTATCAACATTCATGTCCGCGCTGAAATATATAAAGATCGTGACGGTGTGTTGACGGTCTAATATCCATCTCGATTGTCTGATCTATAGATATTTTAATATTGTAAATAAATATTATTTTCAGGGTTGCTTTTGAGATGTGGTCCTGGAGAACGATTGAAAAATAATTAGCTGAACAGATAAAAAAACCAACTAAAAAAATGGGTGATGAAAGAGCAGAACGCATTTATCTAGAATCGCGCGCACGCGAGCAGGATAGAAACAGTAAGCGATTCAACGTAAGCGATAATTTTTGTTTAAAACGCAATTTAAAAAAAATCTTATACAACATAGAAATAATTTTACAGTGAAAGGATAGATAATTACCAAAAAATTATTCATGTTAATTTTTGTAATGATATACCATCTATAATATTATAGCCATAGATAAATAAAGTTTTCAGAGGTGTATTTAGGATTTTTTTTCTATCGAGTAAAAAAATGTTTCTAATCATATTTTCAAAACAATAACAATATTTTTCATATCCTAAAAATCAATATATATTTTTTCAATTTCGTAAATAGATCAGGTTTTCTGAAAAATTTGATTAAAAATTGCATTTTGATGACTGACTTCCCCTTAATATGTATACCTACAGATAGAAAACATATATTATTATACCAGCTGTGCCTTGCGGTCGCACCCGCGTTTATAGTTACTGCTCCGGTCCTTTGGGTCGTAGCGTGATGTTACATAGCCTATATCTTCCCTCAAGAATTGGGCTATAAAACGCAATTTTTTTTTAAATCCTGAGATTAGCGCGTTCATACAAACAAACAAACTCTTCTGCTTTATTATTAGTATAGATTATGTAAATTATTATTTAATCTATGTCCATACCAAAACCAAACTTGTTGGGAAAAAATTTCAACTACGAACAAATTGAAAGGTAGATCTAAATTCAGCTGATCCCTGATTCACATATTTATTACCATGGCCAGATTAAAAATAACTTCAGTATTTATCGTGTTTTTTTAATCGGAATAAGTACTTTTATTTGGTTAATTTTTTAGATTCGTGGCTATGTCACATCTAAATAGATAAACAGTTCACTGGCATGTTCGAATACTTTCAATGATAACATAATATTTCATTACTTCGCAAGTGCTTCAATGTAATCGTGTTGTTGTTTTGCAGTTATTTAGTTAATTTTTTATATGTTTAATACATACATCTTAAATGTAGCACTATATTTTGTTTTTGGTTCTGGTGTTTTATATTAAAATATAATGCTATAATTAAACGATCTTAGTGAACGAAGTTATCAAATGTGAAAGGTCAGATGGAATAGTTTATATCTAATGCAGCTAGAAGCAAAGTGTTTGTTAGATGTTCTCTAAGTAATATAGTGACTTGTAAATATTTTGAAACACACGGGATAATTTATGGTAAGAATTTGAATATTTTTTATACTATATTAATTATATAACCACAATTTGCCCGCTGTTTCACCATAGTTAAAATTAAACTTTTCCAAATATTTTCATCCAAATATTTTCAGTTGTTTCATTTATTATTTTAGCAGATTAAACAGCGAAAAATAATCTTAGAACTATGTTTAGAAATTGAATTGTTTCAATGCTTGTTTATTAAATTTTAATGGTGTAGGTAATACCAACAGTTGGAAAATGGGAAATGCGTGAAAATCATTATAGCCAAGGCAAAGCTAATTTCCGTAAAGTTTTCACTCGATAACAAGTGATGTAGTAGTTTATATGTAAAAGTAAAATATTCTTTATTATTATAATAGACCATAACAAATAGACGATAGACCACAGAACAAACTGAAATATCTCAATTACATATATAAAAATTCTTATGTACAAATTAAAATTTATTTATTTTAAGATGTACAAAGGTAAAAGTATAACATACCTATTCCTACCCTTAATATATTGTTTACAGTGGTCCTCACACTAGGCATAGCCTGTCACGTGAGAATAGTGAGAGAGGTTAGATTACTCAAAAGATCACATACAAAAAAATCAAAACATGCAAATATGTATTTATTTATTTAAAAAATATATATCTATATTTATATTATATATCATGTATAATCACAATATAATAAAAAAAATCACTCCTCATAATGTCGGTCAGGAATGAATATTGTTCTAAAAAACACGGTTTAATTGAAAACAATTATGTAGGTATGTTTACTGCGTAAATTAAATTGTAAACACGCTTATTATTTATTTATTTATTTATTTATTTATAAATAAAAAATAAATAAAAACCTCTAACCAAATCCGTTCAGTATAGTTGTCAAGGGTGTAGCTACATCGTTAGGTATGTCTCTGGCCACGCCACATCATATTTGTGATTATGTGTAGAAATAAAATGATCACGTCCAGGCTACGTCTAATAATGCTGGTGCAGCAGCAAAAGCAGCTGAAAACCTCAAACGGCGTAAGTACGCAAACCTCGCACAAGATTACTTAAGTATTTGCACCGTTTGGGGTTGAAACCATGGGTCCGTGGGGCCTCGGAGCAAAGAAATTATATAAGGAACTATCATCTCATCTAATCGACATTTCGGGTGACAAGAGGGCTGGAGCATACCTAGGGCAACGTATTAGCATAGCTATACAGCGAGGAAACACTGCTTTGCTTCTTGGCACTTTACCGCAGGACAGTGATTTCGAGAAGGTTTTCTACTTATCATCACTACATATTCATGATTAGAGAGCCACTCATGGGGTTCCCTGAGTTTAATTTTTATTATATTTAAACTTTGTATGTAGATATATATTATTTAATATTGTTTTAATAAATAAATGAATTTTCTAGAAATAAAAAACAAATCGTCTAAGTAGTTATATATAGTCACCAATTATGAAAAAAGAAATTCTAAATATACATAAAATATAAATAATATGTAAATTTCTATTTCTTTCTATCTAAATCAATTTTTTTTCTCCGGTTACGTATTTCCGTCACATTTCACGACATTACTCCTACTATGTCCCATAGCGACAGCTAAGATGTTACGCATCTAAAAATGTGCTGACATGATGAGGTAGCTACCTAGAGGTATTGTTTAGTATGCATTAATATTAACATGACATAATTGTTACGATAAGGTAAAAATTGCTTCAACTTTATCTATGTTTTGGAACACCTGTGTTATATCCCTCCGTAATATCGAAGTAAAAAATCAATAAAAAGATAAAACTGAGTATTAAGCGCGTTTCAGATTCGCGCATTGAGAGTTAATTTTTAAAAATTCGTTTTATTTTCTTGTAATATCAGTTACCTACGATTAATTCAATTATTTCGGCTTGCAAACTTCGGAGTATAATGTAGCATAAGTAGAATCTTAAAAAAAAGGCTTTTACAAACGCTATCCTAAAAATTCTTGTTTATAGTACAACCCCTATTTAAATTTAATAAAAATATGTCTAAAATTCTTTCAAATGGGAATAGATGCGGGCAAATTACTGAGTTACTGAGGAAAACGAACTTGACATACAGACAATGGACAACATTTCATTTTTTTAATCACCCATTTTTATTACTTTAATTAAAAATATATTAAAAAATAAGTTACACGTATTTTTATATTTTATTTTTGGTTGAGTTTTTATATTTTTAATTTAATTATGAATTTTTATAAATTCTGAGGACTTATAAACTAAAAACCTTAGCTAGGACTTAATATTAGGAAATATAAACTGTCACCCAAAGAAAGTGACTGATAGTGTCAGTCAAGCCACAGAGTATACGTTATAGAAATGCAAAGAGTATAATATACAGTGTTCCAAATAGGTGTTGCCGTAGCCGGAACTCAAATCGCCCACAACATTATTCATAATGTATATAATAATAATAATAGCTTTTGTCCGCGGTTTCACTCGTTAAATATATTTCCTGTGATAGCCCATTCGAAACTAGCAAAACTTCCAAAAAATATTATATAAAAGAAGTATTTTTATAATTATATTTAAAGAATAATGATTAATTTAGCTTCAAATGGAATAAAAATGGGTAAAATTAATAGAAGGCAACACCTGAGTTCAATAACTAGCAACTCTGCCAACAGACATTAGTATTTTTAAATTAGAGGGCTAGCACAGATTAGGGCACCTATTAATCCTTATTTTTCAATATTTCAGTATTTTTAAAATAACTCGAATATTAAAGGACATAAAAAATAAAAAAAATGAAAAATAAGCTTTCTAGCATGTAATCTCCAAACGGTTTTCGAATTTTGGTACCTTACGAAAAATGAAATGTTGTCCATTACACTTCGGAACGACGAATAATTTTCCATATTATCTTATATACAAAAAAACATCTGAGAGTATCTATTTAAATTCATAGAATAGGAATATGTGAATGTATAATTTACAATCGATTAACTGATTTTCTTTTCATATTTACAGTTTCCACAATGAATGAAGACAATGTACTGCGCAGGCGCAAACCAGGAATAAAGCAGAATGGACAAGTTCATCACGACAAATATGTGGTACCTAAATTCATAACAGAATTTAGACCAAGGGAGTCCACTTTAACAGTGATGTTTGAATCGTCGCCACACATAAGGGCTATGTACCATATATTTGTGGTAATTTTGTTCATGTTGTTATTCGACACTGTTATCTTCGACTTTGTTGAACATGGAAAGTAAGTAAAGAGGTAAGGTACATACCTACCTAAAATATGTACTTTTAGGGCTCCGAACATCTCCGATAAAAACAGTGTACGTCTGTCTGTCTGTCCATCTGGCTGGTATCTACAGGACTAAAAATGTTGAAACTTGCTACATAAATAGAGTTTCAAGACCCAATCACGGACGTATAGCGTAAATAATCGAATTTCGATTTTAGGGGTTACTTTTGTGGGGAAAATTTAAAGTGCATCATGTGACATATTATTTTTATAATTTTAAAATGCATAGTTTAAATTATATTAAAGACTAGCATTCCGCCCCGGCTTCGCCCGTGGATATTTACGAACAAAATAAAATATATCCTACCCCTACCCTTATCCCTACCACTACCCCTACCTCTACCCTACCCTACCCCTATCCCTACCTCCACCCCTACCCGTACCCCTACCCCTACCCCTACTTCTACTCCTACCCCCTACCCTCTACCACTACCACTACCTCTATATCATCAATAGTTTTCGCAGCGCACGCGAAGTAAGGAATTTGATGGAATTGAAATTTGGAAATAGAATATAGCCTATGTCACTCAGGGTGAATGTAGCTTTCCAATGGTGAAAGAATTTTTGAAATCGGCACAGTAGTTTTTGAGTTTATTCATTACAAACATACACACACACACAAATACAAAAATACAAATATTTCCTTTTTATAATATTAGTATAGATAATATACTAGAATTTACCGTCCCGCCCCCCTTAATCTAAACGAAAATCCTGTCTTAAAATTTTGGCCGAGAAAGTGGTACGGAATCCTCAGCGCACGAGTCGTACTCGCAACTTAGCTAATTATTTAAATTACTTCCCTCCATTTACCCCTCCCTCCAAGACAGTAAAATACAAGACGTCACACAGTTCAATGGACTGGAGAGGAAACGTCTCTAACTAACGCAATTAAAATGTACTTGGAAGTTAGTTTAATAAGACGCCTGACTGCTGCCTAGCTCGCACCTAACAAGTAGAACATTTTTATTAATTGCTATATATTTACCTACGTTAATTAAACTACCAACAGTCCCACATACAAATAGGCAAAGGTTGTGATTATTATTGCTGTTGAGTGCAGGATCCGGAAAGCTTAGATGGTTATTAACTGACAGACATTTTATATTTATATACCTACCTACATTTAACCTATGTTTGAATCTATTTCGACAAAATCTCCCTCTCTTGAAAAACAAATAAATTGACAATGTTTTGCTTTTATTATTTTATTATTATTTTGTAAGGGTTTTATAAAGATAAATAAAATATCTAAAATTCTACAATCACGCCTTTTATCCCAGGCAGAGGCCATCTACTGCCATTTGCAACGATCCTGACGTACCTTTTTGACATATCGTTATCTTTTCGAGATGAATCAAAGAACTAACACACCAGCTATGAATAAGAAGTCTGTAGTCGTATCTAATGACAAAAATGCTAAAAACGATTAATATAATGCTTTTCTTTGTTTGTAAGAAAAAAGTAATCTTATAAAGAAACTGCTGGATCGATTTGACACTACTTGCATGAATTTAATGTCAGTAAATCCTTCCATTATTTTCAGAATAAATATAGGTTTACGGACAGTAGCGGGAGGATTTGGTGATGTGGGACGTGGAATAAGATTGTGGCTATTCGAGTTTGCAGTTGTTCTGCTATTCTATCCATGTCTACGTATATTTGGTGTCGTAGCAGGTCTACTACGAAATAATAAAAGTAAGTTTATTATTTAAATTAAGAAATTCTGTAACGATATTTGAAGAGTTAATGTAGGGAAAGAGCTATTGCGCGTGGGTTTTTTCCAAGGATGTCCCAGAATAACCTAGAAGAAGTTTCGGATCATTAATTATTTTTTTATATGACTTTATAATTTTAGTTATTTTTAGGATGAAAAAACGGAACCCTTATATAGAATCACTCTTGTGTCTGTCTGTCACAGCTTATATTCTCCGAATCTACTGGACGACAAAGGTTGAAATTTGGTACATATACATACCTATGTATAGTTTTATCACCCAATCAAACGTGAAAAAGCATCTCTACAGGCATGCATAGTGGGCGCGACTGGCGGACTGTATTATGATCAACCAGTCGCGCTCATTCCTGGACCAGCCACCTATGCTTAATAATCAGCCGGTGGCAAGGTCTCATGTCGTCTTCTCTATAAAAAATGGACGTATATAATCGCATTTAGATTTTTGGGGTTAATTTTAGGGGGAAAGTGCATCTTGTTATATATCAAATGAAAGGTCTCGTTATATACAATTTTTTTGTAATTATTAAAATGCGTAGTAGAAAATATACGAAAATTGAGCGTCCCGCCCCATATCTCCGAAACTACTGAGTCTAATATTTTGAAAAAAAAATGGAAATATAAGGCCTCGGTCATAGTTTACAGGAAAACCTAAACGAAAATCCTGCTTGCTCTTGGAGAATTTTTTTTACCTATTCCGACGGATGTGATAGTTTAGTGAGTTTATAAACACGTGGAAACAGGAAAAGTGCGAAAAGTATTTCTTTCAATATCGCTTCAACCCTCTCACCATTCCATATAAGTAGCTTTAGGCCATAGAAAATACCAACTATATAATATTTATGTTACCTTGTGCATTTTCTCGACGAACGAAATGAGACTGGTCGCTATGAGCGCCGGCCGCCTGTGTGATGCAACGCTCAATTATTCACATGACTGATCTCTAAAGTCCACGGTCTTTTGAAAATACAGCTTTGCAGTCACCCTACCTATTAAGCTTACCAATATCAATTTATTTCCCGCATCGTATAAGCTTCTTTGGTTACAGTGACATTAATTACGCTTTCGTGGGGCTCATAAATAATTAAAGTACTTACCTACCTGCTATTTTAGTTGATAATATTTTGTAGGTTGTAGTAACATTATCAAATTTCACTTCTGAAAAAACATACTACTTAGGGAAACTGGGAATATTCCTTTTTTTGAAGTCGGTTTAAACGCCACAATATGTATTCTCATCCAACATATAAAATACTTGAAATTAATATAACAGGATTTATCCCACGATTTTAGGCCTTTTTCATTAGGTTTTTGGTTTTAGAATCCTAACATTAACAATAGTTACATAGGTACTTCTGCAAATAAATAAAAATAATAAGCACAGTACGTGCTCAATTCCTCATACTCCAACTCGCTACTCCAACTGGGTGGATCACGAGGACTACTGTCATTTTACTCCAGCTGGTTGGAGCACAGAAAGATCTGTGGGTTGGAGTATAAGGAGATAGTATTGCTCGTGCTTCATCTAACCACATTAAATAGCGAAGTACAAACTACAATCAAAAATAAGTAAACATAATAATATGAAAAATATGTTATCTTTAAAAAAACCTTCACGGGTTTCAAGGGATAAAAACATCACGGATGGGCTTACAGCTCCTGGGAACCGTTGCCGGCCCCAGGGTAGCCAGCTGAAGACAAAGTCTTCCTCACTTACCTAACCGAGTATTTTTTGAGGCTAACGAGTGGCCAGCTCTGTTGAGGTATGTAGATGGAAAAGCCTCTTTGTACAGTTTGTCGGATAATGTAGGTTGTAATTTTTTTTGTTATAAAACAATGGGTAGGTGTGGATGTGTGATCGAACCCGCGACTTCTCAGGTGTAATCCGACGATTTACCAACTCGACCACCCGTATGTTATCTTAGTTATGGTAAAACCAGCTCTCTCCCTCAGGTTTCGCCTGTGGAGCCCATACTAACTTTCATCACCTATTATACCATAGGGTTGAAGTTTTCTCCGTATACAATTTCATCAAAATCGGTTCAGTGTTTTACCCGTGAAAGCGTAACAGACAGACAGAGTTACTTTCGCATTTATGATATTAGTATGGATTAGGCTAGTCTCATAAGTAAGTCCTACATGTCTTGAGGCTCCTATATCCATATTTTTTCTGGGATAAACTATTCCCAATTTCTCTGTAAATAATCTACCTGTGTCACTGTAATTTAGCATATAGTTACTTATTGAATAATATATCTAAGTGAAATAGCTGTTATTATTTCAATGGATTTTTTGAATAGGAAATAGATATGAGTGGTTAAACTTTGCCCCCGTTTTCTCTTTCATAAAATATATCACAAAGCTCTTATTTTTTTTTAAAGCGCTGTTATTAAACGTCTTGGGTTTTTTTGTAGCTTATTGAAAATTAAAAATAATAATTATTTAATTATTTTTGACCAACATAAAATATTTTTGATTTTGAATTTCCTATAATAATCGCGATGTATATAATTGAAAGGGTAATGGTATAACAGCTCTTAAAAAAATTAAGAGCTTTGTGATAGAAATAAAGAAATCCTTTATTTTACCACCCATATTTCCTATTTAATAAAACCAATTGAAAAAATTTACTAAGTATGTTATGCTAAATTACAGTGACACAGGTGGATTATTTACAGAGAAATTGGGACTGTTTATCCCCTTACAAATTATGGATATAATAATTCTCTTAATTCTGCCCAGACCTAAACTTTGTGTAAAATTGTTGCTACATCAAAAGGTACCTTTGATCATTTTTCTTTTTAATAAAAACAAAGACATGGTGTTTACAGCACTTTTAAAAGTTTTAATTACTTTGTCTTTGTGGAACATAAAATATGAAAACCCATTAATAAAATTCGATTTTAACTTTTAATCAGATATAAAGTTTGCTACAATAGATGCGCGGTTACTAATCAAAAAGTTTACTTAATATTTTACAACTTTATGTTCTTTGATCATTTAGATAAATAAATCACTTCATTTTGTTGTCAAAACATTTTATATTGATAATGTTTAATGGCACTAAAAATATAACGAGTCTTTTTAAAATGTTCTAAGCCAAGAGTCACAATTTGTTTGCTTATTGAAAAGAAATACATATTCAGTGGAATTTTAAAACCGTAGAACTGAAAATAACCAAATAGCCGGAACTTGTAAACATGTTTTATCCTCTCGTCGTGCTTCGGAGGGCACGTAAAGCTTCTTCTAACAATAACAGATATTTACTTCTGTTAAAGAAGTGACACATCTGGGTCCATTAAGTGCAACAACACGCTTAAGCTTGCCATTTGTTCTGTTCAATATGGACAACTGGCAAAAAGTGGACACTGTTACTGGTGGCTCTGCATGGCAACACCGCAAGGTATTAAGGCCGTGAAGGTGTGTGTTTTCAGTAGTCAGTCGGCTAAGCGAGGGTACGTGAAGTCAACTGGACATCTCCAGGTACCTAATAACGACGACAGGCTTTGTCATCTCTGTAGTAAAACTCGCTAACTGTGGACATTGTTACCAGTGTCTTTAATAACACGAAGAAAGAATCTCATTGAGAAGACTGAATCTCAGTGCGAAGACTGAATCTCAGAAAGAGGAATATGTGATCCATAGAGATAAATCAAAACTATTTTATTCCGCTGGGTAACCCGTGAACTGAAACCAACAAAACCGTTTCAAAGAAGGCTTCATTTCTATCGATTGTCTTGATCTGTCTATCTTTTTTGTTTTTAAAGTACCTAAGTAATAAAAAAATACATAAATTCGCATTGGTTTTCTTTCAGGTATTTTACGGGCATGGTGTTGTATAGGCATAGCAGGTCTGGTTGGAGCGCAAGCTTTAATAATATGTGTGCCTACTTGGAAACTAGCTCATGAACATCTAGCGGTGGCTTCCGCTGCAGCAGTTACCCTCGAAATGGTAAAGTAAGCCTTAATGGCTGAATTAATTTGGTGACATTTTAATTACATTACATTATTTTCTGAAATAATTAACTTTCACCCCGGGAAACATAATTCAGGTAAAACAATTCTAGTAATCTATAATCTTTTCTTACCAACAAATTTTCTATGATTGATACACCGCCAACTCTCTACCTTAGCTGTAAATATTTCATGATGTTTTTTATCTACGCAAGTTTTTAGGTAGTAGGGTTTAGGGGGCAATACAATATTGCCTCATCTTTCTAAAGTTGTCCCTCCCTGCGTAGCTATACTTGTTAGCAAAGTATTGTTATATGTACGGAAGAAAGTTTTAGGCTGCGATTTCAAAATATCTGCAGAAACAAATTGGCAGGATTTCTTCCTGATCGAAGTACTTAGGTACTTTTAAAAGTGAACGCAAAGAAAACTTATATGTAACAATTTTGAAAGATTGCTTTTTAGTCTCGTTTATACTTCTTGCTCTCCTGGTGTAAAATAATGAATCTATAGAACAAAACAGCTCGGAAGAAACATATACATAAATCACCAAGACCCTCGTCAAGTCTCTTGCCCGCACCATTAAATAACGCTTGCATGACGTCCACGTGCCACCAGCTCTGACGACCTCGTCCTTATATAGTCCAGTGAAATTATTTAAAAAATGACAAGTTGCGACTCGCCCGTAGAGTTCCGTACCACCGAATCAGCGGAACCTCCGGAGTACTCTGAATTCATTTTGAGAAATTTTTTTTTCACTGTAAACCGTGTTATCGGTCCCAGAGTCTCCCTCTTTTACCCGATAGTATTTCTAATGCTATACTTAATGAGTGGCAGATATATCATCTATATATATTAACCACACTTAGAGTTTATATCATTTATGGGTTCCACTTTAGCCATTTGGTTAGAGAAGAATGCAGAGCGAAAGACGATGTTGTGACTAAAATGAATAAAATAAGTTTACCTACGCTGGTTTGGACACATTGAAAGAATGAAGGATGAAAGATTGACTAAAAAGATTTATATTGGCTGAAGTGAAAGGAAATGATGGCAGAGGACGATCTAGGTGTACTTTTATTGAACATAAAGGTACGATGAATATAAAAGAAGTGAAAGATAACAATTCGATTGTCTCTGCCTACCCCTATTGATATAGTAGGCGTGATGATAGATATATCGATACCTACCTATATGACGTTAGACTTGAAACCGGAGGTCCCTGTGGTTCGCTCCTTACTCCAGGAAGAAAATCTATAAACACCAATCGACCTCTCGTTCTGAAAAGTACCTATAGATATTTCTACTCCTTGAAGAATAAGTGACAGCTAATCTATTACCATTGCCAGCCTATATTTAAATTTTAAAGTCGATTTTCTCTAAAAATAATTTTATAGACAAACCAACTATAAATTAATCAGAGCATTCAAAATCAAATATCGATTTATATATCAATGAGAAGAATTTAAACAAATTGCAATTAAAACATCTCTTGTTTACAAAATATTGCCTAGACCATACCCCTAAATCCTACATTAGTAAAATCCAGAATAATCCAACACTACCTGCTACTCAGCTTTTAAAACACACAGGTGGGGCACTGGGCAGTACGGATCATAAAACTGAAAGCCATTAATGTACTTTTAATGTCAGGTGTTTTATGTTACTCGAATATTGTAAATAATACCAAAATAATTGTGTGTGATATATTTATAGGTACAGAAGTATAAAAGCTAATATTTTATTTTATTCTATGGGGAAATACATATACATACATTTTTAGGATTTTTTGTTTTTTTATTTAAAAATGCATAATTTAAATTATATTAAAGAAAATATACTAAAATTGAGCGTCCCCCCCCCCCCTTATCTCCGAAAACTGATTCTGAAATTTAAAAAAAATGAGAAATGGACCTCGCTCATAGTTCATAGTTTAAAAAAAGCTACTTAGTTAAAATAATTTCTTCGATGACCTTTGTCTAAAAATTGTTTGTTGATGGCTACGTTGATAGGTTATCCGAACCAGTTTCATTGTAGGTAGGTACCTAAGGAGGGAGCCAAAATATATGCGGCAAAAGTAAATCAAACATAATGAAAACTTTATTACTAATCAATCTAAACCAAGGATATCGCTCCAATTTTATTTCTGAGAAAAAGAGCAAAGATCCAAGAAGAAAGAAGTTTCTTATCTCTCCTAGAAAATGATTTTCCCACAGTAATCACCTGAAATTACCATGGTTTTAATTCAAATTAAGTTCAGCTTTACCACTTCGAGTAAGTGTGCGTCGGTGGCCGAGTGGTTAAAACGTCTGGTATTAACTAGGCATACCACGGGTTCTATAATTAAAAACTTATGTACATAATCCGAAAAAACCACACATAGAGGCTTTTCCATTCCATCTAAATATACCTCAACAGAACTGGCCACTCGTTAGGTATAGCCTCACAAATACCATGGTAGTTTTGCTGGGCTAAAAGTGGGCTTAAGGTCTTCCGATGGGTACCCTGTGACCGTACGGCGTACACGGTTTCGGGAGATGTAAAGTTTTAAACATGAAATGATTACTTTACGAATCTACCTATAGGTATTTAGGTAGGAACCTACCTAGCATAGATTTAGAATTCAGGAACTATTTGCGGATTTCAGAATTTGTGGTTTCCAAACACGAGGGACCACATAAACTAAAGTTTCTTTAAAACTTACTGAAACTTACATAGACATTGTAATGTATGGGTTTATTCGGTGAATAGCTAAGGTAATGTCACTCAGTTTATCAGATATATCTAGTAGTAGGTAAAATTGAGTAGGTGTAATAGACGATGCGTGTACTTTTATAACACTGCCTTCAATACTTTTTTTTTATGTTTAATAGAAATACACCTAGGTCGTCCTCTGCCAGCATTCCCTTTCATATAAACACGATCAATACTAAAATTGAGGAATATAATTTAAAGGAAAGATAGTGATAGCTTAAATATAATGTACCTTCTCATGATATTTTTTTTTTTTTATATAATGTAACAAACTAACACTCAGGGGTAATGTAGCTTTCTATTCGTGAAAGAATTTTTATAATCGGTTCAGTAGTTTGAGAGATTACCCTCTACATCCAAATTTACAAACTTTATCTACCTCTTTGTAATATTAGTATAGATTTTAAACCGCTGGCAAAAACTAGTTATCATATATCTACCTACACGTTTGTTAATTTATTTTTTTCAGTTCCGGTTTTTCATGAAGATACATGCAGTAGCGATGGTTTGTGGCCCACGGTGCGTGGATGGAAGTAAACCACTACCTAGTTTGAAGCATTATATTTATTTCCTGTTCGCACCTACCCTAATCTATAGGGATCAATACCCAAGGTAAAATAACCTAAACTTAGTATTTTGTTCAAATCTAATATTTAAAAATAAGTATTTGTTTGTTCGTATTCGATACTCAAAAAATACTAGATCGATTTGTAAAATTATTTTTGCATATGATAGCCCAATTCTTGAGGAAGGTTATAGACTATTTAACATCACGCTACCTACCCAAGGGAGTGAATTGTATTCCTAATACAATTTTGGAAAGTATAAGTTCTATCAAAATGAACAAATTCCATTTTGTGGATAAATTCAGGAGGATCATTTGTCATTGAAAGAATAGTTTCAATAGGTAGGTATAATTTGCTTTTAGAGCTTAATTTTTCATTCCCAGTCTTGTTATGTTGTATATTATGATTTATCGCCAAATGTACCTTTATGAACTTATATTTCAGAACTAAGTCCATCCGTTGGGGTGTCGTGCTATTCCACTTGTGTGAGGTGGCAGGTATCGTATTTTACGACAGTTTCCTGTGGGAACGCTTCATCTTGCCGTATTGGTCTGATTACGGGAAAGAAACTCAAGTAGGTACCTTACCTATACAAATTGTAATGATTTTCTGATAATTATTTAAGTCTATGTCGCGTTGTCAATATCTTTGACCTTAGTATAAAAGTAGGTATATGTGATATTCCACTGACGTACCCTACCCACATTTCAATAATTCAAATACTTACTCATCAAAAGGAAAGAGTTCGTTTGTAATTATGCACTTCATTAGTACCGAAATAATAGATATCTAGGTGATACCTAGGTATATGGACCTAAAAATAGCGCGCGTTAGTACCTACATGGAAATATCTACTTATATATACCTAAATACCATTAGAAATGTATTTTATTTGTAATGTAGATGTCGCAGCCGAATTAAAGAATCCGCCGAAATACCTACACAAAAGCTAGCCGCTTTACAAAAAAGCTCAGTATTGTAAAGCGGCTATGTAAGATTTAGAGTTTAGGCGGATTGTAATACGGCTGAACGTTGATCAGCCATACTGTAATTTTCGTACGTTTTCCAATGCGTCATTTTGTAAAATGGCGAACTTTGTAGCTGCCGCTTTATCATAATATGTAATATGATTATGTTAGGTGAGGGTACGTAGTTATTATATAGTTTATACATTGCAAATATTCAACGCCGCCGTATTGTTGACTCTTTCTTACAACATTCCGCCTAAATCCTAACTAGCCATTTTTCAAGACTGAGCTGCTTTGTAAAGCGGCTAAAATTCAGCTGCGACGTAGATAGGTAGGTACAATCAGAATACTTACGTCATAAGAAAATTGATACCAAATCTTTTGTCCACAGGTAGAAGCAGGTGTAGTAGTCCGCAATATGTTCGCGTGCGTTCTTCCAGCAGTGCTAGCGTACCTCTGTGGCTTCTACGGCATATTGCATGCTTGGTTGAACGCTTTTGCGGAAATGCTCACATTTTCTGACAAACTCTTTTACGAGGTAATTTTGGTTTTTTGCTATTTCTACTAACAGAAAGGACAGGAGCTTGTACAATAGTTGTCAATTAAGGGCGAACGTTTTGGCCTTGCGTCCACCCAATAGATGGCGCTAACGTCGTATTTTTACTTGCGAAATTTATTTAATCAAATCAAACAAAACTATTGGTAATAAGAAATAAAAAAGTAATAAATACGACTCGAAAGTAAGGATTAATCGGTGTAAATTTCCAAAAAGTTTATTTGAATTGTGAAAATAACAAAAGGTTTTTTAGGAAGAAGTAGATAGACGCCTAGATATTTTCACATTATTTTCAAAGTTTCACTTCAACTATATTTTCTCCATCCAAAGCTGTGAGTATTCTTTCTTCGATAATTTATTAATCCACATCTAAAGCATTTTTTTTTTGTATTTTTCAATAGGAATGGTGGACAAAATCACAGTTCTCGCATTATTATCGCGCATGGAACTTAGTGGTATATTCGTGGATACGAGAACATATTTACATGCCAATAGCACCAACAACCGGTCGTGGCATGGCAACTTTTATTGTATTCTTAGTAAGTATATCGCTAAAAATAGTTTTTTTTAAATGTCTAATGGATTTGAGCGTCTATAATGACTTTATTACGGTATTGAGACCTTTTGTATGAACATATTTGACATTCGGTGCGCAGTACAGACACATCTATTTAGACCAAAGAAATCGGAGTCGAGCGGGGGCTCTCTACTAAAATAATTTGCAACCTATACCTTGCTCGGAATTTGTAATAAATAGCATGCTACCTAAGAGAGAAAGAAACAAAAGGTTGTTTGATTAAATTTTTTTGCAGGTTGTAAAGCCATATAACTTGCATATAAGATTCAGCTTATATTTAGTGACGGCCTATGAATTAGATTTTTTTCTTATATACTTCGCTTTCTAACGCTTTATGAAAGCCGTAAGTTAATATATATTATAGCAATCTAATGGGTTCTGTTGCGTATTTAGTATTATTTCTAGTAGTATCGTTATTCTGGGATTTTGACCCTAATTTGTATTGCGCACCGAATGTCAAATAATCTCGATAGCAACTGGGGGCCATCCATAAATTACGTCACACCCCCCTGTCACAGATAATACAGGTGTGGAATAGTTGTTTTATATGACATATTGTCACACTTTGTTGGACCCCCCCTCCCCCTAAACCTGTGACTTAATTTATTGATGGCCCCTTGCCACAACTGCTCATTACGATGGCGATATAATAACGCAACAACCTCGTGGACGTGACTGCCAATTTTATTAATACCCTAGTCGCTTATTGTCAATTTCTTTTAGATATCGTCAATAGCCCACGAAATGGTGTTAGCCTTGTCTTTCGGGTTCTTCTACCCAGTCTTGCTAGTGGAGTTTGGAGTTCTAGGGTTGATATGTGTACCTTTAACAGCCAATATCGGTAGACGGTTTCCAAATGCCCTCAATTTGTTAATTTGGCTTGGCTTGTTCATTGGAAATGGTGAGTCAGGAAAAAAATATTTATATATTTTTTTTATTTGTATTTAAAGTTGAAATTAGCATATTTTATCATTCTTTCTAAACGAATAATTAGTCAAGTACTCGATTCTTTTAGGACATCCCATTTCATTTTATGCATAAGGTGGAACGTTTCGACCCAAGAGTTTCCAATTTATTAGGTTTTATTTTTTATGCGATAAATGAAATCAAACGAAATATTATCAAGCGAAGACGATTTATAATGGTTAATTTATAATAATATTGTTTTAGTCGAAAATTTTGGCTTGATAGGTATTTTTAATTTGCGCGTAAAAAACTGGACTTTACCGCCAGTCTCTTGAAAGTGAGGTCGAAATGTTCACCCTTAAATGCAAATATGCTAATAATTCTCCAAAAACAATTTATCTAACTTCCATGTACAATAATTTTTGTTATTTTGCAGGAATTCTTTGGGGTTTGTATCCTATGGAATATTTTGCACGCAAAAACTGTCCTCCTTCGCCCAACGACAGCTTCTTCATACCAAAATCGTGGACATGTCCCCAAATTATACTGAAACCAGATTGGACTTTCCATAATCCACTAAAGTATTTGTCCAAATAAAGTTTTAAAATAATATGGAGTATATCCATGACCAATTATCATATAATTAAAATAAATTTTAATCTCTAGGAATTCATATTAGCTTTGTTTATTATATAGATTGTTCCAGAAATTAAGCTGTGTCAAAAATTGTTCTATATGTAATTAAATATTGGTTATAGTTAATATTTAAACGTTTTTCTTTGTACAGACGAACTTTGGCCCCATTAAATTTGATTGTCTTTTATGAAAGTAAAAAAATAAAAATATAGAAATATTTTTATTAGATAAATTAAAAAAGTTGGTTCTATTCTAAATAAGAAGTTATACAAAGATATTTTATTGCGATAATATAGTCTACTCCATGGAATATAAAGACATTACTTAACAATAGTAAAACTGTGCATGTAAATCTTTACAATCAATCTTTTCAATCTCTAAAGTTGAAAAATAAAAATACAATAAAAATAAAAATATTTAAATTGTTATATTAATTGTTAATTATATTAGAACTGTGTCATGTCATTGACCTTAAAATAAGTGTATAGACGGAAAGTTCTGAATGAATTCGTTAACATTTGGCATTACAACACAAAAAAAAAATACAAAATTATGTAAGTAAGTATTACTTGCTAAACTTACCTAATTAATAAATTGTCAATGTGCATTGTAAATCACATAACATTTATATAATTATAATCTAATGAACATTTATGAGGGTCGCATATTAAAACGGCCAATAATTAATAATTCTTCCTAACATGAGATTAGACTCTAAATAATGAACAGTCTTAAAAATATTAGAAAATACGTACAAGATGAAGGCTAACTATAGCATAAAAATAACATGACCATGGCATTAGGTGTACTTTGGAAACAGATATTAAAAAAAGAGACTTCTTTTCGTTTAGTACAAATTCTGCTTTTGGAAATTCATTATACCTATATATATAGGATCATTTACAATGCCTTCTTCCTTCTGTATCCATGGACAGTTGACACATATATATATCTTAGTTGTCGAATATTTCTTTTTAATAAAATTTACCTCATCAGAGTATCATACTTGAAATTATAATTATTATGGTTTACACAAATATAGAAGGAAGGAAAGGTTTTGTAGCAATAATTTTATTTGTATAGTTTGTGATGGAAACGTTGGTTTAAGCAAATTCTGTTCTAATCAAAACGATAGAAAAAATGTTTTCACTATTATTTAAAAAAAATTAAAGCCGAAAATACAATCCAAATGATTTTTTTTTTCATTTAAAAAATAAAAATACTCAAAAAACTTTAGACTCAAGACAAGTATATCAAACTTCTTGGACTTTCTTGTAAAAAGTCAAAAGTAATAAAAATTTTGGCAACATAAAATTTCCTTCACAGCCAAACACTGACTTATATTTTTTGTATGACACGTCATGTTCAAATAACTAACATTGATCTTATCAATAAAAGAAATAATATTTGGACTGATTACTTAATTGATATTAAAAAATATGTATGTCTTCATATTAACCTCTTACACAGCTGGTGTACGATCCAGTTCCTTGAAGAGTGATGTAGACATCCTGAAATTGAATAAAATAGACATTGGTGAATTTGTAAAATAAAATCAATTACTTACTACAAGTATTCTCGTTAAGGACCCTTGGCTCTCAGTCATCTTGTATCTGTCAAAAATATGGTAAATCTAAGTTAATCCTGGAAACGTGAGTTTATTTATACAAAATCTCCTCACCCCAAAAGGATTGTTATTATTTGAAATTGGATTCAGCCATATTTTTATTATTCATGGGTTCTAAAGAGCCGTTGTTTTCGATACGCGAAGGCACTGCACGTTTCCAGGATTAACTAAGATTTACGATATTTTTGACAGATACAAGATGACCTTGACCACCGCCCCTTAATGATATGTAGGTAATAATAGTATAAGCGAATGTGGCAAGTCCGTCCACTTATGAATGACTGACTATTGTTATATTTCTATTTTCCTGCTAATGCAGCTTTGAGCAGATTTTTTCTTTCTTCTTCACGTGTTGCCTTACAGCTCCCTAAACCGTGTTACGGTTCCAGGGTGCCCAGCGGAAGACCAAGTCTCCCTCGTTTAGCCGATGGTATTTGTGAGGTTATACCTAACGAGTTGACCAAACCTATAATATAATAGGCACATCATTAACTAATCTGGCCCTAGTGAAAATGTACTTGTTTACTAAAAGTTTACTTGTAATATAAATTGTTGTCATCAACATAAATTATCAAATAATAAAAATTGGTACGATGTAGGTACCTTAGATAATTTTAGAAATTCCGATACAAAAATAGACAATGACTTCATTTCAAAATATTTCCAAACTTATCGCCTAAACCACCCCTGCCACAAATGAATACCAAATCATACAAAACACTTTATAATCATCAAGTCCTCGTCTACAAGTAAGCACATAAAACTCGAGATAACTTACTTGCTTATCATGTGTTTATAAATATAATGCGGAATGATAGTGACGTTAATAACAGGAGGGCTCTGCTCAATAACTTGCAACACATCCTTGTCTTTCATCCCGACAACATTTATAGTGTTGATTTCCAGAATTTGATGATCAGTCAGGAGGCCATTGCGCGCAGCCGACGAGTCTTTAACAAGGCCAATAATTTTGCCATTTTTAAAGTGGAATCCGACATGCCCGACCGAGTCCTTGTGCAGAGTGACTGTCCTCTCCAATGGTCTAAAATAGAATAAGGTGCGATTATGGTAGATGTCGTTTGTCCTATACAAAGTAATAAAAACTACAAACATGGTGTTGTTATATAATGAATCTCCTCCTCCGTTCGGGAGATTTTTCGGGAATGGGAACTAACAGACTCACAAATAGGGGAACGATACGAATGTGAGCGAGACAGAGTACAAGTGTCCAACACCTCGCGTGGCTCACGCTCTTTTTATCCATGATATATTTTTAGCACCTACCTTACAAACATTCCAAAAAAGAAACTTCGACATTATAATAGTATGATTCAGAGTGTAATAAGTAAATCTAAAAGTCTGCCAATACAAAATAATAAATAAAGTGAACATAGTGAAAGGTTCGAATTGGGACACATTTACGGTACACACAATTATTATTAAAACATGGTATCAACATATTTCATATTTATAAAACAAAGCAAGAAAGACTATGAATTTTGTTTCAGCAATCATAAAATGAATCATATAAATTTATTTATTGCAACAACATTGACTCAGAGATAAGAATTTGTTCTATTTAACTTGTTTGTTTCCAAACAATACTAGTGATTGTCCCACAGATGCACAGGGGGAACTACAATTTTATTACAATGGCAAACTACTTTCTAACTTGAATTAAGAGAATTTCAAAGAATTTCTAAGCAACCTAGTCACTAATTCCATAGAGAAGTCGTGTCGTGTGAGCGAATAAGTGATTGACGGTGCGCATACGCCCGGCGGCGGCAAATTGACTCAACCACAAAACGCCGAATTTGCGGCGAGTCCATACAGTTTGTATGAAACACCTTGTCTGTAGCTTATAACGACCACTAGTCGAGCTGTTTTAGTAGGCAAGTGTGTGGCGGAACTAATAGTAATCATCACTACATATTATAAAACTAAGCCACCTATTAGTTTTTATGGCGTATGTTGTCTAATCGGTCAAGAGATATAACAAAGTTATGTAGGAAAGAATTTTGTAGAATATGAAGTCCAGTAGAGAGAGTACCAGTGCGAAGCAGGAGGCGGCGTCCCTAGTATAAAATAATTATAAATAATATTATTCCATGAGGACAATCCCCAGACTGTTTTTAAATTTATAATAATACATACCTGTCACGAACTGCCATCGAAATACCATTGACTGGTGACTTCTTCAATATATTATGGCACTGATCCATAGACATTCCAGCCACGGTGATATTGTTAATTTCCAAAATCTGGTCACCAAATCTCAGACCAGCAAGAGCAGCTGGGCTTCCCGCCTCCACGTAACAAACAAATATTCCACTATTCACTGCATGAAAACGCACCCCAACACGGCCATCTTTGTCTTTGCAGAGAATAATTGGTCTTATGGCCTGGGTTACTGTCGCTTTTTGGAGAGTGAGTGATTGAGATGAAATTGGAGCAATAAAGTTGCCCACAGTTGACTGAACCTAAAAATTAGAGAGGAAAAATATAATAATACAAGCAGTGTCTTGCGGTTGCACCCGCGTTAATAGTTACTGCTTCGCCCTTTGGGTTGTAGCGTGATGTTATATAGCATAATAACCTTCCTAAGAATTGGGTCTTCCGCTGGGTACCCTGAAATCGTAACACGGTTTCGGGAGCTGTAAGGCAACCCGTGAAGATAAAAAAAAAGAATTGGGTTATCAAATGCAAACATATTTTTTTCAAATCAAACTGGTAGTTCCAGAGATTAGTGCATTCGAACAAACAAACAAACAAACTTTTCAGCTTTATATTAGTATATAATATAGATAAGTGTTATAAGGTTTAAAATCAAAATCATTGACTCAAATCACAAAAAAAATAATCTAATTAATAAAACTTCAACACTGGACTGATTTGTTTGGAAGAAATACATCCTAGGGGGGTTTTTTTTAAAATTCCATCTCTAAACAGGTGAAAAAGAATGCAAAACTTTGTATGGAGAAACATGTTGTCGATGGGAAACCCCATTGGGCACATATGTAGGTAGTTATTAAAATAAAAATCTATGGTCCTATGGACTTAGCAAGTACTAAGTACACAAAAAGTATTTCCTTTCTTCTGCCAAATGTTTTACTGAATTGAGTTACAAACATCCTAATTAGGTTCTTGACAATGACGACATTATACCTTATTCAATGACCTCTTAGTTCAAACATTTCATTATCCTGACCTACTTAATACAATAGAGTGTGAACATGATATTTACTTCCTTCATTAGAGCTTTTTGTGTTCAAATGTAGACAGCACAATTTATTTACATAACATACTTTACACAATGCCATTTTTTGTGTTTAGTGTATGTTTCCAGATCATATTATGAGAAAATGTCTGTCATAGAAGGCTCTGCATACAAAAAAAATCTACAACTTCTAAATCATTAAATGCAGTTAAATTCTCATGTTGAAATAGCAGTCCCATGGCTGTGTATATTTATCAGTCTTGTTGATGTATAAAATGTTAGCTCTTGCTATGTAACATACATTTGTAGAAAGTAATTTCGTAAAATGGGATGGAAATGCGAGCCCGGAAGTAAACAATGCTAAATTCAAATTCGATTTTTTGAGGTTCTTTAGATGATTGCTGACTACTGTAACATTCACTATTTTGTTTAATAACAAACATATACAAACATAAATACCTGTGGCATTATATACTCCGGCATATTCTCAGCAATCATAGCTTGAGACAATTCCAAGCCCATGTATTCATTGAGTGCAGGATACACCCCTGCAGGGCCTACAGGAGCGACTGCCATTGCTGCAGGATTGTAAGGGGGTGGTGGAGACTGATGTGCTATTTGTGCTCGCACCATATTATCCACTTTCATATCCTCAAGAGATGGATACAGAGACATGTTTAATTCTGAAATTAAAGCATAAAAAACCTAAATGGAATACCATTAGGGTACTTTAAGATTACAGTTGGAAAAAATATAAGAAGTTGTCTTGTACTAGAATAAATAATTAATTAGGTCCATAGGAAACAGATAATTTAAGGCTCATTAACACCAATTTGGTTATAAAGTCAAGGAAACGCCCTAAGTACCTAACTAATAAGACAATACTGCTATTGTTGCTAATTAACAAAACAAATATTATATCCTTACCAGTTTTCTTTCTACAACTTAGGTATACGTGAAAAAGATTTGTTGTATTTTATACGTCCAACTCCCAAAAGATGCAGTAAGGTGATCAATTGTAATTTGCAAGTTCCAAAAAAAATAGGATTTTCCCAATATGAATTTTCCAACTATGAATGAATCACTCTCATTCTAGAGTCGTTTTTTTGACTAACCGTTTCAAGAATCAGATTTTTGTAATGTAACGAGCGAACGCTTTTATGCCAGAAGGAAAATCAGTTTTTAAAAAAAACATGTTTCGGCGATTCAACTGTACGTACAACCAAGTATTTTTTTAAATTGATTCTGAAGTTTCAGAGATTACCCCTACATCAAATCTTATAAACTGTACCTCTTTATTATGCCGGCACCACACTTCGTTATGCGTTACGCGTTATGAGGCTTATTCGCCCGCATAAACGAAGTGTGGAGGGTCTATTCGGCTATATGTGCCATATATGTGCTTTATTCGCACGCATAACGCATAACGCATACGCTATCCGTCGACTTGTCGGTTTTTGGCACACTTCAAAGGACACGAATAAGCCAAATATGCGCGTCGACTGCCCACACTTCGTTCACTCATTCGCTCGCTTGCAGCGGTCGTGTTCGGTCGTGTCTCGGCGTATAGGTATATTCTCTTTGTCTCGAATACTACTTACCTAGTTCGTTTCCTATGACTTGTGATGATCCACCAGCGCTTTCTTTTCGTTCCTTTAGTAACTTTGTACTTATACAACAGGTATTATTTATATAAAAATAATAAGCTGCTGCTGTCAACACGTCCATTTTTTTAAAGCAAACAACACACATATTTGGCATGTTCGGCACACAGACACGAAGGCATGTTCCTTATTCGCCCACATACCAAATATTCTTGCGAATAAGGCGCAGCCGCATAACGCGTAACGCATAACGAAGTGTGGTGCCGGCATTAGATTAGATACATGCACGCATAACACATACTTTGGGGTTCCGTGTTATCATATTTAGAACCGCGACATCTTTCGTTTCGACTCAAAGCCCAAACCGACGAATCCATACAGGGCCAGGCAGGGAAGGAATGCACGGCCCGAGTGTGTCCAACAGCATAATGGCCGACCCAGCAGTTTGCTCGGCATTCTAGTGTTGGAAATTCTCGGGCCATGCATTCCTTTTTCATCACCGATGACAGTAGTTTCTATGCAAACAATAAATAGCTAAAATAATTGTTCTAAGTTTCCTCATTCTGGTAAAAATAAAAGATGTAGCGGGGGGTCCTATGTATGCTAACCATAAAAATAAAATTCTACCAAAAATATTTCCGAGGCGGTTTTGAAAAAGAAACTGGTTTGCTGTTCTTTTAAAATGGACCATAACGCTGTATAGTGTGTATACATTAGGATTAGACTGATATTGTACAGTCTGTCGAATCAACGGGTTTTTTGAATGAATGAATATAGTATGTACGATTTATGCCTTAGGAATAAAAAACCGTTTCTTTTGGCACTGCTTTTCGAAGCAGTTTGTCGATTTATAAAACGGGTTACGTTCCGTTTCACGTAAAATACGAAACGACCCAGCTCTATCTCATTCATTCACTGCACCACTTCACAGCAAAAAGAGTACTCAACTCAAGTTACTCTATGGAGTACTCCTTCTTTGCTTCACAGATTCACCCCCTCCCTCTGTAGTCCACAGACTATATAAGGATCATAGAGTAAATTAGGCTGAAGAATGAATTTTGAATACTCAAAGTCTACCCTTGTCTATCTACCACTTTGGTCAATATCTATATAGTCTGTGTATAATACAGAATACTAAACAAAAAAGAGATTTCTCAAAATAAAAAGAATATTTACATGTGTTTATTTAAAAGTAATCTTATAATGAGCTATTAATCTTGTAAATATTACCTGATAATTAATGGCAACTGAAAATAATTTAAAGAAAAGAACTCCCAAGTAAGATGTTTGTTTACATATTTTTATTGTGATTTTTATTTTTACCTAAGTGAAGTTTTCATCAAAATCAACAAAATTTCTAAGAATATATTAAGTACTCATTATTTCTTCAATCTGTAAAGAACTGTTCTGTTTCAGTAAATGTCGACAATGGGAAAAGGATCGACGTAACAGGTTCAATGAGGCTGTATGCCATTTAGGTGAACTTGTAAAACAATACTATATGAATGGTTTACAAGGAGATAAAAACAATGATAAAGATCAAACAACTCAGTTTCCTAAAATAGAAATTATACAAAAAGCCATAGCCTTTATCAAGAAATTTATTGAAGAGAAGTCGCAGCTAAGTGAGTTGGTACCTGTATTGTAAACAAATTATATAACAAAATGATGTATACTATTTACTTCTCATAAGCTGACTTTGACTTTGTATTTTGTTTGGCCTCCCCCATTGAACATATTGTTTTATGTATCACAGCAACAGTAGAGTTGAATAACACCAGAGATTTGTGTGTGTGTCTGTACGCATGTACGTGTTCTGTGAGCGTTTACAGAATACATCATCAACCCCCGGCTTTGTCTGTGCATATTTTCAAACAAAATTAAATATTTGGGGATAATCTAAACTTACAAACTTTACTTCTTTATAATATTAGTACCATACCTATAGATATTAAAAGTAAAATGTGTCTGTGTGAGTGCTGTCTCAATTCTCAACTCTAAAAATCCTAAAAATCTCAATTTTAATTTGCAACTGCAACAGCAGGGACAAGTTTTTGTTGAAATAGACTGTAGTTATTTCTAATTCAAATGAATGACTGACAATGAAATGCTATTTTTGATAGTAAAGTGTGATCAAATGTAAACAATCCTGCAAGATATAAGGCTAGAGATATTAGTATCTAGCTGTCAAGTTAGTATGGCAACTTCTTTACATTTACATAGGTACTTTACTTGAATTAGTATTATAATGTGAAATTGAAATTTAAGTCAAAAGTAAGTGACCAGATAGGCAAGAGCATTATATATTTATCCATGTAAAGTTTTATTTTTGTGTACCATGATGTTTGTATGATTTTATAAAATTGCAAGCAAAATGTAATTAATAAACAAACTTGTAATGTTTAACTTTTTACAGAAGCTGAAATATTAGCTTTACAAGTCAAACTTGATTCATTTGAGAAGCAAAAAGAAAATAAAAAGGATGCATCAACAGAGATCACTAAGGCTACAAAACTAAAATGTAAGTACAAAATACAGCTTTGCTTATATTTTCATTGAAGGAAAATCACAGTCAATACCCATATTACACATCTCGGTTACTAACAAAAAGCGACGGTTAAACTGTCTACAGATTAGTAAATATAACAGGCAGAGAGTGAATGTACTGTGCAAGCTCTTCGGTTTATTATACATTAACAATCAGTGGATGGTTACCATCGTTTTTTGTTAGTAATATAGTTAGGAATATCTGTACCAATTTTCAAATTTATGCGAATTATTTGGGCTCAATACTTTGGCTTATTTTCAGGTGTAGGTACTTTTATGCTAATTGGGTAATTGCAAAAGAGAGCTCCCAGTAGTGTTAATAGTAGTAAGGATTCTTAGATTATTTTTCTCCTAATGTTTTGTTATTGTTGTGATTACATTTTTATGATGTTAGCAATAGATGTAATATTTGATTTTCTTTTATTATTTACTTAGTCATTGCTTATAATATTATTTGCTTAATTTTCAGGTTCTAAATATAATAAACGTCTAATTTTAAAGAAATGTAACAATGATTTGATATCAGAAATTAAACCGTCGTCAATTGAATCTAAAGTTCTAAATCTTCCACTACTTTTGCCAAAATCAAATATTTCTTCTAAAAGACGTAAGTATTATTAACTTATTTATTTGCTTCTTTTTTCTTCACGGGTTGCCTTACAGCTCCCGAAACCGTGTTACGGTTCCAGGGTACACAGCTGAAGACGGAAGTCTCTCTCGTTTATGCTACTTTCTAAATTGTATTATTTTTGAAGTTATAGGTACTTCTTTAGGCGCGTTATGAAAAAAATATGAGAGTGAAATTATACGATGTAAGAAAAAAGTTACAGTATGAAGTTGCCGAGAGTGAAATTTTGATAGGATGAAGTTAGCTGCCGATACCGAAATGAAAAAAAAAGCTACCAACAAAATAGAAATAGAACCTCTATTAGTCGCGCATGTTGGCACGCTCGTCGCCTCTGATCACTGTTTTCATATTTATAATATTTATTTACATGTTTCTAGTTTCTACATTCGCAACACGTGTTTTAGTTTCATACAAGTGCGAATTAAATATGTGCTAATTATATTATATTCAGTAGTGATTTAAATTAAACATTTTGATTAATATTATTTACTATTCGTAAGTCATTACCGGAAGATGCTATGGCAGTGGACATAATTTAAAAATAACATTCGAATAATGAGAGATTTTATGTTACACTTAAATGTAAGAAAATAAATTATTTATTTAATTTTTCAAATTTAAACTGAACTTTATAGACTATCCTTTTCCAGTCCTTTTATTATTTAATGATGCCAAAGAATATAACTTTTCACGCGCGTGCATAAGTACACGCATTTAAATTTTTTTAAACATGTTTTTTTCTATTTCAGCAACAGAAAACACAATAGTAGTTCTACCTGCTCCATATGTAATACCACCAAGACCATTATTACTTCCAACAGCACCGCCAGCATTTGTCCTTGTTGATGCCAACCCTCAGAATGTTAGTTATAAAACTTCTATTCCTGTAGTAACAAGAAATGGCAGTGAAGTGACAAAAACCACTATGGTTAATATACTGCCAATTTCAGCATATTCACATCCATTGTCTTTAAATAAATCTAGAAAGAATATTTCAAAAACCAAACCAGAAAGCAGCAAAAAAGTTATAAAACCTTCAAAGAATAATAAAAGACTGCCAAAACCTAAAGTTACTGTTACAGAGGAATCTATTAATAATAAAGAAAATAAACAGGATGATCAAATAAAGCCACTTGATGGTGAAAAATCTGGGGAAATTGAATTAATTGAAACAATAGCAAATGCTTCTGCTGAAACCCCAAATGTAAAAGAAATAGTTGTGGAAGAATCATTAGATAAAAATAACTCTGTCAATAAACCAAGTAATGAAAAAAACCAAACAGTTTCTAACAATTTATCAAGCTGTAGAGAGGAAAATAAACCTAATGGCATAAAAACAAATACAGAAAATGTTAAAACTGTAAATGATTTACAGAAAGCTAATTTACCCACTTTAGATAGTAACACTATTAGTACTTCAAAACATAATAATTCTGCTCCACTAATGATATGTACTGAAGTGAAGGCTATTGAAGATAAACAAAGTAGTATAAAAGAAAAGCATAAATTACCACCTATTCTAGAAACAACTCTATGTGAGAATACAGTTGATGGTGGAAATGTACGATTAGAGCTGGCTGAAGAGTTCTTAGCAGCATCTCCTACCGCTGCTTTTCTTATGTCTTTTCCTTTAGTGAGTGGTAATAGAGCAGATAGTCCAGCAGATGACGGACATTCATCCCAGCCTACTACTAGTAGAGAATCAGCGGTTAGAAGAACTTCCTGTGTTGAAACGCCTCAACCAGATGTGTTTTACTCCAAAACTGTACAACCTGCTGATATCAAGTGCAAAAGTAACAAATCTCAAAGCACAAATAAATCAATAGAAAATTCTCAAAAAGCCACCAATAATACTTTAGAAAACAAGCAGCCTCCACCTAAAGTAGGTGAACGGGTGTCTACTGAAAATCCTTATGTTAGTATTTCTACAGCTACCATAGTATCAAGTTCGTTAACAGACACTACATATTCCATGGATTTTGATTGTAATTTAAATAAATCATCAATACCAAATCACAGTTCCTCTTATGCTACAAGCAATAATTTATTCTATAATAAAGGTGATCCATTTAATTCAGTAAAAACTAGTATTTATAACAGTAATATAAGTACGGGACATGATTTTAACAGTCTCAGTCTATATCCATGCGCCATGGAAAAATATTCTGCTAAAAATAAGCCAGATTATACAAACGTGGAAGAAAATTTGATGAAAATTGGTTCATCAAGACTCACATATGATATTGACTTAGGTTGGCCTCATAAAACGTTTGAATTTGTAAATTGTACTACATCATCAAGTACTTTTAGTAAAGATAATATTTTTACTACAGCTTCAACACCGTTTACTACTTTTAATCCAGAATTTCATGTGAGTCTAGGAACAACTCCTAACAAGAAGGATAACTCAAGCAAAACCAATTCTAATTATACAGATGCAATAACCAATTTCTATTCTCAACCTTCCAATTTTTGGCCTGAAGAACTACCATTGTATGGAAATAACAATGTTGCTACAACTAAGTCTTTACCCAGACAACAACCATATATATCTTCTGAGTTGCATTCAAATTCTAAACAAAGCAACATAAAGACTTATGATTCGAAAATTAATGATCAAACTTCTGAGCTAAAGTTTCCAAACCAATTAAATTCTGCAGTGCCGCAGCATAGTTCTGATAAGTTTTCAAAAAAATCACCTAATAAGATGCATATAAATTGGATGACATCCGAAACACGCCCTATTCAACCTAACAATTATGTAACATCACTTACAGACATGAAAGAACCTTTCAAATCCACATACGGACAGTTTAATCAATCATTTTCTAAAAAACATGAACATAATGACTCAAGCTATTTTCCGATCCCAATTAACAACTTTGCCACTCAGATTCCTCAAGAAGAATTTAATGTCTGGTCTGCTTCGAGACCTTTGGGTAATATTACTGAAATAAGTATAGACCCACCGCCGATAAATTTGCCGACTTTAGTTGGAGATTTGGCTTTGGGTCCACATGATAAGAAGAAATCGGATCAAATCAATAAAGGGTCAATTACTAATACTGAGCTTACAAATTGCAATAATTTCTTATCTGTCACACAACTAATGAATAGGACATCCGAAAATCAAAATGCATCACGATATCAAACTATCAGCAATGATATTGCAACATCTAAGGCAAACGCAACAAAACAAAGTATAAATCCATATACAAATGAAATTTTGAGGAAGACTACACCTAGATTAGATTCTAATTATGCTCAGTCGTATGTGTTTGACGAAAAAGGAAACCCATTTGATCCGATGTCGCAATATCTAAATTCTAAACCAAAAGCAACTAAAGCTGATAAACTTTTAAAATCACAGAAAAACAGTTACTCTGCCGAATCACTAATACGCAGCGGTACGCAGAAGTTGGAACCTCCTAAATTTGTGATGCCAACACAAAAATATAATAATTTTAATCCAGCACACGATGGTTCGGTGGCACAAGTGTCTCATTTCCCTCCAATTATAGATTACTCAGACAACAGTTATGCTGGCCAACAATTAGGTACTTCACATCTGTATAGTTCAACAACTAGTACTATATCTAATTCATTTTATTCTAATTTCATGACTGGTAATTACCCTAGTGGAAATTTTACTGGTGACTTCATAGACTACAACCAGGGTGTAGATTGTAATTATGGCAATCAAAAATATGAGGAATTCAAAATGAGAAATAATCCCACAGTGTTCACACATGATAAAGTGCCTTCAACTAGCTATCGAAACGCGAGACGAGAAACTGCAACAAAACATAAACTAGAATGTTCTAAGAAAGAGTCTAACAAGAAATGCCCAAACAAAAAGTCGAAAATGACCGCTGAGGTTGAAGATTGGTCTGATAATACAAATACGTTGTGGCAAAATCGTAACACAACTAAGAAATCTGGTAATGTAGGACACGAGGAATTGTCCTTTCCGAACTATCATGGGAATCAAGTAGCACCTCAGTACCAAACAGAATTTTTCAACAGTCATTTGATGCCTACGAATGTACAAGGAATGACGCACAATGTAGACAGATCAGTCACAACTTTCCCAGGAACATCTAGAACTAACTTCAATTTAAGTACCATATTTCCTGAAATCACAATGGTAAGTTAATCCTAACTAATTAAATAAATGCCAAAGTGTGTTTGTTTGTTCAAACAAACTTTTTATGGTTCCGTACCCAAAGGGTGCCAACGGAACCCTATTACAAGAAACGTGTTTTTTTTTCGGCGTTTTTGCTCGATCTTAATAATGGCAATACATACAAACGTCTAACTGGTATAACTATGCATACTTTTAAATAAAACAACAAATAATATAAGCAATTTTTTTTTACTAAACTATTTTTATTGTACAGTGGCACGGAACTCTTCGTGCGCGAGTCTGACACGTACCTACTTGACATAACAGAGCAACGGATCGACAATAATCTAAAATAAATATAGTAGTTAATTTACGTTTTTTTTTCTTTTTCTAGAAGGTCCAATGACACTGATTTACTACATGATCTACATTACTGGGAGCAAATAACTGCAGTGTTAATGAATTCATATTAGCCAGAAGCAGTTCCTTCTATCATATTATTTGGACTGGCGCCATAAGTACTGTTTAAAAAGTTTTAAAGTATTAATGAAGTGCAATTGAATTTTTACCGATTTTTATCACTTTTTCTCATTCTATTATTCAAGCAAGCTACCTACTACATTTAAGTTTATGTGGCTTAGGGTCATTTCTGACAGTAACATATTTTATTAATATTTTTCATATTTAGATGTAAGTGTTGTTATGTTGAAATATAATATTGTTACCAAGTTATAAATAGTATTTTTATTTATTAGTATTATTAATACCTAATTCACCCCGACCGAAAGATGTTCGACCGAGCTTTTATAGCAAACGTTACACCATCTGTTATCAAGTATTTGAACTTTATACACTTTAACAGAGTACAGAAATACAAGAAAATACTGCTGTCATCAGTAGATCTCACTTAATACTGAAGCTTTATGAAAGGGCACATTAGCTATAAGAGCTATCAATGACCTTACGATTTGACCTCTGCACTAGTTTTAGATAGAAAGCAGGTAAACAAGTACCTATAGACAAGCACGTAGGCAGGTGGATGGTCCAGTTTATCATGTGACATCAAATGACCCTTTCATATAATATATAGGTACATCCTCGTTATAAGGGATACTTGACAAATATATTTTTTATACTGTTAAAATGCATAGTTAAATTATATTAAAGAAAATATACAAAAATATTAATAAAATTTAAAAAAAACATCTTCCCCCTTATCTCCGAATCTATTTAGTCTAAAATTTTGAAAGAAGGCCCTTTCTTATATTTTACATTGTACCTAAACCTAAATTTAAAGTTCTGACCAAAAAAAAGGGTTACAGTTAGCGGCGGGCCTGGGTTCCACGGAAAGCTAGTCTCAAATAAAGTAGATCGTACCTAAACTGATGGTACGCTCGCATTTTCAGCAAATGTTAAATAACTAGGTAGGTAACTATATAGATGAGAATTATGTACTGTAAAGAGACGATGATGGATTGAATAAAATTAACGTCTTTACTAATTACTGTCTTTAATTTCCACTTTGGACACAATTAAACAATTAAACAGAATTAAAATATTACACAGTTAAAACAAAGCGACCATTTCATTTGCTGGCCAACGCACCTCTCTCCCTCCGCCACCTGGCGGGCAAAAGACGTAACTACTAATCAATTGACTGTCTTCTTACATACTCCCCCTTTTGACCAAATATAGGACCACCAGTTTGGTCAAACAAACACAAAAGTAACACAAAGAGAAAGTCAGTAAGAACAATTAACAATAACAAAAAACAATTAGAACAAGGAACTTAAACATAATCTAATAGTTTAAGAGGTCGACCGCGTCTCCGTTTTGGGTTGACGGGTCGTGGCTTGGACTGATCACCCTCACACTCACGTGCATGGTAGCGAGTAAGATCGGACACGTGATACTTACCGATCGATTCATCAGGAGCTTCACGATGCGAAATTAAGTAAGTGGTGGGACTCACCTTCATTTTTATACAGTAGGGCCCATCTCTTCTTGGGACGAGTTTCGAGGTTATACCCTTACTGGCATTACTCAAAACATGGCTACGTAGAAGGATTAGGTCACCAGGTGAATAGTCTTCCCCCACACGACGGGTCTCGTCTTTAGTAGTCTTAGGAAAATGGTTACCTGTATCGATGGTATGCTCGGCGAAAGGTGTCGCTCCTCCCCCTTCACCAAAGATGTCCTCGTACTCGTGAACTAAGGTTGACAATGCAGTTCGCTCCATTGACGACAGCATCGCCCCCTCATCAGGTCGAATCACGTCTGCAGCTGCACAACTCACCTTGACGCTTGACTTCTCGCCTTGCAAAGGATACACAGCCTGCGGGTGATCAGTCATAAACCATGAGTTCGCGTGTAAGTTAAGAACAATACGAGCACTACATAAAAAATCGATACCAAAAAGTGTTTCATTATTTACGGCGTTAGGTAAAACAATGAAGGTAGTTGGTACAACCTTACCCTCAAGTTTAACGTCGACGTCAACAAGTTTGACATTCATATCGCGCACAATCCCGTCTGCAAATTTTACACGAAAATTACTTTTACGAAACGGGTGACCTTGATCGCGTAGCAACGTATACAAACTATAACCAGCTATACATCGTTTGGCCGCTGTGTCCACTAAACCGGTACCACGAACCCCATTAATCTCGACATTGAGAATAGGTCGGTTACTGGTGCCGTTACTGTTGGAGTCAGACGCAAAGGCAACCTTCATTAATGGTAGCTTGTTACAATTTTGAATAGGCGACTTGCCTCTGAGAGGCAAACTCCCATTAGGTACAAAAGTGTTAGTACACAACTCGGTGATCTTTGACAGATGACCTTGCTTAATCTTTGACAAATTTGTATTAAACGAAAACGGACTCTTCTTTGGGCTACGATTGCTACGATTTACAGACATATTGTTACAACATGTACAACTACGATCGTTACTACGATTTATAACATTAGGTTCATGACTAAGATCTGTAAATGGGTAGGTATCATCGCTCAAAGACTTGTCCAAAGAATGAAAATTACAAGAATAAAATGTATTACTAGTGTCTTTAGGTTTACTGTCCCCAGCATTACAATTAGCACACTTAGAACGAATGATGCCCTTAGCACCACAACCATAACACTTGATTTCACTATCCCTTTTACTTTTAAGTCGCGGACACTCAGAGCGAGCGTGACCACTTTTACGACAATAAACACAATAACTTTTGTTACCTTGAAGAGGTTGAATTACTTGGTTACACTGTGTCGCCCGAGGAACTTCACACGTCGAAGACCGAAGCGGAGTCTCGACCGAGTTACGAGCAGTCGTTGACCCGTGAAACACAGGTGACCGGAGTGAGGTGCTCGGCGCAGGCGCCGCCGTAGAGCGCGGCTCATGCCGGCCGGCACGAAGCTCCCGTTGTCCCTGATCAGGCACCGACGCTGCTTCGTCGAACTCGTCCTCCACCTGTCTGGCGCGCTCGATGAGCTCGTCGACACTATTAACCAGGTCTCGAGGTATTCGCTTTCGAATATTGATGTTTAGCAAGCCGTAAAGAAGGTCTAATATAATTCGTTCATCAAGAACATACGGTAGACTCGCGAGTTCCGCGCGTTGACGGCTGATATAAATATCGGCACGCTCGTGTCCTTGATCTGCACTGAACACGCCACGAAATATTTTGTAGGGAGGTTTCGGCGCACCATACATGGATCGCAAACGTTGTATTGCCTCTGTCCACGAAGAAATGGAGCCCTTTACTCCCTTGTACCAAACAGCAGCATCTGCCTCTAGTAATATTGGCAGGCCGCGGAGCGCATGCTCGTCACTTATATTTGTACACTCTTTGTATACTATGATTGTATCAATAAAAGCATCCACGACACGTGGATCTTGATGAGCTCTCCCGCTGAAACGCGCTGTACAGTTAGCGAAGTTTCCCATAAGCGCGGAGGGCGGTGCGATGTGTGATGTCGGAGACAGGCTTGGAGCGCCGCTGTCACTGTTGGAATCCTTGGAAGCTAGGATAGCTGATATTAACTCTCTGTTAGACTCAGCTTGAGCCCTAGCAAAGGACGCGAACATCGCTGACATGCGCGACTCCACCTCGAAGTCCGCCTCGTGGCTACTTTGCGCACTTTTTCTTCTTGGCATTTTCACTTTCACTTAACACCTCGAAGATTGAGACAGTCACACATAAAACCAGCAAGATGCTTGTTGAAAACTGAATATATTTTAGAAACAAAATTTAAGAGTTCGTAAAAATTCGTTATTTTGGTTCGAAACTTTTATTGGCCACTAGTTGGGCTGCCACTTGTAAAGAGACGATGATGGATTGAATAAAATTAACGTCTTTACTAATTACTGTCTTTAATTTCCACTTTGGACACAATTAAACAATTAAACAGAATTAAAATATTACACAGTTAAAACAAAGCGACCATTTCATTTGCTGGCCAACGCACCACTCTCTCTGCCACCTGGCGGGCAAAAGACGTAACTACTAATCAATTGACTGTCTTCTTACAGTACCTAATTTATACTGTGTAGGCTTATCTATCTATCATCACGCCCTTTATCCCAACAGGGGTGGGTAGGCAGAGACAATACTGTATAGGTAGGTAATATTTATAAAAGAAAATATTGGATCCCCAGTCCACTAGTACAAAAATGTCATCAGAGATATTTTCTAACAATGAATTGATGTGCAAAGTTTAAATTAGTTTTCAAAGTAATTACGGATCTCGACTGGCATGGGTAACCTTTAACAGAGTTGATTTGATACCTACTTACTCGACTCTTCTTAAATATTTTGAAAATTTGCCAAGTTTTTTAATTATGATCAGTTTTAACGGACTTCATAACCTGATTTGTTTTTCAAAAAACTACTCAACTTCTTCTTTAAAAATGTCACACATCATTTTTGCACCTGTCTATCACCATTACCGCTTTCATACTTTGTGACACTGGTAACAATGTCCACAATTAGTCACTTAGCTATTCTACTGCATATTTTCTAAATAAATAATTTGCGTGCTCTGTGAAATAAGAGAAGTCCTTATTCTTTTCCGACGGTTTGAACTGTCAATACTTAGTCGATTTGGTACCTACTTAGAACCTAGGTATTTTCTTCAGAGCTTGAAAGATTGAGAAACTCTTTGTGCCTGGCGAATACCTACTCAAGACAAGCTTGCGAGTTGCGGCCAGTAGCATTTCACTTCCTTTAGCTCTTGAAAGAGATGCTTTAATCGACTGAATCAAATGTTCCATTATGCCAACGTTTCCGAGTGTTTCAAACTTACTGCGGTTTGCTAATGCTATATTAAATTGCTGCAACTAAGTGCATGCTGTGCAATTCCCTATAAAAGAGTCTGCTGTCAGTGCTGTGTATTTACCTATTTACTCTACATACTTCTTTTATTGTAAATGGTTAGATAACACAAGCAAGATATTAGTGGCAATACCCACATTTAGGGCAGGTAACAAATCTTTCGAGAGTTGTCATTTCTTGAATATTGCTTCGGAGAGCACGTAAAGCGGCGTCAGCACTTCTGAAGGGCCAATTCTACTGTACCTAATTGAGATAGAAAAGCACTTATAAGTAATATATTTGGACAATGCCGATTATTTTAAAGAGTGACTTAATTACTTTGCGTATCTGTTGCTATGAAAAATGAAAATTAGTAGAATAGCTCTTTTGTGTAGGTGCCTGTGATGGTGCGCTTTGGTATTCATTTATTTCGGCTCTCAAAATATCATTTCAACAATGATATACTATATAAACTGAGGTAGATGCGTGATTAACGCTCAAGCTATAGCAAGGCAAATGAGAGGTAAGTGTCCCACTATAAATTTGGTCGCGCACAGTCACGCACAATCCTACGACTAGTGTACATGTCTCTCTTGAGTAGAATAATCCGCAAAAACATCAAGAAAAATGACATCTTGTGTGTTCCGCTTTTGCAGAAATTATACTGCAACTGTAAAGGATAGAAATGATATCTCATTTCATTGGTAAGTACAGAAATTTTATAATTATGGACATAACAATATTTTATTAATAATAATGCGCTGTTGCCAGTTCGCCGCTTGCCTGAGCGAGACGAACGATGCATTTTGTATGAGAGTGATAGAGAAGACAAAACGAAATGGCCGCGACAGACTCAGCGACTGATTATGGGGATGGTTGGTAATATCGGACCTGTCAATAAATTACATGAACCTATTTAAAAAAAATATATATTTTATTAAATGTACGGAAAATGTATATACATAATTATATTTACAATATTATAAATTTATATATTATATTATTGTTGTATGTATAGTATTATGATCTTATTGTATTTATTTATCTTTTAGTCTCCCTAGAAGCGGATTAATAAGAGAAAAATGGATAGAGATAATCAGAACCCAAAGACGAGAATATGATTGTTTGCCAAGTTTTTACTCTAAGATTTAGACGTATGGTGCAACGATACAACCAGCAGTTTTGCGAAGTGGACATATTTTCACATTCTTTGTTAGGAAAAATATCTGTAACATTCTAAATAGTAGTTAATTGTAGTAAACTTTTTTTTGGATTATTTGTTATTTCTATATTTTTTGGAATTTGCATAAAAATATCCTGTTTCGAATGTATGTATAAACAATACGTTTGTATAAACAAACGTCACTGACTATATGACAGTTATTTTTTTAGTTGTAGGTATAGTTGTTTGTTGTCCAGAATAAAAAAAAATAAAAAAAAATTTAAAGACTTAATTTTAAATTATACTACATAATACATAAATAAGGAGCATACTAATATCCTATACCAAGCCATAATCTACCTCTATGCTAAATTTCATTTAGAACTGTTCAGCCGTTTGAGCGTGATTGAAAGACAAATGGTCTATTTGTTGTAAAGTCATTGATTATTACATTATATTTATTAGTAAAATAAAAGTTTTTAAATTACATATTGTATATTTTATTATTCCGAAAATATTTCTAAGTAAAATATTGAGTGTTCCATTTAGACTAGACAATCTTCCCCTAGTTCCTCCGGAGAAGGTCACGCGTCGATGACGTGTCGCAACTTAAAACATATATTTATCTCTTTTTAACAAATGGATTTCGGTATTGAGCTGTTTCTCTATCCCTTTCATCGCTTGAATATATAAACGTAAGTAATTAATAGGTAGCTATAGTATTGTTCAAGCTGTTTATTATCTGCATTTAGTATGGGTATAACGTGTCTACTTATAGTACGTCATTGCATTTCAAGAATTAAAGCTTCAATGAAAAATTGGAACACCAAACCAAACACACGCAATATGTAATAGTAGAATGGAGTCGTGATACGGGTACGACAATTCGGTTATGAGACCGCGATCCCTACTGCATTGTAATGAACCACTCGGGGTCGGATTTGGATTCTCATCTCCCTCGAAAATACCTTAGCGTCATGTGTTTCTTATTGTCTCATAAAGTTAATTCTGTTATACAGTCTAATATAAATTGGAATTTGCTCTTCCAAATGTAATGAAATATTATAGGAAATGGTATACTTATTGTGTTATTAACCTACTTAGGTATAGTACTAGTTATAGCTACCCGCCTGACTTCGCCGCACTGGTAAATGCAGTTACCTATAACTACTAAAACTTGGTCAAATGAATTAAAAAACCCCGTAAATCGGATAGGTATGTGGTTCTCGAATTATAAGCACATTGCACTAACGTACAGACAGACCAAGAGACGTTGCGTTTAATAACATGCATCTAATAGGCAAATGTTTTCTGCCATGGCATCAATCAAATTGGTAATATGTACCTATACGCCATAATATTGGCTAGGCAGGGTGTGTAGTGTTCTCTTAGAAATTGCTTTTTGCAATCCATTTCGACTGCATTTGTTGCGCAAAGTTAAAGAACGTCGAATTGCAAATGCAAACCGCCTGTTTTGGCCGTATAAACGCCTAACAACAGCGTTGGACTGTAAATTTTTGGATGTGATTTGCAGTTCCATCGTAAAGTTATTCAGTTTGACTTATGTGCAGTTTTTTATATTGTTAGCCGTGGACAGAATTCTGTGTAGTAAGTATATTTTGGTTGAACGATGGGAAATAGATAAGAAGTCCAAATTACTTTTTAAAGGCTTAATAAATAATCCTTTGGTCCATTGTCTTTGTTTTCGTAATAAAATTTAGCATAGCGATATGCGTGAGGATGTTGAAACTTTCAAGACAGACTAAGATAGCACAAAACTATGTTATTAATGGCTTCAAGAAGGCTGCAACGAGACGAGATAAGGCTTTGATTAATGAACATCCTCTTCAACTTGACTTGATTCCGTCAACTAAATTACTCAACTTACTTAGCCCTTTACTCATACAAAAGAAAAAGTCTGTCTCCCCGTATTTATTGAAATATTGATAAATACAGTGTATTAGTTAAAAGTTTAGTAGATAATAATTGGCCAAGTTGCGAGTAGGTACGACTCAGCTTATATAAAAAATATATTTGCATTTCTTATATTTGATGCATTTGATTTTTTTTTACTTTTTAATTTCCCCCCTAAAATTAACCCCCATAATCGAAATTCGACTATTTACGCTACACGTTTGTGATTGGGTCATCAAACTCTACAAATGTACCATAATTCATCTTTTTTCTTCCAGTAGATTCGGAGAAAATAAGCTGTGACAGACAGATAGACACAAGAGTGATCCTATAATACGGAACTATAGTACGCAACCCTAAGAATGGACGAATTCATGTGAATACACATCTTTCATTCCCAACTTATAAGGATCACAGGTAAGCACAAAGAATAGCGAGGAAGCTTAGAAAATTTGCAAATAAATTTTGTTTGTATACAACCAACAAAGACCCAGCGAAAACTTAACGTTCCGCGTGAAAACTCCATTGTCGTATAATAAATTCCTTCACATAATAGAAATACCTCGTTACTTGCAAACAGAGGCCAGGCTTTGACACATGTACTTACCTATTTTACCTCCGAATTTAAAATACCATCCATCTCATATGATTAGATATACGTATCTATATGTCAATTTACTTACAATCTGTTATGAAAATTGAAGATTTTTATACATTGGTGAATGAGGGAAAATTATTGGTTTTATTCCAACTTACGAAAATCTAGTTTTCAACACATTTCCACGTTTTGAGCTGTGAGCTGGCCACTCGTTAGGTATAGCCTCAAAAATCTTCGGCTAAAATAATGAGGAAGACTTTGTTTTCCTCTGGGTACCCTGGGGCCAGCGAGGGTCCCCGGAAGCTGTGAGGCAACCCATGAAGATATTTTTTTCCACGTTTTTATAATCTAGGAAAATATTTTGACCATATTGGTTTTTTCATATTTTTATTGCATAACTCGTAAACTTCTCAATTTGTCTCGCGTTATCTTTTACATTACATTTCTTATTAAAAGGAGTAATTATAAGAAGAGTGAGTATTATAGTAGATAGGCCAATCTAAAAACCTCAAAAAACAAATTCGAATTTGAATTTCTTTACTTCCGGTTACACGCTTACATTCCATTTGTACATATTTCACGAAATTACTCTCTACACCACATTGCGAGAGATAGAATATATTATGTGTATTTAAAACATAATTCTTTGATGTATAAATAGTGTAAATTGTATGCAACATATCAACGTATTCATATGCATACGATTTCTCAAAAGTTTGTGGCGGCACATCGCGTCGCTAGATGTCGCATCCTTACTGCCTCACAATATTGAAATTGAAACCTGTATCGCGCTATTGAAAATATTTAATAGATTGGCATATATACAACTTTCCAGCGACATCCGTTAGGGAGTATTCCTTTTTTCACAGTCGTTGGATTGTTGTATGTATTGCCATTTCTTTAAGTTTTTAAGATAAGATTTTTGATAAACTGTTTTCTCATTAAAATACTGATTATATCGTCTCGTACAACCAATTAATCTCCGCGGCCTCTATCGGTATTTAAAGTCAGCAGAACTTCAGACTAGTAAACTGCACTAATGACTTTCCTTTCTTGAACGCCATTTTCGTGCAAGGAATAAATTTCACCATAATGAACAGATAAATAATAAAATTAGGTTACTGCACACGTTTTAGCTGAATTAATAAATTACTAGCGACAGCTGCGGCTTCGCACGGGCAGACAATTTAAAAAAAAACAATAAGAATTTATCAATATGAGATATTTTTCAGGGATGGAAAGTAGCCTATTTCCCTCCCCAGCCCTCCAATTACCTATATTTCAGCAAAAGTTCGCGTCAATACGTTACTATGTTTTGACGTGAAATAAGTACAAACAAACACATTTTATTTTAAATATAGATTGTAAATTAATTAAAAATATTTTACTAAAGTCTAATTGTTTCATTGGAAAGGCATATGATTAATGCAATAGAAACAAACGGTTCCCGGGAGCTGTAAGGAAAATGCATTTCAATACTAGGTCTATATTTGGGCAGCGTAAGCTTTTTCCAATTTTCTTCTTATACTGTCCCTCCCTAATTAAGATTCGCACCAATTTTGGCAAAGTCTCAACATATAAATGCAATGTAAAATATCTACCAACTTTTATCAACGTGTGCGTGCATTATGTACATTTCTATATGCATTTAAATGAACACGCTCGCCTTGACCAAAACGCACACCGCATGTTCATTGTTATCCGTTCAAACAGGTACCATTGATAAAATTCACTAGTAAATGACATATCGGCAGTCACCTACTTTGTAACGAATGCAGTTTTAATTCTGTATATTTTCCAATACAAGTTCTAATTATAAACAGAACTTAATATCTACTTAATTAAAACAAATTAGGGTTTGCTTTTGTTGTTAATTGGACACCAATTAGTGTCTTGCGCGGAGTTCTTGAGAATGAAACCTTGTAACTTATTTTACTTATCTAAGTGTTACTTATTTCCTTTAATAAATTAATTATTATCAATATGTCATTATTTCTTCCAACGTGGGACTTCGAGACATACATTTTCAATGGTATACCAAATATAAGTGTAGGTAACTAAATAAAGTAATATTAGAGATAGATTTATGGTACCGCGAACTTTTTTGTATATCATTTTATTCTACACAATTATTTACTACATAATTTCGTTATAGCTCTGATGTATTAAACAGCATATACCATGAAAACTCGCTGGGGCTAACTTTTCCCCGACTTGATTCACTTATATTATTAGTGCTCAGCTCCTATACATGATAGGTCCAAGTTTAACACTCGTATACCTTTCCGGTGAATCAACCTATCCAGTATTTTAAACAGCAACAAAATCCGTTTAGTAGTTTTTGCGTAAAAAGATCACAGAGAGACGCGGCGGGGACTTTGTTGTATAATATTACTATTACTAAAAATCTGAATTCAAAAAGGCTCGATTCATCGAAAATATTTTCTAAAATACTGAAGAAATCGAATCTTATTTCATAAATTATCAATATTCAAAAACTTTATTTTAAAAACCTCAAAATAAAAATGTTAGTTTCACCTAACTTGCAAAAAACATTTTCTATAAATTTCAATGTTTGGTTACTTTTTCTACTTCTATTTTATTATTTTTATTTTGATATTTTGAAATTGTATTTACAATATATTTTGTCGAAAAATAATGAGAATTTTCACTGTTTTGTTCATTTTTGAATAAAGTTTTTAATTTTTTAGAAATGAGCTTCCGATGAATCGTGCTTTTTTAATTTAGAATATTTTTGTTTGGTGCATTTTTGACATGAATTTCTATGTCATGAGTTTCGATGACATAACGTGCACCCATAATATGTATTTATATACGTAGCTAGTGAAGTGATATTGATTATTATGATATAAAGTATGGAAGTATGGATAATGTGTTCAGTTGAATCAATACCGTTACACAACCTGTTTTGTTTGTATAATATTTTCCTAAGTTAAACATTTTTGCAGCTAAAATCAGCTGTCTATTTTTTTAAAACGCGGTAGATAGAAATATAACCCTATGGAGCGTTGGAGTTTAAAATCGGAAGTTGGGTTAAATAATGTTAGGGTTAAATAACTAACTAATTTTAAAAGTAATCGACATTTTGTGCTTCAAAGGGCACGTACGTATTCGACTTCCGCACTTATTCTGAAATAATAGATATTACTCTACTCTATCCATACTAATATTATAAATGTGAAAGTGACTCTGTATGTCTGTCTGTCTATTACGATTTCACGGCTAAACTACTGAACCGATGTTAAAGTTTGATACGGAGAAAGTAGCTAGGACATAGGCTACTTTTTAGGGGTCCGTACCTAAAGGGTAAAAACTGAAACCCTATTACTAAGGCTCTGCTGTCCGTCCGTCTGTCTGTCTGTCTGTCTGTCACCAGGCTGTATCTCATGAACCGTGATAGTTAGACAGTTGAAATTTTCAGACATGATGTATTTCTGTTGCCGCTATAACAACAAATACAAAAAACCAGAATAAAATAAATATTTAAGGGGGCTCCCATACAACAAACGTGATATTTTTGCTCGATATTGATAACGGCAACAGGTAGACGCTTAAAATATTCACAGAATATTGAGTTATATTATTCACTGTTTTTTTGCCGTTTTTATAGATAATGGTACGATACCCTACGTGCGCGAGTCCGACTCGCACTTGGCCGGTTTTTTTTAAATTCACCACCCTAAGTTTATATATTATAGACATTCCGCCCCCAGCTCCGTCCGTGGATACATTCGAACAATATAAAATATACTCAGGGATATCGTAGCTTTCTATTGGTGAAAGAATTTTTATTGAGTTAAGAATACAAAAAATCAAATTTTACCTCTTTATAATATTAGTATAGATAAGTGATGAAAGTTAGTATGGGCTCCTCGGGCGAAGCCGGGCAGACAGCTAGTATTAAGGCTCCTTACCGGCACACGCTACATTTCGGGCATTTTTGATGTCTGTTTGTGAGAATACGAATAAGATTGTGGATACAATTATGTGTCATTTTGAAAATACGGGTCTTGGTCTTCAAGACTGATAGAAGGAAATTTTGAAATTATTTCTATAGTGTTGGTAAATTATCATTTTTCAGGACTCGTTTTCAAAAACTTACATACGAGTGACGTTTGACGATCGATCTTGTAAAGTTCACTGAAGATTTTGAACATTAAAAAGCAGTATTGACACCGTAATGTGGTCAACTTATATATCGATAGATTAGATTTTTCAACTTTCATAAAAAAAAACGAGAAAAAAGGTTTGAGATATCGTAATTTTTGGAAAAAATCATAGATATAAATGTATTTTTTGTGAGCTATATACAAAAAATTTAGTAATATAAAAAAATATGACACTATTCTTGAATTATTCCATAACAAGAATCTAAATTTTATTTAAGATAGAAAACATTACAAATATAAATAAAAAATAATTTAAAGAGTGAAAAATTTGCAGTATTGAGTATTTTTCATTTTCAAACCATCCCCGCTTTTTATTTTGATATCAAAGTCAACATAAAAAAATCGCGAAAATTATCAAAATTTGAAGGTGCGACTAATTTTCAATAACGCACACACGCGCGTTACTTACCTAAATCTCGAGTGCGGCGATATCGGTAAGGCCTCTTAATATAATACTGAAAGTCTCAATACTTAAATAATGACAAAATGTAAAAATAAAATTTCAAGTAAAATACCTTCACCTGTGGGGCCCATACTAACTTTCATCACCTATTATACCCCCTTTGAGGGGTGGATTTAAAAAAAGAATCCTAGGGCTCAAGCTTCATCAAATTACATCAAAATCAGTTCAGTTGTTTAGATGTGAAATCGTAACAGACAGACAGAGTTACTGTCGCATTTATAATATTAGTAGGTATGAATTTTAACTTTTTTTTTAACATTTGGGTAATTCAAAGTCATTGCTTACTTTCATCTGACCGGTTAGGTTATTTTGTTATAATGTAGGTACCTACTGTGAAAATTAGCAGAAACTTTGTTTTTAAAATTCTTCTTTTCCATTTGATGCGCAAATATAGCCAAGAAAGTTTTACTGCATATAAAATCGAACTCGTCCGTCTTTATTAAATTACTCTTATTGAATACTGAAATGATTTATGGAAAAAACTTAGCAACATATTTAAAACTACGCGTAGTTTGGAAAACTTTGCTTTAGTTAGTAAGCTTCACACGTAGAACATGATTTCAAAAATAAATTACAAACTTCTATATGCATAATTTTAGTTTGCAAACTAGAGGTTGCAGGTAAGTATTAAAATTAGTGATACTATTATCATACTTAGATTAAATAATTATATAAACAATGTAGATAGATAGATTCAAGATATTGACGCTTGTGTCCCATCAAAGTCTCCAAACCCCTTGGCTTTTTCCAAAATACATATCAAAAGAAGGATCTAGAAATACATTTTACATATTAATCAATCGACGTGTATTGCAGAATATGTATATGTATGGATTGTTAGAGGTTCTCCATCGCCGAATAACAAGTAGTTTTACAAGCGCTAAATACCTAAATTGTAATTTTAAATATTTCAGTAGACAACCCCAGAGTCAGTAGTAAAATATAGTTCTAAGTCATTTAAATTGGAAGCTTTTGAAAATGTTAAGTTCTTTCAGTTTTCATGTTTCTTTTTATTTTTTTTAATAGGTTTTAAGCTGAAGAGTTTGTTTGTTTGAACGCGATAATCTCTGGAACTACTCGGATTTGAAAAATATTTTTGTATTTGATAGCCCAATTCTTGAGGAAGCTTATAGGAACATCACGCTACGGCCCATAGGAGCGGAGCAGTAACTATTCACGCGGGTGTAACCGCAAGGCACAGTTAGTGTAGAATAAATAAATATATTTTGTAGATTTTTTTAATATACTTAGGTTAGATATCTTTTTAAATTACTTTTGTTTCTAATAATATGGGGTAAAAATACACATCAAATATTTTTTGAATTGGAAACTCAAATTTGAATTTCTTTAGGTTAGTTAACTTCCGTTGCATTTAACATTACACATTTCCGTCATATTTCACGAAATTATTCCCTACAAAATGTATGCCACATAGAGAGAGAGCAAAGATATTTACACATCAAAATGTAGGAAACTATGATATAGGTAGCAACAACATAATATATCATAGACAAAATAAATGATTCTAAATAAATACCCCTTTCGAAAATATGATGATGAGCCTACAAAATGGAAACCACTATCCATCACACCCTAAAACGAATTTAAAATGTAATTATATAAATGTACAATTTATGAGAACATCCGGAGAATGATTAATTTGAGTCGTCATTTCACTTGTGAAGATGGATGAAGGATTAATTTCAGTATAATTATCCCACCTTTCATTGACTACCCGTCCATTTGGGATATGTATTCAAGCCTACTGAAAACTCTACATTACCTACCTACTTACTTACTTATATCCATCGTATAGAATTTATCAAAAACATAAAATGTAAAAAAAATGCCAAGTCTCGCAACGCAGTTCTTCCACTACAAAAAGTTGTGAGATCTCATGTAAAACCAAGTCAGTTATTTTAGTTAGTAGGTATCTATGGAAGCACCTATTCAACAACTTTGTCATAAATTGTTATCTAATCAATTACCTATCACCATTTATAGTGACCGTATCAATATTAGACCTAGAAGTTGTTGAATAGGTGCTTCCACTAAGTAAATAACTGACTTGGTTGTACAATGTACATGAGATCTCTCAACTTTTAGTAGTGGACGAACTGCGTTGCGAGACTTGGTATTTTTTAACCGACTTCCAAAAAAAGAAGGAGAAGGTTCTCAATTCGGACCGTATTTTATTTTTTTTTATTTTATTTTTTTTATGTATGTATGTACATCGATAACTCCGCCAATTGTGAACCGATTTTGATGGTTTCTTTTTTAATCGACAGATAATTCTTCCGGATTGGTCCCATTTTTATCTCATAAAAATTGGTTCATTAGTTTTTCAGAAATTTTGAAAAAACTGACTTTATAAGTACATTTTTCTTAATATCTCTATAAAATATGTACCGTTTTTGACAACTTATTTTTTTTTCAAGACATCATAATTTCTCGACATTATCTCACAGACATATGACGAAAATCGGTTCAGTAGTTTTTCAGAAATTCAGTAATTAATTTCTGTTTACGGCTGAAATTATGTATCAGAAAAAGCCTTAGCAACGGTTGCTATTGACACGTAGTTCTCAATTTTGGTGACGATGGTCTAGCGGTTAAATGTAATGTGGTGCATAGGATGCACAAGCACATTACATGGTTCAAATCACATCCACAGGAGTATTTTTTTTTATTTTCCATCAATATTTTTTTAGTTGCGTTATTATTTGTCTCTCAAGGCAGCAAAATCACTTAAAAGGGTAAAATAAACCTTTTAAAAAAAAGTGCACCGACTTCAAAAATTTGCACTGAAAAGTAAGAAATAATAAAAAATTTGTCGTAGAATTTGAAGACGGTTGGTGCCAAATTAGAAATAACTTAGTAGGTACCCAAATTCACTAATCTAGATAATTTATTAGGAACCTTGGATCATCAGTACAAACATAATATATAATATTGAACAGATATTTATGTTCTTAGATGTTTACTTAATTTTGTATCCTAATTTGGCACCAACCGTCTTCAAATTCTACGACAATTTTTTTATTATTTCTTACTTTTCAGTGCAAATTTTTGAAGTCGGTGCACTTTTTTTTAAAAGGTTTATTTACATTTTATGTTTTTGATGGGATCTCATTTATTTTTGTAGGTTATGCGGTTATGCGTTATTTGAATGAATGAACGTAATATTTTTTTAATAAAATCATTAATTATTTTTCAATTAATGAATAATGAAAAATTTCGGGATATTTAATTTTTTCCTTCCTTAAGAGACTAAATGCTAACTAAATTCAAAATTTGAAGTTTGTGACTATGATGATCGTGAGTGTGTCAGTGACAAAATTAATGAATTTGACTAGCGATAATTCGTAAACTGTAATTATTTATTAGATATATTGGCAATATGACCAGTTATATATATTATGTCCTCTTGATCACTAAAAATTCATACTTCTTGCTTTATCCACAACGAAGTTACATCGGGGGTCAAAAGTGCCGTGAGTCGCTTCGAGAAAAGAATCGGCTGTGCTCGCTGACAGTGCCCTCAGATTCTTTACCGGCCCCTATGTAATATGTTTTGTTTTTCAGAACAGATAAACTAATAGAATGTCATGGGCAAGGAGCATTATACCTAAACAGTCTGCGAATTTATATAAAAACTAATTTTCGGCCCCCGGCTTCGCCCGTGGATATTTTCAAACAAAACAAAATAAAATAAAGCCTTTAAATAAGAGCGTTATCTCTGAAACTACTGATCCGATTCTGAAAATTATTTTTACTAATAGGAAGCTACATTATTCCTAGTATTCTTACAAACTTTACCTCTTTTATTAGTATAGACTGTATTGATATCACAATATTCCTCCGAATCCATTAATGTAGTTCCACGTTTCAGTAATCTAGACATAACTACATAGGCGTATGTACTTAATTTTAGCTACTAGACTGATCAAGGCAAAAAACAAAAAGCTAAGTAAAAAAGTTCACTAATCTATACCTACTAATTTTTTTAAATTTATTTTATCAACTTATTTTCCCCATAAACACGAATATATAACGGGCCACTCGTTAGGTATAGCCTCACAAATACCATCGGCTAAACGAGGGAGACTTGGTCTTCCGCTGGGTACCCAGGAACCGTAACACGGTTTCGGGATCTGTAAAGGAACCCGTGAAGGATGAAAAAAAATCCATTCACTTTGCGTATAACGGAACTTGTAGCCCAAAAACGTAAATAAATTTAGCGCTAAATTATATTTAAATGTTATTCACGTCAGCTATACGGATACCTACTTGCAGTAGTTGCAGTTCATATTACAACACCATGACTTTTCAAGTTTACATATTAATAAACAAGGTCCCCCGCCGCGTCTGTCTGTTACCTTTTCACGCAAAAACTACTGAACGGATTTTGTTGCTGTTTTCACTGTAAATAGATTGATTCGCCGGAAAGGTTTACGAATATTAAACATGAACCTATCATGTTTAGGAGCTGAGCAATAACAGTATTAGTGAATGAAGTCGGGGAAAAGTTAGCTCCAGCGTGTTCTATCTAATCCGTCCGAGATATAACAAAATGATGTAGGAAAGAAACAAAAAAGTCTACAGTAGCATAATATCTCTCTAATATAGGTAAGTAGTAATATGGGTATTTGTGTGAGTATTACAATTTTATTAATTAATTATTTATTAATTTAATTAATTGTACCCATGCGAAGCCGGGGGCGGGGTCGCTAGTATATTATAAAAACGAAAGTGTGTTTGTTTGTTTGTCCTTCTTTCACGTCAAAACGGAGGAACGGATCGACGAGATTTTTTTGCACACTATACTATCTATCTTGTTGGAGGGCAAAGCTAGCCTACCTATAAAATCATATTTCACACGTTCACACAATTTTTGTGTCGTTCTTTTATTTTGAGATGGTTCACCGAGTTAAAGGCTCATTGCAGAAAATAAATGTTTTTGTGAACAGCATACATAATTGTTGGGACTTTATTACGGAGAGGTAAAAAACATATTATCGGGTATCAAGAATGCCATATTTACACACACATGAAAATTACTACATAAAGATACCGTTAGAAAGGAAATCTTTGTACGTATGTACCTATGTAAAATTCAACTCATATCAGTAGTCTTGGAACGGAATTAACATATAAAAATATAAGTAAATATAGACAACAAATACTAATTTGTAACATTTCTTATAGATATTTATGTCATCAGAACTGTTAACAGAAAAAAATTGTGGTATTGCCATTTTCAAAAGAATTTGTAAAGAACGACTTCGGTTTATATTTTTCTATTTATAAAGATATTTAAACGGATTTTACAAAATTTAATTCTATCAAAATTAATAAATAAAGCTTCTGTTTGAAAGGAAAACTTTGTACCTACATTCATAATATAGGTACGTACCTTATCTACTCAAAATTCAACTTCTGAGTTTGTCGACAACATGGTAGTCTTTGGACGGCATTGGTACGGGTTAGACGTGAGTTTTCTAGCGCGACAAACAACAATATCTCGCGATGATATGGCGGGAAAATAAACATAGTGCATTGTAATGTGGGATTTGCTTTGTGTTAGTTCTACAACAGCTAAATAAGTTTAAGGACCAATTATGAACATAAAGAAAATATTTGTGGTAATTATTATACTTCCCTACATTTTATTTTTTTAAACAATTTAATTCCTTGTATTGCATATTATATGAAGTTAGTAAAATATAAACTAAGTAATTATAAAAATAATACCATACTTACCTGCTTCTTATATTTTTTATTTTTTTTATAAATTTTATTTAGTATTAATTACAATTTAGATTGGAGTTTATTTAATTTAGTTATTTTAAACGTTCAGATTTAATTTAAAGTTTTTATTAGTGTAATTTATGTATGTAAATAAGTAAATCCACAGCGACATATTTTTATATGCAAATGATATTTGTGGTTTTACTGCGGTTTCATATTTTGATATATACCTAGACAAAAAATATTACCTATCAATATAAATAATATGTGTATTTAACGTAACAAATACGAGAATATTAGGTAGGTATTCGATAAAATCTTTGCGGTATATCTAAGTATTTATTTATTCCTTGACACTAATCTAGAAATTGCAAGTTAGCGATAAACTATATTCCTAGATAAAATAGTTTTGCTTTCGCATATAAATAAAATACGCAAAAACACACAATGACCGCCATTGAGTCCACATTTAGCGAGTTGTCCATATTAAACAGAACAGGTGGCAAGCATGTCGCTGCACTTACCTAATTGGAAGCTTTACAGTGAAAAATTATTCATGTTATAGTGACAATTTCATTATTACCTAAGTAATCCTGAAAATTCTTATTGTAAACTAATTAAAAATAGCATAAATATCAAAGACTAGAAAAAATCCTGATGAGATAACGTTATGTAATTCTATATATATGTAGGTAAGGTTATGCAGGTTTTCTTCTGGCACTTGTCATGAATTCTCCGGCCTTTGTACGTTCTATGTAATTTTTCAAGACTTTTTCGCACTAATCCGGTTTTATAAGTCTCTCTCTGCTCAATCCGTAAGTTCCATAAAAACAGTTTTCCAAGTGTCAGTTAGTTTAACTTTAAAGTTCAACTCTTTGTCAATTTACATTATGTGCTGCACGTACTGGGAATACCACACAAGACCTTCAAGTTACCGAGAATTAACCTACTCTACTAGGTACACCTGATTTTTTAAAATGCGTAACGAAACTTTGTATTCTGGTTTAAGAGGAAATCCAAATCAAAACGCCACTCTGAATGAGTCATGCTGTTTTATCACTTTCACTTTAAAAGACAGGTTCCATTGAGATTGCTTTTTGAAAATCTAGTTTATTTTATCTTATCTTATTTTAGACAAAATATTTATTTTATGCAATCGCTAAACTAATATATATTATATACAATACGTATTAATAATAAATCTCGGGTTTTGAATCCCACAACAGATAATAATAAAAAACCGGAATTATTATTTGTCTGCATTGTCAACTTGTCATTGCCTTTGATGCCTATAGCACAGAGAGCCAGAACCATATGTGTTTTTCTTGTAAGTAAAAAATCAAAATAACAACAATACTTTTATAAATAGTTGTTTATACTCGCCATACATTAAAATAATGTATGACTTTTCCAAATAAAAACTGTTCTGATTCAAGACTGTTAAAACAGGAACTTTTAAATCACTGCTATTGATCACTAAAATTATTTTCAAATAACATACGATTATTCGTATATTTAATTTCTACGTTCTAATTATTACCAAAATTTATAAAATAATCACAATATAGGTATCCAATGTAAATAATTCAATTTCTTTTTTTACCTACTTGTTCTCGTGACTTGAAAGATTCATCAAAAAATATGCTCAAACACAATCGCATAAGTATCGCTTCTATACATCATAATGACAATAAATTGCTGATGGCATCAAAATATAGATTAATAATGAATATCAAAATACCTATCATCAATTTGACATAAACAATGCATAAATTATTTACAAAAAATTAAAGGTCTACATTTTATGTATAGGTACCTACCACTTTTATAAATTGTTCAGTAAAGTTATAAGGGTACTTAAATTTACTTACGTATATTCTCTACGTAAGAAGTTCCGAACCCTTTTTTGTCAACCAAATAGCTTACAGGATATTTTTTATCAGAACCTAATATAAGATTTCTTCGACCGTTTTTCCTTCAGTCGCGACGTAGATTGTACATACCTCCACGTTTGTTTCCCAAAGCGTAGGCAGAGGCATCTTTTATTGCTCCAATACTACAACCTTACACTTTATCTAACATTTTTAACTTTGAATAAACTAAGATGCAGCCAAATAAAATTCATAAGGTACCAAAATTTAGCAGGCCTGCTTACCGCCTTACTTTTGAATGGTTTTATAAAAAACATGAAGATTTGACAGAAAATTACACCGAATGTTCAAAACAACTATTATCAATATCATCTAACTATATTCGAATACCTAATGGATTCTTAAATCCGTTCATTAAATCGAGACACGCATCCAAACATATAAATATTACCTCTTTATAATATTTATGAAGTAAAACATACGACGACCTAGGTGTACTTTTATTAAACATATAAAAAATGTATAAATCGCTAGCAATATTAAAAGTACCTACAACACAATCGCCGAGCATGTATGAAAGGTATGATGAATATAAAAGAAGCGAAAGAGGTATGTCAGGACCGTAGCAAATGACATTCAATTGTCTCTGGCTACCCGTCTTGGGATAAAAGGCGTGATGATAGATAGATAGATTAGATAAAACATTTTTTAGGTCCATGATAATATTAGTATAGACGATATAGCTCACCGTTCCGGCTTCACCTCTGAAATGTTGATATCACTGCTCACCCGAACATGAAACAAAAGAAGAGTCTAAGTCTAAACAACCACATATGATCCCTGAAAGTTTCATCAAAATCCATTGAGCCGTTCCGGAGCCTATTCTTGGGACAGACAGAATGTGAAACAGTGAAGCCGTGCGAGCATGACGGTGTAGAATAAATAGAGAGATTACCTCTACACGGTCACGCTCGCACGGTAGATATACTTATGTATACATTTTAAAATCGCAGCCTGACACTTAAATTTTATTTATTTTTAAGTAAGTATGTAGGTATAGATTGTGGTAGGTAAACCCCTAGACCACTCTGCACCCTAGACAATGTACGAACGCTAGTAGGTATTCTATTCTCTCGGAACGCTAAATCATAATGTTATATTATTTAGAAACTTATAATCGAATTATAATAATTATATGAAAAGAAAAGAAGCTCAATTTATGCATTTTAACTACTCCGAAAAACAACAATCGGGCCTAACCTCAAAAAATTAGCTTATTGACCAAAACCTTCGCCATTTTTTTCAGCGTTATCTATAGGGTATGGGCAGACGCTAACTTTGCGTTCACGAAAGACGCTAATTGAAGACAAAATTACATAATTACGCTTCGTTTTCTACAATGAGTTTATACTATAAGGAGTTTGTATACAAAAGTATATAGACTCTTTGGTTTCGTCAGAGTGAAAACAGTTTAGTTAGGTCACGCGGTTGTATTTCAGTCGATCTTATCGATATATCGATTATATTCTATTCGTTTAGTTCTACCTACATTGTCTAAGCCCCCAGGAACTTCACAGATCACAGACCAAATTCCAATTAAGTCCTATTTCCATGTAGGCTTGCTAATCGCATGAAACAGCATTAATATGTATCGAGTACAAACGTTAGATGTACATCGTAGAGGCAGGTTTTGGCACCGTGTTGATATGAGAAGTCAACGATACATGCGGGCGACCGTTGGCAGCTTTTTGTACGGGCGATCATTTAACTGAATACAAATGAAGTAAGATTTACCTTTTACTTGTTCATAGTACAGTCACGACGATCGACAGTAATATTATGCTAAATTCATGCGAACTCACTCATTTAACCTTTTATGTAATACCTAACGTTCATTAAATAATATTTTTCTTTCATTTTATTTTCAGAAATAATTGATCCTGTGATTTTTAAATTAAAACATTTTTTGTAATTTTTGTTTGTCTGTCTGACTGGATGTTCATATTGTTCCTTCAGAATAGGTTCTGAAAAAGCAGAATTAATTTTGATGAAACTTTCAGCGATTATAGTGGTTATTTATATATATCTAGAGCCATATAAGCAAAATCCCACATTCGCATCCACCTACAATTTGAAACTAAAGTTCCAAAATCAAATACTTACAAGCAAAAAGATGTTCGAATTTATAATAAGGACTTTGTAGCTTTTTTGCCTCGAGAGAGGATCAAATCCGAGACCTCCGACTCTCTTTTAAAAATGTAGTAAAAATCGCTATCATATTTCCTATAAACTTAAGTTATTAACAGAGTGCAGCTGAAGTTTTAATAGGCTCTCTTTGGGATACCCGACGGCGTCGATTCTGGAAAAATACATTTATACATTTCATCTTGTTAGTGAAGAATCAGTAAGAACTCTTCGTGGAAACAGAAATACATTACCTATATGATAATTTTTATCACTGAACCAAATTTCATCAAGATCTGTTCATGTTTATGGGGTTTTTGCCGTAAGCAGTAGTATACCAACCAGCACGGCCTCCCATTATCTGATATTTCCGAGAGGCAAGAGATACAAGGCAACAATGCCCTCGTTTATAAATTTTCCTATACTATTAACTAAATTCATTTTAGTATACCTATATATATTTACTGACAAAACAATACTTAGAAATGTGAACATCACAAGTACGCAATTTAAATTCTATATGGAGTATAATCTACAAACGCATATATCAGCGGCAAGCTGAATCATTAAAATGTTAACTAGATGCCAAGTCGATACTTTAGAGTCATCACTATAGTTCATATCGTTTAACTCGAAATCCGTGATCATTTTAAGCCAATCGGCAAAGTACAGTCAGAATAAGAATTCCATGCTATACGCAACCTTGTACATTTACTACTTAAATAATACTGTAGTAGGAACAAGGTACTTATAAGTAGTTTACTTACTCTACTTAGTTAGTCTAATATACATTCAATTCTGGTAGATATAATCATTACCGAAGAAAGTTCTTCTTAAATTAAAAAAAACTAAAAGCTATAAGTCTCTAGGCATCTAAAATGTGACACGCAACGGTTCGAAATTACCTACTTCGTCTGGCAAATTGCTACTTTAAAAAAAAGAATGCACCAAAGGCAAGAAAAGAAAATGATGACAAATGAAAGAGACGGTACAAATCCCGTCATAAAATGGCCTATAACATAAAAACATACTTTACCACGGAAGCTGTGGAATTTAATTAAATAGAACCGAGATGCCCGTCAACGTCGCTTATTTTCCCAGAAAACTACTGTAGTATCCTATCCTTAATTATACAGTAACGAAAAACTTTTAGAGAAGGGTTGGTAGTTTGGCAATTTTGGTTGACCATAGCAATGAATTTTACTACAGATATTTTGTCACATAATTTTATACGTACCGACCTAATTAGTTATGTTATGCTTTTCACCCCGGGTTCGCATGTGAAAACTTTACAATGTGAATGTGAAATAGTCCATTCGGTCATTTCTACGGTTTTAGTTGCAATTGTTGCTATAACTTTCGAGATCACTTCTTATAAACAAAAGACGCAAATTTCAAGACAAACGACTAAACGCATGTCAAGCAAATGAGCATGACGTGGAAATCTTGAGTCATTATTTGGTCCACATTTGGTTCAAAAAGGTCTCAATTCGATAAGTCGTGTATGGAGAGCATTTCTCTAGCCGGTTTGTTGCGCACACGATCGCAATGTGGCGGCGTGACGTGTTGATCTGTGTCAATGCCGAACACAAAGCAGACTCTTATCGAACACTTATTGGAAAATTACATAGCGAACTTTAAACCACAAGGAAAATAAATATTACCCACTAAAACTACACACTATATTAGACAAAGTCAGAACTGAGGGTTGAAGGTGTATGAGGGTTACATAATTATCATACGATAATTCCCGACATATGTACATACTTTAATTTTAAATAATTTTATTAAATTAAATAAAATTACATTTAAATCCAATTTCAATAATATATTACAATAATATATTCACTTAAATAAATTTATTGAATCGAACCCAGGATCTTCGGCTTATATAAGTAATATTGCTATTAACTAGACAAAACCTGTCATTATTACAATAAATAATCGATATTGAGATTTGTTTATCATAACAAGAGATAATGGGTATAATTTGTAGTACCAACATTATCATAAACTATTGCAATTCTAGATACCAAAGAGATTGATTGAGATGAAACATAAAAAAATGTTTTAACCATTATCATGTAAGTAAAAATGTAAGTTTTAACTTATTTCCCCAGCGAAAGCAGTCTTCCTTATTTGGTATGAATTTTTGACTTGGATAGAACTTGGATAATCCAAATCTCTCGATTCCAATAACCAATACAGACATAGGCTATGTTTTATTTTTTTTTAAGTTAGGGTTCTATAAGATATACCAATACTTGAAACTAAAATTTGAATGAAACATGAAACTTTTTCGCATTTAAAAAATTAAAGGATTAAGCCAAGTGCGGTTAGCTAGTTCTAATCCCTGTTATTTTTCACTACTTTTATCAGTCCATTTTCATATATCATAAGAATCATAATCTATTTTAATAATATATTTAATTTAATAAGATATTTACGAAAATAAGGATTAACCAAACCAAAGGGGAGCTTTTCCCAAAATTCTATAGACAATAAAAAGTTCGTATTTTATTTGCAATGTACGGAACCGTCAATAGGAGACCCACTTGACCTGTTTTAAAATCCGCAGCTACAATTCCTCATACAAAATGCTAGCAAAGTTTGTGTAAAATGATGTTGAATTTTTCATACAAACCGTCCCTATTTGTGAACTACGTTGATTTAACCGGGTCATAGCAACGTAAATATCTCCCGCGGGAGCTATTTTTAACATGTTGTACAAGAACGACCACTGCTCCCACTTGCAACCAACTGACAGATATAAAAACAATTCGTCATCAAAATATATGCAATCACATTTTTATCGTAAAGAAACTGACTTGCAAACTTGCAAAGGATATCACTGTCTAAAAAACTACCTTTCGACTCCTAAGAAAAGAAATGTGTTACCGGCCCCTATTAGCTCCTTTTTTAAATGTCCAGATGAAGTATTTTGTTTGAGGTCTTATAATTATAGCTTCCTTACTCTGATATGTATCGCATGTCTTCGTGATCTCCTTATATTCGCTTAACACTCCCATTTTAGGATCAGACAACGTGGTAGCCAAGTGCAGATTTCCAACAAAAATTATATGTACCTACGCCACAATTGCATTTTTTTAACTATTATGAAAAAGTTATTGATAATAATTTATGCATGTAACGAAAGTTTGAATGCTTAGTAATTATTATTTACAAACCTAAACAACATCAACACAACAAGGAACAAACCTATTTTCGCAAAGTGTATGTATTAAATAAAATAGTCGCTTTATGCAGAAATTTCAATATCCTGGAAACCGAGACTCGGGCAGAGTTCGTTTGCATTCAAAGACATTGCGGGATGACAACTTTCACATACATATGTAGCAAATAATGTGAACTTGTGCTGTTTAATATGCGCGAACCTGTTGTGCACTTGTGTGACAAGTTTTGGTCTCAGAGAACTTAGTAACATACATTTCGTAAGCTATGTCATAGACTGTACATATATGCGTTTATACTATGTTATATGGAAAATCCATGTGTCATTAACATACTAGTTTACTTGACTGAAAAATATATTTCTTCATTGCAGTTGAAAATACCCAATTTTCAGAAATAAGTCCATAAGAGTAATTATATTTTGGCATAGAGTTACTTATTTAATTTTCAAGGGTGTTTTTTTGTTGATACGCCATATCTTCCTTAATACTTAATCAAAATTAATGTTAGATACGCCATTTTGATGATAATTTTTCCCTCTAACGACGAAAAAAAAATCAAATTTAAATGTTTGTTTTAAAATTAGACTAATTTATGTGTTTTGTAAAAGACGCCATCTAATTGGAGATCACTTCAACTAACGGTGCGAAGTTATTCGCACGGGTCATCTAGTAATGTTTATTTTCGCCCGTGGAAGTTTTTGAAATGTGACGAAAAAAATTGTCACCCTCCAGTCGTCCAGCTATTTCTGTGCCGTTGATCCGTTGATATGTTGTGGCGTGAAAAAAAAGTCAAACATACTTTCGCAACTATAAAATTTTATAGGATTTTATTGAATACACATAGGTCTTTAATTATTTATAGGTTTTAGGAACTCGTTTTATATTCATATAAACTTATTATTTCCAAAAAAATATGATGAAATAAGTAGGCGTTTTAATAATGCATAAAAATGTTAGCACTTGATTGTAAAACAATAGAGTTCCTTATTTTTTAAATCTCTATTTGATGTGGACTCAATAATATAACTAAACACTTTGTGGTACTTTATTTTTAAACGGCGAAGACAAAAAGGGCTCTAAGTCATTAAAACGGTTTACATAAATCGTTTAAAGTACCTGTTGGTTTTGTCATTTCAAATAAGTACTTTTTGGCTACCGTTCACATCACAAGCGAAGAGTTTTACGATGCGGGCGGTATTGGAAAAGTGTTCGTAACACATGTCACCAGTTCAACAGCTATTTCTGAAATGTCGTTTCCCGTTATATTTTCATTAAAAAAATTTTTTTACCCTAATTATATTAATTAGTTTTAAGGCTCGTGGCTTCGCATGCAGGGAAATTAAACACAAAAATAATCTTTGGTTGCAATAAAAGCTTAAAATCCGTTTAACCATTGTTTTTATGTAATACCTACACAATTTCATCTAGAAACGTTGTCCTGCCCAAACGTTGGCTTGCCTGCTATTTACTTTCCTTATAGATGTAATATCGAATATTACAACAACAACAACAACAACAACAACACCTTCACGGCCTTATACCTGTGGCCAGAGACACCGGTAACAGTGTCCATTTTTTGTCAGGTGTCCTTATTGAACAGAACAGGTGGCAAGCCCGTTGCTGCATTTAATGGACTTAGATGTGTCACTTCTTTAACAGACGTAAATATCTGTTATTTTTAGAACAAGGGTGGACGCCGATAAGTACCTTTAGACCTGCAATGTGTAAACTTTCTGATATTTCAGCTTCTTTCTACACAGAAATAGGTAGCTATTACTTTCAGAAACTTCTGATCCGACGCATAATTTACGTGATCTTCGTAGCACGAGAAATTGATTAAAGAACATTTTTGGCTCGAAGATTCTCTTCTAAAGATCGTGGTTCAAATTTTGCATGCCTCGCATTTTCAGCTCGTAACTGTAATTGAAGTTAAAACTATTACTATTTTTTCAGCTCTTGTGGTACCAATGGGTGTTAGTGATGCTACCTTCATTTCAAGCTGAAAAATTCACACTCGGATATCTGACTGGCTCACAGCGGAAACCTGGCGACTATAACTATCCACGACCCGGTAGAGTTATCTCAGGTAGGTTAGGTACTTGTTTATTACTTAATCTATACTAATAATAAAGCTGAAGAGTTTGTTTGTAAATTTGAACGCAATAATCTCTGGAAATTCTTGTCGAAGGTATAGCCTATATAACATCACGCTACGACCCAAAGGAGCGGAGCAGTAACAATTAAAACGGGTGCAACCGCAAGGCACAGCTAGTAATATTATAAAGAAGTAAAATACGTCTGTTTGTATGTAGGGGATAATTACTGTAATTTCACTATATAATACAAAGCTAACACTATCCGTAAGTAATATAGGCTATATTTTTTTTAATTTGATTCCGTAAAAACCAGATAAAATCCATCGAATGAATTACCGATCTATTTCAAAACTTTTCCACGGGCGAAGTAGATGCGAAATGGCTCAATTTCAAAAAGAGTCGGGCATTTAGAGCACTTTTTTCCGTACCATAATTTTTAATTTACAAAGTCAAAGTAGAGCAAAGTATATTGGCCAAGTAGTGAATTACAATAAATTCTAATCGATTGAAATAAAATATACGGATTTGAAGCGACTACAACTAACCAATCACACGCCGCACCTATTGCACTAAATAACATTAATCACTGTATAGTTTTAACAATTGTGTATTGAAATATTCATAGTTAGCATTAAACTAAGAGCTTTCTCGTGTCACAAACTATTTCATCATGATGTCGAGGCAGACTGTCTCAGTCGCTTCGGTTGCCTCATATTGAAATCACTTACATTTGTTGAGAAATTTAATTAAACGCATCTGTCACTGGTGTAACTTAATTCATTTCAACTTCATTAAATTGCTCTCTGTTCTAGTACCTACAAGTATGTATTACCTCTACATAGCGGAATTTAATGACGGCCAGTGGATGCTAGCAAAATTTACTCAAAGAAAACATAAAATTAAGCATTCAAAGATTTTTGAAAAGTCTTTTGCCTCAGCCGGTATAATTACCCTGTATTTTTATTAAAAGATTGATTAGGTTAATAATATGTCAAATGTTGCATCTTAAAAAGGAAGGCCATGAAATCTAACTAGGACATGAGTTTATTTAATCAATAAATTAAAAAAAAATCTTTGGTAGCTAGGTTTTACTTTTTTTTTAAATAAAGGAATGCTTCCTTTGACCAAACAACTTTCCCTCCAATACCCGTCAATAAATTCCAATCTGTATATTATTAGCGGCGGCCCGGCTTCGCCCGGGTACCTTTTAGTTTTACAATTATTTCTAACAATAAATATTACACTAAAAAGAAAATTTTACGTTATATTTTTAATTTGTAATTGAAATAATTTTTATTTCTACTTCTTCCCAGGGTACCAAGTCCAAGACCAAGTCTTCCTCTTTTAGCCGATGGTATTTTTGGGGCTATACTTAACATATTTTTTTATGTTAGCAGTATGGTTAGAGAGCGCGTAAACTTTACCCCTGACTTCATTGCTCGGATCTTGTGATAGGGCAACTTTAATACAATAAACCTTCCTCAAAATGCAGCCATAACAGTGTAAATCGCACCTTTATCCTTTCAGTGGTTGTCGAGATTAGCGCAGTCATACAGACAGACTAACGCGCCAGGGACTTCCTTTATACTATGTACCTACTGTAGTGAGTTTAATGAATAGATCTTTAGACTTTCAATAGAAAAAAAAACGAGTAATTGCACATTAAATTAAATTAGGTACTACTACAATTTATAGTTTGCCATTTATTTTTACAGTTTTGGTTTAATTGACGCCGTGAGCGTGTCTTTATAAGTGACAGATAAATAATAGGCTTACGGTAATAAATAAATATTTCACCATCTTTGTACCAATTAGGAGTTTTGTTTATGCTTACGACTAGGACTGTTCATATAGCCTAGAGCGATTTCTCAGTCTTCCCACGCCATATTTGAAAAGCAAGCAGGTTTGGTGTAGCGGTTGTGATTGTAATCATAGAATCAGACGGTCCCGGGTTCGCCTCTTAGGATTATGTTTATATTGTACAAGCATTACTATCTATTACATTCATTATTTGACACTTGTAATAAAGACCACATGTAGCGACTAGGTTTATTAAGTGCAGCAGGCTTGAACACTGTTACTTGTATCTCTGGCCACACCGCAAGGCCGTGAAGGTGTGTGTATGAGAGTGAGAGATATTGTGTATTATTTTCATAATAAGTGTGGATTCTTTATGACCCAAAGCTCCAAAGTTATTTGGATTGAGTGTGGTTTGATTGAATGGAACCCGCTACCTCCAGTTTCAACGTCCAACTAGATAGTCATTGTTATTTTTAACTAAATGAAGGGTATAAAAGTTCTTGCTAATTTTTTTTTTGTTAACCCAGGAGCAATATCAATGGCAGTAGACGAGGTGAATAAACAACTATTGGGACCTATGGGCCATTCCCTTGACTTCGTTGTAGCTGAGACTTATGGACAAGAAGAAGAATCTATTCGTCAGGTAAGGGCTATTTGAAATAATCTGTTTTTTAATTGACCTAAAACAAAAATCACACCTCACAAAGCAATAATTTGTACAAAATTATGCATATTAAATCTTTTATATTTTTGAAGTGTTCATATCCACTTGTCAAATGTATGTATCTATCTATACCCAATTTCATATAACGAATTTCGAACTATGGGAAAAATACTTCGCTTCGCTCGTCGATATTTTACAACAAAATAAAATATAACCTTACTACTTTTCAGAATCCGTTTAGTAGTTCGAGAGATTACCGCTTACATCCAAACTTACAAACTTTACCTCTTATAATATTAGAATAGATAGATATTTGGTACCTATTAATAACACGCACATTGATGGATGATGGGAGGTTATGGAATGGAATGGAAATAATAGATAATTAAAAAAAATCATTAGGTACTAATTATAACTTATTTATTAATTATTAAGGTAAAGTGGTCTCCGAGACTTATATTTTTTCCAATCATGTGCGAAATTTGTTGTGAGTTTCAGCTCGCATTTTCTCTCAGAAGCCATTACTCTTTCACAGGCCGCGCGCACAGATTGGAGAGACAATTTTCTGAACGGCAATAATGTTATTGCTTTTTCAATTCAGTCGACTGAGCCTTTCTCTTTCTTTATTACTGTTTATTGAAGCACTTTATATCATATTTTATCGATGAAACCACTTTGAACTTTGCGAATAAAGCACTAAATTTCACGTCATTGGAATTTATTGAATTCCTTAATGGAGTTTCCAGAGTTTCAATTCTAATTTTAATCTCGAATGGTTTTCCATTACTTTCCATGTTATTCGGTTAGATACACAATTTTTTTATATCAGATACGTACTAACAGTTTTACTAGCGATAAATAATTATGAAAAGCACGGGTTCAAGATTAAGACAAAGAAAAAGTCGTTAGGTATAGGCTCACAAATACCATCGACTAAAAGAGGGAGAACTGATCTTCCGCTGGGTACCCTGGGACCGTAACACGGTTTCGGGAGCTGTAAGGCAGCCCGTGAAGAAAGAAAAAAAACAAAGAAAATATTACCCCCACTATAACTTCTGAAAGTTTTATTAAAGTTCTTTATCCTCATTTCAGACAAATATCGAGACAGACAGAATAAAATACTAAAAAAAACTACCCCCTGCACTTACGTGTTATTTTTTACTTTTTAGCCTGTGTATTTATTGTGGCTCTACTTCAATTTTTAATATATTTATACTGAAAATGTTTGAGACAAATTAAATCAGCGTTCATAATTAAATTTCAAAAGTATCTAATAAGTAATCTTTATTCACTATATAAGACAATGTGCAAATCAAGTTGTGTACATTGAAACGACAATAACGCCAAGTTATCACCAATACAAGTTGCTTCCCATTCAGCATTTGAGTTTTATGGGCCGTTCCTGACGGTTTTCAGTGGCTGTAACTTACTGGAAAGCGAATGGACACTCGATCTCTGCGTCAGCAATTAATTTTCCGAGATACTTCCGCAACTTTATGCCGTCCAAGACGACGGGCAATAAACTAAACAGAATTCTCTTAAACCTGTACAAAACGAATCAAATTGTTTAATTTTCTAAAATAGGTAGGTGTACGCTTTTACTATCTGTTAAAATAGAGCAATTAGTTAGGACATTAGACTTAAAACAGATAGACCCGGGTTGAAACCTTGACCTAAAAATGTTAAATACTTATTACTTCTCGTGCTTTGGAACTACTTATGAAAATAATTATTCTATTTATAAAATAACAAATCTAGCTGCCACTCGTTATTTCTTATAGGCAAGCATTGACATAATTGCCAATGTACCGAAATTTCAAAGTTTTCGAAAGCCTTGTTTTGTTTGCCCACAACACTACTCATACCCTAGTTTTATTCCCGTGTTTACACATCTTAAAATATAGACTACAGTCTACATCCATATAATTGTTAACACTTTGAGCAACACGTACGATCATATTTTATAGTGTTTAACATTTGCTACTATCCTTCATCAAGCGTTGCACCCACAAATAATTCAGATTCGTGCATTTTCTGCGAAGAGAAACGCAGTGACCCAAATAGTACTATGAAGACGAAGGTTACTGCTGACGCGGTAGTGAATTAAATTTTCTCCAAGAGCAATTTGGATGAAGACCAAGCAATGTGTTATATGAGTATATTATATCTGCTTCATTACTAGAATATCTAGTACTGACTATGAATTTCTCTCGGTTGCACATTATCTGGAAATCTGCAACGATCTGTAGGTATGATTTTATTTGTTTTTATTTTATTTTACGTATAATAATGCCCTGCTAACAGCTAACAGCTCCGAGGGACTAGCATTAGTTTTTTTCCCTCAACCTATCGTTACCAATGTCGAACCTATTTCAATGGGAAATTGAAATTTTTAGACATACTAATTTGGAGGGATTGTCGAAGAAATAATGAAAATTTTATATTACCTACTTCTTGAATGTTTATTTTTAGAATTTTTTGAGCCCTCGAAAATTAATATATCTAAATTCAAGGTTTAAGTATAAAAGGATGGCACTGTAATTCAACAATACAACGTTCAACAATACAGTCACTTGCTAACAGAGATCCTTTTTCCCTATCCAGTTTTTTCAAGAAATTTTAGCCGACTTTTCTTTTGAAAATCCTTCTCGGGCTCTATCTGCAATTGTCAATTTGTACAAAGAGTTAAAAATATTCACCCTTCGCCACTGCTACGGATATAATAAATCGTCAGATAAGAGAAATAAATAAGGTATACCATATACATACAGATAAGGGGTAGATACGCATCCCTACATTCTGAAAGATCGTTGCCATTTTTCTCTTCCTGTCGACAGCAAATAGAGTATTACGGATTTCCTTCCTATAGCAATGAAGCTCTGCCAATAAAACATTCAATCATGCATGTAAAAAAGCAAAATTCATACTCGTGTACCTTTTGTGTCAGTTTACTCTCAGATGAATGATCAACATTCGTATCTACAACATAATAAATACACGGGCATGCAATGGGAGTGGGCGTGTATAAGGATAACATTTTTAATGATTTTTTTTCATTTCTGGTTTGCTAAGGACCCTCTCCCCCATAATATACTCTGGTTGTTCCACCATCATGTTTAAAATTGTCCAAGACTTCACCCTTTATAAAGTGAAAACTTCTTTAGGCGTGTTGAGCGATTTTTGGTAGTGAAAAATCTCATGAATTTTTAGGCACAAGACCATGGATTGCCTGGCCCGAGTATGCTAGATCCGAAAATGTACACGTATGCCTATAGGCCTTTTTGGCTGCGCATTTCTTGTCAGCAATTCTTCGGTCCGGACATAGATACATTCATATGTAAAATGATCGCTAGATTGCGTTATTATACGTTATAATTTTTAACAAACTTTTTTTACAAAATGTCTGCCGGCCGTTTACATATATTTTTTTTTTTTTATTTTGCTGTTTTTTTTTTGTGAAATACAATCTTGAGTTGAGATTAATCCTCCACTAATTACTATGCTTGTGCTTCGACTTTCCTTGGTAAATGTGGTGAAGTCAGAAGAAGTGAAGTTGAAGTCCAACTAGAGAATGGGTACTTATTTTTTTATTTTTGTCAAATTAAAAGTATTGTTTACCTGTAGTCCCTGTGCCATGGAAACCATTGTTTAGTTCTTTTTAAAGTGAAAACTTCTCGATTGCTGACAATGGTCGGCCCGAGAATGTCTGGGCAGGAATTCGTGTACTGGCTTCCAATTCTCGGACTTTAGTTGGCAGTCCCCATGATTGCCTGTCTTTTTATTTTGATATAGGTATCTAGATATAGATTTTGACTGACATTAATTCAGTTATATTCTGCCGTGAATTCTGAAAAAACCTGGTATTATTGGTTAACTTGTATTAAAAATATTTCTCTCTGACCATGACGTAAGCACATATACATATAGACGACCTCCCTCTGCGCTCGGTTCTTTCTATTGCCTGTGCTAATGCATGAAAATGGAAATAGTGGCTACCACCCGCCTTCTCTATAAAGGATTTGTCCATTTTCTAAATGTAAACATGATGTATCTACAAGTACCTATCAAAAGTTACCATGTGTATTACTTTATCTACAATCTATAATACCTAGATATAAAGTAACATGTCTTGACTGATTCATCACCAAATATGATCAAATTTAAAAAAAAAAGTACCTATTAGATATGAAAATTGTGTTTTATGATATAGTAAATAGGAATCCACTAAATAAGGATTTTTAGAAATTAATCACCTAAAAGAGAAAGGAGGGTTTAAAAGTTTGTGTTGGATTTTAGCATAAATACTAATAAATAAGAAAACAGAAATAAAGAATATATAATAATGAAATATAAGGAATTATTATTCACAATTATTTAAAAAAAATCACGGGCTAAGCTGGGAACTCTTTTTTGTCCGCAGCTGGAACTGCTGGGAATACTAATTTCAATTGTAGTAATTTTCCAAGCGGAAAAACATATAGGTAATACATATATGAGAAACTATGTTACTAATATAAAGATGTTATTATTTCAGATGGCATAGCATATTATTTTAATGTAATATAATTAGGATTCAGTAAGATAAGATAATAATATATTTCTAATTAAAATCGGAGGGTTGTTGTTGTTGACATTGAAAAGCTCGGTTTTGGCTATTTTATTATTAAAATCCTAATAGGAAGAAAAATATCAAAATACTAAACTATGTCAGGATCCTCAGTATCATTTGAGCATCCTTACTTGCTTTCTACCTAACTAAATAGTATTATAAACTTGAATACCTACCTATACATGAATATAATCAGTACTATGGTCTACTGCAGATATAATTTAGCTGATAAATCGACTCTCCTGTTTATCAAAGGCACCTATTTGTTTCGAGAGGGGCGTGTAAATGGTAATATGGAGGGTGAATAAAGAGCTGAATCCATATCACTCAGATGTCTATTGCAGCAGTCACCGCCTTCATGTGACTCTCCTATATCAAATCATTACAAACCATATCTCTTATGGAAATCGGTCGATAGTATGTCTTCGAATGTCGCAGTTCCAACTCTATTAACTAAATATTACGAATATTCGCCATATTAAAATTATTATTATTGCAATATTGCACTATTTTTTTCCATTTTTTTTTTCTTTCTTCACGGGGTTCCTTATAGCTCCCGAAACCGTGTTACGGTTTCAGGGTACCCAGCGGATAACCAAGTCTCCCTCTTTTAGCCGATGGTATTTGTGAGGCTAATACCTAACGAATTGCCAGTTCTGTTGAGGTGCCTATATTTAGATAGAAAAGCCTCTAAGTCTAAAACCCATTGGCACATGGCGGGCATCCGGGATCGAACCATTTCTGCTCTTTGTTTTAAATAACTATAGATACTTATAAATTTTAAAATGTACGATTTTTTAAAAGTATGTTAACCTACCTACCACCGAAAAAGTGTGTCAGTTATTGTATAATTTTATTTATTTTAGTTAATTATTTAGGTTTCACAAAGACGTTAGTCACTTTCAAATTCAATATGCGAATTATTTTCATCCAGGATTTTCTGCTAACCTCACTGCTAAGTCAGAGGGCTAGATATTTATTTTTCCACATAATTTAGATGCCAAAGTCGAGAAAAGTCCGCCGGAAAACATTTGGGCCCGTCACGCAATCATTTTCTTCTACATTAGTCACAAAGGTTTCTTCTGATAGTAATGTTTATTCATTTCCTTCCCTTCAACGAGTTGGAATCGACGACCTCATTGTATATTTCGTTCGTCGACGGGTTGTCACGACCTCGCTTTTCTCATTGCAATTTATCTTATATAAACGTTATAGGTAGGTATAAAGTTGCAGCAGTTGTTAGTTCCTAGGATCGTGGTTTGTTTCAAAATATCATTTTTAAATTGAATTATTAATCTTTTTCATCACAGATGTCGGTATACCGGCCCCAGAGCACCCAGGTAAAGACAGTTTTCCTCATTTTATCTGATATTTTTTAAGGTTCTGACAAGAAGAAATAATATGTTCTCTAAATACCTCTTTGATAGACGACTGCATGACGGAGTGGAGGATAAATTAAATTTAAAAATGCAATTTTCACAAAATTGGAACAAGTCACTCATTTTATAACGGGTTTTAAGGCGATTTCAATGATAAGAGTAGGTTTTTATATTAATATATATATTTCAGTGAGTCCTATTTTACATCATTCCAGCGTTGCTGATGCCGGACTCCTTTCAGTCTCGAATTCTACAGAGCTTCAAATATAGTTTATAATTATTTGAAACTCTGTCCAAAAGATTAGTTGCCAGTATTAAAACATACAGCCAGTATTTTCTACAAAAAGTATGAATGAGTGCTCATACTTTACATCCCCATACATGTCGCCAATGGCAAATTTCTTGAAACAACGTTTTCATTAATATTAAAGCTTTCTGTGTCAAATTTATTACTAGAAAATAGGTTTATTGTAGTTAAAAATATAACTTCAGATATTATTTTAGGGTATAACTTTGTCAGAAGGTATGGAATAACAATGGATTTCAGAAGTAATAATGTATTATTTCCTGATTTAGGTCCTATATCTTTTATGAACAAATTACGAACAGATGAGTATGAAGAGTTACCATATTTATCTGAATCTGATAATTATGTTAAATCTTTAAATTGTGCTATGCCTTTAAATAAAAATTTAAATTCTATTTCTTGTCCAGAGAATATTAATGAATCTCTAGATATTTCAAGAAATTTTTCTATAGTATGTAGCAATAATTTAATTAATGATTTGTGTGAATATAGAAATGAAGTTACTTTTGATAAACATGAGATAGAGTCCAGTGTAATTTCAGAAGTTGAAATTAACATTATGGATGCTATTCCCGTATATAAGGCTCCATATAGGTTGTCGTACGAGCAGCATCGTTTATTACGCGAACATGTAGATAAAATGTTGTTGAATAATATTATTTGTGAATCGCGAATTCCTTACTCTTCACCAGCCAAACTCGTTAAAAATTCTGATGATTCTTGTTATTTTGCTGATTTAGATGTAAATTCGGGTTATTGGCAGATTCCTTTTAAAGAAGGTATAGGATAGGTCATTCATGTGCTCGTAATTTGATTCATCATCATAAGTCGATGAAACCTTGTAAGTTACGGATTTGATGATACGAATAAAATATCATCACGTTTACTTTATTTATTTCACAGGATTTGGTCTGTCATAACATTGTTATGTCATATTTTCTGACGGTCAAATAAAATGACACATTATTTTTGAAACCTACCACAGGTGAAGGTATCAAAAGTATACATCCTCTAATATTTTTTTATGTAGATATATTTTTTTTTAGGTAAGTTGTCATAGTTGACAATGACAATTACTTGTGTCTTATGAATATGACATTCTTGTCTATAAATTTTTTTTCAATAAAAGTTTTGTCATTTTAATTTTTCTTACTCTATGACTTTGACGTGATTATATTCTCTATGACTTTGATAAAGAGTAAAGTCAAGTGTCAATATTGATTGCTCTGTGATTGTCTTGTCAATGTTGATTATTTATTGAATTTATTAAATTGGAATTTTATTATAATTGTAATTTAATAGTTATAGTTTATTAACTGTTATTTATGCACAATAATTAATGGTATAAATTCTAAATTTATTTTAATTGATTTTAAGTATTAATTTTCATATACTAATAGTAGTATATAGTCATACTAATTTGTAAACAAATTACAATTTATTTGGATATATCTTAATATTGTGATGTCTTTGATAGGATAATATCTTATTGTAGGATTTATTTGATGGGGTTTTATGATATTCTAGTTAAACTTTATGGGATAGCTTCCATATTTATTTAAAACTCCAATATGAAGATATTTCATGGAGGGAGTAATATCTTAGCTCTACTTAAACATGGTTGACATTTTATTCCCGGGGGTGGTAAGGTAATTTTATATGATATAGAGTAGGTAAGATTATCCTAATTGTTGATATTGAGATAGGTATTGAGAGTGAACTTCTATATTGACTATTTAATAGTTTGTTTCTTTTTAAGTTATCCTTTATAAAATAGGTTACTACAACTGTTTCTTAGAAAGAATATCAGTCATATATTGATACTTACTTCTTATAGTCTAATTAAATATATTTGTTGGATGTGAATTAACATTAGTAATTTTCAGATTCTTTTTAAATAAAATGATGACTGATGTTCTACCATATGGTAATATACTACCATATGCTGCCTGATGCAGCATTTGCAGGTCCATGCAGCCTATACAGCCTTGGGGTTGTCAGCTGTTATACAACTAGTGCGCGTGTGTTTTTTTATTTATAGTTAGGATTGAATTTTTTTTTTAAATTTTAAAAATATTTTGTTCTTTTGGTTTAAAGTAGGTTGACCTAACAATCAGTATGATCAATATTTTTTGACTGGTTTTGATTGATTAGGATTAAAATAACTTGAACCATTTTCAATTATTTTATTTTATTGTCTTTCTTTTTATTAATTTTTCTTTAATAATAATTGGTGTAATGGTTTGTTATCTTAATCGGTTATTAGTAGTAACTTCTGATATTGGGTCATAATTGATGTAAACTGTTCCAGTCTTAGGTAGGTTAGATCTTTTTATAGTTTTTGTAAGCTTCAGTTTCGAACGAGTTCTAAACTTTTTTCGTAGAAGGGGGGATGTAAAGTATGAGCACTCATTCATACTTTTTGTAGAAAATACTGGCTGTATGTTTTAATACTGGCAACTAATCTTTTGGACAGAGTTTCAAATAATTATAAACTATATTTGAAGCTCTGTAGAATTCGAGACTGAAGGGAGTCCGGCATCAGCAACGCTGGAATGATGTAAAATAGGACTCACTAAAATATATATATTAATATAAAAAAAAAAAAAAAAAAAAAAAAAAAAAAAAAAAAAAAAGATACACGGAATTACTACGTGTGCTTTACTGGACAGCGGTGCCAGCGTCTCCGTGATCTCCGAGAAGTTGTTTTTTAAAATATTAGATAAAGTAGATATTGGTTCATGTCAATTAAATAATAATAATTTGCCATTGGCGACACGCACATAGGGCACTTTATTATTATTTAATTGACATGAACCAATATCTACTTTATCTAATATTTTAAAAAACAACTTCTCGGAGATCACGGAGACGCTGGCACCGCTGTCCAGTAAAGCACACGTAGTAATTCCGTGTATCTTCACTTCAATAAAAGGCGTCAGAGACGAAATAGAGGGACCTTCAATTTCCTCGGCGGCTAGCATAGTCCCGGTGTCTAGTGCCGTCGAGCATTTGGGTGCTGTTGCCTTACATCTTGAGATGGATGTTGTCTATTTCGCAAGGCATATCCATGAGTTGGCTGCTGATCGACCATTGATGAGTCTCTTCTCTCAGAGTTTTGAAACGTCGGTCTCTGAGTGGGCGTCGAGAAATTATTTCCTCTTCCAGCAGAAAACATGGGTTCCATAGGGCGTATTGGCGGTGGGAACCTACGTGAGGGTCCAGACGTAACTGGTGTTGAAAAAACATCAGTTGGTGCCCGTCGATCACTGAATTGACTTTCGAAATGCACAATTGGTGCATTTTGGGTCTCGTCACGGAAATCACCCCGCGAGCAAGTATGTGGACAAGTGTCCTTATCGCCAACCGTTTGTATTTTTAAAGGCAATGATAAGTGTTGTGACTGAGAGTTAAAAATCTCATATTCTTGTTTGGCCGCATTTTTAAAATCTTTTAAGGTGGTAAACAATTGCGTACCAAATTTTCGCTTATTATAAAAGGACAATGTGGATAATATTTGTTTAATAATAATTGACTCATTCGTAATTTCGGCTTTCTTTGCTAATAGAGTCATTCGATATATGAAATCTAAAGTGCTTTCACCTTGATTTTGCCTTGATGTATAAAATTGAGCGGCATAATCAGTCTGTGTGCTGAATTCTTCCTTTAATACTTGTAAAACTTCATTATAAGTCGTAGAAGCATCACAATTAGTTTTAAAAAAATTAAGAGCTGGGCCTGTTAAATAGTTTATAATGATGAGAGCTTTAGTTTCATCAGTCCATGAATTCAAGGCACTTAGTGTTGAAAATTGGGTCAAAAAATTTTCAAAGGAAGTCGAGATTCCGTCGTATCTCGATGTTGAGGACATTTTATTAATTTCAAACCACTTAGCTTTATATATTATCCTCTTGTTTCTTATTATTTTTTCTGTCGAATTATACTTCAAGTTCTAACAACTCCGTAACAGCTTCTTGTCTCCACAAAACTGCAATCTGGGTATACCTTCTTCTTCTTCTCTTGGTACACTCGCGATTTTACACTAATCCCGAATATACACTATACTATGATATATTATTAAATTATTTTTTATATCACGTAAATACCGTATTTTAAATATATATACCCGATCAATACAATATTATCAATCGAATATATACTACCCGGCGCCTCCACCATATAACGGGTTTTAAGGCGATTTCAATGATAAGAGTAGGTTTTTATATTAATATATATATTTCAGTGAGTCCTATTTTACATCATTCCAGCGTTGCTGATGCCGGACTCCTTTCAGTCTCGAATTCTACAGAGCTTCAAATATAGTTTATAATTATTTGAAACTCTGTCCAAAAGATTAGTTGCCAGTATTAAAACATACAGCCAGTATTTTCTACAAAAAGTATGAATGAGTGCTCATACTTTACATCTACCCGGCGCCTCCACCATATAACGGGTTTTAAGGCGATTTCAATGATAAGAGTAGGTTTTTATATTAATATATATATTTCAGTGAGTCCTATTTTACATCATTCCAGCGTTGCTGATGCCGGACTCCTTTCAGTCTCGAATTCTACAGAGCTTCAAATATAGTTTATAATTATTTGAAACTCTGTCCAAAAGATTAGTTGCCAGTATTAAAACATACAGCCAGTATTTTCTACAAAAAGTATGAATGAGTGCTCATACTTTACACATTTGCATCTATAGTGAGAGAGACCTCAGAATAAGGACGCGAGCATCTGTAAATAAGACTCTTTTCTTCACTTCAAAAGGACCTACTGAAAACCTTGACATATCTATACTGTACATATATTGGTAGATAAAGTTCTCCAGGTGTATTGCGTTTTAAATTTAACAAATATATTATGGTCTTTCAAGTCCAAGAGTCTATACATTATTCAAATTACAAAACACAACTCATCGAATAAGGAACATTGACATTATTTTTACTGCTCCGCTTCCAAAAGATGGTACCTAATGGTTCAAATTCCCGTCTAGGAAATTGCGCCCGCGTTAAAATATAGTAAAAAATTTTAATTACAATTCATCTATGATTCGGCTAAAAAAAGACGTGTTCCGTGCCAATAATTAAATAAAATTAAAGTGAGGGTATTTTTAAAAAGTGAGGAAAATACAAAGAAAAGATGATAATGATTCCACGACACGCCTTGGTGGAAAGCGCACGCACGCGCCGCGAAGACGTGTTGGGGAATCCAGTTTAATCCCGTCCGTGCTGTGATGGTTGTGATTAGTCAGTGATTAATAGGACATATCGCGGCCGGCGGGAGCATTCTACCTACCGATTATCGGCTTATTGTTACTGTGACGTCTATAATACTTGACATTGGCGGAATCATCAAAACCCTGATGGAGCCATTTTGGAAAAAAAAATAGAATAGATGATAATGTTGAAATGAATTAAAAGTGTTGGCAAAATAATTATGCAAATTGTGGATTAATTATAAAAGCAATTTTGAAATTGTGGACATTGTAATACCTATGTATGGATTAAATAATTGAAACGGGGTAAGTTACTAATGAGATTATTTCTTTAAATTAGTAGCTATGAACTTTATGAGAAGAATTATTTGCAATAATGTTTGTATTGTCCACAGCTTGTGGAAACGCCCTGCACCACAAGGCTATAAATTGCAATTTTAGGACAAGCCCGTTAGCACACATGATTGGCTAGCACCTCAGAGCATCACAGTAGTTATACACATAAACCTGTGTGAATCAATCTTACTATTAGTGAAGACCGTATCAAACTTGGTCCAGTAGGTTTCGAGTCTATTAATCTCAAACTGATATATACCAACTTTCTATTAGTACTTTTTGTGTTTGTTTTTAAAAAAAATAAAGATTAAAAATAACTAAATAAACCAGGTCCGCGTGGAATAGTGGCAAGAATACTGGCTGCATTTCCCCGCTGAATCGCCCTCTTGTCACCCAGAAGAGATGATCAGTCGAGGGAATACATTTTTAATAAAATTTTTGGCATTTGAACCCTACGTACTTTGAATTTCTACACCAAACGGCACAAATTTGTAGTTTCAATAATTGAACTATATTTGCGCCGTTTGTTAGACTCTGCGATTTCCGCCGCAGCTCCCGCTTTGATTGCTGTTTCCCTGAGATGAGACGTGGCTAATGTGTCCACGCACGTAGCATCCCATACAAGGGCCCGCGACCTCGCTCCCAGGGAATCAGAGTCATTCCATCGGGTCTCTTGCCGTCTTCCTGGATTATTCCCGTTGGCTCTAGGAGAGCAGGGACGTCTATTGACGCAAGAGCCCTTTTGATGGTATCATTGAGGGATTCTCGATGAGCCCCGCATAAATATTTACTTATTACATTCTGTTTCTACGCTCCATCTAAAGATTAAAAATAACTAAATAAACCAGGTCCGCGTGGAATAGTGGCAAGAATACTGGCTGCATTTCCGCGCTGAATCGCGAAGCTGTGGCGAGAAAGCCTGCGTGCACTTTTTATGCGGGAAAGTCCGTGAGTTCCAAATTGATCAACCTCTTTTCCACACGGACATTTATGTTTGCAACATACTGGTGCTCCTAACCTTTATGCCTACAGTAATTCTAAAAAATTCTAATATAAAAATGATGTTATAAAACTAAAATCGACTACAAAAAGTTTTACCTAAACAAGAGTTTATGAACTTTACAACAACTAAACTTAAATAATTAAGCCGTAGGCACACGTGACGATTTTTTAATTGAGATAGTATACACCTTCTAAGTAGACTTTCTTATTGTAGAAAATAGAAAGAAAGCTGATCTTTTTAAAGTTCTTAAACCCTTTGTTTTGTTTACACAATATGTTTCTGATACGGGTGAAAGAAGTATCAATATTATTTACAAAATGGATTATGTCATCTTTGTCATGTGTGGCCAGAGACACCAATAACGGAATCCACTTTATGCCATTTGTTCATATTTCATCAAAATTCCTTCCTGCAATTTGTTACTGTTTCGCAAATGTAATAAATATAAGACCATTCTATATTTTTTATATTATGTTATCCCTTAATAAAACCATTCTCCTGTAAAATGTGTTATAATAATAAGTTGTAAAGTAAAGAAGTTTTACGACTTTGACATCATAAAAAATAATTGGTATAGTCTTTCCTGACATTTCACTGCCTGTTTCGTAAGCGGATGCCAACATAAAATAAAATACTTATAATATATATTAAAACAAGAGTTCTTATTTTATAAATAACTATCTCTTATCTAGCAATATCTGTGGTTTGACTAGATATTAAATATAATTGAGAATTATATTGTTGAATAACAAAAGATTTTCTATTCCAAATTCACGACACGACTCATGAGTTTAATTAAAGTTTCTTTTTTCATTTTTTTTATTATCTTATGACAATTGTATTGTAGGTTTAAATTAAAGTTCAAAGGTCTTTAAATTAAATTGCGGTAAATTAATTAACTTTATTTCGCAGATTTTATTAGTACAGTACAATTGTAGTTTTTCATACAACATTTCATTCAAATAGCGGATTCATTCACTTCATTCAATTTAATGTTCTCATTCGGTCTTGTCACTTCTTTAAGTAAACGTTGTAAAATTAACTATTAATTAAAATAATATTAGAACCAGAGCAAAATCTTTTATTTTTATGTTGTAACCAACAGTAGTATAAATAAAAAAAAATGCTAATGCAATATAAAATGTCTTCACAGTTCACACCGCACAACTATTATGTTCTAATAAAAAAAGGAACATTCTGCAGTAATAAACTTAGAAGGCTCGTAAAACAATTTTATGATATTGTCTAGTTTACGAGAAACTTGACAGGGGACTGTTCAGATTTTGTATGAAAACGCTGTTTAACACATAAAGTGTGAATAAAATAAATAAAGCTAATAAATTACATGGGTACACTTTTACATTTTATTAGAAAATATAAAATACTTTTCCATCTTGCAGAACAAAGAAAATTTTAGAAACGGCAATGCATGTTTAATAATAATAATGTTAAATATAGTATTATCTACCTACTATAGATTTCAAGGAAGTAGTTAAAAATACCATTTCTTTCTTCTTTTCCTTTTTCTTGGACTCCTGCCATTCTTAAAATAAGTAATTTAAAATATTGTGAAAGGTGGCTTCATTGTGGGCAACAAATGTGACAGCTTTCATCGGACCTCAAGAAACGTGCGTACACGAAGGACGAATGGCTGCAGCTTTCAACTTGCCCATGGTTAGCTACGTGAGTACCGAACTTTTCTACCTATAAAGGTCTATTGTAAATAGGAATACATTTATAATCATTTTATATGTACTTAAAGGTTTATACTTATTCCACTTATAAAATCACAAACGGACACTTTTATACTAGTTTTCCGCTCCGGCTTCGCCCATGGAATTTTGATATCAATGCTCACCCGAAACACAGCCAAAGTAGCAATACATTTTTTTTAATTTTTCTACGGAATCCTGTAAGATATCGAATTGAAATTATAAATTGAGATTCTAGATTTAAGATCTTTAAAGGTTTGATTAATATACAATGAGCCGTGTCGGAGCCAATTCTGGACAGACAACAGACACTTCACAAATGTTCTAACTTATGTTTTTCATGTATCCAGTATTGCCGTGACGTAGCCAGCAGCAACAAGCGAGTATACGCTACCTTCGCCCGCACTCGCCCTTCAGACACGGACATCTCCCGCTCGGTGGTCGCTGTTCTCACACACTTCCGTTTCATGCATGTAAAAACTGATTTTCATATTAATAACTTTAAGTAGCTTTATGACCGTTGAAAATAACCTCTTTCGTTTTCTGTCGATCTGGAATAAAGTAACTTTATAAGAGTTTTTTTTTTTCATATGTGTTCAGTTGTTTTAGGGTTAACTTCTTACAGACAAACAAACTCACACTCTTTTTTTAAATTAACGTTAGTATTGTATTACTGCGACCGGCCTCCGCTTCGGGCACTTTTTAAAGAAAATTCCCAATAAGAATTTTCCGATGGAAAAATGAGATAATTTCTCGGGGTAAAAGTACCTAGTCTATCACTCTCCGAACCTGAAACTATATTTGTACAAAAAATCAAGTCGATTCGAAGTTCTGATGTGAAACAAGGACTTTCTTAAAATTTGACATAAATGTGTGAAATAAATTATATATTATACATATTTCCGACATATAAACAGCAAACGGAAATGTGTTAAATTCCAGAGTCGGTAGGTTTGGTTAGGTTAGATTAGATTAGGTATGGTATCTTAATCCTAAAGTATAATGTTAATTTATACATTTCCTAGTACCATTTAGGAATTCTATACATGCCTAGGGTAAATGTATTTATTAAAGAATCTTTAAAAAATATTTTACACATTTCCTAAATGAGTTCGGTATTGTATACATTTCCTAGGAATTGTAAAGAATTCCTAGGTTTCATACATTTCCGGTAACCTATTTATATAATTCTTATGTATGTTGTATACAGGTCGCTTTCGTATATCTGAAAGCACCTAACCACGACTTTTCGAGGTTGGCACTAGCTATAATTGCTGCAGCAAGAGAGAAGCAAATTTCAATTCGAGCTGTTCAAGTATATAGACAACCGTACATTTACGAGAACTCTAAAGAAAATTACACAAGAAATCCGTTCCTGGACATCGTAAAGGAAACTTACAAAGACACTCGGAGTGAGTCAAACTTTAATTTAACATCTAAATAGCAGTTTCTGAATCCCTTCCAAGTTTTCTTTGATCCTATTTAAAGATTAAAATATATATATTTAATTTTTAATTCCACTTGATAAAGTTGTATTTATGCACTGTTTCATAATGTGTGATCTAGTATCAATTTCAATAATTATTTTGATATTATAATATATATTTGATAATATGTTGCGAAGAAGTAAAATATTTAAAAAGTTAATCAGATCCTGGGATCATAATACAGTTCCGGGAGTTGTAAAGAAATTTTTAATACAGAATTATATGCTGAATAACAATTGCACATATCGCAAAAGCCCTTAATAATTGTAATTTAAAACCGTTAATATTAATTTGTTATATAAATGTTTGTAGTTTACGTGTCAGTGGGGTACTACCACGATCACATCGGTTTGATGTTGGCGCTAGATGCAATGCAACTACTTGATGCTGGTGAGTTTTTATAATTTTTATCAATTTAGCAATCGGAAGATATTACTCTGAGATAAAAAGTAGCCTAATATCTGTGTCCAAAAAAATCCGCCCCGGATTCGCCCGTGAAAAATATATAAATTTGACATTAAAATGTATCCCGAAGGATTTCAGGGACAAAGCAGGGTGCGTCAGTCTCCAACTATCTCCGTGCAAAAATCACATCGATCTCTTGCTCTGTACTGGGGTGAAAAAAGGACAAACAAACAAACTTTCGCATATTATAATATTAGTTAGGATAAAAAAATAGTTATTATTAGTATTTTAAAAAAAGTTAGGATTAGTACCTATTAGAAGTAGTATAGATAAACCATGCTCTACCATGTTTAGTGCCTTTTAACCGACTTCGAAAAAAAAAAAGAAGGAGAAGGTTCTCAATTCGGACCGTATATTTTTTTTTTTTATGTATGTACATCGATTACTCCGCCAGTTGTGAACCGATTTTGATGGTTTCTTTTTTAATCGACAGATAATTCTTCCGGATTGGTCCCATTTTTATCTCATAAAAATTGGTTCTTTAGTTTTTCAGAAATTTTGAAAAAACTGACCTTATAAGTCAATTTTTCGTAATATCTCGATGAAATATGTACCGATTTTGACGACTTATTTTTTTAAGGATATAATAATTTCTTGACATTATCTCAAAGTCATATGACGAAAATCGGTTCAGTAATTTTTCAGAAATTCTCTGTTTACTGCTGAAAATTATATCAGAGAAAAGCCTTAGCAACGGTTGCTATTGACACGAAGTTGTCAATTTTCGTATCGACGGTGGTCTAGCGGCTAAAGGTATGGGATGCAGCGCAGGATGCACATTGCTCGAGGTTCAAATCCGCAGTATTTTTTTAATTTTCCATCATTTTTTTTAGTTGCGTTATTATTTATTTCTCAGGGCAACAAAATCACTTAAGAGTGTAGTGTACCGCGTCCATGTCCATACAAACGGAGAAAACGTTTTACTACCCCTAAATATCATTTAATTTTAACGATTTTGTAATATGTTACTGACATAATGAAAAACTACGTACGTATTTTTTCCTTTTTTCAAAATTCGTAATAGGTCAAAAGTTATAAGCCCCTCAAATCTCGGTTTTTTTGGTTCATAACTTGCTCGTAATAAACCGTCTGTATTTGAGAAACAAAGCAAAATTTAAAAAAAAAGCAAAACGTACGTACGTAGATTATAATCTTCTAAAACGTTTGACACCAAAATTATAAGGTTTCGTTATAGTTTAGTAGGTGTAAATCGTTTTCCCCCAAAACGCAATTTTCAACGAAGAACATACCTACGAACACTTACGAGCTGCAGTGTTCTCTGTCGCACTGATGCCCGTGGGAAGAGCGCGCTTGAGACAGAATATGATTTTCTAAATACCTATTTCGCTGCGTACGCTGAGCTACACGATCCTCTTAAAAGGGAAAAATAAACCTTTTAAAAAAACGTGTACCGACTTCAAAAATTTGCACTGAAAAGTAAGAAATAATAAAAATTTCGTCGTAGAATTTGAAGACGGTTGGTGCCAAATTAGAAATAATTTAGTACCCAAATTCACTAATCTAGATAATTCATTAGGAACCTACGATCATCAGTACAAACACAGATAATATTGAACAGATCTTTATGTCCCTAGATGTTTACTTAATTTTGTATCCTAATTTGGCACCAACCGTCTTCAAATTCTACGACGAAATTTTTATTATTTCTTACTTTTCAGTGCAAATTTTTGAAGTCCGTACACTTTTTTTTAAAAGGTTTATGTTCTGAGAACTATGTTACCGCCGTACCGCCTAACCTTGTATGTAGGTATTACCCAACCGAGAAGAAGTTTATTTTCCGACAAAAAAAACAGCCAAATGAATAAATCCGTATGGCACCGTGAAGGTATAAAAAAAGATAAGAGTTAATTAACATGACATCAAATTCTGAAGATGTAATCATTATTACCCATTTTATTGTTATCGCATCAATAAATCTGAATGGGATACAATAAAATGGCAACAAAACGGAATTCCAGATGTTTCCAATATTGCAAAATGGTGAGACATCAACAAATGTACTCGGGGTAACGAACAACCACCATTTATCACATCGAACGGATTATTTATATACATTTAATATGTATTTGTGTATGTGTTAAAACAAACTACTTAAGGCTCCTATATCCATAATTTTTCTGTGATAAACTATTTTAAATTTCTCTGTAAATAATCCACCTGTGTCACTGTAATTTAGCATATATATACTTATTGAATATATCTAAGTGTTATTTTCTCAATGGATTTTTTTGAATAGGAAATATGGGTGGTTAAACTTTGCCCCCGTTTTCTATTTCATAATATATCACAAAGCTCTTAATTTTTTTTTATTTGATTATGAAAGAGAAAACAGGGGCAAAATATTCCTTTATTTACTAATATTACTACTCATATTTCCTATTCAATAAATCCAATTGAAAAAATAACGACTATTTCACTTAGATATATGGAATAAGTAACTATATGCTAAATTACAGTGACACAGGTGGATTATTTACAGAGAAATTGGGAATAGTAATATCCCCATACAAATTATGGGGATAGAGCCCTTAACAGAAATATCTTGGACGTCTTACTCTTTATCTCATACTAGCTTTCCGCCCCGACTTCGCCCGTGTATATTTTCGAACAGGGATAATGTAGCTTCCTATTGGTGAAAGAATTTTCAGAATCGGATCAGTAGTTTCAGAGATTACCCCCTACATCCAAACTTACAAATTTACAAATTGTGTGTCTAATTAGTTATACTAGTAGGACAGCACAATGACTAAATGGAATAACGACTTAACCTCTTTAGAATATTAGTATAGACTAAGCGACAGCCCCCTTAGCACAGACTCATAAAAAAGTCTTCGAAATCATATAAGATATAATTGAAACAAAAAATTGATCACTATGATCGCTGAAGTTTTCATCAAAATGCATTAAGTCGTTTTCTAAACCAATTCCGATTAAATATTCTAAAATCAATATCGGTTTTAAGACTTTGGTTTAAATTTTGAAATCACGGACAGACACTTATTTACTTGTGTATATACCTAATAAATTTATTTTCATAAAATGTTCCAATTTCCAAACAACCCGGACGGTGTAAATCATCGAATATCTGTATTTGTTTGTTATAAACACAGTTCTCGAACATAATTTTGAAAAAAGTTGAAAGAATTAAGGATAAAAATGGCTGATACGAAAGAAAATGCTGGCAGAGGATGACCTAGCTGTACTTTTATTGAAAATATAAAAAATTTTTGATCGATAGAAATATTAAAAGTACACACAATCGCCGAGAATGTATGAATATAAAAGAAGCGAAAGAGGTATGTCAGGATCGTAACAAATGGCATTCGATTGTCTCTGCCTACCCCTCTTGGGGTAAAAGTCGTGATGATAGATTCTTAGAAAATTGGCTAACAATTTCAGACTATTTGTTGCATCAATATTTCTTCCACGTCTATTGACGTTCAGGTGTGTAGTTCGCGAAGAATTAAAGTTCAGGAATAGAAAATAAAGTTTCAAGCGTTGAAAGTTAAAAGTTGAAAAGGAAAATGTTCTATGTAAAGATTATCCGCGAGCTTAGACCCAGTCTCTCTGAGTCTGATATATTGGTCTAGATTTTTCTATTGTACTCAACTTCACTTTATAACAATGTCCTTTTATATATCAAACCTATTTTTCCGTAACTTCACACTTTTCTGAGAAAATAAATCGTGACGCATATGTAGTGAACCAAGTAAATAAATAAAATATTTTTTATATTCACACTGAAACCATAATATGTAGGTGTCGACCCCAAACTGCCCAAATTAGTGTAATGGTACAGTGATATGCAAGTATCCGACTCTCCATTCTTCTCTTAAGGTGTATCATAAATGTTATTTTATTTTAAAAGAAATAAAATAAACATTACAGACACTGTTATAATATAAACCTCAAAGTAAAATATGCTACCAAAATATTTTTCTCAACATTAGATTCGAAGTCTAACTATACTAAATAATACCACATATAATATATACTACATTATTATGTATCACGTCGACGTTACATAAGAAAAGCACATCTAACTGTGAAAAGACGCAGAACGCTAACGTTTCATAACCACTCGCTAATTTACTCCCACTAACTATTTCAATAAACATTTTGTGGGATAAGATTTGTACTGGGTTATTTTTATTGTATACCTACTATTTTTATAATTATAACGTGAATGACTTATTAGGACTAAAATTGACAGGAAAACAAGATTACAATCATCATCATCTTCTGCTGCAGATTTTTTTACTTGTAAATTTATGAAATAAGGGTGAGGAGAACATTTTTTAGGTGTAAATCAATACTTTTTTCAAATTTTACGCTGCACCGTACAAAAAACAATATTTTCTCAAATGGTTTCAATAAGAAGGAATATATGGTGGCATAAAGTGATATACAGACAACTAAAGGTTAGACGGAACCCTATGATAAACAAATGTACCGAATATAATTATTTTTATATAGAAGTGAAATCTCTTTGAAATCCGGTTATATATTGTCCACATTCGAGCAAATAACTACTTTCACAATTTCCAAAATTTTGACAACAATTCACTTTGCCGGTCTGACTAAACTTAGTCATCTACATAAATTCTGTAAAATTGCGAAATTACTTTTTTTAAATGGTATTTACTTACTTGTGTACTTTGCTTTTACTAATATGGAAGTTTTTATACAAAATATTATACTTATGATATATTCGCGAGATAAGTTCAATATTATCTTCCAGACAGCGTAAATCTCACAGTCTCGTTTTCTTTTATATTCCTTCTTTTTATAGACCACTAAAACTTCTGTTATATTCTGTTAAAGAAACAAGTTTCAATTTAAAAAATAAACGTTAGATCTGGGAGACAATCTCGCTGAATTATGTTAAATTCAGGAAACATTTTAACTTTCATTTTATGGTCACAGAAATTTAAAAGAGTAACAAACATTGTTGCTGTTATGAAGAAATTTTATAGTTGTTGGTTTCAGTTGGTTACTTTTATATTTATACTTTAACCGACTAGAAAAAAAAAGAGGATTTTCTCAATTCGACTGTATTTTTATTAATATAAGTTTATATAATATATGTTCCCCGATATTTTCGCCAGATATCCGATTTTAATGATTTCTTTATTAATCGATAGAGTATTATCCCAACTAATGCCAATAAATGCGAAAGTGTGGTTGTTTGTTTGTTGGTCCTTCTTACACGCCACAACACAGCAACCGACGTGATTTTTTGCACAGGGATAGCTGGATGGCCTGAGATTACCTTTTATCCTGGAAATCCTTCGAGATAAATTTAAAAAATTTTAAATGCCAAAGCTAGTTTCCAATATTTGCGTCGGTGGCCGAGTGGTTAAGACGTCTGGTATTAACTAGGCAGACCACGGGTTCGATCCCGGATCCCGACCATGTACCAATGAGTTTTTTAATTAAAATCTTATGTACATAATCCGACAATCCACACTTAGAGGCTTTTCCATCTCAATATACCTCAACAGAACTAGCCACTCATTAGGTATAGCCTCACAAATACCATCGGTGAATAAAGAAAAAAAATGAATTTATTTTAATAAAGTGTCATTAAGTTTATCTACTAGGTACCTACGTCTATTTACGAGCTTTCGTTATAACGGATCTTTAGTAGTACAAAATAAATAATATCACTCATTGTTAAAAAAATATCTTGCCCAGGCGAATATGCAGCAGTCGGAGTGGATGTAGAAATGTACGCGGCAAGGGAAGCTGGCAGATATGTCGCCGGACCTCTAAGAAAGGTGCCAGCACCGAGAGCTTTAAAAGCTTTGAAATCTTACGTAGCCGTAGCACCTTCGCCAGCAAGATCCTACCCTGTATTCGCTAGTGAAGTGAATCGAAGATTGCAGCAACCACCTTTTAATTTCACAAATCCTTTGGCTACTTTTGGAGGAGAAAAGATGGTAAGAAAATAGTGATTGAACAGTTTTTTAAATTATTTCCCAAATAATAGGAACATGTAATAAACTGCACACATTGAATTTCTAAGCAAATAAATTATCTTTGAGAGGGACATAGTAGATACTTTATCTAATTGAAATTTTCTCATTACACGGACTCCCTCGTCGCTTGCGTCGTAGGACGACAAGTTTCAAGAGGTTTTCCTGGATTTTCCATTGACAGATTTACTTTATTCAAACAAGAAAGAAGTTATTTACTATTCCTAATGTTTGCAACACGATCCAAAGAGTTGAATACTACCGTTAGATCAAATTTTGTAAATCCATACTATAATATTATAAATGCGAAAGAAACTCTATCTGTCTGTCTGTTACGCTTTCACGGCTAAACCACAGAATCGATTTTGATGAAATTTTATATGGAGAGAGATTGAATCCTATGGATAGACAATGGATACTTTTTTTTTATTCCACCCACCCTAAGGACATATAATAGAGGATGAAAGTTAGTATGGGCCCCTCGGGCGAAGCCGGAGCGAACAGCTAGTATACCTTATTTTAGTTAGACCAGATATTATGTTCAACGATGAAAGAGAGTCATTTGACAAAGTATTGATTAAATAATACGAAGGTGGGTTTGCTTCGGAACATATTGACGCATCTTAGGATCTTATATCTGAATTGGTAGTAGTTCTGTGCAACTTATTTCTATTTAATATCCTTAATGTTTTGTTTCAGTTGACCAACTCCCGAATAAATAAAGATTTAAAGAAGTCATTAACAATATCAAGCGAAATGAGACACAACCCTAAAAATATTTTTCCTTTCAGATTCCTGTAGAAGCGGCGTGGTTACATGACGCAGTATGGGTATATGCCCGCGCTTTGGCATCTTCTTTACAAATTGGAGGTGACCCACGTGATGGACGCGCTCTTGCTCGCAGAATGAGAAACACATCCTACAATAGTGTAATGGGGTATGTAAACAATATTTGTGATTTCCGCCCCGGCTTCGACCGTGGAAATCGAAGGATGTCCGGGATAAAAAGTAACCTATGCAACCTTTAACTATAATGTATAAAAAAATCACGTCGATCTGTTGCTCTGTTTTAACGTGAAATAAGGAGAGACAAACAAACGCACTTTCGCATTAATTTAATATTACTTAGGATTAGTATTACTTTTGCTTACTATTACGTATTTTACTTCCTATCTATATATTATTTCTCAAGGGTGTTTTTTGTCGGTAAGCCATATCTGCCATAATACTTCATCAAAATTAATATTTGATACGCCATTTTGGAGATTAAATTTGAAAATTAAATGTTTCTTTTAAAATTAGACTAATTTATGTATTTTGTAAAATATGTCATCTGTTGGAGATCACTCGAACTAACGGTGGGAAGTTTTCGCACGGATGTCACTAAAAATTTTTTTTTTTTTTTTTTTTTTTTTCTCCTTGTTTATATTGCAATCTGTTATTATGAAACATTCGGCAATAGTTTAAGTAAGTGTGAGAATTGGCTCGTGTGGTAGGTGTCCAGTGACATCTCCACATAATGTCATTTATCTTCCTACTAAATGATATTTATTTATTTAAGAAGATCTTGGGTACACTTTCGTTTCAGTCTAGTAAAGACTATTCTGTCATCCATGAGTGTATAAGCCAGCTGGTTTGGGTGATGCTGTATCCTTTTTTTATATGCCATAGTTTTGAGCTTAATTTCTTGTTTGACTGTTGGGACACCCAGATCCTTGTGTATCCGGTCATTTGTCACATACCAGGGGGCATCTGTTATGATCCTCAGTGTTTTTGATTGGAATCTTTGTAATATCTCTATGTTGGAGTTAGATGAAGTTCCCCAAAGTTGAACACCATATGTCCAGATTGGCTTCAGGATGCAGTTGTATAATAACAACTTGTTTTCAAGAGACAGTTGGGTCTTCCTGTTCAACAGCCAATACATGTTACGGAACCTAAGTCCTAAGGCTTTGCGTTTGGTGAAAATATGTTTTCGCCATGTGAGTCGTCTATCTAGGTATAATCCTAAGTACTTAGCCTCATCAGCTTGTGGAATGGTGACCCCATTCAGTTGTACAGGTGGACATGTATCACGCCTAGTTGTAAATGTGACTTGCACTGATTTGCTTTCATTAGCTTTAATTCTCCAATCCTTTAGCCAACCCGATATCATGTTCAAGCTATTCTGTAGTTTAGAGGATGCCTGTAGTGGGTTTTCATCAATAGCTAATACTGCAGTATCATCAGCAAAGGTACCCGTCACCACCTCATCAGCGACAGGCAGGTCTGCGGTGTACAACAGGTACAAGATTGGTCCCAAAACACTGCCCTGCGGCACACCAGCCTGTATACTATGTAGGCCTGAGGTTTCATCTCCATATTTAACAAAGAAGTGTCTTTCACTAAGGTATGATTTTATAATTATATAATAGTTGATGGGAAGATATGTTCTGATTTTCGCCAATAATCCTTCATGCCACACTCGGTCAAAGGCTTGTGATATGTCAAGGAAAACAGCTGTGCAGTATTTTTTTTTATTGAATGTGGTATATATTCTTTCAACCAAACGATGGACCTGTTCAATTGTGCTATGTTGTCTCCTAAAGCCAAACTGATGGTCAGGTATGATTTTATTTTTATGGACAATAGGATCTAGTCTTCGCAGGAGCAGTATCTCCATCACTTTTGAGGGTATTGGTAGTAGGCTGATTGGGCGGTAGGAGGAAACATCATCCGCATTTTTCCCGGGTTTTTGAATCATGATGATTTGTGCGGTTTTCCACTGAACTGGAATGATACCCCTGCAGAGAACAGCATTATATATTTGTGTAAGATAGGCGATGCCCTCGTCTGGTAGGTGTCTGAGTATCTTAGCAGTAATAAGATCATATCCTGGAGACTTATGCTGATTTAAAGTTTTGCAGATACTATAAACTTCACGCTTTGTACATTTCTTAATCGGTAGGTCCAACTGATATGTTTGGTCTATAATTCTCTGCACTTCATGGGTCTTTGTTGATCCCACGTCAGGGTTTGGTACAAACACCTTCCCCAAATGCTGTGCAAAAGTTTCGGATTTATCAGCAGGACTATTTGACCAACCTCCATCAGGTTTGCGGATAGGAGGATCATGTTGCATAGGCCGCTTAAGGTATTTCACTGCCTTCCATATGGAGTAATCAGAAGCTGCAGTATTGTCCAAGTTCTGGAGATAGTGCTGGACATTATTGTTTTTATCCTCAATCAATAGTCGCTTGAGACGGGCAGTGAGGTAATTATAATGTTTTTTGTCCTTTGGATGCTTAGTTTTTTGCCAGGTTTTCCTTGCCATCCTTTTTTTAGCTAGCAGTTGCCTTATCTCGTCAGAGTTGGTACAATTATTTACAGTATGGATTTCAGGTGTTGAGTCCCAAGCTGCTCTCTGTATGCATCTATTAAAATGCTCTATTGCATCTTCCAAATCTATGTCGCTTTTCAGCGGTAGTTTAAGTTCCAAGTTAAGCTCCACCAAGTATTTGAAACGGGCCCAGTTTGTTCTTCTATTGTGCAGCCTACATGCAGGAAGAGACTTTACTATTTCCCGACTCAGCAACATAACGACTGGGGAATGGTCAGATGACAATTCAAGGCAGGATTCACACTTTATGTAGCATTTAGAAAATCCCTTTACAACACCAAAGTCCACTAAATCGGGTTTTTTATTAGGGTCAGAAGGCCAGTATGTAGGTTCACCTGTTGACACCACTTCAAGCTTCAGAGTTTCAATAGCCATTAGCAGCTGTCTTCCTTTGGGTGTTGTAACTCTTGAACCCCATTGGTTGTGTTTTGCATTGTAGTCTCCACTGGCCAGAAACCTCTGTCCCAAGGAATCAAAGAATGCAATGTAGGTATGATTAGGTAGGTAAAATTATTATAATAATAAAAAAAACTGTAAGTACCTACACTTTTGTGAATTTAAAAGTTAGAGGTCTTGCGTTCACATTAATGGATTCAGATCTGTTTCTCAATTCAGAGCGTTTAGAAAAGAAGGTACCTTGAGGATAATAAGTTCTTGTCTACTACAGTTTTAATTATTTTTTTTGGCAGATATACAGTGCACATGGATGACTGTGGTGACGCAGAAGGCAACTATTCATTACTATCCCTGGACACCTCCAAACCTCCTGGCTTATATCCAGTCGCGATTTTGCATCGAAATGCACCGGTAAGTTTCCTAACATTTTTAATATGTAGTTTTGTTTATATTATTGGTAAACACCTCTTTTTGATAGTTTAGTAAAACAATGATTTGTCTAGCTAAAAGATGAAAATATTTATTGCAGAAACTAATAAAATATCGTCAATTTTATATTTATTGGTCCAAGTTAAAACGACAAGATCTCTAATTTTTAACAGTCAATTCAGTCACGTACAGCGGAAAACGATGCAATTTATTTCAAATTGTTGCTACTCGATAAATTGGTGTTAGACAGTGGGATCGACTTTATATAATTTTGTTTGCAAATACGCTGACGAGCAATATAAAAAAGCCACATTTAATTAAATTGTTGGTGTTTTGTTAACCGTTATTAAATACAATTGAATGTTGCTTTTTACTTCAAAAAGCTATCTGGCGTGGTTTCGGAAATATTTCATGATCAGTTAGTGGCTTTTATATATTGCTCGTCAGTGTAAGATAAATGTGCCATCAATGATCAAACTTGGACACTGGAATGTTTCATTTTATTACTCTATGAATAGCAAAAGTTTTTAAAGTAGGGCGGCCAAATCATAAATATGCTTTCTTCTTTTTATATTCGTAACATATTTCTTAATAATTGTATCATTTCACTATACACGGTATTTTGATTGTGTTTCTTGAGATTGGAGCTAGAAAATAAATGACAACTCGAATAAAATGTTTATATACGTACAATAGCTGTAAATATTTAAAAAAAGTTGATAGCGCAATGAACTTGAAATTGCTCGACCCGGATTGAGTCCTCAATTACGACAAAAGGAGGGCACGTCTGCACTTCTTAGACCCATTGTTACCAGTACCTTTATACATGTGGTAAAGGACGTGATTTGGTTTTAAATTGTTTTCAATAGACTTTTCTTAGATGCAAACATTTGCAACGCGTAAAATTACAACATTCAAATCATTATAATTTTGTGTAGCCTAACTAAGCAACCACAACTTTGTAATAAAAGTTTTGTTACAAAAAAATGATAAGTAGCGTAAACGAGCGAACTAGGTACTTACCTAAAAGTTCCAAACATGGCAATTTGCCAATGTTATACAAAGTTTTTGTATTAGCATAATGATATTGGTCAAGAAGTTACTTTGAGTGGTTTGCTCAAATTTCATCCAAAATTAAGCAATATTATTCGATTCGAGTTGCCTGTTTACTACAACTTTTAGTACCTACTTACTAGCTTTTTCCCGCGATTTCTCTCGCATGAAAAAAAAAATTATTATAGGTATTATATCTGTTTCAATGATAATAAATTTTTAATTTGATATCACTTTTATTTAGGATCCACCCATTCGAACTACGAGTTAGGTAGGTATGTCAATATAGCCCCGAAATTGTTTTGTTTTAACCGACTTAAAAAAAGAAGGAGGTTTCTCAATTCGAGCTTGTGTTTGCATGGGGTGTTAGATTTAAATGTTAACGAATTCTTGGCCCAGCCGTTATTATAAGCAGAAACTTATAATCATATAATAATAATTTTATGAAAAGTATGCGTAAAAGTAAAAGTATAAGAAGCTCAATTTATGCATTTTAACTACTTAAATAATAAAAAATCCGAAAAACAACAACCGGGCATAACCTCAAAAAATTTGCTGATCGACCAAATACTTCGCCATTTTTTTCAGCGTTATCTACAGGGTATGGGCTGACGCTAACTTTGCGTTCACGAAAGACTCTAATTGAAGACAAAATGACATAATGTACGCTTCGTTTTCTACAAGGAGTTTATACTTCAAGGAGTTTGTATACCTACTTACAATAAGGCATATAAATAAACTCTTTGGTTTTGTCAGAGTGAACGACAGTTTCGTTAGGTCACGTGGTTGTATATCAGTCGACCCCATAGATTATAGTTATCTATTCTACACTTTGAGTATTTAAGACTGGAGACGGGAAGAGCTAAATCACTGAACAATTTTTTCTGCCACTTTTGGCGGGAGGGGAGGTAAACGTCTAGTACTAGCCCCTGTACCACTGTATTTTTCTGTCGTTTTATTGTCGCAACGGATTTTACGTTATATGATGATTATGTTAAAATACAAACATAATAATTATAATTAATGATTGGAAACACTATGTTTCAGCAAGTTTGACGTCCTAGATCGCCTTTGCCATTTAAAACATCACAATTAACTATTTTCCTAGAGCTCTGTCTTGCGACACTAAACGATACCAACAAAATCTAAGGTTACTTATTACTGCGCACCTGGTCAGTTTAACTGGTCAAAGGGGGAAAAATTGGCGAAAGGGGAAGCCCGTCTATGGCCCCTCCATAGGCTTAGTACTCTATGATTCTACATTATATTCCATTGTACATTGTCTAAGCCCCAATACTAAAGGTAGTTTTTAAATATGTTTTAAGTTGAATACTCCGTATATACCTACCTATACCTAGATTTAGACGTGGGCAATAGGTCAGACCAAAACCAAGCATCACCACTAAGCAACGAACCTAGCTTACTTATCGCATCGTCTGCATAATTATTTCTTAGAAATGTTGCTGATCCTTTGTCAGATCGTCGAATATTCGTTTCTTATTCGAGCTCGTATTTTATGTCAAATATACACTGGAAAACATGTCGTCCTTACTCAAATGCTCTTTTGTCATGTTTCCTCCTAACCCAGTAGAGCGAAACTTGTGAGACGAAAACGAAATTATCTAAACCCGGAAAATTGGAAAATTCGGGAAAAACTGAAAGTGCTTTTCTCTATGGGGATTTTTGTATGAATCAAGGCCATAATAAGGGATGAAAGTTTATATGGGCTCCACGGGCGAAGCCGTGGCGGAAAGCTAGTTAATTATAAAAATTACCATCACGAGCAACTTAAAACTCCCAAAGAACGTGTTACCGGTTTATTCAATAATATGATTGAGGCTGTTTAATGAGTAACTAACTTTGTTGTGGTAGTTTGAGATAGAAAAGTAATTTTCCATTAAAACAAATTTTTTTCGAGCAATTGTTTTCGAGCAGTTTTCCGCAATCCAGACGCCTAGATCATAACTAGAGCTAGTTAGGTTTATCCTAAACCGCTGTAATCGGCTCAGCCATAGACCCACAAACATTACTAAACTCTGATAGCTTACAATTTATTAGAGTAATTAATTTGAATTATAGTCACTGCCCTATTGATGCATACAATAATGATTGATGGCAGCAAGAGATAAGTATTTCAAGCGAATATTGACAACTTAAAGCTTTCCAATGTGGATTTCGGAGTTTTCAATAGTCCATGAATTTTCGCAACTTCATAAATGTATTTACAACGTGAACTTTTATTCCTAAATATTCTTCTAAGTACAATAAGTTTAATATAAAAATAAAAACATAAAATACAATATTTTATTATGTAGGTACACAAATCTTCTTCAAATATATATATGAAAATGCACGACATGAAAAATCAAGTTTATTGTAACATGATCGTCGATGAGAAGTGCACTTTTGCTTTGTAATATAAAACGTCGCTAGATTGAAATCAAACTACTTTACCAGTCTCATGATTTTTTCAGAAATATTTAAACTCAATTCCAGTTTTCATATAAAAGTACTTGTATCATCTAGGCAACAATATTTACATCTTAGTAATAATGATAGATGGCAAGCCTGTCGCTGCATTTTATGAGATCGCTTCTTTAACTTTTGAGACTTATGTGCCCTAAACATGAGAAGTCGATACTTGAGTGAGGATAACCACGTGCCCTCAAAAACTACTTTATGTAACAACATACATTATTAACTAGCGATAAGTCCAGACTTTGCATGGATTCTTTTCAATCTTGTAAACCTTTTAAGATATCAAAATAAAACTAATTTTATTATGAATCATGTTTACACAGCTTGTTCATAACCATCAAGACAGACAGACAGACAAATCTTCTAAAAACTTCTAATTGCTTAAACTTGTATCCTGCTTATAAAAATGGTTTATTTTGTTATAGGAAGTAAGATTTCTTCGTGAGATGCGTTGGCCTGGGGGACAAGTTCCACTTTCAGAACCACCTTGCGGGTTTCGAGGAGAGAAGTGTGTTAGTAAGTAACGAGTAATACTATTGAATTAAATAATTTTATTGAACATATAAAAAAATATTGATTAAAGCAAGCTTGAAGGCAATATTAAAAGTACACACAATCGCCGAACATGAAAGGTATGATAAATTATAAACGAAGCGAAAGGGTCATGTCAAGATCGTATCAAATTACATTCGATTGTGTGTCTACCCCTCTTGGGATAAAATTCGTCATGAATATATATATTTATTTATTTTATTTTGATTTTACAAGATGGCTTGAAAATATTTAATACTTATTCAAATTTTAGTTAAACTTTTTTACAGCGCCTAAGCCGTCGACATGCAAGAAAAATTGCAGCGCTCCGAACTTTTCTTTAGTTTATTTCAATTAGCACACAAAAAAACCGTACAAAGAGGCTTTTTCATCTACATACCTCAACAGAGCTGCCTCGTTAGGTATAGCCTCAAAAAATCATCGGCTAAATGAAGAAGAATTTGTCTTCCGCTGGGTACCCTGGGGCCGACAACGGTTCCCGAGAGCTCTACGTCTGTGAAATCACCCATATATTGAGAATATTTATTCTCGATTCCCTCTTTTTCTCTTAAAATTTCAATAATATTTTATCGGATACAAAGATTCGAAATTATTTTTCGCTGAATTTGTTCAGTGAAGATAACGATAAATTCATATACTGAGTAGATTCCTAGAAAACTATCAACATAATCGAATACTTCTATATCATCAAACAATATTTAAAATATAGTTTACTTTCACAAAGTTAATGTATAACTCGTATAAGGATATTATAGAACAGTATGTGGTCTTCATAATAAATTGTATACCTAACTTTGCTAATAACTAAAAAACATAATATCCCAGCGGAAGATCAAGTCTCCCTCGTTAAGCCGATGGTATTTGTGAGACCCTGGGAGGCTGGGACAGTTATATGGTTTCGGGAGCTGTAAGGCAACACGTGAAGAAAAAAAACATAATATCGATACCTATTACATTTTTTTTTACTATTTCTGTATTTTTCTCTCTCAATAGGTACCTAATAAATCTGTCCATCTGTCTGTTAACTTATAACTCAAAATCTACTGGACAGAATTACTTATTTTTATTCATTATCTTCAAAACCTTTTTAAATATCGAAGTAAAACAATGACAGTATATTGTAAATATAAATATCCATCTAAGTTTCATCAAAATTAATTAAGTCGTTTCTTAGTCTATTTTGGACCAACATCCAGACAGACAAATAGACCAAAAACTCTACAAATAATATATTTAAAAATCTAATATCACATTTTTTTTCAATTTATTTCTTTTTTCTATAAGTGGATAAGGTATATCGTATGTCAGATGACCGTCAATAAAAATGAAAAATCAATTAGCACTCCACCGAATGTGTTCTAAGCAAGTCCCTCCATTTTTTACCTCGTAAAGTAAAGTAATGGGTTCGCACTGACAAGCAATATGAAACAGACTAGCTATTGGACGCACGACGTTACCACATTACCCTTCTGTAAATAAGTTCAAGCCGTCAATAAATAAAACAAGCTAAGTATTTAGCTAAACTGTGGAGAATAAGTATTTAGGCATGGGCCTCTGAATTGTGGAGTCGAACCAAAAATTCTGTTTTCAAAAGTCAAAAATTTTATAAAAATAATAAGGAAATCTAAAGTAGCTAGGTATAAATAAAATCAATTTTGCGTCTGATCGTCCGCCGAATCGTTAGACTTAGGTATGTATTTTTTAATTGTATTTTGTTTTGTTTTATGTATGACAATGTATGTAGCCTTTCTTTCGGCCTAGAGCCTTCTGTGAGATAACGTAAGTTGAAATCGTGTTTTGAGGAGATGAGAATCGTATACAACTATCCCGAATTTATTAGAAAGATGTGCCTCGGGTGTGTTTGTGTTGTTGAGGGTGAAAGAAATAACCCTTCCCTTGGCTGTAATATGTAACGGAATGAAAAATATCCTATCTGCTAGTTCTAGGTTGTTCTACTCTCTCGTTATTTTATACTTCATTTGATCAGATAATACAACTTATTTTGGTTAATCTAATTACAATCCTCAGATTTTCTGCAAATAATAACACAATAATATTTCAAACTTTCTACTTGTTCTGTTTTATATGGGCAACTGACTAAATGGACATTATTTCTTCTTATGCTAGCCGCAATATATACAGGTCTTGATGGTGTGCTTTTCCACGGCGTCTGAATAAAATTGGTGATCTAATTTTTTAAGCTACCTTTTGATTTCAATGTATGGCATGACAAAAGGAAGCATTCCGATGATATTTTTTAAATCTTTGCTCCAATAGTTCAGTACAAATTTTTCATAGAAACTTGGGTAGAATTTATTGAAATTAATGCGACTACATTCATCTAGCGGAACTTGCTAAATCAGTGATCCGTGACTCTTCAAAAATTTCGCTCTCTCATGCATAAAGCTTTCAGTCTAAAATATTAAGTATATGTACTTACCTATTTAGGCAATAGTAACTTTTATTATATTAAATTTTTAAACTACATACTTTTTATAGATATTAATTTATTACTCACTATATTCTGTCTAAAAAATAAAAGATTAAAACAGAAAATAAACAAGAAAGTAAACGACGAATCTAGCTTCTATTCTTCAACGTTCGATTATAGCGCAATAACGATCTATAATTTTGTATTCAAGCTAGCTTGCGATTTTAAAAAAATCTCACAAACCTTGTGTTTGTAGTTTGCTTTAGCCCCATTTGATTAGGCCAGTACAAGCAGTATATAGCGGAGTCCTAAGATAAAAGAAAGCTCCCGGGACAGCTTTGTTCCTGTTCCTTTCAATTTAGGTAAGCTTATTCAATCTCTTTCCAACAATTGCTGGATTTAGTCACGAATTGAAAATATATCTTCGCATATATAGGTGCTGTTGATCATTATTATCTTATACGGTTATACCTAATTCTATATCAGAAAAAGTAGTAGTAATTACTTATTTTATTATATTATTTTTATTTGCTTTGCCTGCGTTCATCATGATTTTTAATATGATTTAAAAAATCGAAAAGGTTTATTACCTATATTATTGTGTGAATCCTTAAAAGACTTCCTTTCTCTTTATATAGCACTTATTTCAATTAATTTAACTAACGTATTTTAGGTTTTATTCGCACTTACCTTTCTAAGGCATTACATAATTAGACCGTGTTATAAATGAAAAATGGTAGTTTTCCATTAAATAAAATTCTAACTAAATTGTTACTCAGGTCACGTCGGTTCTTGGGCACTGGGTGCAGCTGGCGGAGCACTCGCACTTTTACTCCTAGCAGCACTGGCACTTTATCGCGGTTGGCGATATGAACAAGAACTTGATTCGCTGCTGTGGAAGATTGATTTCAGAGATCTACACCTGCCTGACTCCGATCAAAATTCAAACACCCAAAAACTGAGTAGGTAAACTCATTCATATTTATGTATTACTAGCTTTTGGACCCGGATTCGCCCGTGGATATTATTTAAATGCGACATGAGAGTTTTCCCTAAGAAATAAGATATTTTTCTAGGATAAAGTAGCCTATGTCGGTCTCCGGTTGGACAACTATCTCTGTGCAAAAGTTACGTCGATTCGTTGGTCCGTTTTGAGGCGAAAGGTCAAACACACACACACTTTACGAAACAAAGTTTAAAATCCAAGCGATTTTTTTTCCAATTTCCTACAGATATATGTCAGAGAGAATTTTTTCCAGCAAGATAGCAGCGCAGTGACGAACCCAACCGCAGCCATAGCCATACCGGTAACATCTACTGAAAAGAATCCAACACCTGGCAGCGGTGGAGTCAGAAGTAGCCAAGTCTCGCTCAGTTCTAATCCGGACCTGGACTTCAGATATTCAGCTATCTTCACAGAAGTTGCCGTATATCGTGGTCGCTTACTTGCCGTCAAGCGTGTGAGAAGACATCACATTGATATTACGAGAGAAATTAAGAAGGAATTAAAAATTGTAAGTATAAGTCTATTTATTAAGTCTGAGTTTTCTAGGACTGAACACATGATCATAACAAATTATAACTATAAAAGCTCTACCCTTCTAGATAGCATAACAGGTATTCTCGTGCTTCCATATATAAAAAAAATCGCCATTTTGAATAAGACTTTTTTTTTCGCAATATTTTCGATGGACGTTATTAGAAAAATACCTTCGTTACAAATTACTAAACTGGTTGATTTTCAACCGTGTCTGATGTTTTAAAAAAAATACTCAAAATCAAATCGAATGAATCGCGGAATTCCTGCAAGAAGTTGTTTTTTTTTTACTCTAAAAAAATATTTTTATTAATTTAATGCGCTAGTCTTCTTCGCCCTAGATCGATTCTATAAATTTCTTACAAAACTTTCTACATTCTATTCTAAGATTATCTTGCTTGAAATACAAGCAAACACACTATACGGCGCACCCCATTATACGAAGTGTACCAAAAATATACAAAGCGCTCTCCGACACACCCTCAGTAAACATTTTCTTGTGATGAGGAAAAATATATTTGACGTAGACAAATCACATCAACTTTCGAAAATTAGACGCTACGGAGCTTATTTTATTAAATGTACCTCGTCCTATAAAATAAATTAACTTGAATATATGTTCATCGATGTAAATGTTACGTAAGTAAATATCTTTTAGGTTTGCGTACCACGACATTAAAAAAGGGATTTGTAGGATTACTTTGTTGCTCGTCTATCTATCTGTCTGTCTGTCTTTTTTTATTAACGGTTATTACAATGCTATAGGTATTTTAGATATGTATCAATTTCTATATCAAATGGGTCGAGCAGCGAAATTGTAGGTTTTAATAAATTTGGGAAAACATGAAATATCCTGCAACATTTTAAAAGTAAGGAACGCTTAGAGGCTTTTCCATCTAAATATACCTCAACAGAACTAGCCACTCGATACGTATAGCCTCACAAATACCATCAGTTAAACGAGGGAGACTTGTTCTTCCGCTGGGTACCCTGGAACCGTAACGCCGGAAGGCAACCCGTGAAGAAAAAAACAGCGACAAATGACTGTGTGTTGACTTTCTATAAAGTTAGATGCAAACATCCTGTAACTTTGAAATAGTTACAGATATTTTTATTAGTAATAAAATTTGTGGTAAATTCTAACATAACTTTGGACTGTGAAGTATTTCCCAACTTTATTGAGTTTTATTTTCGAAATTGAGCGTTCCAAATAAAATTACAATTACAATAAGAATCGCAATAATTACTATGTATAAAGTTCCATTGCATCCGAGTACTTTAATTGCGCTTGTCTGCACAGCCTCTTCGTTATATAAATAAGGTTAATTTACTCAGCTGCGAGAGGGCGACTTGTCTCAAGAGAGATTTCTGACGCCCACTGATTATATAATATACATTCTATTTTCATTCTACTCTAGACCACTTCATATGAATGCTTCGTTTGTATTATTTTGATATCATCTTTTTTTATTTATGTAAAAATATAACATATTTAAAAAGGGTTATATAGCTGCTGAAGTGAAAGGAAATGCTGGATTGAACATAATACAATGTATTGATCGAAGGCAATATTAAAAATACACACAATGCCGAGCATGTTTCAAAGGTATGATGAATATAAAAGAAGTGAAAGAGATAAGTTAGGATCGTAGCAAATGGCATTTGATTGTCTCTGCCTACCCCTCTTGGGATAAAAGGCGTGATGATAGATAGATAGATAGATAAATAGATATTATATACTTATATCTATTTTCGAAACTTCTAATATCGAGGTGAAAATAGCAAATTATGTTGTATGATCCTATACTGGACAAACATTTAGACATACAAAAATAATACATTCCAAATCCATAAACAACCCATCTTAGTTTCTTTAACTTATTTCCAATATAATAATGACTTTAAAAATTATAGAAAAATTACAAACTTAAAAAACTGAATTAGTAAAATCTAGTCTGCGAGCGTGTACCTAGAATATTTGCTGCATTCGCCCGCTGAATTATTATTCTTTTGTTAATTATGAAAATCCTGAAAGACATCATATCCTTGTTTCAGATGCGAGATCTTCAACATGACAATGTAAACGGTTTTGTGGGTGCTTGTATAGAACCTCCTAATGTTTGTGCTCTTTCTGAATATTGTACCCGTGGCAGTCTTAAGGTAAATATTTTTCACAAATACTTTATTTTTACATTTGGCATTCAAACCAGAGTTACTTTTTTACTTCATCCACGACTGGTCTACCAATTTCATCCTAAGCAGTTTTCTTTATAACCTTCTTAATTTATATGATTTTCAATGGATTTTCAGGATATATTAGAGAACGAGGACATAAAGTTGGATAACATGTTTATTGCTTCATTAGTCGGGGATATTATAAGAGTACGTATGTCATAATTATTTATTTATCCGTAGAAACGGGTATACAGGTGAAGCGTAACTAGTCGTCCAAACAGATTTTGGTGATAGAGGGGGTCATGACCAATCAGGAAAATTTTACTCCTGACTGTTTAAAAATTAAGTGACATTTCCTTTTTTTTTCAAAATCAAAGCAAAAATTCTAAATAAATCAAAATAAATAGAAATATTTTCTTTTTCATGTTCTTTTTTTTTGGTAGTATTCTTTCCGAGGAAAAGGCAAAGGTGTAAGGTGTAAGCATACAACCATGTCTTCATTATCTAGGCCTAAGCCAAGTCTTTAATTGTTTTTCATATAAAGGTCAAAGCCAAGTCTTTAATTGTTTTTCATACTAAAGGTCAAAGCCAAGTCTGTGATTGTGTCTCGTATTATAGGCCAAAGCCAAGTCTGTGATTGTTTCTCGTATTATTTATGTCAGGGCATAGAAAAGTAGTTTGTCCTTCTCATGAAGACCTCAAAAAATATGTCAAAATTGTATGTTGAGATTTTATCAATAAAACAAAATGTACTTAAGTATTCTCTCATATTCTAACCTTATAATAAATGTTGAACGTGTCTTCCACCAAATTATAATACACAATTATGAATTTTTATGAAGCTTATTTTCAGAGCTCTTTAAAGTCTATGATTATTTTTCAGTCTCTCGACTACAGTCTTATATTTTTAGTATTTTCAGGCTATTTATATTTTCGTATACTTACTGCTTCTTTAAAGTATCTATCCCCAAAAGAATGATAAAAAACATCAAGATCCGAGGTCACTAGTTACGGGACAACCTGCATAATTATAGTTTTAATTTATATTTAAGGTGTTTTATATATTTGCCATAAAAAGTATAAAAAATAATGTTTTATTGTTTTAAATTACTTTTTATAATTCCGCAGGGTATGATATTTCTCCATGAATCACCTCTTCAATACCACGGTGCGTTGCGACCATCAAATTGTTTGGTAGACGCACGGTGGGTGGTCAAACTAGCAGATTTCGGTCTACGAGCTTTCAGACATGGAGAGTTACCGCCTGCTGATCCTACAGCTTTAAGAACTTATCTTGATAGTCAGTATTATATTATTTTCCTTATTAATATTTACGGGCGTTATTTCAAAATGTAGATAGATATTTTGTTCTCATATTTTAAACTGAATATTATAAAAGAAAACTGTAAATGTGTAAGCCTCTCTCTCTACAGTACCTAACCTGAAGTTGTTCTTAGAAGTAACAAGCCAAAATAATGAAATGAAATAATTACTTATTTTGTTTTTTTTTTTTTAGATAAGTTAGGTTAGTAAAGGCCATGCTATATCAATTACCTATATAGATTGATTTCCTTTTCAATTTTAACTTTTCAAATTAAAAGTAGTCAACTTAATTTATTATAAGACAAGCAAATGACTCAATCTTCACGTGGTGTTAAGCAACAGGTCTATGAGTGAGGACAACTATTGCTACGAGCATGCTACGACTGCTACGCCGTAGTTATGCTTTTTCACGTTTCGCTTAGTGTAGTTACATTCATTCAAAATTTTCAGATCTAGTCTACATGCCTCCCGAACAACTCCGTAGCAATGGCTGGGGTGTTGACGAAAGGAACGGTGCTCATGAAACTATCGGCGGTTCTTCAAATGGAGATATCTACGCTTTTGGTTTAGTGCTCTACGAATTGCATACGAGAAAAGGCCCTTTTGGTCCCGACGCACCTCAACCGCGATCTTTGTTGCCGCGCATAGCAACAGCACACCCAGCACCTCTTAGGTAGGTATGTGTCCTACTAAAAGTAGCATATTTTATTGGCAATAATCCGTAGACGTGATAAATACAAATAAATGCCTCTATGATATATTATGAAATAACGTAAATTGTTCATCAAGAGATGAAAGTGACCGATTACCAAGAAATGTGCAATTGACGCCTGAGCCGTAGGCGAGTGCTTTAAAGCACACGAGTAGGGAATCGGACTTTCTCCCGAGGGATGCATACAATTTTATACTACCTACACCTATAAGAAAAATACAAGAAATTAACAGTTTCAACAAAGCAACACGCGCGCCTCTTTCACTTATATTAAAGACTTGGCTGTATGGTAGTTTGCCTTTACCATTTTCAAATGGAATTTATAGAACCAAAAAAATGTTCAACAGCACGTCAAGATCCTGTCAGTGGCCGCTGAGCGGGGCGAAAGTGCTTTTATTTGAATTTTCTTTCCACATGACCGCAATTACGTACTTTCGGTCCTGTTTTTGTTGAAGTAAATATCTACTTTCCAAGCAGATGTAGTAGGTATACCTACTACGGTTTTACAGTTACACTTTTCTATGCCCATTTTTTGTTCATATTATGTCACGCTGTCTAATCCAGTTTATCTAAAAGCTAGTCTATCTATATCTGATCTGATGCAATAATTTATTGAGTACCTATTACAAAAAAAACTGATATTTTAATTAACATACAAGAGAGCCTTCTCAGAACTGAAAGTTCCGAATTCGATTTTTCCCTATGTATTATTATTTCTCCATTATTTTGTGATGAGATTATTTTACTCGATAATATTTAATTGTACTTAATACATGTAGCAATACTTACCTATAGGTATAGGTATGTATATAATTATTTGGATAGATAAAATGTTTGCAATAATTTTATTTTCCATTATAGACCTCCTTTGGATGCTTTGTCTGGAAGCTTTGACTGTGTTCGCGAGTGTTGCGTGGAGTGTTGGAATGAAGAACCAACTGCACGACCCGACTTCAAATCTATACGTACGAGACTTCGACCTTTAAGAAAGGGGATGTACGTTAACTTATTTTATTTTATTAAATTAAATTAAGTTAGTCATATTTATCTTCGAAAACCTTATATCTACAAAGAGCGGATTTTAAAATTAAATATCAACTTGACGCCCGTGTAGTGGTGTCGTCATAGTTCAACTTATCTCCAATAGATGGCGTCTTTTCAGAATAAATAAATAAGTCTAATTTTAAAAGACACATTTAATTTTGATTTGTTTGTTTTCGTCATTAGAAGGAAATATAATCTTTAAAATAGCGTATCGTATTTAAAACCGACAAAAAAAACACCTTGGTGAAATAATATATAGTCTCATCAAAATTTCATTGAAAATTTTATTTACGTTCAAATATCATAATTAGATATTGGTATTATTTTTTAAATCACTGAGAATTGTGTTAATTTAGTTAAAAAGCGACAATACAGTCGTCATTATTTAGATGATGTATTTTCAGGAAACCGAACATATTCGATAACATGATAGCAATGATGGAAAAGTATGCAAATAATTTAGAAGTTTTGGTGGATGAACGTACCGATCAATTGCAAGAGGAAAAAAAGAAAACAGGTCTGTGGTGTGTTTTTAGTACCTATCTAAAAGTTATTGTGATGTCACTAGCTAGTGTGATGAAATGTCATTTTTAAAGTCTTTACAAACATATTTTTTAAGAATTATTCAGATCATTTAACCAACCGACACTACTTGACAATTCAAATATGAATTTTCAGAGGCTCTTCTTGAAGAAATGTTACCTGCACCAGTAGCGGATCAACTAAAACGTGGACATCGTGTCCTCCCAGAGAGCTATGATTCTGTCACTATCTACTTCAGTGATATCGTAGGTTTTACAGCTATGTCTGCTGAAAGTACACCGCTGCAGGTACGTAAAGTTCCAACCAAAATATTGTTCATACATTACGACTTAATCGATTCTATTTTTGAGGCTAGTTTTGCTGAGGTATTTTGGAAACTTCCAACAAAATATAGGTAAACCTATCCCTACGTTCTCTAATTTTCTTTTAGTAAATACCTATATTTACAGGTGGTGGATTTTCTAAATGACCTATACACGTGTTTTGACTCTATATTGGAAAATTTCGACGTATACAAAGTTGAAACGATCGGGGACGCTTACATGGTGGTAAGTTTTTTAACTGACTTTATTATTAGACAAATATTTTTTACGGATTAGTCGCATTTATATCTTTATTTTATTTTAAAAAATACCCAAATAAAATATAAATTTCTCATACACAAGTGATTTATTTCAATAATTGTTTTGTAATTGTATAGATACCTAAATAAAAGGAAAATTGCTAAATTATCTCCATGACAAATGTGCGTTGACAGGTTTCTGGCTTACCAATCCGTAACGGGATAGCGCACGCTGGAGAAGTAGCATCGATGGCCTTAGCATTGTTGGCAGCGACACGAGCGTTCCGGGTTCGACATCGGCCTGACCACCGCTTACTGCTGAGAGTTGGAATACATTCAGGTATATTTGCATACTTTTTAAAAATTACTAGCATACCTACACGCAGTTCAACGTAAAATTATGCCCCACAATGACTTGTAGCTTCTGGCGTACAGAAGAGGAAATTGGCAACTGCGTTACTTATTTTACCTAGATATTTTATCTGAATGTGGACCTCTAATACAGAACATACCAGCTACAGTACAAACACAATCTGAAAAAAACCTACTAAAAATTCCCAAAGGAAAAAGGCATCTATCTTTAAATAATTTGGCTGCAGTCATCTACCGATCTGCCCCGCATTATGTATCTCGGGTACTAACAAAAAGTAACCGTCCAAAGATTAGCAAATATAACAGTCCATGCATGCTCGATATTCTTGATTTATAGTACATTACTAATCGCTTTTTGTTAGTAACCGAGATACGTAGGTAATATGGGGGCTGCACAATTGTTTCAATACCTTTTTTTAGTTGGTCTAAGTTCATACTTTGGGCTAAAGGGTGAAAGACTGCAATTGCCCTCGCAGGCCTAGTGTAATGATGAAGTTTTTAACTACCTTGACGGTTTTTTTTACAAACTCTTGTTTCTAGGCCCAGTATGTGCCGGAGTCGTGGGATTAAAAATGCCAAGATATTGCTTATTCGGTGACACTGTCAACACGGCTAGTCGCTTCGAGTCTACAGGAGCACGTAAGCTACTTTTTCCTTTTATTGCCAGTGTACCTGTGATGTACCGTGTACATAATCCTAGTCGTCGATGTGACGCAGTAAGTCTACCTTAACGGAGATTACCTCAATAAAATATGGGCGAAATGAGGATTAGGTACCGAATGTCTTTAGTTGAGTACCGGGGGTCGGTAATATGGTATTCAGGATCCGTTAGATACTTGTGATTTTTTTCAGCTCTAAAAATCCACTGCAGCGAGGCATGTAAGTTGTTACTTGATCAGCTAGGTGGATATGTTCTTGAAGACCGAGGAATTGTCTCTATGAAGGGAAAAATTGACCAACTGACATATTGGTTGCGCGGGGAAGAAGTGTCTGCCGCTGCTACGCGGGCAAGATCTAGGGCAGAAAAATCTACTCCTGTGCCACTTCCACTGCCGGAAAAGCGAGGACCAAGAAGTTCTCTTAAAAACAGAACATGGAAGAATCAAATCACAGGATTACACAGGTCAGAGAATTCTTATGTTTTTAAATATTCTAAAAATACAAATAAAATAGTGTAATGATTTTGTTTAATTGAGCTAGTCTTACAGTAGTTGCCAACGATGTGTAACATCTAACTAATTATTTCACACCATATTTAGAAAATTTGACTGTACATTGCCCCTGTAACAAGATTGCACAGTATTGAGCACTGGACATTGGCAGAATTGCGACGTTAAGTCGGCACTGTTGCCATATATCAAAAGAAGAAGAAGAAAATTTGACCCGCTGCAGCATAAGCTCCAACTGTATAGGCCGCACCGAAGAATAATTTGAATAACGCGCGCTTCTACTTCCGACGCATTCACACCAAATCACATACCGAGAGCTAAGATGTTACACATCAATTATGTTTTTGTGAAGCTTGTGACTTGCATCACAATAGAATCCAAGACATGCATAACTTTGGGTAGGTACTTATTTACTTTGTTAATTTTGTTATAGATGCTGCAGTCTAGAATCACCAAAGAAACTAAGATTTGCCTCTGGAAATCTATTGGAGTCCCACACTGACAGTATATTACATCACAGAAGTGATGAATATCTAATGGAGGTAAGAAACATTAACTACCGCAAGAAGGGCGGGTCCAGGATTTCATTTTAGGGAGGCCCTCGGGCTTTATCTCAAGGTTTTCAGAGGAGTTTGGAGTTAAAGGCATAGGCAATATATACCCCAGGACTCAACTACAAGAAACAAATTTATTTTTATTTTAAATGCTCAAAAAAATATTTCAAGTAACTTTCAACCAATGGAAGCAGTTTTCGGGGAGGGGGCTATAATACAAAAGTTTTGTCAACTTTTACTTCCTGCAATGTGTTGAACTTTCACAATTTTGCAACTATTTTAAGTCCATCCACTAAGACCCCGAGGGATTTATTTTGATTTTTTGTCGTCTAGGTCATAGGCGACAACCGTTTGGGAGGCAACAGTAATCTTCTAGAAGCGCCTACGTTACGTCACGAACACACAAGCGTGTCATGCCCCATTATCGAACACACGGAGACCAGAGAACTGCCGCCCATAGGGACAAACTCCTGTGTACTCATGGATCCACTTCTTATTAAACCATGCGACATCAAATTGGTCATTAATGGATGTACTTATAATGACAAAAGTGAAGAAGCCGGTATTCCTCTCCTAGCGGATACTTAGAAATTTTCTAGAAAAATTGCGTAATTAAGATTGTTTTATCAATTGACAAGTTCGAGGCCGACTGAAACTGGTGCAGTGTTTTTATTTATTTTATAAGAAAATCACAAGCATACAATTTTTAAGTTCATTAGAATTTTTGAGCGACCAGTCACCAGGGTACATGTTGCTCTCTATTTATTTTGTTTCGTAAGTAATATTTGTACTTAAGTATTTTGTTCCTAATTTATTTTGAGAGAAATTAGCTAGATTACGAGCGTGGTGTCTAGTTAATTTAGCCGAACTGTATTTACGGCTTATCAATATCAACCATACCTGCAAGTATGTTCTATTCAAACCAGGCGAGGCAAATTTTAGGTAAAATTCTGTGTAGTTATATTAAAATAAAATACATTCCATCAAAATCTAGCAAATCACTGCCAATGTTTAGGATGTAATTTCAAATACTTAAAATTAATAAAAGTTTGAATAAAATTGAAATCCGTAGTAGTTATGTTTGGATTGTCGATGGAATGTCACTAGCATGATGTGATAAATGAAGTCAGTATTATTTATATGTTAATTAGTGACCGAAAATAAATGCAAAATCAAAATAACACTAGTTTGAATTCGAAATTACACGACAAATTCATACAAATTATTTAATAACATTAAACTCTTATATTTCACATTTCACGGTAACATTGTTTTACTTACATTTATTATTTACAAACTTATATCTAACTAAAATATATACTCATTAAATATATAGGAAATATTTAATATATAATAAAATGTATATTCATACATAAGCACTAGGAAGAGATATGTAGATTTGACGTGCGTTAAGCGCACTGTTTAAATTTCATAGACTAGCTCATTAAATTCACTTTTAATAACTCTCTCTCTCTATCTCTCTGATAATCCTTTTAAAGGGATTCGAGGTAAACAAGGACAACATTCTGCCGCGTTTTCCGTGAAAACACGCACCGTGGGTAGACGGCATAATGACCTCATTGTACTCTACAATACATATTTCATATCAATACACAAAGCGATTTGTTCATTATAATAAATTATAAGTATGCGTTAGTACGGTCGTGCAGTCAGACGGCCGTGTCCCGGTCAAGGAGCGGGGCGGGGCGACGCAAAGAAGTGCTGCTGCTTCGAGTGGCACCGCCACTAAATATACCAATAAGCCATGACCTGATGGCAAAACGTGGCATTTTCCTTTGCATATCGTTCTTCGCGTCTGGTAAGTTCTCCAACGAGCGCCATTTCTTATAAAACTCTATATAATTACTATCTTGTACTTTTTTTTTCGGCTGCTCAAGTTTATTGTAAAGACTGCATTTTCGTAAGAGCGGACTGTCTTCGTCCTTATTTTCCCCTTCCGCCGTAACACCGACAACGTTCCCGTTAAATATGCTATTCTGTAGTCCAGACACCGTCGATATGGTCATATCTTGGGCGCTATTTGTATAAATATCGAGTGATCTAGAAGTGTTTCTTTGGTTGATTTGTGACATTAAGTGGAGACTTGGTATTGGCTTTCTAGGTGTAATCACGTCGAGCGATTGAGTATATCTGAGCACGCCCATCGTTCTGGACATCTCTGACTCGCAATCGCCCTCACACGCGTTGGACGACGCAATGGAGCTTAGTGCGTGTCTGTAATGATTATAAGTAGTAATTATTATTTGTACAACAATCAAAATAATATTCAACTCAGAGAGCCTTTCTCTGTCACAAAATTTAATGTAAACGAGTAGGCATCAGCAATAACTATGAAACATTGAGCTTTATTTCAATTTACAATTTAATGAAGAGCGACAAAACCTGCGATTCGTTTAGGGTCAGCGCAGAGCTGGCGGTGAACAACGTGGCGGTTTTTATACTGACAATTTAATAAATCTACTCTAAAAGTGTTTGAATAAAGCAATACGCTGGATACAATTTATTCATGCAATTTAACACTTTTAAAGATGATTATCAATGTTCAGCGTAAAATTCATCACGCTTCTCTCCGCCAGGTCTGCGCAATCCGTGTTCGGAAACTAAAAAGTACTCAATGTACTCGTGTCAAAGAAAATAAGTTAGGATGTATTTTCATTAAATCGATTTCTTTTTAGGGTTAGGGTTAAAATTTACCCCCCCCCCCCCCTATCTAAATTTTTTTTTAATACTAAGGTTCTTAAAAAAATCGGAATAAAGGTATACATGTATACACCTGTCTATACGCTTACTGCTACTAACCAATCACAGTCTCCCTCTATTACATCGTCTCCTAGAATATCTAGGCCAATCTATACTTCTATACTAGTATTATAAAGAAGATTTGTATTTTTATGTGTGTATGTTTGTAATGAATAAACTCAAAAACTATTGTGCCGATTTCAAAAATTCTATCACCATTGGAAAGCTACATTCACCCTGAGTGACATAGGCTATATTCTATTTTTTTTTTAAATTAGGGATCCTTACTAAAACTCCAATAATGTAACCCAAGGTGTAAAAAATGACCTAAGAAATTCCTTACATCGTGTGCGCTGCGAAAACTATTGATGATAGTGGTGTGGTAGAGGGTAGGGGTAGGGGGTAGGAGTAGAAGTAGGGGTAGGGATAGGGGTAGGGATAAGGGTAGGGATAGGGGTAGGTATAGGGTATATTTTATTTTGTTCGTAAATAGCCACGGGCGAAGCCGGGGGCGGAATGCTAGTTCAAAATAATTCAGAATCTTTACCTTGGCGCGCGATCGGCTACTCGAGGTTGTGGTTGCGGTGCAGGTAAAGAAGCGCGACTTCCAGCTAAATCGGAGGGGCCGTACGATTCGCTGCATGAGCTACGAGGTACACTCGTCAATCTTTGTCGAACTGTTGACTGCGTGATTCCGCTGCCACCGCCTATTATCATGCCTGGGGATATTCAAATAATATACTTGAGAATACTATATTTTACAAACAGCCATCTCAGCTGTTTCCTTATAAATTTTAAAAAAGAAAGAAATGTAAAAAAACCTATATTTCAGTCCGTTCAGTCGTTTTTCTCCAGTTTTAATTGCAAATATTGCTATATCTTACGGAACCCTAACGGAACATAGTCTATAAATGCAATGTTAAAATAGTGAAACATTTTTTTAAAGTGGTCCAGTAGTTTACATTAACAAACAAAATTCACACTCTATTTAACTATTATGTGCCTGATCTAGTTCTTGAAAATGGTCATGCCACGCTCTACTGCGGGGTGAGCATATATTTGACGTGACATATTTCGTGTTGGCCGAAAGGCCAAAAACGTTTATGTCGGTACAGGACCAGCCAAAGAATATCCGGTCCGAGAATGTCCAACCCTACAATTTTGCTGGGCCGGGCAAAGACAAGTACACAGAATTTGCTCGCACATTGTAGGGTTGGACAGTCCGGCCCGTGCATTCCGTGGTAAATTCTTGTAAGGACATAAACGTTTTTTAAAAACAATTGTTTAATATTAATTATTTCTATTATAAAAAAGTAATTTTTTATTGATTTCGCGCAATATAAAAGCCGAAAATAGTTAAGTAAGCACATATTTAGACATTTTTACTGTTTAGTTAATTAGTTTATCTTAATTACATTTTTGTAATGGTTTTTTAAAGTTTCTCAAAAAGTATAACATCGATCTTGATAAAATTTGGTATACATAATTATTGAGGCTTATTAAACATATATTCTGACAACGTTACAAGTCTTCATATTCAATAGAACGGAAGTTATGGATTTCGAAAAAATGGCCCATTAAGCGGTTTTTGCAATTTACTAAAAAACTACTGGATCGATCGGAGCTCAAAAAAACTCATTCGATTCGTATTTTTATTGCGCATTTTTTATTTCATTACACTTTATTTGTCAAATGCATAGTTTTTCCGTAAAACGCAAAAAAGTGATTTTGACGATTTTTAACATTTTTTTAACCATCCTGCGCTACTGGGGTCGGCTTTTAAACTTAATATGTTATTTGTATTATTATTATCTAACAAAAAAAATGTTAAAGTCGAAGTTCGCACTTACATATTCTCTTAGGCCACGAATCAGCTAACTCTACCCGACTACTGGGATCGATCTATCATACAGAACTATTGTTGCCAATAAGCCTGATATTGCGTTGGTAGATCGATCAGCGCGCCTTGCAATGATAATCGATGTCACTATCCCACATGACGACAATCTTGTGAAAGCTGAGAAAGATAAACAATCAAAATATCTTGACTTTGCTCACGAGATTGTCGACATGTGGGATGTGAAGTCGGGGATCATTGTACCGATAGTCGTAACGGTCAATGGTCTTTTTGCCAAGAGTTTTGACCGTCACCTTAGGAGCCTTGAGATTGGCGGTTGGGTCAAGGGCCAGATCCAGAAGGCAGTACTCCTCAGCACGGCACGTATTGCGAGGAGGTTCCTCTCTCTGCAGCCCTAACCACCGGTAGTTTGGGTATTTACCTCGCTTCCGGGATATAACTCCTTTTTTATATTTTTATGTTTTTTTTATATGTAAAAATATAATTAAAAGAAATTAAATGAAATAAAGAGAATTAGACCAGTGCCGATAATTTTTGAGGAAAAAAAATCTTAGCAGTATAGGGATGGCGGGAAAATGTAAGATAAATTATACATAAACGGGGAAAAATCGATTGGACCGCAACAGATGACGGAAGGGGATGGGGGTGCGAAAATGTGTGTTTTTAGGGTGAAACGCGGTTTTTTCACGATTTCTGGGGAAAATGTAAAAGTTGTTAGAACTTAAAAAATCTACAACCTTTATTCGAACGACTTTTTGACATAACCTACAAAAATGGAGAAAATCGCTATTTTCATTTTTTAGATATAGATTTTTCCCGTTTTATGTATAATTTATCCTAAATTTTCCCGCCATTCCTATACTGCTAAGAATTTTTCAGATTTTTGGACTCTCAAAAGCGCTTTGGCACTGATCTAAATAGTACACGACGATTAATTCCGAGATTTTTGAAGCAGGCCCTAAATGATAATTAATATGTACGTAACAAGTCGTAAAATAAAATAATATACATAGATCTCACCTGTGATTGAAGGATGCCTAGAATCAGTAAGTCTGGGGCTTCGTCGCGGTCGACAGAACAACGGGCGAAGCTCCTCCCCTTCAACCTGTCGTTTTTGTATCGCTTTCTCCGTGGCACCGACTAGCCAGTAAGTTATCAACTGTAATAGACATAAAAATATTCATAATTTTATTTAGTGTTTTTTTAAAGAAAACTAATTTTGACAGACGTTCAGCATTACCAGGAGCACAATAAGAGATATTGCTCAAATTAGTTTATGAATTTGGGAGTTAGATCAAGACTCGAATTTAAAAAAAAAACAAAATACCCACCTCTCCCTTCCCCTTAATATTGATTTTTCCTCTCGGTTCAACGACATAGCCTCCAATTCTGTCCAGGGCCACTTTGCAACTCGGTGATATGTGAATTTTTAAGGGCTCCCCTGTCGACTCCATTCTGGACGCGGTATTGACCGTGTCACCGAACAAACAGTAGCGAGGCATCGTCAACCCTACGACACCTGCTACTACAGCACCTATAATCATCATTTTGAAACTATTATAGCTTTCTACACTGTTACACCACAAGATATAAAGGCCGTGAAGATATGTTTATGTTTGTTTATTAATACTTTCTCATAACCACATCGATTCTGAACTCCCGAAATAGACATATCGCCAGTGATGAAGTACAACACGACCAAATAATTAGATCCACGACAAGTATGGCGCCGCATACTAACTCTGTCGCAATTTATTTTGGTCGGGCTGTACTTTATAACTAGCGATATGTCTATTACGCGAGCTTAGAATAAATGTGACAGCAGTGTATGCGTTCAAATGATTGCAAGAGTCATAAACTGCAGTCTACATATAATAGATAAACAAATCATATTATTGAGGATATACTATTTTCCCACTCTACGCAAGAAAATAAATACCAATTTAACAAATATAGTTGACAATTAAATTGAAATGCAAAATTCTAGACCTCTTAAATTCTCATGTAAACAGGTGACGCCTTAAATTAAATACTTTCCCAATTAAATAATCGATTATAGATGAAGTACTATAAAAAAGTTACCAGTGTGTATGCCTATTCTTAATTTAAGTGTTTCATTTGGTCTGTGAGATATTTTGTGACTTTTAACAGCGTTTAACAACTCCAACGCCATCGAAGCTATTTCACCGACATGCCGGTCGTTGTTCCTTATAGGGAGACCGGATACCTGGAACATGTCAATTAAATAAGTTTAAAAAGGGTATTTTAGGTAAGGTAGTAAAGGTAGGTTTTAGATCCTGATATCAGATATATAACTAGTTAATTTAAATAATCGTTCGCTAGATTTATTAAAAATGTAATAACAGTAAAAAATATGGTATACCGCTTTTAGGCGATGTAATTTTTTAAAGTATCTAAAAATCTAAAGGCCTCTTAAGTGAAGTGTTCAAGTAATTTCTACAAGACGTGCAATTTTTCAGTCGCAAGTAATTTTTGGTAGTAAGAAACTAAAACTTGCTGAAGCTAAGTTTCACAAGTTTTATTGCCAGTGGACACTTCATTTTAAAACAACCAGTCGCTCATCTTCAAACCTTTTTATACGGTGTATAATCGCTGGCCACTAGATTACGTCAATGACATTGAATTTTTAGTGTCTCCACTCACCACCATGTATGCGTCCCCTATAGTTTCCACTTTATAAACATCGTAGCCTCTGATAATTCTGTCGAAAACTGTGTACAGGTCATTCAAGAAATTGACCACTTGCAGGGGCGTGGACTCTGCCGACATGGCTGTGAAGCCCACAATGTCACTGAAGTATATCGTGACAGAATCAAAGGACTCCGGCTCGACACCTTCCCCTGTAGTTAATCTTCTAGCTGCTGACCTAAAAACAAGAAAGATATTGATTAAATAAATTGTATATTACAACTCGTACATACTAAAGCTATTTTTATTATTATAATAATATAATACGGTTTCAACTGGCGCAAAATTACCTTTAAATACCTAAAAACTAAGGGCCTTACTAATAAACGTAGTTGAACTGTTTCGTTACAATATATGTTGTCTCCCTTTATCTTAATGAATAAAAGATTTGTTAGACAAAGACGAAACTTTAACTAAACAGTTGTTCAACAACGTTTTATTAGTAAGTCGGCAAATGTAGACTAATAATGGTACATTCCAAAATTAAAGACTGTTCAGCTAATTTTACAGACTAATGAAATTCTATTATATTTTAGCATTAATAAGATAAGAGGAATATATAAACAGGTATAAAACACAATACATGGCAAATATAATATACAAATTGAAAACTTTGCAGAATTTGTATTTAATTATTATATAAAATTTGTGGCAACTACGTTAAAAAATACATGCAAAATAATGGCCTTAAGATGAACTAGTGACAGATTCTAATATATTTGACACAATCTAACAATACAATTAATTCATATAGGTAAATACTACAATTTACATATTTATAGGAAGCCTTCACCGGCCAAACCAAAACTCACACACCACTAAAAACCCCAAAAAGCAAGCACTTCTACTTCAACTTTAATTAGGACAAATTCACATGAGACAACTCAGGGTAAGGTGTCAATAAATGTGCTTCGACCGAGATTGTAAGGCAAACCATGTCAACTACTGTCACCAATATTGTATTATTTACCTCAAGACATTTTCACGGAATTCTATAATGGTTTCAACACCCACATCTGTAAAAGAACACAAGTACAACAAAGTGAATACATTTATCCTGTTTCCAGACCACTGTTTTACAAAGAGTCCGCCCGAATACAGAAAACTGCAGCCTGCGTGTATTATAGGAGAAATCTATTTACATTTACTTGACAATACTAAAGAAACTACAATTTTATACAACTTTTACAAGTAACTAAGCTAATTTCTAATATAATTATTAAACTAAGGGACTTACTAATAAACAGTTCCAATGTTCTGTCTCCTTCTATGATATTGAATGACAAATTGCTTAGAAAGTGACAAAACATCGTATAACTATACATCTGTTCAACAACGTTTATTAGTAAGGCGGATAAAATATATAGGAAATATAAAGCAAGAGACACAAGTGATATAATTGAAAGAATTATACTATACAATCAAATAATTTACAGTCTAAGAAAAATATCAGAATTGCTCTAATTACAAGTCTAAAATTATGAGGTTAAACTTAAATTGAGTGCTGCTAAATCAAATATACATGGAAATAGTGCTTGTTGTAATTGTGTCCTTACTATATTACAAAAAATGCACAAACGAGTAATTATGAAATGTTACAAACATAGTTAGGTAAACTAATACAGAATAAACAATATTTTACTCATGCATTTTAATACATACTTTAGTTTATAATCTACATAAATTAAATACAATTGATTTAGAAATATTTTTTAAATATGTACTACAATGTTTTATATAAACTAAATATACATAGTAATATTACCATAATGATACAATAACATTGAATAACATGTTCATAAGAGGAAATCTATAAATACCGTAGAGTATAATATTATATTGAGCGATACTAGGCAAGTGTGATCGCACGTGTAAGCACCGGTATGAGCAGATGCATATTTTACATCATCCGAAAATATATATATGAATAATTTGCCAACACTTAACACTGTGGCACGCGGCAATCCCAGCGCTTTATATATTATTATAACTCTATGATAAATGCATTTAGAACCATTACATCCCATAATGAGTGCATATTAATTACAATTAGTAACATCGAGCGCTGCAGTATACAGTTAGTTGTGAGCAGATCCATCAAAGGCTGTTAAAAATAATAATGTTAATATTAAACTACGTCATACAAAATGTACTTACTTTGGTAACATCCTGTGCAGTAAATCCTCAGTTTTCTGTTTCTCCTCAAACAATAGCCTCGTTCTCTCATTGACTAGATCCTCTAAATTATTTGCATATTTCTCCATCATGTCCATCATTTGATCCATTATATTTCTTGACCTGTCAAACATTTACACATTAAAAAAATATTATATAATTTTTCGTCAGTTGAGACGAAAGCCAATAACGTGTTGGAAATAGGCAAATATGTGATTTAGTTCCGTTGAGGCGAGCCGCCTTGGGATAAAGATATTGAAATAATAATTTACGCAAACATTACATAAAATATTATAAACTCGAAATATTTGTTTGTTTTTCCTTTTTCACATTCAAACGGAGCAATCAATCGATGTGTTTTTTTTTGCAGAGAGAGAAATGTGACATCTAGGCTACTTTTTGTACCGGGAAAAAATCTTATTCTTTCGGAAAATTTCATGTCAGAATATTTGATACAATATTTCTGTCTGTCCGTGCGAAACCGGGTGGCTAGTCATAAATAACTTTTTACTCACTTGCCAGATTTCATTTTCTTAAGACGGGTTCTGAGTGTGGGAAAATCGGGTCGTAGATTTGGATCCTCGGCCCAACAGTCGCACATGCACGATACTACATAATCCTCAGTTAAACCGTCCAACAATGATGTATCCGGGCGAAACACTTCTTCTTCGTCCGACTTGCGTCTCTTCACACGTTCTATTATATCTGCAAGTATAAGAAAATATGTTGGTAGAACCTTGTGTAGCACTATCCTATGACGTCAGCGCTACGCCATAGGTATTCCATGTGCTGCGCGAGGGGAAACAGGGGGTAGATTACTTCTCGTGAGGCAGTGTACTATATTGGTACTATATTTATTTCAAATATAGATAATGGTTAATTTATTTTTTCGAAGTGGAATGGAACTTTATTGTTCTCCCATTTCATTGTCATTTTCAAAATCGTCAGCTTTAGGCTCAATGTCAGCCAGTCTATATTTTCAAAAAATGTATCAATTATTTATTTCAAGTTGCTAAATGCTACATGAGACAGTACACTTGTGTATATTTAGAAACAGACAAAATCATACCTTTAGGTTCCAAAGTAGTAGGTCCAAATGGTCCTTTTCTAGCAATAATTTCGTACAATATAATTCCAAATGCGTAAACGTCGCCCTTTTGAGTACCACCAACCGTTCCGTTAGGATCCTCCAACTCTCTTAATAGCTCCGGGGATTTCCATAACAAGCCTAATAAAAAGTAAAAAAATAAGTTTAGATTTTTCTCCAATTTAAAAATAAAAAATTTTAATTATTCAATATTTGATCTATGGGTTATTTTCCGGGTATAAAATAACCTAATTAAATATCGATAACAAAAATTTAAATACGTCCAGTTATTACGGCATTATTTAATTTACAAATTATTATCAATACATACCTCTATAGTATTGGTGCTCCCCAATAAATTCGTTTTCAGCGCAATAGCGTAATTCGTGTAGACCGAAGTCAGTAACCTGAGGAGGTAAATCACTACTACTTCACTACATATCTATATATATAAAAATCCATGCCACTTTTCGTTGTAATTTTATAACTCAAGAACGGCTGAACCGATTTGGCTAATTCTTTTTTTGTTTTGTTCGTTACAACACAGGGGTGGCTTAGAAGAAAAAAAAGTTGGAAAATGTTAGTGGTAGTGGTAGGGGTAGGAGTAGGAGTAGAAGTTGGAGTAGGGTAGGAGTAGTGGTAGGGGTAGTGGTAGGAGTAGTGGTAGGAGTAGTGGTAGGGGTAGGAGTAGAGATAGGGGTAGGGGTAGGAGTAGTGGTAGGGGTAGTGGTAAGGGTAGGAGTAGTGGTATGTGTAGGGGTAGGGGAACTTAGGTTGGAACGCGGACTATCTTAAAGTTAATATTAAGAGCTAAAATTTTTAGGCATTTTTTTTTATGAATTTGGATGCATTTGAGCCCGGGAGCACAGAAATTCGGATACATCCGTATTAAGGACCACCCTAATATATATATATATATATATTTCTGGCGGGGTCGCTTGTAAAATATAAAAAAAATCCACGATAGTATTCAACGGAAATTATCAGGAACTTTTATCGGTACATATTAGGTACGTGTGAATGTTAAATGAAAACAGATTTTTCAATTAAGAATTGAGAACCATCATTATCAATGTATGTAATGTAACAAATAACAAACCTGTAACATCCATCTAGACGTGACAACACAATTCGAAGATTTTAGGTTTCCGTGAAAAAATAATGGCGAAGAATGAATAAATGTCATTCCCTGAAAGATAACACAATTACTATTAGCAAGCATCCAAGTTTCGTAACTAAATGTACAAATGTATTATTCATTCTTTACAGAAATAGTGAGTAGAGAACGTACCTTAATGAGATCATGAACTAATGAAGATATAAACATTTTATCCAACTTTATATCCTCGTTCTCTATAATATCCTGAAACAAGATTTAATATAAATGTAGAGTCCGCTGAATATGTGTGACACAAGCAAGACAATTAGATACTTAATATATCCGCTGCTCATACTTTAAATAATACTAAATATAACTAGAACAGAGTTGGATTAAATAGGATTGATTCCGCTTCACGCTGCCATGATGACTACCGTCAAGCTGATTCCAGTTATACATGCGCTAATAATTGTAGTTAATATTCAGTATTAATGACAGCAATTTGTAAGATCATCTTAATTACCGATCAATTCACCGACGATTAAGATAATAATGTCAGAACAATAATGAAAGACAAGTCAAGAAATATTGAAATTAAAAAATATAGGAATAATATATGAAATCACTTACATACAAACTTCCTTTGGCACAATAGTCAGTCAACAGCAATACTCTCAACGGCTCTACAACAGCACCGATGAAAGAATTCAAGTTGTCGTGACGCAATTCCCGCAACAAACGCATCTCCTTCATTACATCTCGAGATATATCCTGTAAACAAAGAACAATTAAATAAGGATACATCAGTATGTTGGTGGTTCCTTCTTGGCTTAACCATTCAAAAGTGGAACAAACTCCTGTCATCGGTATTTTCAGCAATCTACAACTTTCCTCAAGTGCGCTAATCGCCAGCATTCATGTCACCATGTTCATGTTCGTTTAAATGAAGCGACAATGCAGTCATATAAAAAAGATAGATCGGTTACTAATCCATTTACACACATAAGAATTCAGGTGGCTCATTCTCATGGACGGGCATTCTAAAAATTATCTAGTTTAAATAATAATAAAAAATACCTTTTTCTTAGAAAACTTCAATTCCTTAATGCGTACAACGTTGCCTCTGTACTGTGCTGTCGTTGCAAATATTTGTGGACAGCAACGACTCTCGCACGATATTCCACTTGCTAAACTTAACTGAAATAAAAAAAAAAAAATTTGAAATTGAACAATGAGACCCTTTTTCATATCTAATATTTCATTCTAATATTATAAAATTTATAAGAAGTTAACTCGAAAACTACCAAACCAATTTGAAAAATTATTTCACTGTTACAAAGCTACATTATTAGACGGTTGAAGGTTAATATTTTTTTTAAGAAAAGTTAGAAATATTTATAACCAAAAAGGGAGAGTTGTTATTTTATCGCATTTTAAAAAAATCCATGGGCGTATATGCGGCGGATAGCTAGTGTGGATAAAAATACATCATTGTTATCAAAGACATAAAATAACTAACATACAATGATTTTACAGTTTACTTGAGGTATCTATTATGAAAATGAATATGACAAAAGTAAGTCCAATTTACCTTACTTGGTGACCAGACCAATCCGCTTCCCAAATAGCCCGCTATCTCTTGCGGATCTATTTTCCACAAAAGTCCTTCGATTTCCTGCTCGATCTTCCATTTGCGGTATATACTTATGGTAACGACTAGAGCGCAAAACAATGTAACCGCCAATGTTCCAGCCACGACTAAGGAAGTGATTTGAGAGTCATCTTTAGGACACTTCTCGTTTAGGAAGCCACAGGACGGCTCGTCCTCAGGTTTCACGTTGTCCGGCCAATCAATTGGTAGTCTAGGGTTTAATTTGTATTCCTGAAAAGAGCAATATACATTACAAATTACCTATTAGAACGTGTAATTTAGAGAATATATTTTAGGACAGGGACCTAAATCTAAGGTCCTTCTTAAACATATTATTGGGTCATAAAGTTAAAAAAGTATCCACTTTAATTAGACAAGATATAATGTCCCCAAACTAATTTAATTTGGATCAACAATTACTGACTGATAATATAATAGATAAATGTAATTAATTTTAACAAATACATATCCTTTCATCTCACATATCTCTCAGGCTCCAATATAAAATGTTACAATTTCGACCTGCCTGAGAGATGTAAAATTTATTGTCTCTGCCTACCCCTCTTGTGATAAAAGGTGTGATGATAGATAGATAAATAAATATAAATGTAAAGAAAGTGTGAGATTGTTTGTAAGAAGTACTACTAATCCGATTTAAAAAAATATTTCACTGTTATAAAGCTACATTGATCAAGACAGATCAAAATATAAAATAGAATGTTAACTTACAGGAAACTCACGGCTACTCTGTTGAAAATGTCCGACAGGTATCATGCTATACGAACAACTAATATCGCCTTCGCTGAAATTCGTGGGTTTGAACGCGAGCACTGAAAAATTACCCTCAGAGTCCGCCCTCTCATCGAGCCGTACCGTCATTCCTGTTATACCTGTAAAGGAAACTATATTATAGGGAGTGCAATTTTAGAATTTCCAAACTTCCTTTCAAAACACATTTATCCACCTCGACACTATATATCGCCAAACACAGTCTTTGAGGACCAAGCAGGAATTTATTACTTCTCTTACTATCTTAATTTTTCTACGCGAACCAATGACGGACTGTCATATTGCCATTGATATGAGCTCGACAACGATGACAAGAAACTCGCGATGACCCCCCAAAATGTCTACAGACAGAACTTATGGATAAGAACTAGTTTATATATTTAACTGCTATAACCCGTAACCCAAATAGAATATAGTCTGTAGCAAAATTTAGGATTCAAGATAAATGCAATGTGATCGAAAGTTTATCGCTGATTTTGATAGACGAGATTAAGTACACAAAAACCTATTGAGTGTGCAGATAAATATACAATAAACACATGTAAGTATACCGCTCCGGATAAGTCATCATTGATAAAGTGATATCTATAAAATCGATGTTTTTATTATCTTAACATGTTACAAGATATTATCGTCAAAAATAAATCGAGAACAACGAGGCCGTTTTAAATTTAAAGGTGAAGTTATCATTGAGGTAAGCTGTAGGTTATGTAGAGATCTGGGGACGTATCACAAACTCTTATAAAAAAATAGTAAAAAGTGGCACGTTAAATTTGGTATCGCAAGATGACGTGTTAGCAGGCCCTAATCCGTTTAGCATTTAACAATCGTTCAACTGTTCATCTTATGAACTACAAATACCTAGAGACCGCGCTAGATAGGGGTTCAGTATGCGGGGCAAAGGGTGTGTATTTAAAACACAGTATATTCGTTCGTTCAGGATTAAGAGGAGTATTATTATACTCTTTGGCGTCAACACTACACTATATTAGGTGTAGTTGTGGTAAGGGGCTGTCAGTGTTAAGGCGAATTCTATTATTTTATACATCCAAACTCACGTTGAAATAGAACGTAGTAACGATTGCTCAACTGTCTTATTACGCTCAACTGACAAGAGACCAAATAAAGTTCATGGTACCAATATTTAGCAGGCCTAATCTTGAACTGACTTAGAAACAAAGCCGCTGAAGTACCACCTTCTCTCGTCATTAGTAGATTATGACCCCCATGACAAAAGGCGAGCGTATTGCTGGTCTGGGACTTCATGACATCATGAATTTTCCCAATTAATATTAATATCAAAAATATGCGCTCACTTTTGTATGGAGTGTTGGTAATCATTTGCTCCACAATCGTAGATCCATTCGTAACGATACTCCTTAGTAATGTTTCTGTTAGATATTCAGTCTTTGTTGCATTTCTTATAATTTTATCCAGAGTCAAGGCGTAGAGTTTTACAGAGTCGTACAAGTAGGCGGCATATATTGAAACGAACTGAAACATAAAATATCAGAGGTTGTAATTGTGTAAGAATCTGTGAAACTGGAATATGTAATAATTTTTTTTATTGCCAAATTCCACTTCAAGGATCATTGTTAGGACCATAGAACATTATAAAGAATTAAAGATATACATAGTAAGGGACGATCCCACGTAACCACATATAGGCGCAGTGTATCATATAATTTCCGCACATTTTCAGAACTGCCCCTGAAACACAGTCCCAATCATAACCGCCCAAATAATTTGTAATAGATATATTTACAGTAGAAAAATTTGGTTACATCTTTCTTCCGATATCACTAATATTTATCGTCATAGGTCAGTTAATTTACCAAAAAAATAATTATAGACCTAAGTCTACCTCGTGAATTAATCTATGTCATCGTAGTTATAGGAGAAATTGTAACAGAAGATAATTTATATATGTTTATACCAGTTATGCAGAAAGGAAGCAGTCCACAAAATGTCCAAAAATTAGTACCAAATTGCAGGTAGCAATTAATTAATTTTTAATCGGATGATAACTTACTCCTATAATATAAAAGATAAACTAAAGGGGATGCCGTGACCTAAGTATATCCTAATCTATACTAATAATAAAGCTTTGATAGCACAATTTTTGAGGAAGCTATATAATTATTTATAACGATATGTAAAAATTGCCCAACCAATATAAAAATATTTTTAAATGTGCCACTTTATCTAATATATAAAATTCCCGTGTCACAAGTTAGTTGCCATACTCCTCCGAAACGGCTTAACCGATTTTTATGAATTTTTTTGTGTACATTCGGTAGGGCCCACGATCGGTCGTAATCTATTTTTCATACCCCTAAGTGATAAGGGTAGGGGTAGGGGTAGGAGTAGTGCAGACAAGCCAACGTTTGGGCAGGACGTCTGCCGGGTCCGCTAGTTTTAGATATGTATATATATATATATATGCAGTGCAAAGGTCCGAGAATTTAATACCAAACATTATCAAAACCTATTAGCAAACTTTCGTTTATTATTGCGTCATACAAAAACAAATAAGTAGGTACTATTTTTCATAGTTAAGGTTTCAAGGCTCTGTATACCATAAGGCCTTTATTCATAAACGTTTATTAGCAACGTTTTTGTTAAAATATGTTTTGTCACTCTCTAACAAACCTGTCTTTACTAATAATAGAAAGAAACAAAACACATTTTAACAAAAACGTTGCTAATAAACGTTTATGAATAAGGCCGTAAGTCTGTATGTTTGTTAATCAATTGTGCCGTAACGCATGATTTGGAGGTTTTTTTTATATATGACAGACTTGTTTTTGTTTGTGTAACATTCCTACGCGGGCAAAGCAAAGTCTAGACATAAGCAACATAAATAAGTAAATTCAAGCGAAACTTAAAAGGAAATGAAGTAAGCATTCTCAGTGTTACAATATTAAGCTAAAGGAACGTTATCAGTCAAGTAATCTAAAGAGGAGTTGTCTATTGACGTTGAAACGTCTTAAGCCTTTATTCATAAACGTTTATTAGCAACGTTTTTGTTAAAATATGTTTTGTCACTCTCTAACAAACCTGTCTTTACTAATAATAGAAAGAAACAAAACACATTTTAACAAAAACGTTGCTAATAAACGTTTATGAATAAAGGCCTTAGGGTATTATGTATTTATAAATATGATATAGCGGCGATCTTTTATATTATGTGCCTACTTCATTGAACCACAGGACGGATAATAAGACTGGAAATATGTCAAATCGTGAGTAAGTAGGTAATTGGACCGAGTGCCATAATTTACTTCTCGTACTTCGGAGGGCAAGTAAAACCCACCCGCGCTTCTTTTAAAAATAACAGATACATACGTCTGATATAGAAGTAACAATACATCTAGGTACATTAAGTGCAGCAACTGGCTGTTTTGTTTAATAGTGGTGTAACGTATAAAGGCCAGGCTGATCGGCTGATGGAAAAGGCTACGTATCGTTGAAATTTAGGTGAAATTTATCAAGCGTATTACCAGCCTCAGGAACAAGTATTCCTTTTTGAGCCGATGATATTTTGTGAGGCTACCTAACAAGTGGCCAGCTCTGTTGAGCTATTTTGAGATCAGAAGGACTTTTAGTACAATTTGTCGGATTATATAAAAAAGTTTGACCGAGGTAGGCATCGAACCCGTGTGACTTGTGGTGCCACCTACCTACCTACCTACTTAAAGATTCGTCGAAAATTAAGAATTTGACGAGCTAAATGTGTTCATATTGAGACAGATGAACAACGCAATACTTAATTTCAAACTAAAAATACTCCAAAGTTACAAAATATTACAACACATACAAAGCAGGTTTTCTTCTTTTGATAACAATTTTAAAAACAGTGCGTGATTAAGATATACAATGCAAAGTAAATATGTAGTCACGAACGTTACATTTGTCTAAGTGTTGTTTAACACAACAGCAGAATAGGAAAAGATAAGGTCTAAAAATAGAGACCAATTTGTGGAACAATGAAAGCACACTGCTTCTAAATATAGATTAAATCAAATTAATATCTAAAAACATTAAATTTAATTACCAAAAACATTTATTTGTTTATATAATGAAATATGTGTATGTATTTTATCAGTAAAGTATTGGAAACTTTCGCCTTTGATATAATCAACCTATGTGCCTGTATTATTTAACAGATAGTTCTATTCATCACTTATTAATACTGCATTGATTTAGAAACATGCTTAACCTCTATATGTAGCCTCTATATATTTTTAATATCTTACGGCTCCCAAAACCGTGTTTACGGCCCCAGGGTACCCAGCACTAACGAGTGGCCTGTTCTATAATATATTTCACCCAAATCTTACGACTGAATCAATTCGGGGTTGCCAGAGACTAAGCAATACAAGTCAAGTTGCTGACGTATTTTATGTGCGTCACTATAAAAGTAGGATTAATTCCACGTCACATTGGTTACTTGACATCTACTTCATAACAGACGCGCAATCCATATTATTTTCCACGCTATGTTGAGATATCTTTTAGTAACTTTTTTTTTTATTCTATATTCATATTTAGAAAACTTCGCCACCGTTCGATGTTAAGTGAACTCATAAAACCACAATCAAAATACATTCAGCCATTTTAGAGCCAGTTCTAGACAAATATTCAGACAGATAGATAAATATAATATATATAGAATATCTGACATTAATGGAAACCATTTATCATTGGATAGGTCACATTTCACTGCAGATGACTCTAAATGGTTATTAGTTTTTTGTATCAGATTTCTCTATTATAATTATTGTATAAATTAATTAAATGCTTATAAAGTTATAGGGTAAACTTATATAGGGTGTACTTTTATCTTTATTGTACGCCTTAATAGGCAGCACATAGATGGCGCAATTGTAATCTAATACCATAATATATTGGATTTGATAAAAAATCTAAAATAAAATGATTTATGAATAATTAACACACACACACACCGTCACGGCCTTTATACCTTGCGGTGTGACCAGAGACACCGGTAAGTGTCCACTTTTTGTTGTCCATATTGAACAGAACAAGTGGCAAGCGACACGGTTATTACATAACAGATTTATTAGAAATTGATCAAATCCATTCGATTTCTGCCCCAGCTTCGCCCGTTGAATTTCAAAATCACTGCTCACCCGAATACAGCCATATATGGGCAAACATTTATTTTGTTAATGTACGGAACCCTTCAATATAACGAAATGAAACAAAATGCAGGTTTTAAGTCTAAGTACCTACTATGATCTCCGATAGTTTCATCAAAATCCATTAAGTGGTTTCGGAGCCTATTCTGGACAAACATTTGACAGACAGATACATAGGTACTTAAATTTTATTTATTAGTAGGTAATATAATATAGATATATGATAATTTAAGAGCATTATTACCTTAGTAAATTTGTTTTCAAATACTGTTGGCAGCGGGAACTTGAAGGGCTCCATCGTGTTATATTTTCTAACTTTCTCAGTAAAATCGTCATATCCCTGGGCCGGTTCAGAAGATACGACCACAAGCAATGATTGCGCCCGCTTTTTGAATTCAGCAGTATTTGGACATGTTATCACTTGGGAACCACGATCTTCCGTTTCTAAAAATCATAAAAAACGATGCATCAAATTTAATATAAATATAATACTCATATGAGGCAGAAATTATAATCATAGTCTACGTGCCACGATCCTGACTTATCTGTCATACCTATATATTATCTCAGAAATGATAAATAAGACAAGAAAATGTCATGTAATTCAAACTGTAATAAGAGCATCATACTTAATCTATGAGCGGACGCGGTTCATTAGTTCGCAAAGATTATTTATTTTCCGCCCCAGCCTCGACCGTGAATTCTTTTTTAAAGGATCTCCGGGATGTCACTTGCGGGCACTCCAGCCACGAAAAAATCTCGTCAATCCGTATTGCTGTTTTAATTAAAGAAGGACAAACAAACAAACAAACAAACTTTTTCATTTATTAGGATGTAGACTAGTATATTTTATTACCAGATCTAATCATATTGTTTCTGTTAATTATACTTACTAATTAAGTATTTCAAGGCTTCTTTCGGTGAATAAGTCATCATATCGACGAAAATAACCATGTACTCTCCTTTGGCGAATAATTGCAAGGATTCCATAGCTGCCATCATCTCAATTAACCCAGATGTCGTGCCCAAGAACACATAAACTGAAAACGTAATCCATATTGAACCATTGCTCTTTTTATAAGCTTAATTTGAGTAATTGAGTATTAGATTAGCCTAATAATATCAATATGTAAAGTGTATTTAAAAAAAAAAATACAATACGCTGTAAACGAACGAACGGATGCAATTTGGTATCGATTCTAGATTGAATAACAATAGAAGCTTATTTACCTATTTATATAAACGAAGGAGGTCCTTAGCAAAAGCTAGTCCAATAAATATGTGTAAAGTGTATTTATTTCTTTTGACTTGTCTTATTTGGTAAACAAACTTTGCATGTCTTTTTTAACTCTTATTGAAAAAAGTTACTATACAAAGACATGCAAAGTTTGTTTACCAAATAAGACAAGTCAAAACAAATACACTTTACACGTTTGGACTAGCTTTTGCTAAGGACCTCCTTCGTGTATATAAATAGGTAAATAAGCTTCTATTGTTATTCAATCTAGAATCGATACCAAATTGCATCCGTTCGTTCGTTTACAGCGTATTGTATTTTATATTATAATTAAGTGTCATTAATTTATTTCAGTTTCAAGAAAAATATCATCGAAAATTGCTTAATTGAGACGCTGTTAGAAGTTATATCAAATCAACTTGACCCTCGGTTATTCGCCAATATCATCTCACAATACAAAGTAGCAGCATGGTGTCATTCTGCACCAATTAGTTTTAATTAAATTGAGAATACAGTAACTGATAAGCGTCATACAGCGAGTAGATAAACAATTGTTATTGGAGAATGTATATCTATCTACACCACACTATAACGTTCTTGTCTTAGGACAAAGACTTGCTTACTATAGGTTCTGTCTATATAGTATTTAAGGTTCCGATTGTTTATCAAAGTGCCAATTGGCCATGCTAACTTTTTGAACAGAAACAAAGATCTCGAAACCGTTTCGAGATATAAGCTTTCAGTACAATTTCTATTTATCAGATTTTAAATTAAGTCTATACTTTTTAAGATATTCAATAACAAACAATAACCTTAATTTGACCGATGTATGACGTCATCTTAAGCAGTATGAAAAAATGATACCTTTGCCTACAAAAAAGGGCAATCGTCAATCTTGAATGACATCTTTATAAATTATATTTTACGTGTAATTATTTTCTTTGTTATTAGGACATGACGGTATGAAACACTATTTACTTGCCATTGTAAAAAACTATTCAATTTAAATAAATATAAACACGAGTATATAAACAAGAGTAATTTTTAGGTTAGTCGACCTTGACTGACGTTTGCTTGACGTTAATTTGTTTGACTGTCACTTTTTATGTGTAGTGGCCAAGATTATAATCCTGTTCTAAATTCTTGTGACGTCACGTTTACTTTTCGCGGGTAAAATTTGTAAAATATATTAAAAATAGACGCAATGGATAAAAAACAAAAATATCGAAATTAGTTTCTTAAAATGGGCTATATTTTCAAAACAAATTATAAAAAAAGTATATTATAAATATGTAGCATGGCCAATTACAATTATTTTTATAATTTTCGTGTCAATACTTTTTTTGTTTTTCAACATATGTATCTGAAAGACAACACTAATCACAGCCTTCAAGTCATCTCATTTTTGAAATACTATAACACAACGTAAATTTCTGACCCAAAAACAAAAACAGCCTTTACCGCATCGTAAAGTCGTGGAGATGTCGTTGGATAGGCTTATGCAACCAAAAAATATTGTACCGGTCAACAGTATCTTATTAAATTTATCTACATTTATAGAGGTTCTACTCACTTCGCGTCCTATTTTTCGTATCTTGTATAAACTGATACCAAAATCCAGGAGCACAGCAGGTCATTTTCTCTTCGCAGCATTTGAATCCATCTATAACAGTTCTCTGATGGTTGACTGTCATATTATTTTTCTTAGCGTGATTCTCCAGCGTTAAAGCGACTGTGACCCAAGGCTCTTCATACAATATCGAGAATTTATTCCATCTATAGTAGCGCAACAGAGATATGACGGATTTGGTTGCCTGAAAATAATGACCATATTAAATCCTACAAAAATACCTAACGTAACACATATTGATTTCCTTTATAAATTAAGCAATAGTGGTGACCCCGGTCTAAAGATTATTGCTACGAGTATCGCATTCACATCGCCTTCAGAAATGCTTTGTCACGTTTCGCATGAAGTAACAAAGTTTGTATGAAGCTGAAAAAATACAGGGGAAGTCCCCGTCGTCGAATTTTTTCCTTCGTGTGCTGATTGTATTAATATGCATATCGTACCCATAATTTACGATTCGATATAACTTAATTTTATTCACACAAATATTTTGCTGGACCTTATAGTATTCGAACACAGGCCCGTCTGCTTCGTAAATAGTACCACAAGCCACAAGGGTAGTTTTATATAAGACGTCATTGCACTTACTTGGGTATCTGGCGGCTCCAAACGAGCAAAGTTCGAGAGCGTAGAAGTTTGATAATCGGAACATTTCTGAAATTCAATATCATATCAGCATCTAAAGTATCTCCAATATAACACTATTTCTTATCGGTCAACCTTAAAGTTCCCAATATCAAAATTAAGATCTGGCGTATCCATTGCAAAGCAATTACTATTACCCTTAATGAGTTTGCTTATTAAAACAAAATTATCGCCTTTCGGTAAGGCCTTTTTTAATTTACTACAATAATGATGTCCTCAAAATAAAAACGGTCCAAGAAAATTAAAAGGTCTATGAAAAAGAAAATTAACATGCTAGATAACTAACGAACCGCGTACAGTAGGTATGGGTTTAGAACAATTTGACTATCTACACAAATATGTATTATTTTCTACATAATTTTGTTACACCTTGAAAACGCGCTAGAGCAATTTTTTCTCCAACTTGATTCACTAATACTGTTACTGCTCAGCTCCTAAACATGATAGCCCATGTTTGATACTCGTAAGTCTTCCTCATGAATTAACCTATCTAATCTCAAAAACCGCAACAAAATCTGTTCAGTTTTTGCATGAAAAGGGCACAGACATACAAACAGACGCGGCGAGGGAATTTGTTTTATAATATGTAGTAGATACTAGATAATAGTAATTGTAAATTTATAAGACTATTGGAACTGTGACATGAATTATTAATTGGTTAGGATTTTTTATGTAACTTCACTTTATGGAATTATTCAAGCAAATCATTAATCAGAAGAGGCTATTTTGGGATTCAATTCTATCGAGAAAATTTTTACTTTCGTGTTTTTCATTTACCAGACTTATACCATCAAAATGCAATAAGTGTTTTAAAAAATTATACACTTAGCTCATTTTCAAAACCCCAGAATTTATCATCATTAATGTTTTATTTTTTTATTATTATGCAAAAGTGGTGAAAATTAGTAAAGGCATGGCAGCCACTGCAACGAGAATCGCAATCACCACATTCACTATGCACGTTTCGCTTGAAGGACCCTATATTGTATGAGGCTAGGAATTAAAGACGATGATTATAGTGTCGACATACAGTGAATTATAGATAGCATGTTTTGTCTAATATGAGCATAAACCTGATGCTAATATGCATTGTTATCATTGCCATTGCGTCATTGTTACATAGGTACACACACATAATGATATGTCCATGACCCAAGGTAGGACAACTTGTATTATGGCAAAGGCACAACATGGTTTTTGTGTCAAACGTGAAAAATGGGCATTCTTATCAGACAAATATTCTTCTCAATTTGTCGTGCGAGCGTGACGGTGTAGAAAGAATCTCTCTACGTTGACAAAAGCTCAGTTAGAAAGAGAAAGATATAATTTCCCGTACTGACAAAGCAGGACAAAGAGCAGCGTTGCGGAAACTGGTCCTTTTTGTCTTGCTTTTTCTCTACGGGACATTATATTTCTTTCTAACTGAGATGTTGTCTACGTAGAGAGATTATCTCCACACGGTCATGCTCGCAAGGTTTGAATTCGAACCAAACATAACCTGCCTGGACCTTCAGGGCTACAGGAAATGATATCTTTCTCTTTCTGTAGATAAAAGCAAAAAAATGTGTAAAGAACCTAAAAAAATCGAATTTTAATTTCCTTACCTCCGGTTACGCATTTCCGTCCCATTTCACGAAATTACCCCCTACATCGCTAGAGCTAGGATGTTACAATACTCACATAAGAGATCATTGGTAGATTTCGAGACTGGGCAATAATGGCTTCGGTTTGACACCGTCCTTCTGGCCCGAAGAAGGCCACCACCCCCGAACAACTCATGTCAGTGAGAAGACGCGTAGCGACCACTGTTTCGCACTTTGTATCGTTCCATTCCAATAAGAGTTCTACATCGGGTAAGATTGTAGTGCTGTTGTTGATCTGGAAAAGAGACAAATTGTGTAAACCGTAGAACAGATAATGTACTAGTACTAGTACTCCATGAAACTTCACTAGTGGCAGGAGCCGTCGGTCTCCTTCTGGTGAATGGTGAAATAAGATGAGTTTACTAGATTACGCATGTCAAATCATACAGATGTATTATTTTTAGTCCTAAGATATAGAGGTAGTATCAAACGGGACAGTATAATTCAAAGGGGGCATTATTGTCAGGGTCTTCGGGTCAGTTGTGGACGCGGACCATAAAAATTGTAACCAATCAGCGTTGCCCTCGGGCCAGTCTCATTTCATCACATTTCCACGAAGTCTTATATTATCTGAGGTAAAACCACACACGAACGAATGTTTTTAGCCTTGGCGTACAATAAAAGTGAGAAAATTTCCTCGCGAAGCGTAATATATATCTTGGCACACTGGGCTATCCTACTAATTTTATAAATGTTCATGTTTGGATCGGCTGTGAACTGATTCTGATGAAAATCGATTCAGAAACCTAGATTAACACAAGCAAGCAAAATACTTTATAGTTCTACACATTATAGTAAAATAAGAGATTAAATTTTAAATTTTACGAAAACTGACAAACAACATGGAAAAATGTAGTAGGTACACTAACTAAAATATGTCCATAAAATAAAAGAAATGTAGAGGTAACAACACTAAGATTACATGTAGCACGATATGACGTTGAAACGCAAATAATGCGATAAGTATTTGCCACCAATACAAGTATTTTAAAATGCCCATATAAATTAAATTGTATCCTAAAGGCTTAATTTAGACATATCTAGTCAAGCTCTACGTCAAATTTGTATCTAATTAAATTCAGTCCTACAACAGATTCCATAAATGAATTTATATTTAATCTGTAGTTTAAACGCAATTTGATGTTCTTTAATTCATGGCTTATTTTCCTTGAGATCAAACAGAGACCTAATTCCATAACAATACGGAGGAATCATCATCTCATATAGTAAGTAATTACTCTACTACTATTTAGGTGGCAAATATGAATAATTTTCCATGCGTACAGCTGATTTACATTGGTCGCGGTCGCGTCGCACCATTTAGATGTTACGTGAACATTAATTACAAAACATTTCAAGTGTGGACAAAAATACATAAACAAAGCGTAAGTGTGGTGCAAATTTTTCAGTTATGCAGTAATAATACCTACTGTGACTCATTTGACTACGGAACCACAATGAAGACAAATTAATTTCAATTAATATGGCGAGTCTATGAATATGTAAAGCCGGGGTCCCACGGCCACATCTGTTGACGCCTTTTGCGGCCTGTGTCTAGCAGTTTCAACAACCCGCCGCGCCTTTGAACTTATCGACTCCCGACGGATGGAACGGGCGAAGACGTCGGGCCATCGCAGGCCTAATCGAACGCAACGGCCTGGCTACATTTTTGTCAATTTCGTTACAACTTTCCTGTAAACTTCAATTTACGTTATACCATGATTTATCCAGTAGTTTCGGTAATCAACGGGGGGTCATGCACTATTTTTCGCTAAGAAATAATGCCCAAAATGATTCATAATTTTCTTTTTGCGTATTTTTCCCTCCATCTCATATGAATATTATTAAACGAGTACAGTATTACTTATCGTTTGTGGATTAGTAACATTTATTTATACTCCCGTATAGTCACAGACAGGCAGAAAATTACTACTATTTTTCCGTTGAAGAAAATGAGCCAACCTCTTCGAGGGCCATCGACATAGCCCCGGAGATGCCCAGCCCCTGGCGGTCGCGTGTCTCGCCCTTGATAGAGGGCAGGTACCCGATGGTGATACTGAGCCGCTTGTCAGCGAGAGTCGGCGCGGTCATGAGCAGCGCGGCGAGCGCGACCATCCGCGCCCCGCGCCACATGCCGTCGCCGCGTCGCCTTCACCTCGCCGCACCCACCTGCGACCAAACAAACATTATGTAGGCAAGCAATAAGAAGTCTAACTAGCGGACTCCGTAAACGCCTGATGGTAGGATCATAGTACATACATAGATTATACAGACGACGATAAAAGGCTTTGATAGTGATAGTTCACAGGCAATGTAGTTATGATATCCTAGTACTTTGATATTTCTTGACAATTATAGTCTTCACAGTATTAATCGTATTATAAGTGAGTGCAACGTGATTCGTGACAACCCTTCAAAGCTGTATACTGAATCTTCACGAAATTCTTGAAAAACTATGAGATAATTTATTCAGGGACACTTTTCATTAAAGCAAATGGGGCGATGTCCTAAGCTGACCTCTTCTTTATAATAGACAATTCTACACTGGCCCACATTATAAAGTATGAAAAATTGTGTACAGGTACGATCACACAAAACCCAACCATGATAGACTGGCTGAGCGGACGCTGTTACCGGCTCTAACTAGAATATCGCAGTTATGAGTAGTTTAGGATATTCTAAAACCGTCGATTTACAATACAACTTCCAGATTAGCGCGCCTCAAGCTTAAGGTTTCCCGCGGAAAATTCGCCAGAAGTCAATAACACCCAAAAACCCAAACTAAATTGAGTCCAACAGACACAATATAATCTGCCAGTCACGTATGTTCCGACTCAGGGCAAATAAAAAAAAATGATAATTTAAAATTTTGTGACATAAATTGACAAAAGCTGTGCTCGTGTCAGCCAGTCTATTAGTGAGGATCCGTTCTGAGTACAAAGCAACAAGAATTTTTCACATTTAAAAGGAAGACTGATTCACCAAATGTAAAGTACGTGTCAGCTGGAGGGCGTGACTTGTTTTTGGAGTAACCCAGGAAGCGGCAACATTTTAGTTGATGAAAAAGTATAAGCTAGTGGCACTAGGTTATTATGTGCTCACTTTTACGCCTTCTGATTTTTTTTAAAAATCTTTGGATTCGGTCTTATTCTTACCAATTTTAAAATCAATATACAGAGTGCAAGAAGTCCTTATTTTTTTAAATTTTGCGATTTTGTGTTGCAAATTACCTTGATTTTTTTTTACCTTGTAGAAGTGTGTCGATAGTAAAATTATTCGACACGTGGGAGATTAACAACTCTATTTTCTTTAGTGTGATTTTATTGTCAGTATATAATTCTGAGTTTATGACTTTTGCATTAAGTTAATGTTAATTATTACTGATCAATAATTTTTTAGTCTAAAATTATGAAAACTTTGGAAACTCCTTATATTTAATTTGTTCTATCAACATAATTAAAAATATGCTATCATTTTCAATTCACTGTAAATAATTACGACCACCAGCATCTGTAGCAGATACCTTGAAATATATTAAATTAACAAAATCATTACATTTATCCAGTGTATGAAACACTTTCTCCACGCCATATGAGCGTGTTAAGAGACAAACATGTCATAATGTCAACACGGGCACATTTATTATTTCCTGATGTCTTGAGCATCAACAGACATGTTTTCGTGTTAAAATCATGTTAAAAAAACATCTATTAATTTGTACACATTAGTGCAATATGTAATTTATTTATAACTTTTATAACATCTGTAGACATTCCAATGTTTATTCGACCGAGGTTGATATCTGAATGTTTCTATAAATATGTTGCTGAATGTGATATATGTTTTTAGATTATTCGGTAGCAGGTGAAATATTATGGTTTTTTTTTTCATTTCAGAAAAACTGAACGAGGACAGTTACACTAAATATTTTGAAAAGTAGCAAACATTGAGCAAGGTTCAGAATGCATATTAAACACAGTCTACTCTACAAGTTGATAGCTGGCAAAGAGATGATATCGCAGTGACATATTCGTCATATAAGAACACATAAAGCTATTTCTGTAACACAAAAGGGAAGTCTTCCTACTGCACGCTTTCCGCCCTCAAATGTAGAATTGCTTCCATGCTGCTGTCAACTAACTAAGTAATTGGTCCACGCAGCCGGAGACCCATTACTGTAATTGACATGTCGTTGTTTTGACAAAACGCTCACTCACTTTTGGTCGGGGAGAGCCACTGCACTCGCAAGCTCGCCTTGAGATAGCGTCACAGATAACGCGCCGCGGCTATTTATAGAACCAAATAAAAAGGTACATAATGCTTTATGATTACATTTAGCCCACTTGACTATGTGTGTACACTTAGCGAGCCGCGGCTCTGTGTCGTCAAACAGATATTGTAGTTTGTCATTCAATATTCAACTCTAGGTGAAACTTTACATTACGTAACGTTTAACATTACTTTCATGACAAGACGAGCAAAGTTCGTATTTTTGCCCGTCGCTGATAATAAAGATTCCTATTTATCAGACATTTTTCTCTACTTTTATACGTGATATTTCTATGAATAGATTTGGCCAATTTTTATTTTAGCAATGTCCAAACGGCCTCACTCGAAACATCTCCGTCGGTTGTGCTCTCGTTACGGAAGCAGACAATCAGTATAAAAGGTAAAAATGCTCCTGTTATTCCATAACTAATCTCCGTGAACTTGGATTAACATATCCTGTAAGTTCAAAAAATCGTGCAGAATCTACCAAATTGAATCTATAAAAAAACCTATAGAAAGTAATTGAGATACAAAAATACATTTATGTAAATATCACGTGGACTTGTAATTAGTTTACTTCGCAGTGCTCTTATCGTCTAAATTACGGACCATTCCCACAGCCATATTACTAGGTAATTTAAATAACTCGATAGTAGATAGAACGACTACTTTATAATGAAATGTTTATATCAACCCTGGTAGATATTTTTATCCTGTATGGGAGAACGTAGCGATATTTTTATCTTTATACACAAATACTGTATATTTTAACTCGTTTGAAATCACCTTGATATTGTACCTATATTGACACGAGACGATTGACTGATTGATTTGTCATTGAAAGATTTTATCAATAAGTATGTTATTTTATTTTAGAACAATTTATTTATTTGTTTATTTATTTATTTAATAATATATAAATAATTTATTTAATAATATTTAATAATTTCATAAGATATAAAGGAGTGTATTTGAAAATTTGATAGGTACCTACTATTTTCTTTTCGCTTTACATTTTTAGTATAGAGAGGATCTGTGGCTTTACAAATTACTGGTAAACTGAATTTTAAATATTTTTCTTTGACAAGCGATCGATATGATTTATTATGGGATCCTGACAATAATTTCCCGTCCCTGATATTTTGCAGTTTGATAAAGTAGACTAAGTAATAGAGAGTACTAAGCCTATGGAGGGGCCATAGACGGGCTCCCCCTTTCGCCAATTTTTTGCCCTTTGACCAGTTATACTGACCAGGTGCGCAGTAATAAGTTACCTTAGGTTTCGTTGGTGCCGTTTTGTATATAGATTATGAATGTCAAATAATCCGAGTGCAAAAAATCTAAACCTGGATTATTCACGAAATAATTATTGTATATTTTTTTTAAATGACACCTTTTCTACTAATCACTACTAAAGACTACAAGTTAAGGAAGCTGTCAGTCCTCATTAAAAATAAGAAACATTACGACAAATTATAAAAATTTTTTTTTTTGAAAAATATTCAAATATGCTAAATTTAACAAATCGCCATTCTGTGCGGAAGTAGGAACAAGTGTTTACGAGTCACATGGTTTTGCCTTCGATTCTGTGCTTGTTCTTAGTTTTTCTAAGGTCGTCTTAGTTAGAGAAAAGCATAAGTAATTTGTGTCAAAAAATGGAATTATTTTTACCGTTCCCTGAGGGTTCCGTAAAATGATTGTTTAATAATAAAGAAAATAATAAAATAATAAACAGAAATGAATGATTTTAGAATTTACTTAGGTTATGTTGACTTTAATGCCAAATTTCAATATTCTAGAATCTAGGTTAATGGGAACTATGGGAAGTACCTGATGATGAGTCAGTCAGTCAGTCAGTCAGTTTTATTACTCTTTGAGAGGCCGTATGATTTTTTCACAGAACTAATAGACTGGTCTAACTTAAGGCTCCTATATCCACAATTTTGCTGAGTTCTTTCATTTTAAGGTACGGGATACATTTTCCGCACAGTTGTAGTTTCACATCACAAACAAATGTCATTAGACGTACAGGAGGGCTTAGACAATGTACAACTAAAGGAATAGAATAAGAATAAAACCACGTAACCAAGAAGTTTATATACTTATTGTATATACAGGGTGTCCAGTAAGTAATGGATAACCTTGCAACCAGAGATAGACCAGGTCAGGAGCATCACGTGATAATTAATAAAAGTCGCATGGTTTTCAAGATTTTTGCAATTTTAAAAATTCTAGGAAAATCACACCCTTTGACCAGTATTTTGCTTGCCCTGACTACAAATGAACCTTAACTTCCAATCTATTTTTTGCAGTGTACTCTTGAATAATGGTATTATTAACTCACTTCAAAATTTCTGCAGTAATATTGAGGGTTCCGTCGGAAAAACTTTTTTTTTCCTCAAGTTAAAACTACCAAGTTCATATCACACGATTTCAACCTCGCATTATGAAAAAAAATGTACTTAGCAATGAGTGGCCACTCATCCTGAAAAGTTGCTTAATTTGTCCAGATTCTAAGCCGGTATTACATACCGCGTTTACATTTATAAAAATAAAGATATTGCTAATCTAACGTGAAAGGAGCTAATTTTCAATAAACTGACTTACTCAAAATTGTTTTAATTTTAATTATAATTTAATAAATCGATACAAAATCTATTTTTTTTTACTTTTGGATTTCTCTGATTAACGACGACTGCTCATGTGGTGAGGACTTAACGATTTGGACATTACGACGACTTGGCGCTTCTCTGGACTTATTGTTTTGTGCGACGTTGCTTCGGACTGGAGAATTGCAAAATGCCACTTGTTCGAACACTTGTTGTGAAAATAAAAATATTAACAAAATGTTTTTTTTTAATTCTCAAATCTCTTTTATTAGTCATGTATCCAATCGCTTGTTACAATAGATTTTGTATCGATTTATTAAATTAAAATTAAAACAATTTTGAGTAAGTCAGTTTATTAAAAATTAGCTCCTTTCACGTTAGATTAGCAATATCTTTATTTTTATAAATGTAAACGCGGTATGTAATACCGGCTTAGAATCTGGACAAATTAAGCAACTTTTCAGGATGAGTGGACACTCATTGCTAAGTACATTTTTTTTTCATAATGCGAGGTTGAAATCGTGTGATATGAACTTGGGAGTTTTAACTTGAGAATAAAAAATGTTTTTCCGACGGAACCCTCAATGTTATACTGCAGAAATTCTGAAGTAAATTAATAATACCATTATTCAAGAGTACACTGCAAAAAAACAGATTGGAAATTAAGGTTCAGGGCAAGCAAAATACTGGTCAAAGACACGATTTTCCTAGAATTTTTAAAATTGCAAAAATCTTGAAAACCATGCGACTTTTATTAAGGTCAAATTTTCATCACGTGATGCTCCTGACCTGGTCTATCTCTGGTTGCAAGATTATCCATTACTTACTGGACACCCTATATAATGTACAAACTCCTTGTAGAAAACGAAGCGTAATTATGTAATTTTGTCTTCAATTAGTATCTTTCGTGAACGCAAAGTTAGCGTCTGTCGATACCCTGTAGATAACGCTGAAAAAAATGGCGAAAGTTTTGGTCGATCAGCAAATTTTTTGAGGTTATGCCCAGTTGTTGCTTTTCGTATTTTTTATTATATAGGCTGCGCATACTTTCATATAATTATTATAATTCAGTTATAAGTTTCTGCATATAATATTAGGATTTAGCGTTCCGAGAGAATAGAATACTAGCGTTCGTACATTGTCTAAGGGGGCTGGTACGTGTGGCGATCTGGTTAAAGTTTGATGTTTAACAAAAAATTGAGATTATTACATACAATATCCATGTTAAATGTAAATATCTTTTTACGTACATACGGAAATCCAAGTTAAGGCCGCCTATTTTTAAGAATAACATGATATTTGCACGTACTTGCCACGTGTTTTCATTGTAATACCGTTTACTGAACAATATTTGGATGTTTTTTTAGTTAAGGCTGGAGGGATTTAAATTAAATTAGGTACAGAGATAGACTATACATCCCAATGACACTAGGTATTAAATTAATAGACACGTTATAACTTTATTTAAATTCTTCCAAAAACAGCTTTGGTAATACCACAGAATAGAACAATACCTATATACTAAAACATTAGTAAAAAATAATAGGTTCCGTCTCGGCCTCGTTTGTAGAAATTATTCAAATGTGACGTAAGAATTTATCCCAACGGAATTTTGGGATAAAAAGTAGCCTGAACGCAAATAGTATATGAATAAAGTTACTGGCAAGCGACGCCGGGTTGAATTAAAAAAATCACATTAAAAACGCGCGAACCCTCCCGTCATCTCTGTTTACGGATTGTAAAACATTAGAAATAATTGCAAAGTTGTTACTTTCTAATAAATAAATAATCTAATACGATTTCGAATAAATAAATTCATGCAGAGTTGTGCTTAAATAGGTATGTGTGCGCCTCTTATTTATTTTTCTCATATGAAGAGTAGAGTTGAGTATATCGCTCGGCCGCAAAGCTATTTTTTCCTCGGACGGCGTACTTTGGAAACCCTCGCAGTAAAAATATTATTTTGCTCCGTTACGATACAAAAGAAAATCTCTTTATAATATTAGTATAAAAGTAGATTATTTGATTTAGGGTAACACCATAAGTACTATACCATATTTTCCCGTAAGTTGAGCAGCTGACAAATGGTGAACGCGTTTGACCCCGCGCCAACAACAGCTAGATACAATGTGTTTATAAACATAAGGAACAGATATTGACGGGGCGTCATAGGGTAAGATTACGATAATACGAACTAAAAGAAAAGCTAATGTCAGCTTGCGAGAGTATCGATCAAAACGCGACCCCGGTGTTTGGCCTGGCCACTCCCAGCCGCACCTTTACTTTATTGTGATAATAAAAATCGACCACCGACTCCTACGACATACTACTTACACAATTATAAATGGTTTCTGTAAGATTCTTGACTACAATCTTAAAACTTCTTGGGTTGAAAAAGATTTAGATCCTTTATGTTGAGTAAAAATAGGAAAACACTTTTTACAGATAAATAAATTAGTAATAAGTACAATCAACGAAGCAAGAAATAATTAAATATTTGAGAGTCGGTTAATGTCAAATTATGATACAATATTGAATCAATATATGAATATCTAAGATACATACATATTACATAATATACGAGTAGCTTATATTGGTACCTATTGAGACTATATTATTTAGGTCATATAAAAAATGCAATTAGTACATACTTAATTAAAATATAAATTATTTGCCTGTAGAATAATTTCTGTTTCAAGGAGACTTCATTTTTAAAATTGCAACTTCTCATTAAGGGGCAGATAACACCTATATACGATTATTTAAAGAATCTTTTAGCAAAAACTGGACAATTTCCAAGTTTGAAAAAAATATATATTATTCTACAGGATATAATTGATATAATTGTCATTCTGAAAACGCGATTACACAATTTTCGCTCGATAGAAAATAATCCCAAAATGTGGTCTCTGAAAGTTTTCAAAAAAAGAAAACGGCGGTACTAGTGATTTTAGTACTATGACATTTAATTTGTTTTTGTAATATTCAATTACCCATATAATTGTCATTTGTATATTCAAATAAATTGTATAGTTATTTAAAAAATAATGATTATGTCAAATGGCGCTTACGATTTCTACTCTGAGCGGAAATGCTTTAGCTCTTCTTTATTCACACTCGCCTTGTCGGCAGTGACGGCTGAATCGTGATGCTAGACGGTCGCGGCCACTCTATCGCTCACAAGTTTTTGTATTATTTGTGTATTTTTTGGCTCAAATTTAATTTATTAATGGTAAACTTTATTAATATATGACATTACCGTAGCGATTAGGCAATATTTTCATAAGGAAGTTGCTATTTGTATACTTTAGTCTAGGAGTCAGCGTTGCTTTTTGTTAGCGTAATTATATTAAATAATTAACTCCAGTATTGGAAATAAGTTAATAAACAGCAAAGTAGGTAGGTAGGTATACATAGAAAATGCGTACGGGAATCATATTGCAGAAGTCATTGCAAGGCAAATAAAATTATGATATACTAGCTTTTCCCCCGTAGAAAAATTTAAAATGTGCCAACCCCAAGGACTTCCGAAATATAAATTAGCTCATGTCATTATCTCTGTGCAAATATCACGTCAATCCGTTGCTCCCATGTTGCTCCGTATTGATTTGAAAAAAAAGGACAAACAAACACTCTTCCGCGTTTGTAATATTTTATCCACGCACGCTTGATGGAAAACTTATGATAGACTAGCTTTTCGCCCCGGCTTCGCGCGTGGAACTATTTGAAAAGTGACAAGCCCGAAGGATTTGTGGGATATGTCATTAAAATCAAGTCAATCCGTAGATTAATTAAAAAAAGGACAAATAAACACTCTTTTGCATTTGAAACATTACCTAGTAAGGAAGTTAAAATACCTACCCTTTATCCAAGCTTGATGATAAAATTACGATAAACAATGTTATACGTATTGGTTTTACATAGACCCTCCTACTAGCTATTCGCCCCGGCTTCGCCGTGGAAATATTTAAAGAGTGGCAAGCCCGAAGAATTTTTGGGATATAAAGTAGCCCATGTCATTATCTATATCTCCAACTATCTCTGTGCAAAAAATCAAGTCAATCCGTTGCTCCGAATTAATTTGAAAAAACAAACAAACACTCTTTCGCATTTGTAATATTAGTAAGGAAGTTACAATACCTACCTATTATCCAAGCTTGATGATAAAATTACGATATACTAGCTATTCGCCCCGGCTTCGCCGTGGAAATATTTAAAGAGTGGCAAGCCCGAAGAATTTTTGGGATATAAAGTAGCCTATGTCATTATCTATATCTCCAACTATCTCTGTGCAAAAAATCAAGTCAATCCGTTGCTCCGTATTAATTTGAAAAAAAAAACAAACAAACACTCTTTCGCATTTGTAATATTAGTAAGGAAGTTACAATACGTACCTATTATCCAAGCTTGATGATAAAATTACGATATACTAGCTATTCGCCCCGGCTTCGCCGTGGAAATATTTAAAGAGTGGCAAGCCCGAAGAATTTTTGGGATATAAAGTAGCCTATGTCATTATCTATATCTCCAACTATCTCTGCAAAAAATCACGTCAATCCCTTGTTCCACAAAACGTGAAAAAAGTAATAGAAGTAGAATTATAGAACCTCTTCTACATGGTTGGACAACGCCGCAACGCCGCTGGTCAGCCAAAATTTTTAATTCGACATTATACTAGATTTCGACTAATTTTAGGGTTCTGAATTCGAATTTGATATCGATTTCAAAATTCAATATGACGACACTGTCAATTTCTTAAAATTCGACATTATACTAGATTTCGACAAATTTTAGGGTTCTGAATTCGAATTTGATATCGATTTCAAAATTCAATATGACGACATATGTCAATTTCTTAAAATTCGACATTATACTACATTTCGACTAATTTTAGGGTTCTGAATTCGCATTTGACATCGATTTCAAAATTCAATATATCTACAACTGTCATTTTCTTAAAATTCGACATTATACTAGATTTCGACAAATTTTAGAGTTCTAGACAGTAAGTATAGTGTATGTGATTAAACATGTTTTTATTATATCAGGAAGAAACAACAGTTGGACGAAAATACTACGTGTGAAACAACTGAAACGTCAGATTTTTCATTGACAGAGTAAGTTTCTTCGTACGATACATAAAATTGAGAATTAATAGATTTACAACACACTTGTTTTTGGAGTTATTCTTTTACATCCTGTACTTGTCGTGTAATGTTTATAAAAAATTTGAAATTTTACATATAACTGTAAACTTTATTACAGGTTAAATAATGTGTCACTAGCAGAAACTCAAGAAAATGTTATCCTTCTTTCTAAATCTACCGATGACGTTCCTGACCTTGAGGTTATATTATAATAATAATGTAATGTAATTTAATGTATTGTAATTTAAGGTAATGTAGATCCTAGATTCACCAGAAAGCTTCAAATAAGAGAACCGATTGGAGATAAAAATATAGTATTGCAACAGCAAGACCTGAATGTAATTGCAAGACCGACAGTTGACAAAGATTTTCCCGCCAATCAACCTACATGTCACGATATTTAAGTTTTAACAATTTCTAAATTTGTACATATTTTTATTTTGTTCATCATTTATGTTTAGATTAAAGTACTATTTGAATATTATGTTATGGGTTAAAAATGTGAATACTAACATGTCTATGCAATGTCAAATTTCGACTAAATAAGTTCAAGCCGAAGTGGCTAGGTGGGAGGCACCGCGCTGCTAAACGCTGAGGTCGCCGATTCGAATCCCATACGTTGCGAATTGTATTTTGTTTTGATTTATATTTTTACGATTTGAATAAAATGCAGGTAATTTAAAATATTCATTCACTATGGAATTTTGATGTGAGCAGCACATATTTATATGGAAATTATTGTTATTATAAAGAAAGTCACTATTTTGTGCAATATTAATGTGTTATGAATGTTGAAGGAAACCTTAAAATTCGTCGAAATTTAGTATGTCGAATTAAAAAAAATTACAGATGTCTTTTGAAATTAACGTCAAATTTTAAGAAGTTAACAGATGTCGTCATATTGAATTGTGAAATCGATATCAAATTCGAATTCAGAACCCTAAAACTAGTCGAAATCTAGTATAACGTCGAATTTAAAGAAATTGACAGATGTCGTCATATTTAATTGTGAAATCGATATCAAATTCGAATTCAGAACCCTAAAATTAGTTGAAATCTAGTATAATGTCGAATTTTACGAAATTGACAGATGTCGTCATATTTAATTTTGAATTCGATATCAAATTCATATTCGAATTCAGAACCCTAAAATTAGTCGAAATGTAGTATAATGTCGAATTTTAAGAAGTTGTAAGATGTCGTCATATTGAATTGTGAAATCGATATCAAATTCGAATTTAGAACCCTATAACTAGTCGAAATCTAGTATAATGTCGAATTTAAAGAAAATGACAGATGTCATATTTAATTGTGAAATCGATATCATATTCGAATTCAGAACCCTAAAATTAGTCGATATGTAGTATAATGTCGAATTTTAAGAAGTTGTAAGATGTCGTCATATTGAATTGTGAAATCGATATTAAATTCGAATTTAGAACCCTATAACTAGTCGAAATCTAGTATAATGTCGAATTTAAAGAAAATGACAGATGTCATATTTAATTGTGAAATCGATATCAAATTCGAATTCAGAACCCTAAAAATAGTCGAAATCTAGTATAATGTCGAATTTAAAGAAATTGACAGATGTCGTCATATTTAATTGTGAAATCGATATCAAATTCGAATTCAGAACCCTAAAACTAGTCGAGATCTAGTACAATGTCGAATTTAAAGAAATTTACAGATGTCGTTATATTTAATTGTAAAATCGATATCAAATTCAAATTCGAATTCAGAACCCTAAAATTAGTCGAAATGTAGTATAATGTCGAATTTAAAGAAATTGACAGATGTCGTCATATTCGATTTTGAAATGGATGTCAAATTCGAATTCACAACCCTAAAATTAGTCGAAATCTAGTATAATGTCGAATTTTACGAAATTGACAGATGTCGTCATATTGAATTGCGAAATCGATATCAAATTCGAATTCAGAACCCTAAAATTAGTCGTAATCTAGTATAAAGTTGAATTTTAATAAAATATCAGATCTCGCTTGTCACATTTCAAACATTTCCACGAGCAAAGCCGGGGCAAAAAGCATCATTTAATCATCAAGCGTGTAAATAGGTAGGTATTCTTACTTCCTTACTAATATTACAAACGTGAAAGAGTGATTGTTTGTTTGTTGATTTGTCCTTTTTAACGTCAATACGGAGCAACATCTTATAAAATATTTTTTGACAGATTACTAAACGACAACTAATCCCATACAGTATGTATGGTATTAGGAGACAAACAATCACATGCAGTCCTGTGTCAGACGACAATTACTGATCACATACAGTCTAGTATTAGACGCCAGACGGCAACTAAAAGCGTGGTCTCTCTAACTATGATAGTCTCTCGCAGGCTAGGTCGGAAAAAGGGCGTGACTTAAAACATCAAATCGTCAAGGACGCTGACGATTATCAGCCCCTTAAGTAGGTAGTACCTACCATGGATTTAACCATAAGTGGATTTTAACTCTGTAAAAAATTTCTTTTTATGATTTTTTACGATTTTCGCTGTGGTCCAACTAAGCTATTTTTTACTTTTTCAGGGTTCCGTACCCAAAGGGTAAAAAAACAGAAACCCTATTACTAAGGCTCCGCTATACACCCGTCTGTCTGTCTGTCACCAGGCTGTATCTCATGAACCGTGATAGTTAGACAGTTGAAATTTTCACAGATGATGTATTCCTGTTGCTGCTATAACAACAAATTATAATAATATAATTATTTTTTTAAATAAATAATATAATTTACAATTTATTGACATCGGACCGGGCTAGACCGATCCGAAATAAATAGTTCTACAACTTGTGTATTAAACTTTTTTTAAACAAAGCCTATTTTTTTTAAAACGAAATAAAGTGTTTTTCACCAACTTTGGCCGCCATTTTCTATAAGACCCCCTAATGTCAGTTGTTTTAAAAATATTGTATTGAATTCTACGGAAATTTTTCGATTTTTTTACATATCTTTATTTGCTGTAGGTATAGTGGTTACGGAAAAGTTACATAGAGCTCAAAATAGACAAACTGGTCTATTAGGCATCTTCGCTAAAGTAGCCCACGCACTGGTCCGGTATCTCACAGAAAATTTTAGGTCCGGCCGCCGTATGATCGAGATTGAAGACAGGCCACAAATTAGCAATGTATACGATCTAGATCACATGCAATTGGCCATGCTACATATTTATGATATACTTTTTTTATAATTTATTTTGAAAATATAGCCCATTTTAAGAAACTAACTTCGATATTTTTGTTTTTTATACATTTATAATATATTTTACAAATTTACATTTTTAATATATTTTACAAATTTTACCCGCGAAAAGTAAACGTGACGTTACAAGAATTTGGAACAGGATTATAATCTTGGCCACTACACATAAAAAAGTGACAGTCAATCAAATTAAAGTCAAGCAAACGTCAGTCAAGGTCGACTAACCTAAAAATTACTCTTGTTTATATACTCGTGTTTATAATTAATTAAATTGAATAGCTTTTTACAATGGCAAGTAAATAGTGTTTCATACCGTCATGTCCTAATAACAAAGAAAATAATTACACGTAAAATATAAATTTAAAAAGATGTCACGCAAAGATTGACGATTACCCTTTTTTGTAGGCAAAGGTTTTTTTTTTCATACTGCTTATGATGACGTCATACATCGGTCAAATTAAAGTTATTGTTTTTATTGAATATCTTAAAAAGTATAGACTTAATTTAAAATCTGATAAATAGAAATTGTACTGAAAGCTTATATCTCGAAACGGTTTCGAGATCTTCGTTCCTGTTCAAAAAGTTGGCCATAAGATTCGATTAAACAAAGGCGTGTGGATGTGTGTGTGTGTGTGTGTGTGTGTGTGTGTGTGTGTGACAGATCGTTCCGGTCATTGAAATCAACCACAAATACAACTATTTGAAAACGGATGGTGGGCCGCGGGATAAGAATTGGACGAGTCTGTGGTCGGTTTCGGTGGACCGTACGGCGACCGGCCGGGGATTGGACGAATGTGTGGCCACCTTAAGGGGCTTTGAGGAGTGAGGGGTAGGAGCATTAACACAATTTGATATATATATATATATATATATCTCTACATAAGATAGTAGTTATTTCAAGATTTTTTAAAATACTAATTATACTAAAAACTAGGCGTTTCCGCAATTTGCCGTCTTCACTATGAAGTTTTAAGAAGGTGATTGAGAGGATAAGGGGTCATAAAGTTGATTAGAAAAAAGTCACAAAATTCGCCCTAGAAGCAGATTGGTCCTTCAACATGACAATGCATTTGCACACTCCACTGAACCATCAACAGATTTTGAAGTCCTTAAAGTTTAATGTTTAATACAGCTTGGACCTTTAAAATGGCTCCAAAGTGTTCAAAAATATAACAATTGGAAAATGCTAATGCAATAAAAATATTACAAACATTGTAACTGGTTTGATTTTTAAGATTATAGAAACTTTCACTATTAGCCACATATATTCGAGTTTAGTAAAAGGATAATGGGCCTTGGACCAAAAATAAAAAGATGCAACCACTTCAAGAAGTTATGCCAGTGTTATGATGAACAGTGAAAACATAAACATCATATTTTATCAGGCTATTGAGAAAAATAAGTTTATATTGTAATATTAAAATAATGATAACATTTCTTATTTTATATTATGATAATAGGTTTTTGTGATGGTAAAATGGTGATTATTGGTTTTTACAAGTTTTTTATTTTATGATGTTGTAATGAGATTCAGAATGTCAAAAAGTACCTACTTCTTCCTTTTATCTGTTTACAAACCAAATAATTGTTCCATTATTTAATCAAAGTCTGTAATCTCACAACAAAACAGCACAATGAGCCCTCATAGCAAAAAAAGAGCTCTACTCAGGCTAAATTCTCTCAAATTGTTAACCTGACTCCATTTCAGTCCTTTGCTACTTGTTCTTCACTCATTGTTTACTGTTTTTTTTCATTATTATATTAAGTAGGTACATTATAAAGGAATAACCTACTCTTTGTGATGTAGGTCATCAACATCATTGTTTTAAAGGGAGCATGCTATACATAATAATTTCCGTAAAACAACTTTGATTTCTTCACAGGTTGTCTTACAGATCCCAAAACCGTGTAACAGTCCCAGTCCTCTATTAGCCAATGGTATTTGTGAGGCTGTACCTAACAAGTTGAGGTATATATATTTAGATGGAAAAGCCTCTAATATTGTGTACAATGTATAAAGTTACTTACCATAAAGTATATTACTTGTAATTGTATTTGTATATTCCTCCTTTACTGTAGCGTTTCATATGTCCATCTAATAGGATTCCAGCACAAACTTTTGTCACTTATGTATGTACTGTTCAATTATTTACTAAAACTTATTCTGTCACAATGATTTTTATGTAAAAAAAACCCTCAAGATCTATTATAAAAATATTGACAAAGTTATAGAAGCTCAATGGCACTGTCGGATTCTAAAAATACTTAACATGATAAAACGTATGAATGTGTTAAATACATAAAGCAATACAATGACAAGTGGCTGTAGGTTGTGAATTTGGATTACCCATTACTTTACACAATAAAATAAAAACATTATTTAGCATGCTATTTAGTAGAAATGATTATTCTTTTTTTTATTAAAACCACTAGCTACAAAATAGGAATAAAAAATAGAAGTTTTAATAGTTTTATAGATATATAAAAATATAAAATGTATTGAATAAATTTGGGAATATCAAAATATTTCAAAAAATATAATTAGGTAGAAAGTAGGACATCTAAATGAACAGTTTACTAGTATTGAAATTAAAGCTAAACCTGGATATATTATGTAGACTCTAAATAGCAAATACACTTCTAGTTTAAGCACAGAACACTTATTAGCCAACTTGTGTCCACTATTGCAATAAAATTCACTGTAAATATACAATATCAATTATTCAGCACATTACTTAAGTTTACAAAGGCACAACGCAAAAACTTGTTGCTTTCTACAAACACAAATAGCACTCAATTCAACACAAAAGTCGCTAGCTAGACTGCTGAAAGCAAAAAGCAAAGAGCAAAGCAAACATACAAACAGCACTTCACAGCGGAGAGACAATAGCGGTGCACTACAAACTTTATAAAATAAAAAAATCCTAGATACTAAAATAAAAAATTAACTATAATATTTTCTAATAATCCAAAAATTACAAATAAACAACCAATCAAAAAGGCAGAAATCAGACTTTTGGTATATTTTTCTTTTTTTGCTTGTGGTATCCCTCAGTCAATGATTTCAGTGTTTCAACTTGCTTGACGCCTCACTTCACTGCTATTTCCGGTTTGTCTATTCTCAGTCACTGTTATATTTTATATTCATTTCATTCATTCATTCGTTCAATTCGGTGTAACCTTTGCCTTTTCATGGAATAAAAAAAAATAAAAAATTGTACCAAAAAAAAAAGCTTTGTGTTGTGCTGCTGATTTTGTTTGTGTAATTAATTTTAGTATATAATTTAAATTAGTTCTCTGACAAGGTTTTCAATATCCAGACAAAATGGGGAAGGGTTTTAATAATTACATGTGTAAGAAATTCTTTCATCCCGCATCAAGAGACAACTTAAAACGAGTAAGTTAAGTTTGATATTATTAATTTATGTTTTCCTTTATGCATTTGCTTCAATTATTTGTTTATTTAAGGTATGGATGGCTGAGCAGAAGACCGAGGCTTACAAGAAAAAACAAGAAGAGCTTCGTGTGCAATATGAAAAGGAACAAGATTTGCATGAAAACAAGTATGTATGAAGTCATTTCACAACTGTTATATGTAGAGACAATGCGACTTTCGTCCTGCACATTTATATCTGACCTGAGCATCTAATTTTCCAAGTGTAATTACGTTATAATATAAGTCAACTGAACTTGTAACATTTTGCATTATATTTTTTTGAGAGTTAACTTTCTAATGTCTTAATTTCAGAGCATTACTGAGTAAAGAAAGCAAGGACAAATTGAGTCTAAACTTCATGTATGAACCTCCCCCTGGTGTTAAGAAAGAAAGGGAAAGGGAAGACAATGAGCCGGAATATAAATTTGAGTGGCAGCGTAAATACAATGCTCCCAGAGAAAGCTACTGCAAAGGCGACAATGAAATTCGTGATCAACCTTTTGGTATCCTGGTTAGAAATGTGAGATGTATAAAATGCCACAAGTGGGGTCACATCAATACAGGTAATGTAATATCTGTACATTAAATGTGTTAAATTGCATTTTGAATGTTTAAAAGAGACTCAACTATAATGAAGGGCTCTTGATAACTCAATACAACATAAGTAATAATTGAAGTTTGGTTATTTATTTATACCTAGACAATTTGTGAGGGCACATATGAGTGTGAAGCAACTTTTTATTGTCCCTTTTCTTAGTTTGTATTACAGTGAAAACTCTATAATGGTAATATTAGGTGAATTTGAGTGGCTTAATTAACACATTCATACACTCTATAATGTGAGAGTCACTAGTAGTGCACTTACTTTTTTATAGTACTCGTCATTATGCATCTTCTTGTTCTGGGAATGTTAGGAAAAGAGCTTATTCAATTGATTGATTTTTTGAGCACGCTTGTTGTTGACCTAAGGTGAAAAATTTTAGGATTTCATATAGCATTAAAATGGATAATGTATATAGACTGAAAAATACAGTACTTTATAAATTGTGTGGTCTCTTGAGCATCACTATAGAAAGTGCCCACTGTATAAAGTTGAATCATGATTCCGTGTCACATTGGTTTGCTTGAAATACAGCTTCCATATTAGCCTTCACTTTATAATCTTTTCTTAACAACATACAATACAATACTTGACATTTGAGCGAGAATTATAAATTGACTCCTAAATGGTTTAAAAATATTGGTTTTAAAAAAAAAGCCTACCATATTTTGTGGGGTATCACTGAGAATAGATATCCTAAAATCAACATGATGTTACCATCTTGACCATTTTATTTTAAATTTTTCAGACAAGGAATGTTCAATGTATACCCTATCCATGAGTGAGGCTCGTGCTCTACAAGCTTCTACATCTACCACAGAGGAAGAGGAACCTAAACCCGATGTTCCAACACTCATGCAGCAAATGAGAGATACTGGCCTTGTCATGAAACCAGGTGCTATGCCATTGGCTGCAACCAAATTGGACGACAATGACTCTGCTAAATACAGTGAGATGGATCTAATAAGTCAGCTGTCAACAAAACAGAAGAAGAAATTACTTAAGTATGTTTAAAGCAATTCAATTATCACTTCCATGCATGTCCTTAAGGACTCCTGTTACCAAATAATTGTGCTTAGAGCTTACATCATTACTAGTAGTAAACAAATAAAAATGAATTCAAATCAATTAAAATTCTATTTTATGTGGAATATTCATGGAAATTAATTACCCTATCTATCTTCAGGGTTCAGGTTCTGAAAACATTAAAATTTACTCTAAGCTGGCTAATAAAACATCAAAATCTTTTAAAAGTTTTAAAGTTGATTTTATTTTATTTTTCAGAAAGCTTGAAAAGCTGGAAAAGAAAAAGGATAAGAAAAGTAAGCATAAGTCAAGAAAGTAAATTAGTAATCAAGAATAATTTTCTTATTTGTACAAATTGTTAGTACAGTATGTATTGTAATGTATTCCCAGTCAATAGGGTATTTAGGTAAGGTCCTTTTTCTAGTCTTGTCTTATTTGTTAAACAAACTGCACGTTTTTTTTTAAATTCTAAAAAGACGTTACATGAATAATTTTACATATTAATTTGTTACTATTTTATATTTGCAGAACTAATAATCACATTTTTAACAGTTATTTAAAAATCTTACAATAAAAGACATGCAAAACTTTACCAAATAAGACAAGTCTTAAAAATGGACTTTAGGCTCTTTTCATTCTTTGGATGGCATAATAAAAACAGATTTCCAAACAAATTCAATTAAAAATCTGATATGAGGAAAAAAGAAAAAAATTGTATGTGTAAATGTGTATTACTAGATAACAGATGGTGTTGGTATTACATACAATTATTGTTAGTTTTAAAATAAACAAAAGTCTTAAATGTCCTATATTTTATTTAAAAAGCAAATCATTTTTACACAATCATAATTATTATTTTAGTGGAAAGTACTGACAAGCAATGTAGATACATTTCATTGGTGCATTTGAAAGAAACAGCTTGTTAACAATTAGAAATTGATATTTTCTTTCCTTCTTTTGATATAATATGAGTGCAAACACAAAAAGTTGTTACCTGCATTCAACAAGCCAGTGCGAAACATGTCGTTTACTGTTAGGCATATCACTTTTAATTAATCTTGGAAAAATAAAAGCTGTGTTGTAAAATGCGGGACTTTATATTTCGCGCTGGCTCTACGAATGCAGGTAACCGCTTTCTTTTGTACATGTGCACAAAAGCTGAAATAGTTTTAATTATTTAGTTTTAGTGTCTAAAATGTCATATTTTTTATACTAAAAATAACACATGTATCCTTTGATTTACTTGACTGTATTTTTAACTGTGTTATGTATATATTATGTACTTAAGTTATGGCAGTAAACCATAGTTATTGTATCTTAAATACTAGACTACATAATATATTTACTTAGAATTAAATTATCACAGCTTTCCAGTCACATAATAATTTCAAATTAAAGAAGAGAATATAACATGTACATTACTTAATAATATATAAATACATATAAAATTAACAACAAATTTTGAAGTTTTTTTAAGTCTATATACAAATAAGGCAAATATTTTATTCCCAGTAGCCTGTAGGATATATTTTTTGCCTAGTAGTTACTCTTATTGTAACATTTATAATTATTATTCAGAGCAATATAAATGTATCCAACAAGGTGCATGAATATATTTTCATCTCAAAATTATTATACTTTTGCATCCAACAGTAATGGCCAAACTATGTTCTAATAATGGGTTCTTCATCAATATCAAGATCTTCTTGGGGGTCTTTCTTTTCTTTCCAGTGGAGGTACAATACACAACATGTTATGACAACTATTATTGCTGTTAGGACAAACACACTTTTTAATATCACTTTGCTAGGAGTGACAAAAAGTTGAGCGCGCCATTGTGAAGGATTATCTGGAGGTGATGGTATGACAACAATCTGTGAGTTTGGTATAATCTGTGTCCAGCTCCGGGAGTAACCTGATAACCCAACATTCAATGTGTCAACAAAATTGGGAGTTCTATCTAAACCAAATATGGAATAAGGTAATTGTAATGCAAAGTATGCAGATTGAGGAAGTTGGGCACAAACTCCTGTCCTATATGTTCCCTCTTGTGACCATGTGTTGTAGCTTATTTTGGGACCTGGCAAATTAGTACCTGTAAAAACAAAAAATATGTAAGGGTTTTAAGTTTTAAAATAAAAATATAATAATCTATGAAAATGGGTACCACTCACCAAAAGTGAAAGTTCTCCAACGCAAAGTTCCATTCATCACAGGCATATGTTCATTTGTCAGGCCAGTGACAACTATTACCTTTATGAAATTTGTGTCATATTCCAACTCGTTTCTATATGCTCTCATCAAATATTTATTTGTAGTAACATTTTTTTCAACATAAATAATATCTAGAACTCCATCCATATAAAAATCATAGAATGTTCCCATTACTACATTCTTTCCAAAAGAGTTTAACTTTTCCCACTGAACAACAAAAGTTCTATGAAATTTGCACTCAGCAAATCCACACTTTTCATTGTGTAATAGGAATACACTTGTTTCATCACTGTTTTGTGTACTCAATGTCATTAAAATATCTGGAAAACCATCCATATTATAGTCTCCACTTCGCATTGTTATGGTATCAAGATAGAACTCTTTTCTTGGTGGTACAAATCTCCAATAGGTACCCTTTCCATCATTCAGGTCTATAACCAGGTCATGCCAGTTATTATTATCAAATATTAATATGGTGCTATTGCGGCATTCAGAGTCATAGCAAGTAGGCAATACCAAGTAAAATTCCCCTGAAAGAGCAACATCTAAAAATAAAGCTTGACCAAATATTGCATATTCATGACCAATTGGTAATGGAATGCTATTATTATATATAAAACCAGACTCCATTCTAAGCCAAATTTCTACATCAAACATTGTAGTGATCAAAAGATCAGCGGCATCATCACCATTAATATCTATGAATGAATGGGAATGTGGCATTTTCAGTTCTTTGTTAAAGATATCATCACTAAGAAAAATTTCTATAGGTTGACTTCTGGACTGATCAAAAACCCAAAATGTTCTTTTATTTTGAGAATTGAGACCAAAGATGTCTAATATCATATTTTGATTGTAATCCAGTACTAAAGGTTGACCATTTACTGTAGCTTTTATTTCATCAGCATCAGAACAATTTAAACTAGGATTCCCGCCCCACATAATTCTTATGTCTTCGAAGGTTGAGTTATCTGGTCGCTGCGTTGTAATCATAATATCCATATAAGCATCTCCATCATAGTCACCAGGGACAACACTCCTGATGACAAAGTCTGCAAATGTGCATCCATAGATGGACGGTCTCAAAAATGGTTCCTTATCGTGAGCAATATACACTTGTAGATTAGAGCCATTATTTATAATGAAAGCGTCTGTTAATTCGTCAGAATTGAAGTCTCCAAAAGCTGCTATAATCCCTTCTGTATGTACGCCAAAAGAATTCACGGTCATGTCTGATCGCACAGTTTCATGGTATGCTACTGATAGAAATATAATAGTCTTTATAATCATTTTAACTTAAACCTACACCACAAGAAACAAAACAAATATTATTTTATTTTTATTGACAAAATACAAATATAAACAATGAAGATAATCTGCAAATTTGAATGAATTATTCAGTCAGGCGCTGTGCTGTCAAGTGTCATTCACAGAAGGCTTGTTTACCCTAGTTCGTAGGTGAACGGAAACTATACGTAGATTTTACCTCACCATCTCCACACTTGCTCTGTGGGGCGCTGGTGCCTATCAAAGGAGGACCTTTGTCATATTATCACATCCCAGTTGTGTGATACGCCAGGAGTGCGTAACAAGCAGGCAACAGATTTCATATCCAATCCAGCAGAACAATTTAAGCCCGCGATATAAAAACCGGTTTTGCAACGGACAGGAAGTCGGGCAAAGAGGAAAACTTTATCCCCATTTTACCGCCAAAAGAATCACCTAAACACTTTGAGTTATTTATAATTTAGATAATTATTATGAAATAAATGACTAACATTAAAATTAATAAGTAAAACTAAAATAATAATAAAACTTAACATAAGTAAATAAGCTAAAAGAAAATACTAAATAAATTACGTAATAAATAACTACAACATTATATATAAAAAATGTCCTCCAGTGTGTTCCCTCGAGGCACGGTGCCTAGCAAGCTAGCAGCATTTCCTCTCTGGATAGCTAGGCTGATTCTTTGTGCCAGAAAGCTGCCAGCTCTTTTGTCACCGGTGGCCTCGACGAGACGCACTGAAAGGTCTTTCAGAAATGATTTAGCACTTGGGCCCCATGGGCCCAAGGTCTCAAAGCCAACTGGCGTGAAAATGTAGCTTCCGAGAATATCTATATATTTTTTTTTCTTTAGGGTTTCAGCACCCGAAGCAGCACCTCCGGCTTGACTAGAGGTGACCGTTATGTGTGATGGGGCCAGAGTGTCAACGCATGTCACGTCCCATACCAAACATTTACCTTGTTTCCAAGGAATGAGTGTCGATCCGTCGGGCCTCTTGCCATCCGAGCGAATGATTCCGTGTGGTTCTAATATTGCCGGAACATTCGCTGAGGCAAGGGCTCTTCGGATCACATCATTTAATGTGGCATGGCGAGACATGCGGCCAGCACTCTTCTGACAGGACAAGCCGTGATGGCCGAGCTCATTGACAGTGGTGCCACATCTACAACGATGAGGCTGGACGGTTACAGTGCCTAGGCGTAGCCTCACTGCTAAGGATAGAGTGCAGTTGTCTAATAAGATGCCAAGGTTTGCTGATGGCAGGGCATTCAACCATAATCCCGACTCCTCTTCGAATGCTGCCAAGAGTCGAGCGCGCTCTGATATGTCATGACATGAGGACATGAGATCTCTTTGTACTCTCTTGCATATCAGTTCGTCCCATGCTCGTTGTGAGTGCATTAATAAAGGGGTTTGATCACCGCAAAGTATATTCCACTCGCTTTTGGCCTCAGCAAGGTTTGCAATTTCAGTGGTATTTAAACATTGATTAATAATCATTTGAAATAGGGCATCGCAACTATGACACGATGACAGAAATGCTGGTAAAGATATTGTGGATAATTTACGTATTCCAATTCCTCCGAAACGAACTGGGAGCGAAGCCTGAGACCAAGTTCTGTCAGTAAGATTACAATTCAAGACCTTCGACAGAACTTCTGAAATGTACTCGTCTATTACCTTGATATTTCCATAGATGACAGCATCTTAAAAAGTAGGTGAACTTAGGAACAAATAAGCAAAATTTGATAATTGTTAAAGCTATGTGTGGATTAATTTTTTGTAGGCGTTCAGATGTCTTTTTAAATTTCTCAATTTGTTCTAATAGAAAAGGCGGAATTGATTCATCCAAAATAGGTACCCCGAGCAGACGGAGAGAATCGTTTTCGACGATTTTAATGTTAGGGGCCACCGTATTAAACTTTGACGAAATGTCACGTCTGTCAGTTGGATGTACTGAAGTGTGGATATATAGCTCACATTTATCGAGATTAAGCTCCATACCCATCTCAGCAAAACTACTTATTAAACTGGTCAAATCTTCAATGACAGTTTCTGCATCTCCACCTAGTGTACCATCATCAAGGTACCATATATTAAATTTTGATTTCAAAGAGCTGATCGTAGAGTGAATCCCTAAACTAAAAATGGCTGGCCCAAGTGGGTCACCTTGTTGACAACCAACAGCAGAGGAAAGAAGATGATCCTTGTAAGTAAGTTTTGAAGGCTCACCGTAACACTGTCGTAAATATGGGAAGAGGGATGGAATATGCTCCTTCACTTGGTTTAATAGTAAACTGCGATCTATAGAATTGAAGGCGTTTTTTACATCTACTTTAACCAATACTTGTTGCGAGTTACTCATCAAGAAGGTGCGAGTTGCGTGTACAGTAGCCTCACATCCTCCCTTAGAACCAAATCCTACCTGTATAGGCTGGAATTTGGTTCTCAGAGTAGGCATAATTAATTTACAAGCACATTTAGATACCAAACGTCTAATTGTTGTACCCACTGCTATTGGACGAATTCCGCCATCTTTCTTTTTGAGTGCACATAAATTAGCACCATATAGAATATCTGTAACTCTAGGATTGACTTTTCCAGATAACATTAAATTTGCAAGAGATGCAAGACTTAATAAGAGTGATTTTCCGATATCACCTGAAGATGTATATACAAGATCCTTGAGATGTTGCGGGGTCAAACCATCTAAACCTCCCCCTGATCCATTCTTAAAAGACATGATAGCAGATAAGATATCGTCCATTTCTATAGTGGGTGCATTGTCAATCAATGATTGAGACATGTCAAGAAGTTGACAAGAAGTAGCGGGAGGATGTTTGGAATGGAGGGCCTGTAGGGTGTCCGAGTTGTCCGGGGCGATGGTATCATTTGAAAAAAGAAGGCGACTAGCCCCGCTCAAATCGCCTTCACAAACTTTTGATTCTACTGCCTTATATATGTCTCGTGGTCCGTTTTTGTTCCGAAGCGAGAGTGAAGGTAAATTTGGATGCAGACAATTATGTTTTATTTTTTGTGTCAGGGAGGAATTATTCCTATCCTCTTTGTTAACATGAAAAGTATTATAAGCAAAAGTAAACAATTGTTCCCAAGTCTGTTCACTGTTTTCTGATACTACTGTGTCTATACACTTTCTTAAGGCCGATTTAGACGGTTCTAGTGGTTAGTAGAGTGCGTTAGGATAGTACATTAGTTGAAACATGTAAACGGTAGTTTCTAGTACTCGTACTAGTACCGTTCCACTCGCCTTTCAACTAGAATCAAATAGAATCGCTTTTTATTTTTGTTTCAAGTGACACCCTTCCCGCGCCCGCTCAACCCCCCGCGCGATCCTGACTCGCTACTCGCTGTAGTTTGAACGGTCGTTTTAGTAGCTTGCACAAGTAGACAAGGAGACGCATGTGTGTTTTGTCCTACAAAACGAAAACAAAAAATGGCAAAGTGGTCAGAAGAAACCACAGTTAAGTTCGTAAATGAATACATTCTTCACGAATGTTTGTGGAACATAAAAAATGTTTTATATAAAAATAAACAGGCCAGGCATTCGGCATACACTACAATAAAAGAAGAAATGGGTATACCGGATTTTGGTGTGAACGAAGTTATAACAAAGGTAAATAAAATCTATCTACACGTTTTTTGTCTGAAAAACAATAGCCATAATTATTAACAAATCCATACGAAATAATTTTAGTTTGTACATTGTTGTAGGTACTTAATGTCACCGAGGTAAAAATAGTTTTTAGAATATTTTGTCTGTTTGTCTCTGCGTTTGTGCACGCTAATCTCAGAAACGGCTTAACCGATTTGAATGTAGTTTTCACTGATGTATTGTAGAAATTTTCACTAACAACATGTTTTTTTTAGATTAAAAATATACGATCTACGTATGCGCAGGAGATAAGGAAAATTAATGATTCGAAGCAATCTGGAGCTGGAACAGATAGTGTATATAAACCGAGTGTGAAATGGTTCGCGATACTAGATGATGTACTACGAGGCGTAAACATTGAAAATAGAAAGACAGAGACAAATATGGTATGATATTATTTTTATTGTTACACAAAAATTAATAAATCATTCGTGACTGCCAAGATACAGCTCCCTCTCCGATAAAATAATCAGCATAGTCTTCCCTTATCTGGCGAGCATTTTGGGATGAATGATTGTACATGTGTCTTGGTATGGGCACAAGTCCGTCTGAAGGTACTTCTCTCCAACTCCCTTGTATAATATTTTCATTCTCAGTGTCTTCGATGTCCATAGTAGCTACGATTATTGGAGATTTGGTAATCCTAAGCCAGTTGTGCAATGCACAACAAGCTTTTACAATTTTGTCAACTTTGTTGGGGCAATATGGCAGTGGTTTTTCGAATATTCGAAATCGACTAACTAATATACCAAAAGCATTTTCAACTATACGCCTAGCTCGAGATAATCTGTAATTGAAAATTTTTTCTCTTTGTGATAAATTTTGCCCTCCATATGGCTTCATCAAGTATGGCTTCAAGGGGAAGGCAGCATCTCCAACTATAACATGATTGTCTGGTAACAAACCATTTTCTAAAGCATTGCTTAAACTACAGTTTCGGAAAACTCCTCCATCGGATATTCTACCATTGCAACCGACATCGATGTATTTAAAACAATAGTCATCATCTACTAAAGCCATTAATACTAGGCTGTTTTGTTGTTTGTAGTTATAGAAGTAGCTTCCTGCTTCAAATGGAGCTTTTATAACGACATGTTTGCCATCAATCGCCCCACAGCAGCCTGGAAAATGCCAAGATTTTCTAAACCCGTTTTCAATAGCCTCCCACTCTTCAGTGTTTCTTGGTACCTGAAAGGAATAATGTATTATTAGTATTTTGATATATTTATTGTACTGTAATTTTTTTTTTCAGAACACCAGTAGTAGTACAGAAACTAAAAATCACAATTCCGAAAATAATGCTGACCAGGAAGCTTGTGAACAACAACGTATTTCCAGGAAACGTAACTTAAGAGGCCTAAATACTCTACTTGCAACAACAGAGCTAAAGGAAGGCACTCCGGTATTAAACAAGGTCACAAATGAATTTGAAATTTTCGGGAAAAGTGTTGCAGTACATTTAAATGCCTTATCATTAGAAACTGCATTGCGAGCCCAAAATGAAATTCAAAACTACTTAACGAAACTAAGATTACAACAATTAGAATGCACCCGGTCAAATTCTCATTCAAGTCCGTCAGAAACACCATGCTACGTCTCGCCTGAGTATACTACATCTGTGGAACTTCCAACAATGAGGGCATATTCGTCTAGTTCCCATTACTCTGAAAGTCCTGCACCAGCACAAACGCATCTCTACGTCTCGCCTGACTATACTACATCTCTAGAACTTCCAACGAGGGCACATTCATCTCAATCGAGTTATTCTGCAAGTCCAACAATTATTCAATCAACTGGCCCTGCATTTACATATACTTCAAATAGTTCCAATACTGCACAATTTAATAATAATACTGATATTTTAGCAGAAGCTGTATTAAACATTCCTATGTAAAGTCAGATACCTGAAATAAAGTGATTTATATAAGTACAAATGTGTTATACTTTCTTACCTGTATGAAGTCTTGCAAAGCGTTGTAGATGGCATCACAAATATCAGGAATCATTAGAGAAAGGCTTGGTTTAGATATTCTAAAAAAGTGAGATATGCTTCTTAAACTATTTCCGGTTGAAAGCATGTAAAGAACTGCTTGTAGTTTTATTTTGGCTGGTATTGCACTCCTCATATGTGTATCTAATTTTTGAATGACAGGTCCCACTTTATTCAGTAACCAGTTGAAAGATTGTTCTGTCATCCTCATTGATACGCGGTACTCTTTGCGGTCTTCAATAGCTAATTCTTTTAGCAACAAAGTACTTCCTCCAAGAGTGGATCTACGACTAACCCATTTATGCTCCCATATACGCTTTGGTTTATTTATTTCAAATAAAATTTCTTCCTCTATTTGTTCCATCACAATAATCAGTAATTTGCGTAAAATCGCGCGTAGAATTTCCCGACGTCGTTGCTTATCCATCCTTATAAAATGACAATCTACTGGAAGAAGTTTAAACGTCACTGGAAACCTACTAACGCACTGGCATACGAGTGCCACTAACGCACTCTACTAACCACTAGAACCGTCTAAATCGGCCTGAGCAGTTGCTACACAAATTCGTGCACCGCGAGGTATGCGCTTTGAGTAGCCTAAACAGCTTTTATATTTTTTTATAATGTCCACTGGTAACCCTGTATACCTTTTGATTGATAAAAAATTTTCAGTTATGACTGACAAAGTGACAGCAGGAGAAAGAAATTTATTTCGTTTTTGGTTCTTATTTGTTCCTAAATATTTTTTGCTAATTATTTCTCCAAATTCCTCAAAGAATTCGCTATAGACATGACTGAAGAAGTGCAAATTTTGAGGAGGAATCGTCCTGGTACCAAGGCTAAGGTAATTAAGATCTCAATGCACAAATCACGATTCTGAATATACAATCTAAAATTTTCTCTACATATGTACAAAATAACTTGGAAGCTTTTGTTTTTATATGATATTTGCTTTATAGGATTTTCGTCGATGGCCTGATGAATCCTTTGAGGAAATGGACAGCACTCTAGCTGTACAACAATTTATTCAACAAACTATAAGACGTGATCCCTCGAATCTAGAAGCCATACTCAAAATGCCTGAAGCACAGGATGAGGGTGTGTGGAAGTATGAGCACTTAAGGTAAGCAAAGTATACATCACGCCTTTTATCCAAAAAGGGGTGTGCAGAGACCATTAGACTATATATACCCTACTAATCAAATGCCAATAGCTACAATCTTGACATACCTCTTTGGCTTCTTTTATATTCATCATGCATTCTTCTCCAATGACACAATTCTGGATGCGATCAATACACCTTACATGACATATTCTATGTAAAGACTGCATTTATCTTACTTTCATGCTTCTTATTCCATACCCAAATCTCACTTCCATTCCATACCTAAGTGATGGAACTAAAACAGGATTATGTATATTAATTTTAGTATATTTAATTCTTAATAACAGAACTATATATATATATGTATGTATGCCAACTTATGCCGGAATAATAGCAAATGGCATTTTATTGGTTGTGCCTACCCTTCTTGGTATACAGGAAGTTCAAAGTTTGCTTGCACTTGAATTCTTCTGAATGAAATTGAATATTAACCTCTGTTTACTATAATGTTCATTTAATTTTCAGACAATTTTGCATGGAGCTAAATGGTCTCGCTGTTTTACTTCAGAATGAATGTAAACCTGATATATGCACTCAAATGACAGCAACAGAACAATGGATATTCCTTTGTGCAGCTCATAAGACACCAAAGGAATGTCCTGCTATTAATTACACAAGACACACATTGGATGGAGCTGCTTGTTTGTTGAACAGCAACAAATATTTCCCAAGCAGGTTTGTTAAACTTTGTTTTTGATTTTCTAATATGACGGCTTTTTCTTTCTTCACGGGTTGCCTTACAGCTCCCGAAACCATGTTACAATCCGAGGATACCCAGCGGAAGACTAAGTCTCCCTTTTTTAGCTGATGGTATTTGTGAATATTTTTAGATGGAAAAACCTCAGAAGTGTGGGTTGTTGGATTATGTACATATTTCTTAATCTGTGGATAATGTTGTAGATGACACCATTAGTATGTTATATATAACTTTTTAAGATAATAACTTGGTATTGTGTAAATTGTTAATAGTCTCAAATATTTAAAAAAAAAGTAACTGAAATTACCTACTTGCTAGGGATGTATTATAAGAGAGATTGTTCTAACTTTTAACACACATTTGCTCGAATTCTCTATTTTATTCTTCATTAGCAACTTGCTCCAGCTTTACATGAGTTGACAGAAATATTTATCAAACATTCCAATAGGAATTTTCCTAAATGAAAAGTGGCCTATGCAAGTATGCACTCTATCTTTCTCACTCTTTCAAACTATCTTTATGCAAAAAATCATGTTTATCCCTTGATCCATTTTGATGAGAAAGATAAACAGACATTTTCACATTTAAATATTTGTATAGATAGTAAGTAAGTATTGATTTAAACATAAAAGGAAAAGGACCTTTCAAATACATATATTATTTTTATCTATTGACCCACCCTTATCTATTGACACCCTTTGTCCCAGAAGGAATAATTAAATGTTACAATTCTGTCTGTTAATTTTACATCCTATGTATTCATCATACATATAATTGCCTTGTAATTTTAACATTACTTTTTTTTAAATATCTACCTGCCCCAGCAATTATTATAGTCTTTGTCATTGTCAATTTTTGCCTAAAGTAATAATTTGCATATTATTTTTCAGAGTGAGCATCAAAGAATCCTCTGTAGCAAAGCTTGGGTCAGTTGGCAGAAGAGTTTACAGAATTTTCTCTCATGCATATTTCCATCACAGGACTCTGTTTGATGCATTTGAAAAAGAAACTCACTTGTGTAAACGTTTTACATATTTTGTAAAGAAATACTCAATAATGCCTAAAGAGATCTTGATTTTGCCCAAACTTGATGGTGAGACAACAATAACAACAACCACTGGGGAATCGGAAGCTTAATCTTAATTTTAAACCAATATTGTTTCATTATTGAATGAACAGCATTTATCTCATTGGATAGTTTATGTAAAATATGTCGTGTTTTGTACTATTTTGTGAGTAGATACTTCATATTTTGAATATTTGTGTACACTTTAATGTTTCATCCACTATGGATGTTGGTATAATAGATGACTTGGGATAAAGATAGTAGAAACATAAAATACCCACTTCGAAGAAGAATATCTGACTACTATATATATCTGCAACCTGCATATACTTTTTCTCTGGTTTTAGTAGGTAGCTTTTATCAGCATTCTGTCATTAAGCTTTTTGTAATATTATCAAAACCAATTTTTGTCCTATATCCTAATTTACCTATAAATGTTGTATTAATCCCTATATATTGATGTAGTTTATTTAGTCTCGACTAATATTAGGTTACTCAAATATTAGTAAAATTTAGTAAATAACAAGAGTTTATATTCCATTTTTGTTTGTCTGAAATCTGACCTTGCATTTATCAAAATTACTATTAATTCTGTTATTAGTTATAATAAGATATCTACATGTAAAATATTTAGTACTTAGTATTTTTCATCACATTAGTCCCATATTTCTATTTTGGTATGTATAGGAAATACTAAGGTATGTTTTCATATTTTTATTTCATAGATTATGATATTTTAAGAAATATTTTACAATTTAAATAATGATGTCACTTTTATTAAAAAATCTAAAACAAAAATATTTAAATTAGTAGTTTAAAATACCCAATCTTTGATATAAAATGCATACTTAAGTTTTTACTTTACATACCAAATTGCTTTAAATATGTATATGCTGGGGCTCATGTTTCTTAGTAGTTTTTTAATCTCGAATTGCAAACTTACTGTCTCCTTTTAAATGTTGTTAGGTAGGCTTTATAGTTTCATATAATTGCAGGAAGAATTCCAGAATGTTATAGTAAAAAGTATTGGAAATCCTATTGTCTTAGCTGGTTAATTTACTCCTAATTCGTCAACTAGGTGGATAGTTGGAAAGAAATGAAAAAAAAGTCAAGAATTCTGAATTTTGGCACAGTGTCGCCACTCAACCTATCTGAAAGTATGGCCAGATTATATTTAAATATCAATTTAACAGAAATATAGTACCTTATGAAACTAATTGTTTTTTTGATTCCCAATAAAGTATGCTTATGGACACTTAAAACTACTTAACAGTGCACTTTCTGTTATATCAATTTGAAATTTCTATAGGTCTTGTTTTAGATTGATATTTTATTGTGTGAACACTAGTGATCTTTTATATATTTGCTATTTCCTGTAAGTACCGAATAATCGACATTTTTGCCGACTAATCGCCGACTATAAAAGTGGCCGAATAGTCAGCTTAATTTAGGTTATAAGTACTACTGTGACAAATTAGTACTAGTTGGTACATCTGGTCCGGAGGGTTACCTGATTAGTCAATGACAAGCACACCTTCAAGATTCAGTTATATACATTAAAAAAAAATTATACATACATAATAAATAGCTTGGACAGTAATTTTATGTACCCTAATTGAACATGGCCAGAGGGACTGCTAAATAAAAACACAATAAAAAATATCAATTACGTGTTTATATCAATTGTTTTAATTTTGTGTTTGTAGGGTTTCTTAGATTTATAAGGTTGTGGTTTGGTATTAATGCGTGGTTCATTATGCTGCCAGAACTTTACACCTCGTAAACTTTGATATCTGTAAATAAAAAAGTTGTTTTATCTCTACAAAAATACAGTAAGTTTTAATTTTCTATTGATCATAAAGAAAAATCAATAATTTGATTTCATTTGATATCTTTATAATTATACTAGACTCTCCGCCCCCGGCTCCGGTGGACATATTTGATCAAAATAAAATATAGCCTATGTCACTCAGGGATATTGTAGCTTTCTATTAGTCAAAAAATTTTTAGAATGGGTTCAGTAGTTTTTGAGTTTATTACAAAAAATCAAATTTTATCTCTTTATAATATTTTTTTTATTTATATTTAACATATTTCATTATTATCAATTTAAAAATTTACCAAAGAAGGGAATCTATTTCACCTTTAGTGAAATATTTACAGAATCTTATCAATATCTTTAAAATTAGGCAGTATTTTATGAATAGACCTTTTAAATGATGCCCTGCTCAATAGGGTTGAATTGTATGTTATACTTACCCTAACTGAGAATCAGCTACAGGTTCAACAGACAGCAATATATGAATTATAGGAATTTGTCTTTTTACCACAATTGTTTCCAGACCTTCAATTTTGGGCTCCCAAAACTCTTCAACTCTGTTGAGTAAGGTGAATATTTAAAATAAAATTTTAAAAATACCAAAGTTACTAGAGATGCGCCGAATAGTGGTTTCACCGAATAACCGAATACTATCGAATTATGCGGTTTACCATTTCATTGTTTTGCCGCGTAAACAGGTTCTAACATGTACGCTTTGTGTCGCTGCTGCCTAGTTGACAATCGTGCCGTTGTGCCGTACCTCACGACCCGACGCTCACACACCGCGCTGTCACTTTTCTTCGAAACATCGCACGATTACGTTACAAATGAAAAAAACTTATCTTTCATCAACACATTCTTCATAGGTTTTCTTTGACATAGAATATAAAATAAATCTTACATAAGAAATGTTGTCTTTTAGTTCTATACCATGTCATGTAGCCAAGAAAATAGAAATACTCGAACCGAATATATTCGGCAACAAAACTGAATAATTCGGCAGAATACAAATAGTGGAAAAATGCCGAATACGCCGAATACCGAATATCAAACGAATATTCGGCGCATCTCTAAAAATTATCATCAAATTTTTTTTATACTCTGGGGCTGAAGTGCAGATTGAAATATTATAGTAACAAAAATGAAGCATGATTAGACAGTTCAAGCACATGATGAATTAAAAGAAAATTATGTAAATTTCAATAATGAATTTCATATTACAGTTAACATTGGTTAGAATGACCCATGGTCCCAGCTGAATCCCTATACAAACACCTATAAACATACTGCTTATAATAATAATGGCTAAAGCAACATATTTATTATATTTAAGTGTTTAATATTTATCAGAATTAATCAGCTACAACGACCAATGGTATAATTTCCCATGCTGTAGGTTGAATTGGTTTAGTAACTAACTGTTTATAGCGTAGTTCGGAGTCATGCATATTATATTTGTGCGTTCTCAGATGGTTTTGATTTGTAAGTGCCAAAACAAACATTAAAAAACTAAAATATGTGTGTGTATAACTTTAAGCATGTTGTAAAGTAATCTTGGAAAAATACTCACTTCTTATAACCTAGCTTTGTTATTTGATGTTCTATAGAGAATTGTCTCTTCAATATTTCTGCACATGAGATAGCCTTTGATATAGCTACCCCAGAAGCACTCCAAACTACTGCAGTTGCAGTTTTGTCTTCTAGTATACCAGCTGCATGTGATAGTAAGTTACTCATTTTACTGCCACCTCTCACCTAGTAATCAAAGTAATATTAGGGGTAGGTACTTATCTTATTCCAAAACTTACTATAAATTATATCTATACTTAGGTCATGTACCACAATATTTTGGAAGATCTATTTCACGACTGAAGTATATAATCTTATACAACGTTTATTGTATGAACTAGTAATTACAATAAGTAAGAAATTATTAAACTAACCTGCATCCATAAAAAGTTTTCGGGGAGATTTTTGATAGGTATATTGCTACGATCAAACTCCTCCTCTACATTTTTCCCCTTGAAATAGTTTTCCATTTTTTTTCAATGTTCATATAAAAATACATTTGGAGAATAGCACAGAGCAAGTAAAGAGAATAGGTATTTTTGAGGTTATATTCCACAGACTATATGCCACTTTTTTTTGTAGTCTTCTTTGTTTTAGGCAAAGGTCTATCTATGTAAAACCATACAGACATGTTTGAGGCCAATCTTTGAGTATTTTAGGCAAAGGGATCAAAGGCTCAAAAACTGACCAATATAACGGCGGTATGTAACCGGAAGTAGAAAAATTGAAATTCGAATATCATTACATAGAGTAAAAGTTGTTACATATTGGACGGCTAATTTGCGGCAACATAGTGTCTACTATATATTATATCTCTATATATTTATTTCTTAATAGTTTTTTGTCGATACGCCATATCTCATCAAAATTAACGTTTGATACGCTATTTTGAAGATTATTTTTCTGTCTAATGACGACTATATGTAGGTAAATAAATAAAACTTTAGAATAGTATTAAAAAAAAATAAGTAAATGTTTCTTATAAAATTAGAATAATTAAGTATGTATTTTGTAAAAGACGCCATCTGTTGGAGATCCTAGTCATAATCTCCATTGCTATCCAGCCGCGCTGGTCTGCCAGAATTACTTTATTTACTGGTATTTATAGCTAGCCATAGGTATAGAGTAAAAGCCGTTGAGACAACGATAGAGAAATCATTGAGGTATAATGTACTACGCACAGTGGTACGAGGGGTTAGTGGTTTAAATACTCTATCTAAAAAAAATGTTCGGTGATTTAATTACCGCTTTTACACCAGCATCCAGCATTGGTCTGGTCTATACTCAAAGGGTAGTCCATATCTTAACCAATCAACCCTTGGACTTGGACTCTGTGGTTTTACTATGACAGCCGCGCTGGTCTGCCTTAATTACTTTATTTAGGTACTGGTATTGGAAATTAATAAACATAAATTGTGCTATGCTAGTTCCTAAAGTACACATCTAAATAACTGAATGTAAAGGACTTTGATCTTTAATTTTGCACTAACTATATGCTTTAACTTACTAACGATTTTTATTTGAAAAACTATACCTAATAGCCAAAAGCCTTCGTAAATTTACGTCTACTTCTTATGGTTAGGTTATTTCAAGTCTATTTTAAGGTTTCGTATATATATACCTACGTAGTCACCTCATGAAACTCTCGTATCCGTAAGAATCGTTTTCAAGAAAAGGCATTTTCTCGAAAACGATGTAGGTACACTCCCGGACATCTGAATCGAGCCACCTTGCATTTTAAGGTTTGGAGTACTGAAGTTTAAAAAAAATGTATGATGAAGAAAAAACTTTTGAAGTAATTTTGAAGCTAATATACTAACCATCATTTTAGTATGTCGTTGTTCTAAGTTTGAACTAAATTTGTACTAAAGAAATCGAGTTAAGATTGATCAAGACAATATCTGCTTTTTTCAAATCACATTTTTTAAAGAAATAATATGGTTTACTTTTAAAAAACGTTTATTTAGTAACTTGAATTACCTCCGAGTGAATTTATCACGACCGTCATACGGTTTGGCATTGAATTAACCAACGCCATTATGACGTGTTGAGGAATGTTCTCCCATTCTTCCAAGATCACGGTTTCAGCTCCTATATGGTTTGCGGGCAGGGTAGTGAGCTCGAACATGACTCTTCAGCTCATCCCATAAATGCTCTACAGGGTACATATCAGGGCTTCGTGCTGGACATCTCATGACAGTGATACCAACGTCATTTAGGTACTCCCCGATGATTCCCGCAGTGTGGACCCTTGCATTATCGAGCATAAAAATGAAACCCTGGCCAATAAATCCAGCATATGGCATCACATGGTTCTCCAAGCATTGAAGAATGTTACGGTTGCCATTTAAGCGCGGCAGCCGTGGTCCCGTTACAACCTCAAGCTCAGTTTTGCCTTCCATATAAATTCCTCCCCAGACTGTCTATGATCCTCCACTATAACTCCATTTCCCATCAATACAACATTGCGCGATATGCTCGCCCTCCCTTCGGTACACCTTACTCCTTCCATTATTACGGTACAGCATTATCTTGGATTCATCAGTGAAGAGTATCAGGCTCCATTGTTGTCGAGTCCTATTGAAATGTTCGCGCGCAAACTGTAGGCGGGCCATTCGGTGAGCTCGTGTCAATTTGGGTTCATTGGCTGGCATATTTGGTTTTAGACAACGTTTATTGAGTCACCTTCTAATGGTCCGAGAGCTTACAGCCACTCCAGAAGTCTCGGAGGTTTCTTTATATCTGAACAGACGTCAGGTGTCGATTTCGTAAGGTGGTAGTTAAAATAAACCGATCTTGTCTTTCCGTTGTCACTCGGAAACGACGTCCTCCTGCTCAGTGAACGAAGCTGACAGTCTCTAGATACCGATGATACACTCTTTGAATGGCAGAACTACTTATGTGAAGTTGTGCACTCACGTATGGTTGAGTTAGCCCAGATTGAAGAAGCGCTTGAGATGGACCTCAAATAATAAATGTACTTGCAGGCATGCATTTAAAATATTTTTTATATCGCCAGTCGACATAAACACTGTTATCAAGCTTTACACATGCATTACATAAATTTAACTAAGGGCTGACAGATATGTTAGATGTTTCTACAAAATGGTCTAAGAAATGCCCAAGTGTTAAAACTTATAAACTAAAATATCACATAAATAACGTAGGAAGGCATTCCAAAACAAATTCCCAGATTTTGTGCTGTACAAAAAGCGTGCCTTTTGTAAGTTTCAACTTCAATTGATTGGTAAATTTGAGACCTTTTACAATTTATTACGTTGTAAAACTATACTCGACATTCTTCCTCAGAATATAAAAAAAATAAACTGCACCACATATGTTTGTTGAGCTAACTCTATATGAAAGATCCTAAACGACAAAAGAATCTAGTGGAATCTGAACTCTATTATGTATGTACTTTGGTGGTAAATTGAAATTACGCGTTGATTTGTTTTAAATTTCAGGAACGCAGTACATAAAACGATACTTGCAATTAGTCGTCGAGACTACATCATCATACCTATATCTTGAAGAATGTTCAGATACCGCTAGTAACAACGTCTACATTTTACAAGTTAATGGAAAAGGCTGGAAATTCACGACTGCTTGCGACATCTATTGGTGACAGGTTGAAACGGATAGAAGTTGTATTGAACCATTAATATGAAACATATTATCTTAAAGTTAGAGTTTAGTTTCGATAATATTAGTTGAGTCAAGCGAGACGTGTTTCAGGATACGAGGAAGGGGATGTTTTTGTCAGATAAATAGCATTGTAACGCATTTGGAGGGGGCATTCTGGCTTGGATTTTCAATTAACAAGGTCACCTTTGATTGTAAAGTTTGTCATGTAAAGTTTTAATAAAAAGCTAATTTAAATTCTAATTAAATTAAAAGTTTGATTTTCTATATGTATATAATGTAAATGTATAACTGTAATATCAGTGTATAATGGTGCACACAGCTGATATAAGTTAAGTAAAATTTGACTATCTAAAGACGTAGACATTCGAATGTTAATTTATGTAACTAAAGCATATTAAATATTTAACCTATGTACGAAATATAAACTTAATCGTACTGGCAACTTATTGATCCGATTTCATATAAAGAATTCGAATGTATACGATATATTGTTGTATAAATGACTAAATTAAATATATTGTTTAGACACGTTTGGTCTTAATATTAAAGGATATAAAGTTAAATAACCCTTAATAGCTACTTTATATGCATAATAATAATACAAATTGAGATATGCAACTTAAATAACGCCACTGTCTGATTAAAGCAATTCAGAATATATTAGAGCCATTCCTTAAACACTGCTTGATTATAATAATTATAAATTGAAATGATACATAATTTTGTAACTAAATAAAAATGTATATATAATAATTTAATAAACCTCGTCACAAGAACTAGCTAAACTAAATTGGAATATTACTTAAGAGTAACTGGAAGTTAATTCATCTAAACGATTTATTATTTTATTTAACTGTAATATTTTGTACCTAATAACATAAGTACTTATTTGTAATTGGGAGGTATGGAGTTTTTGTTCCTTTAATTGTTTTCTCCATGCTCTAGTTAGGAATCAATTAAAGAGTCTAGATATGTCTAACGAATATCTAAACTAAATTAATCCTTGATTCGATAGTGAAAGAATAAATAATTTAATACATACAATAAACAAGTTATAAAATCTTGATAGTAATTTTTTATTGAAGTCAACCCTTCTTCAACATTTGTCCATAAACACATTTTCAGGTATAGAGAAAATTATAAACTAGACGATCACGAAATTAGATGGACAACATTAGGCAAATTGGGACTCTTAATTCAGATAAGTATTTAGGCATTAGGTAGACAGGGAGTTAGGGTAGCCAGGGTAGGTAGGTAGAAGGATTAGCCTAGGGGGGGGCCATCACATCTGCTGCCGCGTGACCAGGATTTTAGATTTTGTGCCAAAATATAGAGCACAACTAAAATAAAGAATCTAATTTAATAAAATAAAATAAAAAAAATTAACACAACGTAGGAAATTATTTAAATTAATTGGACTTGAATTTGTATGGACATTTGTGTTGAAAGAAGGTGTTAGAGTATTTGAAAATATATTTTAATCTAGATATCTGGGGGAGGTGTTGTATTAAATAAATTAAATTTTAAAGACGAGATAAGCTACGAAAGTATATATCTTCAGTACAAAGGTTTATTGTTGGCTACTTTGTAGCATTGTAATAATATTGTTTTATAGAATTTTATTCTATCCTTTGTTTAAATAATGACGGACAGGTCAGCTTTACGTCGTGGGTTAAACAAAAAAAACAAACAGACTCACGTCAGTATTGATGCGCGTAATATAATTAACTCACGGACAGATCAAGTAGATACGACCGCAAATCAAACGGTAGATAGTGGTATGCTTGCGGATAAATTCGATGAGTTTTCTAGAAAAATTGAAACGCTAGAATCGCGGTTGTCAAGCTTACAGAACGGTGGTTCAATGTGTTCTATCTCACAAGACAGTGAAAGTTTAGGCAGGACTGTTAACGTGGAGAGTAATAGAAATATCAATAATGTATACGTATTTCAACCTATGATTGAAATGCCTAATTTTAATGGTATAAACAGTGGAAACCCAACACGTTTCCTCAAGAAATTAAAAAGGTACATAAATTCATTAAACGCGCAAAATAGTGCTATTGATATTGTGTTTGAATGTCTGACGCCACCAGCTCGAAATGTTTTAGAGTTATTTAGTAGTAATTGGAAAACCTTAGATGATTTTGAATCAAATTTTCGCCAAACTTATTGGAATGAGAATCATCAAAGAGTAGCTGAATATAAAATTTTAAATACTAGTTACGATCCAAGTATGGATTTACTGATGAGCGACCATTTTGCTGAACAGATAGAAGTTGTGAGCACACTAACTATACCATTTAGCGAGATTTATTGGATTAATTGCATCATGCGACATTTCCCTTCAGATATACAAAAACTCTGGTTTTCACGTTCTGGGGAGATATCAAAAGGAACATCGTACGAATTCCTCAGGAATATAGAGAATGTTGTATGTAGGCAAAAGGTTGGCTTAGTTACTAATAATCGCAGTCAAAGTCATAATTATCGCGATATATGTAGCAATGTACAGGGAACAACTTATAATGTGCATAGAAATAATATACCTGTAACGGCGGTTATCGAAGACAAAGGAATTTATATTAATCATAGAGTACCTAGGAATAAACTCAGAGGAAATCAAAGTTATCCGACGAGATCTATTTATGGTAAAAGTAGATTTCCTGCCATAAAATTAGTACGTAATACATCGAAAAACGATACAACTAAATAGACATAATAAATGTTTTGAATTTTAATATAATAGGTTGTGAAAATAATATTATAAGCTCGGTCAAATAATTTTAACTACAGCGGGCCGGCTCTTATAAAAAAGGGGAAAGGTTCTTTTAACAGAGACAAGCGTCACTGAACCATTGTTATAATATCTATGGAAATTAATATTCTCTATTCATATTATGATTATTCAATCTTGTCTAATCGTTCAAATAAGTTTATCCTATTATCTTATCATAAAAGTTGAAGGAATTAATCAATTTTAATATAACTTTACATTTTGATTACTTTCAAAATTGTAATTTCAAAGATATAATTTAAATCAAAGCGTTACTGTGATGCGGAAGTAAAAATATGGCACTACAATACTGTTTAAAAATACATGATTAAAAAAAAAGGTTGGTTGTGAGCCACGTCAATAGAAGAGAGCTATAAAAAAGGGGACTTGCCGAATTTTACATCATTATGGCTTTTATATTTTAACGTGTGGACAGAGACACCAGTTGCAGTGTCTTCTTTTAGCCAGTTGTTCGTATTAAATAGAACATGATTTTGTGTTACAGATTTAAATGCTATTGAATTGGTAACTAAATGAAACGCGTATTATAAGAATGTATGTTCAGAAAATCAATGAAATAAATTGTGCTGTAACTTGCACTAAGACATGATTATCTAATTATATAAAAATGTCTGTTTCAACTTAAATTAATGACGGAAAGAGTTTTATAAATACTCCATTGATATGTAATTGGTTACAATTTGTACTTAAAGGTTAATCCTTAAGTAAATTATACTTTAGTCAGTTGTACCTATCTGACGACAGCCAAACGAAGTTTAAACAAAACTGAATTTCTAGCAAAATCCTTTGGCATGTGAATTACCTGATAATGTTTACATAACTTATCAACAAAGACGAGTTTATTTATGAGGTTATAAATACAACTTACATATTTACTTAATCAGAATTAAAGAATAATTAATCCTGTAATTTAATATACAGAGAATAAATTTAAAGTTTTATAACAATATCACTGTCTGACAACTGAATTCGAATCAATCAAAATGAAATAATACCTACTATGTTTGAAAGTACCTAACACATTGTTCTCAAATTGAGACAACTGTGTCATTTTAATATCTGTCTGATTGACAGTTTATGATAATTTTACTATCATATAGTTGTGCAAATTCTAGATCATATAGCGCTATATAAATATTTACCTAAATTGATGAAATACAAACAAGGGTGGCCACCCCATAAATATTGTCTAAAGCAATTAATTGTACTTCATTAATATATTATTGAAACTTAATGATACAACATATTTTAAATTATAATAAATATTTGGACTTTGCACAACTCCTTGTTCAGGTTTCAGCCGGCGAAGCTTGAATGAAATTGAAAATTTTTAGAATTGATCAATGAATTAATTATATATTGTATATAAGAAATAAGTATAAATAAACATACAGTATACATTTGTTAATCTTAGCTAGAACTGTAAACACTAAAAGAATAATTTACAGTTGTTTTTCATATTTACTTTTAGCAAGGGCAGTAGACAATAAAAAAATAATCTACTGTAGGCCGTGAATCCTTTCAAACATGAATTGAAAGAAAAGAAAAAATTCACGATTTAATGTCTTTTCCTCCCTAGTGGGTTCTTCCAAGTAAAAAAAAAATATATACCTTATATATATAACTTGGAAAAGAAAAAAATAAACTCACATAATGCAAGCTCCGAATATACGGAAGAAAAGAAAAACTTGCGATGCTATATGTATTTCTTATTATAAAATCACATAATGCAAGCTCCGGATTAACGGAAAGAAAAAAAAACTTGCAATACAATATGTATTTTCTTATAACAAAAAAGTATAATCAGACTTAATCAAACTAATAAAGGTACAGATAAAGATTCGAAAGGTTGCTAAATTAATAACCTCAATTTTATACCCACATTATTTTTGAAAATTGTCAGATTGTGATATTTTCTAGAGATGATTTGATTGAAGGACTAACTGAGTGAATTCTAGAAAATAATGTTTTCTTTCACAAGTCGATAGTGAGACAATTGAAATTTGAATAATATTGAATATACACTATCATAAAAAAAATTAATACGTTTGAGAATCTATACATCAGATTCTACAACATGAACACGGGTGTTATCAAAAATGTATATAAACAGTTATAGGTTATAGGGTTGTTAGGATATTTTTTTTCATTAGGTTTAGGTATTATAGTGAGATTAGATACAGAATTAGATAGAATAGGTTAGCGGTTAGGAAAGTTTAGGCTTATGTTTAGAATAGATTAGGCTAGGGTAGGTAGTTCAAGATAGTGAATATTAATAGGATTTTTATTTCATATATTAGCAACAATTATTTTAGGATAGAGAGAGAGCGAGAGAGGGAGAGAGGGTTTTCACTTTACCTTGAGGTACATTTAAATTTTGTTGGAAACCTAGATATGTGAAGACAGTTGAGAAATTATTCTGCATCTGTATTCTCATGGGGAGGGATGAGATGGACCTCAAATAATAAATGTACTTGCAGGCATGCATTTAAAATATTTTTTATATCGCCAGTCGACATAAACACTGTTATCAAGCTTTACACATGCATTACATAAATTTAACTAAGGGCTGACAGATATGTTAGATGTTTCTACAAAATGGTCTAAGAAATGCCCAAGTGTTAAAACTTATAAACTAAAATATCACATAAATAACGTAGGAAGGCATTCCAAAACAAATTCCCAGATTTTGTGCTGTACAAAAAGCGTGCCTTTTGTAAGTTTCAACTTCAATTGATTGGTAAATTTGAGACCTTTTACAATTTATTACGTTGTAAAACTATACTCGACATTCTTCCTCAGAATATAAAAAAAATAAACTGCACCACATATGTTTGTTGAGCTAACTCTATATGAAAGATCCTAAACGACAAAAGAATCTAGTGGAATCTGAACTCTATTATGTATGTACTTTGGTGGTAAATTGAAATTACGCGTTGATTTGTTTTAAATTTCAGGAACGCAGTACATAAAACGATACTTGCAATTAGTCGTCGAGACTACATCATCATACCTATATCTTGAAGAATGTTCAGATACCGCTAGTAACAACGTCTACATTTTACAAGTTAATGGAAAAGGCTGGAAATTCACGACTGCTTGCGACATCTATTGGTGACAGGTTGAAACGGATAGAAGTTGTATTGAACCATTAATATGAAACATATTATCTTAAAGTTAGAGTTTAGTTTCGATAATATTAGTTGAGTCAAGCGAGACGTGTTTCAGGATACGAGGAAGGGGATGTTTTTGTCAGATAAATAGCATTGTAACGCATTTGGAGGGGGCATTCTGGCTTGGATTTTCAATTAACAAGGTCACCTTTGATTGTAAAGTTTGTCATGTAAAGTTTTAATAAAAAGCTAATTTAAATTCTAATTAAATTAAAAGTTTGATTTTCTATATGTATATAATGTAAATGTATAACTGTAATATCAGTGTATAATGGTGCACACAGCTGATATAAGTTAAGTAAAATTTGACTATCTAAAGACGTAGACATTCGAATGTTAATTTATGTAACTAAAGCATATTAAATATTTAACCTATGTACGAAATATAAACTTAATCGTACTGGCAACTTATTGATCCGATTTCATATAAAGAATTCGAATGTATACGATATATTGTTGTATAAATGACTAAATTAAATATATTGTTTAGACACGTTTGGTCTTAATATTAAAGGATATAAAGTTAAATAACCCTTAATAGCTACTTTATATGCATAATAATAATACAAATTGAGATATGCAACTTAAATAACGCCACTGTCTGATTAAAGCAATTCAGAATATATTAGAGCCATTCCTTAAACACTGCTTGATTATAATAATTATAAATTGAAATGATACATAATTTTGTAACTAAATAAAAATGTATATATAATAATTTAATAAACCTCGTCACAAGAACTAGCTAAACTAAATTGGAATATTACTTAAGAGTAACTGGAAGTTAATTCATCTAAACGATTTATTATTTTATTTAACTGTAATATTTTGTACCTAATAACATAAGTACTTATTTGTAATTGGGAGGTATGGAGTTTTTGTTCCTTTAATTGTTTTCTCCATGCTCTAGTTAGGAATCAATTAAAGAGTCTAGATATGTCTAACGAATATCTAAACTAAATTAATCCTTGATTCGATAGTGAAAGAATAAATAATTTAATACATACAATAAACAAGTTATAAAATCTTGATAGTAATTTTTTATTGAAGTCAACCCTTCTTCAACATTTGTCCATAAACACATTTTCAGGTATAGAGAAAATTATAAACTAGACGATCACGAAATTAGATAGACAACATTAGGCAAATTGGGACTCTTAATTCAGATAAGTATTTAGGCATTAGGTAGACAGGGAGTTAGGGTAGCCAGGGTAGGTAGGTAGAAGGATTAGCCTAGGGGGGGGCCATCACACGCTACAGGTGTATTATCCATAATTTTAAAGCGGAAATCAGTTTAAATTATGGGAACATAAAAACTGTACCTACTAAACTTTTTTTTAAAACGGTTGTTACTAAATAAAAAAATTGCAAACTTAAATTGCTTCAATTTTCTGCAGTCGTATTTTTCAAATCAGTGACCTAGCTCGGCTTTTGTTCTTTAATTTAAATTCTTAAATTTAAATTTGGAATAATACTCAGTAGAAAGATAATTAAATGTGTCTGCACTAAAACTGCATCAAAAGTTTTTCCTTCATCATACATTTTTTTTAAGCTTCAGTACTCCAAACCTTAAAATGCAAGGTGGCTCGATTCAGATGTCCGGGAGTGTATCAGGCTGGCGCAACTTCGAACAAAAAATTGGTTCTATGAAAATTGAGCCAATATTAATGGCGTCGTATCGCCGTCTTTTTCACTCCATGGTGCTATCTCTGTCTATCCCTGTCAAAGTTGCAAATGGCGGCAAATTTGTTTTGTCTTATTTTAGTTTTCAAATATTAATAAATAAATATATAATGTGATGCTTAAATCGTGCTTGTAATATATTAATTGTAAATATAATATAGTAAGTTATAGTAAATAAGTATATTGTTTTACAATAATTGTATTCAATAATTAAGAATGGAAACATAAAAAGTGTACAATATGTGGTACAAGAGGCGGCCGCGTAGACGGTATCAAGCGAATATTTATGACAATATTCCCAATAAATGAGGATCGGTAAGTTATTAGCCATTCATATTAATTTAATTTAGTAATTATTCTTTATAAATTTCATATTAAACGAACAGCATATTGCTGAAAAATAGTGATGTACTTTGCATATTGTATAGTTTATCGATATTCCAACTCAAACATATTTGTTTCACATTCCACAAAATAAACCCATTATAACCCGCACCAAATAAAGTGAGCCATTGCTTTTTGCTGCAGCAAATTTACTTTTATCTTTACTCTTTCCAGGCAATCTGCCTAGCGGCCCTAGCGATAACTTAGAGGAAAGTAAACAACCAGTCTATTCGCATACTGCCGGACAGTAAATCTATCATACAAGCACTGGTAAGCAATAAGTTTAAATCAGGTCTCATACTTGAGTGTCATACAGCACTAAACAAGGTATGTAACTATAATAACACGGTAACACCTTAACCATACAATGGATCAAAGGTCATAGCAACTCCTGTGGAAATAACGCGGCGGATGAGCTAGCGAGAGCCGGTGCAAATATGTCTGCAATTGGCCCCGAGCCCCTAGTGCCCCTGCCTAGAGGCTGGTTTGCCTCACGACTCAAGCAGAGAACAAAATGCATGCACAATCTCGATTGGAACAATCTTATGGAATGTAGACAAACCAGGGCAGCTCTACCAACCATAAATACAAGACTCTCACAAAAGATCTTAAAACAAAGAACCCAACTTAGATCGGTGACTCAAGCCATCACTGGTCATGGTCCTTTTAACAAACACTTATATAACATTGGTATTACAGATAGTCCGTTATGCAGGGCTTGCATACTGACTGAAGAAACAGCTACTCTTTCCAGATTGACGTGCAATTTGGTGATTTTTAAACAATCGTTCAAATCCAGCTATGTTTGTGTCTCTTACAGACTCGTTGTAACATCGTTTTTGCACACCTCTTAATACAATAAAAAAATCATTTATACTTACTACTAGTTATTACTTACCAAAATACGCCTAATACTCATTATTTTACAGGTACGCAATTCTGTAAGTTTTTCTATCATTGCCTAAATTCACTTCGGGAAGCAGTGCTGAAATAATTACCTATAACCTATTTCACTGTAATATTGATAGGTGTATTGTTTTTAAGAGGTCGGTGAATTGTATTTGTATATGTGTTGTTTTTTTAGGTTAAACACAAATAAATTATAGAAAAACATATGAAGTTTTATTGAAATGAAAGATCAAAGAAGTTGAAATTTAATAATTCCTCCCAGACCCTTGGTCTACTACGTAGTTTATACAAATCCTATAAAAAAATGGTTGTGAATTACCATACATTTCAACTTCTTCGATTATACTAATCAACAAAACCGAAATTTTAAAAGTAGGTAGATGCTGATCCAGGTTTTAGCATATTTTTATCGATATCGACAAAAATATTTCTGTAGGAATGACAGCACTAGCCGTATGTTTTGACTTTTGTAGTTGGTAGCACTGATTTTCTATTTTCCCTCCTTAATGTTGTTAGGTTGGCAGTATCTTTCGGCCCTAATTTCTTCGATTTCATTTTAATGTATGGCAGTCCCGTCTCTTATTAAAGAACATAGTGATTGCTACTTACTCTATGGAGTAAACATACGGGCGTGCAGGGCGTGCACCGCACAAGGGCGGCATTTTCAAGGGGGCGGCAAAAACAGATATCGAAACAAAATATTCTCATAATTTTAAATTTTTATAATGTCATAATGGTCAGTTTCGAATAAACGCAAACGTAAAATAAGCTTAAAGCTAAATAAACGTACCTAAGGGTTTTTATGTTTTTAAATTTTAATTTTAATTTTTAATGTGTTTAAATTTGCCCGTGACAGCTGGGAAGGGGGGGGGGGGTGTAATCGGTATTTGCACGCGGGCGTTCAAACAGCTAGCGGTGGGGCCGGTGGGCCTGCTATTACCTACGAAACCTTAAAAAGAGTTGAAAGAACCTAAGCAATGTTCCATAATGCGAACGTCTTTATTTAATTCTCCACTAATCCAGATCCAGTGTTCTTTTAACAATATTTAAAATACTTTACTAAACTAATTAGCTTTATATCAATTTGCAATAAGTAGGTTACCTATACCTAAATAACTTAATTATACCTTACAGTGAAATATTTTTTCAAATCATCTGCACATCATCATAGTTTTCGAGATTGCTGCTAAACTTCAGAATACAGAAAAAATCAACGCATGAATAGTATAAAAGCGTCATGTGTCCAAAATTATGAGAAAAAAATGGGACCAATCTGGAAAAATTATCTGCCGCATAAAAAAGAAATCATCACAATCGGTTTACAACTGGCGGAGTAATCGATGTTCATACACACATAAAAAAGAAAAAATAAATAAGAATTAGGATAATATTAATAAAAAATAACACCTATTCTATATATTTAGATATATTTTATCAAGAAACACAAAAACTGAGTGGTAGGTACTATTTTAGTGTATGTAGGTACACAATTTTTAGCCTAGTTTAAAGAATTTATGCGGATACTGGTTTTTCTAAACGAACAAATTCCCACACTCACTCTCTTTCAAATATTGGTATAGGTGTACAGATGCATAATAATTACTATCTACTTAGCCGGATTTTCCTTTTTCGTAAACCTAATATCTTTATTTATTCCTAGAATATGGAGCGAGGCGCAAAATCGATCATGACGCAACGATCATGAACCAGGGTTATCTCTAAAGTATGATACTAAATAAATATTTAGACTCTGATCTGTGAAGTCCATCGTGAGTATATTGACGTAAATTAAAATTTAATTTATTACAGAAATGTTAAAATTCTTAATTTCGATTGCACTTTTGGGCGTAACCACTGTTCAGCCAGCTAAGATAATAGTGTCCATAGATGACCAGTGGGTTTGTAATACAAAGTCAAATTGTTTGGACTGTCTCGCTTTACCTCAATGTTCTTGGTGTAACAATGCAACATCTGACGGCAATCCTAAGTGTTACTCCCCAAAACTAAATAATGAATTTTGCGGAGATGATTTCATTTCGCACACAGACTATGGACGTAAGTACCTACCTACCTACATAGTTTTATTTATTGTTATTGTACATTTTTTGTAGGTAATTTTTTCATCATTTTCTTACATTACAAATATTAGGTGTACCTATGTATTTAAAAACTTGAAATTCAAAATTACGGTAGTTAGGTACCATACCATTTCCTAGTAAATTTAAAATTAAGTCCCCACCCGACTTTGTCCGTAACTCCTCCACAGTCAGTCCCTCATTTACTGTGGATCGTGACTCTGACTCATCAGCTTCTTATCAATTATCTTTCTCCATCGGCTGCGGTTATCTGCCTGAATGGTGATAGAGGTCAAGGTTTTCGGACACTCGATCGGACCATCGATTATTTTGGGCTTCGTCTTCGAGGTCTCTTTTCCTCCACCCTGCGGTGATACAAGCTTTTCCAAGTTGTCCGTAACTACTAAACTAATTTAGCTTCGGTTATGATGTGTCTTAAAAATGACTCTACCACTAGATATATAAGTGCTTAGTATAGACTTACGGCCTTATTCATAAACGTTTATTAGCAACGTTTTTGTTAAAATGTGTTTTGTTTCTTTCTATTATTAGTAAAGACAGGTTTGTTAGAGAGTGACAAAACATATTTTAACAAAAACGTTGCTAATAAATGTTTATGAATAAAGGCCAGACAGAGCATTTAGTAAATCAAGTCAGAGAAAATGTTGGTTCTAGCGCGTTTTCATGGAATATGTTGCTGCCTAATGAGCGATACAAAATATACATTTACACTCTTATTAATAAAATCGAATTAGCGACGTATTAACTTAAATGTTTTTCGTCACCCTCTAACAAATCTACAATTCATTATATAGACGGAGACGAAATACAGTTTAGTTCATACGTCTCTAATTCGAGTTTATTAATAAGATTGTGTAGGTTTAAATTCACATCTGATCTAAATTGGGCAAACGGAAAACGCAGTATTCGTTCAAATATCTGCAAAGGTTAAATCGAAATAAAATAGAATGCACGAAAGAAAATCTCGTCCAGAACACATTGTGATTTAGGTTTGAAAGTTATGTTAAATTCGAGACAGCAAACTGTGTTTTGAGCATTTAAACACTTGAGATACACATCGGTAGTTCAATAATAATAATTGTCGATATTTATATTGAACTGCCTTATTATATATAATCGTGCCTGTATTATTACTTATGATTCCAATCCCTCTTCTTGCTTCTTCCTACTAAGAATGTTACGTTACCTAAGAATCTATATAAAGAATAAGATCTGAAAATGGTAAATTGCATTTTTCAGTGAGCTTAAAGGGCAACGCCGAATGTTCATGTGCAAAAGGTGAAATGGTACACAATTGTAGACCTCGAAGTGCCTCACCAGAGTCTCCAGAATGTTCCGGCAGAGGAGAGTGTCTATGTGGACGATGCGTGTGTAACGCCACCCCAGATCCTGATAATCTCACTAAGGTTCTGGTCACTATTGTGTATTTAACACTAGAGATTCACTAATCCGTATTTTTACCATTGACCTTTATGGTCAAAATAATTATTTCGAAACCGTGGTGCGCCCGCTAGCACTCCATTGTGACTTTTTATAATCACGGTTACCTACAACCGAATAAAAAAGCCTAATCATAACTTCCTAACTAATATTATAAATGCGAAAGTGTATTTGTTTGTCTTTCTTTCACGTCAAAATAGAGCAACAATATTTCGGGATAATTTCTTATGTCACGTTGTGAAGGTGAAGCCGACACTGAAAGCTATATAGTTGTACTTGGTTGTACCTATATAAATTATTGTTCCTAAAGTCATTCTGGATTTGTCAAAGAAAAAAAATCTTATTTATCGATATTTTGCAGGAAATTCTAGGTGAATTTTGTGAGTATGATAATTTTTCATGCGACGGCCCCGACTGTAACGAAGGTCCTTACCCGTTGGTACCAGATGCTCCTGAAATGAGAAGTGCCTTGGAACCTGAGGAACAACCGTCAGTTAATGAGGAAGAAATACCTACCAACACATTGTTTTAGCTATAAATAAACTTATGTGAAAATACATTTTACTTAATTGATATTTTCTGACCACAATAATTCATTTAATTTGATATTTTAACATATTCGTAACTAAATAAATCACTTGTAAGTTATATTTGGGATCAAATAAACCCAAAATAGTATAGCATCCCAAACACATTAAGGGGAGGAACAAATAATTTCGGTTGATTTCTGAACTGAAATTCCCGAATTTCACGAATGCTATGAACATACAATTTGGGTATTGAAAACTAGATGATTTATCTAGTATTGTGTAGGATGAAAACATGATTGGTGAAAATTTTCTCGATAAGTTAAATTTTTGAAATCACCTCTTCAAAAACACCTTTTTGGTCATACTACCATACTCTGAAGGGATTTACGTTTAAATTTTATACGAATCTGTAGGTGTATTGATTAAGAAGATGTTTCCCTGCATGTGATCGTTTTTTAACAAATTATTTATTTGTAATGTGCCGCTTACGTCATTTATTCCGAGAAGCGGTACACTATGCCCTTCTCACTTCTGCTGCAAGAACGGACAAAGCGCCGTCGTTTTCTTGCATGACGTGATCCTGCCTACTTAGGTATATAATATGTATACGTAGGTGGACCAATTTCAGTAAATGTGCAACCAAGTTTACGCGCTAACTCAACATTTTGTAACATATATAACATTTTTCAAGACACTTGCTCGTAACGTGAGTCTTATTACCCCGCTTTTAGACCCATAATACCATATATTAAAGACGCGTGCTTTTTTCTTTACATTACAGGACAAGTTTATAATATAACCCAATGAAGTTAAATTCGTACAAGATTGCAAATTGTATGTGTCGCCACAAAGCATTCTTAATTTAACCGCATAATACCTAAAGTTTTTATTATTAACCACGACTTTGTTGGCTGTTTGGAGAAGTTACTCATGATTTATCTGTCACCTGCGCGCGCATAGCTAGCGCGACGCGGCGCGCCATTATCCATAAATATTGTTAATATTTTCGCCGTGTTGTGGTTAGTTATCAAAAATGTCGACTTCAAGTGGCGAACAATACGTAAATTTGACTCCATGAAGTTAGTTTTTTTTCATACGTGTTGAAAAACGTATGAAACGCGTGTGCATTGGTCATTACATACTCAACTTTCTTATCGCGCTCGCCTAGTGGCTTGCGCTGATAATCCGCCTCGTACGTAATGACCAACATAGCACACTGGTATCATAATGTACTATTATAGAATAAGACAAAAATTGTTTGCATCATAGAATGTAGGTAAACCCATTTTTTCACACGGTTCTGTCTGTCTCACAGATCTTAGTATAGAAAATATGTGGTCTGTCCGAATGTCGTGGAAAGCTATCAATAAATTAGTTACAAACATTATAATGAGTGATATAGGCTATATTTTATATTGTTCGAATATATCCACGGGCGGAGCCGGGGCGGAAAATCTATAACTGAACCGAGTCTATAAATTATTTCACTAATAAAAAGAAACGATATCCATGAGTGACATAGGCTATACTTTATATTGTTCGAATATATCCACGGGCGGAGCCGGGGGCAGAAAATCTATTATTTAAATATATCTATTATAAATGATAAGTACTAAAAGATAAGGGTTAAAACCCGACCTTCGATTTTAAACTCCAACGCTCCATAGGGTTATATTTCTATCTACCGCGTTTTAAAAAAATAGACGGTTGATTTTAGCTGCAAAAATATTTAACTTAGAAAAATATTATACAAACAAAACAGGTATTAGGTTTCTACGTAAAAATATATATTCAACTGAACACATCTATACTAATAATAAAGCTGAAGAGTTTGTTTGTTTGTTTGTTTGTTTGTTTGAACGCGCTAATTTCTGGAAAATCTTGTTGCATTGCATGGATAGCCCAATTCTTGAGGAAGATTAATTTAACATCACGCTACCTACCCAAGGGGCTAAATTGTATTCCTATACAAAGCGTACGAGTACGAAGTAGCGGGCAATCAGGTAAGGTAGTTATTGATATAAATAAAAATTAAATGTTGTAAGCGCATTGGTAAGCGTATCACTTGAGAACAGCTGTGCCGATTTGGCTATCTTTTTTGTGTAAATGTTCGTAATTTATTTATTTATTTATTAAGGAGAAATAACAGTATTAGACAAACAGATATTATATAATTAGTTCTGCCCACCACCTCTACATTCTCTCAAAGTTATATATGTCGTCGCCAAATGGTTAAAACAGCCACTCAATTGATGGCTAGGCATTTCATTAAATGGCGGCATTCAATTGAATGGCTAGGCAGTTCGTTAAATCAATTATGATATCTTAACGTTCGATGTGTTGGCTGGTTGAAAGCTAGCTCTTTAGAAACGGCTGAACCAAAATCCGCCAGGTCATTTAAAATTTAGTTGCTTATTTTCCAGCAGCAGTCTCTAACAAATATGGCGTAAACAGCTGATTATTTGTGTGTATGTTTTATGTAAAGTGCTTTGTTTCGAATTAAAAAATAATTATTATAAATTATTATAAAAGAAAAAGGAACACATAATAAATAGATTTATCTGCAAATAGTGAGCCGGACACTAGTTTTAAACAAAATTTTGAGTCTAAATAATTCGAATATGTCGAACAACCAAGAGGCTGCAACGTTCAGCCCCTAAGTTAAACGTTTCTTTCAACAATTTGGCTAAGCATCCTTTAGCCATCCAATTGAATGGCGCCATTTAATGAAATGCCTAGCCATCCAATTAAGTGGCTGATTTAACCATATGGCGGCGACATATATATAAAGTTATATAACTAATAGTCTGAATAAGGTTTCTAGGGAAAGAAAAATTGGAAAAGTTGCCCGGAGAATTGGAAAATTCGGGAAAAACTGAAAGTGCTTTTTTCTATGGGATTTTTGTATGTGATCTCAAAACGATATTGAAAGTTAATATGAACTCCACGGGCAAAACCGAGTAATAAGTAGTAATAAAAATATATATGTAAAGTGTAGCGATAGGTTTGCCTCCTGCATCTGTTTATACTGTTTAATATTAGCACCGAACTTCTTAGAGTATTATTTCAAAGCCTGTGAATGTGAGCATACATTTAAATGTAAACCATTTTACCCCCCTTAGATGTTGATTTTCGAAAAATCGTTTCTTAGTAGGTGCACCTCTACACCCCCTAAGGAAATACCTTCCAATTTTCACGGCTAAACGAATTTTAATAAAACTTTTAGAGAACATTTACAGTTTAGTTAAAATACTGACTATCGGCATAGTTCTTTATATGTGCTCTCTTTATCACACTCTCACACTCTCTTGGTAATTTTATTTATTTATAACTTTTAGATAAATTTTGTGAAATTAAGTTCGACTGTGCTGGGACGTCTTTTCACTGTAGAAGAAACTAAAAAGAATGTTGGCACATATGGAAAACTCAATATTTTGTTCAATTTATTTCAATCCTATATATTATATCAATATCCATGTGTATAAAAGATACATCGGCTTTTTTATATTACTTATATGACACAAAAATATATTTATTATAATATGCATTTTTTTATTTAAACATGACTTAATGTAAATAATAAACTGTAGGTATCTACAATTTTTTCTACATAATATGTGAGTATTCTAGAATGTAAATAAAAATACGTAAGTAAATTATGTTATGAATGGCGGAAGAGGAAATTCAGCAGATATTTTTTCTGAGACGTTCAGTTCCATCTCAATTAAGGAATTGATATGAGGCGAACGTCTGTCGTGGAAGGCTCATCGGCTTCGAGAGGGCTTCGTTGTGTTGCCGCAAAATTAGATTTCAACAAGTCTATTTTCTTCCGCTCCGGCTTATCTTTTATTTAAAGGACGGACGAACGAACAACTCTTCGCCGAAACGAAAAGTTTAAATACTGGTTTTGTTTTGGAAGTAATTATAACTACTAGAGATCTATAGAGCCTTCACTTTCACACAATTTGAATATGAAAGAACACCGCTTTGATTTGAGATCCGTTATCATATTAGATCATTATTAGAGATCCGCCCCGGCTTCGTACGGATACAATTTGAGTTTACAATAAATAACGAAATATTTATACATACAATGCGTAATTTAGATTAGTAACTCTGTCAGTCTGTTACGCTTTCTCGGCTAAACCACTGATTAGATTTTGATGAAATTTGATACGGAGAAAGCTTGAACCCTATAGAAGATCATATACTATTTTTTTAATTTGACTCCTTATACAATAGGAGATATAATAGTACCAAGGTTTATGTGCAATAAAACATGTCTGTACAGTACAGACAGACAGTAAAATGATGATTAGGTAAAAACTTACTAAAAAGTGCAGATAATAATTACGTAAGGGTTTGATTTAAGTAATTAACACTTTCCGAGACCGTCAAAAAAGTTATTAGTACTTACTTTATTTTTTTCTGAATTTGATACACATACTTCTATTCCTCGTTAGATGCATATGATATGTGACATTATATAGGCAGCTCGTTTCAACGCAGTTGTAGTCAGTCAGCAAGAAATTGAATTATGGAAATAGCGCCTTCATTCTTATTTTATTATTGTTGGCGAACGATCTTTGCATCAAGGCCGGAAAATAAAACGGTATTTAACGAAATAATAAGTAAGATAATGTGAGAGCATATAATAGGTATTTTATTTAAGTATTGTTATTATATATTGTTTTTATGCCGAATATCATAAATCACAATAAACTAAACCCGGATTTTTTTTTTTTTTTTCTTCACGGGTTGCTTTACAGCTCCCGAAACCGTGTTACGGTTTTTTAATGTCTAATAGACTATTTTGTTACAAAATAAATAAAATGGTGAATTTGCTTATAACTGAAATGTTAACCCTATTATTAATATCGTGTTTAAAACATAGAAATATGCACCAGATAGTATGAGAAATCTACTGAAGCCATACGTACTGAAACAAAATTCCAAATGGATGTTTTTAATTTAATTACGGTATTTAAAGGTTTTAAAACGGCATATTAAAAATATGATTGTCGCCTGAGGAGGGTGAGTTAAGGGTGAGTTAAGGGTGGGACCCTGGAGTCAGCGATCTGAAGGCACGCTATGTAGGCGATACGTTGCTCTGGAACGCGCATTCCTCCTCACTCCTGAATACTTAACTTCGTATTATTATGTGTGAACTCTGCGACCATTGTCGACTAAATATGGTATATCGAGACGTTATTTACTTCTTATATTTTCTAGGCACGTTCTATTCGTAGTTATGGAAAAATCGACTAGGACAAATCATATTTATACCTACTTACATTTTTTTGATTATACAGACAAAATTGATTCCATTCCTAATATAGGTTTTTATCTTTGAGTTTGTAATATCTATTTATTAAATTAATTAAAAATTAATTATATTGAAAAATAAAAAAACTAATGGGTATATACTAAAGATTGTTTTTGAACGAAAATGAAATTGATGAAATAGTTCAGACGCAGATGGAATCCCTCTTCGTAGTTCGCAACCTCCTCCACCAGAAGTGTCAAGGGCCAGGGCCGTATTTACAGTAGAGATGACAGTAATCATAGATGTAGTGTGGAGTCACCAGAAGCCTAGAGTTACAGGGTCTATCACATTACAGTAATAAAATAATACTTAACTTATTGGATTTTAATGTATATTTACTAAACAGAAGTCGTGGACTGAAAGGTAAATATTTAACACTCTGTAGAGTATTCATAGGATCTTGTGGTTGTCATTAAGTCGGAACAGAATTCGCATCACAAACCTTTTTGCCTCTAAAATTGAGATACGCAATCTGCTATTTTGAATTTATTTGCATTAAGTACTTTATGCTAAGCTACTATAATAGTGCAAGTACCTACTTATGTATTATTCAGTGCTGCTATATTCCTAGAAATTGAATATGAACTATGTTATTTTATTTGGTATAAATGGTTTTGGTAATGATAAATCGATATCATCTCAGGAAAAAATCATTTTCAGGCGTTTTCAAGTGTTTCATAGTTAGTGACCCAATAAGTTTTTTTTTCTAGCTATTTGGTAAACAAACATTGCATATCTTTTTATTGTTAAATTTTTAAATAACAGTTTAAAATGTGATTATTAATACGGTAAATGTAAAAAGTTTAAAAATGTTTATTATTATGTACCTTTTGTTAATCTAACGTCTTTAGAATTTTAATGACAACTTTTTCAAAAATACTAGCTTTGTTTATTAAATAACATAAGACAAAACTAGGAGAACGGACTTTAGATGACAATAGCACTTGGATTTTTGTTTGATTTTAGTACCTAGTATCTTGTAAATTATAAAACAGTTACCTAATTTATTTTTTATGTTTATCTACTTTACTTAAAAAAGTAGGCAGTGCTCTTGATGTTTTTTTTATTTATAGGTTATTTTTATATAGAATAGCCATAGTAGGTATATTTCATTATATTTTATTGTATTTTTCTAGTTTTGTTCAAATAAATTTATTAATAACTCGTACGCGTTGTATTAGGAATACAATTCACCCCCTTAGGTAGGTAGCGTGATCAAATGTTGGGCTATCAATTGCAAAAATATTTTTCAAATCGGTCCAGTAGTTTTTGAGTCTATATAATACAAACAAACAAACAAACAAATATTAATTTTTATATATTAGATAATGTTGGTGTTAATGAAATCTCTATCACGATTTATTTGTCTATCTATTTTTTTTAAACTAGTTAGTTAAATTCATATCAGTTAATCAATTTTAATTTTAATTCAATTCAAATGTATAAAATTAATCTAAACATTAAAAATAACTAAATTTTCCTAAACTCCGCGTGGAATAGTGACATTAAGACCCTGGCTCCTTCCTCGCTCAACGAATCAGCATCGCGATTCAGCCGTGAATTGCCATTATTCCACGCGGACCTGGTTTATTTAGTTATATTTAAGTTTAGATTAATTTTATACATTTGAATTGAATTTAAAATTAAAATAGTTTAACTGAAACAAGTGCTCAAAGAACATTCTTCATCGAATCATGAAAATATAAACAGTAAAAATATATTTTATTGTATCCTAAACGGCAAAGCTATAAATAAAACACTAAATTAAAAATACAAGGAATTTAATTGAGAAAAAATTGTGCACTTTTCATAAAGTCAAATGGTTTAGTATTCAGCTGACTAACTCACTATGAAGGGCTATCGAGAACTTGCATAGAGGTAGGATACATTGCATCAGAGAGCGAGGAGCGGATCATTTCTTGTACAAGAAATATAAAATTATTTTGTGCATTAAGGTACTTACGTAATGTAGTATTTTTTTATACAAAAGTACTTACTACGTACGTACTTACTAAACTTCTTCCTTGATATTATAAAATGCATAATCTATATATAAAATTCTCGTGTCAGGGGTAGGGGTAGGGGTAGCGGTAGTGCAGGCAAGCCAACGTTTGGGCAGGACAACGTCTGCCGGGTCCGCTAGTAAGTTCTAAGTTTTATTAATTAGATAAGAGTGTCTGCTCCATATTCAAATTAAAAATAATCATGTTTTAATTATAACATTAATCTGATTATTTCTGTAGAATTAAATAGCGTGAAATCGAACGCCTTTATGTCTTTTATGAATTGTGCATGTAGCTTATTTCAGTCTTAATGCAATTTTCACTGACCATCAAATGAAAATAGAAAATTCATTTATCGCTAGGCTTATTATTGTATAAGTGGGGACCATTTCGTATCGCCCTCGAGGTCTTGAGTAGAGGGCCGGCCGACGAGTTGGTTCCCGACACCCGCGTGGATAGCACATACTACCCTGCTAACTTTACACGCTAACAGGCTCTAACTATCCATATTTGAGTATTTTATTAATACTGTTTATTATAAAAATAAAGACAATAGATTTTTTTTTAATTAACTAATTACTTTTACAATTTTAATTTAAGGCTTCAATAACTTCTATTCTTGCAAGAAATACCCTTTATAAATTATGTATTAACAAAGAAGTTTCGTTACATACATTTTCCGAAAAAATAGTCTTTAGTCGCGACTTAGTAAAGTGAATAAAATGGATGTTGAGGAGTTTCGTACTCGGGGAAAGGAGATGGTGGATTATATTTGTACCTATATGAGTACTATGTCATCCCGACGAGTTACACCTTCGGTAGAGCCAGGGTACCTTCGTAGCGCTCTACCATCTGAGGCTCCTTTACACCCTGAAGATTGGGACGAGGTAATGAAGGACGTGGAGTCCAAGATCATGCCCGGAGTAACACATTGGCAGCATCCACGTTTTCACGCGTATTTTCCGTCTGGAAATGCGTATCCGTCGATTCTTGGTGATATGCTGTCGGCTGGGATTGGCTGTATTGGGTTTTCTTGGGTAAGCTAATTTTGTATGAAAAAAATTATTCTTATTAAATGTAGGATTTATATTTATTAGTTGTATTCTGGTTTAATATATTTAGTAAAATTATTTCTTTGTTCCATTTTCACGCGGATGAAACCTCGGTTAAAAGCAGATCAACGTTTTACAAACTTTATACATTTTGAAACAGAAACTTATTTTGAAAACGTAACTCTGCTTTATCTTTCACAATTTAAATTTCAACTTATTTGGGTATTAACTTTCTGAAGGAAACCCTGCTTTGGTAATGTCTGTCCGCGGCCTTTCAGGGATATCTAATTTCTAAATTAAATACGATATAGTTACAGACTTGATAATTAATTACACATAGTCATAGGTAACTCCCCTTCAAAAAGCAAAACGTAACCTGGCTGGTAAATTGGTTATTATTTTCCACGTGGAAAACCATTTTCATGCCAAAGTATGATAAATAACCTTTCCCATGTCCTTATATAAATCTTAACTTCCGCCGTATGTTCCGACATAGAAGTAAGGGTAATCCAAGATAATAATCTACCCGGCTCTGTATCGAATTTCATCCGAATTCCTTCAGCCCTACGGGGTTCACAAAAGTCTTGGCATAGAAGAAAAACTACTAAAATTATATAAAACCTTTGAAGTTAAAAACAGTTTTAATACATATTTTCCTTATTATTGAAATTTAATCTTATACGTTGAGTAAAATCACAATGTATTCAAAATAACATCATTTTGTCTAGAGGGGCCCTTATCATAGACTGTGCCTAATTTATGACAATGATTGATTGGTTACTAATACCACGCACTCATCCCAATTTGTAAATAGATACAATATAGACATTATAGTAGGTAAATACTTATTTAGTGGTTATTTTGTATGAAATTTGTATGCAGAAATAAGTAAAGTATGTATATAAATTGTGCAGAAATTACTTTGTTCACAAGAGCGAAATAATAAAATACTACTTAATTAACTATTGTTGAAACTCAATTGAGTCTGCCTTTTCTTTCTATTCTCCAATTATTTATGATTATATATTTTTAATATCACATTAAATGGAATGACTTAATATTAAATTAAATTGTATTTATAAGTGCGTCGATAGCGCAATAGTTAAAGCGTTGGACTTGAAAGCCAGAGTCTTATAAATAGATATACTTCTTTCTACAATTGTAAGCAATACTATATATATAATGTTGCATAATTTTTGATTTAAATTAAATTTTATATTATTTTTCATACCAAATGCAATATTTTAGTTAGAAAAAACTGCAGTACTATATTATTTTCGAAAATATATTCCTATGTATAATCTATACTAATAATAAAGATCAAGAGTTTGTTTGTTTGAACGCGTTAATATCTGGAACTACAAGTCGCATTTGATAGCCAAATTCTTGAGGAAGGTTATAGGCTATATAACATCACGCTACGACCCAAAGGAGCTGAGCAGTAACCATTAACGCGGGTGCAACCGCAAGGCAGCTATTTCTAATACATTTTAAAATAGAAAAAAAAATCTTTGAAAATTAAGTAGATCACTAGACAACAGCAGATCATAAGGTCCTGAAGAACTAAAGTGGCGTGGTTGTTAGTCCTCAAGCCGTGCGAAGCAGACTGCACAAGTATTATCTACATGCACGTCGCCCAATTTGGTACCTACCATGGAGGATGTCCACGAAAATCGAGCTCACCAAAACCAATGATGCAGGGACTGCGTAGTATGGACATAAGAACAATGGGATAAAAAATACTTTGGTTAGGAAGTAACATTGCATGTACCTATGTATAGCATTGCAATGCTCATTCGCATACAGTCAGAAGAACCCAAGAATTCTTTTCACGGGGGAACATCCAGGTACTACCGTGACCATCACAATCGCTGGACTTCAACCCAATGGAGCACGCATGGGACATGCTACAAAGAACATGTGAATGGTATGATTACAACACAACAGCTACACGACTTGATTAGATTCCACTAGGATTAAATCGGAAGATTTTATATGGCTGAAGTGAAAGAAAATGCGGGCAGAGGACGATCTAGGTGTACCATATAAAAATGTATTGATCAATGGCAATATTAAAAATACACACAATCGCCGAACATATATGAAAGGTATGATGAATATAAAAGAAGCGAAATAGGTATGTCAAGATCGTAGCAAATGGCATTCGATTGTCTCTGCCTACCCCTCTTGGTATAAAAGGCGTGATATTTAGATAGATAGACAAATTTTAAACAACCGAAATAATCACACTCTGTATTAAAAAGAATAAAAATTAATAAAAATAACTTGTAGGATATTTTTTATAACTATTGTTGTTTTCATGTTAAAAACATATTAAAAACAGAATATGTAGTGGAAAATAAACGAATCTTGTTTGAATTTTGTTTAGTGTTGCTTAGACTTTTATGATATGTGTATGTGTACAAAAACCTAAAAGTGATATTTAAGAAGTGATAGTTCGTGACAGGCTGTTCACTAAATGTGGACAATTTTACCAGTGTCTCCCGCGTAATGTAGCATGAATACCGTGATGATTTTGAATAATAATAATTGGATAATAGCTTAGGTCACTTCAGAATCTAAAGGATCAATGTGCATACAAATTAATTCGAGCATATATAAATATAATTCACAGGTCTATATACACTACACACGATATGTGAAATATTAGCTACAAAACCTGAACAATCCTAATATACCTCTCACTACAAACAAATGACCCATGTTTTCAACAATTCGTCAAAAGGCAAGTTAATAAAATATTTTCCTAATTTACCTTTAACTATTTTGAAAACGTTAAGCCTAAAACAATAGGGCTGGTAGCATTTTAGGGGTCAAAGTTTCAAATACATTTTAAAGGCACCATGCTTTTATAAAGCTTCCTATATACTATGCAATAAAATAACTCGGCGCATCTGTCTGTACCAGATTTTCTCCGGCTTTCAAACGGCTTTTCTTCCAGTTTTCACGACTAGATAGATGCTATACCTACGAGAAAGGTTTATTGAGTATAAACAGCGCTATATTTTTAAGTGACATTCGAGGGCTGAGGCCAAAAAAATCGTGCCTAGAATTTTATTCTTATCAAAAAACATTTAAAAAAAGTTTGTCGGAAAAATTTAGCAACTGAGCATGTTTAATTACTTTTCGTGTTTCAAAAGAAAACTTATTATTAAAATGTGTTTTTTCTATTATTGCCGAAAAAACCTCGATGTCCCGTTTTGAGAAAAAACAACAATTTGTTACAAGGGCTGCAGAATAGACAGACATGCATTATAAATATGTATATATCAGAACAAGCTAAAATGAAAATATCTGAAATAATTGGGTGCCCCTGTCCGAAAAAGCAGCAGAAGGTGTGTTCTAATTTTTTTATCCCAAAGGACTGCCTTGATATAAAGTAGCCTATATCCTTCCCTCCAATTTTATCTCTGTACAAAATTGTCACGCCGATCCGTTGCTTTGTTTTGACGTGACAGAAGGAAAAACATACAAAACTACTTCGCATTTATAATATTAGTACGACTACTTAGAATTTCATCCTACACTTCATTACCACAAGTAGATAAGTCTCGTAAATATAGCAAAGTTCGGATCGATGCAGTTTATTGATTGCCGTGTAATTGCTACTGAATTACTAATACTCTGACTACGGAATATACTGCATGAAATCACTTACATAAGTCTAACTATATACTTACATAAATCACATATTTATTATATTTTATTGGTATTGGTACAATAAGCCACGGTTAAGCAGCGCATATGTAAGATTTATATATCACAGAAGAATTATTTAGATGTCTGGAAGTGGGGGAAAATTATTTAGAAAATTCCGTTACATAATACATACAATCTAGCTAATAATACAGCATGTAAAACATAAAAGTAGTATAATATTTAATTGACATTATAATTTTTAATATCTTAGTATTGTATAAATATATTCTTGACTAAATCAAAACTTTAGTAGTAAGATGTGACGATTTTAAATACGTTTAATACGTTTAGTCATTGCCGTCTTTGGTATAGAGATACCTACTTTATATCCAAATAATAATTTATTTTGCTTCCATATTACTTTTTAAATTTCTTGACAATCTTGTTATTAAATAATAATCAAACTCGGGACGCTACCCTTCCCCCTTTACGGCCTAGATTCTAGAGGGTTCTCGGACCTCTGTAAATATGTAAGTATAAAATTACCTATTGTCTTTAGGGAGAAACACCACCTACAGTGCTTTCATAAAATAGATAGGTACTATAATAATTCGTTGGAGGTCATTTATTGATGTGCAACATCTAAGTTCTCGCTATATGGCATACATTTGTAGGGAGTAATCTCGTGAAATGGGACGGAAATGTGTAACTGGAATTTTATGATTTAAGAAATACAATTATATTTATTTTATAAATTAAAAATGCATAGTTTAAATTATATTAAAGAAAATATATGAAAATGTATACCCCCCCCCCCCCCCTATAAACTACAAAGTCGAAAATTTTGAATAATGTAGAATGTAGGGAACATGGGGCCTCTCTTATATAACCTAAACGAAAATCCTGTCTTAAAGTTCTAACCGAAACCGGAATGGTACAGAACCCTCAGCGCGCGAGTCGTACTCTTTTTTTTTTTTTTTTTACGTGGGGAAATGCATCATGCATACCCGCTCCCTCGGGGGTGAGGGGGCGGGTTATGTGGGACTTTAACCCACTAAAACCCCACGGTACTCCATCTCGCCGGTTAGTTGGCGGGCCACGGGGACGCGTTAGCATTCTTCCGCGACCCGCCGCCGGGTGGCCGTAAGGCCCCATCTCGCTCTGGTTTTACCCAGAGCAGGCGCAGCAGCGAGTACAAACTGCTGCGCCTTCCACCTTGGTCCCCGGTTGAGCAGCGGCTGATTTCCCCGTCAACCGCCACCGGAGACCGCGGCGACCCGACCGCGATGGAAAGTGCAGTCGGGTCATGGTTCGAACGGCAGCGCAAGCTGCGCCACCGGCGACCGCCTCGGAAGGGCCGCACCCGAAGGCACGACCTATCCTGCCTCTTCTGGTCAGCTGCACCGCGAAGCACAGCCGACCCCATTTCCCGACCGACCGCACGAAAAGGCACGCACGGCCGGTCACACCTTCAACCAATCTCTGTCTCAAGTCGGCCGTGCCGCGCTCATAACGGCACGTCCGACCCCAGACCCCACCTCGAAACCGGCCGCACCGCGACAGAGCAGCACGGCCGGTAACACCTACCATCTCATTTTGTCTTCGGGACGACCGCACTGCGACAGAGCAGCACGACCGACCCTGGACCCATCTCGAAACCGGCCGCACCGCGACAGAGCAGCACGACCTGTAACACCTTCTATCTCATTTGGTCTCGGGCCGGCCGCGCCGCGACATAGCAGCACGACCGACCCCGGACCCCACCTCGGAACCGGCCGCACGGAAAAACCCGCACGGCCGGTAACAACTTCCCTCATCATTTGGCTCGAGTCGGCCGCACCGCGAGCGAAGACAGTACGACCGACCCAAAACCCCATCCCAAAAACCAGGCCGCACGGCCGGTGACATCTTCATTTTGGTCTCGGACCGGCCGTGCCGCGCACTTAGCGGCACGTCCGACCCCAGACCCCCACCTCAGTACCGGCCGCACGGAAAGCCCGCACGGCCGGTCACATCTTCACAACAACACCTCCAACCGGTAAGCGCCACCGGTTACAGCTCGGAAAAGGTGGCGCTCGAAAGCGCGACCGATTCCACAGGTCGGCTGCACCGTGAAGAACAGCCGACCCCGTATATAGCCGCATCCGCAATGGACTCTGCTGGAACACCCAGAGCCCAGCGGAGCGGCATACCTTGTTCTAGAGTCAGCCGCGCCGCGGGTCATGACGACACGACTGACCCCAGAGCCCCACCTCGGAACGGCCGCACAGGAGTCAGGGGGTCCCGCGCGGCCGCTCCCACCTAGCCGCTTATGCGAAAAGCCCCGCCGACGCATACAGAGCCCTCGCACAGCGGCTCCACCTCGGGTGCCGCTTAGCTTCACCGTGGATAGTGTGGCGAGTACTACCACGGTCACTAAGCCCCCCCGCCACGACAAGGCGGGCACCCCCGGGGGGGGGGGGGGCGAGTCGTACTCTAACTTAGCCTTTTTTTATTTAGACCGTAATCAAGCTGCAATTTTAGTCTGAATTTTATTGGTCATAATATAAATTTTTTTTTAAAAAAAGTGAGAGACTTTGGATTTAACCATGATATAAAGATTAGAGTTGATTGTAACGATGTAGATAATATCCCACCAAAAACATAAATGTGAAAATGGGAGCCAAGTTCAATATTATGATAATTATGGTGTGGTTGTCGGCTTCACCGACAAAAGATTTGAGATCTAAATGGGTGCCAAGTTCTGTAGACAATCCTGAAATTTATTTATAAGAACGTATAACATTCTTTAGTAAATTAGTAAATATTGCAATTTGTTTTACGCGCTTTACGACGGCAGGTAAGAAGAATTTTATATATTCTGCTAATATTATTTCAGGCTGCAAGTCCAGCGTGCACCGAACTCGAAATTATTATGTTAGATTGGATGGGTAAGATATTTCTTATTATCATGATAATTTCGTCGCACGCCATGCGAACCGATTTTTACGCTGAGCTCCCGCCACGACCGTTGAGGCGCGGAATTCCATCTCAAATCTAGCCATAGTTAAGACGCTTCAGAGCGCTTCTTCCATGCTGCTGAACCCGCAAATAACCGCTGGATTAGTTTTCATCGAATTTTGAATCAATTTTATACTTACAAAAATAACTCTTGAAAGTTAAAAATTTTAAATTTTCGATACGCTACTAAATTGTATTTAAAATATTTCGTATTTGTGTTTTAGGAAAAGCTATTGGATTGCCCCCGGCTTTTCTCGCTCTTGAAGAAGGTAGTAAAGGCGGTGGAGTCATAGAAGTAAGTTTATTATATCTATTATTAGCTTTCAGCCTAGGCTTCACCCGTGGATTTTTTTGGAATGTGACAAAGAATATATCCTGGTACTATTTAGGTAGGTTACTGATTTCAACGAATCAGACTATCTTGGGTTCGAATCCTACTTTGAGCAAGATAATTATATTGTCTAGAACCTACTCATAATAATAAAAAGCTAATAAATATTAATAATTCACACTAATAAAATGTCCATATCTATTAGGTTTAGAAAGGATTTAGAGGATTTTTTCTAGGTAAATTAAAAAAAATATCCACCATGCACCACCCAACTTCAAGATACAAATTAAAGTAAAGCTTTTTCTCTTCTAAAATAAATAGATGGGGCGTTTTAATTGCACAGCTAAGAGCTGCTTTCGAGTGAGTTAACTTAATTCACGTTTTTAGTTCATTGTAAAATTTGCAGAGGCAAAAGAAAGATTTTATAAAAACTGAGTAAATAATTCTTTTTAATAACTGTCATTTTTCATTTGATTTCTCAGAATAGCGACAAAATGAAATATTTTTCAGACTCATTCACTGATCCAATTCAACGTATAATCTCTAATTTATTTAGGAAAGAAAAAGGATTACAAAGATTCACATTATATGCCGATGAATATTACCTCAGAGAATAAGGACTTGAGCAAACTTATATTCCTGAAAGCTACTGCAAAATACCACGGAATTCCTTGGGAAATAAGTCATTCAAACAAAAAAATATTTAATTATTTCACTATAATATTATGAACGCGAAAGTTTGTATGGATGAATGTATGTTTGTTACTCAATCACGCCAGAACGGCTAAACGGATCGGGATGAAATTTGGCATAGAGATAGATTATAGTCTCGAATAGCACATAGGCTTCTTTTTATCTCGTAAAAATGTATGGTTCCCGTGTGATAGATTTGTTTTTGTTTTTCACTGGATCAACATGATTTTTTGCATAGTGTGACATTTTTTTTTTTTTTTTTTTGTTGTTGTGTGACATACCCTGTATATACCGCGAAAGCGGGCGAAGGAGGGGCAAATTACAGCCACGGTATTATTTCTTTTTGGATCTATTTCTACGCGGGTGAAACCGCGGACAGAAGCTTGTATATAAATACGGTACAAATGAAACAACAATTTAAATACTTATAGTATTTTTCTCAACCTGGGAATAGAACATACGACCATCTGTTTTGTGGGTAGAAATGCTATAGGCACTACGCCAAATAAAATTTAAAAGTTATAAAATTTCCAAAATGTAGGTATGTAGTGACGATGGCGTAGCAGTATTTATATTTGGCCTACGAAATCTAGAAATGCTACGTGCAAAATTTTGTTAATATTGTTTACTTTTTACATAATTCCTGAAATACTATTGAAAATACAATTAACACTCTCTCTTTCTAACAATTAATACGACAAGTACTTGACAAATTGAATATTTGATAAATAAAATATTTATTTAAAAACTACATTGCTTTAACCTCAACAAAAAAACTGAGAATCGAACACGCACCATCATCTTTCTGAGTACAATCACTGAACATTGTGTTAAAAATATAGTTTAAATAAAATGTTATTTCTAGCACCTATACAATGGCGTAGCAGTATTGTGTCTACGAATAGTAGAAGTGCTACGTGAAAAATTCGTAGCAACATGTTTTCAATGAAGTACACTTTTTCCTTGTACGAATTACTTAAATTATACAAAGTAAAATAATAAACAAAACTGTAAATTGTTTGAAGTATTTTGTAATTTACAGTGCAAATTATATAATAGATCATTCGTCGTCGTCGTAGCGAAGGTCGTAGCCGCTTACCATAGTCTGAGTACAATATTTTTTAAGAATTTAATTTATTTCGATATTTTACATTTTATAGATACAATTTAAAACTAATTAAAAAATGGTTGCTTACAATAGTGACAACTCATTGTGACATTATTAATTCGTTTAGCCAATTCAACAAGGTTTAATAAATCATTTATAAAAAGAAGTAGTTCTAGAATATATTAAATATAACTCTTTCAAACAACGAATAATATAATTAACGTCATTTATTTATATTATAGTCGATATGGTACAACTTGATACAAATATTTTGCCTTGGTCGAATATGCGACCATCTACTTTATATTTTAGATTTATATAAAATACCCAGCGTCAGTCTACGAAGTGCTACGACAGAATTCTTAGCATACTTTATTATTGTTACCTACGGAGTAAAATAATAGAAAACTCTGTAATTGTTTGATATTATTTCGTATGGATTAAAAATCTGGGGAAAATATTCACATAAAAATATAATACCAAATATACAAATCATAAATACCATGACTTCAGGTCGAGGGCTTAAATTCACTTTTTTACATATTATGTACTAAAAAAGTTGTGAAATTATCATAAACATTTATTTATTTATATATGTTATTCAGAGATAACTCTTTCAAACAATAAATAATAATTAGATCATTAATTTATAATCGTTATTAGGTACATAAATACATAAATACTTTTCCCAACCTGGGAATCGAACATGCGAATCTGTTTTGTATGTAGAATCACTTGGCATAATAAGAATAGTTTAAACTGTTTAAAGCAATCCTTAGCTCTCCTATCCAATGGCGTAGTAGTATTTATTATCAACCTACAAAGTGCTACGATTTTTTTTTTTAAATTTATTTTAATATTGAATATGTTCAGGGTTCTGCGAGTGAATGCGTATTGGTGACAATGCTAGCTGCTCGAGCCAACGGTATTAAACGTTTGAAACATCAATTCCCAACAGTAGACGAAGGACTTCTACTAACAAAATTGATAGCTTACTGCTCCAAAGAAGCACACTCGTGCGTTGAAAAAGCTGCTATGATATGTTTTGTGAAGCTCCGCATTCTTCAACCTGATGATAACGGGTCCTTGAGAGGAGATACTTTGAAAGAGGTAAGTAAGTCTGTATTATTATTCACTACTTTACTTAACAAATATAAGATATCCATGACATAGTTTGAGTCCCGTATGACAGTATATAGTTATATACTCTTATTATCTGTTCTGAGTAAAATCCCAACTCTCAACTACATATAGCTAAAATAAATCCATTAGTTTATTTTTCCTTTACACTTAAAGAGCTGATTTTTTCACAGCTCAGTAATCGCATCCATTCCCAAATAAACAAGGACCATACAGACAGGGAAGGGGTTGAGGTGTTAATTAATTTATAAAATGTGTAATTTGTAATGACGTATGGTCTACGTAAGGCCTACGCCGTAGACCAAAGTCTAGGGCAAATTTTTTTTTCTTCTTTTTACTAATGAAAGACTCTACGTATTATCTATAAACAGTATATTTATAAAACAACTTCTCATACTTCGAAGGACGTTATATAAAATGGTAACTGAAACTAAAATAGGTAAGGGTTAGTTTTTAATTGAGCGTCTAACGAGCACCGTTGTGGCGCGCGGATAATCGGGCGGTAATTGAAATGAAACGGGGCCACAGTGCCGGCGGCAGCGGCGACGACGCGCGACGGCGTTCCTAAATGACGCTCTTCGAATGCCGGAAATACGTGGCGGGTCTCGTGCGCCGTAATCGCCTTCATTGTGCTCTCTATACTGACGATATTGAAAATTCACAATACGGCCGCTCTATTTAAGACAGTTTTGTATGCCGACTGGGAATCTTGATTATTAATTTTTTTTTAAATATTTTCTGGAGTTTATTTTTTAGTTTTTTTTTTAAATCAAGTTTTTTGTGAACTTAGATATAGAAAACTCCAACTGCAGACCATGGACGCGTTCTGTAGGTATACCAAAATAATATGTGGCATTTCTTACATCCCGAGTTATTTGTGGACTGCAGCCGACTAGTTATAAACATTGTGTTAATCGCGTGTTAACATCAGGTGTAGGCGTAGTCATATCATACATCAACGTTTTTAAGAAATAATATACATAGTTTCAATTATAAGAATTATACGCAAAACACAAAACTATTCTTTGTATTTCAGGCAATGGAGGAGGATGAAGAGGCGGGTCGTGTACCGTTTTTCGTAGCGATCACATTAGGAACGACTTCCTGCTGCTCCTTCGACAACTTACCCGAAATCGGACCAATAGTACGTAGATTCCCCTGCGTTTGGCTACACGTCGACGCAGCTTACGCCGGCGGAGCATTCCTATGCCCGGAACACAAACACCACCTTGCCGGCATGGAATTTGCCGATTCCTTCAATACCAATAGTAATAAGTGGATGCTAACAAACTTCGATTGCTCTTTGCTTTGGGTCACCAACCGATATCTTTTGACATCTGCATTGGTCGTGGATCCACTTTATTTGCAGCATTGCTATGATCATACTGCGATTGATTACCGTCATTGGGGTGTGGCCCTGAGTCGCCGGTTTAGGTCGCTGAAACTGTGGTTCGTGTTGAGAAGTTACGGCATCAGTGGTCTTCAGAAGTATATTCGTCGTCACTGCGAACTAGCCAAATACTTTGAAAAACTTGTCAAGAAGGATGACAGATTCGAAGTCTGCAATGAAGTGAAGGTTGGTAATAACAATAACTAATTTTAATCGTAACTATCTATTTATCATCATCGCGCCTTTTATCAAAAGAGGTAGGTACCTACCTATGTTCTGTGGTTGGGATCGCATTCAATTCAATGATGATGATGATGATACATAATCCATATTACAAATGAGAAAGTGTATGAAAAATGGCAAACAGTCAAAACGTGAAAAATATTTTGATGCGCGGTGAGCTATATATAGGTACCTACTTTGTATCTCTGAAAACGGGACTATATATACAGGGACGATATATTGCAGCCACGGTATTGTTTGATTTCTTTATACGTGGTATCAATTTAGTATCAATTTTCACGGAGTTACACAATTCGAATTGTGTGTTTGAAGTTTACGGTCGACCTTCATCTGTCAAAAAATGATAGTGATTGGGTCGCTTTCAAGTTACGCAATTAGGCTGCTGGTCTGGAACTAACATCCAGACATAACGGAATATTCGAATATTTATGCATTCTTATAATAATTTATAATAAACTATTTATTCCATCATATTTTAGTTGGGATTGGTTTGCTTCCGACTGGTCGGCGGGCCAGATGACACCACAGAGCAAGTAGACACATTGAATAAACAACTTTTGACCAACGTCAACGCTTCTGGCAAGATTCATATGGTGCCGGCCTCAGTTCGCGAACAATTTGTTATTCGTTTCTGTGTTGTAGCTCAACACGCTACGCGGGAAGATATGGGTATGTTACGATTACCTATATGTAGGTATTAGAAGTGGTGATAGTTATTCTCTATAAACTTAGTATATCCATTTACTTTAACTGTAAGGTCTTCGGTTCAATTCTATGTTTTTTTACGAAAGGAAGGCAACAGTGTTGCTCAGACATCTGAAACCCCCTGAACCTATGTGATTCCCTACTTACTTATTAACAAATATTTCAGAGGTTGCATGGGACATCATATCAGACTTCGCAACTGAACTCATTGAAGGACCGGACAAGGAACGAGTAAGTCAATTGAAACTAGTGATTATTATGAAAGACTAGGTACTTAGGTAACTACAACTATGAAAATCATTACACAACTGTTAAAGTTACAACCAAGTAAAATGTAGATACACCTTACACTTCTCTAAACTAAATAAAAGCCCTTTTAATCAAATTTAATTTTTATACACTCAATAATATTTATCCAGGATTTGAACGTAGAGAGAGCCCGTCGCATCCGCGCCGATTTGGCACGCAAGCGTTCCTTCTTCGTGCGCATGGTCAGCGACCCTAAGATCTACAACCCGGCCATTAACAAGACTCCACCACCGATGCCAACCTCACCTAGTTCTCCGGCTCAAGTTGCACCTATGTCGCCTGATACCCCGGAAATACCTGAAGAACCAATATTGCAGGCGTCAACACCGTAATTTTATACAATTACTCTAGCCTTTTTCACAAAAGAAGGAGTACAGTGATCTCCTCTCACTCCCCAAAACTGTTTAGTTCCTCTTATTGTCGCAGGATGTAACTGTGCGTGACTCTCAAAGATAGCTATTTGTACCTCATCACACAAACACGCCTTTTAAACGATTGCTGCCTGTCGCTTAACAAACAGCTCCAATTTGAGAATTTCTGAGACTTATATTGCTATATATAAATACTGAAATTTTCTGTTTTCAGGAAACAATCCTCTTGGATCAGCTGGCCTCTCGCTTTCTTCTTCCAAAGTGTTGATAATGAACCCAACGACTTGCCACTGAGGTAAATATATAACATAATACCTAGAAAAAAAGAATAGCTCAATAGAGCTATAGACCTAATACTTACCTACTCGTATGCGTCGAGTTCAACATTCATTCAGTTCAGAGTCAATGTACTGGGTTTTGATTTTTCAATCCAAACGACTTTAAAAAAAGGAAGACTTTACAAGTAACAAGGGGACCGTCTCGAGCCAGCTCCCAATAGATGGCAATGGTATCAGATTTTGTTTTTTTTATGGAACTTAATTTACCATAGCAAAAACGATTAATGCAATATATTGTTTTATTAGTAACATTAAAAATATGCAAAATGATAAAAATGTGGTCAACATACAATAAATACGAGACTAGTCCACGCCTCGGCTGACCTACAGGCTGGCTCTTACCTCGCTCAAAGGATCAGTTTAACCATTCAGCGAGGTAACGCAGCCAGTGTTTTGGGAACCATGCCACAGGGAGTGGTTCTGGAAGAGGTATTCTTTTTACAATTTGTATATATAGTTTTTTAACTATATTATTTATTTATTATTATACATTTTAGTAAAATGTAAATATATATTTAATTATAATTATACAGCAATAAAAATTTGAGTTGTATAATTGACTTTCAAAAAAAAATTGTTTATACCTACTAACTAATTTATAAATAAAATAATATGTATATTAAATTACCAATATAAATGGTTTGCGCTATGTTAAATTGAGTTTGATGTGATTTAGTAATACGCGTAAGAAATAAAAACGACACTAATGTCATCTATTGGGAGCTAGGTTCGAGATCTAATTGTATCACAGCAGCGCGATCTATCGACGCCATATCAATAAACTCAGTTTCTGACTTTCTACAGATTCCGTCACTTGGACACCATGGTCCGCTTGAAGAGTCCCGGACCAAGCGGCCGGCGTGGTTCATCTCCTGGCGCATCACCAGAACGCCGTGCACCTTCTCCATCCGTTAATAATAATTAACTGCTTTGTATAATTGCACGATTGCAGGCTCTATTCGCGAGAGTGAGACGTCAATAGTGGTGATCTCGAGGGAGAAAGAGGTGGGAGGTATTATTTTGTAAAAGGCCTTTTTAATTTCGGACTATTTCTATTTTAACTTTCTGCTTAATGAACTAGTTATATTTCCATGTTCTTGGAATTTTTCATTTCAATTAAAAACGTGAACAATAAAAAGAACAAAATAGTTGGGTTAACTAAAAAAAAATGTTTTTGCGGGAAGTGGCAGTTTTAGGTATAGATTTTAGAACAATAGATTGACCATCTCGCAGTCGTGCAATTAATACCTACTCCTATATGATAGCAATTGCAATGTTAAAATAATGATAATAAAATATACAAACTTCATGCATGCACACCTTTTGTTTCATTTACACTACAAAAATCAGAAATAACACTATGTTAGTTACTACAAATGAGGGTCATAAAGGTAGTGAAAGCCAGAGTTCCCCCAGGGCAGCGGTTCTCAAATTTTTTTGGCGACGGAACCCTTTTGGAAAGCAAAATATTTGACGGAGCCCTAAATAATCAATAACTGATTTATGTGTATTCTTTATTAATAATCAAATATGTAATGGGCGCACTCATATTACGAACTCCACTACTACTCTTTTAGTAAATTTTTTAACTTTGTGTTGAAATATTTAGATACAATATTATTTTCCTCTGAAACCTTACAGTATTTTTCATTATGACCAGTACTTTTGCGGAGCCCCCACAGAGGCTTTGCGGAGCCCTAGGGCTATCAGAGGACTCAAGTTGACGGAGGGGTAATATTTATTTCTAGAATACCGGCTTTGACTTAAGTTATTAAAACAATGGTAGGTATCTATATGAAAAAATATACACCGTTACAAAAACAAATTCAGTTTATTCAATTATAACTATTATTGAAACGAATTATGGCATAAATGCAAAATAAACTTTATTGTATACAAATGTTTAACTCATCCTAGTGTATGTAAAAAGCTTGGTCTCATGTGAACTTAATTTCCCCAATCTTCATTTCTTACATAATATCTATTTATTATACAAAATCATTAGGTACTTACTTAAACTTATTTGGACTTAATATGAAAATAGTTTGTATATAGTGTAGATATTATTTTATAAACTAGGAATGATTCTGTTAATATTTTCATGTACCTATTTCAGAGATAAGCGTAAATAATAAAAAAAAGCATCTGTGATAACGGCAGTCCAGACTAAGATGGGCGAATGAATGTCCAGACACTTGTTATATCTGAAAAAGCTGGGGCAGAACCACAAACTTTTAAAGGAGGCCTAGAGCTAACTTGATATTTAGTGTCAGCATAATTTTAGAAATGGAATGTAAAATTCCTGGTAAAAGACAACCTGTTCCATATAATCACCCTGAAGTAAATAACAATAGGGCTGCTTTAAACGTTTTCGGTACGGCTACTGACCATTTTAGGTAGCGTCAATAATATAATGCCTTAAATTTAAAGATATTTATGTGTTTTTATAGCACCATCCCATCCTACAGTATGTAAGAAGGAATCATCTTTAACATCCCACACTAGACCTCTTACAAAAGCTGTATGTAACTTTTTGTCCTGGTAAACAACTTGTGGGGTGTCTGCACTGAAGTTTAATACTGTCACTGTGCTATTATCACAGCAAACTGCAACATGATGTGATCTGTAACAATAGGTTTTAAATTAAACTCTGCAAAGTGAATCATTCAATATGCATGATAGTGTTTGGAGGGTGGTACATATTTAACCTTATAGTCTAATTACAAAACTTTTATTAAACTAAATTGAATTACAATATATTAAATTTGGAATAAGTTACACAATAAAATATTAACGAATCTACTGGTTTGAATTTACGAATGAAGGTATCGAGAAAATAGGGAGCTAACTAAGATGTACACGGAAGGCGCGCCAAGAACGTGAGGCCGACTGAATCGACTGTCAGCGCTGCGGCGGCCGTGTATTACAGCGACATAAGTTTCGCCACGACGCGCGTACATCTTTTCAAATAAATTTATTTCCGGGCGACTAGTAATTTCGCCCGGGTTCAGTGCGCTCGCCACAATAGGTACAGGATTTCGTTCAGGGGGAGTGGCATGGTCAAAACACAGAAGGGACAAAAATTTACATACAAATAAATTTTAATATGTAGTGTTTTTTTTAACTTGTCTTATTTAGTAAACAAACTTTGCATGTCTTTTTATTGTTAATTTATTTAAGAGTTTAAAAATAATATTTGTTCTGCAAATCTAAAATAGGTTTTAAATGTTTATTATTATGTAAAATAGTTAATATAATGTCCTTTATGAATTGCAAATGAGAACTTATTTAAAAAAGTAAAAAAATACACTTTAGAAAATTATAGGACAATTTAAAACATTCTTCACATACATTATCTTAATTACTTTTTTAAATGCTTAAAAAGAGAATTTTCAGCTGGGCAGCTACCCCCCTAGGTCCCTTGTGTACATAGTGGCACAGTTATCAAATTACCAATCAACAAGATCACAACACAAATGGATCCATAAGAAAAGTAAGTTTTCCTGCATTGAAATATGTCACTAAAGACATATTTATAATGAAGCCACAGTGGAATTTAAAAAGGAAAAAGAATGCAGACAATATTTTTATTCTAATGTAAAAAAAATATAAGAAGATAACTTACTCAGGCTTAACAATAATCCTGTGAACTGGAGCTATGAGGTTCATAAGAGATGTATGTTTGCCAGGCTGTCTCAAATCTATACTGCACAGATATCCAGCTTCATTACCAAACAATAGTGTATGCTCATTAAGCCATTTCACACACCGCACACAACTATCTGATTCAAATAAATCTGCAAAAGTAATTAATGCAAAAAATTCATCAACAATTAAATAAATTAATAAAAAATTAAAGTCTACAAGAATTGAGACAATAAAACAAATCCTTCTAATTTCAGTGTTTTATTGGCCTTGATTATTATAAACAACCTATTATTTATTTATCAATCATATGTATGAATCAACTCAGAACAACATAGAAAATGAATTATCCATATTTTACAGTTATCTAAGGCTATAGGGTTATAATTATATATCACCATCCATATAATCCAATACAAGTATACACAAAGAATAGCTTACCTATAGCCATTTTGTCAACATGTTCATCCCACAGGCAAATATTGTAATCTAAAGATCCTGTTGCAATATTTGTTGTAGAGTTTGGTCTTACTGATACATCAAAAATCATCCTTTTATGTGCTGAATCATAGTTTCTTATACATACTAAATCATTAACATCCCATATCTGAAAGTACAAAAAATTGTAATCTTTGGTAGGTATATTGTCACCAAACCTACATAGAGCAGTAAATAAACATAAACAAACCAAAAATTACCAAGGGAAAAGATAGAATAAAGGTTTGTTGACATGGACGGAAATAAAAGTAGTATATAATAGAAATTAAAAATAATAGTATATAGGCAACCTCTTACCTTTATATGACAATCTTCCCCAACAGTAACATAGGATTTGCCATCTTCCACACAATCTACTGCCATAATGTTGCCATCATGCTCAGTAACTTTTACTTCCTCTTGCCAATCTGTCCACTGATTATTGCCTTTTTTCCAAACACTAATAGCACCACCATCTTCACAAAGTAGAACCTGAATTTAATACATTATTCTACATTTGTAAACTCACATGACTGGAACATTTCGTTAGTAGATGTCCACAGTATTACACAGTAGTATAAGGAGAATAATATACTAAGACTTGCTGAAATATTATATTAGAAAATTTTTTATTTTTATTCCTAAATTGAAATTTTTAGAAGAAATTTAGAAAATGGTTTCAGTAACTTTAAATATTCACCAAGGGTCTTTGAGGTGGTGAAGTGGATGGGTGATTAAGATACAATTCACTCAGCCACTAATTCACTAAATTCGAGTTTAGTGCGCCAATGTATCCGGTGAATATTACTTTTTGTTAGCAACTCAGATACATAATAGGGTACAGGCATTTTCTGAAGTACTGTCCTCTCTGTCATTTCAATCTAACAACTCCCATAATAATATGTGTGGATCCACTGGTAAAAGTTTAATTATTCTGGCCTTAACCTTACCTTATCAGAGTCTCCTATGAAGCAGCCATCAGCACTGGAGCTTTTGAGTCTAACTGAGTATTTATCATCAAGTGTATGTTCTAGTAATGCACCACTTGGTTGAAATATTGATATATTACCATCCCAATAACGTCCAGTGTAATCAGTACTTCCAAGTAAAACTGTACCATCTGTAATATTTTTAATACTTAATAATAAATAATATAGAAACTTAGGAATTTGGAGAATATATAATATACCTACATTTACTTAATCTAGGTATTATTATGTAGCATGTATGAAAGGTATGATGAATATAAATGAAGCGAAAGAGGTGTGTAAGTATCGTAGCAAATGGCATTCGATAGCCTCTGCCTACTCCTCTTGAGATAAAAGGCATGGTGATAAATGGATAGATATAATCTAGGGATATTACTCTACTGGACCCGACCTTCTTTTAAATTATGTTACCTACATTGGCTACATAAACAGCCTCAAGCAAGAGGTGATTCCAAAATAATGCAAACAAATACTACCTAAGTAGGTGTCAAACTAAACCCAAATTAATAAGAAAGAAAACTGTAGACAGTATTAACTTACCTAAATGCATATGTATGTAGTCATGATATTGAATTTTCCCTCTCTTCGCGTCATATGTTGTATACACATCAGAGTTTAAATGTGGTGGAAATAGTGATTTCTCCATTTGAAATTTTAATTACAGATGGAAATTATTTCAGTGAAATATTTTTGTCTAAATTAAATTTTGTAAATAAAGCTTTTTATTAATATTTTGTATTTGAAATTTTGCAGTTTGCACAGGCGGAAAAAAATGTAATTTAATTTGTAGGCACTTTGTAGCTCTGTGAGAGCCGCACGCAAATAACTTTGTAGGTTAGTTTTTATTTCACAGAGCAAGTAAATTATATTTGACGACTCTGTGAGTCTGTGCAAGATCACCAAACTTGGCCCCCGCGAAAATTTTTTTTTATTCTTTTTGAATTTTTATTATTGCATATCGTTAGTTCATGGTTTGTTCTTAATTGTTCGCTATGAATAATCGTTTGTTCGTTAGTTGTTTATTTAGAAAAAAATAATTAAAAAAGTACTGTTTGGTTAGCCCCCTCAATCAAAATTATTAATATTTTCTCTCATTATCAGTCTATAAATACATATTGACGTTTGTTCTTCAATAAATTACGTTAGTTTTTGAATTTTTATTATTGCATATCGTTAGTTCATGGTTTGTTCTTATTTGTTCGCTATGAATAATCGTTTGTTCGTTAATTGTTTATTTAGAAAAAAATAATTAAAAAAGTACTGTTTGGTTAGCCCCCTCAATCAAAATTATTAATATTTTGTCTCATTATCAGTCTATAAATACATATTGACGTTTGTTCTTCAATAAATTACGTTTGTTCGAACATTTAATTGCCTTTTTATTGTTTAAATTAAAAAATAAAAATAGAATAAAAAATCGACTGATCCGCTAGGTTAGCACACATTTTGACAGCGACACTTTCGTTTTCGGTCGAACGAAAGTTTGTCAGCGTTGCACGTGTTTTTGCTTAGATCTTAGATTTTACCGTTAACTTTAAAATCTTAAAGTAAATAAAGTTAAAATAAAAAATACGTTGATCTACGAACTTTTCATATGCAATTTTTACAAATTCTACGTTTATTTTAATAATATAAACTTATATAATTTTCTAGACTATCCTACATCTTTTTCAAAATCCGAGTTGGCAACTCTGCACGGCGTAAACTAGATCACCAAAATTGGCCCCCGCGAAATTTCAATTTTTTTATTTTTGAATTTTTATTATTGCATATCGTTAGTTCATGGTTTGTACTTAATTGTTCGCTATGAATAATCGTTTGTTCGTTAGTTGTTTATTTAATAAAAAATAATTTAAAAAATACTGTTTGGCTAGCCCCCTCAATCAAAATTATTAATATTTTCTCTCATTATCAGTCTATAAATACATATTGACGTTTGTTCTTCAACAAATTACGTTTGTTCGAACATTTAATTGCCTTTTTATTGTTTAAATTACAACTTTTAATTACGTGAATATTTATTTCGAAAATGTTGCATTGCGCATGCGCCATCTTTTCTTTTCGATCGAATGCAACATTTTCGAAATAAATATTCATGTAATTAAAAATTGTAATTTAAACAATAAAAAGGCAATTAAATGAACAAACGTAATTTATTGAAGAACAAACGTCAATATGTATTTATAGACTGATAATGAGAGAAAATATTAATAATTTTGATTGAGGGGGCTAACCAAACAGTATTTTAGAAATATTTTTTTATTAAATAAACAACTAACGAACAAACGATTATTCATAGCGAACAATTAAGTACAAACCACGAACTAACGATATGCAATAATAAAAATTCAAAAATAAAAAACATAAATTTTCGCGGGGGCCAAGTTTACTTTTACTTTACTCTACTTTTATAATAAAGATATCCTTCCTTTCCTCCGAGTTTTTTTTTTATTTCAATCAAAATTTCAATCACAGATCACAGAGTAGAGCTTGGTCGTTTCGTATTTTACGTGAAACGGAACGTAACCCGTTTTATAAATCGACAAACTGCTTCGAAAAGCAGTGCTAAAAGAAACGGTTTTTTTATTCCTAAGGCGTAAATCGTACATTATTTATTATATTCATTCATTAAAAAAAACCGTTGATTCGACAGTCTGTACAATATTAGTCTAATGTATACATTATACAGTATATAGCGTTATAGTCCATTTTAAAAGAACAGCAAACCAGTTTCTTTTTCAAAACCACCTCGGATATATTTTTGGTAATTTTTTATGGTTAGCATACATAGGACCCCCCGCTACATCTTTTATTTTGACCAGAATGAGGATACTTAGAACAATTATTTTAGCCATTTATTGTTTGCATAGAAACTACTGTCATCGGTGATGAAAAAGGAATGCACGGCCCGAGAATGTCCAACACTAGAATGCTGAGCAAACTGCTGGGTCGGCCATTATGCTGTTGGACACACTCGGGCCTTGCACTCCTTCCCTGGCTGGCCCTGTATGGATTCGTCGGTTTGCCCTTCGAGTCGAAACGAAAGATGTCACGGTTCTAAATATGGTAACACGGAACCCCAAAGCATTATATGTGTTATGGGTGCAAGTATCTAATCTATACTAATATTATAAAGAGGTACTTACAATTTATAAGATTTGATGTAGGGGTAATCTCTGAAACTACATCATTATTCGTTGGGCCTACTCTCTCTCTCACACTTCTCATAGCAGTGCTGCAAAACCTACCGATTTTTCGGTAGATCTACCGAATTAGACAATGAGCTACCGAAATACCGATTTCAGGTCTAAATTTACTGATAACTGTTCAAATCATGTAATCAAGTAATTTTTTTAATTTTTACACGGACATCACCATAATTTTATTCTGGTAACACCACTATCAGTCAACTGGGTAGCAGGGCAATTCAGGACATTCACCTTTTGAACAATTCTATTATCTGGTACAAAGAGCAATGAGTTCTCTTTCTTAGTGAATAAGGATCAATTTAGAACGTAATTTTTGTAAAAATAATTTCTTTAAACATAAACAAACATTCATTCTTTTATTCATTCACTTATTGCTGTGACTTATTGTTGCTCGCTCGTGCATTTTATTCGATTTAGAATTTATTGGTTATAAATTTGTATACCTATTAAAATTATTGTTAATATTTTGTAATCTATCATGTCGGATAGTTCAAGTTCAGGTGATTATAGCGTAGCTGGTCCGTCGACAGTAAAACGCAAGAAATATGCGCAAAAATACAAAAAAGAATGGGAACTTCGGCCAGAGTTTAGTGGATGGCTACAAAAATGTGAAAGTAATCCCTGTTTCGCGTCGTGCAAGAGTTGTAACAAACAAATAAACATTTCTTCGGGATTTGATGCAATAAAAAAACACGCAGCTTCAAAAATCCACGAAAAGAGCTCGAAAAGTTTAACTGCTCAACCAAAAATAATTGATTTTGTCGATAAAAAAGTTGTTCAATTTAAGCAGCAAGTTAGAGAAGGTAAGACTTTTTCTTTCTCAATTACGATGTTTAGGGTTAAGTAGCTAAATAGTTCGATCCGTTTTTTCTCAATTATTGAAAATAATTTAATCAAAATTTTATTAAAAAGTTTTAAACTCTTACAGGTGAAATTAGAGTTGCAGGCTTTGTAGCGGAACATAATCTCCCATATACGATTACCGACCATCTCTCCAAATTGATTGCAAAAATTTGTCCGGAGGATAAAGTAGCAGCAAGTTTGAAGTGCTCACGACCCAGGATACAGGCGATTGTGGAGAACGTTGTTGGGAAAGAAAGTTTTACTGAATTATGCGAAGACTTAAAGCACACAAAATTCTCTTTAATTATTGATGAATCGACAGACAGATCTACTACTAAACATTTGTGTTTGGTAGTGAGGTACGTTAAAAAGAACAATGTGGTAGACAGTTTTCTCGGACTCCTTCCTGTAGTTCAAGCTGATGCCACCACACTACATAACTGTATTATATCTTTTTTTTCAAATCATAATATTCCATACAAAGAAAATTTAGTTGGTTTCGCCTCCGATGGTGCAAATGTAATGATGGGCTCTAGGCATTCTGTAATGAGTTTATTAAAAGCAGAATTTCCAAATTTATTCATTATGAAATGTATTTGTCACAGTTTTCACTTGTGTGCATCATACGCTTGTGAGAAGCTGCCTCGCTTTATTGAAGATTTTATACGAGATGTACATAACTATTTCTCCTCAAGTCCAAAAAGAACAGCTGAATTCAAAGAATTTCAAACATTTTGTAATTTAAAAATTCATAAGTTATTACACCCTTGCCAAACAAGGTGGCTTTCTGTACATGCAGCTGTGGCAAGGGTGTTGGAACAATATCCCGCTTTGAAATTATATTTTATTGATGCTGCAGAGAATGGTGACATTTTAGCTGCATCAAGCATATTACAAAAACTGATGGATCCTGTAACTCTACTATTTCTGCAATTTCTGGACTTTGTCTTGCCAATTTTTAATAAAATGAATAAAGAAATGCAGGCTCAATATTCTAGAGTCCATGTTTTGTATGCAAATATTTGTGATTCTTTAAATACCTTATTTGAATGTTTTTTGAAAAGGGATTACATAGCAATAACTAATATTGAGAACATTGACTATAAAAATCCACACAATTTTATTGATATAAATGATATGTATGTTGGTGCCTCAGCTTTGGAAAGTTTGCTCAAGGAAAATTTAACTGTAGATCAAAAAACTTTGTTCAAAACAAGATGTTTAATGTTTTATATAGAAGCTTGCGAACAAATTATCCAAAGGTTTCCCTTAAAAAACAACCCACTCAAAGTTCTCAATATAATTTCCCCTGAAAATGTTAAAAAAGGCAATCACTCATCAATAATACCAGTATGCATAGCATTTCCCAATTTATTGGATCCTAAAGATTACCAGAAAATAGATACAGAGTGGCGACTACTCAGAAATACTAAGGAAATAAGTACATTTGAAGACAACGCTGAAAAATTTTGGTTAAATGTAGCCAATATAAAAAGTGGAAATGGGGAACCCACATTTAAGACGGTTACTTCACTTGCTTTTACAATACTTAGCTTGCCACATTCGTCAGCCAATGTGGAGCGAATATTTTCGTCAATAAATTTGATGAAAACAAAGCAACGTAACTGTCTTTCCACAGAGGCAATCATAGGCTTGCTACATACAAAAAGATTAATTGGGAATGATAATTGTTTTGATTTTAATATAACAAAAAATATGATTACCAAAATGTCGTCACAAAGGTGGTATGATAAATAATTATAGGTATAATACCTAAGGTATTGTATGATTTTGAATGACAATAAATAATTTCAATAAATGCTCATTTTATTTTGTACTGAAATTTACTATTAAAATACCAAATGTACCGAAATTTAGTATTATAATACCGAATTCTACCGATATTTTTACGCTCAAAAGCTACCGAAACCTACCGATTTTAAACTGGCAACCCTACCGAATTACAAATCATTGGTTTTGCAGCACTGTCTCATAGGCACTATACACACACAAGCGCAGTGAAAGCGCAATATGTAAATGGTTGAATCGCCGAACACGGCATTGGTTTTTTTAAAAACAGATTTTCCATCTGTCATAAAACCGTTCGCTCGTTACATGGCAAAATCTGTTTCTTGAAACAGTTTGTCAAAAAAACGACCAGCTCTATCACAGAGCAAGTAAAAGAATTTCAATACCAATACCAAAGAGTATATTACATGTGTATTACATTCACAGAGCTGAGAGCAAGATTACATTTCAATCTTCAAATCTTCAATAATACAATACTTTTAAAGTGTATAAGAAAGGTAATATTATTTGTATAATTTCGCTAAGTTAAATATTTATTATTAGTACCACAAGAGAATAAGTAGACATAACCTCAAAAGCCTTCAGTATAATAAATTACTATTTGGTTATTTCAAAATTATTAATGTAATTCATAGATGGCTAGATTAGAGCTTCTGCAGACGTTGAATGGGCACAAGGGCATAGTATGGAACGTTTCATGGCATCCATCGGGAAATATAATCGCCTCTTGTGGTGAAGACAAAACCATAAAATTATGGAACAAGGAGGGACAGGATTGGAAAATAAAGACAGTACTTGTTGATGGTCACCAAAGAACTATACGTGAAGTTGCATGGTCCCCGTGTGGAAATTTTTTGGCTTCTGCAAGTTTTGATGCTACTACAGCTATATGGGATAAAAAGAGTGGTGAGTGTTTACAAACAAGTAGATGGGAGACAAAAGAAGCATCATAAAATTAAACAAACATTTTTCTACCAGGCCAATTTGAGTGCAATGCTACTCTTGAAGGACATGAAAATGAAGTTAAGAGTGTGTCATGGTCGCAGTCTGGACATTTACTTGCTACATGTGGAAGAGATAAGTCAGTTTGGGTGTGGGAAGTCGCTGGCGATGATGAATATGAATGTGCTGCCGTGCTCAGTGCTCACTATCAGGATGTTAAAAAAGTTTGTACTACACTTTTATAATAATGTATTTTTATTTAAATAGACACAATTCTTAATAATATATGGAAATATCACATTTTAGGTTGTGTGGCATCCGTGCTTAGATTTGCTTGCCTCTGCATCTTACGACAATACTGTCAAAATTTACAAAGAAGACCCAACTGACAATGATTGGACTTGTATCTCTACATTGCAATCACATGATTCAACTGTTTGGAGTCTGACCTTTGATAAGACTGGAGAGAGACTTGCTACATGCAGTGATGATAAAACTGTCAAAATTTGGAAAGAGTACAAGCCAGATAATCAAGAAGGATTGGTAGTTGCCAACCAAGATTCTGTTTGGAAATGTGTTTGTACATTATCAGGATATCACACAAGATGTGTTTATGACATAGCATGGTGTCACAAAACTGGAATGATTGCAACTGCTTGTGGAGATGACATTATAAGAATCTTTAAAGAGACTGAAGATTCGGATCCTAATGCCCCAACCTTTGAGCTTATTTCCTCTAAATCTGATGCCCATTCCCAAGATGTTAATTGTGTAAAATGGAATACTACTGGAAATATGGAACTACTATCTTGTAGTGATGATGGAGACATTAAAATTTGGAAGTTATATGAATAAGTTATCTCTTATCAAATATGAGCTTATGGCTTATTCAATCAAAATATTATAGCAATATGTGATTATTTTTTTTACCATTACTGACATTTTTGTATTGCTTCAATATGTTTCAGTGGTATTTAATTTAGTATGTTGGTACTTTAAGCTATATTATGGGTTTATGTATTGTAATATTTGTTAAAAATTGTTATATTACTTATATTATTATATAAAATAGTGTATAAATAAATAAACAGTGAAAATATATGATTATAATATCATTATGTCTAAAAACACAAAATCTTTTATTCTATTTCAGTTTAGGATATTGAAATTTTAGATGTCCATAATATTTAGAAGAATTGCAAGTAGATCATTTAGTAAGAAGTTCTATACAACCATCACTTCAAATATGGCTGCAAAGGAATTGTCTGGGGTTTCTCTACAAACTGTTATTACAACTTTGGAGAATTTTGCACCAAAAGAGCTTTCTGAAAGTTGGGATAACACAGGATTGTTGGTGGAACCTTATACAGACAGGTGTGTACATTTAATAATAACTAGCAAAAATACTTATTTTAAATAATTGGGGGATGATGGATAATGGATGAATAGTTTTTATTTCATTGCAAATATTGCAATAGGGGTTTGACCTCAGGGTTTGACAGTGAAAGAAAATAAATACACTTATACCTTAATCACTTAAAATCGATGATGTTTATTTACTTGTTTAATAAATATTTCTTTTTTATATCTAAATGAAAAAGTTTTAATTCATACATCCAGTCACATGACCGCAACCGGGAAGTAAAGTCACCATAGTGTATAGTCTATGCCTATGAATGTCGCTTCCATCTAAATTTAAAATTAATAACCACTGACCGTCCTCTACGCCACTGACTATTTTCTTGTTATTTTATTAGAATCTGTGACCATAATTTTGGTGGTTTGCAAGATATGACGTCATCGTCATTTTCGCGGGAATTTTAAAAATAAATTATTATTTTTTAATTTATTTTATTAGGTAGGTATAATAAATCTTACACCTATATAATTTAAAAGTGTTTCCAAATAATTGTCAACACCCCTATTGCCTTATTCAGTCTAAAGTATTCTGAAGATATGCAGTACCTACTTGAGTCAGTATCCTGAAGGAAGATATACAAGGCAATCTACTTAGAGCATACCTCATGATGGCAAACATCACTTTGTTATTTATGATTATGATTGGTATTATTTTGATAAGTAGTTACATACCATATGTACTACTCCCAAAAAATATGTAAGTAAATTAATTATTACAGTGATTTGTTTGGATCATGGACACTTCTAATATCTTATGAATATTATAAATAGGAATTGTCTATTTAATTTGCAGACCGATCCGAAAAGTTATTCTGACAAATGACTTGACATTGGAAGTTGCTCTGGAAGCTGTTAATGAGGACTGTGAAATGATTATATCTTACCACCCACCAATATTTGCTCCACTCAAGTCTGTTGTACAAAAGTAAGGATTTTTTTTTGGCTTCATTTCCAAAATTTGAAACAGACAACCATAATATGGATATATTATATCCCCTGTCCCTAATCTATACATGCAGCAATCTTCACATATTTTCATCTAATCAAAACTTTTTTTACATTTTTCTTGAGAGTTCAAATCACTCAACTTCACTAATTTTAACAAAAATAAATAATAATAGAAATAGTAGTAGTACTGGTTATACTCAACTCCCAACATAGTAATTGACTAGCACCATCTATTGTTAAGTAGCAAGCCGAAAGGTTTTCAATTATTTTATTGTATTCATAGAAATTGGAAGGAGAGCTTGGTGTCCTTACTATTGGAGAAACGCATTGCATTATACTCGCCACATACAAGTTGGGATAGTATTCAAGGCGGTGTCAATGATTGGCTTAGATCTTGTTTTGATAGTGTAACATCAACTCCTATCATACCTAGTTCTGGTGACAATGGAGCAGGAAGGTTAGTCTTTATTCAATTTGTTAACATATTTTGTCTAGCTCTGCCGTTTGTGCTACAAAGGCTTGTACTACGATGCTGACATACCTCTTGTAGCAATATTTCCTCCTTGATGAAATATTCCTCCAAGGAATTACACGCGGGCAGGAATCTGGATAGTCAGAAGTTAATGAAAATGAAATTAATAAATAAAATTGTGTAATATGGATTATGGTCTAGTGGCGCCATCTGTTGGTAGATTAACGAACTAACAAAGGAATGTTATTATTGATTTTATTGATTGTTAAATGTGTACTTGTACAATTGTTTAATTTGAAAGGCGGGCATATCAGGGATGTTGGAATAAGATGATGGCAAATTGATAGAAGTAATGAGAGGTTATCAAGATGACATTTAAAAAAAAAAAGACGTTTTTTTAACGCCAATAGATGGCGCCTAGGTCTAGTAATATGTCAAAAATAAAATGTGTACTGTATGGATTTAGCACGATGACAGCTGAATTGAAATTGTTAAGTTTAAAAAAAATTAAAGAAAAATGTACGACGACGCTCACAGACTAGAAGTCAGTTTTTCCACCCTCAGCGACAGATCACCAAACTTGGTCCCCACGAAATTTTTTTTTTTTAATTTTTGAATTTTTATTATTGCATATCGTTAGTTCGTGGTTTGTACTTAATTGTTCGCTATGAATAATCGTTTGTTCGTTAGTTGTTTATTTAATAAAAAATAATTTCAAAAATACTGTTTGGTTAGCCCCCTCAATCAAAATTATTAATATTTTCTCTCATTATCAGTCTATAAATACATATTGACGTTTGTTCTTCAATAAATTACGTTTGTTCGAACATTTAATTGCCTTTTTATTGTTTAAATTACAATTTTTAATTACGTGAATATTTATTTCGAAAATGTTGCATTGCGCATGCGCCATCTTTTCTCGTAACGGCGTGAGAGAGAAGTTGTGGACTTGTAAACAAATGATTTCAATTTTTTAATTAAAATTACTTGTCACATTTTAGTAAAATTATATTTGTTAATTGACATACATTTGTTATTCTCCTCTTTTACTATTATTTTTTTGCAAACTCATGTAAAAGACTTTAAAGTTGGCTACAAGCATAATGATTAATGATAAATAACAGTTGTAAAGAACAATCAATTTTGAGATGTATCTATCTATTGAAAATGCGATAACTAATTGTTGACGTAGTTTATTGGTGGTTAAGGGTAAATTTAATTTGTCTAAGTAAAAAGATTTGTTCATTAATATATGAGAGCGATCGAAAAGAAAACATGGCGCATGCGCAATGCAACATTTTCGTAATAAATATTCACGTAGTTAAAAGTTGTAATTTAAACAATAAAAAGGCAATTAAATGTTCGAACAAACGTAATTTATTGAAGAACAAACGTCAATATGTATTTATAGACTGATAATGAGAGAAAATATTAATAATTTTGATTGAGGGGGCTAGCCAAATAGTATTTTATATATTTTTTTATTAAATAAACAACTAACGAACAAACGATTATTCATAGCGAACAATTAAATACAAACCATGAACTAACGATATGCAATAATAAAAATTCAAAAATAAAAATTTCGCGGGGGCCAAGTTTGGTGATCTCTCAGCGACCCTCAAGAGTTTTTGACATATGACTGCACTGCATCGCCATCTATCAACAACATAACGAAACTATTTTTGTTTTTTTTAAACTGTCAGATTGAAAACCTCTCATTAATCCAAGAAGCAGCGATCTTCAATCTATGGAACATTGTCTATGAAAAATACTCTGTGATACACGCATCTCGTGATTGGTCGAGAGATGACAGATGACAGTGAAAACGCTGAGTGAATATCAACAGGAGGAAATATAAGAAAATAATTAGAAATCGAGGTGAGATGGAAATAATATTGATTCGGGGCATTTGATCTGGAACAGTCGGCGAGCACACACGCTGCTCTTGAACTGGGACCGCCGTGGAAGACACACGTACGCAATGTGAGAAGCCTGGCCTACCGTCAATGTCCACTCTCAGGACTTGACCATCATACCCGAGGAACATCATGAAGCCTGGTGCAACAACAGGACCTGGATAAGCAGATCTGTGCGGCTATATCGGCACGGCCCCAGGACGTCCAGCAGCTCGAGGGCCAAAGCTCCTCCAGGAACTGCCTGAAGACCTGCAAGTATCTCTCGGATTGTACTGGTATCGTTCTACTTTTATTCTTCTCCCCTGACTGCAACTAAGGAAAGCCACTCATGATAAAGCCACTCACATAGACTCAACATTACCTCATATCTTCGACAAGTAATAAACATCTCTTGAATATGCCGACCAACACCAACACCAGCGCCGTCTTCCATACTAACCAGATTAAATAGCCACATGTATATAGTTAGATATTAAGTGTAGCAGTTAAGTTGTATATATTCTAGGTAGTGTAAGATAATTAGGTAGTAAGCTAGTTAGGTAATGGTAAATAATATAATTGTAATATAATTAATTCACAACTGTAGTTTAAATTACTATGCAACCCTCCCTCTCTCAGTACTCAAGTTAGGATCCCCAAATAACCAGGAGACGGCCGCCGACCCTGACAGGGCCCAACGTGGGGCGCCATTGTCACGGTTTAAGAGGCTTAAGGCTCCTCAACGTGATGGTTGAGTAGCGGAGACCTCCAAAGGTGACAAAAATGAAAAGTCGGTTCAGTAGTTCTCGTTCTTAGTAGTTGCCCTGTAGCTGCTCCGCCGGGTGGTTGGCATGAGACCCTTGGACTGAAGGCCCTGTCAGGGTCGGCGGCCGTCTCCTGGTTATTTGGGGATCCTAACTTGAGTACTGAGAGAGGGAGGGTTGCATAGTAATTTAAACTACAGTTGTGAATTAATTATATTACAATTATATTATTTACCATTACCTAACTAGCTTACTACCTAATTATCTTACACTACCTAGAATATATACAACTTAACTGCTACACTTAATATCTAACTATATACATGTGGCTATTTAACCTGGTTAGTATGGAAGACGGCGCTGGCGTTGGCATATTCAAAGGTGTTCAATACGTGTCGAAGATATGAGGAAATGTTGAGTCTATGTGAGTGGCTTTATCATGAGCGGCTTTCATTAGTTGCAGTCAGGGAAGAAGAATAAAAGTAGAACGATACCAGTACAATCCAAGAGGTACTTGCAGGTCTTCAGGCAGTTCCTGGAGGACCTTTGACCCTCGAGCTACTGGACGTCCTGGGGCCGTGCCGATATAGCCGCACAGATCTGCTTATCCAGGTCCTGTTGCTGCACCAGGCTTCATGATGTTCCTCGGGTATGATGGTCAAGTCCTGAGGGTGGACATTGACGGTAGGCCAGGCTTCTCACATTGCGTACGTGTGTCTTCCACGTTCAAGAGCAGCGTGTGTGCTCGCCGACTGTTCCAGATCAAATGCCCCGAATCAATATTATTTCCATCTGACCTCGATTTCTAATTATTTTCTTATATTTCCTCCTGTTGATATTCACTCAGCGTTTTCACTGTCATCTCTCGACCAATCACGAGATGCGTGTATCACAGAGTATTTTTCATAGACAATGTTCCATAGATTGAAGATCGCTGCTTCTTGGTTTAATTACTTCTATCAATTTGCCATTATCTTCTTATTCCAACATCCCTGATATGCCCGCCTTTCAAATTAAACAATTGTACAAGTACACATTTAACAATCAATAAAATCAATAATAACATTCCTTTGTTAGTTCGTTAATCTACCAACAGATGGCGCCACTAGACCATAATCCATATTACACAATTTTATTTATTAATTTCATTTTCATATACTTCTGACTATCCAGATTCCTGCTCGCGTCTAATTCCTTGGAGGAATATTTCATCAAGGAGGAAATATTGCTACAATCTTTTGCTTCTTTTATATTCATCATACCTTTCATACATGCTCCTAGGTCGTCCTCTGCCAGCATTTCCTTACATTTGCCATATAAACCTTTTTAGTCAATCTTTCATTCTTTTTTCATCCATCATCATTTTAAATAATACTTTTGTAAATTACTAGAGTCTTTTACCTCATTTGTCAAGTAGCCTAATACAATTTCAGCTACATGAGAAATTTAAGACTTTCGTCCGGTGGGTACACTGGGTTCTAGGAGCCGTAAGGTACCAAATTTTATTTCAAATTTACTTATTTAAAAATGCGCGTTTCAGATTTTTAAAATTGAAGAATAGTATAACTTTGTCAGAAGCTGTGAATGCTGTAAAAAAGTTGACTGGATTACCTTATGTACGCTTAGCTAAAGGCAAAAACAAATCTTTGAGTTCTGAAATAAAAACAGTAGCATTATGTGCTGGCTCTGGAGCTTCTGTATTGAAAGGTTGTGATGCTCAATTATATTTAACAGGTAATATTATTGTTTATTTTATTTTATAGCAGAACCAGCATTAGCTTGATCTTTATTTTAAAATATCATAAAGTTACTATGCATTTTTAATATGTGCTGCTAATATAATAAGACCTTTTTGAGACTATTAAATGTACAATCTTCCAACTATACAGCATTTGGCAATCTGGAAACTATAAGCTATTGTATCAAATTCTGAGTGTTCAAAGTAATATATTTTGCTTGAAAACCTAAAACCAAAAAAACAGACTTGCTCATACCACAGTAGTTTGAAATGCAGAATTTTAGTATCCTTTAATTAATTTTAGGTGAAATGTTACATCATGATGTACTGGATGCAGCTCAGAAAGGAATATCTGTGATCCTCACTAATCATTCTGATTCTGAAAGAGGATTTTTGAAAGTGTTTGCTAAGGACTTTGTAAGTAAACTTGATAATAAGGTTTCTGTGATTGTCAGCGAATGTGACAAAGATCCATTAACAACTGTGTAAAGTTTATTCTAGAATAAATTCTTAACTTTACTTGTATTTTTAATTGAAACTTGATTTAATCACCTTTTTGATTTGTATGTACACAATAATCAAAATGAAAAATCAGTTAGAGCTTATTCATTTATTTTCAAACATATTTTCTATGACTTGTTATAAATTGTAGCATTTAAATTATGTTTAATAGGAGTTAAAATAGAGTATAATATAAATTATTAACTTTACATTAATGTGAGATCTACAGAGAAAATTATTCATAGGTTTATATGATATCACGTTTAAAGTTTGAGGCAACATGTCAGTAGGCTAGGCAGTGTTATTAATATATATAAAACATTATCACAAAAGTTGGCATGTCCTTTGAGTGTAAACTTTACTTTTCCATTTTCTGTCAGCACTATACATCCCATTAAGTCTATGTCCCTCAGTTGACTCCACTGAAAATGTTTATTTTTTTTAAATATAACATTTCTTATTAATTTTCATTATATTGAACTGGGTTTATGCATGCAACTTACTTACGCAGATAATGTTTTTCACTGTTCTTTCCATCTTTTTTATTTTCTGACAAGTGTTTTTTTCTGGAAGAGTTATTTTTGTTTTTTTCTGAGTTCTTTGATGAATTATGCTTTACTTTACTGATTGATGAGAAAGTACCGTTTTTGTCGTCATACTTTAGAACATATTCATTATTATGTCTAGATCGTTTATCTTGTTTAATATCAATGTCTACGGGTTCATTACATTTATCTTTCAAGTTTGATGTCTTGTTATAATTTGAAATTACTTTATTTTGTGAACCATTAATTTGTCGTATTGGAACATTTTCTTTTTGTACAGTAGATATTTGTTTAGCTATATTGCTATGGTGCCTCTTATGGGTATGTTGATCCGTGTTTTCTTTTTTTGTAAGACGCTGCTTATCTTTGCTGTTTAGCTCGCTACGCTTTACGTCATTTACTTGTTTTGTTATATGTTTATTTTGTTTAATAGAATCAGAAGAATATTTGTGCCTTCCATTTTCTTGTGTTTTATGTGTACTGACAACAGTACTATCAAGATGACGTATTTTATTTGGATCTAAGGATCTATCTCTCTTATGACTCCTTGATTCTTTATTATTCGAGAAGATTTGATCCGGATTTTTTTTCTCTGTAGTATTTAACTGTGCCTTAATTTGCTTTTTAATGGTATCACTTTTAGTTTTATTTGCAAGTAGGTTTTCATATAATGGAATTTCATTTATATCTTTTGTGTGTAATTCTGTTCTTGTTTGAGAGTCACTTTCCGTGTTGTTATTTACACACAAAGTCTTGTCATGTTTGAGTTTGTCATCTGAATACTCTCCCAATCTGCAAAATAGAAGTCTTTGTTAAAAAAGGTCGTATCATTATTCATTGATTATGCTAGGCTAAGGGAAAACATTAGGTAATTAAGATTTTAAGAATATATATCCATTCATTTCACGAACTATAGGAGAATCTTTGACATGGACAATTTTATAGTTACGATATAGATAACCTACTTGATTAAAATGATTTCGGTACTTACTTTCTGACTGGAGAGTCTACGCGTGGTTCAACTAATATTTTATTTTTCTCTGAAGTAAAATGGCTTCTTTGTCGGTATTTGGGTGGTTCAGATATTGACCTGTTCTTGTTGAATATGTCCTCATTCTTTATGCGTGACCTGCGACTATTTTCATTATGCTCAATAGATTTATTCTTTTTAATGTCAACGTCGATGAAACTCTGAACTTCATTCTCATTATAGTCGTTCTTTAATCGTGATCTTGGAGCTGGTATTGGTGTAAAATCTGTTTTAAATGGTAGATTTTGATAATCTGTAGAAGATTTGTCATCATTTCTTTGCATATGGCTCGTAGACTGTTGTACCAATCTAACAGAATTGAACATATCGTCCACTTTAACACTACGAACTTCATCATGCTTCTCTTGTAACGACTTGTCATCTAGCTTCTTCTTGTCCTTTTTGTTTTCAATACCAAAGTAAGTTAAATCCTTTTCCTTGAGTTCTCTTGTTTTAAATTTAGATTGAAGAATAGGTGAAGATTGAAGCGCTTTTAATGTATTTTTGAAAGGGCTTTCACATAATTCATACTGAATGTTGTTTTCGTTGTCTCGCCTTCTTCCATTTTCTGTCGTGGTTAGATCTAAAAATTAAATAACATTTGCTAAATATCAATACGTACTTGCACATTGTTGACTGTCCTTACTTAAAAGTGTCGTTAGTTTTTTATTTAATTATATTTTATGTTATGATCAAAATAAATTAAAATTCGCTAAAAATAACAAAATATTATAAATATAAGTTAATTTATTTCACTTAATATGCATACCTGTTTCCATGGCCCTTTCAATTTTGTGAATAATTTCTCTGCCTGTTTGCAGTTTATTAGAACATTCATAAGCCAGTTTCTTTACACACTCTGGTTCAACTTCAGATGTATTGTTCATTAGAGATACAGTAGTTGGTGTGACTTTTGTCGGTTTAGGTTCCCATATTATTTCCTTCTCTCCAATATCCATGTTCTCTCCCAAGAGATATGGTTTGGGTTTCGGAATTTTGTTTTTGAGAATACTTTTTGTAGCTGCTGAGTTCTCTTCTTCAATTTCTAAAACGTCGCTGTTTGCAGTGCCGTTATCTTCTTTAATTACTAACAAGTTATCATATTTGTCACCAAATAGAGTCACATGTTTATCAAAATTGTCCCTTATTGGGACGAAAGCACTTCTTCTTTTACGAAAGGCATTCGAAGGAGGTGGCTTTTCATCTGTAGCTATGATGTTTACCTTGCCAGATTCAGCTGCAAAGTGTAATTCTGTTTTACAAAATTCGACTCGTTTCGTTCTCTTTGTATCATCGTCATTGTTATATATCTTTATGGGATTTTTTGTTAACGATATAGACACTTTTCCTGTTGCTTGTAAACTAACATTGCTGTGATATGGTGCGCTTATATTTTCTTTATTTATTTTTAAATCTATGTTTTTCTGTGCATTAATTTGTCTATTTCGCGCAAGCCAGTCTTTAAAAGATTCTTCTTTCATATCACTGTTTGTAGTTATTTTTTCATCGTCTTTTTCACATTCTTCTTCTATAACATCGTTGACAATTTCTGTTGATTTACATATACCACTGTCTGTTGAAGATTCCATAGCTAAAGTATCATTGCTATGCAAAATATTTTCACTAAGTGGTGATGTGTCTTCAAAACTATAACTTTTGCGTCTATTGTTCCAAATATCGTTACTATTGTTTAATAGAGATTTGAACTTTAGAGTACTTAATGTAACAGGTATGTCAAGCAATGGAGATGCTCTAGTTGTAGGTTTAGTTACTTCGCTTGTTTCTGAATCGTACGAGTGTCTCCTCCATGAGCTGTTTCTTTTCAAAGAACTCATTCTTGAATCAAGATCTATTATACTGGCATTGTCTGTTGATGATGATTCTTCACTTGGCATTCGGAAAGAAGATCGTTTTGTGGAACTCTTCCATTTGGAAGGCTCTGATATGTCAATATCGTCAGGTTCCGTAACTTTGTAGTTTTCTGTGTCGGTACACTCGTCGCCTGAAGTGTCGAATGGAATAGACGATATTTCTAATGGCTTTGATTGTATTAATGATGGGGATGATAGCATTCTTGATCCAGATGTTATAACCTGCAATATAAAATGCACATTTTAAATTATGCTTCTAAGAACTAACAACACTTAACTTTGTAGGGGAAATCGTGTGAAATAAGATTTGGACATAAAGCAAAAGTTGTATTGGATCCTTTAAGTATGAGTGAATCGTTATAAAGCAATCGACTTGCGGTAATATTTTATATGTATTACACTAGCCTTCCACCCCCGGCTCCGCCCGTGGATATTTTCGAACAAAATAAAATATAGCCTATGTCACTCAGGGATATCGTAGCTTTCTATTGGTAAAATAATTTTAAAATCGGTTCAGTAGATCCAGAGACCCTACAACGTCACAAACTCACAAACTTTACCTCTTTATAATATTAGTATAGATTATGTATTTTTAGTCTTTGTTTATGCAGTGGATGTATCTGGTAAGTAACGAAATCTAAGTACCTACCTGTCTGGAAGAATGTAGCATATAGGACGCCATTGGTGCACCCGGGCCTGCCGAGGAATGCCAAGCGGCGCGCAGCACGCGGACCTTAGCACCAGGACCTTGAGCTTGAAGTACCTCCATAGCTCGAGCTACACGTCTTGTCACTCCGCCTTCAGTCACCTGTAAAATTATTTAATCCCACATTAGTGATGCGTATCTACGATAGATTTATTTAACCTTCTATCGTTAAGTAGCAGGGAATGTTAAGTACCACTACGCGGTACCATAAACACGATCTTCATGAATCTGAGGCCTTCGTTCTTCAAATAGATTTTAGACTTCTCACTTTCAAGTCAGTGTTACATAATTTAACAATTATTATAAAATTGACCTACACCACTATTGGTCTTGTATCAAGACAAGGAGTTATGAAGTGGTTAATCACCGAAAATTTTTTCTGCCACTTTGGGAGGGGGGGGGGGAGGTAGACTCCTAGTACTAACCCCTGTACCACTGTATTTTTCTGTCGTTTTATGTCGCAACGGCTTTTGCGTTATATGAAAAGTATTCTAAAATACAAATATAATAATTATAAATAATGATTGGAAACACTATTTAGACATATTTACAATAAATTAGACGTCCTAGATCGCCTTTACTATTTTTCTAGAACTCTGTCTCGCGACACAAAACGATACCAACGAAATTACTGCTCTCCTGATCAGTTTCATTGGTCAAAGAGCAAAAAATTGGCGAAAGGGGAGCCCGTGTATGGCCCTTCCCTTAGTATAACTAGTATTATTGGACTTAATGGAAGATGTAAGGTAAATAAATCGCTGACGAAACTTTAGTACAAGGCAAGAACCTAAATGTCAATGACTGAATCATATCCCAATTTCCACCGACCCATAAAAATATATACCTCTATAAAGTTACAACAAACAGTTAGATATTCATGTAATGTAATATCCGTGGTCAGTTAAATTCCGTGAACTACCGTATATATATTCATAACTAAGCTCTAGGCAGCCTTCATGTAACTGTACGTGAATTATATTTTTGTTTTTAAAAGTAGATACTTAAGTACCTAACCACAGTATCTTGCTCTACCTCCTTGACCTAGCGGTATTGTGTATTTGCTTCGGTCAACAGTGAAGCGAACAGAATTTGGCTTGTTTTAAAGGAAACATAGGGAATTTCAAAGTACCTGACTAGCAACTGTCGTGAATTTTCACCTCAAGACACCCATGAAGGGATTTAAGAAAATGCTAAGTACTAAGGTCTAAACTCTAAAGCATCATACTGGGCCAAGAGCGATGACCGCGATTCTGTGCAAACCATACCGTGACCAATGTTTAACGACCACTTAATTTTTTTCTCAGTGAACTGCTATGTATGGCACCGAAATGAAACTCATTTTCATAATTACACGAGAAATATGGAATGACGGCTGCCCACGTTCGTCTCGTATAACGGTATCTAAACTGTTTTTGGAAATTGATTTGATTCACTCAACTACTTTCCAAGCACGGCTCATAAACGCCAATTTCACTAAACGAAAGATTGTGGTAAATTTTGCTTTGCATTTTAGTTTTATCTAAATTACGTCACTATTCCTAATACAACGCGTACGAAGTCGCGGGAAACTGCTAGTAATAATATATAAGTAGGTAAGTATCATTTAGTAGTATATAATGATTTAGATATGTGAAAGATATAAACAGACCTTTTTAAATATTTTGTTGCTAATTAATAGTAATAACGTAATACACACATCAAAAAAGTCTAGGGATCAAACATATTTTCAAACTTTTTTTGTAATCAACAAATAAATAAAATGAAGTATTTTATATCACTAGCAAGGTAATTTTATGGTTATTTAAAAATCACAATTAAGAATAAAAATCGGAAGAAGATAAAAAAATATTAAGGGAAACAAAAATTATGTAAAAAAATTGTAAAATTAAAAAAAAAACATGAAACCGGCACAACAGTTTGAAAAACTAAAGTATATTCAAATTAGTAGTTTGTCGGACCCCCTAAAGTATTCATTACCGCTCTAAATCGTCTTTCCATGCTTAATATGATATTCTTAATGGTGTCCTCTGGGATCATGTTCCAAGTTCTAGAAACTTGTAGAAAAAGGTCTTCCTCAGTGCGCAAATTTTCAGGCATCTCACTAAAAGCTCTTCGTCCGAAAAGATCCCATACGTGCTCAATGGGAGTCATGTCATGAGACTGCGCCGGCCACGGTAACAGCGACACGTCGTTCGCCCGGAATACATCAAATGACCAACCGTGCAGTGTGCGCGCGAGCATTGTCTTGCATGAAAAGAAAATCTTCACCGATTTGAAGTCGGTGCGGAATCACAACAGGTCGGACCACCTTGTCGTGGTATTTTAGAGCACTCATATTACCACATATCCAAACTAGGTCCGTTCTTGCACCGAACCGGATTCCGGCCTAAATCATTAATTGTACCACCTTGATAAGGGTGAACTTCCTGGGTATGCTGAAGTCGGCTGTTACGTCCAGAAACTCGCCAAATACGTACTCTCCTGGAATCCGGATGAAAACCAAAGCGAGATTCGTCAGAAAACATTGTTCCAATGAAAATGTTCACAAGCCCGTGCTAATCGTCTCCCTCGATTTCCTCGTCATAGAGCTGGGACTTTTAAAGGTCTACGAACGTGAAGATTAACTTCATGTAGCCTGTTCCTAACAGTTTGGTCACTAATAACCAGCTGGTGTTGGAACCGTAGCCTCTACACGAGTTGGCGAGCTGTGATATTGCTATGCCTTTTAGCAGCGTTTTGTAAAAAACGGTCTTCTCTTTGTGTCGTTACCCTATATCTTCCTCGGTATCGTTTGGCCACTTCTCTATTAAGACGATACCGTGTCCAGAGTCTGGATATCACGCTTTGCTGGGTTTCTATTGCCATCGCAACGTCGCGTTGAGTGCGTCCGGCTTCCAGCATTCCTACTACAAGTAAGGAACATTCCCACGACGGCACGAAGCATCTCGTTGCGAGATAAATGACGACGAGGCATTATGCACACACAATGTTTAAAAAGAGTAGCGTAAAGTTTTTTTGTTTCCAGGGAAAATTAACTAAATTTCTTAAATATCAAACGTAATCAAACTGACTGACTTGTGATTTGCTTGCGAAACGAAATTCTTATTTTCCCCCCTTAACTGTTTAAGTAAAACTTTATTTTTTATTTTATTTTAAATTTAGAACATTACGCATTTAACCTACATGCATACTTTTCACCTGCCAGTACTATTTTCTAAAGAATTTTAAAAATATTTAATTATAAAAGTTTGATCCCTAGACTTTTTTGATGTGTGTAGATTTCATTTTATATTATTTTACTATTATATACTTAATGTAACTGTTGTTGTTCTTAATAAAATAAAATAATACCTACCTGCAGGTAGGTACTAACCAAAGGGGTCTTTGTTGCCCAAATAAAACACATTTTTATTATTTTCCTATAAAATTAACTAATTAAGTAGGTACCTACTGTAATTTGTAAGTATAATTTAGTAGAATATAATGATTTTCTTAGATTACAATGAGTTGCAATACATATTTGTTTAATATAACAGAACAAAGATTCTCTCATACAATGATGTGATATGCGTGGGTGAATATGAAATTGAGAACGCATTGTGATTGCGATCTTTCCAGTGAAGGCCATTTCTGTGGGTGCTAACTGCTAATAGTATAATATCAATAATAATGTTTATATAAAACAATTTTGTTAAATATCTCTACATAAATAACTCTCGCATCACACTGCCATTAGAATTCAGTAGGCGTATGATTTATTGGATAACAAGGTCATCTTAAAATAATTACGCAATAAATCGTTTTGTGATTTCAATTTGATTGTTTAAGAGGCTACCTTCATATTAAATCATATTTTTTAAATCGTTTTGAGTGAAACCTAAAGCTCTTAGAAATATAGAAAAAATTACATGTTATAATTAATCATATTTCATAATAATCTGTTAATCATAAAACATATTTTAAGAAACTTTGCTCGATAGAAAAAAATTGCAAAGTAGCCTCTGAAAATAGTCTCCTTTCCAAATTTCTCAGTAGTACATGAAGTATTGTTTATTAAATTAAGTACAAATTTGTATCATCTCTTACTAAAGTAAGATGTTAATTTAGATTTTCAATAAAGCTACTCCTTTAATTTAAATAAATTATTTTTAATTTGTCACTTAGGACGTTTGTTCCAAGCACCTTCCGTGCGCCTCTTCTCTTTTGTTTCTATTCAATGCGACAGAGAGAGATTCAGCGGAGAGACCAATCGATCACGTAGCGCTGGGTAGCGCTAGAGTATCGTATGCAGCTAGGCCACGCCCCTCAAACTATGATTTTATTTGAATGTATCGTCTTAAATATCAGAACAAGAAGGTAGGTAGGTAACTTTTTGTCACTTTGAATTACATTGATTTACACTTAATACAAAAAGGCGCGGATCTAGCAATACCCCTCTACGACCTCACTGTATTTAGTTTTAAAATAACAACACTTTATAAAAGGCGTTACGTCTCGTTTATCTAGTTACCATGTATGGAAGCTCCGATTATCTACATATCAGAATTCACACAACTTATGTATGAATATTGAATGAATACCTATTACCTACTTACCTATATAGAGGCACGTTGTAGTAATGTCAACTAGGTAAAAAAAAATAATAATAATGCTATTTAAAAAGGTAACTACTATTTTGTCCTTTGACACATTTTTGGTGCTACATAATATAATAATTTTATTAAAAGTTTTTAAAAAACTAAAAAAAACACGTAACGCACACTTGCGTAAACCAAATGAACCCAAACTCGATGGGGTTACGTCGTTTCGTTACAGAGTTCCTGTGGTCACCTTCCGGCTGCATCACAAGGGACCAGAGTACTTGTGAAGACAAATCAAACAAGCCCAAACTCGATGCGGTTATAGTTACAGAGTTCCACTATCCACATCCTGACTCATCATCGGATCAGATCGATGGTACCAAGTTATTGTATTGACATCCGAATTACATACACTTGCAAAGTGTCAAATTGATACGAAAACAAGAATTTAACTTCCAAGATTTCTTTACATACATACTTAGTTGCAGGTTAAACTAATGTAAAGCGTGTAAAAATTAGATAGCTACTTAGGAAATATGAGTATAAGTCATGCATCGATGAAGTAATGTAGGTACTAAATAAATGTATTAAGTATAAATAAAATGTAAATGCTGTTCGTTGGTAAGCGCATCACTTGAGAACCGGGTGACCGATTTTTTAAAATGTTTGTAATAGGGTTTTTAGGGCAAGAATAATTGGAAAAGTTGCCCGAAAAAGTGCTTTTTTCTATGGGATTTTTATATGAACTCGACCATAACAGGGGATTTAATAAACTAGATCCTATTTAGGTAGATATAAGAATAAGCTGAAATTATTAAATAGTTAAATTAAAGTATTACAAGACTGTATAGGTATAGTACCTACGTAGGAAACAAATTGTTAATACCTAGCTATCAAATTAACTATTAAATACCTGAAATAAATGAAAATACTTAGTAGGTATATCACAGAGCCCAAAAGATTGCACGTCCTCCCATTATAAAATTATCCCTCTTTATTGACTGAAAACATATTTTTTCATAACTTACATAACATATGGTTAAAAAAAGGTAGGTTTTAACATATACCTACATACTGACAAGTTTTCTAATACTGGTTCAAGAGATGAAATCCTAGAGCTTTTATGTATGTCACAAATGGTGTAGAGAAATTATTGACACATTGTAAGTATTAGATTAACTACATTAGTAATCGTAAACATATTCCTACGCATTACCTACACAATTTATTATCACGAAGGATTTGAGTGTAATTACGTCACCTGATGATCTAGTGCTGACTGCTGACCAAAATTAAAAGTAAGGTCATAGAGACTGCAACTTGCTAGCGGTTGGAACTTGGAATAACGGTCTTTGATTGTAACTTGTAACTGGCGTTTACATGACAATGTGTAATGTTTGCTTGTTATACTCCCATATACTTACTTACTCGTAGCTTTATTTAGTTGACCGATTTTTCTTGCAATATGGAAGTTGTCAACCAAATTGCAGTGTTTTCCAAAAGCTTTGAAAAAAGGTAGAGTCCTTTAAGGAAAACACGAAAACGCACATATTTAGGTTGTATTTAGGCTACGACTGGCAGACAGGTTCATGATGTGCCAATCACATGATTTGAGGTCTCGTCAGTGAGATGTCCTACCTAGCTTTTCGATGAAAAAAGAGTGAAATACTTATGTATTAAAAAAAGTGATTTTATTTAACTACATATTTTCTTTTTAACCGACTTCCAAAAAAAGAAGGAGAAGGTTCTCAATTCGGACCGTATTTTTTTTTTATTTTTTTTTTTTTATGTATGTATGTACATCGATAACTCCGCCAATTGTAAACCGATTTTGATGGTTTCTTTAATCGACAGATAATTCTTCCGGATTGGTCCCATTTTTATCTCATAAAAATTGGTTCATTCGCTTTTCAGAAATTTTGAAAAAACTGACTTTATAAGTACATTTTTCTTGATATCTCGATAAAATATGTACCGTTTTTGACAACTTATTTTTTTCAAGACATAATAATTTCTCGACATTATCTCACAGACATATGACGAAAATCGGTTCAGTAGTTTTTCAGAAATTCAGTAATTAATTTCTGTTTACGGCTGAAATTATGTATCAGAAAAAGCCTTAGCAACGGTTGCTATTGACACGAAGTTGTCAATTTTCGTGACGATGGTCTAGCGGTTAAATGTAATGGGGTGCATAGGATGCACAAGCACATTACATGGTTCAAATCACATCCACAGGGGTATTTTTTTTTTATTTTCCATCAATATTTTTTTAGTTGCGTTATTATTTGTCTCTCAAGGCAGCAAAATCACTTAAAAGGGTAAAATAAACCTTTTAAAAAAAAGTGCACCGACTTCAAAAATTTGCACTGAAAAGTAAGAAATAATAAATATTTCGTCGTAGAATTTGAAGACGGTTGGTGCCAAAGTACTTACAAAAAACTTACTTCCCAAATTCACTAATATAGACAATTCATTAGGAACCTACGATCATCAGTAGGTACATACAAACATAGATAATATTGAACAGATCTTTATCTTCTTAGATATTTACTTAGTTTTGTATCCTAATTTGGCACCAACCGTCTTCAAATTCTACGACGAAATATTTATTATTTCTTACTTTTCAGTGCAAATTTTTGAAGTCGGTGCACTTTTTTTTAAAAGGTTTATTTGTGATCTGATGCACAGACTATCTGCTAGCTAATTTTGGATGTGCCTTTCCGTGGCTAATAATAAGGTATTTCGCACTCATCCTCCTTCTAATAATTCTGATGATTCGATGATTATAATTCTATGGTAAATGTTATTTTATGAATCCAATTTTATGTAGATTATTCTTATTACGATGATTCACTATAAATCTGGTTTTTCTCTCATGTTATTTCTTGTAGTGGGGTCGTGCGCCCACAACCTCGAGTCGACGACCGGCATCATACGTCACCATCGATGACCCATCAATGGCCTCCCCACTATATTGCTCATGAGAATATCAACTAATGAAATCGAAAATTATATGAATTTAAATTGTATTGTTCAAAACTAAGTATTCTAAAGTCTAATGATTAGGTACCATTCGATCATGCTACATGTATAATATGTAGACATATTAATTTGAAAGTGCAGTTGTGAAAAAAAATGCAGGATTTGTTTGATGAAACCACATTCTACCTATATTTTGGGGTCAAATTAATTATGTGTGTTTGCGTGTTATGTCATGTTTATGTTCATCAGCAGCTGTTGTAAAAGGAGCACAAGCACAACCAATTACAGACATAATTTCTAGAATAATCTATAATTATTGGACCACTTTACTAATAAGATTTAATTTGCGCCTGATACTACTATTTAGCCTATTTTGATTTTACAAGCAGAATATCAAAACATCACTTAACATACAGGTCATAGAACTCCTGAATATTTTTTTTACATAGTTACTGATAATGAGATGTTCTAATTTTATTTTATTTGTGTTGTTGGTGATTGTATGACGTAGTTCTCGAGATACAGTTAGATTCGCATGTAAAGTAAATTTTTCGATTGTTGTGAAATAAATAGACAATCGTCATTGTTTTTTGCTCTCATTGAAATTGCAGAATAATTTGTAACGCCTTTGTAATACTTACTTATTTATTCAGATCAGATTTTGATGTACAATGGCCTTATATTATCTTCCTTATGACATTTTTTAAGAACACATTGTTTGGTGTTATATTTACAATATATAATTGCGGCACTACGCTTGTAGATCAAAGGAGCCTCGACAACGACCTTTGCGCAGGATTTCCGGCAAAATTAACACGAGCCATAAGAACGAACACAAACATACAGAGAAAACAACGCCCCATCTTCGCGTATATTTATAAGTTTGGAAAAATAAATGTATCACTATCTACCTATATGGTTGCGCCAATTTTTCACTGAGATATGCAGGGACTATTATGAAAATTCACATGCCACAACTTTTAGAATTGACTTGGAATACAACAAATATTTTCTAAATTAAAAAGTTCCTAACGTTTAATATTTTCAGATATAAGTATGGCATAGGTATTTACTAAGACTCATATCCCGTCCGTCAGTTTACGGTTACCGGTATGATGTTGAGGTACTTGCTCAATGCTCAGCTCAGTATCTCTATCTACTGGGAACCTACCACTTTTACGTTTACATAATGATGAGACTTCATCATAATTTTCAAAATTAGAAAAACATGCCTAGCCTACTTTCTCTTAACATTTCTGAAATTATAGGTATTCTTTTTTTATATTTTTTTTCGCATTCGTGTTTGTGTGTCCTTCTTTCACGTCAAAACAGAGCAACGACGTGATTTTTTGCACAGATATAGTTGGAGGACCGGAGAGTAACAGACTTATTATCCCGGAAATCCTTCAGGATAAATTTTTATGTCATATTTCATAAAATTCCACGGATGAAGCCGGGGTGGAAGCTAGTTTATTTATAAAGTGATAGGTATACTAAGTCTGTCTAGAATCTAGAAGACGATAAATAAATAAAATAGGTACCTATTGATATCTTAATATCAAATTGGCATTAAAAAAAATTGTTTATTTTTTGTCGCCTACGATCTAAATTGCTAATCATTGTCGCCTGTTAGCTTCTGTAACCTTCAATGAGACCATGCTCTCACAATAGCTAATACATTTTTTGTTGTATCATATTCCGCCACTCCCTTACTTTGAATAATATGAAGATGTTATATATTGGTTACTATGCGGTTGATAGTAGTAGGTAGGTTTTGTGAATAGTCCATACAACGCCTACGTGTATCCAAGGCTTGATAAACTACCTATGTGGGTAATTCGAAGGAAAAACGGAAAACTTTAGTAATTACTTACTTTCTTATTATTAGGATTAGCGTTAGTAGAATAATAAATAAATAATAATACATAGTCCGATTTGATTGATGGGGTTGAGGAAATGGTGAAAATTATTTTCCGTGAAGTTTCCCATTTTGTACTACGAGTTGGTGCCTATGGTCTCGCCATTATCTTATATCTATACTAATAATAATTCTGAAGAGTTTTTTTTATTGTTTGTCTTATTGTTTGAACGCGCCAATCTCTGGAACTACCAGTCCGATTTGAAAAAAAAAATCGTATTTCCTGCGTGTAGCAACTTGAAGCTTGGTTCAAATACTCTTCAAAACAAATAATAAAACACGTGTTTTAGAACTTTTAAAACAACCCTTTAGGAATGGTGCAACGGGTTGTAGAAGTTTGTATAGGGAACAATATTGCATTGGTCGGATGTACTTGAAACTTAGCTAGTGGACATATAGTAGGTGACCTAAAGAAGGATTTTTGAAAAATAACCATTAAGTAGGGGTGCAACGGGTAATAAATTGTCTATGGTGAATTTGTATCGCATTTCAAAAATGTTTATGGGGGACGAGAATATTAGGCACCAAATAAATTTATGAACCTCTGTCTCACGGAGCAATTACAGGGGTAAAAATAAAATTAAAGGAAACTGCGTAATCGATCCCATTATCACAGCCATTTTAGGTATTAGATGGTTCAGTCCCGCAAATACCGGGATTTGCATTCCCTATAATCACGCCTTTCATCCCGATTGAAGGGGTAGGCAGAGACAATCGATTAAGAAATGGTCATACGATCCTGATCTTTCGCATCTTTTATAACTTTCATACATGCTCGGCGATTGTGTGTAATTTTAATATTTCCATCGATCAATACATTTTTTTATGTTCAATAAAAGTACACCTAGGTCGTCCTCTGCCAGCATTTCCTTAAAGGAAACCTTTAATCTTTCATCCTTCATTTTTTTCAATCCTTCATTCTTTCAACGTGTCCAAACCAGCGTAAACTATTTTACATAGGTCAACTATAAAACTTGAAAAACTTGATTGCATAAGTTTTAATGAAGTCTAGACTTAGGTATACCTATGGTACATTTTGTAGCTTCCTCACGTCTTCCTGAACTTTCACCATTTGATAAATGTTTGTACCGTCTATTGTGTTTTGTGTTGATTCTACTGATGTTTTGCAACCGTTTTATTGTCTAGACTACTCTAGATAATACGTGTTGCATAATAGCAATCTGAAATCTTGTTTTTAACCAGTATTATATCTTGGTTCTCGATTAAGCTGTTTCTATTGTCAATAAAATTGCGATATTTACCTAATATGCATAATTTTTAATAATAGATACTACTTATCTAAGTAAAATGGTATCTAGAAAAAATATGGAAGATATGTTTGATTGTATTAAAAGTAGATAGACCGTGTTTTCCTGTCCTATACAGATAACATGCTATAAGGAAGTTTTGGCGAGTGATGAACAAAATTTCCTCTGGGATTCCTTCTAATTTAGTATTTGTCATCAGAAATAAATTAATTAGTGAGTGCCTCAATACCTATCTACATTTATTTCAGTTTAATTTGAAAAAGAAAATACCTACTAATGCTCATACACTAACTTACAATAGGTTGGTATGCATCGGTACATAAAATACTTAGATATAGGTACCCCAATCAGGTAAGTTCTTTGTTGTCGAATTATATTTTCACTCTTGAAATGGTTTGACCGGTTTAACCTTTTTATACAAGTAAAATCTTCGTAGTGGGTCGTAGCGTAGATATATTGTGGTAAACTTGAACTTTCAAAAGAAATATTTATTTTAATACCAACACAATCAAAACATACTAATTAGTCATGCAATTTATTGAACTTACAAAATGGTTGGTATATTATATTTTTTTTATCGCAGAGGTGGTTCATCGAATATAGCGAGAAAGAACAAAAAATGGCAGAGTTGCTCAGACAGGTTGAGCTTGTTCTCCTAAAAGGTGAACCTTAATCCAGTGCCATAAGCTCGCCCAACTGTGAAAATACAGAACACTGTCCGCCTGTATCGAGTTTTAGCCGTAAAAGGCAAAAACAACTTTACTCTTTTGGCAATGACCGCATATAAATTGAAAAGCCGTGATATTTCTATGAATTAAAATGTATTTTGAAGGAAGCTCTATTAGGCATTGCTTAATTACTTACTTAAAATAATGCTCAAAATAACAGGTAGAGTTGACATGAACAGGAGTTAATCTATTGTGATAATGATATTGTTATATAGGTCATAGTTAGAACTAGTCTGATGAATATGTGGAGATTAAGTACTTTATTGGTAGGTTGAAATCAATGAATATGATAGAAAGTGAGATGATAGCTGAGAGTGAGTCTACAGTGTTACTGGTGTCTCTGGCCACATCGCAAGGTATAAAGGCCATGAAGATGCGTTAGTTTTGTAAGTCATTTTTATTGTTTATCGTATGAGTAATTTTTTACAATATAAGTATATTAAATCACCATGGAAACCAAAGTTTAATAATCATTTACCGAAGTTTTGTGTAGGTATTTGTGCGACTTTATCTAGTTACCTACACTAGACTAGTTTATTATTTCTGTTATAGGTAAAAGCACAGAATAATAACTTGCTAAAAGTAAGGTAAAACAAAAAAATGCGCAGGAGTGCAGAAAGGCTGCAAGTCTGGGCGGCTCACCTTCCCGTATTCGGCGGCTCCAGCCCACTCACGTCGCCATTGACCTGCCACTTCCATATTTGTTTTAAATCTAGTATCGATCGTTACAGCTACAATCGGTCGCGACTGGATCACGCGAAGCCGCTGGCACCAAAACGACCACACCGCGCGCCGGTTACCAGTAAACTGACTGACTGGTTATATCTAGTGGTTTTCTCGCCAGTCGCCACCAATACAGCCTTAAACCCACATATTTATTTAAATATCGTTAGGTATTGCCTTCCGTTGACAAAAACCATAGGTAGGTACTATGTCGATCTTTAACGCCTACACACTTACAAGATCCCGAGCAACTGGTACAGTTCTGCGTGGGTTACAAACCATACAAAATAATGTGCCCAAATATTCCATGCGAAAGTTGCATGTATTGGAATACTTATCCTGAAAAACGCCCTATGGAAAATGGAGGTGGTTTTTTTGGGTTAGTTCATCGAGAGGTGGAAATGGGAAAACGTGAGGGTGAAAATTTTGTTTTTGGAGTTTGACCCCTTTTAGCATTATTTCATCAGGGAAAAGAAAAATTATTTTCGTGTACCTATAGGTACCTATCATCATGTGGGGTATTATTGAGATAATTTTTTAGGGTTCCGTACATCTCCGATAAAAAAACGGAAACCTTTATATGATCACTCTTGCTTATTTTCTCCGAATCTACTGGACGAAAAAAGTTGAAACTTGGTACCTACATATATAGAGTTTGAAGACCCAATCACGACGTATGGCGTATAGTAAATAATATTTCGATTTTGGGATAACCCCCAAAGTTAACATTTTAAATAAAGGAATACAAGAATATTTTTTATGTAAGTAATTTCAAAAGGCATGGTTTAAATTATATCAAATAAAATATGCGAAAATTGACCACCCCACCCCCTATCTCCGAAACTACTTACTGAGTCTAAAATTTAAGAAAAAATTGGGAATCCACAACATTTCAAAATTTTAACACCCTAATTTTATTAGCCTATATGATGAAAAATTAAGGTACCTACCCGTATTTTTTGCTTTTCTAAAATTTAGATTATTAAATATTGGATTTTTAGAAAAAGCCGATAACGGCATAATGTATAAATGTCTATGCGTATTCTGTATTAAAAAAAAGAAATGACATGAGCTGCGTGCGTTCGTTCGTTTCATTCGTTCAATAGTTCGTTCATGGTTCATTCATTATTGTTTATTTTTGAGTTTATTGATTTAAAATTAAATTTTTATTCACTTTCATCAACGAAGATGGGTAGAAAAGCACGTAAATTAGGTCCTTTTGTATCCTGTTTTGTTCCTACATCTACAACTAATACTTTTTATTGCCAAGTACCTTTTTAGACTTTGAGCCGTAATCCTTAAACAATAAAACGACAGAAAAATACAGTGGTACAGGGGCTAGTACTAAGCGTTTACTTAAGCGAGTCGTACTTTCTCAGTATTATAAGTTACTCTATGGTCGTACTCGCAACTTGGCCACGAACTTACTAAGTACTAGTAGGGACCCGTGACACCGACCTATCCTAGGTACTTCGTTTTCTCTGTCATTTAGCTCGTGCTTCGATGTAAGGACACGTGCGGGCCCCGCGCCTAGGCGTAAAAAAGGATAAAAGTAACAGTGTCCACCTTTTGCCAGTAGGTAGTCCATACTAAACTTAAAATTATTCATAGGGTGAAAAGAAAATTAAAAATTTCACCTTCAACTTTTCAAGTGTCGGGGGAGGGGGTTTGAACCCCCAAACCCCCATAGGTTAGATACGACCATAGATGGTACAGTACCCAGCAAAAAATAATCCCCATCAGACTCTAGCTAGAGAATTTGGTTTTGTAAAGTATCATCTTTGTCACGCAGTCACATAAATCACACTTTCAAAATACAAAACCATAGTCTTTTTCTAGAGCTTGGTGTGTATTACTTTTTGCCAGGTACCTGTACTGTACCATATAATACATTTGTATAACCAGTATAAAAAACAAAACAACATTACTTATATTTCACATTTATTAGGAATACAAAATAAATTATATTTGGTTCATAATATGCTACTTATCACTATACAATTTTATAAGGGTAACCTTCCCACCAGCTGAATGTCCTGGAACCCAGGTACATGTAGTGAATCTCTTGCACCCAACTCCTTCCTCTGATACTTCTCTGGATCACCAACTTTGAAAACTTCTTTTAACTACTTACAACAGTTTCTTTGTATTTGACACATAGAACAATCAATTAATGCAAATGTTCAGAGATATTGGTAAAAACGCTATTTTAATTAGATTCATAATCAAACCTTAATATAAGTATCCTTTATAGCAGAGGTTCTCAAACTTATTTTGTCTACCGCCCACTTTGAAAATTAATTATTTTTCAGTGCACCCCAATTTTTTTTACTTTACCACATTTTAAAAATCATTATGAAATTCATTACTTTAATTTATATATAGTGAGTGTGCTATATTAGTTTTTCTAGGCCCCTTACCGCCCCCCCTCTAGGCCTCCAGCACCCACAAGGGGGCGTTATCGCCCACTTTGAGAAACACTGCTTTATAGGTATAATTTGATTGTATGAAGTGACTTATCAACATAATTCATAAAAAAATATAACTATACATCAAAATAAAGATTTTAATTTAAGCTAAATAGATAGAGGTAACTTAGTATAGTAAAGAATTTCTTGAATGAATACAACTTCTCAAATAGTTTTGATACAAAGTTAGTAATGCATCACTACATTTTCGTAATTCTACTATGCACAAAAATGCATCCCCCTTATCATGATGTCTGGTATTTACAGTTCTCTTAAACACAGCTACTAAAGCATCTTTTCTTTGGTTAGAGCAACAAAAATAGTAAAAGAGTTTCTGCTCAAAATTAAAATTTTGGTTTAAGCCATTTTTAAAATATCTATAAAACAAATCTTCGCCTCTCCAACTGAGTTTTTCGACAGACTGCCATTGTTGTTTTGTAAGACCAAATAGGAGACCCACATTGGAGCCCTGCACCAGACAAGTAACATGCCCGGTGTGATCTCCCACCCGCAAAGTTGCTGTCGTTTCGATGCGACAACCTCTCGGTTTTAACTTCACAGCTTCCAAATAATAATCTGAGAGTATACCCCATGATAGAGAGTTAATCTTCAAACGACGACCTTCCGTTATTTTTATAGGGCACGTTTCATAAAAGAACTTCTCAGCCTGCATTTTAATATTGCAACCATCTCAAAGTTATTCGTACCTGCCAGTTACACTATTTTAGTTTGCATATATTAGCTTTCACTATAATATAATTGGAAAAAATATATATTTATCTATTTGATTTTCCCTCCATGTATTCCTCCGTCAGCACTCAGCTGATATATTGACTGACTTGACATTGACATTTGGTATTTGCGTAGACTGTAGACTGAGTATAGCAACGATTCCACGACACCACAGACTAGACACGCCTTGGTGGATAGCACACGCTCCCGCGGAGACGTGTTGGGGAATCCAGTTTAATCCCGCCCGCGCTGCGATGGTTGTGATTAATCAGTGATTAATAAGACATATCGCGGTCGGCGGGATTATCATACATACCGATTTATTGGCTATAATCACCGTAAACGGCTATACTACTTGACATTGGCGAAATCACCGATTAATATTGGTGGAACCGCCATATTGAAAAAAAGAAGAAGAAGAAGAAGAGTATAGCAACACTTCGTTTTTTATCTTTTTTTTTATAGTGTTGTATTTTAAAAGAAATAAAAACAATGACCAGTAAACGTAAAAAAATAATTTCGTTGTATATTCAGGGATGATTGGAATAAGAAGTATCTTGTTTACAAACTGTTTAATTACTTGGGAAAAAATGTGTTGGATAAAAACAGAAAATATCGGTTTGCATGCGGTTATTAAATTAATTTTGCCTTTGTGGTCTAATCTGAAGAGGAAATAGAAATTTCCCCACCGAGAAATCAATAGCAGATCATCTTTGCATCATTATGAGTCATATGATTTTCCATAATTGTAACAACCAACAATAAACATACTTACTCCTATATAAACGCTCAAAATTGGGAGCTATCATCTCCATCGTTATCTCCGTCGAATGAGCCTCAATACGTCCAAATCGGTGAAATTAGGATGCAAGGTTAATCAGGGTTCCTTATTACATGTCACTGATTCAGTCATTGCTCTGTGAGTTCAGTCAGCTTCAGTCAATGTGAGTGTCAGTGCCCGGTGCCCGTGCGGTCATAGAGTACTTTTTATACTGGGTAAATTATTTTTTAAGGTGGTATTTTGTGTTAATTCTACTTTTCACTACTTTTGATATGAAGCAGGTTCTTCATAAAAGTAAATAAAAGCTAAACCTTATTATGCGTATTGGCTGGATTCAAAGAATTCTTCATAAATGGCCTGGCGAGAAAACCTTTGGTGTCTATAAATTTCTACCACTGTTCTTCGTGTTTGGAGGTGCTTTAGAGTTTTCCATGATCCACTGGACAGTTGGAGAGATAAACTTCTATAATACCTATATGAAACGCCAAGCCCACGAAATAGTTGAAAGCAAAATTGTTAAATACACATCAAAATAACAATGCCTGCGGGAGTATCTTTGCTTCAGTATCTATCCTTTTGCGCTGTATCTATGGTAACCATGCTTTCAGGAGCCCAAGTTGTGCACATGTTCTATAAACCTTTGGACAAAATGTATCTTTATATTGAGAAAGAAATTCAATACTTACCAGATGATGTAAAATTAAAAATAATGGATGAATTAAGGGAAGAAGGTGTTTTGAAATAAGGATGTTAACTAGGTATATACCAGTATAGTATACCTAACTTAGTTATGTAAATTAAACTGTTGTTATTAAGTATTGTCTATTATTTATACACCCACATTACATAACACTCAGGTAATTGATATTGTTTCAGCCATACATGCACATATGTCTTAATGACTCTAACAACTATGCATTTCACCATAAATAGTTGACAATGAATTGCCAATAAAACATTTTTTTTAAACAAATTTGGTATATTCATTTAAATAAGTATTAACACTACTTCTATATTTACAAATGTAGCTAATTTTATTGTACATTATTTTGTAATAAATATATTAACTTCCTTTCATTAACATTTTCTTACCTTTTTTTAGGTATTTATTATCCTAAATGTCATCAAACTTTGTACTTTTATTTACAGCATTTACATGGATTAAAAAAAATAGAATTTGTTAGAAAATTCAAAAACCATACATATTAAAAATAAATTGCACACTTAATAACTTCAGGGCTGGAATCTCACGTTACTTTGCTACTAAATTCAGTTCATTAAATGTGAACTGGATGAATGGATGAAAACTTTAAATTGAGAAACCTTTCTCAACTAATGACATTATTTTCATCCAAGAAATATTAATATGGCAGTTTGATAAAAAATATGACAAGTAATTTGATTGAAATGCCTAGAATAAAGATACCATTTATTGGCTTTTATATCCTAATGTGGTCCTTGTCATATAAATATGAATCTGTATGATAATGAAAAAAATTTGGTAACAAGAGAAGTCGAAGGCCCAGAATAATTTCTATAAGCTTAATTCTATAATCCAGTCTTAAATTATATGGACTTTGTTAATATTGACAGCTTAGGTAGTTCCACCAGCAACACTTCTTCTAATCCAGTCAACATTGGCACTAACTGCATCATATATTCGTGGACGACCCTGTCCAATCTTGGAACAAGCAATACGCCATTCACTTACTCCGACTAAAGACCATCGCTTGCTGATTTCATCAAAACACATCATTGAACTTCCAGCATATTCTTCTTCCTGTTAGACAAAAAAATTTTGATGGATCCATTAGAATATAATTTCTATAGGATTTTAAAACTGTGATACCCCAAAGTCCTTTGAATGTGCCAGTTGCGATGTTTACAACTGATAGCCAATAGTTGCCATTGGTTTAGCTGCCTCATGGAGTCATGTGGTCAACACTGAGAGGAAAGAAGGTTGCTCACTTAGTCACATTCTAAAATACGTCAATAGTATGGTACTTTAAATAATAAACTTAAATGAATTTTTTGGTTATGTTTCAAATCCCACTTCTGAAAGTTTTTTTGCACGTTTCAAAATCATACTAAATACAGGCAGCACGAGGAAATAACTTACATCACAATCATCTTGATCATACAGCGCTTCAGCACAAAGTCCATTCACTGTTGCAATGCTGACATTCTCACATCGCTGCATTGGAGTTTGAGTTACATGAACCCTTTGTAGTTGGTCTAAATGTCGAGCCCAACTGAGCGTATTACAAATTCCCAGTGTACCGCTAGTTGTAGAGTTAGGCAGGCAGATAGGACGAACAAAATCTGTCATCTCCACTGGTTCTTCAAGCCGGACTAAAGCTAGCATACTGCCTTCTACAGGCGAGCGAACCATCCCCACTATTCGTCTTTCTTGCTGCCAGGGTGAAGTGGTCTGTATGCGAACAGTACCTAATCTGGCAGTCCATTCTGCTTTTGGTTGGCCCTGGAAAGAGAAAATGTAGTAAATATAGGTAAGGTGACTGCACCTGCACCTGACGTGAGTAGTGTGGGCTCTGTGGTGTGAGTGTGCGTAACTATTTTATTTTAAAACGTCTTTATTGATGACAGACAGATCATAGAGTACTAAGCCTATGGAGGGGCCATAGACGGGCTCCCCCTTTCGCCAATTTTTTCCCCTTTGACCAGTTAAACTGACCAGGTGCGTAGTAATAAGTTGCCTTAGATTTCGTTAGTTAATGTGATGTTTTAAACGGGAAAGGCGATCTAGGACGTCATCATTAATTATAATTATTATGTTTGTATTTTAACATAATCATCATAATATAACGTAAATTTATTTACGTTGCGACAATAAAACGACAGAAAAATACAGTGGTACAGGGGCTAGTAGTAGGCGTTTACCTCCCCCCGCCAAAAGTGGCAGAAAAAATTGTTCTTCACGTCTCCTTTGGTACATACTCAAAGTGACAGATTTTGTCTTTGAGCTCCCAAAGAAAATCTCTCTCATTGCGCTCATTGTCCAAAATACGAAACATCAGACAGACACTTCTATACATATATTATATAAATAGGTTAGGTGAGTCTACCTATTGAAACAAAATAATGAATGATCGAGTTGCGAGTATTTTTCACCCTACGAGCAATTAGCAACTTATCTAGGCTGGATTGGGTTCGAGCCTTGATGAATTTTGAATTACGCGCTGTTAAAGACAATCGTGTGAGAGTCCCGAACAATGTAAGAAATCGAAAATAGCGGTTACTATGAGCGGTGTTCGTGTCGTTATAATTAAAAAACTAAGGACACAACTACCTCAGGATAGAGTGCATGTGTTGTTATATTCTGTGAACAGCAGCAGTTACTCCACGGCAAAAAACGGCATCCTGCCGTGCAGGTTGAGTCGAGGTCTCGAAAAACCCCGATTCTACGAGATTCCCTAATCCTATCATTATCTGTTCAGCCGTTTTCCCAATACAGTCCACCTGCTCCTGTTTAGCGCACCAACAAACAATTTGGATATTTACATTGTTGTATATTTCCAGTCATTTTATCTAAATCCGTCGAGGTGTTTCAATTTGATTTAGTAAACACACTTTCGCGTTTACAATATTAGTTTAGTAGTAGGTAAGGAGTAGTAGAATTAGTAGAAACAAATTACTTGGAAACACGAGGCAGTAGTTAATAACCAAGCTGGATGAACGAGGGCGGCGTCGCACGCATGCACATGTCCACGTAATAGAGCTGCATGCCACGGCCAGTCTCCGGGTCGAGAGTTATGAAGTAAACCTTGAACACCAGCACTGGCTTTTGCTACACGCGCAGAAGGTATGCCGCATTCTGTGAGAAGAAAATTAAGTAGATCGGGATCGTAACAAATGGGATTCGATTGTCCCTGCCTACCCTTTATGGGACAATAGGCGTGATAATAGGTAGGTAGGTAGATATTTTTATGTGTGAAATGCAAGGTAATCATTTTCCACTATTAGTGGCATGTAAGTATGTAAGTGGTATGTAGGTAAATACCTACCACCTACGCTAATGTATAGAAAATTAAAATTAGCAATAAACCTACTTAATCTTATGCCCATATTACATCTACTCGTGTCTAATACATATAATATTTTTTATCTGTTAGTTTGTGCACACTTATATACACAATGGCAGAACAGATCTGTGTGCAGAACCGATTTCTATGTAGTTTTCATTGTGTGGCGGCACATCGGGTCGATAGATGTCGCACCGTTACTAACTCATTGAATCCTGTATCGCGCCATTGAAAATATTTAATAGATTGGCATATATGCAACTTTCCAATGATGTGCGTTGGGGAGTATTCCTTTTACTCATGATCGTTGGATTGTTGTATGTAGCCATTTCTAAAATTGATACAAAGAGATAAGCTTGGACTCGGTTGATAAATAAAAAAGATATTTATGTAAATTTTTGATTGCGCGTGTAAAGCGTCTACTGAAAGTTGATATCCAAACTTTGCTATTTTTTCTCAGGCGTAATAATAGATACATGTTTGCGCGCATTAGGTAAATCGCGGGCACAGCAGTTAGTTTCAGAATAAGTCCTTGGTCGTTCAAAGGCAATGGGAAAAAACACCAACACGAGCCCACGTTTCGTCATTCGTTATGTACCTACCTAGTCATCTCTTCATCTTTTCTAAAATCCAACGCAAAATACACAATACACACTTACCAATTTGGTCGCATACAATTCTTATAACTTTTCGTTCAGGACATTCGCTTTTAAGAAACAATATATCTCGAGCTGTCGGGTCTGCAATTTCGACATATTCTGGTTTTTCTTTCGATGACTCTACGTTTTCATTTTCAACCTCCGCATCTACATCAGGAACAGCTTCTGTGGCCAGTGCTCCTCTGTAACAAAGACATTTTAGATAGATCTGTATCATGAGATTATAAGTTACAATGTTTAGCTATTATTATAGCGCATTATGAGAGACATGATGCTAAGGGACGTTTGATGATATGGACATCTCGCTAAATGTGGACAATGTTACGTGTGTCTCTGACCACGCTCCAAGGCATAAAGAACCATGATCATATGTTACAATTATATTATATTTGACTAGATAAGTGTAGAATTTCCCTCGAAATCTTACTTGAAAGTGAGTTCACGACACAGGGAAGCGCCTACATTGTTCAATGCTCTCTTGTCATTATGGTATGGCGCCGCGCAAACCTTCCCCACACGACCTCGTTGTCTCCAAACAGCGATCCCGCTACGAACTCTCACTTCACCCAATGTGGACTCAGCCGATTGACGTTGCCAGGCACCCAATGATTTGCTAATCCAAACTAAAACAGATAGTAACGATTATAATGGCTCTTTATATTTCCTTTCAATAGGAAACTTCAGTATGCTTTATACACACCTTTACAAAGGTACTTAAATCTCAGGATACTTACGGCATCCAGCCTCGTCGCTCGCATCAGGGCAATCAGGGGTTCCGTCACATCGTAAATGAGGTGGAAGACATCGCGTGTCGACAGCACAACGCAATCCACCGGAGCAATATGCGCAATTACGCTCATCAGCGCTATCTGCGCAATCTGGTATACCATCACATGCGCGCCCAGACATAGCTAATCTTTGTAATCCACCCAGACAATCTGTAGAAGAAAAAATGTTTCTTATACTTATTCAATAGATCAATAGATCAGCCACAGTCGCCAATAAAATCCATTGAGAGTAATGACTCAAGTCGAGAAACGAACAGACAACGTAACTCTCAGATCATAAAAACGAGGTCTGAGGTAGTCTGTAGCTAACATTATTATTGCATACGCTTATTATGTTTTCAAATGCAAATAAGTTACCAGGTTCTGTGATGCAGGATCCGGGACCAAAGTAGTCAGGGAAGCGAGCACAATCAAAATGTGGTCGCAGTCTCTCTGGTAGTCTGGCACCACAACCCGCGTGGAAAGCTCTACAGTAAGCTCGACATGGACGCTCTACGTGATCTTCCACACACTTGGGCTGGAGCATCCGACATACGAAATCCTGACAACAATTTAGTAAAATTTTTATTAAAACGGAGTTATCTGGCACGATGGAAGTAAATGTTGAAAAAGCTATTATTGTAAAAAAGTGGCGTAGGTCCAGATGGCGACCTTCTTCTCACCTTTCCATCTAAAATACCTCAACAACAAATATTCCATATGTGTATTATGTTGGGTATAACTTGCACCAAATACGACTATACCCTGGAGTTTGGTAAATTATTGTTCTATCTTGTACCTATTGTATTGAATCCAAACATACTAATGTTGAGTTAGAACCAAACTCAAAAGGACACGGTTCCAAAAATAGTACCTACTTAAACAAAACTAACCTGAGCTAAACGCGAGCACTCAGCGTCAAGAAGTTCCCGGAAAGCAACCAAATCACGAAGTAACGTTTCCCGGGACGTATGACCTACTAAGTTTGGGTAAGCGGTAGAATTGTATGGCAGGTGTGAACATAATGGTAAAGCGACTGGCGAACATTCTCGAATGTCCTCTTCTGTTTCCGAAGTGGATGCTTCAGTGTTTGGAGGCTCTTCCGTCGTTGTAAACGCTTCTTCCAAAGCTTGAGATATTACTGTGCTTTCCTGAAATTTGTGAAACATCAAATTGAAATGAGTGAAAATTTTAATTATGTATGTATGTAATTCCATATTGAGCCGCCCTTTATCAGTCTTGGTGCCCTTTCTCGAATAAATTATGGAGTTGAACTAGTAAGGCGTGTAATTTCCTTTGTGTTTTAATAAGTGAAAGTTATTCGCATAGAACAAAGAAATACTGAATGTAAATTAACGGTTTATCATTCGTATTATCAGACAAATTAATTATTAAAACACCCACCGGCTTATTAATTAATACGAGTTAGCGCCGTATTAACTTGTGTTTTAATGTGTGTTTATGTCCTCGATCATTATGAATGACACATTTTTTCAGAGAGTGAAAAAACACGTTTTGCTAATGCTTTAAAATTACAAAAATGTAGATATATACCTCTATGTGTAAAGAGTCTGGTAACGAAGGGAATATAATCAGTCTTGGCGTAGACGCTTCTAATTCTCGTTGTAGCACATCTCGAACTTCCCCGGTAGAGACAGCTGTAAATACTGGCTCGAATGATACTTCGAAATGAACTCTGACACCTTCTTCAGCACTGAAAAAATTGTATTTTCCTTGATGAGAATTTCTCTGTCTTTTATCTTAGGAGAGATAATATAAGTACCTACATATACCTCATAAAATAGAATACTCGCCATTTTAATATGTTCAATGAAAGTTCTTCTACCCAATGACTTTTTTTCTAGCTATAAATCTTATTACTTACAGAAAAGTTCTTATCTTTTCTTTTTTTGAGGTGGGTATGTTTTATTCTCCTGCAGGTCTACAATATTTACAATGTTTTAGGTATATAACAAAGGGGTAGGCTGGCCTCCACACCCAAAGTTTCTGACGCCGCTCTAGCTAGAGAGGCTTTGGGTTATCAAAGGCGATCACTTCACAGAAATAATATTAACCCGTGATTTCGATAAAAATATAAACTAATTATGCTAGCGATTCGAACTCGGGACTTCGTGGGTAAGATCAGGATCCCTAACCACTAGGCTACTTAAACCCAATGTAAATATATAAGTGTCTATTGTCAAGAGAAAGAGCCACAAACGATCGTTTATTTCTATTTGATTAAAAGAAACCGAGACACGAAAGTTGCAACTCTCAGCTAATCTACATGCGACCTCAGCGGTCCGCGCGACACGTGACTACCATAGAAAGCACTGATGAAGATATTTCAAGCTTTCTCGTGTCACTGTCACATTGATACCACGCCACTGCGTTTAGTTCGACAACTTTATTATACATTGACTCGTATAAATTAGCTTAATTTAATACGCCCATGTTCAATGAACAATGTAATTTGATGTGAACTAAATTAAAATCGTATTGTATACCGGAAGTAGAAAGGTTTCTTTGATCTTTCGATAGAATTTTAGAATGACTGTTGATTAAGTAGCAAGACACGTTTGTTTCCTAATCGAATTGAAATGAAAGATCGAACTACTTATGTTGCATAGAAACGTCATTGTAGTAAGAAACTATATTTTGCAAGTAGGCTGCCATAAAGCACTTTATATTTCTGGGGTGGGCACAGAACGATTTTGGTATGGGCCCAGAAAAATGCTATATATGATGGGTAGAAGATATCATAGCATTGGTCAGTTGTGTGACCTTGGATACTTACAGCAAGCAGTTTAACTTTGCTTTCATTTTTTTTTAGAGGGTCGCGATCTAGCTACATACTTAGATGTTTATATTAGGTACGACCGATATTTTCTTCTATCAATTGTCAAGTTATTTAGCTTTCTATCTTTACATCCAAAAGATATCAATTTCATCAAACATAAACTTAACAAAAAGTTATTATTAGCATAATAATAATGTTGTTATTCTCAGGCAGTCAAGCACGAATACAGAAAACTATGAGAAAGCCGACTTTCTCTGTACTTCACAACAATAATAGCGTTTGGCATTGGGTTCAATGCTGAAAGAGCAAGTAAATTATTTTTTAAACATACTTTTCATGTCTGACTGACCCCAATTACTTAGATTATAAATGTGGGCCGACCAAACAAAATAGGTACCTACTACGCTTTTAGAAATTAAATATAGAACCAATCAGCTTATGTTCGATATGCGCAGTACAAAAATCGTCTTATTTAAAAATAATTTTGTACGCGCACCAAATGTCAAAGAGCTCAATTTATTTGGCGAGTTATACCTACATATGGCAAATTTCAAATTAGTTACTAACGTTACACAGTTTTCGAGAAAACCCTCTTACGGACAGAAGAGTGATTTATAAAAGTTTCGATTTTCCTTCTTGATAAAAAAAGGTGCTGTTATTAAATTGCAGTATTATTTAAATTACATAGAGGAATCACTAGTTACAATAATTTACTACACAGACTACTTACTTGGAAAGAAGCGAGAGAAAATTAGCATTTGTGGGTTAGTTTGTCTAAACATGTAGGCCAGTTTGTGATCTTTACACAGAGTTCCGGAGAATAGGAAATTACGTGACCAAATTATGTTAGTCAGTTTTCTTTTACTTTGCAATTATATAACTACGCGTAATATTTGAAGAGAATGTGCTTTGCATTTCATACCGTTCTTCGTCAATTTGAATAGTATTATCATAGTGTCAATTGCGCCATAAATTAAAGCCACGCCACGCACCTAACTAAATTACATGATTCTTTTCTATTTTTCTATTTTTTTTTTATTTTGAATACTTTTAATTTAAAAATATTAACTAAACTTAACACTATCCACACTATAATACCTACCTGGTCGACGGATCTTCTCGGCAAAGTTAGATGTACAATTAAAATCAACTGTTGAATAAATAATCGATATACTTACTTAGGCACGTACCGTAATGGATTCAAAATCGTTGAAGAACCCTTTTCCAGAAATCGATTTCTTAAATTTATAATATTGTACAAACAGTGCTCACTCTAGAAACCCTTGGATGAAAGTAATTGGCGAGAGCTTTCTCCCTCAGTAAGTCGGAAGTCTAATCAGCCGTAAAAACGGTTAGGCATTTCTTGGTTTCTTTGACTTTTGAAATAAGTTAGTTTTTGCCATGATATAAACAATATTTATTGTAACTTACCTATCAAGTGCTAGAATATCAGCCGCTACGAAGCAAGATCTCAACTCGGATGTGCGATATAGAGCAGCCAAAGCTTGTCTAAGTTTAAGTTCGTGAGCGGGCGCGCCATCTATACTTTTAGCCACGACTTGTGATTCAGGATTATTTTCCGGTTTCCAAGATGTGAGTATAAATGAGCCGCGAAATGTTTGCCTGCTCAAAGGATCTCCAAATAGGTACATATCTGTAAAAGAAAATGTTTGGTCTATAAGCTAAATCAGCAATTTGCCACATATTAGGTATTAACAGGGTAGAGAAAAATTTTCGTTACGCGTAAACGTGGTGCTCCCATCTATAAGTACTAATAAGTTTGCATGTAAGGGGTAATCAAATCAAACTACTAAACCGATTCTAAAAAATATTTCACGAATAGAAAGCTACGAATCCCTGAGTGACATTGGCTATATTTTGTTTTATTTAAAAATATACACGGGCGAAGCCGGGGGCGGAAAGCTAGTTAACAATAAATTCATATTTATTTATTTTTTACGCGTTAGTACACGAACCAATTTTTTTAAGTCAGGCACATGAGGTCGATTTCTGATCATCGTAGCTAAATGCTAGCGACATAACATGGATTCGCCCGCATCGAATTTCAGACATTACCAAGAAGTACCCGAGAATCTATTAAATCTATGAGAATCAGGATCATCTAAAATATTTAGTTTCCCCCCTCACTTGTTTGGTTATTATATAATGGTATATTTGTTCTCAAGTAGATAAGTACCTAAGTACCGACTACCGACAGATCCAATCTAAAGTCAACAAGGCGAGGGTTACTCAACAAAATAACTGCTCAATATAGTTAATGTAACAATAGATTATCTGTAGAGCACTTGTCGTCGCAATACAGAGCTGGCATTTATTGTTGTCGGTTGGTATTTGATAGATAACCTTTTGGCACATGCAAAATATACTGTGTTCCTACATTCCTACCTATTCAATATTTCAAAGATTTACATACATAAAGTGGTATTTGAGACAAAAATACAATGTTCGTTGACTTAGTTAGTAGCTAGTATCATCTTCCTTTATCTCTTTATAGAAATTGTATAGAAGCATAGAAATGTGACTCAGATTTTTCAGGATATAAATCTACTGATGATATGTCTATAATTGCCTTACATATTTATTTACTTTATTTCAAATACTATATTTATGTCATATTAAGATGTTAATTTTGTTTTTAAGATATTATTATATTTAAATAAATAAATAAATATATTAGTTAAACATAACAACCAAAAAAATAACTATGTCATATTTCAGCATTTTGCATTAAAAATACCTTCACGGATTACCAACCAGGAATACGACAGAGCTGAAGATGTAAATTATCCTCATTCAGCCAATAATATTGAGACTACCTATTTGTAAGCGTAGTTGAGGTATTTTGTGATCCTTAAATTTCCATCATTACAGACGAGTAAATAAAAAAGGGTACCAACGTCCAAGATAAACAGCAACAGCAGCTAACAGGGCAAGTATTAACAATGAAGCTAACGCTGCACAGCATCCTCGCCACGGTCTACTTAGCTTGCGACGTGTGAACCTGATGTCACTACTCACTGATAGAGTAGACTCTGGTGGTCGATGACGACATCTACGGCCACCGTTCGTCCAACCGTAGCCAACCTGGGAATAAGAGAATTTTATTTATTTTATTGAATACTTTCTGCTCCGGCTTCGCCCCATAGAAAAAAGCACTTTCACTTTTGCCCGTATTTTTAATTTTTTTCTTACAAACCTTACCCTTTCGAACATTTAAAAAATATCCAAATCGGTCCAAGTGATGCTCTTGCAGATGAACAGCACTTAATTTTTATTTATATAGAGTGGCACGGTTTCGATTCCGGAAGCAATAGGTTTTTTTGATTAAAAACTTATGTACATAATCCGAAAAACCACACTTAGAGGATTTTCCATCGAAATGTGGGTACCTAATAGCTTCACAATCACAAATACCATCGGCTAAACAAAGGGAGACTTGGTTTTCCTCTGGGTATCCTGGAACCGTAACACGGGTTTTTGGGAGCTGTAAGGCGACCCGTGAAGAAAGAAAAAACCGGCCAAGTGCTAGTCGTACCCGTATGAACACGCCTGTATTCCTGACCTACACGAAGGGTATACAGGCGTGTTCATACACGAAGGCACGTTCAGGCACGAAGGGTTCCGTACCATCAAATCACGTTTGTTGTATGGGAGGAGCCCCCCTTAAATATTAATTTTACTTTAATTTAATTATTTATTTTTAAAGTGAATATATAACTAAATATTCTGTGAATATTTCAAGCGTCTAACTGTTGCCGTTATCAATATCGAGCAAAAAAATCACGTTTGTTGTAAAATATTTATTAAATATTTATTTTATTCTGTTGTTTAGTATTTTTTGTTATAGCGGCAACAGAAATACATCATCTGTGAAAATTTCAACTGTCTAACTATCACGGTTCATGAGATACAGCCTGGTGACAGACGGACAGACAGACGGACGGACAGCGGACTCTTAGTAATACGGTTTCCGTTTTTACCCTTCCTTTGGGTCGAGGAAATTTGCTGGGCCGGGCAAAGACAAGTACATAGAATTTGCTCGCACATTGTAGGGTTGGATAATCTCGGACCGGGCATTCCGTGGCAGGCTCTTGTACGGACACAAACGTTTTTGGCCTTTCGGCCGAAACGAAAGATGTCGTGTCAAATATATGCTCACCCTTGTATTCCCTGATCTGAGGCTCACCCCATGCCCACCGTTTTTTCGCCTAGGTATTATTGTGACATCACTGATCATGTCCCATCCCATAATTTAACTATACCTACTTATGTGCGCGCGCAATACATTTTTTTTGCATTTGTCTAATATTGATTATGAAACAAAGAACATATATGATTTGTGTTCGGTTTTCTGTGGTTTGCACCGACGAAGAAGGCTCCGTTTTTGCTAAAGTGAAAATTGAGTTTCAAGTTACATTAAAAATCTATTAGACATCCTAAAGAAGACGATCTTCGAAAGCAATGACATAATAACTGTATAATAAGCTTATTACTAATCGTGACATCCAAATCTATTCACAGTTGGCTATTAGCGATTGTTAGTAAGGAATGCATTTTAATGCAACAATCACGAGTAACGAATAACAGCTTGGGGCTTTTGTAAGGTTTAATAGTTATATCATCACGGTCGGTGGTCTAACTTAATGGTTGATACCGTAATTTGTTAATCCACGAAACTGAGATCGCTTTGTAGAAAATAACGCACTATCACTGATTTACCTTGCTGCGTGGCATGCCCGGGGACTCTGGTAACAACGTCCACAATGAACTAGATGCCAACAGAACAAGAACATGTGGCAAGCCTGCCTATATCATATAGATCACGACTATTAATCACTATCCAAATCCAATACTCTTAAGGTAGCCACATAATCGTCCAATCCCCGGCGCTCTGCCGTACGGTCCACCGAAACCGACCACAGACTCGTCCAATACTTGTAACGAAAGGTCCGCCTCGATCATCCGGCGGCCGGAATTGTAAATTTTCGGTGTGATGCCGGACCAATGTATGGCCTACTTTAGGATCGAAACACCTATCGACGTTTTTTAATGTACGGTGCTTGACGAACGTGTCTCAGGGCAGCGTGACATGAAAAACATCGATGATGAAAAATGTTTAAATGAAAAAAAAAAGAAGATCCTCCCATATGGTTTCCAAAACGCTAACTTAGTTACCTCGTCCTTTGAACTACATAACAACATCAACATTTATGAGAATTTAGTTCATTAACTTTTTTCATTTCATACTTATTTATCTTCAATGTCAAATTCTGGATTGATATATACCTATATACATTTATAAAACTTGGAAGTATTATTAAAGCAGGAACAGCGTTACTGAATGGTCGGCGATCCATCACTTCCTAACGACATGCGGCAGTCCACTCTATGTAATTACAAGAACTCTACCGACCATGAGACAATTGTCCACGTGTAGGAAACTAGGAACATCCGTCAACGATATCGTTGATTTCGCTATATATTTTCCTATTAAGAAATTTGTCTTTCTTGCACAAAAATTTTGCCTTCCATAACGGAAGGCTCAATCAATTCAACAGAGATCGGAAATTGGCGCACCCCTAAGATTTCCGATCTCTATGACACAGTACTTAATTTTTATAACATTTTGTATATATACTTAATATATTTTAAAGTTTTTATTGCAAATGAAATTGGTAGTTATTGGTTAGTTTCCATATTTTTATTTTGTTTTGCTGGTATAAACATAACAAAAACAACTATTAATCGCGTAACTATTGAGAATCACGAAAAACGTTAATTGAGCATTTCTTCTACGTGTTCTTTCATTTCCGTACTAAGCTTGAAAGTCAACCGTTACAATGTAATTGAAAGTTGAAAATAATAAGACTACTTATGCAACTATAAGATAATAAGCATAGAACGCTCTATATTTTGGGTACCCCACAAGTTGTGTTGTGGGCCACAACGGTCGTGATCTTTGGTCAGCGATTGCGTGAACTATGGCGAAACTACGAGATATTTCTCTATACAACTGTTAACAACACCACACTTTGTCAAGAAATACAATCAAATTACCTTCTATATATATACTAATGTTACAAAATTTTATTAACAATCTTATTTATTACTTATCTGTTGCAAGAACTAAGTATAATGGATATTTGGTACATAACTATTATTAGTTATTGGTATTAAATTTTTAACCGACTTCCAAAAAAAGAAGGAGAAGTTTCTCAATTCGGACCGTATTTTTTTTATTTTTTTTTATGTATGTATGTACATCGATAACTCCGCCAATTGTGAACCGATTTTGATGGTTTCTTTTTTAATCGACAGATAATTCTTCCGGATTGGTCCCATTTTTATCTCAAAAAAATTGGTTTATTAGTTTTTCAGAAATTTTGAAAAAACTGACTTTATAAGTACATTTTTCTTGATATCTCGATAAAATATGTACCGATTTTGACAACTTATTTTTTTCAAGACATAATAATTTCTCGACATTATCTCACAGACATATGACGAAAATCGGTTCAGTAGTTTTTCAGAAATTCAGTAATTAATTTCTGTTTACGGCTGAAAATTATGTATCAGAAAAAGCCTTAGCAGCGGTTGCTATTGACACGAAGTTGTCAATTTTCGTGACGATGGTCTAGCGTTTAAATGTAATGGGATGCATAGGATGCACAAGCACATTACATGGTTCAAATCACATCCACAGGGGTATTTTTTTTAATTTTCCATCAATATTTTTTTAGTTGCGTTATTATTTGTCTCTCAAGGCAGCAAAATCACTTAAAAGGGTAAAATAAACCTTTTAAAAAAAAGTGCACCGACTTCAAAAATTTGCACTGAAAAGTAAGAAATAATAAAAATTTCGTCGTAGAATTTGAAGACGGTTGGTGCCAAATTAGAAATAACTTAGTAGGTACCCAAATTCACTAATCTAGATAATTTATTAGGAACCTACGATCATCAGTACAAACATAATATATAATATTGAACAGATATTTATGTTCTTAGATGTTTACTTAATTTTGTATCCTAATTTGGCACCAACCGTCTTCAAATTCTACGACGAAATTTTTATTATTTCTTACTTTTCAGTGCAAATTTTTGAAGTCGGTGCACTTTTTTTTAAAAGGTTTATTATTAGTTAGTACGATTGAGTTTTCAATTTGTATTAGGTAGGTAATTATTGCTTTTTACTCAAACGTTGTTGTGTAATTCATACAAAATCAAACAAACAACCTCTTGACCATTAGTTGAAAATACTATTAGTATTTAGAAATTATGATACCTATATAGGTATAGATACTATACTTACTGATATAATATTTACAATTTTGTTTGTGCCGTTAGACGAGTACAAAAAATACTAACAATACCGCTATGGCTTAGAGATTTTGTTTTCTCTTCTTCTTCTTTTTCTTCGCAGGTTGACTTACGGCTCCCGAAACCGTGTCTTCCTCTTTTTTCTAACCTTTTTTGCGGAGTCGCCGGTCGCCACCTATCGTGAGCGTTGCATACTTCAAACTAAATTAATTACAATATTTAACGAAGAAAGTCTTGTATCGATATAAAACAAAGTTAAACTTTATTTTGATATGGCATGCAACAAGTTGAAGTTGCGACCGGTTCGTCTCGTTTAGGTGAACAACCTGCTCACAGTGAAAGGATGAACCTTGAAGAATTTCAACGTTTAGGTTTAGGTCTAACTTCTATGTACTCTGGCTAATGCTATAGGGTCATTCATGATAGTTCATACAATGTATTTTACTTCATGAGATTTTTTAAAAGCAGTCCTACAACGAATCCTAATATTTTTCATCATTGCGCGGGCCTATTTACTTTTTACTTACCTATCGTTTTTTTTAAATCTATAGATAAGGAGGTAAAGTTTGTAAGTTTAGTAATCTCTGAAACTACTAGTCCGATTCTGAAAATTCTTTCACTAATAGGAAGCTACATTATCCCTTTATTTTGTTCGAAAATATTCACAGGTGAAGCCGGGGACGGAAAGCTATATATTTAATAAGTTGGATAAAGAAAAATGTGTCTGATCTGGTAGAAATATGGACAAGTTTCTTATTTTGCGAAAAAGTTACAGTTAACTGTATGCCGTATGGATCTCTGAATAAGGACACGAGCATATTTGGAATCAGCCGTCTCTGCATCAGCCAATCAAATATTCTTTGAATTCTATTATTACTCAACTATTGTCGCGACCCCATATAAAAATAAAATTATAATACGAAAATTCATATGACCTCTAAAACTGTGAAAACCGTTTATACTTGGAACTGCTTGCGAATACTTATTTACCGCATTGTGAAGTTACGTTTTAACAATACATCGTTGACACGTTTCTTCTAACATATTCTTAAAACCTTCGTCGAAAATAATGTAATCCGACACGTCAACGTTTTCTCTGCGTGTGGGAAATTATTGTTATAAGGCCTAGTTTTCATGTTGCATCTCGTGCGAGTGAGTATAGGTACGTTATGTGATATCGTATTTCGTGACCTCTTTCATTTCGCTCAGTTACTGACCCGTCACGGTGTGTGGATTTTAGATTATACCTATACCTAGAACATTTATTTCAGTACTCTATCTATCAACACGCCTTTTGTCCCAAGAGGGGTAGGCAGAGACAATCGAATGCCATGCTACGGTCCCTGAGGTCCTGACATACCTACCTCTTTAGCTTCTTTTGTATTCATCATACCTTACTTTTAATATTGCCATCGATAAATACATTTGTTTCCTTTTAATTCAGCCATATAAACATTTTTAGTCAATCTTTCATACTTAATTTTTTCAATGTGTGCAAACCAGCGTAAACTACTTTTCCTCATTTTAGTCACAACATCAACTTTCACTCCGAATTCTTCTCTAATGACATCGTTCCGGATGCAGTAATAATAGATTTGGGTAATTCCTTACAAAAATGTGAATTCCCATTTTGAAAGGTAACATACACTGCTGACTTAATACCTACATCATATCATTACGCTAAATTGCAGTACGTGGAGTAGGTAAGCATTCGGATTTCAATAAACTCTTTTAATGAAACCTCAACGCGTAATTTTTTACCAAATAAATCTTTTGCTCTATTTTGTATTTGAATCCGAGAATACCTGCTATGTAATTAACCAGTAACCACTGAAATATGTCATAATATAATAAATAATATTTAATAAATTCTATATTATGTACCTCTTTATACAAGGTTTTAATTAGTCAAACATAATAAAATGTAAAAGTTTTAAAAGTAACGTGACGATTGACTGTAAATATACAGAAAGACACGCACCTACACAATATATTATGATACTACGACATTGAACTGACAGCCTACATAACAAGTAAATCCTACGCTAAGCCTATTAATAATTTCTATACTATTGAATTTATTAATAAATTATTGAATATCATTTATTACATTTACCTGAAATAGCTGAACAGATTTGACTTTAATGAATTCTGAAAAATATGTCTACGATGTATGCCCGTCTGTCGTCTGTCCAAAGCTCAGTAACGGAAAGAGCTAGAGCTAGTTTTACAAGTTCAATAATGGCTAATCTGGAAAAAACCTGATTAAAAAAACAAGTACCGAAAAAAATACCATCGAGCAGCTTTTTGGAATTGTACTTATTTGATTATGATAGGTAAGGTAAGTATACTTATTTCTAACAATTATGAAGTAATTCCGCCAACAAAGAGATTGTATTTTGAAAACCTTAAAATGTTAAGGCCAAATGGATCAGTTTGGAAATGTAATTGTTAGATCATCGTCTAATGTCACTCACAAGGTGAACTAGTTATATTCAAGAACCCTTTTTCTATAAAGCTTTCATTCTAAATTAAGTAGTATGTCGATAACGCAACTAGATTAACTCGCGCCAAAAAAAGATAAACTTCGCATGGCAAGTAAAGCCTCCTACAATATTCTTCTGAAATAAGACCAAAACTGTAATCGCATAATTATATGCCCTGAACAATGTTCATACCAAAAACATTTCTAATAGAATATTTTCTTTAGGGTCTCCACTTTTCATATGTACCTATCTATTGTAAAAGCTATAAACGATGTGTAGCATGCGTGACATATTTAGTAGGTCACCTTTCTTTGTGCTTCTGAGTTCTGACACTGATCTTATCTTGGACAGAGCTTATAGATAGAGTATTTTTTCTATTAGGTGACTTGCTCTACATTAATAATCTAAGTTGTCCAATTACTTAGAACTATTATAGAGAATAATAATAGTAAAAACCTACTAATTTTTTTATAAAAAAAATATAGTAAAAGTACAATTATAGGTTCCAATCAGTATGTGCAGAATTTAATTCCTTGGCTGTAACCAGTTAGCTAATTGTTGACTGGGCTGTCTTGCGTGTGGTGACGGAGGATTTTTCAGTTCAATTTAGGTAGGTACTTATTGGATTTATTAAAATTTCAATTGAATTCTTATACTGAATTTGCAATTAAATATGATTCTAATGTGTCAAAACAGTAGATTACTAGTAGTTCTTATCTTACTGTGTTTTGCAATTAAGGAAATGTCTAGAACGAATGTTTTACATTTTACCTAAATAAGGTCTAGCTAGAGGCACTTGTGACCTAAATTAATATCACGTTTTGTGTCGACTGCGGGCGGGGAACAAAGCTCAACGTGCGGCCACAAACTTCTCTGTTGTAAACGGCAACCTCACTTTCGTTGCTCACGAGTTCTACGGCACAATGTTGTCCGCGTGACACGTATTTTAACTTTAATTTAACAAAATCATTCAATTACACGGATTCTAGATAAAGAAGTTGTAAATGTATCTTTAACTTTACAAATGCGATAGGCTTCAAAATCCTTTGCGTACGTACGTATTTGTTTGTTTGTCCTTCTTTCACTTCAAAACAGAGCAACGGATCCACATGATTTTGCACAGTTGTTGGAGGACCGGAGAGCGATGTAGGCTACTTCGGGATAAAATCTTACGTCATATTTTAAAATGGACACGAGCGAAGCCTGGGAGGAAAACTCGGCTGAAAGTTTCATCAAAATTGTATTTCAGACAGATAGATAAAATTATTTATATGAGTAGTGTAAATATCATAAAATTTAGCTCTATACCTCAACAGACTGGCCACTCGTTAGGTACAACCTCAAAAAATCATTGGCTAAATGAGGAAGACTTTTTATTCCACTGGGTACCCTGGGGCAGGCAACGGTTCCCGGGAGCTGTAAGGCAACCCGTGAAGAATAAAAAAAAAGTTTTTTTTACAGAGAAGACCAGCGAACGTAAAAAACGACATGTTACCTTGCTTATTAGTATTATTAGGCAGGCTCGATTAATGTTGCTGCTGGTTTCCCATTCCCTGAGTTGCTTTAAAAATCAATTGTATCAAGTTATATTGGATAATGAAAGTTATCGTATTGTTTTAAATCTACAAATAATAATGCTGTGATATTCTGTCGGAGGTCAGTATTTTTAGCCAATAGGTCAGCCAGTATGTAAAACGGGAAATCGCATAGAAGAAGATACCGTAAGTTTTCACCTCGTGTAGGTCACTGCCTGTTGAAGCAATTAGCGGTGGTGAAGTGAAGTACTTTTATGTCTACGAACACGATAAAAGAAAAGTATTCAGGTATTTGCCTAAATGAAATCCTGTCTTTATTTTTTTAATAGACCTTCACGATAAATTTAAACTATAAGTTTCACTTTTCTAGACCTTGCTTAACCGCTCTCTATCTACGAATAAATAAAAAAAATCCAACAATAAAGGATATCGTAGATCATCATACCGACACGGGAAACATAATTTTAAAGAAAATGATTCATCAATGAGCCAATGAGTAATAAACCCATTTACATGCACCGCGGTAATTAAATGTTGAAGAGCTACAAAATGTGACAAACTGGTCAATGTGAAAGTTTTTAAACTTTTAACGAAGTGCGGCTACGAGTATACTAGTTGACAGACTACTTTCAAACAAAGTTCATATTTTCAATTGATTGGTTTGTTTGATTATAATATATGTTCCATTTTAATAATAATATTTATAAATCCGGCCAAGTACGAGTCGCACACGAAGGGTTATTCCGTACCACCGTACAATAAAAATAGTTTGGTAAAAAAATATCGCAAGTCCGACTCACGCTTGGCCTGTTTTTATTATTTTGTTGTTTTATCATTATGGTTATACTAGTTAGACGTTTGTATGTATTGCGATTATTAAGATCGAGTAAAAAACGCCGAAAAAAACTTTCTTGTATAGGGATGGGACCATCTTTATTTTTTTTTATTATTTGTTATTATAGCAGCCATAGTAATACACACTCTGTGAAAATTTCAAGTGTTTACCTATTACGGTTCAAAAGATACAGCTCTGTGACAGATAGATAGAGACAGACAGACAGACAGCGGAGCCTTAGTAATAGCCATGGTTTCCCTTGGCACCCTTTGCTACGGAACCCTAAAAAATGTCTATCTTACCTATCGACCTCTACCTACCTAAAATTAGCTACCCACTTCGGCACGACAACAAATTTTAATGTTGTTTATGAAAATGAATGTGGAATGAGATGAGAATCTTCGGCTCTTCTACTATCTCTGTGCGAAACTGATCTCACATTATAGAACACACTTTTGCATAGTTAGGTTTAGGATAATCGTGTCTAAAACAATCTTGAACTTTGTAACATTGTTCACGACGCATCACATTTTACCAATTGAAGATGTCAGCTGTAATTATACGGTTCTAAAAAGTAATTGCAATGAACTAAAACTTAATTACTTTTTTGTTTACAAATATTTAATTTGAAAAAGTGGACCTAATAGTACTTACAAGACTCATGTTTTATTTATAATGCCTAATACTAAAGTTGTGCGCATTTATTTGCAACTATGAACAATAAAAATATGGATATAACTTCTGTTTCTGGAAAGAATTCATGTTCAATCAATGTACCGCTACTAATATACCTTAATACTGGAACGTGACAAAAATTTGAATGATTCGTAAAATGTTCAAGACGCAAATAACTGTGGTTATAAACTGAAAGTTTTTATTATAGCCCGTCAAGAGCAAAAAATCCGTAAACTATGTCTTACTTTGTGGTTTTTTACAGTTTTGCAATCATGTTTCTGATATTTCTTAATCTATTAAATGCGATTTGTATCTCTTAGATAATGTTGTTCCTTTACGAACGGGTGTGAATAACAAAAAGCAGTCCAAGCACCCAAAATCAAACGCTGACGTTCTAAAACTATCTGTACTAATTAATTGTAAAATTTAACTGTGAATGTAACGGTGTTCGATCTTGCACTTTTTATTTCAGGTTTTTTTCAGTGTTCGTTCCTACAAATAAACTTTTATTTTCAATTTGTCGCTCGAACGACAAGCATTGCATGGGCTTCATTAGATAAGGTCGAGTAGTTCAAACTCATTTTAAAACGCCAGTGAAACGCGTTTTATAAAATAGATTCAAGAGAGAGAAACTAAATACACTGTTTTATATAATAATAACAATAATCTAAGATTTTCTATAGATTTTTTTTTACATTACAGAAGACAGTAATAGAGTAATATAATATAGATAGTAAATATATATCAATGAATATAGAGCGTTTATTTGGCGAGTCTTGAAGTGTGTATAGGTATTTTATAGGAACTTATTCATATATTTACCGGATGATGATGATGATGAATATAATGGAAATGTGGGGAACTTGGAAGACCTGATGATTGACATTGATGTTCTATCTATTATAGAAGATAAATTAGCAAACAGCGCGAAACGTGCAACGGGACTGATCACTGATCAGAAAATGCCAACAACTTTTGGATTTGTTCATACCCGCGTACTCTTAATGTTTGTGTGTTTGTTGTTCAATCAATTAACAATGGTTGAACGGATTTTGATAAAATCAAAACAATTATGTCCTGAGCTCTCGGAAAATCTGGAGATGATGGGCAAAAAGACCACTACCTACTTACCTAATCTAATACAGATAGAGAAATGCTGCTTAAAAAAATATTAAGTAAAAAAGTCTCTACAGTGCGACGGAAATATTTTTTTATTGTTCAATTTCCACGTATTAACATATATTATATTTACTCCAAGTTTTTTTCCAAATCTAGTGTGAAACCCACAGTAGAGAATGATCACAGCTCTTGGTGGTCATTGAACACGAACGCGGTAGTAAGTATAAACCAGCGACCCGGATTAACTGCCATCGTAGTGGTTGTCCGTTAGCTTCTGACACACATCTCATATTTCACTGCAGCCTCAATTAAATAAATCAACTAGGTTTTAAAAATATCAATGAAATACTTATAAATATCAAAGGTAAAAAACAACCTAAGTATAAAAGTAAAATGTCGGCGAGACGACAGTTTTAAAAATAAAAATAACGGCTATTTTAAAGGTTAGTATTTTAGTAATATGTTTTAGAATTTTTCACTGTCTCTGTGTGTTTTGTCTAAAAGGTTCCGATACATGTCATTTTTAACGACTTCAAAAAAAAGGCGTTTCTCAATTCGACCGTATATATATATATATTTTTTATGTATTTTTAGATTACTCGCCCTTATTATTTCAAGATACAGCAGTATGCGGGGAATACATTTATTTATTTAAAGATATCGAGATTAAACATATTATGATGCCTGAAAGTTTCTTCCACGTCTAATCTTATAAACCTTTAAAAAAGTGGAAGTAACAACCGACATCAAAATTGTTGATGAATTGATGTAGAATAGAATTTGAAGATGGTTCATTTTTCTGTGATACATAATTCCATAGAGATTCAATATTAATGAAAAACTAGATACTAAATTGATTTCCATTACTTATATGTTTGTAAAATGTAGACAAATTATTACCTATATCCTAAAAAAATAAGTCGTCAAAATCGGTACATATTTCGTCGAGATAATAAAAAAATTGACTATTAAAGTCAGTTACGTCAAAATTCCTGAAAAATTGGACCAACCCGGAAGAATTATCTGTTATTAAAAAAGGAAATCGGTTCAAAACTGGCTGAGTAAATATATGTACATAAAATACGGTCCGAATTGAGAACCTACTCCTTCGTTTTTTCGAAGTCTGTTAAAAATGGTTATCAATATCACGACAAATCAGATATTCCACGAAATCACAGACCAACACTTCAAACTTAATTTATTTATACAGATGCGAAATTGTGTTTGTTTGTTTGGTCGAGGTGTTTTTTTCCACAGAGACCAAAATACATTTTTCTTACTCTACTCTGAAATTGTATATTTATAATCGACAGAGTCAATTGGCAGGTGAGTAATTTGAAATACTTATTAGGTAGGTACCTCATTACATATCTGTAGTTATATTGCCGAATATTCTTCCCCACTCTATTGCTCAATCTGTCTCACTCAACTTATTTGGCGCGCACTATAACATACCTACTAATACCTATTTATTTAAATTTTATCTAAGTATTTCCTGTTTTAATAATTTATGTAATATAGGTAGGTACCTACCTTAATTATTTTAACATAAGATACAATCAATTTTCGTATGGGATATGTATGATCGAGGTACCTATACAATCTAACATTGATATTTGATACTTGAAGTAACGACAAGTGAATGGCAACCGCAAACTGTTTAGCAAGGACATAAACACGACTTCTTAATTTCCTGATCACGCTGAAATGTAGACCAACGACATTTCTTCTACACACTCCAGTAAATACCAAAATAAACTACGGAAGGTACAGACAGATAGTAACGTAGTTATTCTGATATTATGCAATGCAGCCTAATGAAAATAGTTACATTACCAAAATCATACTAATATTGTACTTTATTTATTTATAAATAAATTAGCTTTCCGCCCCAGCTTCGCACGTGGAGCCCATATTAACTTTTTTATTATATAATTATAATTATTGTCTCGAGTATGTACAAATATCCCATAGAAAAAAGTATTTTCAGTTTTTCCCGAATTTTTCAATTTTCCGGGCAACTTTTTAAAGTGTTTTGTCTAAAAACCTGAGTCGGACTATTACGAAAATTTAATAAAAAATAACTAAATCTGTCTAACCGTTCTCAAGTGACGCCCTTACCAACGAACAGAATTTAATTTTCATTTATATCGATGTGTATGAAACGGCTAAATAGATTTGGATGAATCTTCAAGTCTGGATTGGAACATAAGTTATTTTTAACCTTGGAAAAGGGGATGAGATTATTTATTTTCTTGATGAAACCGCGGGAATATTTTTAACGAAAACTGTTTACAGCAAGATATTAAGAATTCCCTATATGCGCAATTTTTATATAGAAACAATGTTATTTTTTCAATACATTTTTGAAGGTCGCGGATTATGTTTTTCTGATTCTTTATAATCTCGAAGCATTCCAACGGCTGAATGGATTTTAATGAATGAGGTTTCTATTGACTAGTCTAAACCGTGCGATGGTAAATAGGCTAGGTTGTGTTTAAAAATGTAATTTTGACATTACAAAAAAAGAAATTTCTAGGCACCAATTTTCATATGAATTTTCATTTCAGGTATGAAAGAGCTCATCGTGAGGATTCCGAAGATATATATTTGTTACCTGAGAAAATTTTAATTAATACAATAATAATAAAAAAAATCAATAGAATAAAAAACCCGACTGTGCAAATATAATAACTGAAAAGTGAAAAACAAGGTATCTAGGCGGGACAAACAAAAGTTACATCATAATACTTTTGTTGCAGAAATGAAAATAAAATCGCTATCAAGTTACGACATATTTTAGTTCTTGGTTTGTCCCGTCTGCGATACCTTTTATTTTATCTCTATATTATATTAACATTTAAAAAAAAGCGCGATCGACTGTACGGCCTCGTACGTGCGTGCTGTGCCGTTTACACGGATCTTGTTGTCGACCTTAATTTCAAAAAATGTTACAATGCAATAGATTTTCTTATTAGAAAATTGTATTGTTGCCATAAACACAAAGATATGTACATAAATAAATAAATTCTTACCTGTATTGTGTGTAGATAATAATAATAATATAAAAGTAAATTGTGGTCATATTTATTTGTCACTTGTTTAGATTTGGTGCTTATCTTTTTTAAGTGTTAATTATTATTAGGCAAATACCGATTAATTCTAGATTGAGTTAAATTAAACTTCACGGATAATAAAATTGTATTTGATAAAGCGAATAATAATACCAATGATTGGAAGCCTACAGAAATCCTACTGTAAATTTTTTAGAATCGCAAAATTACACGGCTATTCATTCTGACTCACATGGTATGTATACATTGCTTGTGAAAATCTATAATATTATTCTAAACTACATAAAACAACAAAGCCAGTATCTAAGTAGGTACTTACAATAGCTACTTTTTAATCGACCTTAGTAAAACAGAAGTTTTAATGCTGACTGTACATTGAATAAACAATCGTTTGCATGCAACTAGCGAGGTTTGTGCACTGAAGTGTACATTCAAAATGTCATATTACTTATACATATATATCACGTACAGTCTAGGTACATGACCCTTATTAATTATTCGGGTTTTTTATAATAACACAAAGATTTCCCATAAACGTTGGGGAAGGAAAATAGAAAAAAAACATGCATTTATTATTGGATCTAATTGGTTTCTGCATCGAAAGTATCGAAACCGTGACGAACTAATACTATTTCTATCTATCATCATGACGCCTTTAATAGCATGTGGAGTACCTATAGGCATCGAATATTTGCTGTCGCCTCCTTTCATACATAGGTATTTCTAAAATCTAGATGTTTTAAATGTAGATTAGCTGTCCTCAGCTTGAGGTCGAACCATCACCTAGGTACGCATATTAGTATGATCGTTATTCTAGGTCATAAATAACTTGAATATAAAATACAGTTTGGCCCTATTTTAGTGATACGAAAACTGACGTTTATTAATTTTATATTGTACTGTAAATGGGAAAGTAATTTACTATTAAATCACGCAAACAACCATGGTATAGGTAGGTACCTACATTGGAAAAACACAAGGTAAATATTACGCCCGAAAAAAGGAATGGATAGAAGCACGAATATAGGAATTATCGTAATCATATGTACGTAATTAATTATTCAATAAAAATATACTATCTAGGTGGTGTATTTGATAGTCAGCGTTGCCTACAAAATTAAATTAATTTTGTAACTGAAGTTTGTATCTTTCCAAACAGATGAAGTATCACGTTTCTAATAAGCAGTTAATGTAATCATAAATAATATTTCTAAGTAGTAGGAAACGAATCGCTTAGCTACGATATAACGATAAAAATTTCTTCTCAGGCATAACAATTTGAGAAATTAAAAATAATGACTAATAAATTAATAAAAAAAGTACACACCTACCTACTTAATGTATAGGTATTACTTATATTTTGTTACCAATTATACTATAGCGGCTGAATGGATTTTGATGCGATTTGGTCCATATAGGTACATAGGTACATCACCTACATTTGCGCGGGAGGGATCGCGCGGGTAAAAGTTACTAAAAAAACCTATTATGGAAAATTTTCGCAACTCACGTCTGACTCCCAAGCATGTTTTATGGCGTGAGGTTTCTCTTTCATATTCCCGGAGGCTGTCATATTGATCCTTTGTTCAGAAAGCTGCACTAACACAACACTTCACATGAAAATTGAGGCTTGGCCCTCCACAAACCTTCTTAATAGCCCACATTTAATATTTCACAAATACAAATATACATTGAAATGTAAACAAATCTGCGAGATGCGACACAAGACGCGTGTGCGCCGGTCTACGTTCGAATAATCTCAGTATAGGCGGTAACGGGTACGACAGTTAACTTTCTCCGCGAACCGACCAAAGCTGCAGTGATCGAAAGTCGCCCGCGCCGTGTCGGGTCAAAGCCTTCATTAAAAAGTCAAGTGCGTCTCCATCACGTACAATGGTTCCGTGGCTGTTTCATTTTTTAGAAATTTCGTTTAGATATCGGGCCAAGGGCATATAAATAGGCTTTTTACACTTTCACCTATAAAGTGGATTATCATAATATCCAAATTTTGAATCATGTCTCGTACCGTGCCTAGGAAACTTCGCGAGCTTCTTTTGTATACGAGCGATGAAGTGACAGTTGTTCTATAAAGTGCAGCGACAGGTTTGCTATCCGAGTCTCCGGCCACCCCACAAGGCATAAATATCTAGTGTCATGGCATAACGTTAAAGACTAAATAATATTGAAATTAGCCTGAGTTAGATAGAGCGCATTAGGCATTTAAGAACAGCTCCTGTCCTTGCGACTGGTTCTATACCGCTCGAAAGATAATTCTGAGAGTTCTTTTTCTGGGGGATCCTTACAAAACATAACGACAAAGGCGCTGTCAAATTCCCATTGAAGATAGGACAACAACTCGTGCTAGTTCCTCAGAGCTATTTCTATGGGAAATAAATCTGATATTTCTCTTGTAACTATTACACACCCCTGCCCTGACCTATTCAGTTGCCATAATTACCGATAGTAGAAAGACAAAGATAGGTAAGAGTATCTATGGAATATGATATGGAGTAGGATAAAGTAGAAACAAAAACGTTTAGTATAAAACTTAATGTATAATCATGATATTTACAAATCTATGTTTATATAAAACAAGACATTATGGCTATTATAAAAGATACTTATTTTAATATGTCATCGACAACATCCAAAGACAACAAAATTAATAAAAGCAAGTATAAAGGATCTTTCTGTGTCGATCATTATAAATGTAGTAAGTGATAGCATAATAGTCAAGAGATTCCTAAAATATACATCGTTAATACAAATTATATACACGTAAAAGAATGTTTATCGATATAATTGCTTTTGAAAATCACTTACATTAACAGTTCGCAAGTTGACTACTTCTTAATAATAACAAATGTTCATACCTACTAAATATCGATTACAGATTAAAATAACAAAACGAAATATTAATTATTGACTTTACAATAAATCCTTATATATAAATTTCTAAAAAAAATTTACATTGTACCAATTCACGTATTCTTAAAAAAAATGTAATTGCATAATTGTATTTTAAAAGGACAACACACACCTTTTGGAAAGCACCAAGACATAAAAAAATAAACGTATCAATAAAATAAATTGTTTGAAGTCTATCTTCCGCAGTATAAATTGAAGTTTATGTACGAGAAGTTAGTTGAGCGATAGATCTTTGGAAATCCTGAATTCCTTATTGTACAATATCGATAAACATCTACGTTTTACCTTAATTCAATTGCAATCTAACAAAATTATTTAAAAAAATAAATTATTATTTGGCTTCCATTTTACTTATAATGGAATGGTCTCAAGAAGTAACCAAGTTATTATAAAATGCCATATCTAAAGTTCACGTACGAGTTAATAGTACCAAAAACTGGTTGTTCCACAGATAAATACTGATTGTTGTTGTTCAAAACACTTTAAATGTCTCTGACCCCGAATCATTTAATCATTACCAATTGTCACATGGTTTAAATATGAATATTTCGTTTAAGATTTTCACCATAAAGGTTTTATAACTTTTACATCACATTTTTTTAGTACAGAATTGCAAATTGTATGTCTGAAAACTATAAAACCTGAAGGCAATATTTTAAGTTTTGTGTTAAATGGTATATTTTAAGCCAAAGTATTTTGTTATGAACAAGGATAAGCAGTCGTGCACGTCGTCTCACAAGAAATGGCACCTCTATAAAATATACAATTGCTGTATAATAAGTTTTATTTCAACGTTATCATCATAATGACCAGTATCCTATCTATTATATACTAGAGTACATACAAATATATCAATGTCGTCAACACCAAAAAGTTCAACTTTCAATTTGAAACTCAAACAAAGTAACCTTTTATTGCATTAATAAAAATAACTTTACACATATCACAAAAATAAAATAAAGATTGAATAATATAATTTAATGTGTTATAATCTCAAATTATTACTTTCATTTATAAAACTTAACACTTTACCAATTAAACGTAATTTGTTTACGTGAATTTCGTTAGTTTTTTAAAATTTTAAATATAAAATACCTACATAGTCTACAGCGAAAAGATGTAACAAGTTGTTCCCGCCAAGTTCGCTCGTGTCGTGTGCTGGACAAGTTTGAACCTATCTATAGTAATTGTTGAGCGTCCGAGATACAAACCTCTACTATCTGTTTCAAAACCACGATCAGCTTCAATCTAGAAATTGTACTAACCTTAAATAGTATAAATGGAAGCATTGCATTTCTAAATTGAAGCTGAGCAGAGTTCAGAAATCAGAGCAATATTACCATCACACTGGTTCCCTGTACTTCGCAATTTCATTGTTAGTAATGGTATAAAGATGACAATACTGCTACAAATTCGATGAATTTAGATAATACAAGATGGCAACGATATAAACACTTTTCCAGAGGTGCTGTTCTATATTCTTGTTTCAAATATAACAAACTTAAAAAAGTTTATTATATTTAAAACAACAATATCACCATTTACATGCCATCGTTAAATACTTATGTAAACAATTTCTAGATTAGATGTTATACTAGCTGTAATCAGTTTTAGAGATTAATGTTTGTTCCTATATCATATATGTTTAAATGAGTCTACTAAGAAGATATAAATGTACAATAATATATCATATCGATGTATAAGGACCTATAATATTAAAGTTTCCACTAAAATAATTTAGCACATAATATTCTGAGCATATATTATACAAATATAAATACAACGAGAAAGTTGTATGGTGTATCCAATTCACAGCTAATATAACAACCTCTTTTACATGTCTGAATGTAAAGAACATCTTTATTAATTAAAGCCAGAAGCTTTATATGTTTATTCCCTAAATAATTTCTCAACCGCATACAATCCTAGGACTTGAAATATAGTTTTCAACTAAAAACGGAACAAAAACAACTTTTTAACAAATTATACGTTTTTTGTATATAATAAAAGGCCACTATAATTATGATATAAAATAAAAGCTCAATATTTTACGGGTCATGCCCGCAATAATTACAAAAAGTAACTATAAGTATGTGATCATTTTTATAGGTAGATTTTAGTCGTATATGTTTTAGATGTTAGATTGTGGCCAAGTATCTAAGGCAATATCGTATAGAAACAATAGAACCATGTCTAACACGAACATCAGCTAAATGACTACAAGTTCAGAAGGTAGCACGAGACCACGGTAGACCAATCAATCATCTCACAATCATAAACAATATCACTAACCTTATATCAAGGTCAATTCAAAGAATGTTTGGGTGCTTACAGTACATCAACTTAACATAAAATTATCATACCGTTATAGTAAAATTGTACTCGGCGATAGAGTAAAACAAGATTGCACTCGCGGCTCGCTTTTACAAAAATATATAACAAAGAAATTGCGTTTTTAGAATCATCAACACTTTACCATGCAGTCGTGGTAAGTTATTGCATACGCATCTTCCGTAGCGTGGAAGAAGTCAATAGTATAAATAACATGAATAATCACAGGTGCGTCGCTCGGACCCACTCGACGTACAAGTCGGCTTCACACTCCGCGCACTCCCGCGCTGCTTCTGTCTCGACCGGTTGCGAGGCACAGCCGTCAAGGTCTATGGAACCTGCAACCATACCTCTTGTTAATATACTGTATTAATAATACTTATATAACTTATAATAATGTGTCGACGAGTGGTTCGATCCACACAACAGCTATGTACATTTTAAATGACGCGAATCTTCTTACACGTTTCTATATAAATTTATTTTAAAGTGTTTTAATATTTCTAGAGACTCTACTATATACGACCTCTACCTGTGTACAATTAAGGATGAGATAAACGCAGATAAAATGGCGGCTTAATGTCTGGTATGAAGTGTTTTAAGGTCTGTTTTTCTATGTTGACTATGCATCCCGAACGACCTGTTTTCAGCTGGGTACCCTGGGACCGGAATTCTCTCTATATGGGTACATTTGGAATCAATTCAACTATTTATGGAAAAAATACAAACATATAAACACCATATTGTGGCGTACCTTGTGAGGTGTTTACTGTCTTCGTGGACCGCCATTTCCGAGCTCTTGAATTCATTCAACTCCCGCCGGATAGCGGCCTTGTCGCGCGGAGTGAGCCGCGTCCACGGCTTGTCCGCCCGACGGTCGTAATCGTGCGCCTGGGTAAAACATATTTAACAATTAGAAGTACAAGAATAATGGAAAGATAACACGAAGGAACTTGGTCGCATCCTATTTAAAAAGTCACGAAAACTCTCACCTATTGATTTACCCGCGTAACATTAAGCCATCCTAGTAGAAATTAAGGAAAATTGCCTTCAGTTTGATGGTACTTTTGCCTTAACTATCCCGACAATCAAACTCATCGGGGGTACAGTTTAGTTAGGTGGTTCAATCGTGAATACGAAACGAAGACAGAATAGTACCTCTTTCAGATGTAAAAATCCTATACAAGCGAGAGTAAAAAAAACCGGCCAAGTGCGAGTCGGACTCGCGCACAAAGCGTTATCTATAAAAACGGCCAAAAAAAAATTTAAATTTTATTTTAATTTAATTATAAATTTTTAAAGTGAATAATATAACTCAATATTCTGTGAATATTTCAAGCGTCTACCTGTTACCGTTATGAAGATCGAGCAAAAAAAAAAACACGTTTGTTGTATGGGAGCCCTCCTTAAATATTTATTTTATTCTGTTTTTTAGTATGTGTTGTTATAGCGGCAACAGAAATACATCATCTGTGAAAATTTCAACTGTCTAACTATCACAGCTCATGAGATACAGCCTGGTGACAGACAGACAGACAGACAGGGTTTCCGTTTTTACCCTTTGGGTACGGAACCCTAAAAAATATGGATGTAAGAGTGTAACCTACCTGTGTAACCTCGATGTAATCACTAAACCGGATGATTTTCTTCTCCTTGAGTTCGTCGACAGTGGGCCGGAAGCTTAATTTACGTAGCAAGTACCTCTTCTTCTCTTCTTTCTGCTTCTTTTCTTCTGCCGGTGACTGACCTGCAGAATAATAAAAAACACAATATTAATTATAGGATGTTTAATAGAGAATAATATCAAATTAACTAAGAAACGATTTCAACGAGATTGCGGATATTTGTCTCAACTTGGTATTGGTATCCTTGGGCCGGTAAGACGGTTCCGGGAAGCCGTAAATCAACAGTGATAATGATATAAAAAACTAAATGATAATTTTGATGGAATCTATAATAACCGGAATATGAAAACAATGTATACAAACTTTTGAGTATATTCCTCTCGACGAGCTCCTCAGCTGTAGGTCGCATGGAGAGTCGACGTATGAGTCGCGCACCGATCGCCTCCCACGACTCTTGACGCTCGTGATCGCTCTGGACCACCAGGATATTTCTGGACAAGAGGACATATATAAAATATACTGTTACTCATATTAAATTAGACCTATCGTGTTTGCCCCGGTTTAGCACTGCTAGAAAAGTTGTTCATCAAAAATTAAATTTTCCCGGGGTTAAATGTACCGGCCCTCCCAATTATTTATGTACAAAAAGCTATATGCAGTTGAACAACTGTTTACTTAAAACATGTTTTGTCTCTGTCTATCATATGAAATGACAAGATTTATTAAAGACTAACAAAATATATTTTAAATTAACAACTTTTAAAATACGTTTTATTTGAAGGCTGATTTTAAACATTATCTTAAAGAGATTTTAGTTATATAAAAAAGTCAACCATTTACCTAATTTTGTAGAACAACAACGTCATGTCCCAAGTCCATACTAAACTACCATAACTATTACTAAACTATTCACTTTATATTCCTGTGATGTAACAACTTTCACTGTCGAGCAGTACACTAACGGCAGTGCACGTTGGCACCGAACTGACAATATAAAATTTGCCAAGCTTACGTTGCTCAAACATGATTTCAGGACACATAATTTAATGTAAACGTTTGGCCTCCACCCAACCACATATACTTAAAATAATTAAATACTCTGTGTTATCTACTCATATAAAAACTGTTTAATATGGGTGAAACTGTCAACCTAATAAAATACAAGAAAAACACATGTTTATAGCTCCGTCCGTATGATTGAGACACTTCAATGTGTCAGTTTAAAATAACAATGTCATTGCCAAGAGCGAATAGTAAAACAGGAAGAACTAAAACAAGCGGCTATTTATTGGCTTGACAATGCAAACAGAAATAACACTCCCAGGCGTTCGATCGACACGTGACGGGAGCGCGATCTAATACTCTTATAGAAATGGCTACATACAACAATCCAACGACTATGAGTAAAAGAAAACTCCCCAACGCGTGTCGCTGGAAAGTTGTATATATGCCAATCTATTAAATATTTTCAATAGCGCGATACAGGTTTCAGTTGAAATATTGTAAGACGGTAAGGATGCGACATCTATCGACCCAATGTGCCGCCACTCTCTAAACAAGCTATACTTTAATTTATATTCATAGTGTAAGCATTTTTATATATATAGTAAACTTTATTAGATAACTTAGTCTGGTTTGAAAATTAGAATGATGCACAAAGTTTTTTTTAAAACGAAGGTTTCGAACCAGATATGATATGCGTTATCCCACACGCTTTACAACTTGATCACCGCTGTTAGTTATGTAAATAGTTCATGCATATGTTCTATGCGTCTGAGAGTATAATATAAGAAGAATGTAAAGTAAAAGCCGGCAACGATTGAGACACTTCGTATAGGTCGCGTCGCAGTAGCAACTTTGACGTTAACACATTTTCAAGATAATTCACTTAATTCATATGCATTGTTATTTTCTTATCTTACAAACAATAAATCGTAGCAAATCTTTATCCCGGAAAATAATTCAGCCACTTTACACAATAGGTTTGGGTTTTTTTTAAGTAGGTTCCACATTTTTTTTTTATTCGGGATAATAAGGCATTCACACCCCAATAAATACCTAGGTAGTTTACCTGTTGATAAGTTCCTGACGGTCAGGCCGCAACGCCAACTTAATGTTGAGACTCTCCTTGCGAGCAAGTTTCGCGGCCGCCCGGTCCGAGTCCGTGCCGCAGTCTTCGCGGTACTCGCCTTCCCAGGGTCGCGCATTTTCCTTATTCTCCAGCGTGTTGCCAATGCGAACATTGCGGTTAGTGCTAAGTAAACATACAATCATACAATTAGATATGGGTATGTGTTAAATACACGTAATGGGTCAGAATTAAATGAATCACGTTAAAATTGTTACTGGTCTTTCATAATAAATGCCGTAGTGCATCCATGTTTTTTGTTTCAATTAAATAATATATAATAAAATAAAAATACAACAAATAGTGCCATTATATTTAAATGATGAATCATGCAATATAGTTAATAGTTGAAACAAAATCAGTCACTCAAAATTTTTATACAGATAGGTAAGTGAATAAAATTACAGTGTAACTATATTTTGAAAATATTTACCAATGCATATACATGCGATACACATACAGTTAATACTAGATTTTATTTTTGGTTAAATTTTGGAATCCTAAACTTGACTGCTTAAACTGTGTAGTTTCTAGTAATGAAGAGTTATTTATTTACAATTGATTTATTAGACTCATAACCTTTCGATAAGGTTGTTAGGAATTAGAAACATCAACAAGGCGACAACAAGAGCAAACATTCAATTTATGAAACATGATGGAAGCGTGCAATGCACGAGGCATATATTAGTACAGGCGGATGTGGTACCTAATACTACGAGAAAGTATCCAAACCTAAAATATACTTTTGTTTTGTTGAATTTTTTTTTATATTTTTCTATATATATTTGTTTGTTTTACAAAATGCACCTCTTTTAATTATATCTTTTTTAATCACAATGAATATGATGTAAATTTCAAGAATAGAAGAAGTCTACGTTTTTAATTTTTGCCTATGAGGATTTTGGCGAGATAGAAAAAATACAAAGCCGACTCTATAATGATAAAATTTTAATATGACTTTTTTAAAAGCTAATACTTTCTCGTAGCGTTTACAATTCGCGTAGAGTAGAATGAAGCGGACCATAGGAAGGTCAAAGATGGTGGTGTTTGACAACATCGATATGCCGTACAGGTGGCGCTGATTACCAGATACGAATCCTCGGCTTCGGCGGTGGCCGTCTGCTCCGCGACGCAAGATGGAAATAAATTTAATACTATGAATTATAATGACAAATCTAGTACAATGATTTTAACAATGTACGAAATTTATACTTATATTTAACATGTATGTATAATATTAGTGTTAAAAGATATACAAAAATTGTTGTACAATTCTAGCTATTAACATTAAGGTAGGTTATAGCTACATAAACAGTTACTCAACTGTCCAAACTGTGTCAGAAATAAAAAGCATATTTGCAAGCCAAAAGGCACAAATTAAGATTACCATAAATTATGCTAATATACCATTGACATATTGTAGTGTGTATAAAGCGTAGAAATGGTGTATGAATATAATATTTACATAAGTAATTTGAAAAGGAAAATTGTAGGTGTTGCAATATTTTAAGTAAAAGATAATTTGCATTTATATTCCAATAATAAAGTTTACTATCTGAACACTAAGGTGACTACGAGTATTCCTTTTTTTTATTTTGATAATATTACAGCTTTAAAACCTTCAGTATAATGCCCGCCAGTTAGGAACAACTCTTATATGCAACGAGTTTCTAGTGCTAGCCCCTCACAACTATTCTTAACTTCCGAGCATTATAGAGTAATTTTTGAAGCTGAAATATGTGCTTCACTCTACTTAATATTTATATAAAGATACTAACTTGAAGCTGGCATGGTGATGGTCTTGTCGTGGCGCCAGTGGTGTGGGAAGCGGAGTACCGGCGGGCGAAGCGGCGGGCGCAGGTCGTTTCTTCAAAGCTGACTTGAGTGGAACCGCATTAAATATTGGCTCTTTAGGAGGAATCTCCTCGAGACGCGTCGTGTCTGTGTGGGGAGGTTCAGACTCTTCTTCGTGATCATCGTCTTCTTCAGCTGTAAGTTGTTGTAAAAAGAGGTTACAATTCACATTTCAATATATCCTAAACAGCCTAAACTAATATTATAAAGGCGATAGTATGTTTGTTTGTTTGTCCTTCTTTCACATCAAAACAGAGCAACATATCGACGATTGATTGCACAGAGATAGCTGGAGGGCCGGAGAGTGCATGACATATGCTTTTATCCCGTAAATACTTCGGGATATATACTTTAAATAAGATTGAAGTGTTTGTCTGTGATTTTAAAGTTAATATAAATATTTAAGTGGGATAATGTTACACTTAACAATAGGTCGTCACATCGCCCACAATGCGAGTTTTAAAAATCAAAACTAAAATAAGAAACCGTACCAAAAGGCCTTTCCATTTCACAAGACCTCAATAGATATGGTCACTCGTCAGTTCTAGACACGCAAGTGTCATCGGCTAATGAGAAAGGTGCAAACACAAAACGCGAAACATTTCCGTGAAGTTGTGTACCTTCTTTTGTGTACGATGTACCTTGGGGGCTATGAAGGTATACAAATGTGATCAGGTGAGCAATGATATCAAAACAATGCGTGGAAACCTAGTTGTTAATTAGTGTAAACAAGTGCTAATACTAACAATCGGAATCATGATGATGGTGTGGATGATTGTGCGTGTGATGTCTCGTCGGACTGGGCGAGCTGAACATCGGCGGTGGGGGGATGGGTCCGATTTCGGAGAGTGCTATAGGCGGTTCCGGTAGCGTTGATAACATAAGCGGTTCCTCCCCGCGGCCGTCGCCATACCCTACCTCGCCGTAGCCGCCAACTGGAAAAATTCAAGATTCCGTTGAGAAATAATCACACCAAAAAACCTTAATGCTTATGCTTATAAGTACAAAAAATTGTTATGAATATAAATACACTTCCTAAGGGATGCACATACTGCATGATTAGTTAACGTAAACAAGACATTATGATCCAATAACTCAATCAAAAAATATTTAATATAACAAAAAATCCGACTGCTTAAATAACTGAAAAGTTAACAACATGGTATAGAATCTAGAATGTTAAATTAAAAGGTATTTGGAGGCTTAGAAAATTTATGATCTAAAATCTAATGAGCCAATAGTTTTAAAAATGTTTACAACATACTTAATGAGATAAAAATATAGATAAGTATAAAATAAAATGATCAAATACATTAATTACTTCATTTATATATTCCTACCTATATTTTGTAATACATATATGGATAATAAATAGTATTTTTATTTACCTACTTTTAATAGAATCTGAACTTGCTCGATATTCGTACCTAAAACTAGATTTTGAGAGTTAGTAAACGAATACCCTACAAATGTTAGCACGAGCGAAACTTGGCCTAAAATGTGGGATCACCTCATATAACTTAAGCAAACTTGTCTCAATTATTCACGTGATCCTCAAACTTTGAGGTCGCCCATGTACTTCTAAGCAATTAATTCAGTAATCCCGCCTACAATTCACACACTATACACCAAAGCGTAGATATTTACTTTACGAAGTATTTAATTGTCACAGCCAAACTAATTTTGAAGAAGGCTCTATTAAGGGTCTGCTTCACAATATGTAGTTAAAGTGCGCAATCGATGTTCAATACATAAAATAAAATTTAACAATTTTATAACAGGCTTTACGCGACGATTGCCAACAATTGAGGTTTGACTAGAAAATCTACACGAAACGAAATATTTGTAGGTATTTTCTGATGGAAAGTGTACTATGAGTTAATCCAGGATGCAAACCCGTTAAGCCGCAATTGAGTACCAACCATACGAACTTTCTCATTTATAATAATTAGGTAAGCGTAATATTAGAATCACGGCTTGTTAGTTTGATTTTAAACACGCCCGACCCATTTGTGTCACAACTCACAAGTCACATTACAGGCTTGTCCAACACAATTTCTGCAGCAAAAACACCGAGTGCATGCAGTGGAATTATTTGTAATCGTGGTCGAGTTGGCGTATTGGCACCATTTAGTAAACATCATATAGCGACGTGCATATTGCACTAAACTGGACTTACTGTATTTTTATTAGTTTTTAAAATATAATCCGGGTTCTCGACGAAAATTAACTCGGAAATATTAAGATGAAGCAAGCTTAATACTTCCAAAGACAGCTAAAATGCAATAGGTCCAACTTTTATGTGCGTGCATGCAAGAAAACAGTGGGTAATTGTACTAAAAACCTGCTCCATCAAATGGAACAAGCAAACAGACAGACGGTACGTGCTTTAGTTTTAAAGTGACTACAAAAGGCAATACAATTGAATCCTAACTGAAACAAGAGAATAGCAAAGCAAAGTTTGTTAATTAACAAATTGTTAATTGAATTTCAGAGTTCATACGTCGCTCGGTGGCCCGCCCCGAGAAACCATAAACTTAGAGGATTTCTACGTCTAACTATCATGAACTAGTTTCAGCTAATAGGTAATACCTAGTTACATTCTTTACTAATTCAAATTATCAATATTTCGGTACCTTATACTAATTAAAGCTGTTGAAGGCCAAACATTTCCTAATTACATTAGGTAACAGTAGAGTAAATTATCAGTGTGTGTTTTTCTAACTCTACAAAAACACATATGAGAAGGACCCAAACTAAACTGTACAATGGGTACCACAACCAAAGGCAACAACAACATCACAGACAAGGGCAAACCATATACATGACTCGAAACAAATACAGTGTAAGCTCTCTACATCAAAAGTAAAAGGATCAAGCAATTTATTTCATTATGTAGAACTAGTTTCGCCTGTGGAGCCCATTCTAACTTTTATCCCCTATTAAACCCCCTTAAGGGGGGGGGGGGGGGGGTGGATTTAAAAAAAGAAGCAGCCTATGTCCTTACCTAGGGTACAAGCTTTCTGCATTCCAAATTTCATCAAAATCGGTTCAGTGGTTTAGCCGTGAAAGCGGAACAGACAGAGTTACTTTCGCATTTAAAATATTAGTACCTATATAGTTTTACAAAAAACGTATTTATCATTGAAAAATGCACAAAAACAAGGCTGGTTAAAATACATTGTTGACAGTATGACGGCACTCACAAACAAAGGGTTTATTTATAAAGGATAAAATATAAAGTTATTAGCAATAAATAATGGCATTTTTGCTACAAATTGCATAGCGAAACAATGTTCGGGTTTCAATGCAACCAATTGAAGCATTTTTTACCCTTTAGAGTAGTTTAGAGCATTTCGCTATAAAAGCAACGTTATAGAGAGAGTACACTGTAGTTGTATGTTTCGATTTCGATACTCAAACTTAGATTGAAACCCGGTACTATTTGTGTCTAGGATTACTATAAACACTAAGCTAATATCCTGTCTGCTAACATTGTGGTAAGTAAATATAGATAAAAGCTAATGAAACCAACATTGTTTACTTATAAATAAATATGATACAATCGATCTTACCCATGTCGCCTTGATAACATATTCGACGAGGCAATTTTCCAGCCGTCAACGAGTTTGGCCTCTCCGGCCGGACTATCTCGCCACCATTTTCCAATTTATCTTTCTTTGGTTCTGGAAATAAAGAAAATAACTCGTCAAAATCTGAATAATATAATATAATATAAAATATAACGTCATTTCTAAATTAGTGCAATATGACGAAATCTTAGTAAACGACACTAACAAATTTGAATAAAATTAAGATGGAGTTATTATTATTTGTTACATAACCTACATTTATATTTAACCCCGGAATAACCATTTCTAAATCCATGCGAGTTTAGGCGCTGTAAAAAACATTGTATATTACTCACTATAGATTGTAAATTAAAATTGAACTCTAAAGTTGAGTACATACTCTAATACTTCGTTGTTTCTTGTATCTTCACGGATTGCCTTACAGGTCCCGGAAACCGTTGCCGGCCCCAGGGTACCCAGCTGAGGACAAAATCTTCCTCACTTAGCCGAAGATTTTTTGAGGCTATACCTAACGAGTGGCCAGCTCTGTTAAGGTATGTAGATGGAAAAGCCTCTTTGTTTGTCGGATATTGTACATAGATTTTTTATTATAAAAACCCATTAGTACATGGTCGGATGTGGGGATCGAACCCGCGACTTCTCAGTTGTGAACCGATCTTTTACCCACTCGAACTCGATCTCGACGATCGAATCTTATTCAAAAAATACTCTATCACGTTAACTATCCTGTTTGATATTCTGTGATATTAATTTGTCTCAACAAATATGGAAAACATGTTAATTAAGCACGGGCGACATCGTGGGCCGAAAGCCAAGTAAAAAAGAAGTGCTACTTTGGACATGTGCTACTTTGGACATATCTAAAACTCAGAGACCTAATTGAATTAGATTCATTACAGTTGTAAGATATCACTGTCATAGAAATAGTTATAGTATTGAACATGTGTTACACGACCGCGAACTATAAACTAATAATAGCACAGTGACGGCGACCAGCTTCTTCATTCACGTCGCTTGGAGACCCGGCCTTGGCCGCATCGTGTCATTAGGCGGATCGTCACTTCCGTACACCATGTCTAGAGTCCCATTTTATCCCAGATTTATATGGATTCAATGGGACAACAGTAGTTTCACAGCCAGGGATTGATATAAGGCTACTTTTCATCCCAGAAAATAACTCATCTCGTCAGAAAAAATCCTATTATGATTTACTACCCGTGCAAAGCCGTTTATATACACTCGCACCTAAGCTAATCTCCATACGGTTTTCGAATTTTGGTATCTTCCCAAAACATACATATATAACCATTTCTTTGTCGAATACCGAATGTAATACCGTGGGTAATAAATCAAAATCGCCAACTTGTCAGCGGAGTATTTACTCATACAAAGTGGGTGGGGGTGGACTGGAGGTTGTTGCGCGAGCGCGGATCGATGTCGCCCGCCCTTGGCCGCAGTCGCTACACGAAGGACGTTGCAGTGTTACGTAAGAATCCGCCCGCCCAGCCTCAAAGCGCTCTTATATAATCGACTCGTTATTTCCCTTTTACTACCCTCTTTGTTTACCTTAAACTGTTTTGATTCTATACAAATAAATATAATCGAGGACGTCTATCTAAGTGGAATAATATGAGATTTAACTTTACACAGGTATTTATAGAACTGTCTGTCCCAATATTTGTTAAGAATAAGCTCCGAAACGGCTGGATGGATTTTGATGACATTTTCAACGACCATAGATATGCCTGTTTTTATCGGATTGAGACAAAAGCGACACAAAAACAATACGGGCGAAACTGTGGGCAGCATGTATCATTGAATAAAACTATCAAATTCGGTGTAAATAGAACATTAAAGTGATGACACGTATAAAATTATATTCAGCACCAAGATCAACAAGTAAATATATATTTAGAAGGTGAATAAATAATTCAAAACTAGGTCACATCAAAATCGTATATCAAATGAACCGAGCTGATTAGCGTTCGTCATATTACGCACATATATCTCGCACTTTTTTATTACAATTTTATTTTTCTGTTGTGGTTTTCAGTCTACGATGTTTCCGACGCGTTGTATGGCGAACGAAAACAATGTGTTTGGTGTCTAAATACCGTTTTCTAGAAAATGGGATGAAAGATAAAATATAGATTAGCGACTCGGCTTGTCTTTGTAGTATGGATTGACAATAGTAACATGATTATTTTGAAGAACGCTAATGGCCGCCGCACCTCACAATGTCAAGAGTACGCGGACGTCGCGACGGACCTCGGCTGCACGCATCGCGCGTAAAACGACGCGCCTACAATCTCGTTAAAATATATTTAGACCGTTAAAAACATCCCGTTGACGTATGTATGTGATATATGAAATGTTTCTTAAACAAACTTCTGCGATCACTGAACTAATTTGCTGTCACCAATTTATAAAAGTTTTAGGCTTAATCTTCAATAAATAAGTGTTAGTCAAAACATTCTCCTAAATATTATACCTAATCAGTAAACCAAAATACTAAAATAAATAAAACAGACTAGACTGTTTCAGAAATTCAAATATCGAACGTGCCAGCTCTTGTTAATGGACCTAAAGATAATAAACTAACCATAACCGCTATGATAAACATGGAAAGATACAATAGAAGACTGACGGGGCGTAACAGTCAGGGTCTCTTGGGAAATTAAAATAAACAGTAGTAAAAATTCCATTAGCGCGCCAAGCCAATGTGGCATGTAAAATAAGCACATAATATATTATTATTAGTCCCAGTTAGAAACGAAACGCGTGTAAACCGTCAAAAACATATGGAATGATTCACGCCCAGCGGCAAGTCCTACTTACTGCGACGGTCGCTGTCGTATAATACAACTAGCTTCCCGCCCACGGCTTCGCCCTTGAATATTTTCAAACAAAATAAAATATAGCCTATGTCACTCAGGAATATCGTAGCTTTCTATTCGTGCAATATTGACATACCCAAGTACCATTGTGCCCTTAAGGAGGAATAATTTATAAAATTATATGTGTAGGTAAATTGTTTGAAGCCTACTCTACAAAAAGTCAGTGATGTCATGTTCTAGAAAGTAATTGAACGTCCGCAATAAAGTTAATAATAGTGTCAAGCGAATTGATCCACGCCGCCGGACAATAAAATTAGTAAAACGAAACTAAGCCGGACACAATCGAATCGCCGGAAAATTCGCCACTGAAATGAAAACTAATTTGCAACATTGTTGAGAGATGCGTGGGCGAAGTTGACAGACCATTGGACATACGATGTCTTGACTTTAAAGAGGTACGTAATATTTACAATACGCTATTAGCTATAATAACAGTTATCTTCGTAAATAAATTGACACCTGTTAACAAAAATTTAGTCTGTGCATTTGGTACCGACAGTATAGCGTAAACAAGTTTGTAACGGGTATGTAGAGGTGCCTTTGAGCGAGAAGAGTACTTATTTGAAAGAACGCAGCTAAGAAGCTGACAGCTACACATACAATCTACAAAAGATCTAAGCAAAAATCCGATATATTTTTGGGCCGAGGAAATCCATTGAAATACCAGCAGTCTGGTATAACTCTGATTGACACTGAAGAGCAATTAAAATACCTTAGTAAGCACCTCGACGCACGCGCAATCCGCAAATAGTTACGCAAGGCCGAACCAGCTTCGACGGGAACGGGAGCGAATTCCGTACGGGTGACAAACGTAATTTCGTCGCAAAATTTTGAATCTATATTCGAACATCAACCACTTGGAAATATTTTAATTTCGAAGGTATGGAAGCGCCCTTTCCATTTCCATCGTGATAGAGTCACATTATTTAAACGTTGTTTGGATTCTAATAAGGAAAAAATATATCAATGGAATATAAATTAAATTACCTATGTGAGACACGATTACTTAAAAAAAATATACCTGCTCATGTTAAAATAGATTACCAAAACGCAGTGAAACGTACCTAAAAGGGATTTTCACATGACTTTGTTTAAGTAAATTTAGAATAAGGTATCTTTTAAGTTGAAAATTTTATAAATGTCAAGGTTAGACTAGTAAAAAAATATAACGAAGATAAACAATATTTCCCTTCTTTAGAGGGATAATCAAATTAATCGTAAGATAAGTAAGAAGTTATTCGAGCTTACTAAAATACTTTTCCGATACTTTTTAAATATTTAAACAAAGGATACAGCGCAATAATCAATTTTTCAACTGTCCGCTAAGTAGGTTTGCAGGTCAATCCCAGAATACGAAACGACATTCTTTGAATAATAAATATTCCGTACATAAGTAATATGGAGTGTGCTACGTGAAAACTAAAATTTTATCAATATTCAAGACTTAAATATTTAATTTTGCAAAAAATCTGTTGACGAAGTGCTTAGCCCTGGACTGGAGGTGATATTATGATTTTAATACATAATAAATAAATAAAGTAATGTACCTACTACATACATGTCGTCATGCCTGTTTCCCAAAAGGGTAGAGAAACAGACATGGAGGTATGTATGTAGTGGACTTATAACAAAGAGGTATTTTATTTATTGAAGCATATCACAATATCCAATAGCTTCTCTAGGAAGATTAATTACAATATTTTGTGATTGACAACTACAATCCATCATCATCATCATCATCATCATGCACAAGTTGTATAATAACAACATGAAAACATCACTCTAATTTGCATTAATTTAATAATTATATGGTTTATGTATTATAAGTATTTAATAATCAAATTTAAAAAAAACTACAAAGTATGTACAAAATGATAAGATTCTGTGGCACATTTCTGCAGGTATTTTTTGACAAAATATGTTTACTAAGTAGATATTAAAATAAACCACCCGGTCATAATGTTTAACGTATCAATAAAATTGAAACAGATACTGCAGAAATATGATATAGGATATTTAGTTTTGTCTTTATCTCATGAATGAAGTGAGGGTTGTGATGATGTGTAAGACAGACCGTGCCGCTTGTGGAAGAGCGCGAGATGAGCGTGTCGGGCATGAGGCGGCGGCGCCGGGGAGCTCCGCCGCATGTAGTAGTGGTCGTGGCGCGGCGGCGGCGGCGGCACAAACGGTGGCGGCGGCGGCAACCTGGCCGGTCTCCGCCTCGCGCCGCCCGCGAACGCGTCCATCGCGGCGAGCGTGCCCACGTCGCTCATGCTCGCGGTTGGAAGACTGCGGCCGACGAAGCGACGATCGTTACGCCGCCCCCCGGCCGGCGCCGCGCGCGCTTCGATCGCCGCCCGCCCGCCCGCCGACCCCGAGAGCTCGCCGCCCGCCCACGCGATCGCGCTTTGTTTTCAATTTTTAATTTATCCTTCTCATTCATCCGGCTGCCGCTAAGGGAACATTCTAACCTGCAGTGTCGATGACCTACGATTTTACCTTTTTTCTACTCTACTAGTCTTTGCCATGGTTAAAATGGTACAAACAGCAACATTCCCTCTCCCACCCATTCATGTACTTGATAAAAATCCGTAAAGCCGTTACATTTTGAGTAACTTACATCGAAACTACTTACATACTACCTATATTGATATAATTAAGGATTATACCTAGGGAACTACGCGCGTGAAAATTTTCAATGAAACTTATAAAACATTTTCAGTAAACTACATTGCGCAGTGATATTTGAAGGCATGAAGTAATAGAAGAATCAAAAACTTATACCCAGTATTATAAATTTTGTTTTGATGCAAACAAATATGGTGTCACTCATATATTTTATATTGCTAGACAATGTTAAATTACATCGTTAATTAAGTATAACATTTATACCGATGATATTAAAGATGTTTTTGCAATGATTAGGGTTTATTTAAATTCAAACTGTGAACACTTAAATAGCTCCAATAATGCTTTTACTACCTTCTAATGCTAGTATAAAGCTTTTGTAATGCAATTAACATCTTCATTAACAATAATATTGCTAGTATAATGCTACTGTACTGCGATTGGCAACTTCATTGACCAAAATAATGCTTCTTTAATGTGATTGGCATCTTCATTGACCACAATAATGCTAATATAATGCGCCTGTAATGCAATTAAAAACCTATTGTGAACCTATTTAGGATCTAAAGCCGTATAATTTGTGCCCAAATAAGCATTACAGTAGCCGTATAAACGTTTGTATCTAATGCTATCATAGAACTTACTCAAAATGCCAAAACGATACAAGAATGCTGTAAGTCGGCCGTTATACTGCTTTGATGTGGTACTTGGGTATACATATGGTGTTATTTTTCAAATTACGGGCGAAAAGATAGTTTATTAATTTTATTTTCATTGTAATGGCTCTCTATCAAAATTTCGACGATTTCGTCAAAGCCAAATTAGAGTTACTTTCTCCAATAATAAAGCAGATTCCGCGTACCGCTGTACGTAAGAGGTCAAGCTCAGTTAAACTTATTTATCATCCACCTTCATTGACAGCCCATAAACTAAAGGGACAACGGCAACAGTTTGTAGTTGGTCTTCAACTTTTACGGGCACTATTCCGATTCATGAAAAAACACCGTAAAAATCTGAGAAAAAAAAACAACTAAACTTCTCTTGTACAACTTTCGCGGAATTCCGTTAGGTAGATGCTAAAATAAGTCTGCTAACAATCTATTAGTAAGTACCTACTAATACTAATACATATAGCTGAAAAGTTTATTTGTAAGGAACTACCAGCCCGATTTGAAAGATATGTTGGCGTTGTTTATTGAGGGAGGAAGGTACAACATCACGCTACGGCCCAAAGGAGCGGAGCAGTAGGTAACCATAAACGTCAAGCATTAAAAAATGTCCACGTTCGAAGCCGGGGCGGAAAGCTAGTTGAGTATTCATGAAATTCATGAACGAATTGGGTAGGTAAAAGTTTACACTGTATGTAGGAAGGTCGCCGACCTCTACAACGTCCTTGAATCGCGCTCTAGGACGAACGAGATGTTGGGAAAAATGGGTTTTTACTTCTTTGTATAAAGTGACTTTTCATAAACAGACAAAATTCCCCGATTTCGCAAGTTTGGTACCTATACAAAATATCCAATAACAAATTATCTTCGAATCCCTATGAAGATGAAATCCCTAATCGAGATGAAAGAAAGAGCAGATTGTAAATATAAAGACGAAAGTTTCTACAAAATTAATTTAGCCCTCTGGACAAATCTGAACAAAAGTTAGTCAATTCTAAAAAATATTGGATATTGGTATGAGTTTTGAAATCTCTTTTTTTATTTAATGGGCCATATAATGGTATTTTTAATGATTAAAATTAGCGTAAAATCTCTCTAATTATGCTAAAATAGCACTCAAGGACTTCTTATACGAGGACTGGTTAACATTGATTATCACACATATAAAACCTTTAGGTACACATGAAGTGAGCAAATAATATTTTTGTACAATGTGATTTTATTATTATTATCGAAAGTAATCTTGCAAAAATAGTGCTGAACTGAAATAACACAAACAAATATGTTTTATTCGATTCCTAAAAATACTCGCAGAACCTTTCTGTAGTGTAAACTTGGAGCTAAGTAGTTTCTAATTGGGCACCAACCGTCTTCAAATTCTACGATGATATATTTAATTATTTCCTGCTTTTCCATACCTACAATTTTCCCTAAAATTGTTTTTATATAATTTTAGAATACTCGTATAATTTTTATTTTCTCCTAAATTGTTTCCTAAATCTCCATTATCAATTGTTATAAAATTAAATGCTCTAATGACTAACAATTAAGCTGGAGAGTTTGTTTGCTTGAACGCGCTAATATCTGGAACTAAATGAATAATTTGCTATTTATTTTTCATTTTATTGCATTAATGCATTATAATGCAAAAGTTTGTCCTTCTTTCATGTCAAAACGGAGTAAAGTTCACATAGGCTATTTTTTTTCCAAACATATCATATAATTTATTGAAATACAAGAAATAAATATATCTAAAAACTGAAAATTTATAATAAAACGTCTAGTACTAGCCCCTGTACCACTGTATTTTTCTGTCGTTTTATTGTCGCAACGGATTTTACGTTATATGATGATTATGTTAAAATACAAACATAATAATTATAATTAATTATTGGAAACACTAAGTTTGACGCCCTAGATCGCCTTTCCCGTTTAAAACATCACAATTAACTATTTTCCTAGAGCTCTGTCTCGCGACACAAAACGATACCAACGGAAATCTAAGGTAACTTATTACTGCGCACCTGGTCAGTATAACTGGTCAAAGGGGAAAAAATTGGCGAAAGGGGGAGCCCGTCTATGGCCCCTCCATAGGCTTAGTACTCTATGGGTGTGGCACACATACAATGTATCAAATTGTTTTCTAATATTATAATTGTATGTTTTTGGTGAATAAAAAATGAAGTGTTAAAGCAAAGGACCTAACTTCAGGGGGCTATTGTCCGGGTTTGCTTACATTTCTTTTATCTTTATTAATATATAAATGGTTTTCTTTATTTTTGTACTCTTTAAAACAGACATTTCTTCATCTTGCAAATTATATTTTTTCACTGAATAGTGCAATTTTCTTCGAATCTCGTCTACTTATCTCACGAAGTTTCTTAACGGAAAGTTTTGCTTTTTAATAATATATATATCTATCTATCATAATGCCTTTTATCCCAAGAGGGACAGGCAGATACAATCGAATGCTATTTATTACGATTTTGACAAACCTCTTTCGCTTCTTTATATTATTTAAAAAGGTATGCACGTAATTTCCTTTTTTTAGGTGTGTCATCTAGTTTATTTTCTAGGTTTATGCCAGTTGTAGGTGTAGTGCATAATGCTAGGGTTTCTTGAGGGGTGACCTGTAGAGTGGACAATCAATTTAACGTATAGAAAAATATTTTAACCCAAACTATTTAAGTGTAAATGTAAATTAATGTTTAGATTACTTTGCACCATGAAGTATTCGACGATTTTTTCCTGGTAAATATAGTTGTTCTTCAAAATGTTTGAAGCAAATTGTGCTGTTTTTTTATGAAAAACCAATTCTATTATTCCTCAAAGTACTTATTACTTTAAAAGTGAATATTTCTAAACACTTTTTTTATAAACGCATGAAATCGATATCGATAAAATTCGTATGGCGACTAACAGCACTACGGCCGAAATGGCGTGCGTGAAATCTACATAAATAAAAACAAATAAAACCATGATGTCTACACGTAATAATAGAACAGTACGGCAATATTATCAAAGAAAAACAATTTTTACAGTAAAATTTTAGATAGCGTGCAAACGTCAGACGACAATGCAGACTGACGCGTATAGTTGTCTTAGAAGACAACTCTCTGGCACGATCTTATAGTGAGCGGAACACATCTAGTAGAGGCGGGCCACGCATCGTCTTATAAAATCTTAGGTGTATTTCAATAAACATAATATTAAACCTCGTGTTTAACTAAATTAAAATAACACGTCTCTTTTTGTACATGTCTCTGTCTGACGTCTATTGACATTACCTTCTTAATGTATCGTGTCACCATACAATGTCGCCACATGACCCCCCCACGAAGAGAGGAAGGTTACAGATTAAACGGAATTTTTAATATTACTTTGCGTCCCGCACGAGATGTATAAATAGATGATGGTAATGCGGATGATGGTAATGCGGATGATGGTGATACTGATGATGGTGGCTTAATGAAGGTATTGAAAGGAATAGGAGAGTCGGCCTGGGTGGCTGTGTAAGCAGGTTTTACGCGGTTTATACTCACGACTACTTCCTTGTTCTTTATAAGAAGTGTCAGTGTTTTGTCAGAACGGCTAACCACAGGGTAAGGTCCAGAGTAAGGTGACTCTAGGGGAGGTTTTACGTGATCAGCACGCAAGAAAACATGTGAAGCCGTTGAAATGTCTTTAAAAACAAAAATGTTAGTTTGACTATGACTAGAAACAGGGACAGGTCTAAGATCTGCCATATTTTTTCTCAGTCACGTCGGGGTCACCATTTATATAGGCGTATGTTACGCCTATATATTATAACAATTAAACCACACGTAAATTCACTTGGTGTATTTCAATAAACATAATATTAAACCTCGTGTTTAACTAAATTAAAATAACACGTCTCTTTTTGTACATGTCTCTGTCTGACGTCTATTGACATTACCTTCTTAATGTATCGTGTCACCATACAATGTCGCCACAGTATTTTTTTTTTTAATTTTTCACGGGTTGCCTTACAGCTCCCGAAACCGTTGCCGACCCCAGGGTACCCAGTGGAAGACGAAGTCTTCCTCATTTAGCCAATGATTTTTTGAGGCTATATCTAACGAGTGGCCAGCTCTATTGAGATATATAGATGGAAAAGCCTCTTCGTACGGTTTGTCGTATAATGTACATAGATTTTTCATTATAAAAAACCCATTGGTACTTGGTCGGATGTAGGAATCGAATCCGCGACTTTTCAGTTTAATTATAGTAACTACAATTATATTAATAAACCATTAGAGAAATTGATATTATACATAAAAAACATACAGAAAATGAATATTTATAGCAGCTAAAATTATAGCTTCTGAAATTATATATTAATTCTGAGGAGACTAACAAATGGACCCAATATTTTTTAATTTAACAAGCCGTAACGGACAAATAGATTTCGATTAATATTTGGAACGGAAAAAAAAGCATTTATTTCATCAGCGATGAGGGCAGAGACTAGTCATCACAGAAAGTAATAAGAGAAAGCTAAACGCTCCTAAAAATAAATTTACAATGCAGTAGACGTCACCGCAGTGGAAATTCCAGAGGATATAAAATTATAAAGGGTTAACGTGGATAATGCCGTCAGTGTTTATGCATGGAAGCATAACTTTATCACTTTAGCGATATTCGCGCTCGCCTACGTACGTTCTATATCCCAGCTGCTCGCTATGACGTATGAGCTTGTACGGAATCGTGGGCGCGATTATATTTATGCTTTATTTAATAATAATTTCCGGTTTCAATTGGCAAACATAATTACATATTTGTTTTACGATTTTTGATTTATGATTTTTAGGAGCAGTTCCAACAGCCACTTCTAAGGATTCTGCTAATTTTTTATAAATATTTTTTGAGACAGTTTTCCACTTGAATGTCGTAACAATTATAATTAAAAAGGCTAATTGACCATATTTTTCATAAAAATAGTACCTATGGTAATAGTAAATATGTGGATCATTTGGTACATTATGATTGATTGATTACAGAAAAAAATATTCCTGAACATTCATCAAAATCCATTCAGCGTGCAAGTGGTTAATTGAAAAAAAACCAAACATTCACACAGACAAACCGTTTAATTTTGAAAAAATAGCTGGGATAGTACCAATACGAGTACCTCTCAAGCAGGCACACCCCATGATATACCCCATCATGGAGACCTTGGGTGCAGGATGAGCGACCGCGGGCAGTGGCGGAGCGCGCCTGCCTTTACCAACTGGCGTCGACACTGCGAAGATTTAACACTCGCCCATATAACTGTCCAATGCATAACGACTCCTACGCATCACACCAGTCTCAATAAACACTTATTATTCATTCACCAAAAATCCATTTCATGACGGTGGAATTAAATTTAGAATAACGTAAAGGCGCAGTCCGTTCATGTACGTTATAGTTAGATGATATTTAGAGCAATACTACGTGTAAGTAAAAAGTGCATTAGACATCGTGGCATGAATCGCGTGCCTACCGCGAGCACACAGTCGCCGCGGATCGATACAACGCAGAACTTTGCGCTCTACGACAAATAACCTTATTACTTATTAAATATACTGGTGAGCTTGTTGTTCAACTTGACGCCGAGTTAGTCTCCGTATATGTCGAGTGAATTATTTATTTTATTGGCTCGAGTCGTTTACTATGCTTCTCGTGAGAAATTTATAAATAGATAATTGCTTATTAGAATTTATATCACTTTTAGGATGCATTGCATATTTATTTGGTATTTTAAGAGAGGTGGATATAAGGGGTTGTCAGGGAGGTTATATTGCGGTAGGTCGCGCGGCGCGGCAGGCGCGGGGAAAAAGCCGGTTCGGACTGAGGCGGGACGTAGAGGCCTTCGCCGTTCACCCACACCCTACACTTAAGCCCTATGAGAGCTAGACTTGCACCCCGCCTGGTCTGACCGCAACATGGTATAAGTAGTTGTAGGTACCTATATTCTAACTAACAAGTACCTAAGTATGTATTCAATGTCTTTCGTAGCCATTAAACTTTATTACGGACGGTTTTATCACATAACTTTGAATACATTGACAGTTTAGAAGGTAATACGAATTAATTTCTATCGGGTCTAGCTAGAGTTATGGAAATTTAATGTAATGTAATATTGGACATGTTGTGATAGCTGGCGAACCTATATATGTATGTATAGGTATACATTAGAAAAAATATATAAGAATAAGATCTTGGTATCTTACGTTTCTTGACTTAACTTAATAGTTTTGTTTCAAAATCACTTATTAATTTTTATTCAAAATGACAGGTCAATCCGAAAAAAAAATGTTACTTCCTACTCATTATTTACAAGGATTCGTTTTTTATTTAATACATTTTTTTTAACTCTCGTGGCCTATAGTGTTATATTTTAACTTTTGGGGGAAGGTACCTACTTTTTAACGCGACTGCAATGGAAAAAGCACTACTAAACATTTGTATTTAATGATGAATTCCCCACGAGGTACTGAAGAAATAATTTATCACCGAATATGATTAGCAACTTCGTCGCATAACCTTTTAAATAATTATTGGTCAGCGTCTGTTGGGTTGATGTTCACAAATGGCAGAGTTGCATTTCAATTAAAATATAAGTAAGGTGAATGCACCCTCGACAGGCGTGTCTCGGTCGCTACCAGGATGCTACTAATTCCCAGAGCTAATTTAACTAGTCTGCTTGATCAAAATAACTTTGCATATTCTTTAGTTGCTTATTTAATGTTGATTTATGGAGAGTTGTGAATGCAGAATATAGTTGATTTTTCATACAAATGTTAGGTTAGGATAGATTTTGTGATCATACTCACAAAAGGTGGGTCAAGGATTCGATTGCCAGGTCGAGCAAAATGCAAATAATACAATATTGGTTTGTTTACAACATTATTTTCTCGGCAGTGTTTTGTTTGGATTAAAGAACGGAATTAAAGTGGTTTTTAATGTTTCTAAATTTTATAATAGGTATATAGACCATCACACAGTTACAAATCTATGTACCTTCTTCCAAGTCTCGTACACATATCCATAATTTTCAGAAAAATATATAAATAAGTTTCTATAGAACACCTGCCAACACTTTACACCTCGGGACGTGCCAATTCAAGCGCTGTTTATATTATTATTAATTTTCTAAGCAATCCACACTAATATTATAAATGCGAAAGTAACTCTGTCTGTCTGTCTGTTACGCTTTCACGGCAAAACCACTGAAACGATTTTGATGAAATTTGACACGGAGAAAGCTTGAACTCTAGGGAAGGACATTTTTTTAATAAAGTATAAAAAGGGATGAAACTTAATATGAGCCCCACAGGCGAACAGCTAGTTAACTACACTCATGGACAAATTTAGAGGAACGCAAAAAAAAGGTTTGATTTCTCCTGTTGTAATTACCGCGCGTACTAGCCACAAACATTGGTAAATGAATTAAAAAAAATAAAGTCGTGGAATGTTTTTTTTTTTCGAATTTCATTTGTTTTTATGTAATTATTGCGCCATACTGCGTTCATTCTTACTGCGAAACAAATTTCTAAACTTTTGAATTTGAACTAAAATCTAGGTTTTGTTTAAATTTTTGCCTTGTCCGTCTTGTATCGTGTTAAGTGTGAATTGTTGTTGCAAATACACTGAAAATGCCAGAACTAAACGCCACTGAAGTTGCTAAGGCTGTAACTTTAATAGAAATGGGGTACACCTACAAACATGTGGCCCAAACATTACGAGTATCAAAATCTGTGATACATAGAGTTGTTAAGAGGTATCGACAGACCGGACGGTATACGAGACTCGCAGGACAGGGACGGAAACGGAAGACTGTGGCCAGAGATGACCGGTTCATTGTAACCAGTGTACTTAGAAACCGGACCTTAACTTCTTCTGAGGTAAGAACGAGGCTCCAAGAAGTTCGAGGGGTTGCAGTAAGCACTAAAACTGTGAGAAGAAGACTAAAAGCTGCCGGAATAAATTCACACTTACCTGCCCGAGGTCCCCTTCTTGCCACATGCCATCGAGTAGCTCGAGTTAATTTTACTCGCAATCATGAAAATTGGAATGACGAAGCATGGACTCAAGTTTTATTCACAGATGAGTCTAGATTCTGTCTGAAGCCAGATGATGGAAGGATTAAAGTGTGGAGACGCCCGGGAGAGAGATACGCTCAGTGCAACATCATTGGAAAAGAGGCATATGGTGGTGGGTCAGTTATGGTATGGGGAGGTATTTGTATGGGGGCACGTACGGAAGTCGTATGTTGTTGAGAATGGGTCACTAACAGCGGCACGGTATATAACTGAGATTTTGGAAGAAATTGTAGTACCATTTGCTCCTTTCATAGGAGATGGATTTGTTTTTATGCATGATAATGCACGTCCTCATACTGCGGCCATAGTTATCGAATACCTTCGAGACGTTGAAATCAATGCTATGGGGTGGCCAGCGCGCTCGCCAGACTTAAATCCTATAGAGCATGTATGGGATACGCTGGGGAGGCAAATTAAGAAAAGAAATCCTGCCCCAGCAAATTTGAAAGATCTTAAAAATGCATTACAAGAAGAATGGACCGCAATTCCTCAAGATTTTATTGATAATTTGATTAAGGGTATGCCAAGGAGACTGGAAGCAGTTCGAAGAGCTACACTAAGTACTGAGTATAGTCAAAGTTATAGCCTTTCATATAAAACTACAAAAATGTACAGAAGTACAAAAAGTTTTATTTCTTGTAAAATTCTTATCTTTCTTAATTTGGTTAATTTTTGTCATTTAATAAATTCTTTTGTCAAAGTTTTATTTTTAAATTAACGAATTATAAGCAAAATCCTAATTAATAAACTTATTTGTCACAAATATCTATGATTTTTTGTTTTATACTTGCGTTCCTCTAAATTTGTCCATGAGTGTATATATACGAAATATCACTCAAATTCGATCAGACGGTGTTATCGAATTCGAAATATTATTGTAAAAGATAGCAATTTTCAAAATGTAGAGTCATCTGCAGTAAAATCTGATATATCTTCAAGATTACGCACATTTTCTAACATTTATTTTTCTGCCCCAAAGAGTAAGTTAGTTTAAGTCTATTCAGCGGCCCAATTTTCTATCTATGGTTTTATTGTGGTTATAGAGTCGACAATTGCCGTTTATACTATGGTTTTCTGTTTGACACGAAACATTATTGTTGTATTGTATTATTGTGGTGGAGAACGACATTAGTGTCGATAGGTTTTAAAAACCATAGAGAATAGGGCCGCTGCTTTATTAATTAGGATTCGACGTCTTCATGAGAAATACCTATAACTCGTGAGAAAGATAATTAAGAATTTAAAAGGACTGATAAAAACTGTATAAAATAACGCTTTTTCTAATCCATAAGAAAATAATAATTATGGAATAGAGACAATAAAGTGGAATAAAGAAACGAATAATATTTTAACAAAGTAAACATACAATAAGCGCCATCTATTGATCGACACAAGAACTGACTCCAGTGTGCATTGGTGGTTAGTCTACTAGATTTTACTAGTTTCAAAATAATCATAACTTTACAGTGGATTTATGCCAGTAACTATTTGCCACACAAGCCTATATTTTTTACCTATATTAGTAACTGACTGACCTTTACTAAAACATTGTACAAAGTTATACAATGCTCTCTCTCTCTCTCTCTCTATCATATTGAAGGACATATTGGTTCGAGGAGACAAAACATTAGGGAAGGTACCCATACTACGTGACCCGTCACGTTACGGGGGGAGGGGGTCTTCAAAATACCACGCTTAGTCACGGGCGGGAGGGGTTCTTGGGTTTTCGACACGTAGTCAATATCCTCTAGGCCCTAGGGCAGTCTAGGGAAATCTCGCGCTTTTTCGAGTCATATTAAAGGTATGCATGCGCCGTATTAAAAAAGATAAATATGCTAAATATGAGCCAAATTATATTTTTTTAACTTTCTGTTTGCAAAAAAAATTATAACCATATTTATGAATTACTACGTGAAAACTAGATGGGAGGGAGGGGGGGTCTTGGCATATAATACTAAAAAATGGGTCACGTAGTATGGGTATATTCCCTTAGCTTAGTACTCCGTTTATTAATAAGGCGGTAAAATTGCATATTTTGTCAGTAGAACTTTGTAAAAAAATTAATAAATTTAAAAAAATCGCTCACCGATGACGTTATTATTCTGTAGGTAATGTGCAGCCACTGCAGCCGCGAGTTGCTGATGTGCCAATTGTGCAGCGAGTGCTGAGTGCATGCCCCCAGGACCGGATGCCGCGCCTTGCGTCGACTGTCTGCTTTCCTCAGCTGCGTAGGACTCCTCATCTATTAAACAAACATTTAATTAGACCAAGTGTCATCTTGTAGAAACTAGCGACACACGCTTTCAATATATTTATACAATAATGGTACAACGTATCTACATATGTATCATTTTGTTATATCTCTAACGGAGCATTCACACGATAGCGCATGCTTGTCCAACGACGTGGTTTACTATAATGCTATTGTGTATATATATATATATATATATATATATATATATATATATATCTCTATCATCACGCTTTTTATCCCAAGAGGGGTAGGTAGAGACAATCGAATGCCATTTGTTACGATCCTGACATACCTCTTTCGCTTCTTTTATTTTCATTATACCTTTCATACATGCTCGGCGATTGTGTTTACTTTTAATATTTCCATCGATCAATACATTTTTCAATAAAAGTACACCTAGGTCGTCCTCTGCCAGCATTTCCTTTCATTTCAGGCATATAAACCTTTTTAGTCAATCTCTCATCCTTCATTCTTTCAACGTGTCCAAACTAGCGTAAACTACTTTTCTTTATTTTAGTCATAACATCATCTTTCACTCCACATTCTTCTCCGATGACATCGTTACGGATGCTCAGCTCCCATAATTGATATCACAATACACATATAATTCGCGATCTGCTCTGGCAATCTGCGATAATGCTTACTTTCAGAGACAGCATACATATTGACGGGCAAATTGCTTTTGCCCGTAACATATACATAAAACAATACTTAAACATACTTTTCGAGTATCTTAGTTTCTTTTGGCTTACAAATTGTAATGTCTTTCTATTGAATTAAGACAGCTACCGGGCGAATTTTAATGTGAATTTCACAGCATCGATGAGAATGTTTAGTGTAGGTTTTAGTAGTATTTTTGGCAACTTATTCTTATAGATTATTTTAAAAACAATTGTTGTTTATAGAAGCGCCATCTCTTATCGGGTAGTGGAAGTATTAGGTGGCGCCACTCCACTTAAATAGTACTAAGAAATTATTTTAGTGAAACATTTTATACAGCTCGTAACGCGGGCGAAACCACCAAGATCTGGTAACAAGATAAAGATATAATATGAGAGAAGTGTGCACAATAATAAGTAAACACACATTGACATAATTATTTAGTAACCAAATATTTGAACATAGATAGACATACTTGAACAATAAAATGATATCGTTATATGGCTTAAAGATAAAAAAATATTATGTGAAGTCTAATTAAAATTAACTAAATTTAAATTAAAGTGTTGTTCCATATACATATTAATTTAATTACAAGTTAAGTTTTTAATCACCAAATTTCCTCAGTGATTAAATAACGCTATTAACGCGCCTGTTTTAGCACCATCACGGAGAGTAATTACATCCGAGCGATCCAGCGCGATGCGGAAAGTCGTGCAAAATATTTTATAGTTAGAAAATGTTACGGATAAAATTAATGGCCAATTACATGCGAATCAAGCAAGCTACACTCGTTATTTAATACGTTTTAGCTCTTTTAAAGCATTTTAGGAATGTACACCCACTGCATTTTTCTTATTAAGATGTAATTATATGTTTTTAGAATCGGATAGGTAATCTCTGTACGTTAATATAGTTGAGCTACAATTTTAGGCATGGGTGCAAATAAATATATATATTTATATTTTAATAATACTGATGAGACACTGATAAAATGTAGTGTTCTGTTACTATGGGATGAATAAAATTTTCCAAAGGGATAGGCAGATATTATGGAGCGCCACGTCTCTCGATCTTTGCATACTTCTCTTGCTTCATCCACATACTCGTACATACCTCGTTTCATACAACGCACGTCTATTTTTAGAACTACGTATTTAATCTTTTTTGGTAAGGGAGGTAAAGCAAACATCCATACTTCTGAAATATAAGTCTTAGCACTAGTCCCATTAAGTGCATCAACAGGCTTGTCCATAACTACCTGTTCGGTTAATATGGACAGCTTGTCAAATGTGGGCATTGTTACAAGTGTGTCTGGGATCGTCGCAAGGTATAAAGGTCGTAATGGTGTGTTTTTGCGTTTCATATCATGTCATGTATCGCTGAATTTTTACTCGTGCAGTCTAAAATAAGTAGCTTTCTTTTCTTTATAGATTGTAAAGCATTTTACTGTTAAAGAACTCACACAAAATCGTTATTTAATAAAAATATGGCTAATCTACATTCTACATATCAAAAGATCAAGTTTTATCGACATATGGAATTTCTTCTAGATAACATTCTTATAGATGAAAATTCCAGAAATATTAATTTTAAGATAAATAGTGCCTAAGTATAATGCAATCTTATTGGAGTTTAATAACGGGATTAAATCTCGTCTCAGCTGAATATCAAAGACATAGAGGAACAACCTTCCCTTCGTCAACAAAACAAACTTTAATTTAAGACTAATTTAATGAAAACTTGTGATTTTGGGTAGGCTTTGCATTGTATGTGATGTGGGGAGGCTTTCTCTAGTCAATTCGAGTTTTAAGGCTACTAAACATATTTTAAAGGTTTCTAATAAGAATGAATAGACTATTGTTCTAAATTACGGCGTGGCCAGAGACGATAGTAACAATATTCAGATTTAGCAAGTTGGCAATATTAACAAGAACAGGTTGCTTGCCTATCAATACACCTATTCAAGGTATGTCTCTTATTAAGGGTCCTATATTGGGAATTTTTCTGGGATAAACTATTCCAAATTTCTCTGTAAATAATCCACCTGTGTCACTGTAATTTAGCATATAGTTACTTATTGAATATATCTAAGTGAAATAGCTCTTATTTTTTCAATGGGTTTTATTGAATAGGAAATAGGGGTAGTTTAACTTTGCCCCTGCTGTCTCTTTCATAATCTATCACAAAACTCTAAATTTTTTTTAAAGCGCTTTTATACCATTACCCTTCAATTATATATGTCGAATTTTTTGGTAGCTTATTGAAAATTTAAAATAATAATTATTTTATTATTTTTGCCAAATTTAAAAATCATAAATTTTTTTTATTTTGAATTTTCAATAAGCTACAAAAAAAAGCGATATATATAATGGACAACATTTCATTTTTTTAATCACCCATTTTTATTACTTTAATTAAAAATATATTCAAAAATAAGTTACACGTATTTTTCTATTTTATTTTTGGTTGAGTTTTTATATTTTTAATTTAATTATGAATTTTTATAAATTATGAGGACTTATAAACTAAAAACCATAGCTAGGACTAAAATTAAGAAATATAAACTGTCACCCAAAGAAAGTGACAGATAGTGTCAGTCAAGCCACAGAGTATACGTTATAGAAATGCAAAGAGTATAATATACCGTGTTAAAAATAGGTGTTGCCGTAGCCGGAACTCAAATCGCCTACAACATTATTCATAATGTATATAATAATACTAGCTTTTGTCCGCGGTTTCACTCGTAAATATATTTCCTGTGATAGCCCATTCGAAACTAGCAAAACTTCCAAAAAAATATTATATATAAGAAGTATTTTTATAATTATATTTAAAGAATAATTATTAATTTAGCTTTAAATGGAATAAAAATGGGTAAAATTAATAGAGGGCAACACCTGAGTTCAATAACTAACAACTCTGCCAACAGACATTAGTATTTTTAAATTAGAGGGTTAGCACAGATTAGGGCACCTATTAATCCTTAATTTTCAATATTTCAGTATTTTTAAAATAACTCGAAAATTAAAGGATATAAAAAATAAAAAAAAATGAAAAATAAGCTTTCTAGCATGTAATCTCCAAACGGTTTTCGAATTTTGGTACCTTACGAAAAATGAAATGTTGTCCATTGAAGAATAATGGTATAAGAGCGCTTTAAAAAAAATTTAGAGTTTTGTGATAGATTATGAAAGAGACAGAAGGGGCAGAATAATCCTTTAATCTACCACCCATATTTCCTATTAAATAAAACCAATTGAAAAAATAACGACTATTTCACTTAGATATATTGAATAAGTAACTATATGCTAAATTACAGTGACACAGGTGGAGTATTTACAGAGAAATTGGGAATAGTAATATCTCCATACAAATTCCCAGTATAGGACCCTTAAATAGAAGAATCTCCAATTTTCTGGAGAAGTGAGGCTTGACGTGCCGTACAAGCTTGTACACAAAGTACGAGAAGTCGATTGATGTACTTTTTCTTGAAGAAAAATTGAGCTAGCAACTTTTTTGGTTCGAGTGTGGGTTAAATATATCTATCATCACGCCTTCATACCATTTGCTTCGATTCTGACATCCCTCTTTCGCCTCTTTTATATTCATCATACCACTCATGATATTGATTATAGATTTGTAGATAATTTCATACTACACAATTCTTTCCAACATCATTTTGTTATATCTCTGACGGATTAGACATAAATAACTAAACATAACTAGCTGGGGCAAATTTTTCCCCCGGCTAGATTCACTTATATACTGTTAATGCTCAGCTCCTAAACATGATAGGTTCATTTCTCGGTGAATCAACTTATCTAAGAGTGAAAACCGCAATAAAATCTGTTCAGTATTTTTTGCGTGAAAAGGTGACACAGACAGACACAGACGCGGCAGAGGACTTTGTTTTATAATATGTAATGATAGTATATACCAGTTCATATTTGTTAGGTGTTTTAGGACCTAATAAAAAAGTTTTGTACAATTTGTTACAAATTGTCTCCCTCTATCATATAGAATGACAGATTTGTCATAAAGTTAGATTTAATAGTTTAACCTGCGCCAAACAACTGTGTCGATTTGAACATTACTCTGGGCAGTATTAAGTCATTACTAATGTTTCATTAGTATGACCGGGACTTATAAGGTGAAAAAATCCAGGTAAAACTTACTAGCTTCCGGCACGGTCGCCACTGGAGTCTCCGGCAGAAGGATCCCTTTTTGCACCAATTCATCACGATTTGCTCGGACGGATATTTTTCTTTCTAATGCTGAAACATATAAAGATAACAATTAGGACACTTTGGTAAATATTGTCACGGAATATTTAGATTTATTATTACCTAGCTTTTGCCCGCGGTTTTATTCTCGTGGAAATTAAAAAATGGTTGTTATATCACGTCCGCTTTTCCGGGATAAAAAGTAGCTTATGTTCTTATTCCATAGAATTCCAGGAATCGTTCTAAACATCCATATTAAGCTGTTTCAAAGTGATTGAATTAACAAAGAAATTATTGAAAAGTTCAGGGTGTCATAATCCCATTTCCTAGCGGGAGAAACAGCTTGAAAAAACTAATTGTTACGAAACTTACATCTAGAAGCTGCTTCAAATTTTTCAGATTTCTTTTTCCGTTTCCACTTCCAAGGTTTAAAAAGGCGGCCGAACGCTGAGAATTTCGACTTTGTTCTTTCGGCAGGTGGGGTGCGCGCTCCCGAGCCCAAGCTGTTGGTACGCACTGCAGAGCCATTCTGCTTTTTTGCTGTGGACAACATCAAATAATCATAAGCAACAAGATATTTATTTTATTAATTATAATTGTGAAAGTATTGAATGTTTCAACTGAACAGAAAACGGTTAAAGATATAGCATTGATTAATTGAAGCTTACGCTAAGTATCGGGGAATTAAGTTTCAGATAAACGAATCCAATTGTTTTTCAAGGTTAAAGTCAATTTATTCATTGAGCTAATGTACTCGGCCTTTTCTATCAAGCAATATTTTTGTGTTCAACTACAGCTCTAGATCACATTTCTATGTGATAATATAATTTATGTGACGAATGTAATTCAGGTGTACATACAAACCCGATAGGGTTTAGGTACACCTACTAATGTTTCTTATTTTGTGGATTTTTTATGTGTGAATAAATAAATAAATAAATAAATAATTAAATGGTGCCATTTGTTTGTTATTTAATCACAACTTGACGGCTGAACGGATATTGACGTAATTGGGTAACGTAAGAGGTCCACTATAATAATGAATTTAGATGAGGAAATATAAATTTTCATTAACTTCAAGATGGACTAAATTAGCTGGATAGAACATCTGAAAATGTGGAACAGAAAAGCAGTTTTTTCAGTAAGATTTTTTCACCGGCTGCCGTAGGTTGCAGTTGCGTTAATTATGCACAATACAGGAAAATTGCAACTATATGTACAAACAAAATGAGTTTTTACGTAGGTATAAAAGCAAGCGAGTTTCTCGTATATTAATAGCAACATCCTCTAGCTAGACTCTAGAGGGCTGTTAACGTATCAGACAGAACGTACTTGAATGTAACGATCAATGCTCCTATTATGTAGAGAGCCTATTGTTGTAGGACGGTGTACTTATCACAATACTAACGGAAACTGCACAAAAGAGAAAACTTTCTCGCTTCTGGCGGTCTGTGCACAAATATATTTCTATGTTAATTGATTTTTTAATATTTAATTATCTATACTAAAACAGAGTTGAAGTTTGTTTGTTTGTAAAATTTTGATGTAGGGGGTAATCTCTCTACAGAACCGATTCTAAAAATTATTTCACGAATAGAAAGCTACGAAATCCTTGATTAATATACTTGAGCTATATTTTATTTTGTTCGAAAGTCGATATGGGCGAAGCCGGGGGCGGAAAACTAGCTAGTATTTTATAAAGTTACAGTATTCTAGATTTTACAAAAAAAATACGGTTGCGTAAGTTATGGCAATATTATTTTGTAACTAAAAGTGGAGAAAAATACTCAGCTTCAACCGTCTAAAACATGTAATAATCTGGCAGTGGAGATAAAAAGTGGTTTTTGTCGTAGAATCGAAGCGGATCTCGGATTTGTGCGAAGCCGAAATCGGAAAGTTGTAGCGAAAAAATCAATGAAGATCAAATTATTTAGAGGAAATATCTGCGGATTTTAACTTGCGAAGTTCTGGGTTCGATCTTTTAACCCTTTTTAATCGCCAACTGTCAATATTAAATCTTTCGACACCGCATGAACAACAAAATAACTATCAAATATTCATCGCTGATAAATTCCAATGGATAAATACTAAATAACTTATTCTAAACCCTACTCGCAAAAACTTGATGACGGTTTGGCATAGTGAATTGAATCGTCCCGTATCTTGGGATTCAGACTAATATATTTCGGTCTCAGGTCATAATGTTATTTGAGCTGTCTTTGTCTTTGTACATGAAAGTGATGTGCGTTCATTTATGGGTGTTCTATATATTTTTATACCTTGCCACTTGCTGTAGGTCAAGTCTTAGTGATCACTTTCACTTTCCCAGAAAATACCTTTCACGCTTCCTTTAAAGATCATAGGAAAAAACAATGTTAGCAGTTGCCCGCAACTTCGTCCGTGTATATATTTGTTCTAACAATTAATTCATATCCATTCTTATATTATAAATGCCAAAGTAACTCTGTCTGTTACGTTTTCACGGCTAAACCACTGAACAGATTATGATGAAATTTAATACAGAGAAAGCTTGAACCCTAGGAAACTTTTTTTTAATCTACCCCTAAGGGGATGAATGTTAGTATGGGCCCCCACGGGTAAAGCCGGGGCAGAAAGCTAGTAACAGATAAATTATAATACAAGTTCCTTAAAAAATAGTTGAGTCTGCAAATAGTTAATTCTTTGAAATGGAAAGATATCAGAGTAGGTAGCTAGTGAAACGTAAAACATTCTTTTAAGGTTTCCTGTGAAAGTAATTCCAACTAAGGTACTACGGTACGATGAAAGTAAATATTTAATTATCATTTAATAAATACTATTTTAGATAATTCAAAATATGACTGAACCTCCAATCGTACTGCAAAGACGTGGGGTCTAGGAGATGAAATTTCGTATATAAAAATGCGTTATTTAAGACATTGATATTAAAACTATACAAACTAGGTACGTACGGTCCGTTTCCTCCTTTCCTTATGCCCTAAATATAAATTTCACTTCTTATCCGTCAAAATAACGTCAAAAGATAAAACTACAACTAAATGCTTGCGCCGTACCTAATCTTGATACGTAATAAAACATAATATGACATTGTTTTCATTGGGCTTCTAACACACAAAATAGCTTTTTATTGTTATCAGTTGGTTGTAAATTTGACAAAACTGAACCAAGGTAAGGAAAATTATACTTTGCTTCAATATTTTTCCTCTTACTCATTCTATAGACTTATAGTAGGTATTATAATAATATCTTCCTTATTATTGGAATTGCACTGGCGAATGGGTACAACTGCCACTAAATACCATGCGTCGTGGCCATACTCACTGATATTTAGCCAGTTTTTTTTTCATATTCAATTCATAGGTTGGATCTAAAAGTGTGGAATGAGACAAATAAAAATATTTTCTATTGTTATTAAAAGACAGGGTCGGAATACTTTAAGTCTAACTAGTAAATAATCAAGTGTGCCACGTGTACAACATTGTACGATTTTCAACAACACTGTTGTACTTGGATAGTATTAAATTACGAGTATGACCATGTTGATTCTATACTACTTCCGTTTGTTTAGCGCTGATATACGAGCCATGCTGGCAGATATAACACTGTCTATATATGCTCTATAAAAACTAAGGTAGATGTGTTGGAACTTTTTGTATATAGAGCAAATACTTAACTAGTTGGTATAATCAATCAATAGCAATACAAATATTAAAATGTCAGTCTGCGTGATTTTCTGTTAGCAAAACCAAGTATTAACATTTTTTACGTCTGTCTGTATGAGCAAATTTAACTAACAAAATTATAGCGCAATTAATCACGATGCGCCGTAACATTTGAAGAGTTTCGTATGAAAGTTCATAGAACGTTATTTAAATATTTTTCTACCCGGAAGGAGGGGCGTGAATTATTTTTAAGTAATAGCATCAGAAGGCTTGTTGTAGTTGTTGCAAATTCTATCATAAATTACTATCCCAACAAAAACGTTAAATCAAACCGGACGGAGCCGTGGGCAAATTCCACTTTTATCTGTATACAACAAAATCGTTAAACATAAAAAACATTTTACCAAAGTCAGGAAAACCTCTTTACTGATAACATAGATTGAATTCCCTACAGATGCGCTGGCGTTGATAGATGCTAGGTACGAGTAGGTAGGTATAATAGGTAGGTCCTATAGTATCTGACTCACGCGAGGTGATAGATTGTGCAACAATTAACACAACATCCTTCGTCGCCATTAAACGCTAACTATTGTGTCTAATAGGTACTTTACTGTCATAGTTACACTTCGCATTTAACATGCATTTAGTAGACTGATCAGTCCAATTAAAATCTGAAACTATGAAGTCTATGGTCAGGTGGCTGACTCTTGACTTCAAGAAAAACTAATCCAACGGCCTGAATATATTTTAATACAAAATATCTTTTGATTGTCAAATCTATATGGATTTTTTATTAGTTATTATTATTATTATTTCTTCACGGGTTGCAGCTCCCAAAACTGTGTTACGGTCCCAGGGTACCCAGTAGAAGCCAAGTCTCCCTCTTTTTGCCGATAATATTTGTGAGGCTAATACCTAACAAGTGACCAGTTCTGTTTAGGTAGGTACATGTACCGGGACGGTTCTTGAGCGCTCGACGAAAAAGTGAGGGAATGTTTGCGCATATGTAATTCGAGTGCAATATAACTTGTATATTTATTATAATTGATTTATTGGTGTTTGTTTTTACGATTGCTTTTTACTGCTGGTAAAATTAAAATTAATACCTCATACCGTCAAGCAGACCCAAAAATTGTGTTCTGCGCATCTAACGACCACCGCTCAAGAACCGTAGGTATATTTAGATGAAAAAGACTCTAAATGTGGTTTGTCAGATTATGAACATAAAGTTTTTAGTTATCTAATCGACTACTTGATTCAACAAAAGTGTCGGTTCGGTACTGTCGCCATCGTAACGAAATCATGGAATGAGTAAATAAGTACGTATTGTAGATATTAGAATATGAAATTGAAAACGTCAAGAGTAATCCAACTTTTAAATTTGAATCCCATTTCTGGTAAATATTTGTTAGTATTAGATAGATTTGTGAATATTTAGGAAATATAACTGCAATAGTTCGGAATTGTATTGTATTTGTTGACTAAAGGTTCTGTAATACTTTGCCGTCCGACCTTCCTATCCTTATGTAGGTTACATACATTGTCATAAAAATACTTTGATAACATAATGAAAGATCTGATAAAAATAGTCCTTTCAATAACAGAGCAAAATAACTACTATTCGTTTTGGTCCATTATATAAATTCGGAATCTGATTTTTAGAGGAATATATTTTACGAGTAGCTCATGCCCGCGCCGCGGCTCTCATGGCGTGGTAAGAGACATTGGTAACAACGGCCACATTTAGCCATTATCACTTTTAGGTCCATTTTCGTGCATGGGCCAAATTAAATCAAACTAATTGTTACTTTAAACTTTTCAAATTACATTTAAATACAGACAGAAAATTTGCAAGCAAATCCGATTTTTGCAAAAATTGTCGGACAATAAATAACAAATAAGTAGTACCTACCAGTACTAAGGTAACTACGCAGAGTACTAAATAATAGTAATAGTACACAAGGAGATACTAGAAATAAACGATATGAACCGATCAAAGATGTAAGATAAGAATGAAAGGAAATGGTACTCTTATGAGAGACAGACTGAAAGATATGTAAGTATGTAAGAAATACCACAAGTTTTGTAAGCTGTCTTTAAAAAAATCACATTACATGATGAAATATTCTTAGCGATAAAAAATATGAAGCAAAAACTTATGTGGATGTCGCACAACAAAATGTTTGATCACGCGCAGGTACTATAGAGGTAACTCAACACGTGATATGGCCTTTATAGTAAGTAGGTACGTACCTTCGCGAGGCTCATTCAAACAGGTTGGTATGCTGATGATTCATATTCAACCGAGACTAAATCTAAACCAATCAATGTTAGATCGTCACACATGATGTCTGTCCTGACTAAAACACAATATAAATAATAATTAATATGCGCACTGCGCCATACAGAAACCCATCACGCAATTATCGTATTATAAAATATTTAGGCTAGCCGTTACCGGCGCTTCTCACGTGTTGATTTTGGTAGAGTTTATTTAAAAATGGGGTCATTTGTCTAGTGGCTCTGAAGCTGATAACAATAAATTAAAGACTAAGAATGGGTAATAAAGTTGGATATTAAGAAGCCTTTGGATCCCAAAGAAGGTGCCCAGTGGCCACTCGCTAAGTTGCCTTAATAAATGTCACAAGCTAAATGAGGAATATATGTCTTGGGCTGGGTACCCTATCTGGGGTGCGATCTCCAAGCACCGGAGCCGTAAGGTTGATGGTTGTTTTAATTTCCCAGATTTTTTGTCTAATCAATTTGAGGGATTTATAATTTTTGTTCTGATGCTACTACCCACGTGCTACCTATGCAGGCAGGCTCTAGTAACATTTTCTGCGCAAACATGGCAAGGTTCGAGTCGAGCGAATAATCCATCAAGTTATCTGCGTTAGACATCGCATTAATAGTGTTAGTTGCACAACGCAACGCCTGCGCCGGCGCACCGATCACGACAATTACAATCACCACAATACTCATGCATCTACAAACTATGTATTAAATGACATTTCGACACAGTGTCCTTACATTGTTGACACTGCGCAAAGACAACACAAGACAGACTAAGGTAGGGCAAAGTGAAAAAAGAACAGTAAGGCCCTTCTCACATGGGGAATCAAAACCAAATTAAAACAGGTTGGTCAAAGCGCTGGAAACTGAGACGCAACTTTTGGTCGCACACAGCGGGACTCAATTTGAATCGATTTCATCGCCGTGTCCACTGTGCTAAATGCTCACGTCTGCGCTGTGCATTATTGGATTTGTAAAAAATACAGAATCCAGTCAAGTGTATTACAATTACACAGTACACACGGGTCTCAAAGGGTCGCCACTGTAGCAAGGATGGTCAGGTGAGACTGGTGAGATCAGAGTGGGCGATATTGTGCGAGTGCAAAATTCACCGATTTGATTCTTCTTCTTCAGCCTGGGTATACTGCTGAACCCTAAGATTTTATAAGACGATGCGTGGCCCGCGTCGTCTTACAAAATCTTAGGCTGAACCTATGCCAATGCTGAGGCATAGGAGAGCTTAGCTTCTTACACGTCGTTCTATCCTGTGCCGTTGCACCAGTATCATGTCGTTCCAGTGACTTTACTTACATCATCCAACCATCTCTTCTGAGTCCGGCTCACTCCCCCTCGTTGTTCTTCTGGGCTTCCACGTTATTTGTCTACCTCGATGGCTCCTCCATTCTGGTAAAATTCTTTTTATAATGTCAACTAGTTTGGTTGGATAGCATAGCTTGCTTATTTCATCGTTGGTTATGTGATCTCTCAAGCTTATACCGTGGAAGGCACGCTTCATTGGCTTTTGTGTAAGTCTCAATTTATTTTCATTTTCATAGGGGTCATTGTTTCTAAGCCATATGTCATCACCGGAAGAATGCACATATTAGTTAAATACTTTAGATTTTAGGCAATGTGGTAATTATCCAGTTTCCAAAAGCCGCCCAGCTGAATTGTATTCCTGTGGTAGTTTGATTAGTATAAAGTTATCTTACTGTTTTCTTTTTACTATGATATTGTAACGAATAGGTACTTAAATCGCACAAATAAATACCTAAACACATCAAGGTCGATAGACGTCTCTAGAAACATCCAGAGAGAATCAAGTACAAACGAAAATGGACCGTATGTGCCTAGCCATAGGTACCAAAATCGGGCGCGGTCTGTGTGTAGGTATTTGGCGCCGAGTCGCATCGAGCCGCGTCTACAACTTTGTACAACAATCTCGGCGTTTCTCGAATGTTCGGTGGGCAATATAAACAGAGGATCATTGCCGCAAGGAACACAGTGCGAAACACAGTGCGAATAAGAGCGACCAAAGCGAAACAGTGAAGTGGAATTTAGTGCGACTAAGTGTTATTCTATAGTGTTTTCATTTATTTAACTGTGTTTTTGTGGTGTTAAAGTAAAGTTTGTTTATTTAATCGGTATTTTAAATCTCTTCGAACCCCAGCTCGTAACAAATTGGTGTCAGGAGTGTGGGATTCAAAAATGCCGATTACACCACGTGACTCGTCGTTATCACGGCGACCCAAAACACGACAAACTACTGCTGGACATCACGGCGAGGAGGTCGACGAGGCCGCTGCTGCTGGAGCCGCTGCTGGTGCTGCTGGCACTACTGCTGGTGGTTCCGGAACTGCTGCTGGTGGTGCTGGAGCTGCTACTGGAGTTGATTCGGGTGCTGCGGGTTCTGCGGGTGCTCCCCAGGCAACCGACATGGGAATGCTGGTTCGGCTGATGGAGGAGCAGGCCAGACGTCAGGAGGAACAGACTCGAAACCTATTTGAGGAACAGGCCCGACGTCAGGAGGAGCAGGCCCGACGACAAGAGGAGGAGGCCAGACTTCGGGAGGAGCAGACTTGCCGGCTGTTAAAGGAGCAGTCTGCTAACCTTAAGGAGCTGCTTTCAGAGTCACTGGGAAAGGTGACTATGGAGGTGAAGCAGCTACAGAGGGTTACAGACATGCACGAGGAGAGAATCGAAGACCTCGACATTCGTTATGAAGACCTCCAACAGCATTGCAAGGAAATACAGACTAGGATGAGCAGAGAACTGGATGCAAGACTTGACGACCGCTACGGAGAGTTGGAGGCACGACTTGACAGCCAATGCAAGGGGCTCCAGAATGAAGTAAGGAAACTGAAGCTGACCGCTCCTGTTTCTGGAGGCGTCGTCGTCTCCGGCCCTCGAGTCAAGGTGCCGCCGTACGACGGGACTACGTCCTGGACAGCGTACAAATTGCAGTTCCAAACGGTCGCCTCTGCCAACGGCTGGACAGACGAGCAATCTCTGACCGCCTTGACAGTGGCTTTAAGGGGTCGTGCACTGTCGGTTCTGGAAGCCTCTCCAGACAGCTGCACCACGTACGGGAACCTGATCGAGGCAATGGACTCCAGGTACGGCGACAAACACCTGGAGCACGTCTACCGAGCGCAGCTGAGGGACAGGACGCAACATGCTGGTGAGAATCTGCAACAATGGGCTCTGGAGATCGAGAAGATCGTGAGGAAGGCGTACCCATCTGCCGGACAAGAGTTCATTGCTGCGAACCTCGTTCAAGCATTCATCGACGGCATCCGCAGCATGGAGGTCAGAGCTGCAGTTCGACTGGGCCACCACAGCGCCCTGAAAGATGCACTGGCCCATGCTCTAGAGGTGGAAGCCGTGAGACAGGAGCTTCGTTCTCAGCGATTGCGACAAGTGGCGGAGGAGGCTACTCCAACAACGACACCTGTAGCAGATAGGCGTAGCTACTTACCCCGCTGCTTCTACTGCCACAAGCTGGGGCACCTTAAAGCTAGCTGCCCAGCGCTTAAACGACAAGGCACGGATCAACGAGTGCCGAAACGGGACGTCGGAGCTGATGTCCGTGCAGTAACTACGGAGCTTCCGGGAAACGAGTAACAGCCAGAGCCGCGGGGCGGGTACTGGCTGATCGTGACACAGCCCCAAAAGTTACCATCCGACAAGTTTTTGACGGGAACAGTCTGGTGATGAGCGAGGTCAACGGGATGCCATGTGAGATGACGAACGAACATCGACGAGGACGGACGCATGGCAATGCTGACACACTGTCACGCAGGCCGTGCCCTGAAGATTGTAAACACTGCTCGAGGCGTGAAATCGGTGATTCTGTCATCAAAGTCATTACGACTAACAACCTTAGTGACGAATGGGCGAACGAGAGGACGAGAGACGAGCAACTCAAGGATAACAACTTGGCGCCGATAATGGAATGGAAGACGCAGAATGTTCCAAGGCCCGGCTGGAATGTTGTATCAGCAATGAGTTCCACCACGAAAAGCTACTGGGCTCAGTGGGAAAGTCTAGTGCTGCACAACGGGTTGCTGTACCGCAAGTGGGAGTCGCCAAGTGGACAGGAGACATTGATGCAGCTGGTCGTGCCTAGGTCAAAGGTGCGCGCAGTGCTTGAGTCCGTGCACGATGGATCCTCGGGAGGACATCTGGGCATGAATCGAACCCTGGCGAAAATCAGGAAACGATTTTATTGGGTTCATTGCCGGCAAGATGTCGAGGATTGGTGTCGCAAGTGCACAGTATGTGCGGCCGTGAAGGGACCTACGACACGTACGAGGGGACGTATGCAGCTGTACAATGTTGGCGCTCCATGAGAACGAATTGCGGTGGACGTTGCTGGACCGTTCCCGGCCACTGAAGACGGGAACAAGTACTTCATGGTCGTGATGGACTACTTCACGAAGTGGCCGGAGGTCTTCGCAATTCCCAACCAGGAAGCGACAACAGTGGCGACTAAGTTGGTCAACGAAGTATTCTGCAGGTTCGGGCTACCAATGGAGATACATTCTGATCAAGGGCGTAACTTTGAGTCGCAGTTGTTCCAGGAAGTATGCCGTCTCCTGGGAATAAATAAAACGAGGACTACGGCGTATCATCCACAGTCCGACGGAATGGTTGAAAGGTTCAACCGCACTTTGGAGACTCATTTAGCGAAACTGGTTGAGGATCACCAGAGGGACTGGGACCGATATATTCCCTTGTTCTTGCTCTCATATCGATCCGCAGAGCATGAAAGCATAAAGGTGACTCCTGCTTATGCCAACTTTGGAAGAGAACTCCGACTACCAGTTGATCTCCTGACCGGCGGACCTCCGGATGCGCCGCAACCTGTAAGTGACTACGTATCGAACCTGAAAAACAAGATGTGCGACATACATGACCAGATTCGTCAGAGCAGTCTTGTGGCCAGTACAAAGATGAAGACCAGGTACGATAGAAACTTCAATAGTAACGGTTTTGACGAGGGATCGTTGGTGTGGCTGCACAACCCGAAACGCCGAAAAGGCAAATCTCCCAAGCTGCAGAACCGCTGGGAAGGCCCGTATAAGGTCATCACGAGGATCAATGACGTGACCTATCGGATCCAACGATGCCCGCGTGGACAGTTAAAGGTTGTCCATATTGATCGACTGGCTCCTTACAAAGGCTCGAATATTGCTCGGGACGAGCAAGTCTAAGCAGGGGGCAGTGTAACGAATAGGTACTTAAATCGCACAAATAAATACCTAAACACATCAAGGTCGATAGACGTCTCTAGAAACATCCAGAGAGAATCAAGTACAAACGAAAATGGACCGTATGTGCCTAGCCATAGGTACCAAAATCGGGCGCGGTCTGTGTGTAGGTATTTGGCGCCGAGTCGCATCGAGCCGCGTCTACAACTTTGTACAACAATCTCGGCGTTTCTCGAATGTTCGGTGGGCAATATAAACAGAGGATCATTGCCGCAAGGAACACAGTGCGAAACACAGTGCGAATAAGAGCGACCAAAGCGAAACAGTGAAGTGGAATTTAGTGCGACTAAGTGTTATTCTATAGTGTTTTCATTTATTTAACTGTGTTTTTGTGGTGTTAAAGTAAAGTTTGTTTATTTAATCGGTATTTTAAATCTCTTCGAACCCCAGCTCGTAACAATATATTGGAGGATGTTTGCTATGATGCGTGACGAGAACTCATTATTGACTCCAATTAGCGCGGACCAAGGTACCTACATCGCGGCCTCAACAAATGTCACATTATTACTGTACAGTACAGACAAAATATATTCAAATATTCACTTTACATGACAACAACATTGTATTGAGCAGGTATGTGTTATTCTCGGCAGAGAACAATAATTGCAACAAAACAGGCTACTTTTTTACAGTTTATGTGAAATGGTAAAATCATGCGTCACCTCTATTTTCCATTCTCCAAATTATTCTGTATGTAAAGTTTGGTGAACGATTGTAGCATTGATAACACACACCTACACTCCAAGGGATCCGAATAAAGTGCGATCATCTCGCAATGTGATGTGACTAATCGTTCTACTTGCAAAGTCAAAGATCGTACGTACAGTTATCTCTTGAAATGGTGCCGTGAACCAAAATAACAATGTGACATCAGTGCCTTACTAGAAAGGCCAATTGATATACAAAAATTGATACAGTTTTTATCAGTTTAATGTTTCGTAGAAATGGGGTACATATGGCCTTGGTTTGATTTCCGGTTGACGAATTTGTCTTGACTAAATGAAAATAAGATAAGACTCTCCCTCCATATGAATCTGAAAACTTTTTTCTCTAAAAGGACCTTGAATATTTTTAACCAAACAAGTGGATTGTATCATGAAACGTAACGTTTTGTGCGAGTGTGAAGAAAAGCAAAAGTTAAATATAAAAATTTTTTATATCCCATTAAAAACCATTCAATTATTACCAAATTAGTTAAAATTTGACATTTTGCAAATTATTTGACCTTTAAAATGAAATTTGCAAAACACGTAGGTACACCTACCATGCCGATGATCGTGAGAAAAAGGCTGACATTTTACTTGGCCTCAGCTAGATAGATGCATAGAAACTACACCGCTTTAACTCTGGCGAAGGTTACATGTTACTTTTACTACAAGTAAGTACGCACTGGACAACTATCAATTATAATAATATTTGAAACTACTAATAATAATAAGTTTATTCAAACATCATGGGTTGTTTTTTCATCAGGGATCGCTTCTCATCTTATTAAGAACTTTCAAGTTCCTAATCTATGAAGTCTTAATTTGATACATTATGTGGTTTATTCTAGATGTAAAGGTGGTTCCTTTTTTAAAATCTATTATGTCCAATAAATTATTATGGCACATAAACCAAATAAGAAATAGCTAGCTACTGAATAGTAAAGTGACATCAAAAGACGTTATATTGGACAATTGGAACACGCAAGTAGAAATGGGTTGCCTCTGATATAATTCAATAGATACAGTTCCTTTGTATTGAACTACATACAAGCAATACTATTCTTCTCTCCACTTGATGCCCTTGTGTATATTTCCGCTGCATTCGGTCGGGAATTTAGCTTGATTGTAGCGTTGATAAAAGACGCGACCAAAATTATTGGGAAATTCCTACGATGTAACGTACCCCGTCCTGTACAGCGGCTTGATAATACCTACGTAGGAAACTAGGAAGGAACAGCGAAAGGGAAATAAATTTAATATTATTATTAGGTAAGTAGCTACCTATGTATTATTTTATTTCTCAACATAGGTACTCGTAGTAAGTATGGCCAATTGTATAATTTATAATCCTTGCAAGCTACTGTTGAAAAACTACAATTACTTAAGCATTACGCACGATTTATGCAATAAGTAATAATATTTTACAATAATGTTAACTATTGTCACGTAGGTAAAGTGGCAATGATTTATATTATAATAAGCCAAACTAAAGTCTAGCTTATTTAGAAATAAATAAATCTTGTAGGCAGTACGACCGATGCATTATTGATCGACGACATTGCCTAACTTGGAATGTGCCTAACCTCTCCTTCGACCGCCACAGTAAGGTTACATAGTTATACCTACCTAGATGTAACAAAATAGGTTTAATATGTCTGACTTCCTCATCATTACAATTGATAACCATGGAAAGCAATGTGACAAAATGATATTTTCCTAATAAAATATTAAGTTAACCATTATGTTTGGCCATGAAACCAATCAGAACCCATTTTGAGGTTGTTTACATAAACAACTAGGATTTTGTAAGTCAAATTTATAATTAGTAAACATTATGGAGATTACGAACTAATGTTCACGAATAGAATAGTGCGAAACGTAAACATTAAATTAGAATGGAAGAGTATTTTCGGCTTCGCGAAGCTGAGGAATTTCAACCATGTAGGTAGGTAGGTACCGAACTAGAATAGGTAGGTATATTAATCTGATTAGATTTCACGCTCTTTTTCCTTCTATTTTAAATACCTATGTAGATATTTCTTTATATAGCACTGGTGCCACTAGTTAATAAAATGGACACTAGGTATGTCGTGACCGAACCATAACCACTCCTATAAAAATCCTTTGGGTATTGCGGCAAAATGATATCATGGGTTAAAGAGAACATTAACCAATGTAATTTAGATAGCTAACTCGTATCTAGGTAGATACAGACTTTCATTTTCAGATGCCATGTTTTAGAGCCTACTAAACTAATCCATGCTTAACTCCCAGTTTCTGAAATATTGATAATACTACAACTGTCAAAATTCACGCATTTTCATGTAGGTAAACATTTGACACCTAATCATGTTTGTTTACTAATCGTTGATTAACTCTTGACAAACCTTACAGAAACGTATGGTTGGTCCAATTCTAGATGATAGCTCAAAAGTATGTAAAAAGTTACCCTATGGTATGGGGGTGTGTAAGCTAAAAACTCTCTGAGAGTTCAATTGACACTTCGCATCAATCAACACTTCAACGCGAGGAATGATAATTAAGAGAGGAGCACCGAGAAAATAAAAAAAACAAAGATCTCGCGGATACACAGAGCTACAGAGGTAAAGAGTCGGCTATTGTTAGGAATGCGACACTGACCGGCGACCGCGGCCACCTCCTTGGCGCCGACGTGCAGGAAGTCCGTCAACGAGAGCGAGCTGGCGATGAGCTGCCGTCGCTCCTGGAAGTCTAGGTGGTCGAGACTGCCGCTCCTGGCGCCGCGCACCACCGGGACTGACATGTCAACTACGGGCCATCATGCACGCGGGCCTCCGCCGACGGGACGACGCGCGCGCGAAATACCATCGACGGATAATGCTACACACACGGATATTGCTGCGAGAGACTTGCGGCGCTGGGGACGCGCTCCGGCGGACTGGAGAGCGGAGCGCGGGGCGTCACTCCGGCCCCCCTCACCCCGCGAGACGTCACGCACGAACATCTCCCGCGCCCTGCCTGCCTGCTTGCACCCGCTACATGCAACTTTTGTTTTATTAAGTTTATTCCATCCATATCCAGATAATCCAGTACAACTTTGACTGGGTACCTGCCTAAATGTCAGCAAACTCAACCATAAGGGGTTTAATAAAGTAATTCAATTCAAAGAATCTGATATCTAAAGAAGGATTAACATAATAAATTATAATCAAAGATAAGTTCTACAACAAAATTTCCTCATTCAATCAATATTTTGTAGTTCCACGTTGGATTCTCAGTAGAAAGAGAGGTTAGTTGTGTATAATAATTATTATCCAGTATTCACATCGATGAGTATTTCAGTATGATTATACGACCGCGCGGCAGGTACGTGATAGGCATTGATATCCAGTATATTCACTATTCCCGGTCCGGTTGGGTCGCGTATGGCAGGTGCATGCATAGGCATACACCTCTACATATAAGCACCTATACCCTATACATACAAACACCACCGTCACGCACCCCATAGCTATAGTACGCAGGTCGCGGCTTCCAACCAACCGCAGACTACGCCACCCGTTCGCTCGATGAACGGCCGTTTGTTGCAGTTTTGCTTTTATTTTTGTGGGAAAATGTTGTAGCTGCATTTTGTTGTTGCGTCAATTCAATTTCGTGCATGGTTTATAATAGCAACAATTGTTCTTTTCTTCAACGCACAGTCATCAATGGTTTCTAGTGAACTGAAGTTCTCGCTTGATGAAAGTCAACAAAGGAACGGGACAGGTCTAAAAATATTTCCGAAAGATGTGTGATAGTTTGCTCAATCAAGTCCGGAGTTCCGGAATTTGATACGGAAAACAGACCATTTCCACTCAGACAGAACCGTGATCAGCAGCAAGTATTATTACATGGTTTCTTTCATTGCACATGGTTCACCTAATTCTACTGGATACATCCAATACAAGGTTACAACCAAGTAAAATATTTTTCCCCAGCATGTCCACCTGGGCGTACCATGGGAAATACCTTCCCCAGTAGTCAACGTATCACAGTTAAATAAATGAAAACACTAGAATAACACTTAGTCGCACAAAATTCCACTTCGCTGTTTCACTTTGATCGCTCTGATTCGCACTGTGTTATTTTCGGCAAAGATCGTCTGTTTATATTGCCCACCGAACATTCGAGAAACTACTGGGGAAGGTATTTCCCATGGTACGCCCAGGTGGAACATGCAGGGGAAAAATATTTTACTTGGTTGTAACCTTGTATTGGATGTACCACGCAATGATTGGTGTCAACAGGAGTTTTAACAAGCTATTACAAAACCCTTAGAATAAATGGATGTTAAATAAAATCCAACGGAAAAACCACAGAAACATAAAATAACGAATGCACAACTCACAGTCATTATCTAAAATTCCACTATCACTTATAGTGTCGTCATCAATGGGCCTCCTCTTCGATTTAGCAGCAATCATTAAATCGTCCATATCGTCACAAACCTATACTAACTACCAACATAAATTCACTTTTAAAATACATGACAAAACCCACAAATAACCACAGATAAATTATTTTAATGTGACATTATGTCTCACTTCAATCGACTAACTGAATAAGCCCTCAAACTGAGGAGCAAGTCGAAGATTAGATAGTAACTGATAAATATTATCATTTCAGCTTAAAATATGTACTTAAGGCCATTTTGAATTCTATTCAGACTCTTATCTAGCATTGTTGTAAAGACAGCTAAATAGTGTATATCAGTAAAGTGCCAGTAAATTACCAGAAAAAGTGGCGGCTTCCATTCTTACTGATTAGAAATTACTCATAAATAATACTTGCACAAAAATTTGAAAAAAAATAAGACTATTATTACACTAATGCTCATGGTACTAAAAATATAAATTTAATCTAACTTAGGTTCTGATAATAATAATAAACTGGTACATAATTTTCAGATTTATCGTAATTACGGTTTAGCCTCTTGGGACACGTAAATCACAGATGCTATATTCTCCTTTGAAACCACACCTGAGGTGCTCGGAACTACTACGAAATTACAGCGTCATGACCTGGAAGATATGGATTGAAAACGAAAGAGATAAAAAGCCTTGTTTGACTACGGAACTCTAAAAATCATTCAATATCACCATGGGAATTAAATGAAAAACACATTGAAACCCCTCTTATAGTAGCTGAAATTGTATTCTTCAACAAAATTGCTTAATAGATTCCTTTGTAGGTTTCGATTTTAAATATAATTTTACTCTGCGTGTGCATGAAATTTTGTAGGTCCGTAGGTAGTTAATTTCACGCTCTACATAAATAAATAAATAGCTATGATATCTCGTGACAATTTTAGTTCACTTAACTGTAATAAAACGGAATCCTAGTTTTATTGATAAGATTTACATTTTGGCCAGTTTCATTTCATACCTACATACAAAAAATATATGAAGTGTCATTTGTTAATCTTACGACTTCAATGACTCAGGTACTTTATCTTGCAAAAAATGTATAAAAGAAGATCTAATCTTCAGGTCAATGGTTCTTCTTAACTTATTACTTGTGTACAATCACTCAACTATTTTATTTTTTTCTTATAGGTACCGTATATACTGAACTGCCTAGTGCCTACCCTGCAAAGAATTATAATAAGTGTGATGGCAACATTTTCATACATTATTCAGGTGTAAATCAAGTAGAATATTAACAGTAAACTCATTAATCATTACCAACCATACAACAACACGTGTACGAAACAAGAAAATAAATAAGAAGATAAATTCGACTAAGAAACTGTTTTGGATCATAGAAGTCAGATAACCGGGTTACCATTCGCTCGTAATATACCATGAAACCCATGAAACCCTTGCGGTGTTATTGAGTTACATACATCCAAACTTTAATCGATTTAATATTAGTAGAAAAAACTTCTCATCTATAAAGATATTTTCCAAGTTCACGCGTCAATTTACAAAAGGCCACAAAAGTCGTATGGCGTAAAATCTGTACTGGCTGAACGATCACAGCGATGCATCAAGCATGTACCTATCGCGACGACAGGGGAGCGTATAGGCTTTATTAATAGGACCTTCCTAGTGCCCTACAAAGTTAACGGTCCATGGATTCATGATCGCGTTAACTCTCTGTACCGTGATGGACTATAACACGAGCTATTAGGCTAATATACTAGCGTTCCCGCCCTAAATTCACCATCGGTGAAGTTTATAATACAGAAAAATGATCACTCTTTACGATGAGCCATCATACTAGCCAAAGACGGCTTACAATGGCCTCAGTGTCGCTTTTTTTGAGCTCAAATAATTTAACGACGATGACTTATGATCGAGTCTAATACAGAGTCTAATTCTGGCCTGATTATCCATGGCATTTTTCCGGAATGAAAAGCAAACTACGTGTACCAAATTACGTTCGCTAGTTTCGTTGGTAAGCGCATCTGAACTTGAGTACGGCTGGACAGATTTGGCAATTTTTTTTAAAAGTCTGAATAAGATTTTTAGGGAATGTGTTTTTTTTGCATGAACGTAAATACTAATAGATAATAGGGGATGAAAGTTAATATGGACTCCATGGCCGAAGTCGGGGCGAAAGCGAGTTATAAATAAAAATCAAATGCTGTTCGTTGGTAAGTGCATCACTTGAGAACGGCTAAACCGATTTGGTTATTTTTTAATGTTCGTAATAGCCCGAATCAGGTTTTTTGCCCGGAAAATTGGAAAATCCTATAGGACTTTTGTATGAACTACGTTAATATGGGCTCCAAGGGGGGTGGAAAGCTAGTAATAAATACCTACATTTAAAAAAATCGACAGGTGTCGTGCGACACCCGGTTGCAACGAAATTTCTTTCAATATAATATTATGTATTAAATAACAGTCACAGTCAAGGCACAATTAAATAAATTAACAACGTTTGAGAGTAATTAAATGAAAAATAAAAGAAATAAATGAAAAAATATAAACTTATGTACCTACTGAACATTTTAATTTTAGTAATGATTGGTTTGTGGTAACTAAAGTAGGACACATACGTTTGCGATTCAATTTTATCTAAGTGTACTTACTATAACAAAAGTGTCGTGACGGTAGAAGTCTTACACTTTTTTCGGCCTAGCACTCGGATAAGGAACGAAGTCAATGCACGATGGCGAATAGTATCTTGAGGAAAATACACAATTTGGAAGGGAAGATTAAGGAAAAAGGCAAAGAAAGCTAATAGATAGGTACTTTCGGATATGGTGAAAGTTCCGTTACGCGAAATAAGTGTTGGAAGAGCAAATAACTGTGGGTTGATGCTGGGCAAAACTGGCTAAATATTGGCAGCTGGGCAGGGAAATGTGAAGGAGAAACATTTGAAGGAATTTGATCCAAATAGAGCCCATACAAAGTACCTACTTATATAGATATAGGTTAGTCAGTCAACATCGATAGATCAAAATTGAATTTGGCTTTTATAAGGTTGCTATTATAACTAATTAAAACGATATATTAATTATTTACTACCCTAAATTACGATAAATCTACATTCACATTCTTTTACTAATAAAATAAATATAACAACAACAACCCATTCATTTGTTTAAATTGAAGATTTACGATCGACATGCGTCTATGAGAAGTAAACACCGGCACGCTGAAATATTGATCTAGGAGGCATTGACTCGGTCAACCCCACGCTAGGCACCTTAAACTTTAACAAATAAACATTTCAATTTATTGTAATTTGAAATCTAATAAATATAATTGATTGTAAAAACAAAAAGCAAATTCAAAAGGTAAAACTAATGACAATTAAATTTATTTATAATTTATTTACTTTTATAAAAAACTTTAATTACGTTTTGTTGGTATATTTTATATTGACATTTTTTCAAAGTGCATAACGTACTTTGATTGAGCTAATTTATAAATTATTATATTAAAAAAAATATATAAATAACCAATAATTTGACATAGTTTTAACGACAAGTGTCAAATAAATAAGTTCGCCTATCTCACTCACCTTTAGTGTAGATAGGGAAATCGCCTTCGGATCTACTGTGAGCTAGAATTGGCATAGGCCCGTACCGCCGCCACGCGGTCCGGTCTCGGGCTGCCCGGGAACCCTCCACGACGCTTCTCTCACCGCCGTCGGGCCATCGGCACAGATTTCGGAGATGGCCTTACCCGGACAAGAAAATCTAGTAAACTCGACATAGGCGCCACTGGGACGCCCGGACGGAGGCTGCGCGGCGCATCTCCGCCCCCCGCGAGTCCCCACCACTCGCACCCTTCCACCCTTCGTGCCACACGCGTGTACCACCCCATTATGCATACTTATGTTAACTTACGGCTAGATCTGAGAATTATACAATTTAAACTATCATGGTCTGTTACGCTTGGATTTTGTTACGTCATTTGCATTACATTGGACATCTAGATAACGTGATTATGAAGCTGGGTAATAAATAGGTGAATCATGTCATGAGATGGTAGAATTAAGTGGTGTAGAAGTACTAAACACATATTATACCAAATAATTAGAATTGCCAGTATTCCTTACGAAAACGCCCGACTAGCATCACTATAATAATTTATGGCCAACATATAAAACTGAATCTATCGAATCTTGAGAGTTAAAAAAATGAGTATACTTAGTATTATTTTCCCAATAAACAATACACTAGGGATAAAATAAATGATGAAGGATCATAGGTATTTGAAAAATATTAATTCAAATATGTATTTGCAGCCACATTGTTAGCAAAAAATATTAAAAAATTTAAAATATTCATAAATCTAAAACATACCTAATATATTTTAATGCAGTTTTTTATAATCTGCTACTAGCCTAGCATCCTCCCTCTGCATTGTAGCAAGATATAGTCAAATAAACAAACATTAATACAATTTATCCCCAACGAAAATAGAAGGGTTTTATATTAAACATAGGCTTTAACATACTGCACACTCTCACTTGCAGTCTGTGTAATTACAGCAAAGGAGAATGGGGGAAAAATGCAGGGAACATGGTCTACCCTATCAAAACTATATAATGCTATGCCAATGTGTAGTTAGGTAAGGCAGATATTTAATAGATATTCAAATTAAAGACATCATAAAAGTTCACAGTTAGAGCAACAACATTATTTATTAAACTGGACAGCTGGCATGCCTCTTGCTGCACAATATAGCATAACTTATTATAAAGGTCATAAACAAAAGTAGGTACTACATCAACAAGTGTGCATGCCACATATTTACGCATACAACTATACTAAATCATAAAATAATACCTAAATGACCATTGGTAGTAGACTCGTCGAAAGGCACAGAGAGATGGCGCCCACTCTTCCCAGTAGCACAAGTACCAATATGTGCCTTGCCATAATTGGTCACCTCAACTGAAATATTATGTTTTAACTTAAAATAACATTCAAAACATGAAAATCGTACATGTTTTCTTTCTCTATATAGCTTTTAGGGTTTGCCAAATGGCCAGAAATAATATTGCCAGTTGCCCATAATAAATGGGTCAGATGGCAAGCTGATAGGCATAATTACTGTGAGCAATGTCTAAAGGTTCAAATCATTTGGCAATATCTATAGCAAAGGTTACTTAAGACCTGATAGAGTTGTCCTTAATATCAGTACTTAGTAAACCATAGTTAAACATAACATATGGCCCAGTGTACATAACATATAGAAACATAGAAATAAGGAAGTGTCAGGAATATATTTAGGTAACTGTTGTTGGAGATAAGTAAGTACAATACTTTTTTACCATGTTAAATAGCTGTTTTCAAGTAAACTAAATATTGTAATTACTGTATGGATGGAGAATGGTGTCAACTTCTCATCATAAAGTAACTTTGTCTGTCTGTCTGTTACACTTTCACTGCTAAACCACTGAACCGATTTTGATAAAATTTGTTACGGAGAGTTTGAACCCTAAGGAAGGACATATAATACTTTTTTTTAATCCACCCCCTAAGGGGTATATTAGGGGATGAAATTTAGTATAGAACCCATGGGGGAACAGCTAGTACATAATATAATGAAAATAAAGTGATCATAATATAAAGATGATTAAAACAACACTAAATAAAATTTTACATTAGATTTAATGAAGTATCCTTATACTTATCTACATCTACTTATACCATTTTACTCTTAAAATATATACACAATTGCACACTCATGTATTTCTAGTTACATAAACTACAAGCTTAAACTTTTAATCTTGATATAATATGTTTTCAAACTTTGATAATGTTTACTCTTACTTATTTATTTGTAAGGGCAAGTGTCATAAACAAATCAATATAGGCAATGTTACGTTTGTTGTTCTTAAGCTGTAGATATTCTTTTTTATACTCTTCTTTCCAAGCTATATTATTTATTGAATTTCCCATCTTCTTGTGTTGAATATGAAAATCTCTAATAAATAAGTTGTGCCATAATGTATCATCATCACTTATGTGTTTCAATTGCAAACAAGTTTTTGTTAACTGCATAATGCTGTACAAATTTAGTTTCAAGAAAATTGTTCTTACAAGTTCGTTAGGCAAGCCAGTAAGACTGGCACTTACATACCCATAATATTTCAATATTTTACTCTTGAGAGGACATGATATATTATTCTTGAATAATAATGTTAAAGTTTTCAAGTTTTTAAAGAAATTTGGTACATCCAACTTAGTTATTTTTTCTTTTGGCATTATATACTTGCTTATTGGGAGGCACAAGGAATATGTATCAACATCAAGTTCCGGCACCATGAAATTAATAACAACTATTTCACCAACTTGGCTCATCATGACTTTCAATTTTGGGTTTTTAAATCCTTTTAGGTAGAAATGAGCTTCTAATACCTTTGTTCTTGTTCTACACAAGTTCAGAAGATGGGATGTTAGATTCATGCTTTCACTGTCTTCTTCATTATTATGGTGCAGCACAAAATCATTATCAATCAATAAAATAAAAGTTAAAATGTGTAGCAAGTCTTGCCTTATATTTTCAGAGTCTTCAAGTGTAAGCTGTTCAAGTAAGTTGTGAATTAAAGCTGTCACCTGCTCATTAAACATGTTTTTTAAATTATCTTGAGTCTCCATTATATTTCACATTGATTTTTAGATATTTATTTACCAACAAAATATTGATTACTTTGCAACTCTAAAGAGATTTTTTTGACAGTTTGTTCATGTGGAGCATCTGTCAAACTTTGTTACTACTACCCGACCAAATTAAAATGTCACAAATAAAAGAACATTTACTTAGTGGCATAGCACTTTTTAAATGTGTGGTGTTTTCAATACCTGTGCAAAAATAAGAGTGAATCATAGACCTAACCTACTATAATTTTATTTATACTGATAGATAGTTAAATTATATTACTACCCACTTAAACCTTATTTTAATTTATTTATTATTCATACAATATGTCTTAATTACTTATATTTTATTTCATACATTCGATATTTGTACCATAGGGTTGGCATCTGCCTCTGGATTGAACATATTATAGTAGATATATCAAATGTCTTGTAAATTACCAAATTATTTAAGTATTCAATGTTACTAAATAAACAGAAACTCAACCTATGTTGTGAGAAAAGTGATGATTAAGTACCTATTTAGTTTCATACAGTCATTACATACACCTAACACCTACTTTTCCTGTTGACATAAAATATTTAGTTAGGTATAAACAAAATCTTCATAATAATAATTAATCAAAATTGTGGATATTGAAAGCTATAACTATTTTGATTAGGTATCATGTCTGTAACTTGACTTGACATTTCCTTAGTAAACCTATGTTAAATAGTTACATAGGACAAGACTATGGAGTTTGTTATTTTCTAATAAGATTCATATTGGTCAGTACCTATTTGTTCAAACATTCATTCAGTATAGGTCCAATGCAAACCATTGTCTAAGGCAAGATGTTGTAGATGATAAAATAAAATCAACAGAAAGGATACAGGCAAATTTGAAGGTATCTAAATATATTTGATTGACATTACATAGAGGTATTTTAAGTTTACCTATAGTATAGTACCTATTTAAAATACCTATATAAGTAATTAAAATATACCAGCAGCAAAATGAGGTAGTAAAAGCAAATAACAAAATATACACTAACCTGATTCCTCACAATCGCCTCTTCTTTTCTGGCCATTAAATGAACCTCTTGAATCAGGAATATTTGCAGACAAATTACTGTCACTAGCCATTGAAAATTTTAATTATAACAAATTACGATAACTGGCGAACAGTGACTTCATTATGAATCAAAAGTTAGAACAAGTTTTCTTGAACTTGATAAAACTTTATAAAGGTTTTTTTCATATTTTAGTAGGTACATATTATATAGTACATAATTCCACCCACAACATAACACTGAAATTACTAATAAACATTGAAGTAACTAGCTATCTACACTTTCAAAAGTTTTTTAAGATTACGGAATAAACAATAATTAAAAATCGGATACAAAATGTCAATATTGTCAAATGAAATGATCAGTCAAGTCAATGTGGTGCACAGACCCACAGAGTACCTTTTCATATGTGGTGTCTAGCTAATGTCATGTAAATAAATAAATATATACCATTCATTCACTCACTCCGTCCGGTTAGGGCGTAGACAGTTGGTTTCTCTGTCTACGGGTTAGGGCTAAGAACAATAACTAAAATCATAGAAGTAGCCATGAAGGTCCAAGCACCTGACAGATAGCTATCTTTTTTACTCTTATGGTTGTTTTCTTGTTGTCAAAATGAAAGAACACTACTTATGTCATGATGACATATAGAGTGTCCGTACACTGTTTTACAAATCTAGGTGATGTGTGTAAAATGAACACGCAAAATATCGATATCGATAAATTAGTTACAAATAAATAAAATAAATTGTCTGTCTATATCTACATTCTACACTAAGCTGTCAAAATGTGTGCTCACCCCGCTGTAGCAGAAAGACGTAGCTATTTACACCGCTGCTTCTACTGCCACAAGCCGGGGCACCTTAAAGCTAGCTGCCCGGCGCTTAAGCGACAAGGCACGGATCAACGAGTGCCGAAACGGGACGTCGGAGCTGATGTCCGTGCCGTAACTACGGAGCTTCCGGGAAACGAGTAACAGCCAGAGCCGCGGGGCGGGTACTGGCTGATCGTGACACAGCCCCAAAAATTACCATCCGACAAGTTTTCGACGGGAACAGTCTGGTGATCGCCGGCGAGGTCAACGGGACGCCATGTGAGATGACGATCGACACAGGAGCAATGCGCACGGTTGTGAGACCTCAGTTGTTGGGACGATCTACGAGCAGAACCAGACGTCCATTTTCCTGTCTGAAACTCTTCACGGCAACCGGTCAGCCTATACCCGCATATGCGGTGAAATATGCTGCGTCGCCACTCTGCCTATTAAGTATAAATAATTTATTTATTTATTAAAAATCCACAGCACAACAGATTAATAGATTAAAATAATATTATATAATTACATTTGGCCACAAAAGGATCTATTTTATTTGGGTATATATTGTGGAGGAGACCTGGCTGGTACACTTTCCTACGTTTACTTTATAATATTATATTTGATATTTTGCACGTCATCTAGGTTTTTGACGTTACTGAATGTAAACATATTTCAACGAATATATACGAGTATTTCAAGATTATTTCAGCGTTTAACTATTACATTCCTGCAACTCTACATTGGTGACCACCGAATTGAACTACTATATGTAACTATAACATACATGGCGCACAAGGATAGCAGTTTGGGCAGCGGCAACCCGGCGGCTGTGTCCGGTTCCACTGCCGCAAACGGTACGTCTGCAGAACTGTGCAAAGTCGGAGTAAGGATTCCACCGTTTTGGCCTGAGGATCCTGAACTCTGGTTCGCTCAGGTCGAGGGCCAATGGACAACATTTCATTTTTTTAATCACCCATTTTTATTACTTTAATTAAAAATATATTAAAAAATAAGTTACACGTATTTTTATATTTTATTTTTGGTTGAGTTTTTATATTTTTAATTTAATTATGAATTTTTATAAATTCTGAGGACTTATAAACTAAAAACCTTACCTAGGACTAAAATTAAGAAATATAAACTGTCACCGAAAGAAAGTGACAGATAGTGTCAGTCAAGCCACAGAGTATACGTTATAGAAATGCAAAGAGTATAATATACCGTGTTCCAAATAGGTGTTGCCGTAGCCGGAACTCAAATCGCCTACAACATTATTCATAATGTATATAATAATACTAGCTTTTGTCCGCGGTTTCACTCGTAAATATATTTCCTGTGATAGCCCATTCGAAACTAGCAAAACTTCCAAAAAAATATTATATAAAAGAAGTATTTTTATAATTATATTTAAAGAATAATTATTAATTTAGCTTCAAATGGAATAAAAATGGGTAAAATTAATAGAAGGCAACACCTGAGTTCAATAACTAACAACTCTGCCAACAGACATTAGTATTTTTAAATTAGAGGGTTAGCACAGATTAGTGCACCTATTAATCCTTATTTTTCAATATTTCAGTATTTTTAAAATAACTCGAAAATTAAATGATATAAAAAATTTAAAAAATGAAAAATAAGCTTTCTAGCATGTAATCTCCAAACGGTTTTCGAATTTTGGAACCTTACGAAAAATGAAATGTTGTCCATTCTCCAACTCCGGGATCACAAGTGATACAACCAAATTTAATTATGTTATCGGGCATCTGGACCGTCAATTTTCGAAAGAGGTTCGAGACATTATAATCAATCCACCACAAAATGACAGGTATGAAAAATTTAAGTCTGAATTAATTAAACGACTCAGCGCTACTCACGATCAAAAAATTCAACAAATATTAACACAGGAAGAATTAGGAGATCGGAAGCCTTCCCAATTTTTAAGGCATCTACAATGTTTAGCTGGAGCGACAGTACCGGAGGATTTTTTGAAAACTATTTGGATGAGCCGTCTTCCCGCAAATATCCAGAGTGTTCTCGCCAGTCAGCCATCAGTATCATTATCTATATTAGCAGATTTAGCGGATCGAATCCAGGATATAGCTCCTTACACTAAGCAAGTGGCGACGACCAGTCAGGATAATCCTGGAAACTGCTGTGAAGAAGTTAAGCATGAAATTGCAGCACTTAAGAAAAGTTTTCAGAAGCTCTCAACTTGGGACAATAGACGCCGCTCCCGTTATAGTTCCCGATCTCGCTCTCCATCGACGCCTGTTCGAAACAATTCTCCAAGCGACCTTTGCTGGTATCACTACCAGTTTGGTTCTAGAGCAAGAAGATGTGTCTCGCCCTGCAAATTTGACGCGGAAAACTCAAACGACGGTCGTTAGTAGCGGCCAACGACTGTCGTCAACCCTCATCTGGCCGCCTATTTGTAACCGACAGAAAGACAAAAATGATGTTTTTAATTGACCTCGGACAGCTATCAAGAACAAACAAACAAAATCAAGCTACCAACTTTTCGCAGCCAACGGCACTACAATATCAACTTATGGTTTTATACATCTTACATTAAACTTCGGTCTTCGACGTGAGTATGGGTGGAGGTTCGTTATCGCTGACGTCACTAAACCTATTATTGGCGTCGACTTTCTGGCGTATTACAACATCTTAGTAGACTGCAGGAATCATAGGATTTGTGATCAACTTACATATTTAGTTGCACCTGCATCTGGTGTTAACCCTACCGAAACAGTCACTTCCATTAAAACCAATTATCCGGAACTTAACCCCGATTTTGAAATTATCCTAGAAGAGTTCCCAAACATAACGCGTCCAGCTGGCAGGCCACGTGACTGTCCCCACAATACTGTGCACTACATCAAAACTACATCTGGCCCGCCAGTTACTGCCCAACCACGTCGTCTACATCCAGACAAACTTATTATTGCTAAACGTGAGTTTGACGAGATGGTTAGGATGGGTACCGCTCGACCTTCTAACAGCCCCTGGTCCTCAGCCTTGCACCTTGTTCCTAAAAAGGACAATAACTGGAGACCTTGCGGGGACTACCGAATGCTTAATTCTCGCACTGTACCAGATAGGTACCCCATTAAACACATACACGATTTCAATTTTAGCCTTTCAGGTTGCACTATATTTTCTAAAATCGACCTTGTCAAGGCATACAATCAAATCCCCGTTTTTCCACCCGACATTCCCAAAACGGCAATTACTACTCCTTTTGGGCTTTTTGAGTTCCCAATGATGACTTTCGGCCTAAGAAATGCTGGACAGACTTTTCAGCGATTCATTGACGAAGTTACCAAAGGTCTTGACTTTACATATAGTTACTTAGATGACATTTTGGTATTTTCGCATGATTTCGTAGAGCATCAACTTCACTTACGTGAGCTTTTCTCTAGACTTGATAAATACGGTCTTCTCATCAACACCTCCAAATGCACTTTTGGTGTTTCAACTCTTACTTTTCTCGGCTATACAGTTTCAGCTGAAGGTGTTAAACCGCTACCAGATCAAACTGTCGCGATTCAAACATTTCCAGAGCCCAAAACTGTGAAAGAGCTAAGACGTTTCCTTGGTATGTATAATTTTTATCATCGCTTCATACCTCGTTCAGCTGAGTTACAAGCACCCCTAAACGATCTTCTTAAGGGCTCTGTGAAAAACAATCAGACTATTAAATTTGATGACATATGCAAACGGGCTTTCGAAGACTGCAAAAGAGGTCTCTGCAATGCTGCAACTCTGGCCCATCCTGACAGCAGCGCTAAGCTTGCTCTTGTCACTGACGCGTCTAGTACTGCCACAGGTGGAGTTTTACAGCAGTTTAAAAATGGATTTTGGCAGCCTTTAGCATTCTTTTCACGTAAGCTTTCTCCATCGCAGATTAAGTATAGCCCTTACGATCGTGAATTGCTTGCTATATACAAATCAATTCAATACTTCCGGCATATGTTAGAGGCTCAGGTTTTTACAGTTTTTACAGACCATAAACCTATCTCATTTGTGTTTCAAGCAAATAGAGACAAATTTTCACCCAGACAATTCCGTTACCTCGACTATATTTCCCAGTTTACATCAGACATTCAACATATTTCGGGAAAGGATAATGTAGTCGCAGATACCCTTTCCAGGATTGAAGAGTTGACCTCCAAGGCCATTGACTATGATGTGCTTGCTCATACTCAATCTAACGATCCTGAATTAAACCTTTTATTATCAGGGGGTTCATCACTCAAACTTGTTAAACTTCCTATTTCAGGATCTTCCTCATTCATTTATTGTGATGTGAGCTCTTCTACTCCTCGACCTTTTATCGTCAAAGCATTACGCCGTCAAGTATTTGATGCCATTCATTCTCTCTCTCATCCAGGAACAAATGTCACAGTTAATCTTTTGGTACAAAGATTTGTCTGGCCTGGCATACGGAAAGATTGCCGAGAGTGGTGCCGTAGCTGTTTAGCTTGTCAACGTGCTAAAGTAACACGGCACGTGTCTTCTCCTTTGGGCGTTTTTCAATTACCTCCTGCCCGTTTTCTCCATGTTCACACCGATCTTATAGGTCCTCTTCCCATTTCAAACGGTTTTCGTTATGCTCTCACGGTTATCGATAGATTTACTCGTTGGCCTGAGGTCATACCACTCACCGATATCACGGCGGCTTCCACTGCCAATGCATTTTTGACAGGTTGGATTTCCCGTTTTGGTTGCCCGGTCAGCATCACTACTGACCGTGGTAAACAATTTGACAGCTCTACGTTCAAAAATTTAACTCAGCTAATTGGCTCGCAACATAAGATGACAACAGCATATCATCCAGCTTCCAATGGTTTAGTTGAGCGCTTGCACAGACAATTGAAAGCTGCCATAATGTGCAACGCAGACTCCAGTTGGACAGAATCTCTCCCTTTGGTTCTCCTCGGTATAAGAAGCGCCTGGAAATCAGACTTACAGTCATCTGTAGCCGAACTTGTTTATGGTGAACCATTGCGCCTTCCTGGCGAATTTTTTCATTCGAATTCTAACACTATATTAGACATGCAAGACTACGTTTCAAGGTTACGCTCCTTCGCTAATAAACTAAAGCCTATCCCTACAATACATCATACTTCTAAAACAGTTTTTGTTTTCAAGGAACTGGCAACTTCAGACTTCGTGTTTCTTCGTCAAGACGGAGTCCGTCCAGCCCTGCATCCACCATATTCTGGACCTCATAAAGTCCTAAAGCAAGGTCAAAAATATTTTCGTATTCTCCTTAATAACAAGGATACCACCGTTTCGGTAGATAGGTTGAAACCAGCTTTCATGATGTTGGAAAAAGATCTTGAAACCAATGTTCCTCAGTCTCCTACTCTACCCGCAGCCGCTGTGCAACCCGAACCTCCACGCATTACTCGCTCTGGACGCCACGTCCGGTTTCCACCTCACTTACGCCCGTAGTCACGGTCTCGGTGGGGGAGTGATGTGGAGGAGACCTGGCAGGTACACTTTCCTACGTTTACTTTATAATATTATATTTGATATTTTGCACGTCATCTAGGTTTTTGACGTTACTGAATGTAAACATATTTCAACGAATATATACGAGTATTTCAAGATTATTTCAGCGTTTAACTATTACATTCCTGCAACTCTACAATATCTATTCTGATCCAGAAACAAAGATATAAAATTTAAAATTTAAAAGAAAGTTATAAATAAATTCAAAACATAATACAAAATATTCAAAAATTCTTTAAAATAAAAAATATATTATTAGTTAGGATGAAAATATTAAAAGAAAATAAGAAACAATTATAAATTCCAAATAACAAATTTAAAAAAAATAAAAAGAAATTCAAAAATTCGTCGTCGCCAAAGGAGATGTTGGATGATATCAGTTCATCGTAATAGAACGTTATAAGTAAAAAACATATTATAAAGCTTTCCATCCGTATTAATTATCACACTGTTGAGAAAGCGAGCAGTGTGTGTCTATACTGTGTGTTTGCTCGCGTTGTCGGCCTTTGACTTCCCGCACAAAAACCGCCAACGAGACGGAAGTACGGCAGCTTTACTTTATTGCTCACTGCCACGGAATTGAGCTGAGTGTAAACGGGGTATAACTTATGTTGGCTGGCCTGGCTTGGCAAATGGCAATGTTGGCAATGTTGGCATCACTTTACTTGCACTGTGGGCATCACTAACAACAACTCCATTACATTGCTTGCATACAGATTTTGTAGATATTTTAATTCTAGTGTGTTTGTATTTCTCCGAATTCTAAATTTTTGCCTTTAGTGTAATCTAACTTAATTTACTTTTAATTATAAGCGTAATTATAACGAGTGGAATAAATATTGCTGATGTGAATTTCATGGAAATGTCATCTTATATGGCAGGTGTTTTTGATTTGGATTTAGATGTGGAAACGGTGACCGTCGCAGATTCGGACGACGACGACATTATTGAAGTTGACGAGGTAGCTATCAGCATGCACGTGTTTATACACAATAACCTTAAAAGATCATATTTGATAACCCACTCCTACTGTCACAAGGTTGATCCTCTCAATGACGCCCAATATAGCCATACATGTTACCTCCGCATTAATAAAACATTTTGTTGACATTTACAGATTATCGTACTTTACCGTAAATACTACATTATATTGTGACGTAACTTGCGAAACTGACCTTCACCAAACCATGTGCCCTTATATACAAAATATTTTCATATCATTACACTGTCAGCTGTTTTACAATAATACCTGTTAACAGTTGTGCAATAATTCTTGACCCATAGTTTGTAATTACAGCATCATTCACCAAGGTTAATTAATGGACTAGCGACTAAAAATAGGTCACAGTACTAACCAAGCATGAGTAATGAGTAACTCAAATTTCTGGAAGATAATATTATGTATATTGTTATCTAAGTTGTATGATTTCTGTTTTAGGTGGATTATAACCCAGAACTCCATGTAAACACCATTGCAGAGTAAGTATATTTGTTTATACATAAAAGTTATAAAGTTGACATAATATAGTGAACTTGCATTTCAGTAAGTTGTAGGAATTTGTATGTGCCGTGCCAGTCGTACAATGCAGGTAGGTTGCCAGATATCAAGACTGGACAAGGGTCCTTGGCAGTCCGCCATTTTACTTCTGTCAAAAGTATGGCAAATCTCAAATAATCCTATCCTAGGTTGCCAGATATGTTGAAAAAAAAAACAGACTTAAAAAATTTCATTTCAAGCACTGGGTCCATGTGGCTGTCGGCCATCTTATATCTCTCAAAAATATGGCAAATCTCAATTTTTCCTAAAAAAATTAGTTTTTTTATACAACATTTTCAACTCAAATTATTGATAGTTATTATTTTAAATGGGATTAAGCCATATTTTTAATATTTAGAGTTTTAAATAGGCAAAATATTAAAACAGATTACAGAACAGATATTTAGAAGTCTTATTTTTGACAGATATAAGATGGCTGACAGCCACATGGACCCAGTGCTTGAAATGTAATTTTTTATGTCTGTGTTTTTCAACATAATCTGACAACCCTGAATCAGCACTTTTATCATTTTTACACCCATGAAATGTGTGGTGAAAATTTTCTCTTCATTCTACCCTCACATAAAATAATCATAATAATTCCTTTTTAAATCCACCCTATAATATTACAAATAGCTCCTATTGTATTTCTTTATCTTTTCCCTGTCTCTGGTTATGTGAATAATTATGGTACACAAAAAATAAATATTCTTGTAGCTGTCACTTTTATAGGAACTTTTTTTTTCAGCAATATTTATTCATATTTTATAGTGAATAAGTAACAGACAACTACAGTTTTACATTTATGTTATTACTAGCTTTGCCCCTGGTTTTGCCTGTGGATATTTTCAAACAAAATAAAATATAGCCTATTTTACGCAAGGATTTTAGAATTGGCTCAGTAGTTTGAGAGATTACCCCCTACATCCAAATTTGCATTACAAACTCTTTATAATATTATTAGTATATTAGTATTGGTATAGATATATAATGGGTTAAGTAAGTATCTTTTCTATATTCTGTAAACTACAGATAGCCTTAGATAGATTAGAGATTAACTGTAGTCTGTAATAATAGATCAAATTGTGATAACATAAATGTAAATGTTTTAGGGCTGAGGGCTCGGAAACTATACAGCTGTCTGAAGACAATGTAAATCCAGGACAATGCAAAAGACTTGGTCCACAAGATTTTGAGTTGCGCAAAGTCCTTGGCAAGGGTGGCTATGGAAAAGTTTTCCAGGTCAGAAAAATTACGGGTCCGGATGCTGGTGCCCATTTTGCCATGAAAGTGCTTAAAAAGGCATCTATTGTCCGCAACCAGAAAGATACTGCACACACAAAGGCTGAACGGAATATACTGGAAGCTGTCAAGGTATATGTTATATATACAGAATGTTATAAGGGAACTTTTTTGAGTATTTATAAAAGGAGACGTGAAGCGTTTAAATCACCCAACAATTTTTTCTGCCACCTTTGGCGGGGGGGGGGGGGGGTAAACGTCTAGTACTACTAGCCCCTGTACCACTGTATTTTTCTGTCGTTTTATTGTCGTTATATCGTTTTGTCTGTATCAAATATATTCCTCAATACTGTATCAAATATGTTTCTTTTAAAATTAGACTAATTTATTTTGTAAAATCTGTTGAAGATCAGTTGAACTAAATGGTTCATCTAGTATTATTTATTTTTGTTTACTTACCCTTATAATGGGCGCGGTAGTTCAGAATTGTCATGCTTATGACATACAATCTGCAGCATATTTAGTTATCTAATGGGTAGTGAATTCTAATTTGTGCAATATTAAATATACAGTATAGTAGTTATGTTGTTTTTGTATAGTTAGCATTTACATTGTAATTGCGCTACCTAAACAATATTAAATATCACTTTATGTACATAGTAAATACCATTATGCTGAATAAACATCAATAAAATGGAAATTCCAACCAAATGTAGGTAATTAAGTTACAATATTATATTTGTATGTATTTCAATGAGAGATACCTAAATTGCCTATTAATGTGTGACAACTATCTCTTACACTATGCTTAGTCATGTTTTTTTTTTTAAATAATATCTATGTTGTCATATTGGTATTGAGATAATTTATTGGTAAGTATTTAATGTATGTACAACAAAAGATAATAAATAATAAATGCCTTGTAGTTGTTGTGATGTTTAAGTACATACTAATAGTTCAAACTACAACAAAATTAAATTAAAATAATTTGTTTATAGCAGAAGTTCCCAAAGGTTTTTACGCCATAGACCCCTTTCCTAGATTTTTTAGTACTTTTACTTGCTGACGTGGACCCCTAAGAAAGTAGAAATCGACCCCTGTGGGTCCATATAGACCACTTTGGGAAACGATAGTCTATAGGCTTTTTCAAAGGATTGTGACAAGGACACAAAATAAAATTATGTGTTTGTTTCCATACACTTCTTTATTGATCATGCATTGTACCTGCATTAGTATGGGGTGTAGTAAGTGACTCTCATCTCAGTATCAGTTTCATTGTCTGTATTTTCATGTGGCTTTGAAACAGAGTATATCTATATGTCAAAGCCAAATTATAGAATCAAATCAATTAAATTATCAAGTTTATTATTTTCTAACAATTTAAAACAAAAGTTCATACATATTTTTTGTAGTAATATATCTGTAATATTGTTTCAGCATCCTTTTATAGTGGAATTGGTATATGCGTTTCAAACTGGTGGTAAATTATATTTAATATTAGAATACTTAAGTGGAGGTGAACTCTTTATGCATCTTGAGAGAGAAGGCATATTCCTTGAAGACACTGCCTGGTAAATATTTATTGTGTAATATTTTTTATTATTTGTTTAACAAAGAGACATAAGTTGTTTGTTCCTATAAATGTCTTCATAAAAAAGAACATAAAGATGTAAAGATGGCCTCAGAGTTTTAAGTTGCCATCATCAAGTTAATTAAACAAGCAACTTCATGTATTCTTTCATTATTTGCATTAAATCCTTACCACATGTTGTAGAAATGATGCAAAGAAATGTACAAATTGAGTCCAATGGTGTTAATGTATTTCTAGCCTATTCTTTATTAGTAGCCTCTCCCAAATGTATGGAACAAAGTAGGCTATGTTATTCTTCATTAACACATTGCTATAACAAAGGTTCATATTTCAGCTTCTATTTATCAGAAATCATATTAGCGTTGGAACATTTACACAGCCTAGGAATAATATACCGTGACCTTAAACCAGAGAATGTGCTATTGGATGCCCAAGGACATGTCAAACTTACAGATTTTGGTCTATGTAAAGAGCACATACAAGAAGGCATTGTTACACACACATTCTGCGGGACTATAGAGTACATGTAAGTACTCTATATAATTATGTTATAAACTTACTAGCCCTTTTCAGTGACTTCACCTGTTAACATTTTTGTTATATCTTACGGAACCCTAATCTTATTTTAATAAAACATAGCTTAGGTCCATCTGTAATAATTAGGGATCTACCGATTAGTCAGTAAAGCCGACTATTCGGCCACTTTTATAGTAGGCAAAAATGGTGACTAGTCTGCACTTATGATTGTACTATATGTTCTACTTTTATATTAAAGTAGCAAATGAATCAGTCTTAAACAATCTTTTTTTTTCTTCACGGATTGCTTTACCATTATTTTATTATATTATTATAAAGTTACGAAATCTCAAATTCTCAATTAATGTTATTCAGGGCTCCTGAAATTCTAACCAGAAGTGGACATGGCAAAGCAGTTGATTGGTGGAGCTTAGGAGCACTCATGTTCGACATGCTCATTGGTCAGGTAATTAACAATGCATTATAATCAATCAAGTATTCGAAGTTTCGGTTGGTGCAAACTTTAAAACGTTACTTCTGACCATTATTTACTAAATATTTTCACTTTGTACTAATTGACTCCCAAATCTACGTCAAAATAAAATTATTCGCCCATGGATTTTTTTGAAATGTGACAAGAATCCCACCAACCAACTATGTGCAACTAAGGTCACATTTACAATATTACCTAGGATGATGCAAATTATTTTTATTTTACAGCCACCGTTCACGGGCGACAACAGAACAAAGACTATAGAGAAAATTTTAAAAGCCAAACTTGTGTTGCCTGCCTACCTGACACAGGACGCCCGCGACTTAATCAGGAGACTAATGAAGCGTTCGGAAACTCAGCGTTTGGGAGCTGCTGGCGGAGCTGCGGTTCGTGGACACGCCTTCTTCAAGCATGTGCGCTGGGATGACGTGTTAGCTCGCAGACTCGAGCCGCCCACTAAACCTAGATTGGTAAGTTAATTGAAACTGCTTTTGGCGCATGCAGTTACTTTATTCATTTATTTAGCCTTGATCCGCGTATCCGCTGACAGGGTATGCAATTTAGGATTGGGCTCAAATTGTTACAACTTTTCCTTTTCGGTCATCTTTCTTTATTTCAGCCTGCCATTCTCGAAGATTCTGCCACGAAAGGTCTGTCAAAGACTTTTTTCCACTCAGTCTCACCCGGAATTTATATTGTTCCCTTGCTTTACTAATTGAAATTCTGATTAAAAAATTACGTATAATTATTTTGATTTATCCCATACCAACTCTACTTACGTGATATACTATCGTTATATTTCAGTCGGGTGAAGATGACGTGTCACAATTTGATACAAGGTTTACACAGCAGCCACCAGTAGACTCGCCCGATGAGTCAACCCTCAGTGAAAGTGCCAATTTAATGTTCCAGGTAATATGATCTATCTATCCTTAAGATTATTTATTCCTATATCCAGGGCCGTCGCATAAAATTAGTTTACTCTGCAACATTCAGTGTAGACGTACATTTGCACAATGTCTGCAGCTCACTCAGGGGCGCCCTAGGCCATACATGATGATAATGGATGATATGATCCTGCCGGGTTAGCATGACCACACGAAGAAGAAAGATACAGTCGTTATAAAGTTGTTTGTCTATTTATGACATTTGTCACGTGATCCAACGCGATGAAAGTAGCGTCGAGGAAACTGGTCCTGCTTTATCTCTATGAAACTTTATATCTTTCTCTTTCTAAATGAGATTCTTTCTTCATTGGTCTTGTGACAAATATCATAAATAGAGAAACAACTTTATAACGACTGTATCTTTCTTTCTTCGTGTGGTACAGTGTACAGCAACATTTTCCACTCTATTATTCCACGTCTTTGATCCTGTACGCAATCCTAAAAGACTTTGCGCGATATACGAGTTAATATGATTAGAAATCTGAAACATATCGGGTTATGTATATTCTACCTTCAGGGATTTACATACGTGGCTCCGTCAGTAATGGACGAGGTCCACAAGCCGCGTGTGGTCACAGCGCGCTCTCCCCGCCGCGCCCGTCCGCACCACCACGCCGCCTTCGCCGTGCCTCACTCCTCGGTCGCGCACCAGGAGGACCTTATGGACGTGCAAGGACTACCTATATAGTGAGTTTATTACCAACTAGCGACCTGCACCTGTGGATATCTATACTAATATATAAAGATGTGCCTTGCGGTTGCACCCGCGTTAATAGTTACTGCCCCGCTTCCTTTGGGTCGTAGCGTGATGTTTATAGCCTTTAACCTTCCTCAAGAATTGGGCTATCAAATGCAAAAAATTGATTATTTAATCCTACTGGCATTATTAGTATTGATGAAGAGTTTGTATGTACTATGCGTTACAACTAAGAATAGGCGTGTGACCTCAAGCTATCTTGTGATGTTCATATTTCGAAAAAGGTAGATAGGGGGCCCCAAATTATTATAGCCCTGCCACACTATGCTCCTTGCGCTGCCGCGATGTTGCCCTCTGCCCACACACTGCTCTACTCGCGCAATTAATCGCGTCTCTCCGCCCTCGATCCTTTGACTCGTGCACAAAAACCGACAAAACTAGGGAGCAGTGGGCATGACGAGGAGCACGACTTGCGGCATCACGAGCAACGTCTACGTCTCTTCCTCCTTTCCTCGCTACTTGACGAGTGTGTAGCAGGGGCATTAAAGTTGTATACAAATTATTATTAATTATTCCAAACAATAGTTATCCGGTAAAGTGCGCCTGGTCGCGGTCAATGTCACGCCTATTCTCATTTCACATGGATAGTATATTTGAACTTCAACGCGCTAATCTCAGTAAATACCAGTCTTGATTTGAAAATATATTTTTTATACCATTCCCCTTCTAAAAAGCTTATTTTATTCACTGAAAACAGTGAATAAAAAGCACTTTTACTCACTGTTTTGGTGTTTGAATTTAGAACACACATATATAGTGCTAGCCGGGTGCTAGCGGTACAACACCCCGAAGTTACTGCAAATGGTGTTAAAATCTTGGTATGTTTTGAAAATGAATTTAATTTTAATTTAAAACAAGTGACTGAAATATAATGAGTGATGTGATATATTTTTAGACACGATAGGTTTCAGAACAAAAAATTCTTTGTTCCCATACAAAAAAAAACGTCATAACTCCTCTCCTTTTTTGTTTTTTTTTTCGTGCTACGGGTCAAATTGATTCGTATGGCCTAAAGATCAATAAATAAATATATAAATGGTGTTAAAATCATGAAAATCGGAACGATTGATCTTTAGGCCATACGAATCAATTTGACCCGTAGCACGAAAAAAAAAAACAAAAAAGGAGAGGAGTTATGACGTTTTTTTTTATATGGGAACAAAGAATTTTTTGTTCTGAAACCTATCCTGTCTAAAAATATATCACATCATTCATTATATTTCAGTCACTTGTTTTAAATTAAAATTAAATTCATTTTCAAAACATACCAAGTTTGGGCTCCTCCAGATTTGATATGGTTGAATCATTATTTATAAAATATACCTAAAATGATATGTAATAGCCTCATATCCAACCCCAAGAAAGCAATTTTAAAAATATTCACATTTAGTATGACCTGACAATATTCCCTTTTTGTTATTAATTTTTTATGACATTTATTTCAGGCTGAATATTTTAGATTTTAGCTGATCATCATTAATCAAGATGAAACAACTAAACAATCCCTAACTAAAAATGCTGCCGATTTATGTGAAGTTTTATACAATATTAATGTACATTTTATACAGAGTTACCGTTAGTGCTAATGATGTTTGTTAGAATTAAGCACATATGCAATAACTGTTCTAACCCTATTGATATAAAATACTGAATGATTATATCTTGTTACCAGGCTTCATAAATAAAAAGGTCATTTTCTATTTTGTAAACAGTTTTTTATTTTCCATTTAATTCTCTTATCCTCATTTCAACAACTAAATAACAGCCTAAATTCACTTGGAGAGTTCTATTTAAGGACAGATTTCTTAGAGGAAGACAAAACATTGTATAACTTTTTATACAACATTTATTAGTAAGGTGGATTATGTTTAAACTTAGTTCTTAACAAAAACAAAATGAGTAATATTTCATGAATATATTATTGTCCATTTAATGGTAAGTATAAGCTGCATTGAATAAGTTGAGCCGAGACATGGTTAGACTTGTGCTCCATACAATTTATATAGGGTCCTCTCACTATTAGCACTCGGCCTGTCCTCAACTTATTTTGCGATAATACATCATTTTATCAGTAATACCTACTTAACATTTAGACAACCAAACTACTATGTACATGTCTAAAGTGATGTTCAAACAGGTCAAAGGTTCCAAACCTCTAGGAAAACCTCTAGGCAACAAAACAGTAAGTAGAATAATGGGTAAATAGTACATTGTAACAATCACTTAAAATTATAAAATTTTGAAAACAAAGTATCTTGGTTGGTTCCTGTCCCATATCAACTTGGGGTTATTTTGTCTGGATGTATTATTCATGTAATCTAACTTCAAAAGGAAGAAAAAGAAGTATAGATCCTATAACTAGCTACCTGGGACAGTTTTGCCAGTAAACACATGGACTAACTTGTCAGTTAGAAATTATCAGACTACCAACTGCATGTCCATACACACACTACATACAAGGTAAATATGAGTTTCTGTGTCTGTAATTTGTGAGAATTCTACAGTATTATTGCAGCTTGCACCATGTCTTTCTACACAGTTAACTATATCATTCTTAAATGCTGGTAATGTTTTTTGTGTTTTTACTGTCCAGGAACAGCGAGAGCACCCTATACCTTTTTTGTCTCTAACCACATTTGTCTTTTGACAAACAGGACAAATGACATTGTTATCATCTTCCAGAGATGACCAATCAATATTTTCCATTTGGGATTTTTCATATTCTTCTATGAGCCTAAAACAATAAACTTTGTATTAAGAATCCTGAATATACTGGGACAAGCAAAATACAAGTGTACTTATTGTGATGGGGTCAATAAATAAGTTTTGTGGGTAAAGGTTTACTTTACATTATGACATCATGAGTTTTTCGTGTTTTGACGACTTTATTAAATTGCTACACTGTTTTATTACATACTTTAACTATTTTGAAGTCTTGTTTTGTGTTATTGCATGATGATGTAGAATGAATCTCAGTGCATAGACAAAATATCAGATAGAAAGAGATAAACCATAGAAGTTGTACAATGTTTGGCCACCCTCTAACAAATATGTATGTCATTCAAAATTATAGAGACAAAACGAAACATTGTTGTTTGTACAGTGTTTATTAGTAAGAGTGTAAATAGAGGTATAATCAATTAAAGGGCTTAGCCTTGACTTATTTTAAATTGGAGTAAATATGTTATTATTACCATTTAAGTTCTTCTTGGAAAAACTCTTCTTTCACATCATTCATAGTTTTCTGTTCCTCTTCATCAGATGTACGAGGATCTTTAAAATTAAATGTATTTTTGTACAATTCACTCAAATTATTTCGTATCTCTTCCTCATTAACAGAAATTCCTCTAAAGCTGTTTAAAAGTAGAGATCTGCATTTCTGAATCCTTTCTTGATAATTCTGTGGAAAATACATTTTATAATTCATATGCTTACATTCACATGCTACCAATTTACTATGAGAATTCACTATAATATCACTATCTTTCAAATTAAATTAGGGCCCAGGCTTCTCTACAAATATTATAATTTTTAAAACAAACAGTATCAATCATACCTTTCTAAAACTTGCTTTTAGTTCTATAGGCGACTGCTTCCTGTATTTTATATTTCTAAATACAGGTGATTCACATGTTTTTGGTGAATTCATTTTTCTTCAGGAATTTTTTTTTCAGGATGATATACATATAAGATTAGATGAAATAGGCAGGTACGGATTTCAGAAACGCAGCATTGTCTACATTTCGGTGCTTTTTATACACTCATACTTTTAATTTATTTTAGTCTTCTTGAAAGTTAAAAACTGAATTTAAAAGTTCTTATAAATCGTAAAATTAGTCAAAACTTTGTAGAAATACAAAAAGTCAGCCAATCCAATTAGCGCGCAAATATTCTAATAATAAATTTTAAATAATGACATTTTGTCGTAGGTAGATAGATAGACAGGGTCGGGTTAGTCGCATTTTTTCTTCGAATGATAGATGAGATTGACTTTACTTTTTTTTAGAAGACAAGTGCTAAAGATTAAAAATGTTAATGGATAGGAGTGATCCATTAACGGGCTAAACCAGGCTAAACTAATGTATACATAGAGTACTAAGCCTATGGAGGGGCCATACACGGGCTCCCCCTTTCGCCAATTTTTTCCCCTTTGACCAGTTAAACTGACCAGTGCGCAGTAATAAGTTACCTTAGATTTCGTTGGTATCGTTTTGTGTCGCGAGACAGAGCTCTAGGAAAATAGTTAATTGTGATGTTTTAAAGGGGAAGGCGATCTAGGGCGTCAAAGTCAGTGTTTCCAATCATTAATTATAATTATTATGTTTGTATTTTAACATAATAATCATATAACGTAAAATCCGTTGCGACAATAAAACGACAGAAAAATACAGTGGTACAGGAGCTAGTACAAGTACTAAGCGTCTACCCCCCCCCCCCTCCCGCCAAAAGTGGCAGAAAAAATTGTTCGGTGATTCACACGCTTCACGTCTTTGGTATATACTCAAAGAATGTAAATTGGATCAAGGAATATACGCTCTCTACCGAGAGTTTGGATCGGTTTGGATGGTTTGGAACACTGGTTGGAATGTACGGAAGTTGCCATCTGACAAAATAATATATTGACACTGTTTTTTGACAGATATGATATGACTGAATTGACTGACACAAATAGAAAAAAACATGAGAGTGGTGTGTTGGTGATAAGTAAAAATATGGCAAAGTATAAAAGTTTATACGCCTTGTAACTTAATGGTCGTCTCGTTGTTTGGAAATAGTTTTATTAATTATTGTGATGTTTACCAAGTAAGGGCACAATGACACAGAATGCCAAACGCCAGGCTGGGGTCGGGAAGGAGACTATTCACTCGGGTCACTTTATGGTGTCGCATTTCGAAGCAGAAGCTCAGGATGATTTTGACGATGTGGCTGTCGTGGTTCCTGATGAAGAACCTAGTGAAAGCGCTCCTAAAGTTACCGTCACAGCCACAATTGCTGTCCCGAACCGTCCCCCTTTTCGGGCTTCCATCGAAACTTCCTTGACAAAGCTCTTTAGATGCATGACCCTTGCATACAGGTAATTAAATCTATCTATATCCATCCTTTTCATCATTTATATATACTATTTTTTGTAGTAATGTCATTCAGGGTTACTTTAAATTGCTAAATAAATAGACATGTTTATTGTACTCTTTCATAAAGTATATTTTTTACTTAATTTTTTTTTGAGCAAACTATTAGATACCTAGTTCATTACTAAACTTAATTTCTGTAGGACACAAGGAAACATCTTCGTCGTATATTTCCATAACATTTAGTTTGCTATGATAACAGGAGGTCATCTTGTTCAGAGTAAGACAGGTCAATTACTGATATAACACTGATTTAATACATTCAATATAGAACTTTGAATTGAGTTGTTATAGTATTAATATTAGTAGTTTGCAAGTTATTTACAGAAAAGAAATATGAAGTAAAATATTGTACAATATTAAAAAAATTGTAAGGTCATAGTGATACATTCAATAAAATAATACTTATAAAAAATATTTTTGTAATAATGTAATAAAAATATTCAGTAAGTATAATATATCTCCGATATTAGTGAAAAAGGGGATAAGTCTGAAAATACTGAAATAGAGTTAAGTACATTCTAACGTTGCCGGTACCGAAGTTTAGCTTGTGAAAAAGGGGTTATCTTCAAATAATGCTGGTTTGCTAAACAAACGTTTGTGTGTTGTGGGATAACTGACGTTTTGTATTTTCAAAGTGGTTATGTTAACTTATCCTTCTAAAATTTTAAACTTTTAAATTTTTAAACTTACCCCCTTTTTCACTATTATCGGAGATATATACAACAATTGAAACAACCTGCATTAAATTAATATCAACACAAGTGAGAATTGAGCAATGTTTTTAAAGTAGGTAATATCATCATGACATTTTTAATTCTTTTGTAATGGATTCATTAAAATATTTATAATGATTCCTCCAATGGCTAGTTAAAAAGACAACTTCTCAAATAATAAAGCAAAGAACTATATTTATTAAGTAGGTACTTACTTATCAAGATGTGTAAGGTGGGGTAGCTAAAAAATGCAAGTGTAGCCATACTATAGTAATTCTTGAAATAACAATTAATATTTGTCAAAAACTATGGCTAGGTATTTAAAGTGTATTTTTTTGATTTGCTTATTTGGTAAACAGACTGCATGTTTTCTTCTGCAATTATGTAAAATAGGTTAAAATGTTTTAGTTAAAATGTTAATTATTATGTAAAGTCTTTTATAATAAGTCTTTTAAGAATTATAAATGACAACTTATTTTAAAAATACATGCAAAGTTTATTTACCAAATAAGACAAGTAAAAAAGCCATTTATAACAGATTATTCAAGATTTTGCTCCTGGCTTTGCCTGTGGATATTTTTGAACAAAATAGCCTATAGCACTCAGGGATAATGTAGCTTCCTAATAGTTAAATAATTTTCAGAATTGGATCAAAAAAATACACACAAACTCACAAATTTGCACTCTCTTTACATATCAATATATATTTAGTAGGTGGTCAGCCTATCGCTGTATGTATTAGCCATATTATTATGGGAATATTATAAGTACCTAATTGATTTTTATTTAAAGTACCTTTTATTGTTTGTGCATATATTTGTATAAAGTTAATTAAATTGTTAAAATATTCTTATTACATGTTTGATAGAGGTTTATTACTCAGATTAGATAACCAAACTCAGATAACTAAGTCAGAAATTTCCAAGTGTCTTGTTTTTCAACTAACTACAATAAATATTAACCTCATATGTATATAAAATATCATAATATTATTTGATATTACATATATGCAACTTGTTTATATGCTGAATAGCTTACAGTGTTGACTGTAGGAACTGATAAATCTTTTGTCTTGCAACATATATCCATTTTATTTAGAGTTATGATTCATAAACACAACAGTTTTCCAGTCTTCCTATTATGTTCATAATGAGTTTTTAAATAATGTATAATATTAATGATCATCTTACTAATACTACAATTTATTGTTTAATAATTATAGTATTATGTTTTATCACTCCATAACAAATGTATTTAATTCATTATGATAGAGGGAGACAACATAGTAAACATATTTAACAGTGCATAATTTATTAGTATGGTCCTAAGAGTTAAGGGGAATTTGTAGATAAATTAAAAAGCTCTTTAAACAAAAGTTCCTGACCATATTATTATGGACACACAGGAGCTTTTTGATAAAATAATTTCAATGGATGCTTTTTTGCTGAATGTTCACATAACTAAGTAGTCAGGGTCTAGTGATTTAAAAAACAAGATTTAAGTCAAAATCGTTAAGGCGAAGAAAATTTCATTAAAATGGATATATTTAATCATATAATTAAAATTAAAAAAATAATGATTTTTTCAACCCTGTAACTAGTAGGTACATACATTATAGGATACTAGCCTTATACTGTAGCTCAGTATGTAGATTTTTTTTAAAAGGGGAAATAAAAACAACACAAACAAACCCTTTATGTATAGTTCAAAGTTTTAGTTTTGTTTCTTAATAATGCGTTGTAAATAAATAAAATAAGTAGTTCCAAATGTTTTAAATGTTGGTTTTGAGAACCTTGACAAATTTTATAGCAGTAATCAATACAACTGAGAATAATATCAATAAAAGTCACAATTTTGTGAACTAATTAGTGTAACTCATGTGGCTGATAAGTTTTGCCATTCTGGGTTCATAGGGTCATTGCAATTTGTTTTTTTTTAACTTCTTAAAAGTAAGCAATATTGAAAAGAAGTACATATCATAAGTTTATATTATTTTGTATTCTATGATTGTACAGATATTAAAAACCTAGCAATCAATATTACATAATTTTTTTATGAGTTTGTTATCAGTATTGGTAGATAAAGAGGTCAGAGTATTGATGTATTTATAAATAATTTTATTGCGATTTTTAACGCCATTTATTTATCAATCACATCTATTTAAACTTTGAACTTAATAAATTAAATATGTACTGAATATACCTATTAATTTTTAGTTAAGAAATATTATTAATTAGTAATGCACATTCACTGTCTTTGTGCATATTTAAGTTAAAGTGAAAAATAAATAGTTAAGTCTTCTCTTAATACTATGGACTTGTCTATTTTGTGTGTATTAGAAATATACATATTATTATTATCTGGGATATTAAAAAATAATAAATTGCAATAGTAATATTTAATATGTAACATGAGGCTAATAAATGTCTAGAGCCTATATTTGATAAGATAGCAAATGTGGGTGTTATCAAAAGTCATTGGCTTAAGATCCCTTATCTGTGTGCTGCAGATAACAAGCTTACTATTTGATTTTCTGACAGGTTCTTGTATAGTACAAGACTTAACCTCTCTATTTAATAAAATTTTATTTAATTTTTCCTTTTATTTTAAAAATGTCTTTAAAAATTCTAATGGATTCAAAAGTTTTTTCTCTTCACATTTACTGTAGTTGTATTATACAATTTACCACCATGACCTCATTACTAATTCTTATTAATTTGTGACTGTGACCATCAGTAGTTATTGGGTGAGTTCATTTACATTATTTTTTGCTTTCTTTTTTAAATTCAGACAAAAACTAACATCACCAAAATGGAATCGTTTCAAAGGTATCAAACTTCGCTGGAAGGAGAAAATCCGCTTGAACAATGTTATATGGAGGTGTTGGCACATGCAATGTGAGTACTATTTTACTTTTACTATATTACTTAGTATATTTATTGTGCAATGATGATTTATGTAATGAAATTTACATTTAAATTATTTTTATACAGAACCTACTTAAACACATTGTGTTTGATAAGATTGTCTGTTCCACAAGTTATAATTTCGTCTGTGACGTCATAAATTAAATGTAATATGGCGCCTGATGACTAATGTTTTAAATAAAAACTTATTTAAAGGAAATCTATATTTTTTTTAAATCATGATAGAATCGATATAAAGATGATTGCATAATTTTTTTATCAATATAAGGAAATGTTTAACTTCTCATTAGGTTGTAGATTTTGTTTGGTTGAAAAAGATTTAACCCCATTATTTCTCATTATTAATACTGTAACATAAAACAATTTAACCTAAATTTTCCCTAAATGGAGGGTTTATGTTATAACATTGAGAGCTATGTATGTATGTCATTTGTTAGATTTTTTCCACTGACCCACCTCTACCTATAAAGCTGAAGATAAAATTTATTTATATAGTAGTCTGTGACAACATGACCTCTTGTTATAAGTCATAAAGGACTTGATTATTATCACTATGCAGAAGTAACAAATTTCCACTAACATATTATCACACAAATGCATAAAATTATATATATTGTGTACTGTGTATGTTTCAGTTATAAAGAAACAGAACACGTTGGTGTGTCAGTTTGCTTCTCCTCTGGATGTCGATACTCATGTGAAGCCTGAGGTGATTTTTTTTATAATATCTGACTTATTCTAATTATTCATAATAAAATTATGATGGTAAGATTGCTTCTACTTTTAATACAGTCTTTCTCAACATTTTTGACATCCCAAATAGGCCAAAATAAAGTGTATAATCAATATCTGTACTACTTTAATTGATTTTTATTTTAAGGATCACTATCACTATTTGTTGTTATTTAAAGTGGATTTCTTTTTCTTCCCAGCTGTGACCAACATGGACTCGGGTACCCCAGCTTGAGAAACTTTAATCCATATACCTACCATACACAAACTCATTTTTGACCTAATTCAACTGTCAATATTTTGGTATAGCATTGCATAGTTGTTGCATTATAGATTGACAAGCCTTTCGATCCACACTTTTGATCCACATGTCCAAAGTATATTATGATATGTTCCAAACACTAAAATATTTTTATGTCATTGTTTATAGTTTTTCACAGAAAAGTAAACATTTCTTTATATTAGGTAGTCATATTTTTCAGACAACAATATTAGAAGGAAAGTACTGGAAGAGAAGAGCAGAGGCAGTTATAGCAGAATACAAAAAATGGCGCATGTTTCACTTTACAAGGCTTCTTGGCAAAGGAGACGATCCTGCCATCCAAGACACAGTAAGTATTTTTATTTATAGTACAATCGCCATTAGAATGTATAAAATAGTAATTTGTAATAACAAATTAAGTTGAGGATTTACAAAAATGTTGAGAATTGTATAACAGGACGACATAGCTGCGACATTTTAGTAGACGAATACTGTTAATTTATTGACAGAAAACAGTCAAATTAATAAAAAAAACCAGCCAAGTGTGAGTCGGACTCCGGAGTCAGGGTTCCGTACACTCAATAGTATGCACTAAGGTCAGACCAAGTTTGACGCCCCTGTATGGCGCAGGAACAAATTAGCGCGAGACCGACTCACACTTGGCCGGATTTTATTATTTGTCGTTTTACTTAAGAGTATGCATTATAGTTACACTAGTTAGACGTTTTGGCCATTATTGCCATTATTAAGATCAAGCAAAAGGCGCCGAATAAAACACGTTTCTTATATGGGGACTCCCTTTAATTTTTAACTTTATTTTATTTTTATTATTTGTTGTTATAGCGGCCATAGTAATACACACTCTGTGAAAATTACAAGTGTCTACCTAGTACGGTTCAAAAGACAGCTCTGTGACAGTCGGTTAGTAAAAAACACGTTTCTTGTATGGGGACCCCCTTTAATTTTTAACTTTATTTAATTTTTATTATTTGCTGTGATAGCGCTCATAGTAATACACACTCTGTAAAAATTTCAAGTGTCTTATCTATTACGGTTCAAAAGATACAGCCCTGTGACAGACGGACGGACGGACGGACGGACAGCGGAGCCTTAGTAATATGGTTTCCGTTGTCACCCTGTGGGTACGGAACCCTAAAAAAATATAGATAATCAAAAGCAATCTTTTCCTTCCAAATTCTGTTGATACAATATTTTTAATTTTATTAGTACATACTTCCTTTGCGCCTGCCTTAATTATTAAGTAGGTATATCTTCAAATGTACAAAATATGTTTTAATTTTTAAAAGTTTCTTTACTATCAGACATCAGACATGGACATGGTGGAGTCATTCTCTCAGTGCAGCGACCTACCTATGTTGATGGACGAGGATTATCTAAACTTGATGAGTGACACATTGTTTACGACAATCACTTCACATCAGCCGTTCCCTTTCCCTGATCCAAGAGAAATAGGTATCTATGGCTTTTTTTATTATTTAAACTTAATATTTTTTACATAACTAAATTGCTATTTGTCCCGAACTAAAAAAAATCCTAGACAAAGAGATTCAATTGATATATGCAATAGAATGGATAAAGTAAAAGAAATCATGATTCACTCTCAAAAGGTACTGCCAAATAAGTAGAGTTCTTTGACATTCGGTTCAATAAAAAAAAAGTAGATTTTTGTGCGCAGTACGTCAATAGTTCAACTTATTTGGCGAGAATTATAATTTATAACCGTTTTCTGCCAATAGATTTTGTGTTTTGTGACGGCGTCATTAATACAACCATTTTGTGATAATTTGAGCGACATTTTTTTATATGACATCGTTATCAATAACCAAACCAAACGACCAAATATTTATTATTTTACATGAACCGAGAAAACTTCGCATGTACACGAATATTATTTTGAAGTTCCAAAATTGATAAACTACTAGTTCAGCCAATTAATGAAAGTAATAATTAAAGAATTTGTAACATTGTGACTCAAGTGATAACTCACACTTTCAGTGGTAGTGGACATTCCAGTTTGAATTATTTACCTACCAGTCAATGTCCAAGTGTCTGACCTGTCTCGTCCGTCTAGCTAAAGAACCTAACAAAGGAAAAAAATTTAAAGTTTTTCTAAATTATTGACGGTCCAACCAAATGTCAATTGAATATGATGGATATAAAGCAAATATGCTGATTGATCGGTAATTAAGATTATCTCACACATGATGTAGACTGATTTTTTTTACAATAAAGCGGGATTAAACTGAATTCACATCACACCACCCTGAGTCAAACTGAGTTATTTTTAAAAATGTTTCACATAAATATTACGTTTATGTTTCAGCGAAAGGAGCAAATTTAGCTGATTTCATACAGCCAAGTTTAGGGCCATTGCAGCCAAACCTTGATGATTTTATGGATACGCTTGAACCATTTCCTGGTAAGAATATTTTGATATTTTTGATATTTCTCAACCCGCTTGTAGATGGTACTAAGAAATAAGCTTTGTCTCGAAAATGTTTCACACCCTCCTCAATCCCGTTATTGGTATTATATCTCTTCATTTAAGATATAGTAGGTTTCCATGTTTATTTTTGTAATGTGAAAAACAAAACGAGAGTGGGGAGTTTTACAGTAGTGAATTGTTATAATTGCCAGAGATTATCCCAAACATTACATCGTGTTTAGTGTGATTGACTGGCAAACATCAAAATGTATTTATAATATTACTAGCCTTAAGCCCTAGCGGCGCCCGTAGAACCTTTTGAATATGACATAGAATTTATCCCGAAATGTTTCTGGGATAAAAATTAGCCTTGTCACTTTCCGGCCCTCCATTTATCAATGTAAAAAAATTACGTTGATCCGTTGCTCTGTGTTGACGTAAAAGAAGGACAAACAAAAGCACTTTCGCATGATTTATAATAGATTAGGATTACTAAAATGACATTTAAAATGTTTCAGATCTCCTGTCTATGCCCCGGTTACCGCCCGTACCAGAGGAATCTGTCCCAATGGCTTCAGATGAGTCTATGTACAGAAATCAGATGGCACTAGATACATACAACAGTTCAAATTATTTAGTTGGCAACCAAAATACTCCTACCAATTCTTTACCTAATAATCAAATGGCGTTACAAGGTATCTATATTATATGTATTTACTTTCATGTTACAAATACGTATCGTATAATACCGTTTTGTTTGTTTTTTAGATGTACTTTAACAGTTGTACTCAAGATTATTAAAAATACTCTGTTTTTTTATATCCGCTGGTCGGTTATCATTAATTATAAAACTATATATTTCAGGATCAAGTAGCAATCAAGTACTCAACATGTCACAGGCAGTTAAAAACGAACAAGTACAAATGTACGGCAACAGACGGCTGTTCTCGCAGTCTGAAATGATGACCACGCAGGACTTGTCTAACGCCTACCCTACGGCCTCTTATGAACACAGCGCCCCCCAAACGGACGTCCAAGTACCCACCAACCTTTACACGGGCAAACCCACAAGAATCCAGTACAGCGCTCCGCAGAAAATCATGCCGCAGCCTGACGCAACCTACGCTAAATATAACTCAGGTACACAATATTTATATTTTATCTTTGTTAAGAGCAAAAGTCCACGCGAAATGGTACATCACTTATCGCCGCCGCTATAACAATACGGTTACGAACGGACTGCTTTGGATAGGTTGTGTGTGTTAAGGTAGGTTAGATGAAGTCACCGGCGCGAAAATCTGACCGGTCTAAAGACTCATTAAAAGTTTCATTTTTCAACAAACATGTATTTCTCATTACGTTATGGTTCGACATCTTTATGATAAGGCAAGTTGACATAAATATATATTTGGTATTTTAATCTGAGGCCATTTACTTCGCGGATAGGAAATTGTTAGGTCAACATAACCATATTTTGTTTTCAAATTTCAGGGTTGCCGCCGTCTCAAACAGCGCCCGAGACCGTTTCTCTGCTGCAGCAACCATTGCCGAATCCAAAGTTCACGTCCACAATCATAATGCAGGGTCGGAATTACAGCAGAGAGAAATCTCGACCTCGCCTCGCTCAGTACTCCAGCCAGCTTCCCAACAACCACTACCAAGGGTTCAACCAAAGCATACAGTCAGTCCAAACCTCGCCACAGGTCACCTACGAATCCAGGCCTCAAATGCAGCGCCAAGGATCCCCACAGATGCAGTACTTACAAGCTAGCTCAATAGATTACAAACAGAGCTCAATTAAAACTCCGATTAACAATCGCGCCTTTAAGATGCCGTCCCCACCTCTAGCCTCGACAAATCCGCAACAGGTTTGTTTTTAAACAATTTATCATTTATTTTGAAAACAATTGGGCGCCTTGATAATTGATACAAATGAACTATACTGATAAATGTAAGTTATTTACATAGAAATCTAAAAATAAATGCGGTGTGCTCGCTCGATCATTAATTTCGTGTGCAATGATAGCTTCTGTAATATCTTCTCTTCTATCGTTTTAATTAACCAAAACATTACTGGAACTTATTTTATGTATTATTGAGGAAAATTATCTCGGCGAATTCAAACAAAAACTTTCATGGTAATTATTTTTTCAAAGTTAGTTTCTATATAAAATAATGTCTATTCTGAATACTGGAGCCGTGTTACCGGCCCAGGGTACTCAACCGAAGACAAGTCACCTCATTAGCTGATGACATTTTTGAGGTTATCTAACAAGTGGCCAGTTGAATATGGACATCTCGCAAAATGTGGACATAGTTATCAATGTCGGTGACCGCGCCGCTGGGTATGAAAGCTCTGATGGTGTATTGTATTTTGTATTACACCAGTCGGTTGCAAAATCTATACTATTATATAAAGCTGAGAAGTTTGTATGTTTGAACGCGCTAATCTCAGGGAACTATCAAATCGATATGATTTTTGCGTTAAATAGCCCGTTTACTGAGGAGGGCTATCTATATAGCATCATGCTACGACCCATAGGAGTCGATTTTATATTAACCAAACATAAGTTTTTAATATCTTTACAGTTGTCACCGACATCGTCCCGTCTCCCCAACATAGTAGTGCAGAAGGAAACTTATCGGTCGAGCAGTTTGCCTGTCGGTTCACAGCTGAACGCCGACTGGACCATCTCGACACAAGTGCAGGAAGCGCCGCGACACACTGCCAGGGTTAGTTGTTTTATAGATGTTCTACGAAAACATGGCCCACCCTTCTAAATCAAAACTACAATAACCATACACTAGTATACATTTTTGATCTTTTTCTTTTACAGAGTGCGTCAATGATGTAGTATAGTTATAGATAATGTAAAATGTTGAGCTAATTAACAATCAGTGACACTATAGGGATAAATCCGTGACTAAACTTTGATATTCTCTATTCTACACAATTCTTTAGTATATGTTTTTATGATGCGTCGGCGGCCGAGTGGTTAATACGTCTGGTATTAACTAGACGGACCACGGTTCGATCCCGGTCATGTACCAATGGGTTTTTTATAATTATAAACTTATCCAACAAAGCACACTAAGAGGCTTTTTCATCAACAGAACTGGCCACTCGTTAGGTATAGTCTCACAAATACCATCGGCTTAAAGAGGGAGTACCCTGGAAGGGAATACTACGGTTTCAGGAGCCGTAAGGCAATCCGTGAAATAAACCCGTTTTTTATATATTAAATGTGGGTTGGCGCAAACTTTTCCCCCTCGACCTGATTCACTAAAATTACCATTAATGCTCAATGATAAGTGATATAATATTATTATACTTATAGACCTTTCCCGTGAATCAATCTAAATAATCGTAAAATTTCCGTTTAGTAAATATGGAGATATATAACACACAGACAGACGCGGCGGGGGACTTTGTTTTATAATAAGCCGCGAAGTGTCATTTAAATTGAATTGTATACTTCGTAGCAGGGTCGTGATGTAAGCGAGGTCCAACGGCACCGGTCTCGGTCGACGTCCGGCACTATAGTGGAGCACGGTGTGCGACCGCGACCTCCGCTCAACAGTGTCGCTTCAGATCCCGCCTTGCCGCAAGCTAGTGTCATGCGAGCACAACTTATAAATGCGCACCACTGTAAGTAATTTTTGTTCGTTGATAAAGCTGCCGCAAATCGACAAAGATCAAAACATTGTATAAGTTTATTCGATTTAAAAATTATTTTGTAGTTTTCAACGTTGTTGTACTAATAAAATAACAGGTTAGCTCTAATTTATGCATTCTTTGAAAGTTCGTGGTTTAGGAAATAATTTACCATACATTATACAAACAGTTACAAAGGCAATATAAAAAAGAAATGCCTAAAGTTTAAGGCTGCAGTCTTGCTGTACAAAACTAAGATTTCGACTTTTTAAACTAGCAGCGGCTTCGCTTCGCTGATATGCAGACGGACGGTCGCGAAACTTGCTCTACTTATAATTCGACACTCGCTTAGGGCTACTTATGGAAGAAATGATGACATGATGACATACTATAACATTAAATTTATTTACACAACGTTAAGAACTAATTAAATTAAAATAGTGTTTTTAAACGTAACTAAATATTTAAAAAATACAATAAAAAAGTCGCCATATTACACAGGTGAACCGGGAGAAAGACCAGTTAATAAAAAGCTAAGTATTGCAAAGTCACCATTTTACACAGGTAAACCCTGAAGAAAAGCTAGTATTTCTTTTTATTCTGGTCACGAATATCGATTTTGGGAGCGACTTTCAGTACGAATTAATTGTACGCCATAAGACTCTGTAGAGTGAAAGAGAGATTTGTTAGAGCGAGAGGTAAAACGGGAACGAGCGTCATCTCCTACGTCCACTCGCTGCGGCCGCTCGGCGGACACTAAGGAACTAAAGCAGTCTTTCTCAAATCCCCTTCCAAGCCCTTCTTGTGGGCGCTGTAGGCCTAGAGGGGGGCGGTAAGGGGCCCAGAAAAAATTGGGGGGCTGGGCGATGGCTGATTTGTAATTTCATCTATTTAATATTGCACGCCTCACGGTAGAGGTTAGTGCTATTGGCTTGTCAAAAAATATTGTTAAAAATCATCAGATTCATCCTTCACATTAGATTAGTTATAAAATTTAAATTGATAGTTTGTTAATTTTGATAAAAGATACAGTTAAAGTTTTGGGTAAAAAAAGTCTCCTTTAAACTCCAAACTAATATAGCACACTATAATTAAATTAAAGTAATAAATGTCATTGTGATTTTTAAGATGTGAATAAGTAAAAAAAAATAGGGGGGCGCTGAAAAATAATTGATTTTCAAAGTGGGCGGTAGGCAAAATAAGTTTGAGAACCTCTGAACTAAAGGAATAATTATTTGTTTTATATCATAATTTTAGCGGCTTTGCAATTTATTGTTTTTTTGGAAAAACTATTTTTTGGAATTATTTTTCTTTTGGAATTTGCTTACCAAAAACTTGTTGTTTATTATATTTAATTATAAGTTACTTAGAATAAAAATTAGTAGCCAAAACACTCGTTTACCGGTAGGCAAAATTACGGGAAATTTGACAATTTAAAGCTCTTTAATTAAGCAAATGAAAGATTTTCTGAAAAATCTAGCGAGACCACATTAAATTTGAACATATAAAGATATTTCTGTACTGATTTGATTTTCCAATTATTTTATCAGTTTCGCTTGGTAAGTGCTCAAAAATTACAGTTAGTGAATTAAACCAAATCAGAGGTATGTCTTGGTCAGGTTTTAGACAAGATAATTAGTATATTATAAGTGATATATAATTTTCACTAAATTACAATAAACCAAACATTATTTTAAAACTAAATTCATTTTTGTTACATTTGTCTATAAAATATTTAATCTATCACAAAATCTACGCGTGTAGCTTGCACAGCCAGACTGGGGCCAAGTAAGTAAATTAAATATTATTAGGTAATACATATTTTTATTGTAATTTACAGCAAAAAGCCTGTACAAGTTGAATAGTAGTACTGAAGATGTTATTGCTATGAACGAGCTAACCAAGTCTCCTGTTAGAAGAGGACAGCCCTCGCCGATCAACGATGTGATGTCGCCTCACCACGTATGTTGATTAAATTAAGAAATATTAATACTTGAATTTCTATTTTCTAGTAGCATTCCACCAGAGCTGTGCGAAGAAACTAGGCGGTGAGCGAGGAAAAAATCCAGTAGCAAAATCCTATGCTTCGTTTTACAATACTCGCAGTCCTATTGCTAATCATAATCAGATTTTTTCTTAGCACACCGCCCAGCTTCCTCGCATAGCGTTTGTCTATACTTGTGACGCTGACTATTCTACTTTATGATTCATATAATAACTTCCAGTTTCTAGATCTTTTAAGGCAGCTTCATTTAAGGCAATGAGTAATGTTATACAGTGTAAGCCAGCGCTAAACATGTCGGTGACGTTAGCATTACAGCGCAACTTTATGTGGCTATGGCTAACTTCACAGACATGTTTCGCGCTGGCTTACACTGTATAACATTACTCATTGCCTTAAATTAAGCTGCCTTAAAAGATCTAGAAACTGGAAGTTATTATATGAATCATAAAGTAGAATAGTAGCTGGCTCCCGTATGTAATGATATATATTGTTATCAGAGCGCCTCACCATCGTCGTCTCCGCCCCCGTCGCCCGGCTCCCCGCGGGAACCTCGTCGGTCCACACACATGCACGCCGAACAGAAGCGACGGTACAATATCAAGAACGGATTCGACACGTTGCAAGGACTCATACCGCAACTCAACAACAATCCTGCTGCCAAGGTAGTGTAATCTTTTATTATCGCGTGGATGTATATTTTGATCCCTAATTTCAACAGTTATTAAAAGCCGGATCACTTTCTGCGAAATCATCTACCTACCCGTGTTCAAATGTATTCGATATGTGGTTCGATGATTAGCCCCAAACAAACGACAGAAAAAAACTGGTTTAAGTGTTTTGGAAACTTGTAAATAACCATATGAATTATAATTACAGACATGCGTCAATTTTATTTGATTGCATATAACGTCAAACACGCTTTAGAATGTGACTTTGGCCCATTAGAGCGTCTTCTCGTCCGGGTACTGTACATACACTAGCTTATTGTCTTCGGTTTTTTAATTATTGTTGGCTTCACTGATATCTCTAACTATCAGATATCAAAGGAAAATGGTGGGCAGTGGCCGTACTATACTATGTTAGTCGAGTCTTTTGATGACTCATCGTAAGAGGAGTCTTTATAGTTATCATATAATCTTCAATGCTATTTTATTAAACTTCCCCAAGAACTGAATTTAGCATAGTAATTCCCGAATAATGCCCTAAAACTTAGTGCTATCCTAGTTCTCGAAAGTAAATATACTTGTTTATAAAAGAAAATATTTGATTATTTCCAGATTAGTAAAGCGGCTATGTTACAAAAGGGCGCGGACTACATAAAGCAGCTGAAAGCGGAGCGGAATCAAGTAAAGGAGGAAATGGAAAGTTTAAAACAACAAATTGAGTGTTTAAACAATTCTATTTCGTAAGTTGTTCAACGATTGTTGTTTATCGATGTTTATTCAAACAAAACCATTTAGATTTGTTCTGGGTTTTAAGCGTATCTGTATTTACAAAGGATCCGCTCATTTTATTAGTTACTCGTTTTATTCTTTATACAAATCTCAACTTATACACACGGGAGCCCGATAGCCTAATTGGTAGAATATATGCTTTATCGTTCTACAATCGTTCAAAAATTCGTACCTAAATTATACGTCCGGTTTTCCCCATACAATGTAACGCTGCGATTACAAAGGATGAAAACTCGCACTCGCCGCTCATATGAGCCATCGCCTCGTCCTTACCCTACCTACGAGTATAAAGAACTTCTCTTTAAAATGTATAATTACTTTTCACAGCAACTGCCATTCACTCTTGCCTGCCACCGGTGCCCCTGTGTCTAGAGCGCGCGCCGGCCGTCTGCGGGAGATGTTCATGAGACACGTTGCTAACAGATCCATGCACAATTGGAAGTATTGGCTGGTATCCTTTTCCAAAAAAAAATGGTAACAAATAAGATCGAATACAAAAATGATTTCAATGTTTCTCAACCTACAAAACCCCAAATAGTCCTAAAATAGCTGGGGGAGGGGTCAAAAGAAAGTCAAATATTTTGCACTTAATCAATGTCAGGAACGTTAAACTGATTAATATTCATACATTTTAATATATTATTGTTCTAAAGTAGATTATATATTTATATAATTATCTCTAATATGGACCTGTGACCCTCGTAGGTTAACATAAAATTTCAAAAATATCGTAAGTACAGTATTGTATACATATTCCTTAACAAGTCTGTACAGTTCAGTGTCGTGGCTGGTGCGCTAGTGGAGTCATTTAGCGCATGCGTGTCGTGCGGCAGCGGCGCGGACCTCGTGCGGACCACTCTACTGTGGGCGGAGCAACACTGCTCACTTGTTGAGATGCGGCCAGGTAATTTATATATTTAATTACTAAAGCCCCGGCTTCGCCCGTAGACATTTTTAACATGTCACTCTCCGTCCCTCAAACTATGTATGTGCAAAAAATAACGTCGATTTGTTGCTCTGTTTTGACGTGAAAGAAAGACAAACAAACAAATAAACTCAATGTAGCATTTATAATATTCGTTAGAGAAGCGAAAACCAGTTCTGAGGGGCTAGCACAATCTTTTCGTCGTTATAGAGTCACCCAATTTCAATGGAACAGTCATCTATTGTCCACAAAGAATGTAATTTTGTAAAGCCCCCGTAGACAATAGAAAGAGATGCGAGAAACTAACTTTGAGCTGATGTTTATAATTTGTCCCTTGCCTGATTTCTTTTATATTGATCGAAGTATTTATGACATTAAAGTTTGAAATTTAACTTTCTAACAATTGGAACAAACAACTCCCCTAAGTTTGGTGTCATTATATAAATGACTGAAAAGTTTTTTATAGGAAAAAGGACGTCTCTGTATAGCTTTGAATTGTTAGTATTAAATATTTATTAATTAAATTCCAGCTGTACTAACTTCATTAAGAGTGCTGTGTACGAGTACGGATATCCTCACCAACCCTGAGAGGTTACCTGACGAAGCCCGCGCCGCCGCCTCTTCTAGTTCAGCAGTCAAAACAGAACCTAGTTAGGTGCACAATAGTAAAAAGAAACAAATTATGTATATTATAAGTCATATTAAACAGTCACGGGTGATGTAGTGCGCGCAAAAGAAATTGAGCCACATAAAGCGCTGGACTGGGGAAGTCGAGCTCACTCCAGTCTAACAACATTATACTTTTCGCCTGATCTTATTTCGATAGAGATCTCTGGGTTTCGGACTCTGGTAGATATTTGAAGTTTAGTTATATAGTCAATAATAGTGACGAATGGTTTCACATCGGCTGTCTTATTATGAATCTTGCAATCACTTGCGATTTCCGCTCTTATTTAGTATTGTGTAATTTCATACGTAGTCTCTTTAACGTCGTGTCAATCACGAAGCTCAAACAAACATTTTATTTTAAAACAATAAAATAAATAATTTTGACATATGATAGCGGAAATTGCAGGTCACTTGCTGTTTGCAAGATACATAATACAGCAGCGGAACGCCAAATGTTGTTCGTACAGTCAATTTATCCGTTGGTAAGTTTAGATTAGCTTACTGTTAGCCTAATTTTCTAAGTGGACTCACAATAATACAATTCAATGATTACTGTACAATTTGTAAATAGGTATATGTTGTCACGAAAAATATATTTTTCAATTCATTCAATTCTTAATTAATCAGGGCGCCAGAGGTGCCGAGCGTGTAAGTGTTTTCCAACGGAGCGAATTTGGGCTTAAAATTACAAGAAAAATACAAAGAATAACATCCTAAAGTCTTGACATTGTGCGAGGTCGGGAAAGTAGTTTTTTATTATTATTTTTTTTTTTTGCTTTTTTTTCGGTTTTTGTATAGTATAGCGAAAAGTATTGTTCCTAGAGAAAAATGTTTCGAGTAAAAGTTGTGCAGGTGATGATTCTGCATGAGGATTGGGTATTTAAAAAATAAAAAATAGTTTTCATTGTTTAAACAATAAAAAAAATAAAACAATGGAAAAGTAATACTTAAAGTGCTTTAAATTTGATAAAAATTGAGTAGGTCCTACAATGAACTTTTTTTTAAATTCATGAAAAATTCAGCGCCATTGAATGCACTTTATTGCAAATCTATAAGTTGACGATTGGCGAAAATACGGTCCTTAGTTACGGGTTTTTTTAACATAACTTTTATATTTGTTTATTTAAAAATCTGAATTTTTGGGAGATCAAAGACACCGTTAGTATCTACCGATTCCAGTAAAGCAGGTTTCGATGGACCACCTGTACAGACAATCGAAATTTCAACTTAACAATTTTGCAATAGGCCGCCATTTTGAAATATCGTTATCATTACATTGTTACATTGTTAAACATACAAAAGTCTTTTAGACTAGAATAATAGAAGCTGAGATACGGTACTCTTAGTTTTTAGCCTAAAAAAAATTACTTTACAATAAAAAACAACTTTCCCGACCTCGCTCAATGTCAAGACTTTAGGATGTTATTTTTTGTATTTTTCTTGTAATTTTAAGCCCAAAGTTGCTCCGTTGGAAATTTTTACCGAGTAATAGCTCTGGCGCCCTGATTAAATGTAGGGTATACAACTTCCTATATAGGTTGGTCATGTACATACAATTAAGGGACCTTTATCCATAATTTGTATGGGGGATAAACTATTCCCAATTTCTCTTTAAATAATCCACATGTGTCACTGTGATTTAGCATATACTTACGTATTCAATATATCTAAGTGAAATAGCCGTTATTTTTTAGGAAATATAAAATGACAGTGACACAGGTGGATTATTTACAGAGAAATTGGGAATAGTTTATCCCAGAAAAATTATAGGAGCCTTAAGGACATTGAATACTGTGCCAATTTGACAACTTGACATCCGTCTATTCAAATAAATCGAGAGTATTGAAGATGTCATGTACTCTAACATATATGGTGGCACAGTATTCGATGTCCTTGACGATACATCAGCATACATAATGCATCATGTACATTTCGGCCTCCCAAATTTGAACTGTTACGTCTTTAAAAATCAACTTTCTTATCCAGATTTTAGGAGCCAGTTTATATTGAAATCAAGAATTGTACATAACTAATGACGAAATAAATGTCTATATTCTATATTTAAGTGAGATGATTTTGTAATGAAATAGAAAGAAGTTGTATTGGGTGGCCTTATGTGGCAGCTTAATTAAAGTTCTATTTAAAGTTGCCAATTCACAATATAGAACGGATTCGCAGGGTATTAAATATATTTTTATATGAAACATTTGCATAAAACTGCTCCAATAATTCACAAAATAATTCTATCTTTAGATAGTGATAAATAAAAAATGCGCACGGACTTTATGATTAATGCTGTCTTTTTGTGCCTTTACTAGTTTATTAAAATGTATATTTTTTATAATTTGGTCATAAACATATTACCAAAGATTTTACAGTCAATGTGTTATTGACATTAATTCAAGATGAAAGTGCAACGCGGCCGTCCTCGCTATTATATACACATGCAAATGTCAGATTGAGGGATTGAGTGTATCAGAGATTTAATTATATTTAAATTAGGTGAATATTTTTATAACAATTATGATTATACTTGGTGCCAACACTGTTGTAATATTGTTATGTAGTGAATATTTTACTTGTCTTGTTGAATGTTGATGTTTGTTGTGTGACCGCAGTGAGCAGCTGTGGCATGTTGTAAACTTTGTAAGTGCAATTGTTGTTATATTGGAATGAAAACCTTTTAAAATATAATGTTTTTGATTATTTAACGTTTTGTTGTTTTTTTGCTATACCTGATCCGCTTATTTCAAAATTGTAAAGTACAGTATGCTTACGAAAATATATACTTCGGACTTTAGAAAGAGACTATCAGCTGTTTTCGGTATTGTAGAGCGTCGTCTATAATGGCTGATTTTCTTTTAATTTTCTATGATTCCGAAATAGTCTGAAGATACCTCTACTACAAAAGCTAAAAATTGGTCCGGTTTACAATATATAGAATGTGTATAGAATATACTATAGAACACATAAACACCGGGCGATAAATTAAAAGCATATCTATTATGATTAGATTATTGATGACATCAAAGGTAGGCGAATGATAGCAAGCTATTGAGAAACACGTGTTCTACAAGTGGGCTAAATACAATTAGGTTTTTATATATATAAACACATTTACCAAATATTAAACAAAAAAATAATACATCTTAGATTTTAATTTGTTATAGGTATAAAATACACAGTCTTTCACACAAATGCTTGCATGGTGTAAAAATGCATTGATTATTTTAAATATAAGATTACATTATTGTAAATTTTATTCTATATTCTTTCAGTATTATACTTATTAAATAAATATTCACGTTATTATAAGATTATTAAAAGAGATTCAAAATTATTATTAGTTGTCGAACTACATAAATAACAAGAAAAAATAAACTTGTATAACAATATCGTTGGCAACCTTCGTTTCTACAACGATGTAATGTTGTCAACGGTTAGTGGGAAAATGCACCCTGATTGGTCTAGACATTATTATAATTACATATAAGTAATTTATTAAATAACATCGATTGCTTTCTTAACATAAACGGTTTACCTCGCATTAGGCGTCTTGTTAATAGTTTTATATAATAATAATTTTAGTAATATTTGATATAGTGATAATTACTGAAATTTAACAACAAACATATTTTCTAAATAGGTACTGCAATCACAATAAATATACTTTATTATCTAAAGGTAGCCACACATTTGTCCAATCCCCGGTGCTTCGCCGTACGGACCACCTAAACAGACTCGTTCAATTCTTGTAACGAACGGTCCGCCTAGCGTAGTTCATCCGGCGGCCGGAATGGGAAATTTTCGTTGCGATGCCGGACCAATGTGTGGCCTAGTTTAGAAATATGTACTTGTTACAGTCAGAAACAAACTACACAAATGTAATACTAGTATTTCTTATTCTGTGCTAGTATAATAAAAATATTACTCGAGTAAAAAAAAAGGGCGTGAACACGCATAAAAAAGGTAGGTATATAATATAATATACAATTCGGTATGTAAAGTAAAAGCTAAGGTGCGTTTTTAATATTTTTGTTTTCTATGCAGTATTTTTTTTTATAATAAATTTTCTAAATTTGCCGTAGACGAAAAGTGACGTAATTTTACGCAAAGTAGCGTTTGTGCCCGTGGTACTATCAGTAAAGGTGCCCACCCATTCGTCCAATCTCCGGCGCGCGCGTACGGTCCACCGAAATTGACCACAGATTCGTCCAATTCCTATAACAAATGGCCCGCCTAGATCTTATGGTGGCCGGAATGGGAAATTTTCGATGCGATGCCGGACCAATGTCTAAACAAATGAGTTGAAAAATAGGGTAGAATAACTCCTTTACCATAATGATGACGTCAGCACTTTGTCGTCTGTCGGCAAATCTTTGAAATTTTTTATAAAAAAATTACACCATAGAAAACAAATTTATTCAAGAACGTACTTAAAATAGCTTAAATCCTTGAAATAAAAATATAAGAAACGTACCTTAGTTTTTACTTTAGGTAAGTAGGTACATAGGTACCGAATTAAATTGAGAAGCTTTCTTCTTTTTGAAGTCGTTTAAAAATGGCCTTTCTAATTTTGAAATTAAGTATAACATAAACACCACGTCCATGCCAGACAGAGAGACTCCTGTTTTACCAAAAATATATAATCAAATATATGAATACTTTCATAGCACATTGAAGCAATAGCTCTCAAATTATGACCATAATATAATGTTTTAATATTAAAGTCTGAGTGTGTTAGGTAAAATTGTTTTAAATTGCAAGAACTGAATTTTTATCAATGAAAGTTGAATGCTCTGCCCATTTATTAAAAAATATTTTTTTTACAGAATTATCAGCTGAACAAAAATGTTGTCATCGTATCTCATAGTTACATATTCTACTATAATTTCCATACCTATTTCTGAACACAAGACACTTTTATGGTAATATTTGTCGGTTCGTACCTTTATCTCTAATAAGAATTCAGCCACTTTAAACACTCGAAAATAGTCTAGGATAGGGTTAGATAAAGCCATTCGAGGTAAAGGTTTACACCATAGATTAGAGTAGGGGGGGGGGGGGGGGGGAGGGAATTTACACCCGATATTTGTAATTGCAACTTTCAGAATACTCTTTTACGAGGTTCCCTATTAGCAGCAGCTAACATCCTGGCGAATCGGGACGTGGGCGTGATCAGTAACGCAGTGGGTGAATCTAATTCTACCACACGCCCCCGCTCTATAACCGCCACGCGGTCGTAGTCGCGTACTGACGATGCTCGATGCTGGAAAATTACATAATTATAATTTTTCTATTAATTTAGAATTTTGCCTATTTACCTTATTTTATTGTTTTCAGGATTAAAGATCCCTCTTTGAGGAATTGTTGAAGTTGAAGTTTATACTCAGTAGGTACCTACCATATTCTTTTAAAAACTAAAACTTATAAATGAAATAATAAAAAGCACAAAGGAATGCCGTAATGATTAGAATATTGTTATTTATGGTTACCGTACCCATTTAAATCTAATATTTTTTCTAAATGTACTACAAGGAACCATAAGTAATAATCTTTACTAACGTTATAAATGCGAAAGTGTGTTTGTTTGTCCTTCTTTCGTGCCAAAACGGAGCAACAGATCGACGTGATTTTTTTGGTGGCATGGCTACGGGCGAAAAGCTAGTTAAAAATAAACAAATAAAATCGTATCTTACCGCAACAGTAAGAATAGTGGCTGAAGGCGCAGCATTACTAAATGATGTGAGGAGGTTCCTCTCTGCTGCCACGTCTAGTGCTGCTGCCGGCTCGTCTAGTAACAAGGCTGAGGCTGTGGGCGCTAGTAAAGCTGCTCTTGCTGCACATACACGAGCTGCGCGACCGCCACACCAACCACCTCGGTCACAACTTCCATTTACGGTGCATTCTGGAATTTAAATATGTTAAATAAATGATTAGATAGAGGGAGACAAAACATTGTATAACTTTATTATACTCTGTGGTTATACTTAATATACCTAATTAAATAGAGAAAGGAATGCTAAAAACGTTTAGTTACATGGAATTAATGAAATTCACACAAGACTAGACTTAATATTAATATTAGACTTGAAAGCTTAGATTAGACGAGTGCTTTAATTAACTGGTCAAATCAATGACACCGTAGACAAAAAAATGAATGTTGGTGATTTATCTTTTCTTTTCTGTCCTGTGTATACATATATACCTAAAGTAGGCCACACATTGGTCCAGCATCGCACCGAAAATTTTCCATTCCGGCCGCTGGATGATCTTACCAGACCGTTCGTTACAAGAATCGCCGGGATTTGGACGAATGTGTGGCCACCTTAAGACCTTTAAATAAGATTATGGATATTGAAGTTGTGGAACTCTCTGTCTACTAGATATTCAGGCTGTCTAAGATCAGAGATTCCATAGTTTTATTTTATTGTTCCTACTTATACAGTTATATTTACCTAATCCAGCCGGTTGTGCTGCAACAAATTCAAACAGTCCAACAACACGAAGACTTTGCCAGATTTCATGGTCCGTATGAATAGCTAACGGGTCTAGGTTTTCTCTAAGAGTACCGGAGAACAGGGCGACCTCTTGCGGCAATACCACAAGTCTATGGCGAAGGGACCTCAGCGATAACCGTTCTGTTGGGACTCCACAAACACGTAGCTGGCCTGCGGTTATAGTGGCGGCTCCCACGCATGACATTAGCAATGTTGATTTCCCAGATCCACTGCGGCCACATATTGCTAGCTGTCAACATTACAAACGGTTGATATATGTGCTGACCTGATCCAGATCCAGACCTAGAGTAGATACTAAGACTAAGGAGGGGCCGTAGTCGGGCTCATCCTCCGCCAAGTTTCTGCTAATTAGGTTTCGTTGTTAGCGACACATAATGTCACGAAAGCCAGATAATAATTACTAATGTCGAAAAACCCATATGTTTGTGTTTATGAATTGAACTGCAAAAACTGAAAAAAATCCGAAAATTTTGCAGTTTTTCACGTATTACCTACTAAACTTTTTTTTTTCTTTCAAAAATTCAGCTTTACATCGCGTTTTGCGTTTTTATTTGTAAGATATGACTAACCTGTAGTAGGCGTCCATCTATATTTGTATGCCTATTAATCCCTCCCAAGATCAGCTAGCTATTAATAGGAGGTTCTAGGCTAACCCAATTTTTTGGGAAACGTTTGGTGACTCGTGAATTACCTAGTACAAGTAGCATCCATAATCCATAATGTATTTTTACCTTTTCTCCAGGTTTCACTTTCAACGAGATGTCAGTCAGAATATCCGGCCCGCCGGGTGTGTGTTGCACGCTCACTCTTTCAAAGTTTATTTCACCATTAGCGGGCCACGATTCTGGAGCAGAACCTACACAATAAAATAACGAAGTACATAATGAGAATAGTTTTGCCTACTTGTCTCTATTCCAAAATTATCATTATTTACAAAAACTTACAATGATCCTTATAATCCTCCTGAGGCGTGCGGGTATATTTCAAAACACGTTGAGCTGCTGTTAAATGTAGATCGACGTCTGCGCGACTTCGTGCTAGGTGCGCTAAGTAAGCCGGCAATAGAAGACTATATGCCCCCGCTAAACCGGCCAACGATCCTTGTCCTCCCGCTAATGCAGCTAATAACAAACCGCAAACCGATCCAGCACCAACTAAATCCTGGTAAGAAAATTGCCACGTTAAATAAATGTAATCGCGCCGTGCCATACGGTCCACCGAAATCGACCACAGACTCGTCCAATTCTTTTACGCGCGGCCCGCCCGCGCCATCCGTTTTCACATAGTTGTATAATCCGACGCATATAAAAAGAGCTCTAGCAAATGTCAACTGACGAACCAATCGCGGGCCGGCAAAGTCACATCCGTAGCCCCGCACCTCATATCACCAATTTGCTCTGTAATTTGGTCCTGCGCAGGTAGGTCGCCCGGAGCTCTTTTTAGGTGCGTCGAATTGTATTTGTGGTTGATTTCGATGGCCAGAACGATCTGTCACACACATACACATCCACACGCCTTTTAATCGAATCTTGTGTGTCTGTGTGGGTGAGTCAATTGCATGTGATCTAGATCGTATGATTTACATTGCTAATGTGTGGCCTGTGTTCAATCTCGATCATACGGCGGCCGGACCGAAAATTTTCTGGGAGATACCGGACCAGTGCGTGGGCTACTTAAGAGACTGAAGATGTCATGGCGGCAGTAGGAATGATGTGCGATAGTGTTAATAGAATTTATTTCAACTAAAAAGACATAAAGCAAGGACTTATTTGATCTCAAAATATACCTCAATTTAAGGTAGCCTTAAAAATGTCATCTGCTAGGTACCCGGACAACACGGTTTCGTTTTCAGAGAGAGGACTGAATAGTTTTGAAGGTTAAAAAGGTTTAGCAATTAATAATTGGATTTTCGGTATTTAATATACAGACCGAAAAGTTATATTTATTTATTACCTATTTTGTATACATGTAATATGTAATAAATATCCTTGTCGGTTTGTAGTGTTATATACTAACTAGTGCAAGCCCCAGCCATCGATTAGTAGCATTCAGTAAGATCGCGGCTGCATGGTTATTATCCAATATCGCCGCGTATTGCATTCGAAGTTGCATCTGCAGTCTTCCAGCTCGGACAGTTGGTGCACCCGCCCGAACTTCTGAAGCCAAAGCTGACACGGGCGCCGCTGTAGACGCTTCGAGACGAGCCAATTCCCTATAAAAATAAATAATGAAAAGCTTTTCTATTTATTTCTCCTATTTACATAGGTAAAAATAACTGTTTTAATGGAATTTTTGTCTGCCTGTCTGTCTAGTCATGTCTATCCAATGATGTTGTATTTTCAATCTTCTTATTGTTTCATCGTCATCACGTTGTATTAAAAGGTTTATCCCAAATGCCTATCCCGAAAAAAAAACCTAAATAAATCCATCGTAATTTGTAGTAAAAAAAATCCTAACCTAATCCATTCTCCTTTCGCGTGCAAGGAATAAGTATACTACGATATTAATAGATATTTTATTTACCTTAGAAATTATATTTATGTAATTTTTTTATTTTGACGCACCTGGCGTTTCTACGATACACGGTCTGCAATATGATATGCATCACTAGAGCTGGCACCGCCACCAACAAGCTCCACGGAGTAACCAACACGTTAACGATCACCGCCGCTCCACACACGAGAAGTAGTTGTGCCCACCGGGTCAATGTCATGGGAAGTTTCTGGAATAAGGTGCTTACTAACTGACTTTTGACATAAAAAACTAATAAGTAGGTCAGTTATTAGCAAGCATGCCTTGTACAGTTAATATGAAGACTAGCTTACTTCTGTTGCTACCCAATTTCGTCTAAATTAGTTAAATTCTTTCAACTTTTACATTATGCTATAAGCATTAGGATGTATTTGTTTTAATTTTAAGATTAGGTATTTCTTTTCAGCATTCATTCACTTAGCCTCCTCCCTTGCACGCCACCGTCTTGTCGATAAAACTGTAAGTTATTTGGCCATGGTTGCAGGTAGGCATATCAGGTTTCTATAGGAAGTAATCTTCTTAGGTAAAAGTTATAAAACTCTTTGGAATATAATTTCATATTTGAAATGACGAGCGTATTAAGGCACAAAGGCCCAATACCACGGTTTGTCCTGATCGATATAGACTGCACGACCTCACGCCTTAGTCTATCTAACGCAAATAAAGCAATAAAACAGTGCTGACAAACCTTATCAATCACATGTATGTCACTTGAAAATATATGAAGCGTTGACCCAACAGGTGATCGCTCATGAGTATGAGGTGCTGCATTTAACGCTACTTGTAACAAACGTTCGTGTAATTTCCTTCGAGCTGAGGCTCCTGCAAATATCATCGCTGCCTGCGCCCCGCCCGCACATAACGCACTACTAGCGCAGAACGTCGCATATGTCCATACTCGGGACCACATCTGGAAATGAAGGTTTGCTTTAAGCTGGTTACTCCAAGGGATCAGCGAAGTAACGTAGCCAGTGTTTTGGGAACCAAGTCATCAGGGATGGTTTTTGGAAGAGGTATTCCAAAAAGTTATTGAAGTGACAATACAATTTCATTCCAATTATTAGATAAAATTAGACGTCAATCATAAACTTAGTTTCAACTTTAGATTTATCTTGGTTTATATTAGTCTAGTGGATCTGTTTATAAAATAACAGCGGTATTCCATGTACAATATGGTCAGACTAGGATCACCAGTTTTGTGGAAAAATTACTTTCACCGTCTATGAAGCCTACTCGCTAGGTAGCTTCAATAAAGAAAGCTGTTAGGTGGTTATACCAGATATGGTACAATCTAATTCCTTCTTACTTCATCTCCATTTTGTAGATTATCGGCTGTCCACTTAGCAAGCCACCAGTCTGCTACCACGACCAGAGACTGCGCCGCTGCTGCTGCGGACCAGTACACCACACACCACCAACCACACGATTTTCCATACTCCCACCACACGTTGCTCTATAAAATAAAAAAATCAAAACATTTCTATTTAATTGATTACTCGTAAAAACAGTATGTTTTGTCACTCTCATTCAAAATAAATGGTATAACTATGCTATTTACAATACATATTTTTAACATAAATAGGTGAATAAAACATAAATTACCATCGGCTAAAAGAGGAAAACTTGGTCTTCCGCTGGGTACCTACCCTGGGACCGATAACACGGGCTACGAAATGGTCACATGATTTTTGATGAAAATTTTCAGCGATTATATTTAAAATCTGCTTTTTGTTTTAAATAATTATTATATTGTCAACATACAAGCAAAATAATAAGAGTGAAGCCGTGGCAGCATCTAGCAGGTACCTAATACTATATTCGAAAGATGAGTAAAAAATACTTCAACTAACATCGTAAGTGTCAGTCTGGTCATCATCTTCTTCAGATTTATTTTCTATAGAGTCATCATCGTGTAAGGTTGTGTCTTCGCTCTCTACTGCTGTATTGTTCACTATATCTTCTGTGTTTTCTACGTTTGAAGTTGGAGCACTGGCTACCAAATAAATAAAGATAAACATTAGTGAGGAAGGGAAATTGACGAAATGTTCTTATTTTTCTGATTTGTTTGAACTCTAAACTCCGAGGTCTGTTAAGTTTGTTTGGATCTGTTTTTGGATAGGAACTACTGTTTTCAAAACTTCTCAGAGGTGAAGCCGGGACGGGACCTCTAAATGCTATATCTTACCATTCAAATCAAGATTTTCTCCATTACTGCTCGGTGATAAAAGTCTGCGAAGTGGTCGAGGTGTCCATCTGAAATTTTATTTTTATTTTAAACATAGAGCATTTATGGAGACGATTTTAGTAGTTGCAGAGCAACAACCGAGTAATTTAGTAGTAAAAGTTGGCATACTGAAATTGTGTATAGTAAAAAAACGTTACTACATTCGAGCAGTTGCACACTTGCTGTCTCTTTATTGAGATATAAAGTTTCGGGACCGACCATCAGTGATTTCACTTGAATTCTGAAGGCCTTATTAGAGAATGGTCCAGAAAAAATCTGGGATGGACCAGGTTCATTTCTTCTAGGATAACCGTGTGACGTCTGCGTGCCATGTGTGAATTTACCTCGAAATAGTTCTTTGATGTCTTTGGTTGAGTAATCGTCGAAACAAACTAGCTTCCCGTCTTAGAGAAGTGTTCGAATCATCTGCGCTCACCACGCGGCGTATATCATGTCGACATCTGTAAGTTAATTACTTACTTACTCATAATACAATACAACTACTGAAGTACCTAATTAAAATAACTTTACAATGGATATTAATGCAGAAAGTTCTTCATTTACAAGGTTGTTGCTTATTTCAGAATGGGATTTAGATGGTAGTTTGTCTACCCCCCTAAACAAAAAGTGTTGGTAACCGTCCAAAGATAATAATGTATCATAAACAGAGAAGTCGAGCGAGCGTGCACAGTATAACTCTCACCAAATAAGTAGAGTTTCTATTTGAAGTTGACAATCGGCTGTCGTTATGCAGTACAATATAATTGGCCAAGTTGCGAGTACGACTCGCGCACTGAGGGTTCCATATAGTTTTTTCAGTCACAACTTTACGAAAGGATTTTCGTTTAGGTTTTCCTGTAAACTATAAGAGTGGCCTTATATTCGGTATATTTTTTCCAAACTTTAGACTTTGTAGTTTCGGAGATAAGAGGGACGGACGGTCAATTTTCGTATATTTTCTTTAGTATAATTTAAACTATGCATTTTAAAATTATAAAAAAAAACTGTATTTCTTTATTTTTTCTATTCTATTTTTTTTTTCAAAATGGCTCCATCAGGGTTTTGATGATTCCGCCAATGTCAAGTATTATAGACGTCACAGTAACAATAAGCCGTAGGTAGAATGCTCCCTCCGGAGCGCGGGCGGGATTAAACTGGATTCCCCATGACGTCCTGGTGGACGCGTGCGTTTATCACAAAGGCGTCACATGACATCATTTGATATGTAGCACTTTAAAATTTTCGATTTTTTTAATTCGATTTGAAATTCGCTATACCTACGTCCGTGATTGTGTCATAAAACTCTATATACTTATGAAACAAATTTGAAATTTTTTCGTCCAGTAGATTCAGAGAAAATAAGCTGTAACAGCCCTCACAAGAGTGATCCTTTATGGTATAAGGGTTTCGGTTTTTCCATCGGAGATATTAAAAAAAATCAGCTTATTTTAAATGACCTGAATGACAAATGGCAAAGAGCTCAAGTCATTTGGCGAGCGTTACATTCACTCCCGGCTTGTCATTATTCACTAATCTGTGAACGGTTGCCATCAATTTTTGTAAGCAACCGAGATACAGAATAGGGGGGGGGGCGGTTATGTTGGTGCTGGATTTGAAAGAATAAAAGTGTTCTGTGTAACTAACCTAGGTCGATGATGCATGGGCGGCGGTGAAGATAACTGCCTCGTTAGTGAGGGCACGGTGCGACTAGCTCGCCGCCAGGTCCCGCCCGACCGAGTTGGCAGCTCTGCTAGCAAGTGTGCTCCAGTCGCCTCCCTCATACCGATCTAAGAGTATAGTCAGAAATTAGTTACCTATCCCAGTTAAGATATCTGTTTCACCTGTTTGTCACCAAAGTATTTTTCATAATGGTACTCTGTGCTTGTAAAGGGATACAATAACACGTGCAAGTTTAGCATTATTATTTAACTTCTAAAGGCTGCTCCTCAATGTAGCGTGGTGGTTGGTAGATCGCAAATTCATAGAAAAATAGTTCCGAATTCAATTAAAATTGGTTGGCAATACAGTAATCGGTGTTTTCGGTCTTATTAATTATCATCTATCATCTTTGAAATACCTAATAAGTACAATATCAAGTTTCGGATAATTGCAAATAATAATAATATATAAATATCGATTCAATTAATTTGACTCTGAAATTGGGTTCAATTTTCTATCATTGACTTACATGTGCAATATTTATAAAAATAATATTTTTTACGTACAGAAGAATCAGTGAGAAGATGTCTTGTATGTGCACGACTTAGTGTTCGCACGAGTTGTGTCCTTTCTCTGTCTACCCCACCAGCAGGACCCGCGCCAACTTTAGCAGCCGCTATACGAGCTTCTTCAGCCAGTCGACCCCAGTGTCTTAAAGCTACGTCATCGCCTGGTTTTCCACAACTTACTACTCTACAATCTTCCATTACAATAACCTGAAATAATGACAAGTGTTGTTGATGAATTTCACTATGAAGATTAGCACATCAATTTATTTTAAAGCAGGTGTCCTTATCTTTCAGTCTCTCTTAATTAACTAATGACATTTTTGACCACCTAACGAGTTAGTTGAGGCAAAAACCCCGTGAAATCGCATACAGGTAAATAAGTAGGTAGTAGGTACCTAATACGCTAATGTCGAAAATGCCTACCTTGTGATCAGCATACTTTCTCTCTCACATTCACTCACAAAAAATAGACAGTGATAAAGGGCTAAAAGGCATTACAATTCAAATTATTATATTAACTAAAAATAATAATTTAACCTTATCTGCATAGTGTAACAATTCCAGACGATTCGTTGCTAGTAGAACAGTTCGACCAGACCGAGCGGCCGCTGTAAGACCTCTTGCAGCAATTAATTTGGCTAAAGTGGTGTCCAATGATGCCAATGGTTCATCAAAAACTAACAACTGGGCCCGTGAGTATAGAGCTCTAGCAACACATACTCTTACTCGTTGACCTCCTGATAGCGGCGCACCTCGAGATCCTAATATCGTTCTGTCGCCTTCTGAAAGACATTAATGACATTGAGTTAGTAATTGTTCATTGTACCACATACTTTCATTTGGGCTTGTAGATGGGTGAAACTATTTAAGAAGCAAGTCAAAGTTACAGGTTTCATTTATAGAGCTGAACCAAAAGTCACTCTCTTTTACATGACGGTATCTCAAGCTATAGAAACCGCATATAAGGATTACATCTTAATGGGAGACTTTAATGCAAAAACATGACGAATACCTTGTAATGAAACCTTACGGATTTGGTGAAAGAAACGTTAGGGGCCAGAAACTGATAGATTTTGCTATTGAAAATAAACTCTCAATACTGAACACCTTTTATAAGAAAAAACCAAATCGCAGATGGACATGGCGTTCCCCAAGCGGCGAATTTCAAAATATGGAAGTTTTAAATATTAGTTACCCCTCAGACCACAGACCAGTCAGAGCAAGTATATTACTTACAATAACAAAAAAAAAGCAGAAATAACTACAAGAGCAACCAAAATGCGACTCTCGAAAACGAAAAGGAAATACTTAATTACAGAGAACGACTCACATCTTATTTGCCAAACCTACCAAAAATATATCATCCTACTAATATTATGAACGTTTTTTATATTATTTATGCTTTTTGGACCCTCTTCGCCCATGGAAATTTTTGAAATGCGAGATAAGAATCGATCCGTTTTTCACACATTTTCAAGCAAACAAACACACTTTCGCATTTTAGAATATTAGTTAGTATACGATAAACTAAAATCCGTAGTACCTGGTAATAGTTGGAGATCGGGCTTCAGGCCTGTACTTCGCAGTACTTTAGCGTATGTTCTCTGACACCATGGACTACCCATCAGAATATTTTCCTTGACAGAAGACTCGAGGAGCCAGGGTGGTTGCCCAGCATACCACATAGAACATAATCTGTAATAAGCAAAAAATAAATTGAATTTCACACTGGGGTTTTCTCAGTTTGTTTTTCTGAGCTTACTTTGTGTTCATCAACTAACTGAGCTTTCTTACTTCATCTATGTAATGTTTATGACATTACAACATTAAGCGGGACGTTTAAAGGATTTATAACAGTTATAGTCAGAAATTACCTGTCCCAGGAGGCCTCTCCCCGTTGTATGCACATCTCCCCGAGTATAGCAGACAGTAGAGAAGACTTCCCAGAACCAGACGGACCGACCACCATTATCAGCTTACCTGATGAAAATTAACATTATATATATGCAGCGTACCTATACAAGAAGAGAAGGCGGATAAGAGAATTGATGTGTCTGCTGTGGTTTCAAAATTCATACCAGAATCAGAATATACACCTCTAGATTCTAAAGGGTTATAATAATTCGGGGCCTATTGCAAGTGGAAAAATAATTGTGTTCGCAGATATTTTTTAAATTTACATTACCTGATTCCAGCTCCAAATCATCTATTTCTATTGCAGGAGAATCATCCGCTCTTTCTCCCCACGTATACACAACATTTGTCATTTTAACCAAAATTCTCTTATTGTGCTTCCTAACAGAATTATCATCTGCATGAGTATCGTTGTAAGTATATTCTGTAATATTGCTGCCGTTTGCTTTGTTATGTCCGTTACAAAGTGTATCAGCTGGTTTAGTTTCTATAAAGGCATCATTAAATTTGTCACTCACAGGTTTAAAAAGTGGACCTTCAAGGTTATCTGCAACGTTGTGAGACTCAGGTAGATCAAGAAAATCCCTTATTCTTTTTGTACTTATCTGAAAAAAATAAGTAAATATTTGATAATTGAAATAATATTGGAACTAAAGAAGATAGTCATTTTTGTAGGACAAATCATGAATATTTACCATTTTTTTTATATTTTTAAATAGAAATAATTTGATTTGTTCTGTTCAATATGGGCAACTGGCAAAAAGGTGGCAATGGAAAATAAAACAAGAGAAACTAGAGAAAGGAGGCCACTTAACTCTTGACAGAAGTACTTAGAAGAAGTCCCAGTCAAGAGCGAAAGGAAGTGGCGTAGGAAGAGGGGTTTTAGGTGGTAGGAGTCCGGCACTACCCACGTCCGGACGTGGGTGTTCAATGCAGGATTTCCCCTCCTCAACAAAAAAAAAAAAAAACTGGCAAAAAGTTGACAATGTTACTGGTGTCTCTAGCCACACAGCAAGGTATAAAGGCGGTGAAGGCGTGTTGTTGTTGTTGTTTGTTTGAAGACAATAAAAATTCCAATAGAATGTCCCAGGAATAGGTACCTATATCAAATGTATAAGTATTATAGCATTACTTACAGTTGCTTGAATCACCATAAGTACGGTAACGGGCAACACCAGCAACGGTATAGAAAGTTGGCTAAACAGTGCTAGACCAGCGAACACGTTCCCAGCTGACAATTCCCTGCTATCGCCAATTAAGTAATACATCATGAATGTAATTACAGTCACGAGTATTGTAGATGCTTGTGTTGTGAATGCTGTAAAAGTATAAAAGATATTTTTAGCATTGTTTGATTTAACTTGCCTATCCAAATAGCATACTACACTGTGCGTTTAAATCACAGAACTGGCCACTGTTAGGTAGAATATCTTCGGCTAAAAGAGACTTAAATTGTCTGTCGCAAGGTAACATGGGGGCGAAACACGGTATTTAAAGTAAATAAAATTGCCAGAAACTGAGGAACTATCCTTATTTATTGAACTAATTATACTGATCTTTGTGTCCAGCCATTCATTTGCAATGTTAAGTAATTTACTCACTTAGTATCCCCCAATAAATCGAGTCCTTATTAAGTAGTTTGAGTTCAACTTCTCTAAGGTTCAATATTTTTTCTTTAAAGAGATCTTCCCAAACATACAGTTTGATGACTGTAATTCCCTGCAATATTTCTGTCATTTTCGTAATTCTATTGTCACTTGTCTTCGATATTGCTTTAGAATTATCTGATATCTTTTTCCCAATGTAGAATTGTAATGGGGTCACAAATAAGATGCTTGCGGCACATCCGATTATAGCACTAATTCCCAGCTTAATATACAACAAGTATAAAATAGCTCCAACCTGTAATATATATGTATCAGTTATGCGTGTATCTCATAGGCAGAGAGGATTAGTTTTACATTACCATTTCATATAAAAAAATTACTAATTTGCACTTATACATACATATATCGCACGCATGCTATCAATCTATCTATCTATCATAACGCCTTTTATCCCAAGAAAAGTAGGCAGAGACAATCGAATGCCATTTGCTACGATCCTGACATACCTCTTTTGCTTCATACTTTTCATACATGCTCGGCGATTGTCGGCGATATCGCATGCATCACAGATTATTCTAAAATAAAATACGAATATTACCTTTATTGGAATTGCCCAAACATAATGACATACCCAAACGCAAGACATTATGTTGTAAGTGTCTTGTGATACAAGATTTGTCAGAAGTCCAGAATATAATATTTGTTTAGAATTGTCTTGAGTATTGAGTAGTGGCTCACTTTCATCAGAAGCCGTGTGTGTGGATGCCCATGGAGCAAGCAGCATACATTTGTCATATATCATGGCCTGTTGATCAAAAAGGTACAATCGACAATAATAACTTTAATGACCCATGTGAACGGGAACGTTCAAATCACAGGTCGACATTAAATGTCATGAGTTCGTTCAGCCGTGCGGCGTAAATAATAAGTGGATCTGTCATAAGTGGAATAATAACTGGAAGTGTCACATCGGAAATATATGTAATGCTAATCAGAAACACAATTTGGTTCCCAATTCAACTAGCTCTGTTAAAAATACTGTTCCTACGAACCTGCAAAGCAGTCTTCAGTCTTATTCCCTCAACGGAAACTAAATGTGTTGAATTTTGCGACAATATAGCTTGACCGATTGACGATATAGTAATTATTAACACCATTATAACGCCATTGTTCAGAAACTCGTGGATCGTCACTGGTGAATTAGTTTCTTTCTCTTCGACAGGTGTTAGTATGTGTTGTACAACTACAGAAAGTCCTAAAGGCGGAACCAATCCCAACAAATCTCCAATAAGTTTCAACATTCCACTAATGTAAAAGTTTGGCCAAACCATATTTATGTAACATTGCATCATGCTGAATCCTTTTTCATTCTTCCTTTTCGATGTCTTCTGTAAACAATGAAAGTCTTTTCAGAGTTGAAAGTTAAATTCAAAAATCAATAAGAAAAATTGTGGAAAATTAATAGCTTATTTTTACGTACCACTAATTCGTATATTTTTTTGAATTTACGGTAATGTTTCATGGAACTTTCATTATCGGGGAGCTTTCCCAAGTCTTCTTGTTCTAGACTGTTTACGAAACCTTTGTGTAGAAGTCGATTTAACCAAAAAAATGTAATTTTGGAAAAGAAATGTGCGTTCATGTGTTTATATGTTACATTTGATAATGATTCCTTTATATTTCCAGATCTGTCAACTATCTGGAAAGAATACATTAACATTTTTATTGCATTGCCCGCTTGGATATAATACAACGCATGTTTTCCCTTTCCCAGTTTTCCGGACTAAAATACCGAAATTACCGATTTGTCGGAATTTCCGTTAATATGGGTAATAGTAGAATATAAATCAAGTTTTCCTTATTTTTACGATAGTATGAAATCATATTTTTATATAACTTTAATCTAATGAACTCCCATTTTCTCTGTGCAATTTTCAGGCACGAGAAGTTAATTGAAAATTTATACAAAGTGTATGAACGTAGACAGACGGTCGTCTAGCCATGGCGTCGCGTTCTTTATAGGAGACTAAGTGACCGCCCGCGGGTTCACTTACAGTTATAGGTAGGTACAATTCATGAGATGTATTATGTAAGTATAACAAAATTATTTTATATATATATATAGATAAATTCTGCTCTAAATTACTAAAGTAACTAAAATTTTCTTGAAAGGAGAAACAATGAGTGAGCCTCAAAAACGTGTTTTAGATAGACTTCATTCGTTCAAATTATGTCACTTCTTCAAATGGTATGAACTTGAAAAAAATGAGAGGGAATACGTTCTATTAAAAATTTTAATTTGCCATCGAATTTCTCGATATTTTGAGCGATTACCATATAAGAATTTTGTCGTGAATATAAATTGTCAATGTTGTCTATTATGTATTGAATTCACAATTGAAAGCGAATTACTTATAATATGACAGAAACAGCACCACTTTCCTTTCTTAGCGAGCAAGTGCATAAGGATTAACTCCTAAGCCTTTCTAGAACTGCTTGCCTTATGAATATTATCTACCTACCCAGCTAATCCCAGCTATGTACCTACTTTATTTATATACGTAGGTACCTACACACATATATTTGTATGTTTACAGGAAACTTCATAATAATAATTTCTAGAAATTAAAACAAGGAAAATAACATTTACCTAATTATTTTTATTTAGGTAAACCAATTAACCGCAGAGTAAATTAAAATAGTACGATACTTAAAATATACAAATCATGGACGTACGCGATGTTCACATTCATGTTCCACAATGAATAGGTTTATGTTTGTTTGTTTGTATTCAATACTCTTGTTATCTAAAGTTAAAGTTAAAAAGTTAAACTACGATACTTTATATCCCCCGAAAATACCTCATTTCTTCGGGAAATTGAAATCTTTTAATAGAAAATTTTGTATATAGAAAAAGAAAGGGTTGCTAAATTAGAATAAATATAGTTCAGACAATTATTCAGAATCCTAACTAGGCGCGATTGTTGGGAGGGCAGGAGATTGACATAGGCTCTTTTTTTACCCCGGAAATCCACCGGGATAAATTCTTATGTCACATTTCAAAATCTTCCACGGGCAAAGCTGGGGCGCAAAGAGAGTTAAATACAAATGTATGTACCTATAAGTTAAGTGGTACAATGTAGTTTAAGGTCGATGATCGTAATGTACGTGACGCTTGCTTCATAATGAGTACACCCTCCGCGCACTACATGAACGGGCTCATGAAGTGTGCTATTTCCGTTACATTCTATTAATATGTAAGTTGTTTGTATATATTTTTACGTAATTTCTAACTGTCTCATTCTCACAATCCCTACAATTTACCGAGACTACGTAAAAACTGTGGCTAATTTGCGGCTGTGCCTGCTAAAAATTAGTTTTACCATATGAAATCAGTGAATCGAGTTATACAATATTTAAAAATACCACTGCACTTGTAATCGCAAATTACGTTGTAATTATATTTAGAACAAAATAATTACTCACCTCGTCATAAAAACATATCCCATCAATAGAAGCCAACGTTAAACAAAATATCAGCGATATTGAATGTAAATAAATATTAACTTCCTTCACAGATGCTCCACTCGTAAGATGATGAAACAGAGTTGCTGACGATGTTGCTGCAGCCAATAACCAATAGAAAAAGAGATATAGAATTGGAGAGGATGTCCTTCTACTCCAAAGAGCTGTATGAAGATAAACAGCAGTAAACCATGCGGCTGGAGCGAGTGAAGCAGAGACCAAAGCGATGCGGTTTGAAGATCTCAAAGCTGCGGATGCTGCGCTAAAACTCCATACCACTCCAACACCGAGACTAGCTATTCCTCGCAAGTTTTGCCATCGCCATGACACGTGATTTTGTGGTCTGAAATTAAAAAGTAAAGTTAAAAGTGAACTGTTTTTAGGGTTCCGTACCCAAAGGGTAAAAACGGAAACCCTATTACTAAGGCTCCGCTGTCCGTCCGTCCGTCCGTCTGTCTGTCACCAGGCTGTATCTCATGAACCGTGATAGTTAGACAGTTGAAATTTTCACAGATGATGTATTTCTGTTGCCGCTATAACAACAAATACTAAAAAACAGAATAAAATAAATATTTAAGGGGGCTCCCATACAACAATAGTGATTTTTTTTGCTCGTTTTTGCTCGATATTGATAACAGCAACAAGTAGACGCTTGAAATATTCACAGAATATTTAGTTATATATTCATACATTCACTTTAAAAATAAATAATTAAATTAAAATAAAATAAATATTAAAATTAATAATACATTTTTTTGCCGTCCGACTCGCACTTGGCCGGTTTTTTTCTAGGTCACATATTTTAATATGAACAGTTAGTCAAGGATTTGTGAAATTATATGTAAACTGTTTTTATCTATATAGCGATAATCAGTTATTATTTGGTCTAAAATGAAGAATTAATAAAATTAAAACTATTATTGATATGTTTTATTCTTATGAACAGTCAGTCACCAACTTCCCCGTTCTGTATTTCCTCACGGAGTGTTTGAATAACCTTTCTTCCTATTATACTATCGTAATATGAAACATTGTATGCCGACGGAAGGCGGCGCGGTGTTGTCCTTGTGCCACCAAAACGTATGCGAACGCGTCGCGGCGTCGCTTGTTAGATCGTCAACCTCGTCTGTCTGTCTGTTATATACGTACTTTTGTTAGATTTACCCGAAAGGTACAGATTGGCTGAAAAACGGCCTTGACTAGATGTTCCTTTTCTTTATGTGGGTAGGTATCCTGGGGTCGGTATAGTCATATTATTTTGAATTTTTAGTAAGTCTCGTCATAACAACAGAGTTATTACTTATATCTTCCCTTAAAGAAATACTTAGGTTTGGAATGTATTAGTTACTTCATAATTTCTTGTTCAAATTAATCTATACTTATGCACAATACATATTTTATGTAGGTATGAAGTTCCCAAACACAAAACTGCTTTTCGGTCGTCTTAGTTAAACGCTATAATATCATCTAGCTCAGAATATATCTACCTATTATTATAAATTTAATTATCATCATGTTGTGGATGCAACCTACTTTTTAATTGTAATTTAAAAAAGTATGTTTTATTCTTTAAATTTTTATTGTTATGATTTTCTGTCTGTCAACAGTTTAACCTAAGAGTTTGACTATATTTCTTGAACTAAAATATTTATTTTCCTTATCCACGACCCCATTATTTAATAACCAAGGAATATACTACTCTCAATCTCAACCTATACAGCATCATCGCTATCACTAGATCATCATTTCACTATTTAAAATTATATTATATTATTATATTTCACTATAGTCCCCCGCCGCGTCTGTCTGTCTCTGGAACCACTGAACGGATATTGTTCCGGTTTTCATTATTATAATACAGGAAGATTTATGTGTATTAACCATGACGCTATTACTGGGATGGGAAGTATATGAACAAAAAAGTACCTACGTACTTTTCTCATCAGTGTTTTCAGTAAAAAAACTTTCAATTTACGCAGTAGGGACATAAAATCCTGCCATATACCGCAGGGGTAAATAGTCCAGTACATATCGCACTTGACCGGTTTTTAAAGTGAAACCCGATCAAAAATAAACAGTGAGGTCGTGGGACGCCCGGGTTCAGTTCACACTATAAATATTTGGTTTTCAGAGACTCGAAGTTGGAGTGTATGGTTACGTTTGTATGGTTTACAGAGAAACTTTTTTTTATAAAAAGGTGTCTTGGAAGTCTTGGAACAGTAGTTACTTTATAATCGGAGGTCAAATGAATGAATGTACCTAGTCATCAAATTTTTGAGAGTTTTTGCTGGATTCGGATTTACCGACTAAATTATGAATGCGCATTATACCTACGGTTGTTATTTAATAAATTTAAATCCATTTATTTTGGCAGAATTAATTAGTAAATTTTGTAGGACCTGAATTTATTATGTTATTTTTGGATTTTTTGTAAATTTTAACCAAATAGGTTTGAAATGGAAATATGTGAACATTTATAAATATGTTAAAAATAAAATCAAGGACTCAATGCAAAAATACAGATTCTGAAAATTTTAGCTCATAATATACATTTTTTTTCTGAATGTCTGTATTTTCACGTTTAGCTTCATAGGCGGATTTAGAGGGCACGTGCCCTCGTGTTAAAAACGGTTAAAGACGTGTTAAAAAATATGTTAAAGACGGTCAAAAATAACGAAATCCTGACTAATATAATTATATATACGAATGTGTTCATTTGCACAGAGATAGGGAACCGTCTACTTTTTATCCCGGTAATCCTTCAGGGTAAATTCATCTGTCACATTTCAAAATTTTCCACGGTCGAAACTGGGAAAGAAATCTAGTTTATATACCTTGTGCCACATCTACTGCAACAACAGATTATGATAGCGGCCAACACTCCACAGTAAAGATGTAATCCATGCAGGGCTGCTGTCAAAGCGTCCACTTCACAACCGATATCACCTCGTCCACAGATGGCTTCCATACTTATTATTTATTATTATTTCTTTTTTATTTCTACATACTTTATATTATTATCTAATAGATAAAGCTGGCGAACATGTAACTTCCATTATTTTGACTGAAAAAAAATCACAATTATAATTAGTGAAAGTTAGAAGGAAAATTTTATGGGAAGAAATATGTATTTTTATGTTGGAGAAAAGCGGCGGAGAAATGCTTGATAATACAGTTTACTAACCATGTAGATCTGTTTAAATATGCATATATGCTTACAACCTCGAAAATATATCATTGCGGAATCAATCAGATTTCAAAGTATTGAGTACAAAAATATCTTTAGGCTTTACCTAAAGGCAAATTCTCCAAACGGTTTTGTCCGTATTACTTATTTTGAGGCTCATTGTCGCCGTATGTATGTATGTACATTTTTTAAATGAAGATGAAACAAAGAGGACATTCTGAACTTAATAGTTTCATCAAAATTAATTTAGCCGTTTCGAAGCTGTTTATTCTAATGTATGCAATGTCATTTATAATTTATTTATTTCTAATTTGATAAAAGAACCAGTTTCGTGATCGGAATAGGTATACGGTTAATAAACATAAATAAACTTTACGAACAGCACTATGTAGATTAGGTAGGTATCTATCTAAGTAAGTAGGTACCTGTTTTTTTTAAATATATATGTAAATTATCTTCATACATTATGTTGACGATTGCCGAGTGTCCACAGATCGAGTAGGTATATAAATATAAAGTAATCTAGCCTCGCAGGTATTTTCTTCGTCCAGTTTTCTCTAAATTTCATTTATATTGGATTGGAATTGATTGGATTAAAATTGATTCATTTGAATGTAAATTTGAAGTGATTCATAAGCACCGACCTTCGATCAATATAACAAGGTGGATCAATACAACTACTCAGCGTGCCACGTAGCATACGCTCTGTTTATAATCACACGCCGCTCTTCGTCCCGCTTTTTTGTTCCTCTTTCCGCGCTTTTGTCCCTTTCCATCGTGTTTGTATGGCAGTGTTGAGATGCTCCATCTTTTTATTTTATATTGATCAAAGATTACGACCTAATGCTATCAAAGACTCATAATCTTTATGTCTGTCTGTCTGTCACCTTTTCACGCAAAAACTACTGAATGAATTTTGTTGCTGTTTTCACTATTAGACAGGTTGATCACCGGGAAGGTTTACCAGTATTGAACATGGACCCATCATGTTTAGGAGCTAATAGATAAGCGTATTTATGTAGGTATTCAAATTGTTGCAAACCCATATTGTACCCGTGCGAAGCGAAGGGAGGGTCGCTGATATCTATATCTATACTAATAATAAAGCTAAAGAGTGTGTTTGTTTGAACGCGCGAATCCCTGGAACTAATAGTCAGATTTAAAAAAAAAAAATTTGTATTTGATAGCCAAATTCTTGAAGAAGGTTATTGGCTATATAACATCACGCTACGACCCAAAGGAGTGGAAAAATAACCATTAACGCGGGTGCAACCGCAAGGCACAGCTAGTATATTGTATAATAATATAAAATTAATTGTATTAAAAAAAGCAATAGGGCACCTTGGTAGTAAATGTTACGCTCCAATAAAAAACTTAACGATTTCATATGGGAACCTAATTAGAATACCAAGTTAATGGGACATGACGGAAGTAAAAATAGGTACATCGAGGTACATGATATAAAATAAACATAACATTATGTAAATTAGTTTCTATATAATAATTATGATTGTAGTCACAGATCGTACTTTTTTTGGCTCGACTTTCCAATTACTTATCTGTACCAAATTTCATCAAAATGTGTTCAGCCGTTACGATAACATTGAGCAACAAACGTAGGTTCACACTACCAGCCGGCAATCTTTAATGACTACAATTTAAAGTTTACTGCAATGGCCTCACAGTTACTAGCGGAAGAAATGTGAAATGGCATTCAATAACAATATTTTTAAAAGCGGGGAAAACTACTATAGAATAGAATAGCCGTAGGAACTTGCCTACGACGAAAAGCGGAAATATTGCATTTCTATGTCTTTTTCATCTGAGTAAAGGCGAATATAATGGGGAAAAAATAAATTCGGAACCAAACTCCGAAATGGGTTCATATATAAAATTGTTGATTGAAATTGACCTACATATAGGTAAAATGATTAATTATCTGCCTACCTACATAAAATTTTAATTCAAATATAAATATTGAAGACTTTAATTAAACACTTACCAGCTCGCCTCATACATTAAACGTCACAATTTGAACAATTTGTAAATATTGGACCACTGTGAAATGCACAACATTGGTGTCTTGTTTTTACCAACGAATGATGTTTGGGTTAACTAATTCCTTTGCGAACACGTCTGCGACTATTTACGCGGCGATACCGACTGACCGAGACTGGTTTGTTTGTGTATGCTCCAACTGAATGAACGAAAGAAAAGCGGGTCATATCATAGAGTAACATATGGTCATATGACCGAATGATACAGACACCGGTACCTACTCGTGTTCCACATTTTCACCCAAGGAATATACTACTCTCTGTTTTCACCGCTCTACTTCGTTTTCCCACGCCGTAAGCTGAGGCCGTAGGTATATTTTAAACGTGTTTTAGGTAGGTATACATATTACTTTGACGAAACTTCTTAATAAAAAAAATCTAAAAAAAATTGTTTTTTCTGGAAAAAAGTATAGGCTATCTATGTCATTCTTCTGCCCTCCAACCTACAGAGTACCTACTTTTCTCCTATGTGTAAAAAATCACGTCCATACGTTATTCCGTTTTGAAATGAAATTAGGACAAACAAGCACCCTTTATATAGGTACCTACATATATATAGTATTAGTTAGTAGGATACTCCGAAAGAAAAGTTTGTCTCCGAAGTTCTCATATTTTGAGCTATCGTAAAATTTTATTCATAAAATATGAATTGTATTGACTTTATCGGCTACTTTTTTATTATATGGTTACCAGAGTTCTGTAATTAAATAAAAAAACCGTCAAAAATAACTGTTTAGTCCCTCACGAGCATTTTTTTCCGTACAAATTTCTAAGACGTAGTGGTAAGTTCTACATTGTTTTACCATTTGTACCTACGTCTCTGCGTTACTCCCTACCTATCATTTAACAAGCCGCGGTTTTTATAACTTGAGGCAAGGCTAGAGACCTACGTACCTTTTTTCGGTCAGAACTTTTCGTTTAGATTAGGCCCTATAATCCCTTTTTTTTCAAAATGTTAGTTTCGGAGATAGGGGGGGGGGGGACAATTTTCGTACCTATATTTAAACTATGCATTTTACAATTATAAAAAAAATATGTATTCCTTATAACGATAGCCCTTTCATTTGATATGACACATGAAGCACTTGAAAAGAAGAAAAAAAATTACGTTTTAATTTTCGTCCAAAAATTTACCACCAAAATCTAAATTCGAATATTTACGCTATACCACCAAGTTTCAACATTTTTCGTCCAGTAGATTCGGAGAAAATAGGATGTAACAGACGGACAGACGGGTGCGGAAAATTGCGTATTTTTGGTGTAGGCATTCTGAGAGTTTATATAACAGACTTGCCACATTTTCTGTTTCATATTATGTGGACATTGTAATCTAGTGTCTCTGTTCACGACAGGTCTTGATGATACTAGTCATGATCAACCTATTCTTTTAAAATATTTTTGAGAAGTTAAGAACAAGCTTTAGACTAGAATAATATGAATAAACGAAATTGAAAGCAGGGAGGGTGTTATGTGGTAGGTTATAAAAAAACTGCATCATTTATCGTAATACAGAAATAAAAAATGAGATGAAATATATTAACTTCTCAACATTAATTACAATTTAATAAACATTACATTATAATGTATATAACTAATACATTTTAATATCTAGTCATAATACCACTTGCTTAAAAACTAGAATAATCTCTGTTTTGTTTATATATAATACATTATTAGCTTTGTACAATTAAAAATCTCTATCCCAACCAGAAGTTTCGTCCGGTGGTATTTTATCTTTAGGATATTTCTCAAAGTTAGATAGATCGATGTTGTTTGCTACAGGAGGCACGAGCGGGGCCTTCATCTTGTGATTCTTCAGGGCTTCCCAGTCAAATCCCAGGAACCACCTGTGTAAAAAATCTTGTTGAATAACACGATTTTTAAGTCGAATGTGAAGTTCGTGGTATATGGCCTCTTATAGCTTTATAGTCCAGTCAACGAAGGAGTCGTTTGAGAGATTAGAGTATAATAAATATATATTAATCCGGAATTAAATAATCTGAATGTTTTAAGTTTTATCAAATCAATCAAGTCTTATTAGGGTCTCCATATAAAAAATACCGGAGAATTGAAACAAATACGATACCAATGTATAGCGAGCCGTGCTTTTGGTATATTACTTAAGCAATAGAGGTACTTATATTTAAAAAATTGTCGCCATTTTTCAGTTTTAATTTATTTCAACCGCATAAAAACTCTAACTCAACTAATAAAATAAGAGACAAACACATACTTGTGATTTTTGACATCAGCCATTCCATTCTTGAGGTAACCCAGTCGCTCTGCAGGTACAGGTCGACACAGTTTTCTGATTATTAACTGAGCGGACTTGCTAACTCGTGGTTGGAATGTCACAGCATCAATACCACGAAGTATTAATGTATATGTCTTCATGTGATCACCCCCGGCCGCTCGGAATGGAGGTTTACCTACTAGCAGTTCGTGAATGAAAACTCCTAATGCCCAGCAATCAACAGCACGGTCGTGGCCCTGTTAAAACAATTATAAAAAATATTACAAATGTGCTATAATTTGGCTGAACGTATACGGAAATATTTAATAACAAGTGCTTTTATATATATAAGATCCTGCTCTTTGTAAAGCTTGCATGGTCCCCATATTTATTATCTACATCTTAATTTCTTCTTAATTCCAGGAGAAGAACAATAGTAAGTCCCTACTTGCATCACGAAAAAGCGAGGCCGCCTATTCGTATAATTTCCTTCCTATGTGGCTATATTAAAATTTTATATCAAACTTTTTCTTCAAGGGTTGCCTAACAGCTCCCTCTTTTAGCCGATGGTATTTGTGAGACTATACTTAACGAGTGGCCAGTTCTGTTGAGGTAGGTATATTTAGATGGAAAAGGGTGGTTTGTCGGATTTTGTATATGTTTTTTAATTATAAAAAGCCCATTGGTACATGGCCGGGATCCGGGAATATGTTATTTACCTTATTTAGAACTATCTCAGGTGCCACGTACTCCGGGGTCCCAGCGAAAGTCCAAGTTTTGCTATTACTAGTCAACTGCTTCGCGAACCCGAAGTCAACCTAAACAAAATAATAATGCAATTAGGTAATTAGCATAGGTATGTAATTATTAAGTCACATACAAATATGATAAAGATAAAACATGGTAGGTATACCAACCGATCAACATCAGTAGAAAAAAATATAACATTTCAAAAGTTTTTTGTGAAAAAAATCCAGGCCTTCCAACTATCTTTGTGCAAAAAAATCACGTCTATTCGTTGCTCTGTTTTGATGCAGTGAAAGAAAGACAGACAAACACACACACTTTCGCATAATATTAGTTAAGATTAGTATTGTGCAATTTCATGAGGGTCCCACATTGCCTACTTTTGTATGAAATAATAGGTGATGAAAGTTAACAGTTGCTCCACGGGCGAAGCCGGGTAAGAAAGCTAGTATATAAATATAAATCAATGCCAAATGTATGACGAAACATCACTTGAGAATGGCTCGACCGATTTGGCTGTTGAAGAAAAATTGGAAAACTTGCTCGGAAAAATGGAAAAATCTTAAAAAAATTACTGTGCTTTTTTCTATGGGGTTTTTGTATTGAACTAAGTTAATATGGGCTCCACGGGCGAAGCCGGGTTGAAAAGCTAATATAAAATAAATACCAATTTAATATATCCATGTTCATCCAACATCAAATTTTCAGGCTTGAGGTCTCTATAAACGATATCTTTAGAATGCAGATACTGAAAAGCCTCTACGACACAAGCTGCCATAAAACGTGCTGTACCATCAGGGAATGAACGTTGCTTCTGTAACACGGTCCAAACATCGCCTCCAAGTACTGGCTCCATTAAGAAATATATGTATTTTGTGTCTTTAAATGTTTTGTATAATCTGAAAATAAAGATAACAATCACATTATAAATAGCTTTATTACTCTGATTGCGATTATTACGTTTCTGCATTTCACTTGTTCGTGTACCTAGATAGATTATTTATTCGACGGCACATTCCTTTGCATTAGTAGGTAAAAGAATTTGGAATTGGGAGATGCGGGTCTTTGGAAAATCGTTAGCATTAGCCATTAGCATAGAATTCTATGCATATCTAAGTAATTAATTATTTAATTATTTTATTTTTTGTTATTTTATTTATTAAATTTAAATTTGAAAAGTAAAAATTACAAAATATACTTTCATTTTCCTATATGCATTTCGCTTGTTAGACCAGTCTCTGTCTCAGACCCACCCAGGAACACATTTGTGAATATTATATCTACATATAAAAATAATTGCAGTGGACAGATATCATTTTTATGAATTAAGGTACGTAGCTAAATAGGTAAAATCCTAATTCTTACTAATTTTTTGCACAGAGCTAGCTGGAGGGCTGGAGTGACATAGGCTACTTTTTGTCTCGCAAATTCTTCGACATAAATTCTTATTTTATATTTTTTAAAAATCCACAGGCTAAGCCGGGGCGGAAAGCTGGTATTAAAATAATTACCTGCATATAAAAGGGCTATTGCAAGTCAACATAATGTTTTTCTCGTTAAAAGCGTGTTCTTGCTGCTGTTGTTGTACCATGTCTACTTTTTTGAGACACTTGAGAGCGAATGTCAGAGATTCATTGCGGGCATACTGTACTAACTCGACACGACCGAAACCTCCTACACCCATTGTACCGACTATGGCTAGGTCCTTTAGCTCGACGAATTCAAATTCTGTGAAAAAAATTATGGTAAAAATACGATGTTCGAAGTCGCCGCGATAAAATAAAATAAACTCTTCTGATATTAGTTGGAATAAATGATAAATTAAAAAATACGTCAATAGAAAGTCCTTGCTATAATCCGGGAAAACGGCAAGAGACCCGATGGAATGACTCTGATACCTGGTAGCAAGGTCGGTCCCTTTTATGGGATGCTAAGTGGGATGAAATAGTAATAAGTGATTCGTGATTCAGCGAACTATTCCACGCGGACCTGGTTTATTTAGTTATTTTAATTTTAGATAATAATAATTTAATTTTAAGGTTTTTTTTATATTGTTGTGTGTAAAAAAATTTCAATCCAGCCAATATAACTCGAATTCACAAAGACCTTATACATACTATTAGCTTTACTAATGTCTTTACTAAATCCATGACCTCATAAAATACCTCTTTCGAACACAGTACGCACTCTACTTTAGTTCGTGTCAAGAGTACTCTTTGGTTCGTGTTTCGTTTCATGGTAGACCTAATCAGGCGATCCGTACCTTTATCGTGAATAAAAAATGAACTACAGAGCATTCTTAAAAAAAATCATTCTGGATAATAAGGTATCGCCCTAATTAGGGAAATTAATAAAAATCAACAGTTTGGATTCTTAGATGACTTTTACATACCGCTTCTCACTTGAGACACCTTCTTTGTTCCATCAGATTTCCGAGGCTTTTCGTGTCGAACATTTTTTAGTTCTTCAAGATTACCCAGCAGATCAGTAAATGGCCTGTTTAGAAAAAAAATAATTAAATTATTGTTGTTTATAACTTTCAATATAGAAAATCGCACTAACTAATGCTGCAGTTATTTGTTTACCTCTAACATACAAACAAATAATTTGCACATTATAACAAGTTTATACTTATTCAAATATGGTAAACAATAAAATGCTTCTATTATTTTGTAAATTAAAAAATTAAAAGTTACAGCGGCAATGCATACATTTAGCGAGTTTCCCAAATTCAGTAGAACAGATATCTCCAGTCTGTGTCTGCACTTAATGAAATCTAGAGCTTCTTCTTCTTCTTAAATATAATTTAATATTTTCAGTAGTAATGCGTGCTTTTTTATGCACATCTTAGCACGAGAAGTATATGTAAGCGCTTATTCTTGAAAAAAATTAAGCTTATCGTAACCTCTAGTTTCAATTCCAATGCTCTACCAACTGAGCTAAAACAACTACCTACAATGAATGTACTTACTTCTCGTGCTACGAGGGGACATAAAGCAAGCATTTCTCCGGAAATATTAGATGAAGTCTCTAAGCTCTGGCCTCGCCGTAAGATTAAAAAAGAGGTTAATGATAAAATTGAATTTCAAATCATTAGAAATAGTCTTCCGCTGCGTACCCTGGGGCCGGCAACGGTTCCCGGGAACTGTAAGGGACCCGTGAAGTTTTTTTTTAGAAATATAGATAAATACGCTGCTAACTTAACTATTTTTTTTTTCATTTTATTACTATTTTATACTATATAAAGCTCGATTACCACTCACTCACTCACTCGCTGACTGACAGAATTGTTCTCCCAGAAAGAGTTGTGATGGGGGGTAACTTTTGGTGGGATCGTATAGAGGGGGTCCCAGTGAGTACCAGAAAAATCCCAAACCCCCCTTTTTCGCCCCCCTTTTTTTTTTGTTTTTTATCTCGAGAAGTATAAATCGGATGGGGTAGGTGCCGAAACTAATAATGTTTAGGATGTGTTCCTATTAGCGAATCCATTAAAAAAAAAAGTTCTCCCATAAAAAAAAAAAACTACCATACATTTGTTTTTGTTTTTTATCTCGGAAACTTCAAATCGGAGGGGGTAGGTGCCGAAACTAATAATGTTCAGGATCTGTTTCTATTAGTGAATCTATTAAAAAAAATTATACTCCCATACAAAAAAAAAAACTCCCATACAAAAGTTCATACATTTTTTCTTTTTTTTTCTTTTTCCAGAAAGAGTTGTGATGGGGGAAACTTTTGGTGGGATCGTATAGAAGGGGTCCCAGTGAGTACCAGAAAAATCCCAAACCCCCCCCCTTTTCACCCCCCTTATTTTTTTTTGTTTTTTATCTCGAGAAGTATACATCGGATGGGGTAGGTGCCGAAACTAATAATGTTTAGGATCTGTTCCTATTAGTGAATCCGTTAAAAAAAAAGTTCTCCCATACAAAAAAAAACTCCCATACAAAAGTTCATACATTTTTTCCTATGGACTAGGAATTGAATTCTACCCCTTTCCACTTTCCCCGTACCCCCCTCCCCTCCCCCCGTCTCCCACACATTTTTTTTTTAAATCGCGAGCGAAGCGAGCGATGCCGCGGCAGCGGCCGGAGAAGCGCCAGTTATCATAAATCCGAAACTAATAATGTTCAGGATATGTTCATATTAGCGAATCTGTAAAAAAAAATCTCCCATACAAAAAAAAACTCCCATACATTTTTTTTTCTTTTCTCCAATTGACTTCAATCGAGCAGCGGTAGGGGTAGGAGTAGGAGTAGGGGTAGGAGTAGGGGTAGGGGTAGGAGTAGGGGTAGGGGTAGGAGTAGGAGTAGGGGTAGGAGTAGGGGTAGAGGTAGGGGTAGGAGTAGGGGTAGGGGTAGGGGTAGGAGTAGGGGTAAGGTAGGGTAGGGGTAGAAGTAGGGGTAGGGTAGGGGTTGGAGTAGGGGTAGAGGTAGTGGTAGGGGTTGGAGTAGGGGTAGTGGGAGTAGTTGTGGTACGAGTAGGGAATTATTTAGAGTGATAGGTGGCGGGCTTATCGCAGACTTGTAGCATGTCTTCTTTGGTGTGGGCAGCAGTTGTTCCCTCACAGCAAACACGCGAGTTGCTTGCACATACTAGTCTATTTACATATGATGTGATAGTGTGTTTGTGTGTAAATAGTAGACCGTACTAACCCGCGTTCTAAAGTAAGACACTCTACACCAGGCGGCTGAGCCGTGACTGTAGCTAAACGTCGATCTTCATGAAGTAGAGCTTGTTCACCGAAATAATCTCCTCTCTTCAATTGTCCCACTTGTCTGTCAGGTTCGTCACCATCACGTTTCGTAACTATGACAGTACCACCGCGGATTATATAGAATTTATCACCGCGGTCTCCTTGGCGTACTACTGCTGTGCCGCCAGAGAAGAATTCCTTAAAAATAAAAATAAGATTTTTTATATTACCTTTATGCCACCCTGTCTTTATGTTAAAAGACGTCTATAGGTAGGATAATTATATTAGTATCCCTCTACTGAATACTCTTTAATATAACCACATCTTCAAGCATGATAATCAATTTCATATAATGCTTATTTTCCCTGGGTTTAGTGGGCACTCTTGCTTCATTGACTTTTATGTCTTGAATTAACTGACTTTGAAATTAGGTTAATTTACATATGAATTACTTGTTGGTATGTCTAAGATAAACCCGCAAGAAATGGCAGGGATTGTATTGTCAGTACATAAAAAAATTAATATACCCGTTTCAGGAAGTCAGAAATTTTAGCTAGCTCAATTTTGTGTATCCCTTGAAGTAGAGGAACGGATGATAGAAAACGTAAGTTGTCTTCCTGTTCTTGGCGACCGCTCCGCACCATAATCTTTTGAAAAACCCTTCTCTCCAAAGTCCATACTTTAGCTGAAGTGATGCCTGGATAAAATTAAAAGAAACTAAGCTAGGTGTACTTGATTAGCGGTAAAGATAAATAAATAGGGAAGTACCTGCCAATTTTCTTGTTACTTTACTTTAGATAACAGATTTATTACCTACGGTGTTAGAATTGATAAACAATTTCTGAGTGATATATGATCAATTATGCTTTATGCGAGTAGATAAGTATTTTCATTGTAATTATAATAAAAACATTGAACAAACTTACATCGTATAGAAGCAAAACGTTTGGCTTTATACAAAATTGCTAGTTCTCCGAAAGCATCTCCAGGCCCGAAAGTCTTAACAACCTGACCATTCTTTAAAACTTCAAATTGCCCATTCGCAGATACGAACAAATGGCTCCCACTTTCTCCTTCTCTTACTATAAGGCTTCCAGCAGAATATTCCTGTGGACTCATAGCCTCCACGACGGCCGTTAACCGTATGTCATCCATTAAATTTTTAAGAAAATCATTGGCCAACACAGCTTTTTTTATTTGTTCGGCTGATCTAGAATTAAACAAAAATTATGAATTATCATCCAGGGTCAAAAATTTAGTTTAATGTAAAACCCTGATCGTTTTCAATTAACCCCTGTTTTCAACATAGTTTGAAACATAATATTTAATCAAGAAATGCAAAAATAATACTTTGAAATTGACTAACAGTTCAATGTTTACGACTTGCATTAATCATCATAAGGATATGTAATTCTCCCGAAATCTCAGCAATACATAAAATAGATACTCACTGGGCATCCTTTTCATATTTAACATAATGTAAGTCAGTAAGGTTGCGGGTACTGTCATCTGGAGCTGGAGGTGCTATAACTCCACGTTTCCTCCGAACAGCAGCCGGTTCTGTGTCAACTTGCACGATCTCAGATACAGTTTCTAGTTTTGCGGAACTACTGCGATCACTTATGCTCATATCTCCATTACTAATTTTCTTATCGTTTTCGTTTACATGGTTTTCCTCTATTTTAATTGTTGGCACTTCATCAGGTAATTTCTGCAAAAAACCGTAAATTATTCAGGGGAGATAAGAGAAATTCTTTACATAGATCCCCTAGTGAACCTATGGTGATTTACTACCTAAATTTTGAATTATAATAACAGCGATAACGCTTATAAATTTTAAAATAACCAACATTTCTTTGATAAAGTCCTAAATAAATATGAAACAGGAGATATTGTCAATTATCGTATCGGTGACTTTTCACGAATTTAAGCATTTTTGATAATATCTCATAAGATTAAGATTTTGAATTGAAAATTAATTGGTCTTTGGTATTGTTTTTCTACAAAAAGTCATATATTATGTGTATTGATTTATTTAATGGGACAAGTGGCAAAAGTATGCTTCCTTTCTGTATCATAGAGGTACCTAATTATTATTAAGATATCTACTTAGCATGCATGCAAGCTATCGATGAGTTTGCGTCATTGTACAAATGTTTAACTAGATTAGATTTTTACGTTCATTTGATAGTAGGCATATTTACAGCTATCTATGGTTGATGTATTATTTAATTAGGTATGAGATATGGCTGCACTGATTTGTATTTCTTTCCATACAATACAATTTAAATTATATAGAAACAAAATATTTATAACATGTGCTGGCTTAATTATTTTATCTAAGTACCATTATTATTATATTAGATTAATAATTGTATAAATAATTTTCATTTTAGGGTCATCCACGTTACATGTAGGTAGGTAGGTAGGTATCTATCTGTCACACACACACGCATCGAAACAATTTATAAGTATATTTTATTTTTAGGGTTCCGTACCCATAGGTTAAAAACGGAAACCCTATTACTAAGACTCCGCTGTCCGTCCGTCTGTCTGTCCGTCTGTCACCAGGCTGCATCTCATAATTTTCACAGATGATGTATTTATGTTGCCGCTATAACAACAACAAATACTAAAAAACAGAATAAAATAAATATTTAAGGAGGCTCCCATACAACAAACGTGTTTTTTTGCTCGTTTTTACTCGGTATTGATAACGGCAACAAGTAGACGCTTGAAATTTTCAGAGAATATTTAGTTACCTATATATTCACTTTAAAAATAAATAATTAAATTAAAATAAAACTAATATTTAAGGGAGGCTCCCATACAACAAACGTGATTTTTTTTTGCTCGATATTGATAACGGCAACAGGTAGACGCTTGAAATATTCACAGAATATTTAGTTATATATTCACTTTAAAAATAAATAATTAAATTAAAATCGTGAATCCCATACAACAAACGTGTTTTTTTTTTTGTTTTTTTTTTATAGTTAATGGTACGGAACCCTTCGTGCGCGAGTCCGACTCGCACTTGGCCGGTTTTTTATATCTTTTTTTTTGCTTATCATTAGTCAATCCCATAGGTATCACCATGACGTCTCACATCTCATCTTTTTCCGTAACTCAATATGTTGATTGTAATGTATGTAGGTAAGTATATAGTATGTAGTAGTTTTGTCTATATGTGAATCAAATTCAAGACATAAATTCTCTTACTGATAATTAAAATGATATGGAGAAAACCACGGAATAGAAAAAAAGAAAACTAATTCACCAACTTTTATTATCATGACGTAGGTAGGTAGGTACTAGTCATTTCTACTGATGACGCCCAACAGTCGGAACAATATGACGTTGCACAAAACAGGAAAACAAAATAAAGTATTTTGCTAAAAACCGGTTGTTAAATAACTTTTTATTTAATTATTTACATGTAACAATAAGTATAATAAACCAGGTCCGCGTGGAATAGTGGCAAGAATACTGGCTGCATTTCCTCACTGATTCGTTGAGCGAGGAAGGGGCTGGCCCTCTTGTCACCAGAAGAGATAATCAGTCGTATATCTTTAAATCGATAATCTTTAAAATATGGGAGGCAAGCCGATCAAATAACCAGAGCGGCAAAAATAAGGGGCGGCAAAATTGAGGGCGCCGGGCAATATTATTTTTGCCCGGAGTGGCTAAATAGCTAGATCGGGCGACGGGACTAAAGTGTTTACGCACGTAGCATCCTATACAAGGGGCCGACCTCACTCCCAGACAATCAGAGTCATTCCATCGGGTCTCTTGCCGTCTTCGAGGATCATTCCCGTTGGCTCTATGAGAGCAGGGATTTCTATTGACGCAAAAACCCTATATATCACTAGACAGGTCTTATTTTTATACCTACTGCGTGCTCCTGGTAACCCATAACAACTATATTAATTAACTAAATTAGTATATACGAGACATCCGCGAGCATGAACAACAATATTATAATATAATTATTATATAAGTTTATTAAAGACTAGCATTCCGCCCCCGGCTTCGCCCGTGGATAATTACGAACAAAATAAAACCCCTACCCTCTACCACTACCACAATATCAATAGTTTTCCCAGCGCACGCCATTTAAGGAATTCTTAGGTCATTTTTTTTACACCTTAGGTTACATTATTGGAGTTTTAGTAAGGATCCCTAATTTTTTTGAAAATAGAATATAGCCTATGTCACTCAGGGTGAATGTAGCTTTCCAATGGTGAAAGAATTTTTGAAATCGGCACAGTAGTTTTTGAGTTTATTCATTACAAACATACACACACACACACAAAATACAAATCTTTCCTCTTTATAATATTAGTAAGTATAGATAATATCCCCTCGACTGACAAGAGGGCTGGCTCCTTTCTCGCTCAACGAATCAGCATCGCGATTCAGTGGGGAAATGCAGCCAGTATTCTTGCCACTATTCCACGCGGACCTGGTTTATTTAGTTATTTTTAATGTTTAGATTAGGTTTAAGGTTTTTATATTGTTGTCTATTAATTAAAAATATACCATTATTAGGTATAATTAAAGTATATATTCATTTCAATATAAGTACGAATTCCCCTTATCATTGTGATTTTAATTAGATAAGGTAGTTAAAATTAACACGTAAGAGTGCCTAATTTAAAAAAGTAATACAAATACATTAATAAAATGTAAGATCGTGAAATGTGTTTATAAGAGAAAATTCAAGGTCTTTTCTTTACGAGTAGGTTTTGTTTGCATACACAGCGACCAGTGTTTGAGAACTTTCATGAATTAATTTATGATACTTCTACTGTAGCAAATAACCAACTATGATATATATATATATATAGGTAGTTTAGTAGTGTGCTATCTAATATACACAATGTAAATAATACGCGAGTACATACCTACCTAATTTTACTAGATATGATAGAATATAGAAAATGAAATCATTATATTATTCATAAATTCAAAGGAAAAGTACCTACCGGATAATTATGATTAATACAACAGATACTACCAGGTGTCATGCAGTAAGTAATCTATATTAATAATAAAGCTGAGTTATTTTTGCATTTGATAGCCTAATTCTTGAGGAAAGTTAAAGTCTATATAACATCACACTACGACCCAAAGGAGCTGAGCAGTAACCATTACGCGGGTGCAACCGCAAGGCACAGCTAGTGTATAATAAAATTAATTCTACATTTTAGTTTGAATGAAACTGAAAATTTTGTAAATTAGTTACCTTGAATGTTTTCCTTCTTTCCTGTACTTCTGGTTTGTTGTTATTATTGAGCACAAGTTTGCCCTTCGAGGACCACCGGAAGGGTGGACACAGCACCATCTTGTATCACATTAACAAGACTGCGTATCGACACTTAAGATGCGGTAGAAGCTATACACGCGCGCGACTATTCCCGACTGATTCGCCGCTCGAACTCTTTATCGTGTCGCAGATTATATCGAGGTAGGTACCGATTCTTTAATTGTTCATTAGTAAAGAACGATTAATTCATTATCATGCGAGTACTTACAATCTTATCCATATAAATAATGGACAATATCATTTCGCAAGGCAATAATGGTGTCACGAATATTTCAATTATTTTTACGATATTATTGTATCGGTTGATAACGAATTTCGTCCTTCACTTCATTATGAGTTCAAATATTGGTTTTTGGATCAGATCGAGGTTTAAGGTAAATTAGAAGATGGGGTGTAATAGCAATAAAATACGAAGGATTCTTACTATAACTTTATTAAACGTAAAATGAGTTGTTACATAACGCCAAAGGCTCGATTTATTTTACCTCAATCAATAAGTAATTCAAAATTGACAAATAAAATAAATATTTACAATAAAATCAGCTTTGCAATCTAAAAAAATTGCGACACCAAAAAGATAGTCATTGTATATCACAAGTTGTACAAGGATTTTTGTTTGTGCACCAGACTCGACAAAAACTAACCGAAAATAGTTCAAATATCAAATGTGTGCGACGTTAAAATGTGCAATTGATCTATATTAAATATGTGCTGAACGGAAGACATTCATTTAACAAACGTATTGTAATTACTATTAAGTTTTAAAACATTACACGAATATACACCGAATATGGAAAATTGAGCACAACTGTTTACTGGAGTAGTTTGTTCTGAGGAGAACGAGAGCTGTACCGGCCGCCGACCGTGTGTGCTCTATAGCTTTATCTAGACAGCTCTTAGTACCAATATAGCGCGTAGTTAATCTTCAGTAAACTTTCTCGCGTTATCTTCAACGACGCCACACGGAGTACAGATCTCGCTATTCGTCCAGAACCCTAACTGAACAGCGTCGACGAGTGCAATTGACGAACAAGTGATACTTATAATCTGGCTACAATAACAACTGGTACAAATAATATGAAACATTTCGCGCGAGGACGCCGATAACATTATGTGCACATCGTTCCGTCAACTACCAAGCGATATAACAACTATACGTTTACCGTCGCCGCAGATTACGAACGATACCTTGCAGCGACCGCGGCATAAAGCTACATGATTTTAATTGCGAATAAAGTTATTTATTTATCATGAAAAAGACACCTCCTAAACCAGCAACATACGGCGTTACAAAATACATTTCTTAATCATTACATATTATATCTATAATACACAGAATTTGATTAATTATTTTGTCGAAAACCCTTATTACAGAAATACACTAACCATTTATCAGATATGTCGATTAAATTCTGATTTCTTCATCGCAACAATAACAACTTTGGCTATGATCCTAATGCAAAACGATCACAATCAATAATGATAGATATTATAGAAAAATCATTACAAAATCAATAAAAAATCACATTACTTATACAATATCCAAACGTATATTAAGGGAAGCAGGTCTGGCACCGTACATATAAAGAGCCGACCTCCGCTGCTTTGTGACAACTCTTTCTTAGACTACAATTCATTTCTGTACTTTCATGACGTGTACTTAGTATTTAGAAACATTTATAACTAAAATTTTATAAAAAAACTTAAGGACAAACTTAAAAATAAAATTCCACACATGAGTATTCATTTGATAAAGCACGAAAATGTATATTCACAAAGCTGCATTCAAACTATATAGCTACAAACTTCGAGGTAACCAGATTATTGTTCTTTAATATGATAACAGATAAATATTATATGAACAAGATTATTAAAATCATATTTAAAAAAATTAAACGTTACCTATAATTGTCACCATTATTAATTTAATAATACAGTAGCTACTGATAAAGACTGAATAAGTAATATGAAATTATTTACCCCGTAGCACCCTTATATAAGTAAAAAAAGTTGTGCACATAACGACTAGAACTGTAAACCTTGAAATGCTCTTAATGTCATGGGGTTGCTCTTGTAAATATAAACAGTTTTGTTAGAATCCTACTACCCTCCTACAATTCATTAAAGTTATGTAGTATGTACGTCACAAGGTAGCCTTACAGATTGATCAGTCGACTACTAATATGGACAAAAATAATAGGGAAGCTATTTCGAACGTGTACTGCTACGTATGGCGTTAAAACGTATTAATAAAAAAATATATAAAAAAAACTGAATAATGCTTGTGATGTAATTTAATTAATAATTATGTTAAATTTTAAGAAAAATACCCGTTGAATATACATAAAAAGTTAATTATTGTTCATGGAATATAGCATCTAATAACATTAAGCCAATGTTTAACAAGTGATCAGATCTAATATTACGTAAACACTAGACGGCACGTAGATATGTTTACACCGCAGTGAATTCTTATAAAAAAATAATCGACAAGGTTCTACAACCTTGAATAAAATGTAAAATAACATCTATGTTTCACTCATAGACTTTATGGAAGTTTTTCTTCGTGAAAGACTTTAAATCTATTGAGATGGGTGGTACAATCGTGTGAATAATCAAGAATCGATGGGTAAAGTGCTTTGGTATAAACGTTGAGCGAGTTTTAGATGTTAATTTTATTTTAACGTCTAATGAAATTGTTAGATCTACCAATAGGTTAAAATGTCTAAATGATTGGACCCACAATCGTGTTTGTTGGCCAAACGGAAAGTGCTATTATAACATCACGTATACATTAGATAACTGTAAACATAATACGTCGAGAGACGCAGAGAATTTTGAATGATATGTCAGAACTCGTCGGAGTTCATTTCTTTACTTACTTACGTAACTACATCTAAAGCTCTATGTCCTATATGATTACTCTCGACTGACAACGTTATACTGGCGCCCTATGTACTGTATAATATGTGAACATGAACAATATGACGTACAAGATTGTTCAAAAAATACCATTCCGATGATTCCAATTGATTTGGCGATATGCGAATATACAAAGCGTACTTACTATACTTAGCTTTGGAGTTAACAACGACTCGTAACAAACGGTCAAAACTTATTAATATCTAATTAATACGTACGAGATTTTGTTCATAGTGTTTGACATACTGCGACCTTAGTCAAGTTATCTTAATAATGATCAAATTTATTCTAGTTTCTAATATAGAAAATTAACACAAAAAAATTGTTTTAGAAGGTAACTTTAAAGTGATATTTATTATACGTAAAAAAAAACAGAAAAAATGGCACCACTTTACATTATGCACCACAATGTATGATAAAGCTATGCCCACAGCTAACACTACACCAAAATGTGTATCGGGAGTATTCAAGAACCTACTTTAAAGTAAAATCAGTACATCAGAGTACCCCAGCTAAGTGTAATTTAAACTCTAGCATTTAAACATTAGAAACAATAACAATATTTTGGCCAATAAAGTTACTTATTTGTTCCGCGATTTGTTCGGTTACCGTTCTATGTATTTACACTTTCAGTACTATATGATATGCAAGTGCAAAGCTCACTATACATCGTTACACGAGCCATACTACCTATTGTCAACACGCAACACACAACGAACGGAACATAATCTAGTTTAGCTGCTCGCACTTGTATATGCATTATACAAATCATTTACAACAAAGTCCACTTAAACTATTTCCAATACAATTTTTAACTTTGGTATTCCTAAGTTTAATCAGTAAAATGTTCCGGCCTTTAAACATTTTTGTCTGCAGTATAAAATGTGTTCTAGCTCACCTTGGTGTGACTTGACAGTAGAAACCCGAGGGATATTTTGTTATGTTTTAACATTAATAATTTCACTGTGAAACACATCAATGCCAGCTAGTTGTTTAAAATACTCACAATTCATAGTATCCCTTCAAAAAATAATCAATTATTTAGAATTCACATTTAAAATATTCTACAAATGCCAACGTGGACAGTGAGCATTTACTTGTGTTAAAACAATTACACTCTATGGCACACTGAATCGGCGAACTGTAAGGCAGTGTTTGACGTAGCCAATACAGTCCTCTTTTCGAATCATGCGTGCCTTAGGGCGCACCTGTCTATAAAATACAAAGTTATATAACAACATCACATTCCTAGTAACAATCTATTATATAAAATACAAGCTAACTTGTACAGCTGTCGGCTAGCATATTTACTGATACTTCCAGATTACCAAATGTTTGTACCATTATAAAGAGAGTCCATTGTCATGTTGAGGTGTTGGAAACAAGTGTAGTTTCATATTCGAGCGCGATTTGTGTTCACTGGCTTAGTATGGCGCGAATCTATTGTACCCACTTCTATACACCGCCGCCTGGAAACAGTACAAAATAAATATTAATTGATGTTGTATAGTTTCATCTTTATCGTGGCATTTCTATGACATGAGATTTTTTACTTTGTCAAAATGGCGTCTGACAGCCGCCATATTACAAAATAACAATTTGAGTTTGAAGCAATTTGGAGTGATTTTTTTATATCTTTGTTTTCGGAAGTATCAACAGCGTCGCGACGGACGCCGCGAACTGAGATTACATAGCGGTAACGAAATTGCACTACTCTGTCTACTATAAGACAGAGCGAGACAGCATAATTAATGTTACCTCCCTTCGCAGCGCCGGTGTACTAACGGCGTTAACCATCTAATCAAGTCAGATCAATCTAATCAATAGTACATTTAAAAAGAGCAACTTACTCCGTAACTTGTGACAGGTCCAATACTATGTCCCAGGTAAGGGTCACCATATTCTCTGCCATATCTGAAATATTTAATTTTTATCTTAGAACAGTATTAAAAATTGTAACTGTAATTAAATGGTCAATTATTGACATTGCGTTAACAAATAATACTGACAGATTATTATTTTTATTGTAAGTCAAGAAAATGAGTCTACCACCGGCAATAGTAGTTTTACATTTACATTACATTTACTATTGCTACGATATTCGCAATCATTAGATTCAAGATAGTTTTTCACGTTTCGCTTGAAGGACCCAGTAATGAATGTAATATGGAATACTTACGAGGCAGCCAGAGACGCGAGTCCCGGCGTGGGTTGTGCGTTAACTGCGGCGGCTGCCGCTCTTGCTGCAGCGCCGTAGTTTGCCGCCGCGGCAGCCGCAGCCGCGTGTTGAGCTGTCGTCAACTGCGACTTTAACAAAGGTGACGACGCCGCCGCCGCCGCCGCTGCTGCTGCCTACAAACACAATGTGAAACTTGCATTATTTTGTATTGATTTTGGTTTAGAGGTTCTTTATTGAAATTCATTCATATTTCTTAATTTTATTACCAAAAATAATACTTTTAACCTGATCTACTCTACAATTAATTTGCCATTCACTCTGCCTCTGCATCCTATTCAAAGAGATATAATTGAATATCCTATGTAATCTTATTTGTAGGGTATCATACATTTAAGAATGACAAAATTTCTGCTTGATTCTTCTTTATGAGAGCAATGAGCCCACAAAGAATCCCACTGAATGCGACATTCAATGAAACATTTCCGTAAGTTGGTAGGTGTAGATAATAAATCGTTTTACATACCGTATCTGATACATGCTTGTCGACAACTTCTCTCATATTAATAATGTAGCTAATGATTGTATTATGTAATTACAAATTGAAGAAAATATATGCATTTAATCGAACAAAGTATACCTTCAATAATAACATGCAAATAATTTTAGTAATAACAAGATCGAACTGCAGACCAATCATTAATGAATTCAGTAGTAGTGTCGCAGAAACCCTCGGGAAGAGTGAGAATAAATCTAGAAGTACCTACTGTGGATGATAATATTAGCATGCAATGTGATAGGTTCATAACGAAGGCAAGCTATGAGACACTAACTGTGTAATTAGTAGGTATACTGAGATTGTTGCAATCAATTTGTGGGCTCACTGTTCTACATGGAGCATAGCTTTGAATTAGCACTAACGCATCTTCGAGAAAAGTCGACAAATCACCCATTACATTACAAAACAACGCACAAAAGTTAAATTACTGATACAGAAGCCGGCCAGCCGCGCGCCGACCGCGTTACCACAAACACAGTGCATCCCGTAAAGAGATTGAAACTACGGTAGCACATTGTAAAACATGATAATGGAAGCGTTAGCAGTAAAGTGTAATTACAACGGAGCGCGGCCGCAACTTTACCTCCGCCGCGGGCTTCGCCGCCTGCAAACAACATAGTACCGGTCACCGAACCTCCGACAATTCATTATGTCTTATTCACGATTTACCACATACTTATTTTGAACATAAGGTACTGTATAACTATATAATATCTCACCTGAAGTCTGTAGCTAGTATCAGCCGATGCAGCCGCAGCTAAGAAGGGGTCGTAATACACGCTGCAAGCAAGATCAGATTATGATAATACCTTACAACTAGCATTAACTAGATTTTTTTTTCTCTCAAAGCTAACAGAAAACACTTCACAATTATGCGGTGAAGTGTGAAAGGGAAAAACCGCGGGGGTGCTAACAATGAGGAAATTTTAACTAGTATCGCATCATCCCGCTTGCTAATAAAGGGTTTTCTGAAAACTTTGAAAGATTAAATGTTCACTTTTAAATTTTTATATGTATTATACACCAATCTGCATTATATTTTAATATGTTTTATGATAATTGCTTGAACAGTGTACATTTCTGTCTATACATGGAAATCATGTTACTAATTTGCCCATTTTAGGATTTTTAACTAACTCTACAAAAACTTATGGGATATTTAATAGGAGGAAGTTAATGTAATAATTTTGAAAAGTAGGTCAAGTTTGGTGACAATGTAACTAAAAATAATTCATACATAACGTGCTATTATTAACACGAAAATACATTGGCTAGTGTTAATATAAAGCTTTATTCACAATATTATATAATATGTACAACACCATTCCAATACAGAGATTTAGTGTACACATAAGAAAGAGTGCATTCCTACTAATATTAGTATAAAAAAGTTTTAAATTATGTAAAAAATGTAACTAGCAAGCTTTAATAGTAAACTACAATGAGCTACATTAACATTAGTATGATAGATTATTACTTTAATGAACTATAATTACATATTATGAAGAGATGAAGAGAGAATAAAATAAAGTCATACCCAAAAAATAAGCGATGTGAACTTTAGGATAAGGATTAATAGAGCAGGTTTGGATTAGGACTTGAACGGCGTAGGTATCTTCAAAAATAAAAATAATTACTCAGCCGATATTCTGACAGCTGTATTTTGTTTGTCGAGTCACATTCAAATGTGTGATATAATAAGATAAACCAAACAGGCCTAGAAGTAGAATAGAATAAAATCTAAACTAGAGATATAAAATACAATAAGTTTTTATACATTTTTTATTCAATTGGAATAAAATACACCTTGTATTTTAATTGAAAATAAAAGAAAAACACTTCTGATTAGTTATTAGATAATTAAGTTGTCGCAGAATAGATGGTAATGTATTATACTTATAGTATAGCCAAACAATTTTCGCCTCTTTGAACACAGCTCAACATACCATGAACATTATATTGGAATTTTATAAAAGATTAGAACTAAAAATAACAATGTCCCTGTGCAGTAATTAATTAAAAAAAAATATTCCAATGACAACATATTGGTTCGGCCATCACACCAGTGAATTCGGAGCAGGAGCTATGTTAGAGTGGGTTGTGCGGTACTCACGGTGCGTATGCGTGCAATGGCGGCGCGTAGGCGGCCCTATTGAGGACGGCGTGCGGATGGACTTGCGGGGGCGGGTGCGGGAGCGGCGGCCGGGCAGCGGCGGGCACCTGGCCTACATGCAAGAGACACACACATGCGGGATTACCTGCGTCGCTGAGCGGCGCGCGGCGTGAGCACGAGCGGCGGCGCGGGCGCGGCGGCCGGCGCGGCGCCCAGCCACGGCCACGTCACGCCGGACACGCGTAGCCCTGCGGACACGCTCGGCTCACCACACTGCGCCGCCGCGCATCGGACTCAACGGTCCGCTAACTAATACTATATCTAACACTCACTTTGTCGTTGCTATGTATCAACTTTACTCCACAAACTAATCCAGTATGTAGTTGCCTTTGAACTGATATTACAGTTGTAAATAATCTCCACTAATATTATAAAAAGAGAGCTTGTTTGTAAGAAATAAATGGACCGATTTGAAAAAATCTTTCACAGATATTCCAGGTGGACATAATAACAATATTTAAACCTATAACGGGCTTAAAGTAGATTCACATTTTTCGTCCCGTGAAGATGGAACTAAAAGCTAGTCAAAGCATGAATCTTACATACATATTAGTTAGCTTTTTTAATCCAGTTATTTATAATCAGTTAGCGACTGTATTAACCATCATTGAGTAATTAAATCACTCACTTCTACAAGCTCCGATGATGTGCAGCTTCAGAATTTTGGTAACTAGGATCTCACCAAGATATGTTTTTAAAGTACATTTATAAAAGCGCACCGAGTACCAATGAAACACAACCAAGGGGATAGTGATACAAAATGCTTCAACTCACTATCAAACTGAACAAAATACTAATTAATCACATTATCCCATCACATAAAAAAGAGAGCATGCTCCTTATGTCAAAAGTTGAGCTCTCGTGAAGTTGATTATGAAATGATAACAGAATAAACTTCGTTTAGACCTTGAGATGCCTTACCTTCCGGCCACTGCACGCACACTGAAACAATGACAACACTATTAGAATTACGACTTTGAGGCATGCAATAGCAACAAGGATAGAAACATGGCTACTGCTAGCATTAGAAGACAACCTAAACATTCTCTACTATATACTGAGAGAGAGTGCAGGTAGGTGGATGCAGACATTCCTAGAATATTAAAAAGAAGAAAACAAATATTTGCCCATGATTGCAGCCATAGGAAAAGTGTACATGTCATGTAAACTAGCAAGCTAACTAAGTGTCGTCCATTCAGGTGGTGTCAAGCGCTGACGCAGCCGAACATATACGCCGGAGACAATAAAATTAGTAAACGTACGTATTTCATAAAAGAAATAAACGCATATGTATACATTCATTTTCATGCCCTTTCTCTTTATAAAAGACGTACGTTTTTAATAGTTTGGCTTAGTGATTGGTTCCATGTGACATTGTCTCCGGCTGCACATTGGAATCATTCTCTAAATAGCATACTCTACTTGCATTCAGAGCACGATGCTACGGCCAACACGTAGTATTATGTAAATATGGACAACACAGATCATTAAAGTAACAGCTCTCTCACCCACAGTGGGAACTGTTCCGTGTCTAGCCAGTAACACTGAATGGATTAAAAAAATGCAAGATGCATTATAATTGTGTTTTTTTATGTAAATATCCTATTGTGTAAGAATATTGGGGAAATATTATAAGGACTGGTTCTTATTAAATTTTAAAATATGTTAATTTAAAGTGCTAAGATAATTGGAGAGGAAGGAAGATGTGAACTAAAATATGTAAATCACGATATAATGTTAGATATTGTAACAATTACGTACCATTGGGGACAGTAGGTGGCTTCTTAGTTTGCACTCTCGCCGTAGCGTTATTCACCTGATTTAGAATTAAAATTACTTTAAAATAAACTGGTTTGAAAGACATTAGTAAAAATAACAGCAAACACATTAAGCAAATTTATGGTAGATTGATAAAACTTAACTTTTGTTCGATTTTGATGACAACTTCTTTAAAAGGTTTTGTTAAAATGTGCGTGATTTTTTATGAAAACTTGTGTTGTGTTAAGTTTGCGGTTCAGTAGTTTTTACAAAAAGGAACCCGGTGCTGAAGTGAACGTGTTTACAGACAGACAAGGTAACGTTCATCAAGTTAAAACGGTAGTATATTTTTATAACTTACGACTCCCGGAACCGTGTTACCGGTCACAGTGTTCCTCTTTTAGCCGATGGTATTTGTGAGACTATACCTAACGAGTATATATAAATGAAATGACAGTTGTAGTAATAAATAAAACGATGTTTTGAAAATGACTTACAGTGTGTGATTCGAGTTAGTTCATGATACCAGCACGATTCATGTGCCTGGTTGTGGACGATCGCCACTTGTATATAAACTGTGTTGTATTGGTATATAACAAGAGCTCATACTCAATATCAATGTGAGGAGTGACGATTGTGTATTAGATAGTTGATATCTGTTATGTAGTCTTACCTCAGGCTCTGAGATGGTTCGTTCTACATTTCTCTGTGAGACTGTCTCTCAATCGATCGGCATTATAAATGACCGTCTAGAGAGTAAAGGGACAAAATAAGTAAGTGAAAAGCTTGGCCGGGGCTGCCGGACGGCGCGGTCGATCGGCTCTCCGGCGGCCGCGGTCGTGAGCTACTAGTGGGCGAGCGCGGGCTGCGTGCTCGTGGCCGGGATGTTAAAGTTACAGAAGTGCTACGGATGGTAATTTATTCATGCACACCTCTATTTTCCGTCCCTCAACCACGGTGCCGTGTAGTCTCTCTCGTGCGCGCTCCGCATCACCACTATTTGCGAATGTTACAAAACCGAATCCCTGCATGCAAGACAGACAAAACATGCATTAAAAACAGCGTCGCTCAAAAAACAACGTGCAACAAAAATTAACATTTATGCATTGCATATTCTTTTATTAAAATGTTCTAGTGAATTTTCAAGAGGATGTATTACTTTATTCGGTACATTGAGAGTTTGAGCGGATCATACCCGAGTATATAGAGGACACAATAAGCATGTGAACCTAGCGTTCTGCTCAGAAGGAGGGATCGTGTCAGTGGTCGCGACGCGCCGTTAACGGGCTCACATATCTATGTGCTCAATGATAGCTGCCATTTGTACTTCATAGAAAAATCACCAGATGCATGCATTATTAATTCCGATCAATTACGGGGAACTGAATCGTTAACTACGCAAACATCCTAATAGATTCCGAAAGTGGACACAACTTTAGAGACAATATTCTAAACCAATTGTTACGAAAGAAACAAGCATCAAGAGCATTAAGGAAGTAATAAAATGTTCAACTGGTCACAGCACTCGCTAAAGGCCAAACTGTTACGGGTGTCGACAGTCGACAGCGAGCCCGCGACTAAGCTTGTGCATATCTGTACAGTGCTCGTATCTCGTCGACAACTAATTCTACCGTATATATAAGCACATTGTCACTCAGTCCTGGCAACTTCTATATGTAAAATTAAACTATGAATTACAAAATGGTGAAACACAAAACGTCACTTAGAGAGCACCGACCCTCCTGGTGTGGACTACAGTCAGACACGTGGTGATAAACCCATATAGATACAAAAAGCAGCTAGCACAGCACACAGTACAGTGGAAGAGACGAGTTGTGATAGTGACAAACAGTTGCTCATTACGAAACGCTTACATTTATAAAAAAAAGCAATGACAGCTCTATTATTAATTACCATTCCGGGTGTACGGGTGCACCCTCAACAATACTAGAAGGTATGATGTGAGGTAGATTAACACAGTACGTCAGGATCAGCATAAATGTACATGCTAAACTAATTCCAATTATAATTATCACAAGTACCCTCTGTTAGGAAGCATAAATGAATAGACAAACCGTAGATTATCACATAATAAGAGAGAGAGAGAGAGAGAATAATATTAAGATCTAATTAACTAATAGATTGGATTAAATACTTCAGAATGAGTCCTTCCTCCAAACTACACTGTGAATGAGATGAGTCTGAGATGAGCGCGGTCTGGTCGATTTATAGGTACGTACTCGCACACTAGTGTAGTTTGGACAAGGCGGGGTTGCTTGTTATTAGTGATGAATAATAGAGCTGTCCTCAAAATATGATTTAGAAAATCAGCTGTTATAGTGACGATGCATCATTCTCTAATATTGCATATCCCAATGTGAGGCACTGAAGAAAAAATAATTTGGGGCTATTATTTCAAAAGAGAAAATATGTTCTCGATATACTGAAATGAGCGAGCATGGGCTACTGTAGGGGCGGTCACCAAACTGACACAAGGAAAGCAGTAAACACGAAAAAGCGGTCAATCCAATCAATTATAAAAAATATTTAGGTAAATCCTCCGAAATGTACATAATTCAGTCATTACTTTTTATTTATAAGTTGTTTTTTGAGAATTCTTAAATATATCTACATTAAATGTATACCGAAGGCTTATTTTTAACATACTTTAATATGGATTAGTGATGATTAGAAAGTAATTAGAAGATTGTCAATATTTAGTAAACGAATAAATTTTATGTAAATAATAAGCCATCAGTATTGTTAGAAATTCATTATTAATATAATTATATCACAGAGGAAGAAAATATACATTGCTTAAATATACAATGACTCTATATTATACTGCATCAAACGCTATAAATTTAAATTGGAAATCAAGTTGGGCAGCGTTTGGTATTATGAATCAAGATGAGATGATAAACATTTTTGGACAAATTAAGAACATTGAAATGAAACTTACTTAAATTAATAAGAAACCAGTCGACCAGTTGTTATATTTTTAACAACAATCAATATAGATAGATAATAATGAATGAAAATAATATCGTAAATGCTCTAATTACTAATATAGGCCGAATAGCTACTTATTTTAGAAATTATAACAAAGATTTACACAGCAGGTCGCCATTATATTCCATGAATATAAAGCAGCGATAAAACGGCTCTGTACTTCTTTGTATATAAATTAAATTGAAAGATACAGCAACAATGAAATTTAATAAAAACGTCAGTGACGTGGTTAAATTTCAGAGTTGCTATTAAGTTTTTGTTTGGCTTAGACGCAAACAATGCTTACCTTGGAACCTCGCTCATTGAAGATGATTTCTACGTCAAGTATTGTGCCATATTGCTGAAATTTAAAAATATTACAAGTAAATAAAATCTTCTCTATATAACTATGTACAATGCGGTAATTATTACAAAGTGTACAGGGATACAGCTCATCCACGCGAATAATTATAATAAAAGTTGATGCCATCGCAATTAGCTAGTACATGCAGTTCAGGATTGCGTATCGTGCAATAATAAAAAAATACTAGATCAGCCATTATAAAGAATAAATCAGTAAAAATACGTACACCAAACATGTTTCTCAGATCGGGGTCTCTAAATCTGAAGGGTATATTGGAGACATGAAGACGTTTTGGCTGCGATCCTTGTCCGACAGATACTAGTGTCTTCTCACCGGCGGCGGCTGCTGCATTAGCTGCCCCGGCTGCATTAGCTGCAGCGTTAGCGGCTGCATTGACCGCGGCGGCGTGCGCTGCTGCAGCTTGATGCGCCACCGCCGCCGCAGCCTGTTGCGCCACGACTGCTGCCACGCTGACTGGAGTATTGTCTTCGTTAGATTCACCCTCGCTATGCTGGAATTGTTTAAATAGGAATACATTAAATGTTTAATTATATTGCTAACATACGAGTATGTCCGCCCCCGAGCGATCTTTAGGTCCATGGATATTATATATACAATTATTTTCCTCAGTCCATACAATGAAAAGCCCAGTTCAACCACACATCGGCCTGCCTTATGACAATGGGGTTTTAAATAAAAACTTATGTAGGTAGTAGGTACATTATCCGATGCGCATTAAGAAGCAAATCAAAATCCCTCAATAGTACTGGCAGATGCCAATTAGGTAGCCTCAAAAACACGTGATAGACTGTCTTCAGCTGGGTACACTGGGACAGTTCCGGGAGCCGTTGCACTTAATGTAATGAAAAAAAAAGTGCTTACATTTTGACTGTCAACTGAAGTAGGGGGATGCGGTTGAGGTGGCGGTTGCGGGGAGTAGTTCGGCGGCGGCAGCGGCAGTGACGCGCCGTCGCTCTTCACCATCGTGGGCTGCTGCGCGACCGCCGCACCCGCTTCCTTGACGGCGAGGTCCCCGTTCGCGGCGAATTGTGCAGCAGCCGCCGCCGCAGCCACCGCCGCCGCGGGGAACGGGCTCGCCATACCCGCGCCCACCATATGCTGGAAATTGGATAATGTACGTGTCAATATACTAGTAATAATAGAGCTAAAGAGTTTGTTTCTTTGTTTATACGCGCTAATCTCTGAAACTACCAGTCGGGTTTGAAATTTTTTGCATTTGATAGCCTAATTATTGAAGAAGGTTAAAGGCTATATAACATCACGCTTCGACCCAAAGGAGCGTGAGCTGCAGTAACTATTAACGCAGGTGCAACCCGTAAGGCACAGCTAATATATTATAAAACTAAGACCCCTGCCGAGTGTCTGGAGTTTGTTCCGTAGCTACTGAACGGATCATAGATGGAATACATTGTAAATTGATTAGTTCAGATTATTAGCATTTTTTTATGGCAATCGTTCACTTATGAACATTTATGCCAGTGTCACGTCAGTGTATTAACCATTGACGCTAGGAAAAAACTTCTTATATCATTGGTATTAACTGACCTATAACGTTGAATATCGATGACGTCTGAAAAGGCAAAAGCCCTGTGAAAAATATTCGCATAATCTGTGATCACTTCCACATGTGTTGTGACCAATGATTTAATTGGTAATTTTTTTTCCTAGCGTCAATGGTTGTGACAGACAAATACACGTTCGAAACGTCATTTTCAGATTATCTATAATCAGAGAATTAATATCCGCCCACCCTATCTTATTACTATAACTTCTAATATTTGGCAAACACACATTTCACTCGTACATTTATTTAAATATTGACATCAAAATCCAGTAGTTTAATTTACTGATTTACTAAAATGAAAACACGGTCGACGGGTAGCGCAGCGCCATGAATTCCTTTGAAGTCATATTACATTGAGTGCGTTAAGAGTGATTTAACATTTGAAACTAGAATTCAGCTCTAATTTTGTGGCAATAAAATACCACGTCGTAGTTGACGTTTCTGGGCTGCGAATCGAAATATTGACACAGGGAACTGTTGCCAAAATATGTGTTGTACGTACATTCATATTAGCTAGAGTTGTTTATTGCGAGACGTGAGGCAATCAACCTTTGTACCTTACTGTATCAATGCAATACAAATACAAATTTAAATTGAGAAACAAAACGTGATAGAGTAAGAAAACGTGATGCGGGTAGGACGTTACATAGCGCAAGCTTAACCTTACCTTGGGCATCTTTGTTATTTACTTAGAATTCAATTACAGAATACCTTTCAAGTAAAAGTCACTTGTTAAACGAGTTATGCGTCCTTTTAGGAGCATGAAATTCACCTTAAGGCAGCGAAGGCGTAAGATCCTTTCATATAAAAAGAATCCATCACGCATTCTTTCAGATTAACCTAAAATCGCAGCCTTCAGATTTCAAAGATGTTAAGTCCTATTTATGTGTTTGTTTGGACAAAGGACTTCTTTCACGCCAAAACGGAGGCAACGGAGCGACGTGTTTTTTTGCTCCGGCTCTCCGGAGTGACTTAGGTTTTCTATCCCGAAAAATTATAATTTATGATAAACAACTTTTCTACCTTTACGAAACCGTGGCAGGTCTATACATAACTGGCGCTAACTTCTAGAACAAATTAACGGATTTGGATGGATACGGATATGCGGTTATATTTTAAATATCTCAAGGACCTGTCAGTATAAGGAGCTAAACTTTTATATCGTAGATTCTAACTCAAGTAGAAAATAAGCAATTTTTTTGCCAAAAGCAATATTTATTAAATCCAAACAAACAGAGCCAAGTGGCGCACACAAACGAAGAGTCATTGTCAGTGTGCCTACCGATTGTTGTCGCGGTACAATCAAACACGGTGTAGGCTGCGGCAACCGACCGACTGACAGGAAATGAGAAAATTAGGAAGTGCTGAATTGACACAATTACTACTAGTCGCGTGTGTTGATACTATACAGACGACTGACGAAGCTCGTTCGGAGGATGTAATAAAAATCATCTTATTTTAGCTGTTTTTTTTATTCAATTAGAGCCTTATTTAAGCTTCAAAAGGATTGTTTCTGTGAACATGCCACAGAGTTCGAGTCGTGAGCAAAGGCTAATTTAATCACACCATAATTCGAGCCCCAATATTATAAAGAACATAGAAATAGCAAGTGTGCGGTCCCGCGTAACATATGGTTAGCATATCAGAATTGCCCCTGAAATATAGCTGGAAAAAAATATACATTTCGTGCTATATTTCAGTGCAATAATTATAACAGCATAAATCATTTGTCTAAATATCTTTATTCTTAGAATAGAAGTCTCTTACATTCGAGTATTTTAAATTGTAGTTATTTATTTATAGAAAACATATATTAATAAGTGTCATTACGCTCAACAACATAACGAGGGTAGAGAGAAGGGACATACCTAACAATGTAGTAGACTATTTTGTGTATAATATTCTGTCAATAAACTTTACTTTTCTCAGGTGCAAAATATATTACAGTCAAGGGATTATTTCTTTTCTTTGTTCTATTTACACGCGGGTGAAACCGGAGGCAAAACCAGTATAACATATCTATAGGGAGACAATTTTATAACGCTATACTATGATTTATGAAACATACTCATGAGGTTTAATGACAGTTTAGTTGCAGTTAGCCTAATTGGAAATATCTACAGATTGTGAATTATATTGTCTTCATTAATCTGGCAAAAAAATAATTGTAACGTTTTCAGTACAACTTTGTTATCTAAACCAACATAACTTTTATAGATTGAGCTGAGAAATGAAGTCGGAATCGCTTTAACACCTGCCACAAGCTCTATCGCGGTCGAGCCCCAAGATTACGACCCGACACGACACCCTATTAAGTTTTCACAATGTGACCCTCCTTTGTAGATTAATCTTCTGACCAGTTTCAAGTAATAATTCATATTAATTGTTATTAATGACTGCTTTACATTATGACTTATTATGAAAAAAAAAAATTTTTTGTGGCTGTAATTTCAAGATTATATAATCTATCACAACACCATCATAGCCTTTTTTGTATTATAATCCAGTTAATAGAACAGTTTGCATACATACAACTACAATGATTGTGCCATTTCACAGCGGTTGGCATCAACTCACCTGCATGAATGCTCATAGGTGGGCAACACGTGATGATCGGTTAGTGCACTGCTCAATCAATCGTGCAACTTTACCGCATTATATAGGCTTATATTGCTTCTTTTTTTAATATTACATATTAATTAAATTGTAGCTATGATTTAAGTACAATCCATACTAAAATTATAAATACGAAAGTAACTCTGTCTGTCTGTTACACTGAACCGGTTTTGATGAAATTTGATACGAAAAAGAGCTTGAGCTAAGGAAGGACATAGTATACTTTTTTTTAATACACTCGCCTAAGGAGGTGTATGGGCCGCAGGGCGAACAGCTACTTATAAGTTTAAATCGAGTAGATTCGTGTGTACGATTGGTACTTTGGTAGACATAAACTCCAGCGGGCCATTTTGTTAGACGAATAAATTGAACTTTACTGTTTTTTATCTACATAAATAATATAGAAAACGGTGAACTTTATATGAAAATTAAAATATGGGGGGTAAACGTCTAGTACACAGAACTGTGGTCTAGTACTAGCCCCTGTACCACTGTATTTTTCTGTCGTTTTATTGTCGCAACGGATTTTACGTTATATGATGGTTATGTAATAATACAAACATAATAATTAGGTTTGACGCCCTAGATCGCCTTTCCCGTTTAAAACATCACAATTAACTATTTGCCTAAAGCTCTGTCTCGCGACACAAAACGATACCAACGAAATCTAAGGTAACTTATTACTGCGCAACTGGTCACTTAAACTGGTCAAAGGGGAAAAAATTAGCGAAGGGGAGCCCGTCTATGGCCCCTCCATAGGCTTAGTACTCTATGTGAAAAACTTATGATTATGGCTCAAGAAATCAAGAACTACGAAGGCAAACTTACATTTTTTCTGAATTTTTGAAAAAGTGTCATTATTTCAACCTACAAAATAATTCACACACAGAAACGACAGTTTCATCAATAAAACTTAGTTGAGCAATTAACAACTTAAAGTGCCATAATTTCAGAAATGTAACGTTTAAATATTATTTGTTACAATGTCGTAGATAACGATGTACAATTTAGAAGACAATAAAAACTTATAAGTGGGTTTCATATAGAGAGTGGCGGTCGTTTTACGGTACGTCTGATGTGTGCACATTGAGTACATACATATATGTGATGATCGCTTTCTGTAACAGCGTAGGTACGAGTGCAATAAAATATCCTAAAAGTTGCCGAGTATGCCGAATTGCAGACTCAAACTCTCAACTATTACCTAAACTTATTAGTATTATGATTTCAATAAAATTATTGCTGTTTTAAGGGTTTGGAAAGAGAAAGTGAAACCACCTGGACTTATGTGTAGACCATAAATTAAAACAACAATAAAAAGCTTCCAGACATCTGTGCGACATTCACACTAAGTAATTTCATTAGAATGACTGTGTATATGTGCTGTAAAAGTATCGATTCAAGTCCTCTGCGACCCTTTTCCATTTAGCCGATGCGAACAGCACCCGTTAAAAGGATCATTCTTCAACATCTCAGGGTAAAAGTTTCAGTGCAATCCTATTTATTAAGTTCATAGTATCAATTTTATTCTTAGAATAGAAGTCTCTTACATTCGAGTATTTTAAATTGTAGTTATTTATTTAGGCGATAGAAAACTGTCATTACGCTCAACAACACGACGAGGGTAGAGAGAAGGGACATACCTAACAATGTAGTAGACTATTTTGTATAAATAGTAGATATAAAGTCGTTTATAGACAATTTCAAAATGCTGTTCTACAAGCTTAATGTTCTCCATCATTCCAGTTTAATTGTTCACAATTAATACGGATCAGAGTGGAGTCAGTTCACTTGAGAATTAACTGCAATTAAAGTAGCTAATTACAAAGTTAAATATCTCACACTCGCTTCACTTATTTTTATTTCCAAATTAATAAATTTTTCATAATGAAATGCATTGTAAAAATATATCCAAATAAAACAGGTAATAAATGAATGCAATAATGACGGGCATCGCGTGATTATACCTCTGAAAACCACTTGTTAGATTCATTCGGAGTCTTGACAAGAATAAACAATGTTCATTCACGACCTGTCTAGATAGTTGTGCGAGTTGTATTGAAAAACTTATGTAAAAGGTATTTCTTCAAGAAGAAACATTCCAAAACTTTAGTTGAGCTCTTACCTACATAAGAAATGGCGAAGTTTCATATGAAATGGCGTACTTAATCGTGAACAAAGTATCCATTTCTTAATAAAGACCCTGCCCTTTACTAATGGATCTAGAACGTTGAAGTGTCATCAATATTTTCGCTGGCGAGTGATATCGTTGGACGGTCTATAGAATAGGAGCTTTCAGTTTTCAACAGCTTGTCAAATATTAGGGTAGCAGCTCATCTTTTCAAGATTCTGTGTGAATGAAGGCGCTCGCAAAGCTCACTCCTCGTAGAATATTTATAAAAAGAACTAGCGACCGTCCCCCGGCTTTGCACGGGTATACAACTAAATATTGTTAAAAATATTCCGATAAGAATTACCTCTATAACACTATAGTGTTCTATATCACTATCTGGGCCTCCAAAAAATTTCTATGCAAAAAAAACACGAGGATGCCTCTGTTTTGGCGTAAAAGAAGGACGAATGTGCTTTCGTATTTTTAATATTAGTATTATAGATGCAACGAATATCATAGTATCTATTTAAAAAAGTTGTACGAAAAAGGCAACCCGTAAAGAAAAAAAATCATTATAAATCTACATTGGTTATCATCCGGTTATCATACCATTTAGCGTCTTATTAACACCCGAAGGAAGAAAATAAACTCTAAGTTCTAGGTTTCTAAAGACCGAATTAAATGTTTGAACATAATTCTAATCATCATGATGAAGTCTATATTTCGTTATTTTACTTACTCTCTTTCCAGTAATTATTTAAAATAAGAAATATTTAAAGTAAACCTCCATGTACTCACCTGAAAATAAAAGAAAAATTTATATTAGAAAAAAAGGATCAATGGCTAGGAATAAGGTCATAGGGTACGAAGGTACTAAAAATGTCAATAAACATGATTTCTCGATGACAGATATTAATAGAAGCTGCGAGCTCAATAAATCCAAGGAAGTGTATTGAAATCTTTAACAATGCAATGTAATTTTCCAAAAAATATAAATGAATACAGTTTTCTTTGAATAGTTCAATTTCTTTCCTATTGTACGGCCATTTACAAAAGGTGGGACGGTGGGTGAGCGTCATCATGAAGCTTTTGAACGAGGGCGGTCCTGCGAAGGTCGAAATAAATACATTTACAGGTGCTTTCAACGCCTAAAATTTATAACGCTTGAACGTATTCGAGCTTTTCCATAGACTTATTGTATGAAAGTATATCAATCATTCTATTAATAAGATTTGAGCAGAAGTACTTAATTTAATGTTTTCATTCGTTACTTGGAAAATTTCCAGGGTTTACCGCAACTTTTAACTCATGATGATAATTTTGTTAACCTTCTAAATAAACGTACACAGAATTTGTATCAAAGTTCGCAATAAATTAACATACACGCCTTCTCTCTAAAAGCACTCGTAGCTTACAAACGCTGTTAGGAAATTATCTACGCGCGTGTTGACTTATCGTTATAATTTCATAACCGCTAATTTGTATGTACTTTGGTTGTTTAGAAGTTCTAAATGTCATAATAAATTAATTATGTATAAGATTTTGTTTTAGAAAATAATTTTAAAATCGTAACAATACGTCACATGGCCATCACAATATGAGCAAACATAAAAGACAAGCTTGGGTATGGAATAAGAAGCATGAAAGTAAGATACATGTAGTGGAAATGCGGTCTTTACGTAGAATGTGTGATATAAAGCGTATTGACCGCATCCGGAACGATGTAATTAAAGAAGAAAGCGGAGTAAAATATGATGTTGTGACTAAAATGAAAAAAAGTAGTTTGCGCTGGTTAAGACACGTTGAAAGAATGAAGGATGAAAGATTGACTAAAAAGGTTTAAATGGCTGAATATCGCCGAGCAAGTATGATAAATATAAAAGAAGCGAAAGAGGTATGTCAGGATCGTATATATATATAGGATGAAAGGCGTGATGATAGATAGACAAGCGTAGTCTTATAAAATTTGTACGAAAAATACATGAAATTTGGTAAACGTAGGTGAAGAGGGTGGCAAGTGGGACGAGTAAATACTAAATAACAATATATCCGAGGAAAGTTTAATGTGCAATAAATTTTATTAAAGAGATGGCGGAAAACAATACGTTTCTCAGCACGACTACACCTAAAGTCATAACCGGGTGGCCATAAAACGCTCTAAGTTCATAAGATGTAATAAGTTGTGGCATATGAAATGGCGTTGGTGGCGTCACTCATGGGCTTCTATAATTTTATATTATTTCATTAGGAACCTGTTGGGAACATTAATGCTTATATCAAGCAGTGGCCACTTTGCTTCTCCAAAAAACAATAACAGCCTTTGGAACCCTGCAATTTTTTTCTATTTAATCCCTTACAGCTTCGAAGCTAATATAAATTACATAATTTTAATATAATATATTTAATTATCTTCTTAATTTATTAATTTTAAATATTTACACATAACAATATAAAAACCTTAAATCTAATCTAAACATAAAATATAACTAAATAAACCAAGTCCGCTCGGAATAGTGGCAAGAATACTGGCTGCATTTCCCCGGTGAATCGCGATGTTGATTCGATGAGCGAGGCCTCTTGTCACCAGAAGAGATGATCATTCGAGGTGAACTTTTTGGCATTTGAACCCCACGGACCTAGAGTTTCTTTACCAAACGGCACACATTTGTAGTTTTCAATAATTTAACTATATTTGCGCCGTTTGTTGGGACTCTGCAATTTCCATTGCTCCCGCTTTGATTACTGTTTCCCTGAGATGAGACGGGGCTAATGACAATGTGTCCACGCACGTAGTATCCCATACAAAGACTCCCAGGGAATCAGAGTCATTCCATCGGGTCTCTTGCCGTCTTCCCGGATTATTCCCATTGGCTCCAAGAGAGCAGGTTTTTGATTCTCTCCTTATACATTATGTAAATTTTACAAAAACCCGACATTTCTAATATGTAGCTACTATCTCGCACATTTATTTCTAAGGGTTATTGGTTTTGTTAGCATGTCGCAGCCTATAGTAAAACCTGATACTTCTGAAGTGAAAATTGTCTTCCTCATTATGTTTGTAACATAGTGCAGTGGCTATCAATTACGTACATAGATACACGGCCGGGCTCCACGAGGGTTCTTCTTTATTCCCATTAATTAAATTGATATTGTTCATGCTATTTTATTGACGACATTGTTTCCTTTCAGTCATTTCATATAAAGCCAGCTCCTCTTTATCTCTTGTATTTTTATATAAACGAAACGTAGCCCTTATACAAACATAGATGTTATTAAAAATAATGAGACTTCCTCTCGAGGAAAAATAATTCGGATATCGACACTAACTACATACGCCCACACATATGTTGGTACTAGAATAAACACATTTATGTTGTCAAATAAGAAGATAAATAAAATAAGGATTTGTGTGAGAGTTTTATATGGAGAGAAACTCCCGGGAGCCATTTTGGAGAACGAATTATCGTTATTTTTCATGTTTTTTTTAATTTATTTATAGAAAAAGGTAACTTAATGAAAAATGTAGTCTATAAAGTGTTAATTATCTTAAAATCGAGCGAGAATTTCGAAGTTTTTTTCTGAATTAAGTGTTTTTTTTTTGTAAATTCATCACATTGGAAGAAGTATAGTAATAGTATATAGCATAATGAACATAATAAGTAGTAAAATATGATAATAATGGAGCTGAGTTATATGTAAAGTGATGATACCATGTGGCCCCTGACCAATGTGCCATCAACACTTCATATCCGGTGAGTGAAGTAAACAAATGTAATGTTTATAGAAGGGGCCTGCAGTTCGTCTACAAGTGTTTAATTTATTTGTAGACTACACAAAATCTATTTGTACCGCAAGACCACTCATTGTTTATGCTGTCAGAATAGGTATACAACACGAAAACTAAAAGAAACGCATAAACAATATATGTAATTTGACAATATACAGAGATAACTACTGTAGACCGATCAAAGAATATTTTTGTATGGAGACTGCGACACTTCTCAGTTCTCTGATAATTTTTCAGTTTACTAAATTGGAGATATGAAAGCACTGTGAAATATGTGGAAACGTAAAAGAGTGAACACGAATCTCGCTGGAGATTTAAAAATATTTTTATGAATCACTCTTGGTTAGGATAACGAACCCACATTTCTCTTATATTAAAACGAATACAATTTGCAAAATGAAGTACGAACTTTCAAGAACAAGAGTAATCTATAAATAGTTCTTTTAAATACGGGCTTGTCGTTTTAATAAATTAATGAAACCTTACCGATTTAATTTTGCATTTCCAATGTTAGTGTGAGTTTCAAAGGTTATCTAAATCCGGACGCCTAACCTCACAACAAGTAGGTAGGTAACCCGTATAAAATAGAATAGTAATAAAGTAACTTTACCCAGGGCTAAACTTTTGTTACACAATTAAATGTTGCAAAGTGAAAGTTAGTTAATGCTGTTTCGCTTAAATACTTAGGGGCATATATATTTATTGATATTATTAAATTTTTGTGACCGTCCAAATAGCTTCCTCTTATTTCCACTACAGCAGAACTACATACTAAATTGACGGACATTGTAAGACATTGGATTGGACTATCACAATGTGCGCCGACACACAAGTACCTAGGTAATTTTTTGAAATTTTGACCACTGTTGGTCTTTTTAACTGAATACGTGTTTATTGGTATTTATGTAGAGAACTAGCATTAGCTTGTGATGGCGCCTGCGTGAAATTTGTCCAAGACAGTCGCGTCTTATTCCTGCATGGTGGAAATGAAATGGAATATTTTTATTTACCAGGGATTTTCAGACCTACATGCGTACATGCATATTACATACATAGTCACAAACCCTACCGTGACTTATAGCACAGCTTATAGTGTGCAAAAATTTCTAAGTATTAAATCCCATTCTCAATCAAGGTGGGCCTAAGAAATATGTATTCACATAGACTTCTCCCAGGGCTATTTTTCGGACTGAAAAGCACCATGTTTTTTTCAACCAAATCGTTATAGCGGCTTGTACTAAATCACAAACGTTTACATTTATAAAATAAATGAGTAAAACCTAGGTTTATTATCCAGATTCAGCATTATAAATATGAAATCGATAAGGTTTGCTTTTATGTGCAAAACAGGTAATTTAAAGTCACTTTGCGAACTATAACCTCGTGATACCGCCGTCTAAGTATTACTATAATGTAACGGGTGAAATGAAGCGACATTCGATTTACTAAGGTTGATAAATATCGTAGACAGGTCATTGTTAAAATTAAAATGACTTAAAACGCAGCAGTTCTTTCGGAAAGTCAACATAATATAACATACTATAATATTTTTAATCTTTAGATTTTTTTAAGGTATTTATATTAATAAAAATATTATAAAAAAATCTATCTCTGTACCAAATTTCATCCAGATCCGTTCAGCCGTTTTTTAAATATTATAACTTTTATAAATATATATACTAGGAAGATATCCTAGATTGTACTAAGGAAATAAATATGCAACACAGAATATGCAACAAAAATGACCTCAAATGTAATTAGGCATCTTACCAAAATTATCTATTTTTTACTAAACTAGGTAAAAACATACCACAGACTGCATTCAAGTAAAATAACAAAATGTCTATGTGTATTTTAGTCTGCGAGTGATTTTCCGTAACTATGTTCTATATTTCTATTTTGTTCTATTTTCACGAAGAACATTTTAAAGTCCTTTTTCTAGTCTTGTCTTATTTGGTAAACAAACTTTGCATGTCATTTTATTGTTGAAATTTTACATAACCGTTTAAAAATATTATTATTAGTGCTGCAAATGTAAAATCGGTTAAAAACTATAATTAATATGTAAAATTGTTAATATACCGTCTTTTAAAATTTAAAAAGATGTGCAAAGATTGTTTACTAAATAAGTATGTACAGAAAAACTGATTTTAACTGTTGTAGCGATTTTAAACTTGCCACGGGACATAAATAATAATTGGCCAAGAGCGAGTCGAACTCGTGTGGAGAGGGTTTCGTACCATCTTTTCCCGGATAGGATTTTCGTTTAGATTTTCCTGTAAGCTATGAGTGAGACCTTATATTATTTCCTATTTATTTAAAAATTTTAGACTCAGCAGTTTCGGAGACAAGGGGAGAGAACGCTCAATTTTCGTACATTTTCTTAATATAATTTTAAAATATGCATTAAAAAAAATATGCACTTAAAATTTTTTTTTTCTCCCAAAATAGAAATTCGATTATTTACTCTATATGTCCGTGATTGGGTCATTAAACTCTACATATATACCAAATTTTAATTTTTCGTCCAATAGATTCAGTGGCAATAAGTTGTGACAGACAGACACAAGAGTGATCCTATAGATAGTCCATATTATAAGGGTTCCGTTTTTTCATCGGATGCACGAAACACTAAAAACAAATTTTCTTTGTTTAATACCCACGTGGATGAACCCGAGGCTAACTGATGTGTTGTATACTGAGGAATACTTGATTTAACTGTTAAGTACACTGTAGGGAATAAAGTTGTTATCTCCAAAATCTAATCTAACTCACAATTGGCTACAGTATAAAGCCCATTAAGGCTTCAAAATCTTCATTACAAGCTCGGAGCATCCCAGTGTCAAGACATCGAGAGGCCTCGCTAAGTAACGCTATTAAATTAAAGTACAATCTGCGCCAGCTTGCCTGTGGCATATATACCTGACTATCCGGTATATGTAAACATAACGAGATATTACAGATTTAGTGCCTGATATGGGATTCTCACTCTAGCTCCGACCAGTTGTGCGCCTAAACATTTAAGTCAAAATAACCAAAGAACTATTAAATCAATCTGTGATAAAAAATACGTACAGATACATAACGATCCAATAGATTATTTTAATTGAAAATAAATAAATTTTGACATACCCTTTTTGACAAAAAAAAAACCCAATGTGTACCAGCGGCGAGCAGCCCATACAACCCGATTCCTTTCGGCTTCCTTTTAGGAATTTGTAAATCTATCATTACAAACGTATTTTATAAGGCAATTTTTCTAAACGCCTACCGATATCCATTAGTAGGTAACATAAGTAAATAAGCCGATATAATACCGGCTTGCTCGCCCATACTACCTTACTTCATACTAAGCAACTGTCTCTTTCATTTGTATTGAAATCCGCGCACGTTCCCTCTAATTTTAGCACGCGCAAACAGACCATCAAATAAGCCGATGAATTCCGGGTTATTACGAATGTAACCGATGCGAATATTGTCTGCTAAACAGCGAGTTTAGTTAGTTGCATGTTTACTTGCTTGTTTATTTTATTTTTAAAATTATAGTTTTGAATACAAAAGACTGCTGAAATAAAAAATGAGTTTAGATAATTTAAATCCCTTTACGATAAATTGTAATTTGTCATTGGTGCATTTTGGATTATAGAAGAAAATTTTAGATCTTGTCGCATTAGTTGAGTGAGTTATTTTACGGCTTCCCTCCTGAAAATATTCACCCTTCGCCACTGATGTGTACCTATTGTGTACATTATTGTGTATATATTGATGTGCAAAAATTTCTCCAAATCGGCACAAGCTCTTTAGTATTTTTTTACACACAAAAAAAGGTCTTAAAAATATTGATATTGATAGTTTTGTTTTTAGGTCGCATTTTACTCGTGAATTTTATTTTTTCACCTAAATTGAAGATTATCCGCGCGAGCATGCCTGATCTCGAGTGTTTTCTATACAAAATATAGAGGTCAAATCGTCAAGGTTTTTGACATATGTTAAAGCCTTAACTAGCAGCGGCAACATAGTTAAGGTTTAAATCATAATCTTAACTAATGTTTGTCCTTCTTTCACGTCAAAACGGAGGAACGAATTGATGTGATTTTTTGCACAACTTCGTAGGGAAGTTGTCTTCTTTAATCTAGCTAGTTTCAGTAATTCAGACATTACCGCCATCTATCGGATGTCCCGTCAAAAGGAAAGGTAATCGTTACTAAATGCCCTCTGCTCAAGAACTTGACAGAATTTACAACAAAATATTACAAATAGGAATACATATGTATAAGAAATAGGAATATTTTATGTCATGTCTGTTGGGGAGCAAGGATACTGCGAACAGTGCGTCCATTGGCAATTAGGTAATTATATCAAGAGCAATTGTATGTAATTGGTCGTGGCAGGATGAGTGGTTGCCCCGGAATTAGGAGACGTTACCCGGCTCGTAACCTCACGGACCTAATGCTAATATCCATTATTGTTTTAACTATTTTAATTTTAAATTATTTTTTTGCAGTTATTGAATGAAAATTATCTCAAACCAGCAATATTAGGTAGATAAATACTTCAGCATTATAGGCAACGTGGACATTTTGTGCCTAGCCTAACAAGGTATAAAGCTGTGTTTAGGAGGTTCGGTTTGTGTAATAAAAATAATAAGACCTTATTTTATCGTAATGTACCTAATTTTATCTGGTGTTTTATTTCACACATTCACTCAACATCTTTATCTGTGTAGACAGTCGATCCTATTAGCCGCTCCAAGGATTTTCCAAAGGAATGTAATATATCGAATTCCACGGTAAGATACAAACTTGGGATGTTATTACCAGAAGCTTACTGTAACTCCAACTGAAGATCGGGGATTTTCATTAAACATTATTTCATTTCTAATTCGCGTTGTATATTTTGCACGCTTCGCTATAAAATGTACACAAATTCACTGGACATGATCTGCGTAATGAGAGAAGTTGAACAAAGTTACAAATTGCGAGCCGAGAGTTTACATACATAATTGAAAATGACTACATAATTTTACAAAATATAGGTACTACACTTTGCAATATTTTTTTGTAAAAGGCTACAGCATTTTCATTAAATCTCGATCCTATACCTCTTCCGAGATACAGGGGGTAAACGTACTCTAAAACTGAAAGAAAAGAAGCACAAAATAATAATCAACGCAATCTACATTATGTGGCAAACAGCAATCTACATTATGTGGCAAACATTTCATGCTGTTCGGAAATTCGACATAGTGCTAAACAGACAGACATCGAAGCGAAACCTAAAGGTTTACCAGGTTTGGTATCGAAAATTACAGAATTATAAGCCAGTTTTCTACTATGTTGTTATATTTAGAGGATAAGGGGTTCAGGACGCTCATCTCCGGGAGAATAAACAAGTCCCTGTAAACACGGCCACCCTGCGTACATGCAACTGGATAGATAATAACGCTCCGCACATGAAAGCTCCCCAACATTCTTCGAATTAACGGTTTTGTAAACATGTATGTGAACATATAAACTGAACTCTTGTAATAAATGTAGTGTTAGTTAATGTAAACCGATGGTTGTATATTTTGGTAACAGGATTTACTTATTTTCACTGCATGTAAAAGAACGTTGCATGTAATAAACTTATCTTTAGGGGAGATTTTCAGTTGCAGGCCTGTCGCTGTCATTTCTTAAATATAAATAGATAGGTATAATATATTACTTACACAAGTGCGGACTTCGCCTTTAGGTGCGCTTCGAAAGGTTCAATCTTCACTCGAGCGAAAAAAGCTAAGCACCCATTTTCTTTAGAAATATCGAATTTTCGTGCGACTATAGAATGAAAATAGAATATTCTGATCATTGTGATATTGTCATCTATACTAATATTATAAAGATGAAAGGTTTGTATGTTTGAAACTTTGAACGCGCTCCGATTTGAAAAATGCTTTTTTATTGTGTCAGCCGATCAAAAACTTCAACGGCCGAAGCTGGGGCGGAAAGCTATAGTATATAAAAAAGAAGCAATAACTGACTAATTATCTACGTAACGTTTTAGTCGGCATTAACTCGTCAATAATTGAGTAGGACAAGCGTGTCAGTGAAAGCGAGCTGTCCAGCGGGCAGGCAGGGGAGCTGTGTGAACCTGGAACCCGACTTTGGAAAAAACATTTTTTTTAAATTGCATATGATTGTACTATGTATGTACTGGTTTGTACCACTTTTCATTTCGTTTGTACCTCAAAGGGTTCCGAGATAGGGGGGTTTCAAAATTGCTTACAACAGTTACAACCCCGACTTTGGAAAAAAATAATTTTTATAATTGCATTCGATTGTACTAGGTACGTACTGGTTTGTACCACTTTTCATTTCGTTTGTACCTCAAAGGGTTCCGAGATAGGGGGGTTTCAAAATTGCTTACAACAGTTACAACCCCGACTTTGGAAAAAATGATTTTTTTTTATAGTTGCATTCGATTGTACTAGGTACGTACTGGTTTGTACCACTTTTCATTTCGTTTGTACCTCAAAGGGTTCTGAGATAGGGGGGTTTCAAAATTGCTTACAACAGTTTCAACCAGACTTTGGAAAAAATGATTTTTTTATAGTTGCATTCGATTGTACTAGGTACGTACTGGTTAGTGCCACTTTTCATTTCGTTTGTACCTCAAAGGGTTCCGAGATAGGGGGTTTCAAAATTGCTTACAACCAGATTTTGGAAAAAAATAAATTTTATAATTTCATTCGATTGTACTAGGTATGTACTGGTTTGTACCACTTTTCATTTCGTTTGTACCTCAAAGGTTTCCGAGATAGGGGGGTTTCAACGTTTTTTTATTGAATATCTTAAAAAGTATTGACTTAATTTAAAATCTGATCAATAGAAATTGTACTGAAAGCTTATAATATATCTCGAAACGGTTTCGAGATCTTCGTTCCTGTTCAAAAAGTTAGCATGGCCAATTATAAATTATTTTTTTCCAAAGTCTGGTTGAAACTGTTGTTAGCAATTTTGAAACCCCCCTATCTCGGAACCCTTTGAGGTACAAACGAAATGAAAAGTGGTACAAACCAGTTCATACCTAGTACAATTGAATGAAATTATAAAATTTAAATTTTTCCAAAATCTGGTTGTAAGCAATTTTGAAACCCCTCTATCTCGGAACCCTTTGAGGTACAAACGAAATGAAAAGTGGTACAAACCAGTACGTACCTAGTACAATCGAATGCAAGTATAAATAATATTTTTTTCCAAAGTCTGGTTGAAACTGTTGTAAGCAATTTTGAAACCCCCCTATCTCAGAACCCTTTGAGGTGCAAACGAAATGAAAAGTGGTACAAACCAGTACGTACCTAGTACAATCGAATGCAACTATAAAAAATCATTTTTTCCAAAGTCGGGGTTGTAACTGTTGTAAGCAATTTTGAAACCCCCCTATCTCGGAACCCTTTGAGGTACAAACGAAATGAAAAGTGGTACTAACCAGTACGTACCTAGTACAATCGAATGCAAGTATAAAAAATATTTTTTTCCAAAGTCTGGTTGAAACTGTTGTAAGCAATTTTGAAACCCCCTTATCTCAGAACCCTTTGAGGTACAAACGAAATGAAAAGTGGTAAAAACCAGTACATACCTAGTACAATCGAATGATATTATAAAATTTCAATTTTTCCAAAGTCTGGTTGTAAGCAATTTTGAAACCCCCCTATCTCGGAACTCTTTGAGGTACAAACGAAATGAAAAGTGGTACAAACCAGTACGTACCTAGTACAATCGAATGCAACTATAAAAAATCATTTTTTCCAAAGTCGGGGTTGTAACTATTGTAAGCAATTTTGAAACCCCCCTATCTCGGAACCCTTTGAGGTACAAACGAAATAAAAAGTGGTACAAACCAGTACATACATAGTACAATCATATGCAATTAAAAAAAAATGTTTTTTCCAAAGTCGGGTTCCAGGTTCACACAGCTAGGCAGGGGCGGTCCGCGGACCTCACTAATCTCTGCCACTAACTCTCCTAACTCAATATTGCTGCCAAATAACTCATAACTTTCCCGTCTCACACAAACTAGGAGGAGCGAAAGTAATCCTAGTAAAGAGAATGTCTGTCTATGACTTCAAAATTAATATCAATATCTAAGTGGGCACACGATACTGATAATAATACAATACAAATAATTGTAGTGTTTGTCTTTGAAAATCTAATTTGTAATTGTAATCTCTATATATTATTTCTTAACGGTGTTTTTTACTCTCCCTTAATAAATAAATAAAATAAAAATCCTTTTATTTCTTGTAGAAAACAAAATTAATATGATTTTTTTTTGTTTCATTTAGTTTTTTACAATTTTCAAATTACTATTTGTTAAGTGATTTAGGTAGCTTATTTCTATTTTTTTATTCTTCTTTACGGGTTGCCTTACAGCTCTCTAGAACCGTTGTCGCCCCAGGGTATCCAGTGTATATAATAATTATTTTTTCCTTTAATACTTCACCAAAATTAATGTTTGATACGCCATCTTGAAGATTATTATCCCCTCTAATGACGAAAAATAATCAAACAAAAAACAATTTAATGATTTTTTTAAATTAGACTAATTTGTGTATTTTGTAAAACACGCCATCTGTTGGAGATCACTTGAACTAACGGTGCGAAGTAATCGCACAGGCCATGTAGTCTATCTTATTTACACATTACTGAAGCATAAATATGTCTGCTGCCCCAATGTTTGTCCAGAATAGGCCATGGATTTTGACAAAACTTTCAGGGAGTACTTAACTTAGAATATGCACAATACGAGCGAAGCCATGATTATAAAAAATCACGCGAAACTTTTGTTATAGATATCATAAAAAAATACATAGGCAAGTAACCGCCTCACGTCACAACAATTTATAAAGGCATCGATTTTGTTTGAATTTCGCCGCTGGAAGTGCTGATGCGTGAGGTAGAATATTACGCGGTGTTCGCGAGGTCGAACACGGTTTCAGTTTCAGAAGGATTTCTTCTGGGGAATATTATTTTGTATATTAATATTCAACAGTTTGCAGCGGTGGTACGTGACCGAGGGAGTGTTTACAGTGCTTAGCGAAGCGCGCTCCGACAGCCCTCCTCAGCGTCCTCTCATCAGCGTCATGCATATGGATGATGATCCGTTCGCTAACTAGATGCTACGAAGATGGATAACTAATCAAATTTTTATATAAAATCATATTATAAAAGAAATATTACCAAGGAACAAATTGAATAAGTAGCCTGAAGTCAAAAGCAATCACATAAACGCCCAACCTCAACCGTTGAGAATTATGTAATTTGCAGTCTTACATGACGTATAAGTGTAATAAGAAAGGACGATTTAATACCACTAATGGAGGTGAGAAAGGGATGTCTATATGGAAAAATATATCTGAATAACGCTAATTTATAGTTTTTCTAAATTCTAACGCCTGCGCCTGCAAAAGTTTAGAGTGCAAATTGCATGAAAAATGTAGACCTCATTTAACAAAGGAAATTATTTATAAGGTGCACTGGTGTTAGTAAATATTGCTTATCTATAACATTACATAAACGTCTATAGGTACATTGAGTGCATATTAGAATATTCATAGATTAAGCATGAAGAAAGAACAGGTAACTAAAATGAGAACAAATAAATAGTACCGGTACCGCCTATAGCGTAATTTACACAATCACAAACTTGCACTGCAACGCAGTCGGTGAAAATATCCGAAGTACCTAGCTAGCTGAACTATTAGAAGCAGCGATGATGAAATAACCGATTTCTATAAGTAGATATTTTATTTGGGTCATCGGGAGTATGTATGCATGACGTTAACTATCAAAGAAAGCACGTACATATAAGAACAGCTATGAGGGCTAGTACAAGTTTCGCGATGATGATATTGTCAAATTGGCTAGACGATGATGACGAAAAATGTCGTGTTAACCCCCCAAAGCTGTTCTTAGCTGCCAGGCATATTACATATCGTCAGTATATGTAATTCCACGCTGTTAGGTACGTACATAGTGCGTTGATTTCGCAACATTAACGAGCGAGTTATCTCTGCAGATTACTCCGCGGTCCGCAGAAGCCATCAATTATGAATATAAAGTGGGTACACGGACCCAGGCTCCGAACATTGTCGTTGTGACACGTCTAACAAAGGTAACGTGCTCTATATAGCTGTATTGTTCTTTTTGTTTGAAAAAAGGTTAATTGAATGAGCGTGCTTTAAATTTTATGTTTATAGAAAATTCAAAAAGTCCTTTTACATTACCAGTATCGCATGATAACGTAAATAAGTACTTCCAGGAATGACCGTCAATAGCGCTATGGTTAGAAGATCGTTGCCAGGTTCTATTCCCACTCAAAACAAAAAAAATCTAAACACCAATAGTATTTTGGAGTGCAACGTCCTCATTCTTCTAATTAAGAAGTGACAATTCTAGTCCCAATAAGTGCAGAACATACCAGTGTCTGCCCGCATCAAAATTAAAAAGATCCTGAAAGTGTTTTGTATTTTTCAAAAAAAACACTTTATTATTTTGCATAAGTTAAATATGTGCCTTTGTACTCATAAATATGCCCAACACTTGGCGACAAAACGACGTACCAAACAAAATTTTATTATGCAATGGATCACAAACGAATGCTAACTATCTAAGCGTACCCATTCCAGCAACTCGGTTAGTTTGCGTTTTGTGACAAATATATCAATCAGTCCTTGATAATAATCGTGATAATGAATATGTCTATCACGCGTGTATGCATGCGCGGGTCAACAACCGTCCATCGCCCGGACAATGTCTCGTCACTATTTGCACACGACAATAAACTTCACTCATTCATGAGCCAGTTTAACAACTTTTGTCTGTACTTTACCGAAAACACTACAACAAGGTTACTTACTCTTGCAAATATCTCACGTCTCATTTACAAGCAACTCTGGCTATTGTCTCCACTGTACAGTATTTTAAGTTTTCAAATTGATGTTAAATTGCCTTGTATTCTGTATCAAAATTGGATACCTACCCACTACCCTATATAAAGGAACTTTTAGTTGTACTCAGAAATACGATTTTTTATTACATAGTTTAAAAGGGTTTTTAACAGTTTTTAATGTTTTACTGAAATTTAGTATTTTTCAGGTAAAAAAGTATGACACAAAATACCAAAAAATTGAAAAGATAAGTGCATTTTTTAGACTTGTCTTATTTGGTTAAACAAATTTTGCATGTATTTTTATTGTTATATTTTTAATGTAAAATTGGTTAAAAATGTTAATAATTATGTAAAATTGTTAATATAACTCCTTTTAAGAATTTTATATGACAAGTTATTAAAAAAATACAAGCATAAGTTTGTTTACCAAATAAGACAAGAAAAACGGACCTCAAAACTAAATTTGTATTTTAAAAATTCCATTATTAAAGTAATTATAAAAGTATTATTTATGTCTGATCACAGATATTTAATTTAAATAGCAAGATAGATAAACTAAGATTAACTGATATAGCGAAGACATCAACTTATATTTTTCAGCACAGTGCATGCATGCGCATCAGTTACAGCATATGATCACAGAAATAAGCTATGTGGTTCAAATGCAAATAGCACAAAATGCAAATGGATGCCAATTTTACACTAGAGCGGATTCTGTGAGATAGAAACGATCTGCGTGACGTTCTTTTTGCAGGCGAGAGTCGGTAATCTGATTATAGAGAGAACAGCATTTTGCAGCTCCGCAAAAGTGAGGAACGTTCAACGCCCGCTATCCGCTTTTATTGAAAATCGTACGTTATATCGCTCTTTGCTATAAGTCATTTGAAAGTTGTAGAGGCCAATATTCTTTAAGACACATTTAGTTATTCAATTATTCAATGTGTTTTCTTTCTCGTGAAGAGAGAAAAATAGACAAAAGAATTTAAAAAAAACATGTTTAACAAGAGCCTTTATCCTGGGGTTTGCTGATTGATGTTAATACAAGCCCCATGGATTGATAGCGTAATCAACCCATTAGATATAGGGCTGAAAATACTGAAAAATCGACTCTACAGTAGGGTCCAACCAAAGGCAGGGACAACAGAATCATTAAACATCCATGAACCGAGGAACCAAGCACTGCACTCCTTATAGAAATACTAGTGACCGGCCCTAGCATCGTACGGTACGACATATTTCTCCAGATCAGTTGCTCCATTTCACATTTACAATATTAGTTAGAATTTTGCTTGACCTGGGATTCTTGGATTACTAGGTACCCGGGCCCTTGGATAATCATCCACTAGACCAATTCAGATGGAATACAAATAACGAGATAGGTAAACACGGTCGGTCTGTAAACACCAAATCGCGGTATGTTATACAAAAATCACAATATATCACGGATTTATCTGTTTGCGTCTATACAGGTAGTTAATCCACGCAAAGCCAGAGGTACTCTGCGCATCGCCCGTAAATGTCGTAATTCATCACATCCGTTCGTACCTACTTCCACTATTGATGGCTACTTTAGCTACCTGTGCGTACAAAACCCGCGCCCATTTTTTATTTGAACGGTTTCACAGTATGTTCATATTCTACCTATCTTGATTGTAACAACTAATTGTGTTATTCGCTAACAGTGAAGCATATTACATGGTTTCATTACATTGTCTACTGAGAGTTGGTTCCGAGCCGAACTTTGAAGTTAGCCAGAAAATGTGCCTATGACGCACATAAAACTAAAGGCCCTGCCAAAATTTATAGCAGATTGTATCAAAATATAACTATGGCTATGGCAATCAACTTCATACGATAAAGCACTGTACTAAGCTCAATAAGAACAGCTCTGAGGGATTAGCATGAATATCTTGCGTCGTATCATTACTAATTTCAATGGGAATTTGACAACGTCATTGGTTGTCATCAATTAACGTATGTCACTTTGTAAGGTTCCCATAGAAAAATGATCGATTCATGACGAAAGTACAGAAACAAAATGCTCTGCCATTCTGCCATTTGTGTTGCTGCAACTGGACGTAGAACACAAAATATGATCAAATCTTTAATTTAAATACTGTCAAACGAAGCAATTTACTTGGTTGAGTTGTAAAGTGGTATAGGTGTAGACCGCTCCGCAGCCGGTCGGAATCGATCATCAATAATTCTCAACACCCTGGAGCGCGTTAAACGCCGCCACCCTCTTTATGTATTATTTAAATCAATATAATTATTGTTAAGAAATAAACACTCCTAGCACTCAAGCTTAGGAAATTCATACTAATAAAAACCAGGTAGGTACTTCCGTTATTCTAGCTAAATCTTATCTATCCTATGACATCGAATTAATATGATTATAGCAATTAAATCTTACATTAATTGTGAATGTTATACTTATGTAGAGTATGTAGTCTGTTACTAGATTTTAAAAAGGTTTGTAACAGCCAGTCTGGTCGAAAAAATCTTGGAAACTGGACAAAAATACTTAACTGGCGTGATGGCGCTTGAAACACAACATCCGTTAAAAAACCAAACACACTAATTTATTTAAAAATACTGGATAAATATTACAAGAAACTAAGACGGTTCAACAAACATTCTACCCATAATGAAATCCCTCAAGCGATACAAATTTTACAGATGACTTCAACCGTAAGTACATAAAACGAACAATAAGAAGGTGAGGCCCTATTGTTATGTGAATGTATGAGGAACTCAAGATACATACTAAAATGTTGTTAATGGGAGTTCATTAATATTATATTAGAACATAGCACAGAATAATATCTTTACATATAAAATGTGCAATGCATTTATAAGTATAGGTACTTGAAACTTGAATGTCCTCAAGTTGAACAAATACAAACTTTTGAAGAAACAAACACCTGTTTTATAGGTAAAGTTGAACTTGCTGTATTCATTCTTGAGCGACCTACATCGGATTGCATTGGGAGTAAACAACGTGCAATAACAAAATATTAAATTTACTTTACCTATACGTTGCTACTTTTGGAAATACATCTAAAATTCTTTTCAGGTTTTTTTTTCATTCTTCACGGTTGGAAATACATCTAAAATTCTTTTCAGGTTTTTTTTTCATTCTTCACGGTTGGAAATACATCTAAAATTCTTTTCAGGTTTTTTTTTCATTCTTCACGGTTGGAATACATCTAAAATTCTTTTCAGGTTTTTTTTTCATTCTTCACGGTTGGAAATACATCTAAAATTCTTTTCAGGTTTTTTTTTCATTCTTCACGGTTGGAAATACATCTAAAATTCTTTTCAGGTTTTTTTTCATTCTTCACGGTTGGAAATACATCTAAAATTCTTTTCAGGTTTTTTTTTCATTCTTCACGGTTGGAAATACATCTAAAATTCTTTGCAGGTTTTTTTTTCATTCTTCACGGTTGGAAATACATCTAAAATTCTTTGCAGGTTTTTTTTTCATTCTTCACGGTTGGAAATACATCTAAAATTCTTTTCAGGTTTTTTTTTCATTCTTCACGGTTGGAAATACATCTAAAATTCTTTGCAGGTTTTTTTTTCATTCTTCACGGTTGGAAATACATCTAAAATTCTTTTCAGGTTTTCTTTTTCATTCTTCACGGGTTGCCTTACAGCTCCCGGGAACGCCGGCCCCAGGGTACCCAGTGGACAAAGTCTTCCTCATTTAGCCAATGATTTTTTTTTGAGGCTATACCTAACGAGTGGCCAGCTCTGTTGAGGTATATAGATGGAAAAGTCTCTTTGTACGGTTTGTAGGATAATGTACATAGATTTTTACTTATAAAAAACCCATTGGTCGGATGTAGGAATCGAGCCCGCGACTTTTCAGTTTCGAGCTGACGACTTCGACCACCGACGCCCCAGGTTTTGAGAAAAGAGTTCTGAATTCGGTGCCCTGACAGGATAATAATAAAGTTCTTTATGTTCTGAGTAGTTGTTGATTTCTAAAAAGTGAATTGGATGCTAAATACTGAATACTTTTAGACGTGAATGTCGTGGTACGTGACAACTCGCAATGGAATTGTTACAGTGCACCAATTTTAGCTACGAGTAGTGCTAGCACCATTTTATTTCGAGATCGCTAATGAAATGGACAGAAGACATGAAATCTCTTTTCAGTATTATTCAACTAGGTTTGTGGTGCAACTTTTCTTAGCTGTGAAAACCCCAATAACATTGTTTCGTAGCTACGTGCAAGCCACGAAAATATCATAGAAAACAAACAAGGTAAATATAAATTAGTTTTTTTTCCGAGGATAAATCACTGCGAGAGAACATAATCCAATCTAGATTAGATTTGAAATGTTTGTTGCTTTGGTATATTGGATAAATCTTGAGATTTGGCTAGATCATACAAATAGTGTAGTATGTAGGTGGCTGAACAAACAGCCAGACACCTGGATTACACAGTCGAGCTACAAGGCACACGCACCAAATATAAATGCGCTGTCCGATTCGACCCGAATACCGCACACTCCGACAGATTATAGCCCTCGTATATCTGCATTATATTTAGACAGATACGGCCCACATATGTCGATATTTCAGCCAATCGGAGTAAATACATGGCGGATGTACAGACTTTGCTTGCTTATTTTGATACAGAATATTCAATACGTAAATTGAATTGGGAAGTAAAATTAATTGATATTCGCAATATTTTTTAATTATTTATTTCTTTCTTAACTTTCCTGTACATTTTTCAAGAAAAAGGCAGCCTTTGTTGTTTTCAAGGCACAGTTTAATTAATAATCTAATTTCATTCTTTTCCGACTAAATAGGTCGCAATTTCAATATTGAAATTACTGTTTGCTTTACTAAACTCATAAATACGTAGGAATATTCATTGTACGACTTTCACAAAGTGCGGGCTGAACCCTGGAAAGTAACTTTAATAGAAAATTGTAATTTACAACTCCGAGACTTTCAAAGATTTCACCCTTGTACTCGTAAAGAGAAAATATCATAAGTACACGTCGACGCGTGCTCCATGTTGTAGCTGTAATTATCTCGCATTTTCTCTTGTAGTTAGCGATACGGTTGCCCTGAGACATACCCGTTATCAAGAGTCTATTGAAACACCGCACTCAATTAGCATACAACTCTCTTCATAAAATTACGTAAAAACTCGTATGCAACTGATATTGATGAAAAACACTCCCATGACCTTTGAGAGCCAGTTTCCGAGAAACTTGGACAATAAACTGTGAAATATCAGTACCGTAAAGTACGTACGACAAGCCAAGAGAGTAGGTACAGTTATAATAGTTATCTATGAACATTAAATATGCATTCTTGATAACATTGTTTAAGTGGTCGAAGTTTGAGCATAACTCCTTGAACTTTCGTCTCTAATCGTCTTTTAGCTAGTATCGAGTCAATGCTATGACAGAGTAAAGACCTATACAAAGGTTCGACGGAGCAGTCTTGATAGAGAAATCGTGAAGTAAGGGGAGGATAGTGTCCTGAACTGGCCTCATCAGTAAAGGAATCACTTTGAAAACTCACTTCATTATGATTGTCAAGAAATATTACAATGCATTGTATATGAACTACCACTATCAAAGATTACTAATAATTATGCTTTTATGTGTTTACTTGTGACAACCCTGTCTTCAACTTAGACATTACAGAGGGCGTCGTCCTACTCTAATATTCCATCATTTCATCCACGAGCTTGCGATTTGTATTTTTTTTTATTCGTTATTGTGGTTTATTGAAAGAACAATACACAATTACAAGCGAAGACAAAATAAAATTGCAAAATTATTGTGTTTTTATTAAAGCACAATAGGACCAACGGAGCGCAATTTTTTCTCAAGCTATAATAAATCAGTCAGACTCCCAAAACATGTTTCAAACTGGGCACAACACAACACAAGGCCTTCACTAAAATGGAATATTGATCTTATTTGAGCGTGATTAACTCGGCCGATGTTGGGATGTTAATAATAAACTTGAATTGGCACAGGTCCAGACGAGGTCTTAATGGTACTTCGATATACGACATGTCTCAAAGGTAAACAGATAAGTTCCGGAATATATTAATATGTTACTTTGAACTTTAACGTGATTACGTTAGGTGTATCAACCGTACCTACACAAACATACAAAATGCGACACAAATTTGAGGATTGGATCTGTACGTTTTTTATCATCCACAGTTTGGATGTTTGTTATTTCTTACCTAACAACTGATCAGCAGTCTTATCACTGAATTAGCAACTGCGACTAATTCAACAATAATTGCTGTGAAACCCACTAAACTCCTAACTAGGGAATCCAATCCCGCACCATTTTTGCGGGACCAGTAATGCTGGATTGTACATGCGGGATCCGCGGGATTAAAAAAAATTCATTCTTCACTCAGTGCAGTACTCAGCCAGTCGTTTCACATTAAAAGACTGATCAATCGATTTATTATTATTATCAGCCATGTCATAGTTTTAAAAATAAATGATTTTGATATTGTTACCGACTACTGTATTTATTTTTAATTACTACGGTACTTAATAATAATTATAACAAAATATCAATACCTACATTAAATACGAAAACAAAATATGAATTAACGACTGGACCGATTTTTATGACCTATGATTTGTTGGATTTGTCTCCGCCCCGAATAGCAGAATAACTATTAAAACATCGGAAAAAAAATTTATAAAGAAAATTCATTTTCTCATGCAATTTGTATGAACGACTTTTTTTATCATATCTCGAGAACGGATTCTCAGACGGTACGAAGTTCGCTGAGTTAGCTAGTTATGAATAAAAATTTATAATTTTAAAGTCTAACTGTCTTTTATTTCATATAAAACTTCATAAATTCATGAACGTAACAAAAAGTATGATTTTTTTGCAGTCCCGCAAATCCCGCTTGCGGGATTGAGATTTTGATGCGGGATTGGATTCCCTGATCCTAACCAACGTTACGCTAGCGCCTTCACCGAACAACTAAGGAATAAAAATGACACAAATAAAACTGTTTTTATGACATTGACACTTTGATTTATACTATAAATGTGATTTACCTGCGAGCAACATGAATGCAACCACTCGCGCAATGGTTGTTAGTTGCAATTTTTTAATAAAACCGTCTAGCGGGAAATAAACAATTCCAAAAACTATATTACAACAACGAAAGTATATGCCACCCAGCAGGATATTCCCAGGGTCGCGTTAAATTCAATACGGGAAAACATCTCCGAGAAACATGTGCGACGTGCGTGTGACAAGCGCACATGTCGCTCGCGGGCGGAACAGACTCGCGTTACTTAGCATGACAACTTGTGAGCATCGTAATCTTCACCACCGAGTTTCCGCGGTGAATGCTTCTTGTGGAAATCCCATTTCGGAAAGAAATCTTATTTCAATTTGATCCTTATCACGGGATACACGGATCTTCCCGATAGCAGCTGTCTCGTGGTAAGGACGGATTATTATCCAGTTCACCGAACCAGACGTTTCATATTTATTTATACGCTACTGTACTAGTTTTATAAAATGTGGTATCAGATTCAAGATTCTGCCCTCAGGTCCTTAACAAAGATTCTGTAGTTTATACTGTTAATTTCAACTTTTCCGTCAATAAACGTCCTATTTGGGAGCAGGAATTCTCAATATGTTGACCATAACTTTGAAACTACGCAGCATATAATGTCCCTAATAATCTTAACAACCTACAAATCAATTTCAAAATCCCAGAAAAGCGTTAAAATTTATTCTAGGTAAAGGCTTAACTATGCCTGTGAAAGAAGTTTATAGTGGTTGATTCTCATTCCGAACAGGTACAAAGGTTGACGCTGCGGGCGAGTCTCACACAAACACACAGAGTAGCTCAATGGTACGTTAGTAGCATTTTAATTTATTATACATACATTTACATTATAATGTACGTGACTTCTCTGTTATAAGGATGAAATAACTCATCATTTCAGTAACTATATAGGTTCAATCACTTTACCGATACAATACAAAACAGGATTATATGGTCAGACGCCGTTGATTCAAAGTGCAGGATCTATTTGCATGATATAAAATAAAAACAGATGTCAGAATAAGATGATCGCTGTTACAAGCTATTTTGATGACAAATATATATCATATGGCGAATTGATGCATAGCTAAAAAGCACTGTATCGCGATAAACTACATAGCAGACCGTAGCATATAGGTATACTAGCACTAGCATGAAGATAGATACACCCTAACAAATAATACAACTATTTCCAACTTAAAGTCTGGACAGAAAAGAAGAATTTTATGATGAATTTAATCATGCTGTAATTTAAGTTATAAATACCAGCAAGGTAGGTGTTCCCGAATCGATGACATTGCCGTTACTCACCTGTAAAGAAAAAAAAATTGTTAAACGAATATGGAAGGCTAATAATAACTTACCTATTACCTTGTTTTCTAGTATATTTAAGTGTTAGTTAGAACAACAATGTATTATCTCTACCATCATTGGTAAACTTTCTTATCAGTGATAGGTTACATGGGAACGCATTTCATTCATAATTACATTCTGCTTCATTAATGAAAACTACTTTTTATTGAAAGTGATATCTAATAACTAGGAAACAAAAATTGGCGAAAAAAGTGCTAAGCGTCACTTTTTGTAAAAAGGTTACGGGTTGGATATACTGAATTCATCAATCCTGTATTCACCACAACCCTTTAAGATTCAGTGGCCTCGGATCGACAATAGAGGAAAAAACCTCAGCATGACCCAATATAAATATCTGTGAATTTGGAAAAGATGGGAGGGAAAGGGAAATTTAGGGCCAATAAAAAGAAAGAATTTGCTTTAGAATGTGTAACTGACTTTAGATAAGAAAACGAATTAGTGTCAAGTTCATCGTTACTACTCAGTGCCCGTGAATCGAACGATGAGGCGACAAATTGACAAAACAAATATTTGCATAATTGCCCGTCCGGCTACACAATAATTATAAAGACAAGAGAAGAGAGATATCCCGTAGAGTAGCGGCCGCGAACGAAACAAAGTTGGCACAATTCCAAATATTTTTCATATAGCACGCTCGACTCAGAATGACTTGCCCTATTCATCTCGAGTCGGGTTCGCTTCAGCTCTGGTAAAAGGAACAAGTTAGCTCGGTGACTAATGACAAACAAACACAACATATCTATCTACATTTAAAATGAAAAAATACGGACTTTAAATAAGTGTTTCGTATACGCATAGGTTTATAATATTATGATGTTCATACATTGAGTTAATTAGATTTACGGTCGGTCGAGCAACGTGATATTCTCATTAAATAGAATGGTCAAATCGCACAATGATAATGACCACCAATATCTGTATCAGCGGCAAGTCTGACGTCACTATCTCTCGCTAAACACTCCGCAAATAGCTATTTGACGGTATTTGACGTAGTGCTTATCTCGCATTGACACAACTAATATGTTATGCACTTTTATATAACCGTCTATTCGCATAGAAATACAAATTATTAAAATGCTAGCGAGCGACCAGCTACGGTTTCTCGCGGTTAGAAAAGTTGTTAACAAAAAAATCATTTTCGCGGGGGATTGAGATATAATATAAAAGCCAAGCAGCCTATATAATATCACTCTCCGGTCTACCAACCATCTCTTGAAAAAATAATCGCTTCGTTTTGATGTGAAAGAAGGACAAAAAAACACACTTTCGGATTTATAATATTAGTTAGAATACTGCGCGCAGGTAAAGTAGCTGACAAAAGATATGTAAAGAACGTAAAATAATGAAATTGTATTTGGTTATTGCAGAAATAAAATAGACCGAATAAAATGATGTTGAAGATGAGAAATAAATCGAGCTACAATCAGAAAAGGGCAACAATCTAAACATGAAACAAAAGTCCCCTTCACAACAACATCAAAGGAGTTTATTTCAGACATATAACCGTACTTTGAATAAAATAATAACCCAACATAAATACCATAGATCTACCTACAGCATGTAAACTTGAATATTTAAAGCAAATATAACTTATTTGTTTGAATAATAGGTATATTTCCACTGCTAAAAAAATTGAGTGTCATTAGGTATTGTTATTTTTTTATAGTTTATTTATATGTTTTATATCAAGTATGATTCATATTACCGATAATGAATGAATATATATAAAATGCTTTATACCTATCTATCTTGCAACATGCCTATATTCACCAAGTTATCCTTGAAGACGCATCGTGACGAATACGTACTGGAGATACATACAAGACAACCATAATAATCGGTTGTAAACACAAAGCCAGCATGAACCGCGACCGCTGCCTTCCCAAGATAAGCGGCCTAACTGGTATTAGCAACCAACTTGCTTGCCTTCAAATATTTGTGCCACTGTATCTGCCTCATAGAAGGTATCTTGATAATAAGAAACTTTCGGTAACTCTTGTTTACTATTCAACGTTCAGTTAATGAACTGTAAAATTTGATGATAGATTTAGTAATGATGAGTGATTCTAGCTATAATCCCCGGAAATTATGGTGGTATTATTTATGTACTTACCTATGTGTATTTCAGAGTGGTGGATTTGTTTTGGGTGTGTTTATTGTTATGTTTAATTTTAATTTTGATTCTGGTTTTAATTACAATTTTGAATTTGATTTTGATTTGAATTTTTAATTTTGATTCTAGTTTTAATTTTGATCTTTTTTATTTTAATTTTGATTTGATATTGATTTCAAGTTTTTATTTTGATCTAGTTTTTGCTTTTAATGTTATAATTCCTTTCTTTATATTACAATTACCTATGTACTTTTTCTCATGTATGATAACTTGTAGTCAATAACGTGTAAATGTACAGCCATGTCGTGTTCACTGCCAATTGGAATATCTGTATAAAAAGTGTTCTATCCTGTTAAGTAATATTGTGTTTTTTTGCAGTTATTCTGTACTTGTGAACCTTATTTAAATAAATAAATAAATAAATTGCTAATGCGTTTGAATATTGTCAAAGTAGTTCTGAATGACACACAGAAAAGCTATTTTAAACTAAAATAAAATAATGAAAATGTAATAATAAGTAAGAATAACAACAATCAAACTAGAAAACATATAGAAACAACCCAATTAACAATAATAATTAGAAACTAAACAATAATTCGAAAATTCGATGATGTCTCGCCAGCGTATTAGCAATTTGCTCGCACTATACCAACGAACATCCATGAAGGCGGCATGAAGGTATTTGTTTCGAATCGTAGATGTAGTTTGTAAGATTAGTGTAGACTGTAGGTATATCGTTGTCTTTGATATAATATAACGCAATATTTTTGTGTGTTTTATATTAATTTGTCTACTTAGCTGGATATTTAAAACTAAAAGTAACTAGCAATAGGTACTTTGATTTATAAAGCCGTCCAATATCAACTTAAAGTGTCAATAACATAGGCCAATAAAAGTTATATTTTACGACTGCGATAAGAACATTTTAAAATTTAGTACTACATCTTTACTGCAAAATCTACAGTACCGACTGCGCTGATATTTTTTATTTATACATAACTGGAAGTAGAAGAGAACTCGATCGCGTTATAAAGTACTCGATTAACTCGTTTAGCGGAGTGCGACGGAATGGGCGATGGTTCAGGATCCATTCCTGTTGAATTGCAGAGTGCCTAGAATTCAATGACTTTGAACAAAAAATATAAAAACATGTGACAACTTTCCTTTTAATTTAAAAAACGTTGTACAAAGTTGTACAATGTATAAGTATAAAGTAGCCAGATAAGTCCTCTTCAAGAAATACAATTTCAAAAATAATTAAGAAGGCCAAGAAAGTCAGAAGTCTAATTCCAATTAAAATACGGCCGTAACTGCACGTTTTTAATCAATCACGGTAATGTACACCGTTCACCCAGCTTCGATTGCACCTGTCATAGACATTACTCCAATAATATTAAATAGGAAAATAACCTAGGGACATCGGATGATGCTATAAATTTATATAAATGAGACACAACTGTCATGGGCGTGATTTTCTTCTGAGATATATTGGTAAATTGATAAGTTAATCATTATTGACTGACAGTTAGACCTATCGATAACAATGTTTACCGAGCCTTTGATAATGACTTGAAACGTTTCATATAACGTGATAGTTATATACGACTAAATCATTCCATAGCGACTGATCGAATTTAACAAGATACGTATCTGATTCGACAAGAATTTAAATAAGGTCGGGAGCAAATTCTAGTATTTTTTTATTCGAATTATATTCGTTATATTAATTAGCACAGCCTGCTATTTATTTAAGTATAGTTATCACAAACGTCTGTAGAAACGCGGTGCTCTTAAAATAAGTGTTGTGTGCAATTAAACTTAGGAGTACCAGATGGCAACCTCAAATATACGACACAGTGTTTCCCTTCATAAACTTTATATGACGCTTCATGCGACTATCGAGAAAATATAAATAAAATATGTAAGCAGCTGAGACAGAATTTTCACGTAAATATTGACTGAAAAATATTGTCATTTAAAAACACAATTTTAGAGTATAAAGAATATTGAAGCACATGTGCGAGCAGAGATGAAGCTCAGACTTTAGGTAAAGGTAAGAGGACTACGGTTGAGGTCGGGGTCGACCCAGTTTACTTCGTTTGAATGAGCAGGCACGGCCGCAAGAGCCTCAATGCAATCAAAGCACCCCGCACATGACTCGCTACAGGAAAAGCCGCAGTTACTTAATTAACTACTATTTTTAACATCTCGTAGGTAGGTTAGGTACTAAGGTAAGTTCAAAAACATAATTAACTAAAGTAAACAACATTAACTTGTTAAATAGACTTCTGATAGTGATAACACTCACTAATATTTATTTCCTTCGTGTCAACGTACCTATTTCTTCAATGCAAACTCATTAATCTTAAGTAATGATTTTAAATATCGCTTAATTACAGACCATAATTAATATCCGTGGAGATAAATATTGCATAATTAACACTTGTTTACTCTGAAGACAATAGAATAAGGATATTGCCAATGAAATACTGTTTAACTAAATCAATGAGTCCGCTTCCGTTACAATTAGGCTTAGTTTAATTTTCAAAATAATTAATATAAGTATAAGACGCTGAGCGTTGGCTCAGCTTGGAGCTTGGGTATATGTAGTAGGAAAATATTGTAGCTAATTGATAACATTTTACACTGAATACTGAATAGTTATCTACATTGTTAAGAGTTTAACGAATAATGAATTTCTAAGAACTCTGCGTCAGATCGACCACCCGTATTGACAGACCGGAAATTGTGTTTTATACAAACCAACATGATAATTAAATGAATAAATTAGATCACATAGTAGGTATGCACTTTACAAGTAAATTATAAAAATCGTATTGCAGTTGCGTCGCGACTTGTGTATTTCGAGGCAAGCGCAATTTACGATCTTTCATAGAAACATACTGGAACGCCGCCAATTTGTCATAACAAGTAGTTTGATACCTAGGGAATGACCCACCCACCTGTGACATCCAACAGTTTTAATGAAATCCGCAACTAGATACAATATTAAAATTTACATTTCTTTTATTTAAAATGCAAAGCCAATTAAACTTTATCCCAACAGACGTGCGTGACACGTGTTAACAGCATGGCTGAATGTAATAAAATCAAAATGAATATTTTATGTAGGAAAACACGATGACACTTCGATATCATATTCTGCAAATGGATTTTTATAATTAAATATCAATAAAAAATATTAATTAAATAGATGTACATATAATGAACGAAGTCTGTTAATTTTACCTATAATTGAATCCAAACACTGTTGTTGAATACTTATACTAAACAAGGGTTAGAAGAAGTTATTCCACGTACAATAATCTCAAATATTAAACAGAAGATTAACACAATCAAGATAATCACGATCTTCTACAATAGTAAATAAAATAATAACCACATCATATTGTCATAATAATATACCAAGACCAAATTATATAATATCATCGCAAATAATAAGGAAGTTCTAAAACGTTTTCTAACGGGCCGAAGAAATCGTGATTCTACATTATTTACCACAAACGTTATATTATACCAACCAGGATTGCACAGGCACGATGCAACTGAAACAAATTCTATGTCCCCGGTAACTCTTTATTTTTATTCACTCCATGTTTTGTTGAAAAACTTGGCAAAATATCAAGAAGATAAGCCGAAGGTTTTGTTTTTCGTGAAAACTTTGTGCTGCTGATATTGCTAATGGAATACTAACCGATAGTTAAAGAATGAATGAAACATTTAACATTCTAATCTACTGGTACCTAACGTACAATAAATAAACGGAAGATATCTGATTAAATCTTATAAAAAATACCAATTTCATTGATAAAATTTGAGAGTAATAGTAGTCTACTAGAAATATGCTAAAATAATTTTGTGTTCGTTTAAAAAATCTATTGACATAAAACTGTCAGTCAGTGCTTTGTGAAGCTGAAGGAGAATAATGATAATTTAGGACGCCGTCGACGAACTGTCACTTATATGCTGATGTTATAAATTTACTTTTAAAAAAAAGTGTACCGACTTCAAAAATTTGCACTGAAAAGTAAGAAATAATAAATATTTCGTAGTAGAATTTGAAGACGGTTGCTGCCAAATTAGGATACAAAGTAATAAACATCTAAGAAGATAAAGATCTGTTCAATATTATCTATGTTTGTACTGATGATCGTAGGTTCCTAATGAATTGTCTAGTAGTGAATTTGGGAACTAAGTTATTTCTAATTTGGCACCAACCGTCTTCAAATTCTACGACGAAATATTTATTATTTCTTACTTTTCAGTGCAAATTTTTGAAGTCGGTACACTTTTTTTTAAAAGTTTATTTATTTTTCCCTTTTAAGTTATTTTGCTGCCCTGAGAGACAAATAATAACGTATGTACTTAAATAAAAAAAAAACGAAAAAAAAAAAAAATACTGCTGTGGATGGGATTTGAACCATTGGCATCCTGAGCTGCACCATACCATACCATACCTTTAGCCGTTAGACCACCGTCGATACAAAAATTGACAACTTCGTGTCAATAGCAACCGTTGCTAAGGCTTTTCTCTGATACATAATTTTCAGCCGTAAACAGAGACAAATTACTGAATCTCTGAAAAACTACTGAACCGATTTTCGTCATTATGTCTGTAAGATAATGTCGAAAGATTACTATATCCTTAAAAAAATAAGTCGTCAAAATTGGTACATATTTCATCGAGATATTAAGAAAAATGTTATAAAGTCAGTTTTTTCAAAATTTCTAAAAAACTACTGAACCAATTTTCATTAAAAAAAATGGGACCACCAGTGAGCATACCCTTTCAAACAAAAAAAAATTTTCCAAATCGGTCCAGGCGTCTTCAAGTAATCGTGGAACTTACATAAAAAAAAAAGATTCCGACGAATTGTAAACCTCCTCCTATGTTTTGAAGTTCGGTTAAAAATACAAAAGAAAGTATGGAATTTAAATTGAAAAGAAAGAAAATACCTTCCAACCCCGAAGTCTTAATAAAATGTACTGTACTTGTACTGTTTTTACTTTGTAATATTGTAATTATCGTCACATGTAGGTCTTATGTATTTTCATTTAAGTTCATTGTAATTTGAGTGTTATGACTGTTTTGTGATAAATAAAATAAAATATCTAGTGGTCTTTAAGCCTATATAATATATACTCTCTGAATTCTGAAGCACAATCGTAAAAGATTCAAAATGTTGAGTAGCAGCTGTTGCTGGAGAATAGTAGAAAGCAGTTACACTAAATAAGTCCGACGTGGCTCCCCTTATACAATAACTGAATGGAAATTAAATCGCGGTTCTAATTGTAACGCGAAAGTAATTGCGCCTCAGGAAGACTGCCACCCGTCTAACTACCCCCTGAACTAGTGGAGTAGAAAACCGAAGACTTCACAACCCCAGACAAGTTTCAGTAAGAGCGGGCTTTTACTTTGTCTCTTAGTGAACATTTCTGCCGTGATTAAATAGTAGTAAAACCAAGTTAGGATTTGCAGGTAGATTTATAAGCAGTTATTTAGGATAGGATAGTATTTGTACAAGCGTCATTAATTAGACTGGATCGTGTCGTGGACTTCGTTAAACGTTATTTTAACACAAAACAATAATAATCTAATATAATAACAATTATCTAAATAAAGGAGACGTTGATTACAAAATTACATTTCGGCATAATATTACATTAATTTATACGCAGCTTAATTAAAATTATAAATTAAACGAATGAAACTTTAGTCTACATCAAATAAACTGCGACGTGAAAATTTGATACCATCGAAACTTTCAATAGGACAAGGATCAATACTTATTAACTCGTGCTAATTAAAATTGACGCCAACTCTCTCGTTTAAACAGCCAGCTACAATGAATAGGTAATATATATATTTACGTTCTTCCATATCACTAGCGATCTAGTCAATTAAGCAGAAACATTTGATAGTAGTTAGTGTTTGCTCACCGCACAATTCGTTCCCCTCAGGCAGCTAGCCCGGAGCTGTCGACAATCCCCGACCAATCCCGTAAATAAACAACCCGATATTACTACCTACACGATAAAAGACAATTCAAGTGTACATATTTGTTTCACATTTAATGAGAAATGTTTAATTGTATGTATAGGATTTTATTAGAATCCTACATAATCTACAGACAAACAGTTTGTGTTTCTGCTTAGGTATAAAACAGCTTCCATCTTTTAGATAAGATAATTGGATTACATGATTCACTTTACAACTTATTTCTATAGGTATAATAATATATAGTATATATACCTAATAACAATAAAAGCGATAAGATTCCAAGAAATACTTTTCAATGAGAAAATAAAAGCTTTGCCAAGGTACCTACTCGTATTTCCATCATGTCCGGAGACGGATTATGTATACAAATCCCAAACGTGCCTTGGTCACGTTTTTTAAATGCCAATGACGTTTCCCTGCGGGGAGCATTTCACTCTGGATAAATATCAAATAAACACTGAAGTTTTACTAAAATCCTTCACAATCGACAATTCTGTTGCTATAGAATATTTCATACATGCAATGTGCGTCAAAGCACGCGTTATTTATAGTAGGGACGATTATCTTAATATTCCATCAAGAAGTACGCAATTACAGTAATACATAACCATAAAGAATTAACATTTTGTTATGAGGGGGTTGCATTAACTTTGACAATGCGGGCATTTCTCATCCACAGCGGTCTGTCGTTTAATGCGGGTCGCCAATTCGTCACATGCCAACTATACTCTTGTGCACAGTATAGAAGCAGAAAGTGTTAACAATTGTTATACGTTATTGAGAGAATCAACTTAATATTACATCCACGAAGTCTAACTCATTTTGAAATCGAGACGTGTCTTCCAATAATACGATCTTTTCTAGAGAACTGGCTTGACTTCGTATCAGTTCGATGATTAATACAAGTGTATAAGTGGTAATATGCGTTCAATATATTTTCTTAGTCTAATAATGACCTCGCCCACAGGTTGACCTATCTATCTATAATTTGTTTATACTTAATTAATCAAAGGTATCGATACACTAAAACAAGTGTCTAAGGCTGCCGCATGCCCGTAATACATCGCTTTCATCCCGTAAGTAATTTCACGGTTCTGCTATTTTTATTTCAGCACTTAGGTCCGGTCGAACTACGGTCCGCATCACCGACAAAGGACGGTTCGGCTAGTGCGAATATTGGTGGCCCGCTCAAAATTTATGAGAAACGACCGGGTTGGCCTCGTATAAATCAACTTCATTATGACTGATTCCGTACAACCCAGACTTGTGAAAAGCAAAGCAACAACGGTTCGCAAAACCGTGATGAATGTCTAAGTTTACGAGTATGTTTGGTATACTACCTTGTTGATATTGGCACGGATCTATGGAACCAGGGACTCCCAGCGTTACATAAAATGAAGAATACCATTTGACACTGCGAACGAAATCTGTGCGATGTTCCTGATAGGTAACTAGTGCACCAGAGTAGCTAGCGCAAAGATTGCGGAAGCAGGTTTAAAAAGCTTATCTAGCCGTTGAATAGAAGCCCGGTAGCTTTTCACATATATATTTTCCACAAACCGTGCACTCTCACGAGAATATGGAGGGAAATGGAGTTCCGTTTCAGGATCATAATGTAGGTAACTTTTGGTATCCCAGAACGTATTGTTATGGAAATTTAATTGTGGTGCACTTGCATGAAAATGAAATTGGTAATAAATATTGTAACCTAAAATGCTTTTTATTTCGTAGAAAATTGAAAGTGTTTGTAAGTCATTAAATGTTTCGTCAGGGAAGACTGCGTTACTTGAGGACATTAAATTAATTTGTAACTTTGTCGACGCGTATACAATGGAGGCGGCCATTAAAAGCGGCTGGGCCCCAACAGACGAAACCTGGAAGCTTTTGTACCACTGATGAGAAGCTTGTAAAGTAACCTCTTTGTGTTAAGTCCATTTTAATTTGTCGAAAGATGTTCTCTTTTATGTGTTTCCACGAAATTTATTATAACTAAGACAAAATGTAAAAATAATCAAGTTTCCTAAACTTGTGTAGAGAATGAAAGAGCGAACCTAAACAAATATTTATTACACGATTGGGAGGCGATGTTACATAAGAATAAGGACAGTGCGACTATACACTCAAGACAGGATGTCTGTCACAGATCACTATTGTATTAGGGTTGATCCCCATCTGTGCGCCACTCATCAGTATTGAGTACTGACTGCGCCATACAAAAAGGTTTACATCAAAACGCATACGCATCCCGCGCACAAATCCCGCGTGCTCCTGCTGACGGTATCCTGGAAAAGAGGCCTACTAACCTAAGACAAGTTTCATTACAATCTTCAAACATAAAATATATATGAAACCTCCTAACACAGTTTGCTGTCATTAATGCAAACCACTTCCAATGAATTTTAATCAGATTATAAGTAGGTATTCATTCAGTGAATGAATCCAGTTATGTATATTTGTATGTTAAAATATGACATCATAATTATAATATTAATTAATTTTCTCCAAATCTAAACTTATTTGTGTGCTCAGATATATAGGAGTGATTCTACGAGTGTATTGTAGCAAGTCGACAACACCAGTCGAGAGTCGAGCTCGAGAGGCTCTCCAGTCTCTGTATCACGCTCTGCTCTGTACAAGATCCAACAAAATGTCACTGCAGGCGTCGTGGATTGTGAAGTCAATATTAGTATTGTCTTATTTATATATTTACGCTTCAAAAACAGTAGATAGTAGAGTTTTAAATTAATCTATACTATACTCTATCTATACTAATTAAAGCTGAGTTTATTTGAACGCGCTAATCTCTGGAACTATCAGTAGGATTTGAAATCTTATGAAGGTTATAGCCTATAGATAGGCTATATAACATTACGCTACGACCCAAAGGAGCGGAACAGTAACTATTAACGCGGGTGCAACCGCAAAGCACAGCTTGTCTTTAATATAATTTTGCTTTTTAAATAATTTGGCAAGGAAAGTAACTACCTACGAAGTGAATTTTACAATTTTACAAAATTTTATAAGGAAATTTATTTTTTCCTTGTAGGAAGATTATGGTAAGGTTTTAAACATTTCCTTTAATTTAACTAATTTAATTTAAGAGGGTTAACGACTCAGTTTGTGAGGTTTTTTTTATGTCCACCCGCATGGACTGCATGTGTTTGTGTGCGTAAATAATGTATTTTCTGTAATTATAGTCGGACTGGACTAACCAATTTTGGTTCCCAGTATGATAAAGGTTCAATTTCAAAATAAAACACATACAAAATATTACAAAAATACTATTTCAAAATAAAACACATATACAAAATATTACAAAAATACTTTATTGTGAGATCGGCATGTGATTTCTGATATTAGAAGTTTGAAACTTGATGAAAGCGAAAATGAGAAAAGCCGTCTCAATTATCTTGTTATAATTCAAAAATTCTTTATTAATTTAAAAGTTTTCTCAATTAACTTTTTAGATAACAATATTCTCTAGGTATAATGTGGCTAAATAACAGGTAATTTCTTCAAGAGCTTCATGGAAATTATACTGTTCAAATAGTACAGTTTTCGATCCAAAAATACGATTTACTCTTAAATGCTCTTAAGTACCCTACCTATCTACATACAATAAACTTTGAAATCGTACTTAATATTTTAAAAAACTACATCAGTAATTTAATTTTTCTATAGTAATTTTCAGTACTTGTGCAGATAGTTGAGATACAGTGGTAGGTAATCCATATAGTTGAAAGGCGTCTCACGTTATCAATCCACGTGGCCCTTATCGATCGTTGGCTGTTTTGTACAAACACCTCACTGAACCAAACAGTAATCCGATGACCCCAATAAATTTACTACACGGTCATTTTAGCATCCACCTAAAAGCACTAGAAGAAAAAAGCGAACGTAGGTATTTAGGTAGGTATAGCTTCTTTAGTTTAGACCACAAAATAGAGCTCAGAGGCTGTTTAAAATATCTAAAAATAAAAGTGTATGACGAATTCCTAAATTATAGGCTTATTAATTTTAGTAGCCTCTACATAGACATAATTAAAGTCGTTCCTAAACACACACACAAACAAGGTCTAACAACAGTAATAGCAGATCTACATGTGCATTTACATTATTTTTTGATAACTCGGTAACTAGATTGTGTGTCATATGTATTATTATTTATTCATACATGGTTTTATTAACCTATTCAGAAGTAATTTAATAAACAGAAAAGATTCAAAAGAGTTTTTAACCGACTTCAAAAGGGGGAGGTATTATTGTGTGTATATGCGTTACGCGATTATATGAGTATTTCAAGATTATTTCAGCGTTTAACTATTACATTCCTGCAACTCTACACTCCGCCAATTCTGAACCGAGTTTGATGGTTTCCTTTTTTTTTTGCTTTGGTTATTAAATTGGTTCAGTACCTACATCGCATATTATTTTGATGATTTTATTTTACAATGATTTTATTTTGATATTATTATCTAACAGTAAAATCACTTAAAAGGGAAAAATTCGGAACCACTGATCCGATTCTGATTTTTTTTCTATAGGCTATATTTTATTTTATTCGAAAATATCCACGGGCGAAGCCGGGGGCGGAAAACTAATACAATAATATAATGACAACTACTAGACAAACAATTTACATCGATGCAAACATTGGTGAATCGTGAGTGGCTATTAACTGACGGTAGGTACGCTGGCGACATTTTTATGGCTGTTTATTAGCTATTTACTGTACCGCAACCGGACGGATGACAGAACAAGCTAATTTTTTTAAACTTTCCTGGCTATATTCTGGACTATAAATTAAATAAACAATTCAACAGTAACTGAAAAATATGAAAATTTTCTTTACAGACGCGGCGCCAATAACTTTACTATTTATTAAATAAAATCCAACGTCAATGATTTAAGATGAATAGAAATACAGGGAATGTGTTTATTTTTTGCCGACAATTTAAATATTTTTATACTGACATCACAAAGTGGAACGCAGAATTAGAAATGTGTCGCAACTCTGTCAGCACAGGCGGGCAACAATAAAAATCTTTATAGTTCTAACCCTCGTTCACAATAATAGCATGGTTATGAGATCTGGAGTGCTGGAGAGCTCTGTCTCACATCAAAATTACTTACAAAATTATTTATTTAACTAAGATTTGAGCAGATTTCACTTGAGATAGGCGAGTAATTTGGCTATTGTTTGTTGGATTGCCTATAATAAAATTACTTTACCACTGACCAGCTGCATCTAAATCTTGGAGTAACTAACAACCTTTAACTTTTTTTTTACCAAGAGTTTATGTATTTATATTTGTCATAAATATTGATTCTGAAGATTCCAGCTCATCAGACTTGGAATAGGCAATATTTAGTGGAAATAGTGAATATTATGTTTAGTTAAAAAATAAATCCCTGAAAACTATTTTGAAACCAAGACTGCTAGAAAAAAGGTCTTTCTAACTCTATGTAAGTTTTGCCACTAATTTTGCTACCAAAGATAGCCTCAAACCTTTTTCTCAAGTGGAATGTGATCAATTTTCAGTGGACTTACTATAACTACCTACTTTTGACAAAAATTTCGACGATGTTCAAAGAAAATTAATTAATCTCACCTACAGTATAGAATTATTGTAAAATAGATAAAAGAAATTATCTATCAGTAAAATTAACGTAACGTAGTAAATTTCTAACATACACCAGGTCAAACTATACCAAGATTACCAAGGGTTAGACTCTATCACTCTTATTAATAAACTCGAAGTAGCGACGTAGTAACTAAACTGTGTTTCGTCTCCGTCTATCATAATGAATTGCAGATTTGTTAGACGGAGACGAAATACAGTTTAGTTACTACGTCGCTACTTCGAGTTTATTAGTAAGAGTGTATATGACTAATGACTTATTTTTCTATAAACAATTAAATACATTACTTACATAGGTTTATGAGAAAATTAAAGACAAGCCAAGTGCAAGCCTGATAATATGCTGATTTGAGTACGGAAAAATAAACATGAACCTGAATGAAATGGTTTACTTAGTTATTTTTATAAAATACCAATACCAATGCTGTTGAAACATTATTTTATAGGATCGTGTTTTAATGGACAACATTTCATTTTTTTAATCACCCATTTTTATTACTTTAATTAAAAATATATTAAAAAATAAGTTACACGTATTTTTCTATTTTATTTTTGGTTGAGTTTTTATATTTTTAATTTAATTATGAATTTTTATAAATTCTGAGGACTTATAAACTAAAAACCATAGCTAGGACTAAAATTAAGAAATATAAACTGTCACCCAAAGAAAGTGACAGATAGTGTCAGTCAAGCCACAGAGTATACGTTATAGAAATGCAAAGAGTATAATATACCGTGTTCCAAATAGGTGTTGCCGTAGCCGGAACTCAAATCGCCTACAACATTATTCATAATGTATATAATAATACTAGCTTTTGTCCGCGGTTTCACTCGTAAATATATTTCCTGTGATAGCCCATTCGAAACTAGCAAAACTTCCAAAAAATATTATATAAAAGAAGTATTTTTATAATTATATTTAAAGAATAATTATTAATTTAGCTTTAAATGGAATAAAAATGGGTAAAATTAATAGAGGGCAACACCTGAGTTCAACTCTGCCACAGACATTAGTATTTTTAAATTAGAGGGTTAGCACAGATTAGGGCACCTATTAATCCTTAATTTTCAATATTTCAGTATTTTTAAAATAACTCGAAAATTAAAGGATATAAAAAATAAAAAAAATGAAAAATAAGCTTTCTAGCATGTAATCTCCAAACGGTTTTCGAATTTTGGTACCTTACGAAAAATGAAATGTTGTCCATTCTGTCGACTGCATTGGATAAGTTATTTTATCTACTCTTATATCGTAAAGTCTCTATTACAAAATCGAATTATACTTCATAATGATAAGTATGTTTTATATACACGCGTCTGTAATATTATGTCAAACTTCGATACTGTAATGTATTACAGTACCGAAGTTTTCATACAAAATCGATATTGTAATGTTTTGTTTTTTTTTTAAATGCAGAAAGGGTTGATGATATGTCTTATACAGCCACATTAAACTCTATGAAAAAATCGATACGCGCATGTGAGAGTCACCAATTTGTCGATTAAGAAATTGGTCAATCATTTAAAATACCTATTGCATGGGATTAGATAAAGTAGTGTATGAACGGGCACATAACTTGGAATCAAAACACTCGTGGATGCTTTTATCCACTTGTCTTTTAATTACCCCTATTATGAACCCGTTTCATAAATACTATAATATAATTTATCTAACTCATTGTGGCGCCAAAATAATTTTCATTAGTTTAGTTTAACACTGACTAGCTTTTACATAACTAGTCATATTTTTACTAAAACTATAATTAAACTTTTACGGTTGTTGTCTCTGTGTCTACCTTTAAACAAAGTTTGAACGGGAAGTTCCTTTGTCATTCTTATTCGCAAGTGCTCAGCATACTCGCAAAAGGAAATGAAACTGGGAATAAATTTCATGAAAGCCTCAGATTCTAAAACCAGTTTCGCTTGTCGTTAGATACAACGAACTAACGGATAGCTATGCGCTTGAATATTTTAAGGAACTGGGAAGTACAATATCTTATCTACCTACTTTTATAGCCTTGATTAATGATGAAATGAAGTATGGAACTTAATCCGAACCAGGATTTGAAATACTTTTATATAGAATGTATTACCTACCTACACCTAGTTACTCATCATTCCACTAAAAAATAATAGTGACTTACAACTTACATTGCAGCCATTGTAGATTTAGTTATGAAACATACATAACAATACAATACGAGTGCAGTTTTTTTGTGAAATTGCTATTAAATTTATAGGTAAGTAGGTATCTATTTATTTCTGAGTTCTGTGTCCAGACATGTTATTGTTTTATTACAACTATGTATTTGATTGGTCTTGTTAATGCTAAGCACCAATTTTCTTTAAGAATATGTGCTTAAATCGACTCCTCGTGCTCCGGAGGGCACGTAAAGCCGGCGTCCGGTCACCAACCCGCCTGCCAAGCGTGAAGACTATGGCAATTCCTCTCAATAAGCACCACTAAAAATGTTGTACTAGAGGGAGACCATGATCCAGCAGTGGATCTTAAAAAAAGGTTGATGATGATGATGATTTGATTGGTACTTAATACTAAGAGTACTTTTACTGTTCAAATCGATTGTTACCTAGCTAAAAGGTATTCTACCAGCAGCAATCAAGTGAAACAAGTGGACAGAAAACCTCATGGTCGTAATATAACTGTACTACCATACTTAGGCTCCCCACACAATGTGTTAATTCTAAATACCCTACCTACCTTGATATATATTTGTATCGAAATCCGTTCAACATGTTTTTCAACATAGGTACCAACTTTCTTATCTACTTGCTGTGTAATCCAGTTGTCTGATGTCTAAGCAATTAGGTAGGTAAATAAAACCGAAATACCTATTTTTGGGTATAGTACCTAGTAGGTGTGGTCAATGTTTAAACTCAATAACTTAACGGCTAAAATCAGCCAACAAATTTAGTCGAACGTAAATGGAATGAAAACTGCACGCAGTTCGTCCATGAACTCAAAACGTGAACAAAGGGCGTAGTAGGTATGCGAATAATTTGTTCTTATAACAGAAAGAGACCCTCTATAGGAGTTCACCTTGAGCAGTTGAGCAGGAACGGGTTTCCTGTAATCTCCCCTTGGCGTCCGCGTCGTCCCAGCCTAAATACGGACTAAAAAAGGCGGAGCTTTTATTAAAATTTCAATGTAGCAGGTACCAAAACGACCCCTGCTAGCATCCAACCAAATGTTTTGCCAAACGTGTCTCCAGCCTCCACGTGTTTTTTATAGACTGCGACTCGCGAACACGATCGTCTATAAGGACTGCATTTTTTTACAATGTAGGCAAAGTCAAATTTTGTAATACCCAGTAGGTATGAGTAGGTAGTTAGGTAGGTATCTAAATTAAATAGCTGTGGTAATAGGGAAGTGATTATGACTGTGATTTTGATAATATTTTATTCCTTTTCACATGTCTAATTTATGGTAGGTAGGTATATGTTTAATAAATTATAAGACTAGGTCTGCTGACTAGGTAGGCAAATTGATGATTTAATTTAAAAGATAAAATGATCTTACCTAGGTATTCTGAATGTTATTGATACTTTGATACCTAGGCTCCCGTATAGTATAGATATAACTACGTAGATAGCTAACTTAAAACCTATAAACACCGCTACATGTATGTATTATTCCTTTGTACCACATCGTCCCCCTCTCGTTTCTGAGCCAAGTTTAGATTGTTGTGGCATTTGGTCTCCTGACTGCAAGCAGATGCTAAAAATAATGGCGAATGCAAACCCCCACACACGAACAAGCTTTGTAATTTGCTTCATATTATAATTAAAGGACAAAAAATAGGCAATTATTACCTACCTAAATTACAAATAATTTACTTTACATAGGTACCTACCGCCGCTACCTAGGTAATTATTTACAATAATGTTGCAAAGTGCGACAATATATTTAATTTATAACAATAATAATTTATACCTTCCTACTTTATTTATAAACATTTATTAAAAATATGTTTTTTTTTACCTTCCTAATAGGTACCTAGTCGTTACTTTGTGTATTGGCAGGTACCTTCGATACTTTGTTCTTTGGTTTTAAAATGTGATGAAGTGTCAATGACAATGTGTTGTTTGTTATTCACAAAGCAAGAAATTCCCTGGATCTTGTCATCTTTGTGTAGTACAGTCTTTCTCTGTCACTCCTATTCATTTATCAGTGGTTAAAAAGAGACAACACGACTTACTACGCACAGCAGCCTAATAAAAACAAAATTAACAGAGGTCAATATTAGAGGCTGGCCCGGGTCAACAAAATATATCTAGTATTTTATCAGCCTACTTAGTGTTGATCAAATTTTAATAGAACGAAGAAATAGTAAATTATTGCGTTGCAACGATACCAAAATAAGTAGGTACCTAAACAACATTTTAAAATGTAGGTACTACTATATGACTACCTACTTTTTAATATTTAATTACAATATCCGTGTACATAATTTTTGATCAGTTATTTTTATTAATGTACGTTTAGCTGGTACTGGTAGCCAAGTAGTAACAATGAACTTTAACGTCTATAACCAAACATATTATCACAAATAAGTATTATGCGATAACGTGAGTAGTAGGTATATATTATTGAATATTTAGTACTTACAGGATAGTACATCCCCTGCGGCGGCAGGAAGAAAGCCCCTGAGCCCCACAGCTTGGCGTTGTATCTATGAACTCGCAACACAAATTCACAGAACTCACGCCCTCGTTCGGGCGCGGGGTAACTTTGCACAAAAGATAGATTACGTGCGAATTGTTAACATTTGACTGTTATTCTGTGGAATCTATTACAAAAATGCAACTTTTTAACTTTTAGTTAGGTTATGTTGAACACGACTGAAACGCGCTCTTGCTGCGGCGCGGTTGACGACGGTGTGCGGCGGCGCCCGGGCTTCAACAGGGCAGAGGGGCGGAGAGGCAATGCTCGAGGGGGAGCAGAAGGGCGGCAGAGTGGCGAGCGAGCGAGATAGCGATACCGCCCCTATTGTGCGTCGTGTTTAGCGCCCTCGCTCAACGCACAGTGGCGCGCACCTCGTGTTGAGATTTGAATTTGATGCTCTTTCTCATTTATTTACCCAAAATGTATCGCAGTGTTTCATTTGTCACAAATAGTCACAATAAATTGTAATAAGTTATTTCTACTTACTTACATATTTTTTACTTACATGTGGTTAACTAATTTTAAAAATAGAACAGGATTGTTATGATTAGGTATGATGTTACATAATTTTATAATCTACCTCACTCAAATCCTGCCTATGATCTCAAAATGATCTTATAGGTAACAAAAAAACACAATGTCAAATAGGTATTATGAAAGGAAACAATGATCTCTACTCTAGACATCGTCCCATCTCAGTCTGTGTATTGAGAAGAGCGCGAGGTTCGTACTTCGTACTTCGGATCAATGAATGGTTCTCTAGAACCGCGCTCCCTCGTGGCCATGGTCGCGTCCCTTGTTATCGGCCCCCGAACCAATTCCCTGTCGTTCATCTCCTTGAATCAATGAATTTAGATACCTACAGTTTGAACTGACATACAAATATTAATTTCACAAACCTCAATCAAACTGTATCTAATATGTATTTATGTATGTCTTCTACTTATTAGTAGGTTAGGTACCTAAATATGAATGGTATCCATCAAAAATTTTTCAGGAGTAGGTACCTAGGTAAAGATTAGTTTTGTTTGTGTAATCCACCTATTTTGAATCAGCCTAATGCATAAATTGATATTGCGCCGCTATTGAAATGGTTCCGCCGGTTACTGGTTAAAAAATCTTCACGGGGCCTTACAGAATAGACCGGAAACGTTGCCGGCCCCAGGGTACCCATCTGAAAACAAAGTCTTCCTCACTTAGCCGAGGATTTTTTGAGGCTATACTTACCTAACGAGTGGCCAGCTCCTATGTAGATGGAAAAGCCTCTTTGTACGGTTTGTCGCATAATGTCAAAGACTTCTATGTATACATAGAAGTATTTAGATAATGTACATAGATTTTTTTGTTATGAAACCCATTGGTACTGTATGGTCGGATGTGGGGATCGATCCCGCGATTTCTCAGTTGTGAGCCGACGTTTTACCGACTCGACCTTATGGTTGGGTATAAGTTATTAATAGGTTAGCTTGGTTGTGACTGTGGTTTAAAATTAAAATAGTTTAATTACACTCATATCATAGTAAGAGCAAATTTGTCATCAATCGTCTCTAATTTAGGTTTTAAAGTTTTGAAGTCGTTTACCTACCTAGGTACCTACAAAGATTTATTAACCTTATATTATATTATAATTGTAATTATAATGGAAAAGTAGGTACCTATCCAATTTATACATTTGCATTGTAGTAAAATTTAATTTTAGAAGCAGAAATAAAATAATGCAACGTCATAAGTTATTATCCCTGAAGAAGCTTCTGTAGTTATTAACGAAAATGTATAGAAACTGGCACTAACTCCCACCTTTGTACGAAACTAACAATAGTACTACATAGTGGTTAAGCGATAGAGCACTTATTGGATAGATAGGTAGACCAATATTTCAATGCAGTATTGACATAAATATTGAGATAAATGGCTTTATTCATTCATAGACGTAGTTCTTAGTGGCGTTGCGACAGTGGCACCAGCAGTAATGAACACAAGAAATATTGAAAATCTAAATTTCATACTAACAATATATGAATTATGATGCTGAAATTGTTATTCATATTTATGTAACGTGCATATTTATTCAAATACATTTATTGTTTCACATGTGCTGCCTATTAAGGCGTACAAACTTTATCCTATGTCACAATAATATAATTCTACAATAATAATAAAAAAACAATTAAAAGTATATAAATACCCACAAATATACCTACACAAATAGTAAAAAAAAATTACAATATTATTGATTTAAAACCTACATACAGCGTCATACTCTTTTATTGAATAGAAGCAATTTATGACAAGCCATTTCTTGAGTCTATTTTTAAATAAATTAAGTGGCAAATCATTATATATTTTTCTACACATTTGTGGGGAATTATTTGCAACCAATGATAACCTGCATGGGGGCATGTATAAATAGTTTTTATACCTAGATTTCGACCCGTATACACTTTCCTTTGTTTCAAACAAATTAATATTGCATTTGACAAATAAACAAACCTCCATTATGTACATGCTTGGCAGGGTCAATATTTTTTTTTTAAAAGTGGCCTGCATGTGTCCGTTGGACCAACCTCGCATAAGGCGCGAATACATTTCTTCTGCGCTTTGAATGCAGTATCCATATATATCGAATTGCCCCAAATAATCAAACCATAACGCAAAACTGATGCAATATAACCGTGATACACAGACAAGGCGGTGTTTAGGTTGGATATATGCCGAATGCGTCTAAGTGCGTAAATGAATTTATTTATTTTATTGCACACTGTAGCTATGTGAGCCTTCCAGTTGCAATGTTGGTCAACTATTACGCCTAGGAATTTGGTTTGGTTTACCTGTTCGATTGGCTAATTATTATATAAAATGTTTAATTTTGGAATATTACCTACTTACTTTTGTATGTCTTAAATTGTATTAAATTTGTCTTTTCTAAATTAATTCTCAAATTATTACACTGTAACCATGTCAATACACATATAGTCATATTTATTTCCCTTATCAGATCGTCATTGTTATTACTCAAAGAGATTAAAATTATAACTAGTCAAAATTAATGTTATGTCGTCCGCAAAAAGAATTGATTTATGTCTAGTTACATAAGGAAAGTCATTTATATAAATTAAAAACAATAATGGTCCCCAAAATTATTGTTTTTGTACGCCGATCTGTATGTTATTTTAGATTTATTTACAATGGCTTCTAGAACTAAGGTAACTGTTTATCCATTCGTTTGCCATACCTCTAATACCGCAATACTCTAATTTTTCTAACAATTTTTTATGACAAACAAAATCAAAATTTATGTAATGTGTAAAATTTGACGTTAGTGTCCATAACTGGAGACGTTCCCGTATATATAAAAAAATAATCTATAGCTAGTTATTGTTTTATTTTTCTGATATTACGTTGTCCTACGAACCGTATCTACGTAAATATTGAATTATTATAGCAGACATTGCAGTTGTAATTAATATTATAAATAGCAATAACTTATCTTATTATTCAGCAATTTCATGAACGAGGCGTCATCTATGGTCAAATAGCGGATATTATCAATTAGTTCTGCTAACAGTCGAGGGAGGGCGCTACTATACCCAGGTATAATATATTTAAAAATAAATAAAACGCGAAATATTTACCTACTTTTTCACTCATTCGATCTCGTGTTCCCCATTGGCTTTCCCCGTCCATGGGGCCACTTACCTTTCAAAAAACATACCTAGTAAAACTAAAACTTTTTTTTTTCAGGGTTAGCTCTTCATGCATAGAACTAAGGGATGACGAAATGTTTTTTTCATATGCATATGATTGTTATTGTGAGTATATTGTTCAATAGGTCTAAGTTACTTACTATAACTATATCTGTAAGTAAGAGCTGAATATTTCGCGTCACATAAGCTCCTAAAGTACTCCCTAACTAACCTAACGAGCGACGTCTAATGTGAATAAATTAGGATTTTAAAATGTACCTACTTATATTTTTTTGCGAAAATTAATTTGAGCATGATAACGGATTTATTTACAGTTAGGTATATTTTTAGTTTCAGTTTTACGGTTCGTGAATTCAATGGTCGGATATAGGAACCCCCTGCGCGCGAGACAGTAGCGGTAGTAGACATACTAGTAATTGTTATTCTGGGTACTGGCTGAAATAATATTCGTCAATATTTTTATAATATGTACTTATGCCAACGATATCTGTCCGTCGGCCTGTCACAGGACTCACAGGCCAATCTTTAGCACCTCTAGCTTCTAAACGAAGTGAGATAGAAGGGGTCGAATGGGCCCATACATGCAATCCGTTTCCACGAGAGTATTTATGTTTCTAACTACGTATGTACAAACATAGTCTAGGATTTTAAATCACTAATTAATATGATACTCACAGTATCAAGAAACGTAGTCTCGTCTCGTTAGCAAAGTTAGATAGGTACTTATTTATAATTTTGTATCAGGGTTTTAAAATAATTTCTACAGTGCTTACCTCAATACATCGGTTGAGAACCTCCCATTCTTCATATAATGTTTCTCGTAACATCACTTTTCTTAATTCCAAGTGATACAAATATATATGATATGAATTAATTTTTCTTGGTTTATACATTTTTCACACACACTTAAAATCCTAATTCTTAAAATAAGTAATACAATTACTTAATTGTTATTATTAAATAGATCAAAGAAAATTAATGTTTTTACACAATAAAAATTAAATACATTTTAAAGATTTGACAAATTAAAAGACAAATTAAAGATGCTTTTAATGGAAGTTGCAACTTGCAACAGTGCTTGAGATACCCGGTTTAACCTTGCATTATTCTAAATTTGAAAATTGCATAATATGGTGCAATTTTGTAACCACCATATATATGTATGTTTAAAAAATATATATTTATTTAATTTAAATCTTTCATGATTTTTTTATTTTATTTATTTTTTTATCAATAAAATATATTACATAAATTATAATTTACAGTAAATTCAGTTTTGTTAATGAATAATGAATATACTAATTTAGTATCTCTAAGTACCACAAAATTATATAGTCTTTGCTAATGTGTAGCCTACTGTAACAAAAAAAATTAATAAACGAATTACTGCCCTCATATGAAGGAGGTTTCAACTGGGGAGCGTTCAACCTCTTTGCTCATCATTAAAAAATACTTTACAAGTGTATGTAAAGCGTAACGGAGCGAAAGCTGATTCAAACCACACATTCAAACAGTATACTAGTTCAGAAATAATTTTTGTCAAAAAGTACATAATCATTGCATATAACTTTTTGATTCTGTCAGCCACGAACATAAATATCTGCGCCACTCTCCAAGTCGCGGACATCAATAGTCATAATTAAATCAATTAGCTAAATCATATTTGCACGTCATTATTATTTAATCTATGACGTAGGTTCAAAATGTTAATAAATATAACTTCGTAAATACCAATATTTAATCAATTATCAAATTGAGTCTCATTTGAATACGAATGTTTGTTAAGTTATATATCTTTTTCTAGCTACTTATGTGGTTGCGATGTGGTTTTCGAAAATATTTTGGGTCTAGGGCCTAGGTAGGGATAAATATTTCTATAATTTTAAAATATAACAACGCCTAAGAAGTGCCTATACGGTCTACTTAGTGGAATAGTGACTCGATATGTTGGGTTCTTGGAACTAATGATCACAAACGGTGGGTCTAATCTAATACGACAGTTCACGGGCTACGAACATCATATAAATCTTATTTATTTTTGTTTTTTTTTTCTTCACGGGTTGCCTTACAGCTCCTGAAACCGGTTACGGTTCCAGGGTACCCAGCGAAAGACCAAGTCTCCCTCGTTTAACCGATGGTATTTGTGAGGCTATACCTAACGAGTGGCCAATTCGGTTGAGGTTTATTTACTTGAAAAAGCCCACTCATTCGTCCAATCGCCGGCGCGCCGCCATACGGGCCACCGAAATCGACCACAGACTCGTCCAATTCTTATCGCGCGGCCCACCATCCGTTTCTAACCACAAATACAACGATTTGAAAACGGATGGTGAACCGCGCGATAAGAATTGAACAAGTCTGTGGTCGATTTCGGTGGACCGTACGGCGACCGGCCGGGGATTGGACGAATGTGTGGCCACCTTAATGTGTGGCCTGTCTTCAATCTCGATCATACGGCGGCCGGACCGAATTTTTTCTGTGAGATAACGGACCAGTGCGTGGGCTACTTTAGTGTGGTTTGTCGGATTATACAAAAATCCCATTAATACCTACCTAAATTATATGTTGAAATATAAGGTTTATTACTAAGAATTTTGTTAAAAAGAGATATGTTTTGAGATTATAAAATTCCAATCAGACTTACTTGCGTTTCTGGAATATTGAAAAAAATCTTATTACTCCATGGGGGTTTGACAAATTTTGATGGTTTAGTTAGGATATCTTCTTCTTCAGCCTGTGTCTGACCTTTTCCTATCCTCCGCAGTTCTCTAATACGCTCTTCCCTCTCTCTTTACGATGTCATCACAAGTTTTTCAGAGATTATGGAAAAGTAATTTCTAAAAAGAGCAAAGAACTCAATTTTTTTTTAAAGAAATATTAAATACGTAGTACAGGGAATATATTTCATGACCGTCGTAACTACATATTTTAAAACATTGTATCTAATATTTCAGCGTGTGTAGTGTATCTAGGTGCAATAGTGTACCTATTATGTGAGGCTTACTTCAGTTTACGGTATTTATATTTAGAAAAAAACAGTGTAATTAATTGTGAAACAAATTACAAAAAATCAAAGTGGGGCAACCTATTAACTTTATATTTGAGTGCGGGTATTATATTGGATATCATAATACAAGTCACAAAATATTTTCATCCAAAATAAAAATAAAATAAGAATATATTTCCAGAAAGTTCTACAAAGTTTCCTTAAAATTTTATGACATATATCACAGACTGCAGTTTTCACTAGACTCCAAGCAATCAAATCAAATGGATAGTTTTTCGGTACAAATCTTTTGTAGGTACTTACTTACACTTATGAAAACAGTACATTTAACAATGTTATTATTTTACTTAATTTTAAACTTCCTCTAGAGCAGTATACATTAAACAATACAATTTTGAAGTAGACGGGAAGGATAGGGATAATGAGCTTAACTAAATTAAATTTACTCATGTACTGTCAAATTCACAAGAGGATTTTAACCACAATTTCAACAGTATCGTGCCTTTCTTTCTTGTCTAGGTTTTGATGCGAGAACCCAAAAAATAGACAATATCTAATCTACACAGAAAAAATTGCTCTAATATAATTAACGCTAGAGTCCAATAGTTTTTGATAACCATTTAAATGTTGAAAGGAGCTTCTTTAGCATTCCATGAGTTTTAAAGCAAAACATACGATAGAAATATTTATGAGATAAAAATATCTCAGTTTGTAAGAAGACAGTCAATTGATTAGTAGTTACGTCTTTTGCCCGCCAGGTGGCAGAGAGAGAGGTGCGTTGGCCAGCAAATGAAATGGTCGCTTTGTTTTAACTGTGTAATATTTTAATTCTGTTTAATTGTTTAATTGTGTCCAAAGTGGAAATTAAAGACAGTAATTAGTAAAGACGTTAATTTTATTCAATCCATCATCGTCTCTTTACAAGTGGCAGCCCAACTAGTGGCCAATAAAAGTTTCGAACCAAAATAACGAATTTTTACGAACTCTTAAATTTTGTTTCTAAAATATATTCAGTTTTCAACAAGCATCTTGCTGGTTTTATGTGTGACTGTCTCAATCTTCGAGGTGTTAAGTAAAAGTGAAAATGCCAAGAAGAAAAAGTGCGCAAAGTAGCCACGAGGCGGACTTCGAGGTGGAGTCGCGCATGTCAGCGATGTTCGCGTCCTTTGCTAGGGCTCAAGCTGAGTCTAACAGAGAGTTAATATCAGCTATCCTAGCTTCCAAGGATTCCAACAGTGACAGCGGCGCTCCAAGCCTGTCTCCGACATCACACATCGCACCGCCCTCCGCGCTTATGGGAAACTTCGCTAACTGTACAGCGCGTTTCAGCGGGAGAGCTCATCAAGATCCACGTGTCGTGGATGCTTTTATTGATACAATCATAGTATACAAAGAGTGTACAAATATAAGTGACGAGCATGCGCTCCGCGGCCTGCCAATATTACTAGAGGCAGATGCTGCTGTTTGGTACAAGGGAGTAAAGGGCTCCATTTCTTCGTGGACAGAGGCAATACAACGTTTGCGATCCATGTATGGTGCGCCGAAACCTCCCTACAAAATATTTCGTGGCGTGTTCAGTGCAGATCAAGGACACGAGCGCGCCGATATTTATATCAGCCGTCAACGCGCGGAACTCGCGAGTCTACCGTATGTTCTTGATGAACGAATTATATTAGACCTTCTTTACGGCTTGCTAAACATCAATATTCGAAAGCGAATACCTCGAGACCTGGTTAATAGTGTCGACGAGCTCATCGAGCGCGCCAGACAGGTGGAGGACGAGTTCGACGAAGCAGCGTCGGTGCCTGTTCAGGGACAACGGGAGCTTCGTGCCGGCCGGCATGAGCCGCGCTCTACGGCGGCGCCTGCGCCGAGCACCTCACTCCGGTCACCTGTGTTTCACGGGTCAACGACTGCTCGTAACTCGGTCGAGACTCCGCTTCGGTCTTCGACGTGTGAAGTTCCTCGGGCGACACAGTGTAACCAAGTAATTCAACCTCTTCAAGGTAACAAAAGTTATTGTGTTTATTGTCGTAAAAGTGGTCACGCTCGCTCTGAGTGTCCGCGACTTAAAATTAAAAGTGATAGTGTAATAAGGTGTTATGGTTGTGGTGCTAAGGGCATCATTCGTTCTAAGTGTGCTAATTGTAATGCTGGGGACAGTAAGCCTAAAGACACTAGTAATACATTTTATTCTTGTAATTTTCATTCTTTGGACAAGTCTTTGAGCGATGATACCTACCCATTTACAGATCTTAGTCATGAACCTAATGTTATAAATCGTAGCAATCGTAGCCCAAAGAAGAGTCCGTTTTCGTTTAATACAAATTTGTCAAAGATTAAGCAAGGTCATCTGTCAAAGATCACCGAGTTGTGTACTAACACTTTTGTACCTAATGGGAGTTTGCCTCTCAGAGGCAAGTCGCCTATTCAAAATTGTAACAAGCTACCATTAATGAAGGTTGCCTTTGCGTCTGACTCCAACAGTAACGGCACCAGTAACCGACCTATTCTCAATGTCGAGATTAATGGGGTTCGTGGTACCGGTTTAGTGGACACAGCGGCCAAACGATGTATAGCTGGTTATAGTTTGTATACGTTGCTACGCGATCAAGGTCACCCGTTTCGTAAAAGTAATTTTCGTGTAAAATTTGCAGACGGGATTGTGCGCGATATGAATGTCAAACTTGTTGACGTCGACGTTAAACTTGAGGGTAAGGTTGTACCAACTACCTTCATAGTTTTACCTAACGCCGTAAATAATGAAACACTTTTTGGTATCGATTTTTTATGTAGTGCTCGTATTGTTCTTAACTTACACGCGAACTCATGGTTTATGACTGATCACCCGCAGGCTGTGTATCCTTTGCAAGGCGAGAAGTCAAGCGTCAAGGTGAGTTGTGCAGCTGCAGACGTGATTCGACCTGATGAGGGGGCGATGCTGTCGTCAATGGAGCGAACTGCGTTGTCAACCTTAGTTCACGAGTACGAGGACATCTTTGGTGAAGGGGGAGGAGCGACGCCTTTCGCCGAGCATACCATCGATACAGGTAACCATTTTCCTAAAACTACTAAAGACGAGACCCGTCGTGTGGGGGAAGACTATTCACCTGGTGACCTAATCCTTCTACGTAGCCATGTTTTGAGTAATGCCGGTAAGGGTATAACCTCGAAACTCGTCCCAAGAAGAGATGGGCCCTACTGTATAAAAATGAAGGTGAGTCCCACCACTTACTTAATTTCGCATCGTGAAGCTCCTGATGAATCGATCGGTAAGTATCACGTGTCCGATCTTACTCGCTACCATGCACGTGAGTGTGAGGGTGATCAGTCCAAGCCACGACCCGTCAACCCAAAACGGAAACGCGGTCGACCTCTTAAACTATTAGATTATGTTTAAGTTCCTTGTTCTAATTGTTTTTTGTTATTGTTAATTGTTCTTACTCACTTTCTCTTTGTGTAACTTTTGTGTTTGTTTGACCAAACTGGTGGTCCTATATTTGGTCAAAAGGGGGAGTATGTAAGAAGACAGTCAATTGATTAGTAGTTACGTCTTTTGCCCGCCAGGTGGCAGAGAGAGAGGTGCGTTGGCCAGCAAATGAAATGGTCGCTTTGTTTTAACTGTGTAATATTTTAATTCTGTTTAATTGTTTAATTGTGTCCAAAGTGGAAATTAAAGACAGTAATTAGTAAAGACGTTAATTTTATTCAATCCATCATCGTCTCTTTACAAGTTCAAATTTCTAGGAAGTATTTGAATTTTGAATATTTGCTCCTTTTCAAATACTCGTTGATC